>CM077674.1:38699062-40123229 GCA_039707655.1 Elymus sibiricus
TGTTGGGCAATTGATAGAAAAGCAAATAATCATGACGATATCCAAGGCAATGATCATGTATATAGGCATCACGTCCAAGATTAGTAGACCGACTCCTGCCTGCATCTACTACTATTACTCCACACTTCGATGGGCTATCCAACATGCATCTAGTGCATTAAGTCCATAAGAGCGGAGTAATGCCTTAAGAACGATGACATGATGTAGACAAGACAAACTCATGAATTAATTAACCCAATGAATAGATCCCATCTTTTTACCCTTAGTAGCAACGATACATACGTGTCATGTCCCTTTCTGTCACTGGGATTGAGCACCGCAAGATCGAACCCACTACAAAGCACCTCTTCCCATGGCAAGATAAATCAACTTAGTTGGCCAAACCAAATCAATAGATCGGAGAAGAAATACGAGGCTATAATAATCATGCAATAAAGAGATCAGAGAAGACTCAAATAATATTCATGGATAATCTGATGATAAACACACAATTCATCGGATCCCAACAAACACACCGCAAAGAAAGATTACATCGGATAGATCTCCAAGAACATCAAGGAGAACATTGTATTGAACATCAAAAAGAGAAAAGAATCCATCTAGCTACTGCCAATGGACCCGAAGGTCTGTGGTAAAGTACTCACGCATCATCGAAGAAGCAGCAAGGTTGATGTAGAGCCCCTCCGTGATCGATTCCCCCTCCGGCAGATTACCGGAGAAGGACCCCAAATGGGATCTCTCTAGAACAGAGGCTTGCAGCGGCGTAAAAAGTATTTCGTGGACTCCCCTCAGGGTTTCTGATTTTTCTCGAATTTACAGTGCTGGAATTAGGTCAGACGGAGCTTGGTGGGGCCCACGAGGCGCCTGCCCCCCCAGGCGCGCCCTGGTGGCTTGTGGGGCCCACCAAGGTCTTCTGGCCTCCCCTCGAAGCTTCTGGTATTCTTCCTGCCCAAGAAAAAATCTCCAAAAAGTTTCACTGTATTTGGACTTCGTTTGATATTGATTTTCTGTGAAACAAAAACAGGGCAGAAAACAGCAACTCGCACTTGGCACTAGGTTAATAGGTTAGTCTCCAAAAATAATATAAAATTGCTGTAAATGATTATAAAAACATCCAAGATTGATATTATAACAGCATGGAACAATCAAAAATTATAGATACGTTGGAGACGTATAACAATCCCCAAGCTTAATTACTGCTCGTCCTCGAGTAGGTAAATCATAAAAACAGAATTTTTGATGTGGAATGCTGCCTAACATATTTTTCACATATTCTTTTTCTTTTTGTAGCATGGACATTGGACTTATATGATTCAAAGCAATAGTCTATAATTTGACATGAAAACATAGATACTCATGCATACTAACAAGCAACCATGTCTTTCAAAATATCAACGCTAAAGAAAGTTATCCCTAGCCCATTATGCTCAATCATTGATCCATTTATGAAACACACTCAAATATTAGCTACAACCAATGCACAAGTATGACAATAGTGTTCTCTAGTTGGTGCTTTTGTAAGAGAAGATGGAGACTCAAGAAAAATAAAAATTGCATAAAAGTAAATAGATAGGCCCTTCGCAGAGGGAAGCAGAGATTTGTCAAATGTGCCAGAGCTCAAAGCTGAAATTAAAGAGATAAAAAATATTTTGGGAGGCATGCTTTTCCTGTCAACGAAAACGAATGAGAATTTCCAATGTCTTCCATGCTACATACATCATAGGCGGTTCCCAAACAAAAAATAAAGTTTATTCCTTTCCACCAATTCTTTCATAATCCATGGCTAGCCATATCCACGGGTGCCCTCCATACCATCACTTTCCAAGGAATTTATTATTGTGATCACATAAGATTTTTCATTTCATTTCATTTCACAATTCAGGACTGGGCATCCCTATTACCGCCACACTCTCGTGCAATGACAAGTGAATAAACACTCATCTTGAGAATAACACACCTAGCATGGAAGATATTGGCTACCCCCTTCCGCTTCATGAGCGGTACGGGCACACAAAACAGAAAAAATTATTTTGAAATTTAGAGTTGGCACACGCAAATTTACTTGGAACGGCATTGGAATACCGCATATAGGTAGATATAGTGGACTCATAAGGCAAAACTGGTTTTAAGGATTTTGGATGCACAAGCAGTATTTCCGCTTAGTACAAATGAAGGCTAGCAAAAGATTGAGAAGCAACCAACCAAAAAACGAAAACGGTCATAAACATGCATTGAACATAACTAACACCGAATAATGCACCATTGTAGGATATAACTTCATTGCATAACTATTGACTTATCGTGCTTGCATAAGGAATCACAAACCTTAACACTAATATTCTTACTTAAGCACAATTACTCACTAACATGGCATCACATATCATCATTTCCATATCGCAAAACTATTGCAAGGAATCACACTTGTCATATCCAATGATCTATATGAAAGTTTTAATCTATATCCCTCTTGAATATTCATCACTTTCGGACCAATTGCATAACATGTGCAAATTAGTGTTACTATCATGATCTCTCAAAAAGATTTAAGTGAAGCATGAGAGTGCAAATATTTATTCAAAATTTCAATCTTAACAATTCTCAAAATAATATAAGTGAAGCACGAGAATTCATTTCTTCAAAATTTTAATCAAGTCAATTCTCAAAATGATATAAGTGAAGCATGAGAATTTATTTCTACAAAATTTCAATCAACTCTCAAAATAATATAAGTGAAGCATGAGAGTTTATTTCTACAAAATTTCAATCAACTCTCAAAATAATACAAGTGAAGCATGAGAGTTTATTTCTACAAAATTTCAATCAACTCTCAAAATAATATAAGTGAAGCATGAGAGTTTATTTCTACAAAATTTCAGCCACCACCATGCTCAAAAGGATTTAAGTGAAGCACTAGAGCAACTGCCTAGCTCAAAAAATTTAAGTGAAGCACATAGAGTATTCTACAAATTATGATGATAACGTGTGGCTCTCTCAAAATAGGTGTGTGCAGCAAAGATGATTGTGACAAACTAAAGAGAAAACAAAGCAAAGAATCATATCATACAAGAAGCTCCAAGCAAAACACATATCATGTGACGAATAAAAATATAGCTCCAAGTGAAATTACCGATGGTCGGTAGAATAAAGAGGGGATGCCTTCCGAGGCATCCCCAAGCTTAGACGCTTGAGTCTTCCTTGAATATTACCTTGGGGTGCCTTGGGCATCCCCAAGCTTAGGCTTTTGCTACTCCGTATTCCTTCATCCATCATGATCTCACCCAAAACTTGAAAACTTCAATCACACAAAACTCAACAAAACCTTCGTGAGATCTGTTAGTATAACAAAACAAATCACTACTATAAGTACTGTTGCAAACCCATTCATATTTTATTTTTGCATTATACCTACTGTACTCTAACTTCACCATGGCTTATACCCCCCGATACAATTCATAGATTCATCAAAACAACCAAGTAGTGCATCAAAAACAGAATCTGTCAAAAACAGAACAGTCTGTAGAAATCTATTTAAAAGCCATACTTATGTAACTCCAAAAATTCTGAAAAATTAGGAAAACGTGGACAATTCATATACCAATACTGTGTATAAATTGCAGATTTTTCTGACGTTCCAGTACAGAAACAAAATTCGGGCACTGGACGCAAAACTTTCTGTTTTCCAAACAGCATCAATTATACTATCTTCCAAATCATCCCAAAGGCTTTACTTGGCACATACACTAATTAAAAACATAAAAATACTATCATACCAGTAGCATGACAGTAAAAACACACCATAACACAAACTTATAACAAAAATTTATTTTATTCATTGGGTTGCCTCCCAACAAGCGCTATTGTTTTATGCCCCCAGCTAGGCATAATGCATAATTTCAAGTGTTGTCATCTTTCTTCTTCTTATCCAAAGGTGCACTTTTATCAAGGGGTTTTTCAAAGGTAATATGAAATATATCATCCATAGAAATTTTAGCATTAGCAAGTTGTCCAATCTTTAAATCCCTTTTGATTACCGGCTACAATCCAAGAGTATTGTCTATTGATGCTATTGAAAACTTGTTGGATTATATTCAAAGGGGGAACTTCCTTTTTAATATTCTCATCAAAGATGTGGTCATTGCGGAACAAATATCTCAGCAAGTAATCATTATTATAAAGGATCTCATCTATTACCGGTTTTTCACGGTTCATACCATAAAAATAAAAGATCTCCCTAGCTTCTCGCATTATATGATCAAATTCATTCATGAGACACTACTAGAAAAAACCCTATTAGTGGCGCACCTATTTTGGCTATTAATGGCGCACTATAGGTGCGCCACTATTAACACGCCACTAGTAATAAATAGTAATGGCGCACCTCTGGTGCGCCATTACTATTCCAAATACTAGTGGCGCACCATGTGGTGCGCCATTACTATTGCTACAGGTGCGCCACTACTATTGCTACAGGTGCGCCACTACTATTGCTACAGGTGCGCCACTACTAACCTTTAGGTGCTCGACTGGTATTCCGTCCAGGTGCGCCACTAATAGCCTTATAGGTGCGCCACTAGTAATAAAGGAAGGTGCGCCACTAATAAGGGCTGAAATGCGCCACTAGTAATGTATTTGGAAAACAAAAAAAAAATCCAAATTTACAGAAAACAACCTATAAGGAAAAATAATTTAAAAACAAAAAATGAAATAGAATCATATTTTTTATTATAGTAAGAATATTACAATGTCTTTACAAGTATCCAATAAAAGGAAAATTGCAAGGAAATAAAAGAAAATCCTAAAACTAATCTTCTAGTAATCTTTTCTTCTTTTTCTTCACTTTATCCCTGCAAAATGTAACAAAATAAACAGAAAGACAAACAAACTATTTATAACATGTCAATACTGTCATTTTTTATGCAGAACTAGATATGAGCATATATTTCCAGAATTACATGGTGTGAATATTGTATGAGTAAGATTACATGGTGTCAATACTGTCATTTTTTATGCAGAACTAGAACTGTTACAACCCACATCTACACCTATAGGAAGACTTAGTGGTGCTACTGTTAAGAGAAATTCTTCAAGCCTCTGAACATTTTGCATGTCTTTGAACAACCGACTAATCATATGCCTGGGAGAACATTCTTAAATTGTAAACACACTGTAGAATCTCCTGATGATACAACCTTTATCTCACTGTCATTTACAATGACATAACGATGGAGGAATTTTTGCACCGGCCACCATCTCCATCTAATTAATAATAGAACAATGATGATGATCAAGAATTCAAAGAGATCAGAGGATTGAGTTAAAATAGAGAACATGTCCTGCTACAATTAATTCATTGGATAATACAGTTTTTCTACAAAAATACTAAACTGGAAAAAGGCTCTAGCTTGGTATCAATTTTGATTCTACTCAGCACCTATAATGGTTTGCATTCTTACTCGGATAAGGTTTTGCACAAATCATTCTATTAAACACAATTACAATTGGCACATGTTCTATAACAAAAGTCAGACAACCAACAAATAAATCTTATCTACAGTACCATAAGCATATGAGCATTTGCAAAAAAAACAAAAAAAAACTTATTTACAGTACTATAAGCACATGAGGCACTGAAGTTGATAACCTGAAACAAAGTGAGCCTACAGAAGGAGGGAGTCAAACTGCCACCAAGACTGTGAAGCAAGTTCTAAAGAGAGTTTGATGCTAACAAACTTGCCAAACAAATATCAAGAAAAGAATTAACAGCTATAGTTCAATTCCTCGAAAATTTCTTGTAGAAGAAAATAAAAATAAAGTTGCTAAATCATAAAATCATTGTGGCAGTATGTCTACAAAGATCAAAAAGGGAAATCTGTATGGGAAAACACTGAAGAAATCCACATCCATATCTTAAGAAAGATTTTAAGTATGCCTGGAATTAGAACCATATATTTTTCCCATAGACCTGCAAACGATTGGAGAAGGTAGAACACTGAAGAAAGGGTTCTCAGAACACTTACGCTTTCCTGAAAAAGATGACCGGAAATCACTCCAAAGATCTTTGCTCAAGAATTTTGACAGCACAAAAGCAAGAATTACATATTCTCTACATATAACTATTTTTTCAAGTACTGCAAAAATATATTTCTTAGCATCATTTTCTCTGTAATTTTTCAATTAGACAAAACATGCAGTCTTATTCGGACTTGAGGCATTAATTGAATATGAAGCTACAAAAATCCAAAGGAAAAGAGTAGCAACATAACACAGTTTTAGTTGTCTGGTAATATGATGGATTTAATCTGTTTTAGACATGAACTGGATTACCTTCAGAGAACCATATACTGACGTGTTGCTTGCATTCACATGTTCCTTTACTTCCGCAAGATTCTAACAAACTGCAGAAAAAATTCAACAGAGAAAGATGATATACAGGAACACTAAAAGGAGTATGGGCAAGCCTGAAAACACATAAGCATAGCAAATCAACGATATTTGTGAAGAGTGCAAAATCTGTGTGAACCACATAAGTACGGAAAGAGGAAAAAGTACTGTATATAAATACCAATGTTGCACGCATCCTAATTGAAAGATACTGAACTGATTTTTCTCTCCACGTGCTGCGTTTCGACGTACCCCAAGAGAACACCTTGCGAGGAACATTTAATGAATTCATACACTTCTGTTGATAGGTCAGAAGAACATATAGTAAACAGAATATGCCTCGTCAGAGAAAACTGAAACTACAATAATCTTAATGACCTCTAGGACTAACTTTTACACGAGTGAAAGAGCTACATCTGCAGACATTCTACCGACAATGGCTTCATTCTTACACTAATTCTCAGGACATATTCATGATTACAACAACATTCATGTTAAGTAAACAAAGGCTAACTGCTGCTTGTTCAAATAAATAAATAGGTGATTAAAGCAAACATGGAAAAATAAAGTGGTGTAAGGAAATAACAAATTTCTTGCTAGAGAACATCATATTCTTGGGGTGCTGCTGTCATTAACTATCAGTATAATAGCAGAAATCCTTATATCGTCTCAAAATGAGCAGAAAATTAATTTATATGTTCCAGCTTATGTTCTCTGGACCAAGAGAAAATAATTATGGAGATGAAACATAATCAAATCAGCTTGAATTCTATTTATATGGTTTACATATGACAAAATCCCATTTTATATGGTCTATTTGTGCAATTGTATGGCTAATGTAAAGAACAATTATTGGCGTGGTAAGAATGTATGGTTACAAATACAGTACAATTACGGCTGTAACTGAGAAATTAAACTCATAACTGTATGCTCTCTGATGTCAATAGTTTGGTTCAGTTTATTTCTAACCATGCATTTTATTCGGAGACATTGTGCTATAAGATACTTACTCACAAAGCAAGCATCATATCAATTTTGTACGGTCATATATAACAAACTAAATAAGAGAGAGAGAGCTCGGGATGGAGGGAGGGGAGAGGACGCACGTGAGGGGCTCGGGAGAGGTATTGGGTCGAGGTGCTCGTCCTCCTCGCCTGGAAGCACAGTCGCGGCGGCGGGGACTTGGAGCGGGGTGGTTCGCATGTTCCGATGGAGCTTCTGGTGGCGTAGTAAAACGACGGCGGCGGCTGCTTTGCTCCCTCCGTCGAGCTCGGACGGCGGCGACTGCTGGTGCTCCCTCCGGCGAGCTCGGACGGCGCGGCTGCTGGTACTCTCTCCGGCGAGCTCGGACGGCACGGGAGGAGGCGGATGCCTTGATCCAGAGCTCGCCGAGGCTGCAAGCAAGGCGGGGTGCTCCCCCATGCTCCCTCCGCTCCGGCGCCCAGCGCTCCATCTGCTCCACGGCGGGAACGAACAGGAGAAGCAGAGAGGGCGGGGTGGACGATGGTGGCGAGCGAGGCGGGTGGCCGACGGGGAACGAGGCGGGGCGGGGCGGGGTGGCCGACGAGCGAGGCGGGGCGGGCAGGATGGCCTACGAGGGAGACGGGGCGGGGTGGCCGGCGGCGAGCTAGGCGGGGCGGGGCAGGGTGGGGTGACCGGCCAGTGAGGCGAGGCGGCTGCAGGGTTACCAGAGAGAGAGAGAGATGTGGGGATAAGGGAGAGAGAGATAAGGGGATAAGGGAGAATGGTGGGGACGGGAGTGGTGGGGATAGCAATGGCGCACTACGTAGGGTGCGCCACACCTACCAGTTGTTAGTAATGGCGCACCGGGGTGTGGTGCGCCATTACTAGTTACCCCGGTGCGCCATTACTAGTTTTGAAAAAAAAATTGAAAAAAAATTTGTTAGTAGTGGCGCACCGGGTGGTGGTGCGCCATTACTAGTTTTAACTAGTAATGGCGCACCACGCCCCGGTGCGCCACTGTAAAGTCTGGGGAGGGGGGTGTGCCCAGGAGAAACTTAGCAGTGGCGCACCACACACCAGGTGCGCCATTAGTAATATGGACATTAATGGCGCACCCATATCTGGTGCGCCACTGCTATATAGCAGTGGCGCACCACATACATGGTGCGCCATTAATGTCCATATTAGCTATAGCCGTTTTTCTAGTAGTGAGAATAAGGGTAGCTATTTTCTTAGCTCTAGGATCTTTTATAACCGGTAATTCATAAAACAATCTTTGCAAGGTAGGATGGGTGCAAATAAATCTTCTTTCAAGTTTAAGGACAAGTGCAGAAATAGCATCGGCATAATTATTAGTTTCTTTAAGTATAGGTGCATCATCAAAAGTCAAGGTTCCAATGTTATTAAAGAATTCTTGGATGACACTTTTTCTGATAACATTACCATGTCCCAACACAAAAGTTTTAGCATCAAGATTGGTAGAACTTCCCTTTTTAGGAGTTTTACCATCATCGGTTTCCGCCATGCCAAAATCACTCATGATAACAAGTTTCAAGCAAACGAGAAAAAGGCAAACGAAAAATATTTTTGTGTTTTTGTAAAAACGTTTTAGAAGTGGGGGAGATGAAAACGAGAGGCAAATGGCAAATAAAGTAAATGCAAGGAGATGAGAGTTTGTGCAAAGGTACTTGATAAATGTTGATGATGTCTCCCCGGCAACGGCGCCAGAAATTCTTCTTGCTACTTGTAGCTTGCGTTGGTATTTCCCCGAAGAGGAAAGGATGATGCAGCACAGTAGAGATAAGTATTTCCCTCAATTATGAAACCAAGGTTATCGAACCAGTAGGAGAATTACACAACACCTAGTAAGCAGTACCTGCACACAAACAACAAATCCTTGCACCCAACGCAAACAAGGGGTTGTCAGTCCCTTGGCGGTAAGATTGCAAGATTAAATTGTATTTGATAGATTGATAGATTGCAGCAAAAATACTAAATAAAATAAATAAAAGAAAATGGAAGTAATATTTTTAGGGTTTTAGTAATATGATTTTGGTAGACCCGGGGGCCATAGATTTCACTAGAGGCTTCTCTCGAGAAAATAGCATACGGTGGGTAGACAAATAACTGTTGGGCAATTGATAGAAAAGCAAATAATCATGACGATATCCAAGGCAATGATCATGTATATAGGCATCACGTCCAAGATTAGTAGACCGACTCCTGCCTGCATCTACTACTATTACTCCACACATCGATGGGCTATCTAGCATGCATCTAGTGTATTAAGTCCATAAGAACGGAGTAATGCCTTAAGAACGATGACATGATGTAGACAAGACAAACTCACGAATTAATAAACCCAATGAATAGATCCCATCTTTTTACCCTTAGTAGCAACGATAGATACGTGTCATGTCCCTTTCTGTCACTGGGATTGAGCACCGCAAGATCGAACCCACTACAAAGCACCTCTTCCCATGGCAAGATAAATCAACTTAGTTGGCCAAACCAAATCAATAGATCGGAGAAGAAATACGAGGCTATAATAATCATGCAATAAAGAGATCAGAGAAGACTCAAATAATATTCATGGATAATCTGATCATAAACTCACAATTCATCGGATCCCAACAAACACACCGCAAAGAAAGATTACATCGGATAGATCTCCAAGAACATCAAGGAGAACATTGTATTGAAAATCAAAAAGAGAGAAGAAGCCATCTAGCTACTGCCTATGGACCTGAAGGTCTGTGGTAAACTACTCACGCATCATCGGAGAAGTAGCAAGGTTGATGTAGAGCTCCTCCGTGATCGATTCCTCCTCCGGCAGATTGCCGGAGAAGGACCCCAGATGGGATCTCTCTAGAACAGAGGCTTGCGGTGGTGTAAAAAGTATTTCGTGGACTCCCCTCAGGGTTTCTGATTTTTCTGGAATTTATAGTGCTAGAATTAGGTCAAACGGAGCTTGGTGGGGTCCACGAGGCATCAGGGCACGCCTGCCCCCCAGGCGCGCCCTGGTGGCTCATGGGGCCCACCAAGGTCTTCTGGCCTCCCCTCGAAGCTTCTAATATTCTTGTTGCCCAAGAAAAAATCTCCAAAAAGTTTCACTGTATTTGGACTTTGTTTGATATTGATTTTCTGTGAAACAAAAACAGGGCAGAAAACAGCAACTGGCACTGGGCACTAGGTTAATAGGTTAGTCTCCAAAAATAATATAAAATTGCTGTAAATGATTATAAAAACATCCAAGATTGATATTATAACAGCATGGAACAATCAAAAATTATAGATACGTTGGAGACGTATCACCCATCCGTGGTTACATTGATATCATGCTCAGATGCATTGTTATTTCATTACGTTATTATGACTCAGCTCATCACCTTTCAAGTTGAACCTGACATTAATCGAACCTGAACAAATCTGTTGGCTGAGTCATGGTGCCACCGAATCGAGCTAACCAGTGCAGCCACACTTGCCTTATGGGGGGCCCTGATTCAGTCTATTGTCATGCCTCTCGCCAGTGCCTCCAACTAGGGAAGGTTATGTGCGCGCGCTACCTTGATCAGGTAGGCGGCCATAAGCCTTGTGCCCGAGTTGTGTTGTACCCGGGTGTCCCCGTTTGGGACGAGTTTGTTTTGGCCACGACGGTGGCGGCCACAAAGGTGGCAGATGTCA
This sequence comes from Elymus sibiricus, assembly GCA_039707655.1. NCBI lineage: Eukaryota > Viridiplantae > Streptophyta > Magnoliopsida > Poales > Poaceae > Elymus > Elymus sibiricus. Next base: position 38,710,091 of record CM077674.1, read on the forward strand.
CGAGTTGACATCGGGGCGACCCAGGACATAGCCAAAAGGGGAGTTTGTCGGAGTGGCCGGGAGAGTGTCATGGAATAGATTGGTTTTGTCGGAATGTCGTTGGTCCACCCGAATGGGAGAACGAGGCCATGAGTTCTGTGGTGTGGGTACAGTGTACTAACCTCTGCAGAGTGTATAAGCTATCGATAGCCGCGTCCTCGGTTATGGACACAGTTCGTAGTAGGTCAGACTATGGGTCAACAGAAATCATAACCTGAATAATAACAACCCCGGTTCGATGAGAAAAGAAGTTGGGTGATCTTTATATGGTCATGTGATGATCACGATGGTATAGTTGATACTAAGCTTGGTTGATCCTGAGGTGATCGAGTGATGATCACGATGGTAAGTTTGTGGTTACGAAATAACCTCTGAGCAGAGTAAGTTGGTCTATGAGACCTTAAATGTCGACCCCCGTGCATGCTAGTGCTAGTATCATCCTGTTCATATCATGAATTATATGTACATGCCATGCTCATGTTGTTGCCATGCTCATGTTGTTCTAGTAGTATCGTGTTCATCTTTGATGATTAACCTGTAAATGCCATGCTGTTGTATGTCTTGATTGCTTTGGTTGCTGTGAGCTTGCGAGTACATTCAAAGTACTCACCTAGCGAGTCATGCCAGATTGCAGGTGATACCGTGATTGCTTGTTTGTCGAGGACACCAAGGTTGCGCTCTAGGATACGTCCCAGCCAGAGTCCCTGCGGAGTGGAGTTCATCACTGTTGTCGTGGTTCCGCTGCTAGAATTTGTTTCGCTTCGAGATGTCTCGCTGCTACCATAGAGCTATCTGAGCAGGCGAATCGTCGCCGTGCCCCTGTAACCTTCGTGCCTTCAGAACCGTTGTACCCATGTTATTTGTAATAAAGAGCTGATTTGTTCTATGCCAAGCAGTGCCGTATTCCAAAAGACTTGATCTCTGGGCTGGAATATGGGGTGTTCCGGTCTCTCTGAGCCGGGGTGCCACAGATAGTGTGTCTTGGCCATCGCCCAGGCTTCTCGCGCACCTTCTCGGCAGGCCGACACCTTCCATGTCTACAACTGGCGCCTGGCTCCCTTGAGTCATTTAGCCAGCTCGGTCATGTCCCTTGGCACGGCTTCATTGGGCCATAAAGCTCGGAAAACCTTCTCCATGGATTTTTGCGAATGATCGTGCAGCTCACTGAGCCCAATTACGACATCTTTTAAAGATAGAGGGCCGGATTCATCAGGTTGGTCAGATAGAACAGCTGCACGCGTAGTATAATAAATTTCATGCCTCAAGCAAACCAGGCAAAAATCAACAATAGGTAAGTTACTTACCCGCTAGAAATTCACTGGCCTCCTGGATCTCTTTCTCGGAAGAAGTCAGCTTGGATTCCAACCTTTCAATTTCTAGCGCATGCTGGTCCCTCTCGGCCTTGAGCTGGTTACATTCGTCGATTTTCCGAGCATGTGTCCGACGACCTGCCTCCTCTTGCGCTTTGGCGTAACGACCAGCTTCTCGAGCTTGCTCAAGGTCCTTTTCAAGTTGACCTATCATCTCCGCTGCTAGTAAAAAGATACAGCTTAGACAATTAATCAATATATTGATAGCAGGAGCAAAGCATTAAAACTTACCATGTGCCTCGCGGGTGAATTTCTTGATATCGGACACTTCTTTCTGCGACTTGATTAGCTCGGCTTTAGCCAGCTCTAGCTCTTTTAAGAGATCTTTATTCTCTTACCGAGAAGTCTATGTTAAACAAAACAAAACAAATTATGTCAAACAAATGTCGATCCTTAATTCAGCCACCCATGCCCAAATTAAGGCTCGGGGGCTACTGGGATTCGCATTCTAAAAAGCGATATTTGCTAATCATTAGAGGATATATTGACCCCCCGGCTGGGTTTTTCCCACCCAGCCAGTGGCTCGGGGGCTATTGCATTACCAGCTTCTTTTAATAGAAGAAATAATAAAATCCTCGGCCGTATAAAACTGGCGCTTGTTAAAAATGGTTGAATATCTTCAACTCATTCATCGGTGAACACGGACTTATGGTATGTATACACCTTGAGGGCTACTGGGTTGGATCAGAGCTCTATATTCATCAGTTCATAAAATCAAGTTACCTGCAAACCTGACGCTAACACGTCGGCGGCTTCTTTAAGCCCCATCCAAGCAGCCCCGAGGTGAGCATCCACTGTTCGGAGCGCGTTGAACTCCTCGTCAGATAACACTGGATTCACTAGTGATGCTCTGCTCACCTGATGACGCATCAGACTTTCAGCCTTGGAGGCGGTCGCAGAATGCGCTACTGAGGATTCCTGTTGAGGAATGTCGCAAGTCTCTTTGGGACGCGGCGGCTGATCCAAGGCCACTTCAGGGACGGGGACGTGCATTACCGAGACCTCGGGAATGGGCACGTTGGTAGGAGGGGGAAGTCTGTAGGACAGAGAATAAACCCTCATAACAATAATGAAAGGATCTGTAAGGGATCGTAACAAAAATAATACTTACCCGGTAGAATTGGGTGCTGCGCCCTCAACAGCTTGCTGAACGGCCGGCTCAGGCTTCCTCCGGTTCCCTGTAGGAATAGAGCTAATCCTTTGACGCTTTGATCGTCGGCCTTTCATATAAGGGGTGTAAGTGCTCAAGGTCGGATTAGCATCAGTGATGGACCATTTTTGGGAAGGAGCACGGGGGGTACTAGCGACACCTGATGAGGGTAGAATGCCTGGGTGATCGACGAGGATAGCCACCTTGGCACCATCGACACTCTCCTGGTAGAAGAACCCATCCTTGAAGATGAGGGCTATCACCGAGTCCTCGGCATAGCCGAGGTCATCATCTCGGACGTGGACTTCTGTTTGTGGAGCAGGGGAGTTTACTTTCTCAACCCAATGCTTCCAACCCTGCTCGGATATGTTAAATAACTGATCAGGATAATAAAAACCCTGTTCAAATAAAATTGAGACATAGGGTATAAAAACTTACCGCCTCGACTGCCTTGTAGGAAAAAAAGTCGTCGAACATCGGCTGCTTGAGGAAATCTTCTTTTCCCCCCTTGTAGATGGCCTCTAGCGCGGCCGCTAATGATTGGCGATCCTTTTAGCCCTTTTTAATGGCTCGGGTCGCATCGTTGGATCCGTTGTACTCCCATAATGGATGTACGCGTTGTTGAAGAGGCCGGACTCCTCGGGCCATAGCCACGGCCATCACAATAGAGATGGTGAGCTTGTGATGGCCAAGGCAAGAAACTTGAGCGGCTAGCCGGGACACCTTGGCGTCATCTTCCTCGGATGGACTCCTCGGCCTACAGTTGTACCGCTTCGTTGGCGGAGCATGGGAAAAAGGGGGAAGCCCCTGCTGAATAGGATCCTCCAGTGGTACGTCGGTGATGTAAAATCACTCGGTTGTCCACGTTTCGGCCCCTTCTTTAGGGGTGCCCAGAAGATAATCCGTCCCAGCAATCCTGCATACCTCGGCACCACCAACTTCGAAGAGTGTGCCATCACGGGAGCAGGGAATTAAACAAAAATACCTCTGCCACTGCCCAAAGTGGGCTTCGCAGCCAAGGAAGGCCTCGCAAAGAGTGACAAAGCCTGATATGTGGAGGATGGAACTGGGCGTAAGGTGGTGGAGTTTGATCCCGTAGAACTCTAGAAGACCCCTAAGGAAAGGATGTACGGGAAAGCTGAGTCCTCGGAGAAGAAAAGGTACAAAACAGATTCGCTCTACCCCAATGGGTGTGGGATACTTGTCGCTAAGAACCCCTTTATCTATAGCCACCAGCCCGGGGCGGAAAGGAGCAAAATATGGATCAGGCAGATACCCTTGTATCGCGAGACGATTCAGTTGCCCTTGGGTAACCGAGCAACTCTTCCAATCTCCCTCGAGGGGACCGTCTGGGCGCTTTGACAACCCGGGCACGTGTGCCATTGTTGAAGCTCTTGAAGCACAGATGGGAGGACAAGTTGCGTTGGCACAAGGAGGAAGCGGGCAGGGTGAAAGTAAAAGTTACCTCCTCTTGCGGTTTATATTTACCATGACGGGACAGGTTGCGATGGGATGCTTGAGTCCCCGATAATTAATCCGCATGTTCCCCAGGCATTATGCCCTGTTTAGGAATGCAAATCGAGGAAAAGAAATTGAAAACTCCGTTAAAAAAGGGTCTCCGGGCCCACCACAACTCCTTTTTGGCAGATGTGGGACCGTAAGACTGCCCGGGATTGTCGAGCGTCCTCGGGGAGTAAAAATTCGCTTATAGGGAGTCGACCTCGCTTAAAAAGAACCACGGACTTGGAGTCCTCGGAGGGAGTCTTCGGATTAGATGAAAACTGCATTGCTCGGATCGACACAAGCGAAAAAGATACCAATGGTGGAACACAAAGGGACCTCAGTTCCAAACAAAGTCCTCGGATTTAGAAGCCGATGTGGAAGATGGAACTCGCCTACGAAGCCGAAGACCTATAAGAAAAAATTATTCCGAGGAAGGAGCCTATGTCCTTGGCTTGAAGACAAGTTCAGGGGCTACTAACGGTGTCCTAGATTAGGGGGTGCACACCACGTCGGCCCGCCATTCATGGGCCGGGCCGAGGACCCACATACAATTGAAGAATGGGCCATGCGAGCCGTGGCACTTGGTGTACTCGAGATGGATTCCTCCGAAGACTTGGCATACACTTCAAGGCATATTCACATATTCAGCATCTTATCCCTAGCTGTAGCCGACATACTTGTAACCCTAGATACCCCCGGTGCCTATATAAGCCGAGGGGTTTAGTCCGTAGAGGCAAGGTTTTAGAGAGGCTAAAACTCATTCATACGATCTCGAGGTAGATCATCATGTACTCGATACCCCATCCACAATCAATACAATACAAGCAGGACGTAGGGTTTTACCTCTTAGAGAGGGCCCGAACCTGGGTAAAACTGTGTCCCTGTTACTTCCTATTACCATCGTGCCGAGATCACCAGCACGGGCCCCCTACCTGAGATCCACCGGTTTTAGCACCGACAACTGGTGCATCGGCGTCGTTCACACAGTTCCATTATACCAAGTTAGCCCCTGATTTTGCCCAAGCCTGAGTCCAAGCAATCCCAATGCCGTCGGATTAGGTTCTTGAGATGAGGAAGTCAGCTCGCTGGTTGGAACTGCCACCGTAGGAAGGAGAGATGTGCCCGCCACCGAAGGGTGGCATCTGGGGCTGCCGGACACATGAGCAATGGATTTGATGGAAGGATGAGGCATGGAGGTGGACGTGGTTGGGAAGGCGGCCAGTAATGCGACACTGTCGACGCGGACAAGCCAGAATCTAGAGGGGAACGCAGATCCGGGCCGTCGGGGACTCGGGGCCGAAGCTGCCAGGACGCCGACAAATCAAAGGAGCTGGAGAGCACGGAGCTCCCGGAGCGCCGGGCCAGATCCGCGTCGGCAAGAGGCTACCAATGGGCCTTGCGCTCCCACCCCACTCCCATAAATCACGAGAAGCAGCCGCCAAGACCACAAGGACCGCCAGATGCATCCGCCAAGGCTACCCGGACCGCCAGAAGTAGCCTGCCGGCAACCACCAGGATCGTGCCGAGCCACCACCCCAGAGTCGTCACCGCTGCTCGTAAAGGGACGATGCAGCATCAAGGGTCGGCCCGAGCTAGCCAACGAGGCGCCCGCCACCACCTTGCCGGGAGCCGGTGCGGGCTTTCGCCGACCGCTCCTCCGGTGGCGGCGAGACGGGAGGAAGGGAGTAGGGGCAGGCGGTGGCGCTATACTAGGGTTGCCCCCCGTGCCACCAGGGAGGGCCACTCGGGATGGTGAAAGGTCGGCACACCTTATTTACTGAAAAGGCGATCTTTTCTTTTACTTGTGATCACAGTAATGCACACGCATAATGCAAAGAGAGCCTTAGCTCAGTGGTTAGGCATGCGGTTGTGCAACCTAACCACCCGGGTTCAATTTCTAGAATTGACAGGTGATGCACATGAGTTTTCCCTATTTATTGAGGATCAAGTTTGGTCTATGGCGAGACCACTCATCAAGATAAAATCTTGATACTCATTAAAAAAAATCTTTGAGGACCATGCTTATCTTCATACTCATACTAAAAAGGTTATGTGCATCCCTAGTTGGTGTAGAGGCCGAGAAGTGAAATTCTCTCCCAAAATTTTGCTGAGCGGTACGTACCTGCCCCCTGCGTTGTCTTCCTGAGGCGACACGGGCGGGAACATCACCTCCCTGCCGTCGGCGCTATAGCCACCATCAAACCCCCTCGCCACCGCAGGCACACGACGTCGGGCAAAGCCCTCCGGTGGCTGGCGGCAGTAGGACTCCTTCCTACGCAACCTGCTCCCACCCTTTCCGTCAGATCCAAACATGGGCAGGCCAATGGAGCCATGGTTCGTCCTCCACATCAACCTCGAGGGTCTAGCAGCGAGGGACATGCTCCAGAATTTCGGGCAGTGGTGATGCAGGCAAGGCGGCAGCTGGATTTCCTCGCTGATCTTGTTCCCCTCGGGAGCACGGACATGCCATCGTGGTCGGCACTTCTCTAGCGGCCGTCACGGGATGCCTCCTGTCGTTGACCAGTGAGCTCTCCGGCCGCTGAATCCCACCCTACTCGTCTGAATTCCGGGCCGACACCACCAGCGCGCTCTCCTCGACGCATCCTCACCTCGCTGCCACCTGTTTGCTTTTGGGCAAAGCCCTCGCGGTGGATGGCAGTGGGGTGACGCATTGGACTTGATCGCAGGGATGATCACCATGGTTGCACATTGATAGGCGGCGGTGAAGGCTTTGCCGGATGTGGCAGGCAGGCCTATGTGCGGCTTCCCATCAAAAAGCACGATGGCGGGCCTGATTGCGGTGGCCACCGAAAGGTCTCCGTGAGGGTTTCTCCCTCCAGATCTGGTTGTTGACTTCGGTGGGGAGATGCAAACTATGAACGACGGCTTGACGCAGAGGGATGGTTGTGCAGCGGCGGCGGTCACAGATCGCATGTAGCTGTTGGGATCATGGAAAAGTGATGGCGACAACACATGAGTGACGTCCGTGGTGGTGCTAATTGAGCACCTGGTCTCGAGCTTTAGGGTGAAAGCCTAGGCCTGACCTGAATTGGTTATACCTGGCAATGGTGATGTTTTTACGTCGTGTCCTTGTTGAAGGCATTGATCGGATATGCTCGGACTGATTCTTCAGGGTGAAAACCTAGATTCTAACCTTGGGTGGTTGGATCCGGTGACGACGACACTTGAGCATCATTCCCTTCCTGAAGGCATTGCCGTTGAAGAATTTCGTCGTCCGTGTGGTGTCATGAGATGATTGGTGCGGATATTGTCATTGTTATAGTTTACCAATCGCGGATCTAATTGCTCTAGGGGTTTTTTCCTCGCCTACGCATAGCTTTGATCTTATATGATTTTTCTATTTGTTGGCGTGTTTTTGTGTGTGTGCGTTGGTGTTGGTTGTGTGCATCCTAACGATGCAGAGGCCGGGTGTGTGCTCATTATGTTTGTATCCTCTTGAAGCAAGGGACCAGTTTATCCATTTAGAAACGTTTAAGCTAGCTAGTACTGACCAGTTTATCTATATCAGAATAGTTAATTACATGAGTAACATGGATTACTGAGCTGGTCGTTGGTTTATACATAAGTTTGTTTGGAATTTAGGTTATGATATCATATCAGATAGAAGGATTCATGTTTGGATCGGAGCGAGTGATTATTTATTTTCTTAATGCCTAGCTTAATTCTAGGTGAGTCATCAAACTACAAATTGCAAGTTACTCTCCCCATTTCACTTCAGCATCGTCTTTGTCCTCGAGAGAAATCGTTTCAAAACATTTGCTAGTTGAGAAAATCAACAGATTGTTTACTACTATATTTCTACTGTTAAATGCTTTCAAAATGGCTAGGTGACTGTAGTTTTCGAATCAATAGGAATGTAGCCAAAGATAGTTTAGGAAACGAACTGACTAATCAGTAATGCTAGGTAGTATAGTGATACATCATTTCAAGCCTACACTATTGATTGTGTGTGCAATCAGAGAAGATACATACTACCTATAAATGCCAGGTCCATATTATTATTTCTGAAATAACTGACAGGACTAGCATAACTTATCTGATGTGGTTACTATGTTAAAGAATGGTGATAATGCTGAGCTTCTAGTAACAAATTTGCAACTACTACTTTCCAGTTAAAACTTTGTGTGATTTCCAAGTCATGCCCAAATTAGGCATAGCTTTGATTGTTTTGTTTTTTTACCAATTTAGTTTTGAAGAACATATCAGAGTGAGATGTTTAGAACCTTTGGGCAACAATAACAAATTAGAATAACACTAAAATAACAGCTCAAATAAGATGCCATTGTGTAGAACTAATACTAAATAGAGTCGAGAAAAATTACCAAATTTGAACAGTAGAAGTGAGGGACCAGTTTATCCTTTTAGAAACGTGAGCCTAACTAATCAAGCCTGATGACCTGCATGGTTGTTCAGCTAGCTTAACTGTTGCTCAGAAACATCATCAGTGTAAATAAACATTGTGTTGTCAATCAACCATCCACATACTAATGTTGCAGGGAGATGATGGGTTCTATTAATCACTGCACACCTGTTGTGCTGGTTTAAAGGTAAATTTTGATGCCTTTGATCGGCTATCGATACAATCCTGCTGTTTTGGTCCAGAAAGGATAGGAGAGACCATACATGAACTACTGTTCATTCATGCCAGTTGGAGATGAGCCAATGGACTCTTGTTTTCACTACTTGGCAATTCTAGATCCTGCAGGAAACTGGAATAAATGGGATATGCATTGTTATTTCTCACCTGTTCTCTCAGATTCAGTGTTCTCTTGGTCTTTCCGGAAGGTTACAAAAAGCAAAGTGAGCAGTCAGTAATGCCTGGTAGTAGACTCCTGAAATATTGATTGTGGGTGAAATCAAAGAAGATATGAAGAAATATGACCCATCCCTAATTCATTTAAATAATGATTAGTAGTATCTCAGCCTAGACAGCAAACCACTTTGCCATATCTACATCAGACTAGTTAATTAGATGGGTAACATGGATTGCTGAGCTGGTCGTTGGTTTATACATAAGATTGTTTGGAATCTAGGTGGGCCATTAAAATTACAAATCGCAAGTTACTCTCCCCCAATTTCACTATTAGCGTCTTTGTCCTCGCCAGTTGAGAAGAACAACAAATTGTTTACTACTCTTAAATGTTTTCAAGTGGGCTGGTGATTGTAGCTTTTCAATCAATAGGACTGTGGCCAAATATAGTTATAGGAAACGAAGTGAGTAGTGATCAGTAATGCAAGGTAGTATAGTGAACTAGTGATGCATCATTTCAAGCCTACACTATTCATTGTGGGTGCAATCAGAGAAGGTACGTACTACTTATAAATGCCAGGTCCATATTAACATTTTTCAAATAACTGACAGGAGCAGCATAACTTATTTGATGGATGTGGTTATTACTCCCTCCGTCCCAAAATAAGTGCCGCTACCTTAGTACAACTTTGTACTAAAGTTGTACTAAATCAGCGACACTTATTTTGGGACTTTAGGCACAAATTAGCAACTACTACATTGCAGTAAAACTTTGTGTGATTCATAAGGCATGCCCAAATTAGGCATAGCGTTGATTGTTCTTTTTACCCTTTTAATTTTGCCCGTCTCTGACAAAGAGCCACTCAGAGAGTGAGAGGTTGAGATCCTTTGGGTAACAATAACAAATCAGAATAGAATTCAATGTGCACACAATACACAGTTCAGAATGCTTGGTAGTTGACAGCAAAATTATGTACCAGTAAGCTACATCAATACTGGCCTACAAAAATCTGAATATTCTTACAAATTAGGCTTGGTTTGACACCAGCCTAGAAGTTCAATAGTACAGTAAGAATTCAAGTAGGAAACTACTGGTCATGGTCTGATTGATGGACAGCTCAATCAAAACAGGAGATTAGGAACACACTAGGGGAGTAGTCGTGACAAACAGCAAACTTAGAGAATGCATTAGATCTGGTAAGCTGCAAACTTAGAGCCTTGGCTACAAACAGAATTATTTTGTTCTCTATCGTGAACAAAATAAAGAAACAATCATGTTCATTAGATCTGGTAAGCTGCATATTGTGCAATCTATAAAAAAATAGAGCTCCATATTGTTTGACACCATTGATGGAAGGCCATGAAGGTTTCATAAATGAAACTAACATCTCTTTACACTCTGTATATGCAGCAACATATATATTGAAGAAACCGTAGGCAATATTCTATTACTGTAAAAGATGCCACCATTCTAAAATTAACAAATGCACAAAAAACAGGATGTCATCAATATTCAGCATGGATTGAAATAAAAAGCAGAAAATGTAAAGGATATTAAACATGGTAATGTAAACTCACATTCAGCCCACGTGAACAGATAACAAGTGACCACAGCGTTTAGTACTGCATAAAAGAAAATATATTAAGTGACTAGGTCATACAACTAAACATTACCAATTTGATCGCTTGTCACTTACAAAATATCTGCGGCTAAGCAACATTGTTCAAAGTCGCAAAAAGGAATGCACGTTTTGGAATGCGAGGAGCACATATCCAAACCAGTGCCACAGAACAAGAACATTAGGCACACACACACACACACCCAATGACTGATTTTTACAAAGGCGTTAGTGCCACCACGTTAAATGCCTAAAGCAGCAGCGACTTTCAGCGATCATCCGACAACCAAATCTGCAAAACAGGGAATATAAGGTAGGCCACCCAGGAAATCTCCAGAAGTGCACATTACATGCACTTCCCCGCAATCCATATCGTACGACAGATTCACCTCCTTCTAGTCAGTAAGGAAAATCAAATTACGTTCTGGATGAATTGCAAACAACTCATACTTATATATCCTGTCCTCTTCGTCACAAACCTCTCTGGCATATTCCCTTCCAAATAGTTCCGGAACATCAACAGTATGCTTTAGGGTCCACAATTCACAAGCATAATCCTAAAGTACCCACACAGAGAGTTCGTAGTAATATGGATGCATATACCAAGCATGCAATTTCCCCTGAGAGTACCCAATTGAACTATAACCAGAACTGGCTTCTGTTAGTTCTCCCAGCTCTCTCTCACATTTGCCGGCCTGGCTTGCGAGCAGAGCTCCGGCGTGGCCGGCTCTGTCTCCGCAGCCTGGCCCGAGTGACACCGAGGCGAGGGAGAGGGAGAAGAGGAGCAGAACGCACACACACCACGCGAGAGTGAATTTTAGCTGTGAGGCAGTCTCTCATTTTTTGTATCTATTCATGGGGTACTTATAGACATAGGTTCCAAGAAAATATCCTACCTACTCCCAACTACTCCTACCTGCTCTTACCTGCTCCTACCTGCTCCGACTAGGCAGCGATGTGATGGGAGCAGGTGAGACCTACTACGTCCGAGTGGACCAGAACAGCATCCAAGTAAACTTCACTCGGCCTGCCCTACCCAACTGACTGAACACACTCAGTCCAGTTGGTTACAAGATGGCATCCTAGCATGCCCTAGTATAGACTACCATCCGACTAAACTCTAGTCGGACTACCTACCCGAATGAACTGAGACACACAGCTTCACTCAGTTCTACAACCCGAGTGCTCACTTACAAAACGAGTGAACGCAGGTTTACTACAACAATCTCCCCCTAAGCCTTGCGTTCAGGAGGTCACCTCCACCATGCCAGCGCTTGAGCGAAGCTGCAGAAGGCGCACTCGGCCGAGTGGTTTGGTGAACATGTCCGCGAGGCGGTGCTCGGTTGCGACGAACTCCAGCTCGATCTTCTTCGTCTCCACGCAGTCCCGAATGAAGTGGTAATTTAGATCGATGTGCTTGGATCGGTCGTGGAAGACGGGATTCTTGCCAAGTGCAATTGCCGATTTGTTGTCCACCTTGAGGACAACACTTTCTGCTTCGCCGCTTCTCAGCTTGGCTAGCAGGCGAGCCAGCCAGATCCCCTGGCAAGCAGCAGTGGCAGCAGCCAGGTACTCGGACTCGCAGCTCGAAAGAGCCACGATCTTTTGCTTCTAGGATTGCCAGGTTACAGGGCTGCTCCCAAGGAAGAAGAGCGTTCCGGACGTGCCTTTGCGCGAGTCCATGTCCCCACCTAGGTCGCTATCACTGTAGCCGACCAAGTGCGGTATCCGAGCGCTTCTTCCAAACATGCACCGGAGTGAAGTTGTGTCGGCGATGTAGCGAAGGATTCGCTTGACCGCCGCAAGGTGCTCTTTTGTCGGTGCCTCCATGAACCACGAGACAAACCCGACTGAGTACGTCAGGTCTGGTCTTGTGTGCACCAAGTACCGTAGGCTGCCGACTATGCTGCGGTACTCGGTAGCATCCGTCGCTTGCGCCGTGTTGGCCTTGGACAACTTCAATCGGGGTTCCATGGGTACATGGAAGGGCTTGGAGCCAGCCATGCCAGCCTTCTCCAGAAGCTTCTGGGCGTAATCCGACTGGGATATGGAGATCCCATCCGAGTGTTGTCGGACCTCGTTCCTGAGATAGAAGCTCAGCAATCCTAGGTCGGACATCTCAAACAGGTTCTTCATCTCCTGCTTGAAGCTGTTAAGATCACCTGGATTGGATCCAGCGATCACTAGGTCGTCCATATAGACGCCAACGAGCAATTGGGATGCAGCCGTCCCACGTGCATACACTCCATGCTCCGACTCACACCGAGTGAAGCCGAGCCGAGTGAGGCACACGTCGAGCGTGGTGTTCCAGGCCCTGGGTGCCTGCTTCAGGCCGTAGAGCGCCTTGTCCAGGCGCAGCACCAGGTGTTCCTTCCCTAGTGTCTCAAAGCCGAGAGGTTGCATGATGTAGACCTCCTCTTCATGCTCTCCGTTGAGGAAGGCCGTCTTGACGTCCATGTGATGGATCGCCCAGCCTGAGCTAGCAGCTAGAGCCTGCAGCACTCGGACAGATTCGAGGCGTGCCACTGGAGCGAACACCTCGTCGTAGTCGATGCCGTGCTGCTAGACGTGGCCCTTTGTGACCAGTCGAGCCTTGTGCTTGAGTATCTTCCCGAGTGCATCCTTCTTCACCTTGTACACCCAGTTGAGGCCGATTGCTCATTGCCCGAGTGAAAGAGTGGTGAGATGCCATGTGTGCTTATTCTCGATTACCTCCATTTCTTCCAGCATTGCATGCCGCCAAGTGGCATGCTATTTAGCTTCGGTGAAGGAGCCAGGCTCTTCTACTGCGAGGAAGTGGAGTTCTTCATCCGGCTCAGTAGCCGGGCCGACGTCAAGCACGTTCTGCATAGTGCGGAACCGGTGCGTTAACTCGGGATCGTCAGCCGAGTCAAAGTTTCCTGAGTGGATCGACGTTGGCGACGCGAAATCCATAGTCAGGGTCGAAGCTGTTGGACCCGACTACGGGGTTGAGGGAGTGCCGAATGACGTCTCAGTTGGTTCATCCAGGCATGAGCTGACTGATGTTTCAGTCGGTTCATTCGGATGCGACCCGACTGGTTGCTCAGTCGATTTCTCTGGTGATCTGACTAATCCTTCAGTCGGGTCTGAGATAGTCGGGCTCTGCGACCCGACTGGGAGCAGACCTGCTCTGTGTAGTCGATGATGAAGTCACTGTGGACATCACCGCCTATCTGCTGCCAGTCCCAGCACGCAGACTCATCGAAGACAGTGTCCCGAGTGGCGAAGATGCGCCGAGTGACTGGATCAAACACCTTGTAGGCTTTGGACACAGTCCCATATCCGAGGAAGACCATCCGAGTGGATCGGTCTTCAAGCTTCTGGAGGTGCGGCTTTGTCATCTTGACGTGAACCACACACCCGAACACTTAGAGCAGTAGCACAGTCGGCGCCTTGTCGCACCATGCTTCATACGGGGTCTTGCTGTCCACTGACCGAGTGTAGGAGCGGTTCAGCAGATAGACTGATGTGGTCACCGCTTCCGCCCAAAGCCAGTTGGGAACGTTGCACACTTTCATGATGCAGCGTGCCATGGCAACAACCGACTGGTTTCGCCGCTCAACCACCCCGTTCTGCTGGGGTGAGTACACTATAGGAATCAGCTAATTTGCCGTCTGTGGGAAACAGACGGCAAAGGCCTGAAAATAGATGGCAAAGAATTTGCCGTCAGTTTGCTGATGGCAAAGTCTGTCGGCAAAGAGTATGTCGGCAAATAGCTGCTTTGCCGTCAACAATTCATCGCACTGATAGCAAAGAATTTGCCATCAGCCAATCTCAGTCTTTGTCGTCAGCCAAATAATAATAGACGGCAAAGAAAGCATGTTTGCCATCAGCCGAACACGGTCTTCGCCGTCAGCTGAACTCAGTTTTGCCGTCAGCCATACTAATTTACAGACGGCAAAGATTTTTTTTATTAAAAAAAAGACGCAGGACACCTGAACATCAAAACGAGAACATCAAAACTAGACATGAAGGACTAGAGCAAAATTCTGCTACAACATTCTTTATAGATCGATTTACAAAAGAAATTTATAGATCTGAAACACCTGAACATCAACATTTTCCATAGATCGATTTACAAAAAAAATCACAGAGAAAGAGGGGCTCGGGGGCGTCGGAGAAGCACAAGGGCTCGGGGGCGTCGGCACACAGGGAGGAAGGAGAGCCACACCAACCGCTAGCGGTTGCGGTGCAGTCTTCCTCGAGCAGCAGATGCTGGCGATGGCGACGGTGACCTCCAGCTCGTTCCGGCGAGAAGGAAGGAGAGGAGCACGCCGCACGACAGAGGATCCAGTGGTGGCGTTCCGGCGGCGGGGTGCTCGAGCCACCGCTGCGCGTGCGGCCGACCATTGCCGGGGGAGGGAGGGGGAAGGCATGCGGGGGAACGAGGGGCGGCGGCGGGGTTCCGGTGAGGGAAGGTGTCGGGGTCCAGCGAGGCGGGAGAGGGGCGGTGGTGGGATCCGGCGACGCAGTGGGCGAGTGGTGGAGTCCATGGCTGAGGAGAGCAGGGGGTAACCCCATCGCGCCCCGCGTCGCCCGCTCCGCTGCCGATCAAGGCCCCCTGTCCATGGCTCCGGCGATGGGATCGAGAGAAGGAGGGCAGAGGAGGAAGGGATCTAGCGAGGGAGAGATGGGGTCGAGTGCGTGGTTGCATGGGCCGATGGGGAGTGCATGGTGGGGTGGTGGATCGTGCACAGGATAAGGCAACGCGTGGTGGTGGATCAGATGCTGCCACATCATCGATCCGCATGATCGATCCATGCGCTGTGCTTTCTCTTTGCCGTCTGTCTTTTTTTAACAGATGATAAAGAGCTCACTTTGCCATCTGTAAAAAACAACACAGACGGCAACGTAGCTTTGTCGTCTGCTTTTTTTCTATAGATGGCAAAGTGAGCTCTTTGTCGTCTGCTTTTTTTGTACAGACGGCAAAGTGACCTCGCCGTCTGTGAAAAAAAGCAGACGGTAAAGTAGGTCTTTGCCATTAGTAAAAAAATAATAGACGGCAAAGTGTTCTTTGCCGTCAGCGCCAACGAAAAGCTGACGGCAAAAAGCTCCACAAACGGCAAATTAGCTAATTCCTGTAGTGCTAGGGAGGTGAGAAGTGGCGATGCACTCCGTTGTCAGCGCAGAACTCCTCAAAGGTCCTGGACCTGAAGTCCCCACCGCGGTCCATGCACAGCATCTGTAGTGTGCAGCCGCTTTGCACTTCTGCCGCTGCCTTGATGCGCCGTATGGTGCACTCGGCTTCGTCCTTCTTGGCCAGCAACGTGAGCCACATGAACCAACTGAGGTCATCCACCATCAGCAGGAGGTACCTCTTGCCGCCTGGTGTCACCAGAGTGATTGGGCCGCAGAGATCCGCATGGATCAGCTTGAGCTTCTTGCTTGCTCAAAATGTCGTCACTTGCGGGAACGAGGCCCTTCGCTGCTTCCTGGCGAGGCAGGTGTCCCAGAGATGGCTTGCGTGGGCAATCGGGGGAAGCCCATGCACCAGTCTGTCCGAGTGCATCTTCTGCAGTGCGCCAAAGTGCTGATGTCCGAGTCGCTTGTGCCACAGCCACGCATCATCTCCGCGTCGCGCGGACAGACACACGGGCTTCGTGATCTTCAGGTGCACTCGGTAGAGGCAGTTCGCCGATCGTGGAACCTTGGCTAGAAGGCACCGCTGCGTGTCTCAGATGGACATGACGCCTGAGTGGATGGAGGTGGGATAGCCGTTCTCATCGAGATGTCCCAGACTGACAATGCTCGTCTTCAGTCGGGGAATGAAGTACACCTCCGTCAGCACACGGTGCTCATTGCCGCGCACCGAGAACATCACCGTGCCATGCCCCTTGATGTCGATGACCGAGTTGTCGCCGAAACGCACGGAGACGACCACACCTTCATCCAGCTCAGCGAAGAGCGAGCAGTCGCCCGTCATGTGATTGGTGGCCCTGGTGTCAAGGTACCAGGACACCTCACTCAGCTCACCCTCATTGCCGAGTCGCACGCAAGTACACTCCTCGTTGAGAAGCACATGCTCTCCCACTTGGGTTTGCTCCGCTCCGAGTGAGAGCTCACGCCCGAGTGCTGTTCCATCCGGCTGACTGCTCCAGTCCAGATCAGCAGTCGCCCGACTGGATCTTCCTCCAGTCGGCTCGCACACTGCTATGAGGAGGGTGGGTTCCTCGTCGTCATCCAGTCGGATGTCCGCCGACCAAAGAGACCTCCAGTTTGTATATCCAGCCCGACTGGTTTCTTCAAGCGGTGTACTCGGTCTGACCGAGCTTGTTGGTTGGCACAAGGCCATGAGGAGGGCATGTGCATCGTCGCCGTCATTTGGCACGCCTTGCACCAGGTGCGCCTCCTCCCTTATCCTTGTGCGGTAGTCCCGAGCCCAGTGGCCGGGTTTCATGCAGTAGTGGCACTCGTCATCATGCCTTGCACCGCCGTTGGAGTTCACTCGGTCGCTGTTGGAGGCACGACCGTGCCCCCGACTGTGACCGCGCGCGGTTTCCCATGGAGGAGCTTCCCCCACTGTCGGACGAACCATCTTGTTTGCACTGTTGCAAGCGCACGTTCCACTGCTCCTCCGTGAGTAGCAGTCGGTCGTCAGCACGCTCACTAGCATCGATGCCACGTTCATCGATGACCTTCAGCCAGCCGACGAGTTCCTCGATAGACATGGTGGACAGATCCACTAGGCTCTCAATGGACCAGGCTAGTTGCTTGTACTGCCTAGGGTTGACTTGAAGCAGCTTCAGGTGCACCATCTTCTCCTCGATTGGGTCACCAAGTATTGAGAGCTCGGAGACAAGACCTTGCAAGTGCATGGCAAAGTCGTTGACTTGCTCATTCGACTTGAACTTGATCTCCTCGTACTGGAGACGCAGGGTTTGCGCCTTTGACTCCCACACTCGGTCTACGCCGATGCGTAGGGTCTTGATGGTGTCACATGCTTCCTTCACGGTCTTCTTGGCGCCAAGGGTGAGCACCATCTCCGATGGGATGTAGCACAGGATTTCCTCCATCGCTAACTGGTCCTCGGTGTACTCCACGTCGCCGGTGTCCACGGCCTTCCACATGTGTCGGGAATCAAGGATTACCTTCATCAAGACCAACCAATTGGGGTAGTTGGTCCTTGTGAGAAGTGGGAAGGAGGTGCTAGACTTGCCCACATCACACATGAAGAGTGGCGCACCCAGCTCGCCTCCTGTCCTGCCTTGCAGTGTGAGCGCATCAGCTGCGCGCGTCTCCTCAGCCGAGATCTACTCGGCGGTCTTGGAGGCGTCGCCAGTGATGCTGCCCCTCAGCATTTGCTTCAGCATGACCTAGGCTCTGATTCCAATTGTCAGCTCTCCCAGCTCTCTCTCACGTCTGCCAGCCTGGCTTGCTAGCAGAGCTCCAGCGTGGCCGGCTCTATCTCCGCGGCCTGGCCCGAGTGAAACGAGGCGGGGGAGAGGGAGAAGAGGAGCAGAATGCACACACACCACGCGAGAGTGATCTTTTGGCTGTGAGGCTATCTCTCACTTTTTGCATCTATTCATGGGGTACTTATAGACATAGGTTCCAGGAAAATGTCCTACCTACTCGCAACTACTCCTACCTACTCTTACCTGCTCCGACTAGATAGCGATGTGATGGGAGCAGGTGAGACCTACTACGTTCGAATTGACCAGAACGGCATCCGAGTAAAGTTCACTCGGCATGCCCTAGCCAACTGACTGAACACACTCAGTCCAGTTGGTTACAAGATGGCATCCTAGCATGCCCTAGTACAGACTAACATCCGACTAAACTCTAGTTGGACTGCCTACCCGAGTGAACCGAGACACACAACTTCACTCGGTTCTACAACTCATGTGGTCACTCACAGACCGAGTGAACATAGGTTTACTGCAACAGCTTCTTTCATTCCTTCTGGGAGAGCAATTTCCCCACAAACATCCCCCTCTACGTCCACCACGGCTATTAAAGGTTCCTCGATCACCAAATGCATGAAATGCATCATGCCATTCAGGAAGGCACAGTCTGCACTGAAAGTTGGATACTCTCTGTTATCCCTCCGCCCACTGTTACGAGTCCATTGCCCAGTTTCCGATGAGTATATTGCCACATCGTCGCACAACTCTACCAGGGGCGAAAACACCACAAAGCGAGATGCAACAGCCGGGTCGAAACCCAGGAAGGGCTCCACCACTCTGAAATACGTAGGTTCATCATCCTCTTCGTCCTGCCATACTTTAGGAGGCAACACGGTCCACTGCCCGATCATAGGATTGCACACGATGTAATCGTATTCTTCA
This sequence comes from Elymus sibiricus, assembly GCA_039707655.1. Taxonomy (NCBI): domain Eukaryota; kingdom Viridiplantae; phylum Streptophyta; class Magnoliopsida; order Poales; family Poaceae; genus Elymus; species Elymus sibiricus. The sequence goes on from CM077674.1 coordinate 38,728,852, forward strand.
TCTTTCTCATCATCCTCCTCCGATTCCCAGCATTTGCAGAGGAGAAGGCTGCTGCTGCATTGCTCGAGCTCTATGCTGGCGTAGCTCCCGTCCAGGTAAGGGAGGGATGCATCGACCAGAGGGGCGTCTCCCCTGGACAATTTGCTGAAACGGTGGCCACCGTTCGAGTGGTGGGTGTGGAAGAATCCAGAGAGGGTCTGTGGTGCCCTCCTGACGATGGTCGGGTCAGATCAGAGGGCTCGCCATGCCTTGGACATGCACCGGAAGCAGCAGAGCGACCGGTAGGGCACCCGCGACAGGATCTCGACGTGGGGATCCTCGCCGCCGCCGACTGCCTCATCCTCCTCCCCTGCAAGTGGAAGAGCCGGCTCATTCAATCCGGCTCCTGATTCCCTCCCATGGACCATGGAAAGATTGGAAGGGAAGAGGGGGGGGGGGCAGACCTGAGAAGCGAAGGCAGAGAACGGCGGCATAGAAGGGGACGAAGGGCCCTCGTCGCGGCGGCCGGTCACCGGCGGGTGGTGCGGCTGCGTGTGCACACGCCGGCCTTCTCCCGGCAGCATCACCTCCTCCTCGGACTAGGGGTCAGTGCTTTGAGGCCCTCAGTTCGACCGTCGCTGGAACTCTAGGGTTCGGTAGCTGGAAAGGACAATAGAGCGGTGGATGCGTTGTCTCCTAGCTGTGTGCCTGGATACGCTTTACCACTTCTTCCAAAGTTTTGTCGAGAAATAGGAAAATAATCGCATGTATATCCGGAAAAAAATGTTTTTTTCTAATAAATTACTTTACATGTATGCAAATTACCATGTTTTGTCGAAATTTCGGCACAGTATCTCTACTATCTCTACTATCTCTATCTCTATCTCTACTTCCCTACTTCTCTACTTATCTCTACATATCTTAAAAGAACCTAACGTTCCTTTTCCTGCAAACAGGACCGTGTTCTGCCCGTGGTTTCATCCATCCTTCCACCACCACCGAAGCCTTTTGTCCAAACAACCCTTTACTCTCTCGGTTTATTACAGCACCCTACCAGTGCATTAATTTGTCCCACCTCCAGCCGGTTTGGCAAGGTAGAATCACCATAATTTACTTTCCCTTTCTTGCCTACCATGAATCACAATGTAATTATCTCTACTATCATTTTTCATCCTTCCACATATAAAAATAAAGGCACAAAATCAAACTTCCAGTCACTGGTGCTTCCCACGTGTCTCCATGCCATATAAGGCGATCATCCATTCTGGCTGATATGGATCCGTCTTCAAGCTAATGCCATGGTGACCCGATGCAGTCTCGGTCGCCCCGGCTCAAAAAGGGTGATGGCACCATAACCGGTCCCGGTGACAGTGTCCTGGGCTAGGGGGCACTAGCCACGTCGGATCCCGGCTAGGTGGGCCAGGCCGAGGACCCCCGAGATGATCAATCCAGTGGGCCATGTTCGTGGGGCCCAAGAGCGCCAAGGTGGAATTCCCCCAAAGACTTTGCGTGTACTCCAAGACTTAGAGATTGATGAGTGTTATTTTTATACTCATCAGACCTGAGTTTAAACTGAGATATTTCATAAAAACCGAGATATTCGCTCCGATATTGCCACTAATGACTAATGAATGCAGAGGATTCCAAATATCTGATCTTTATTTTGTTTCCACAGGAAATGGGCTATTTATGGACGAAATCAAGCCAATACATGGAAAGGAGTAAAGAGGAGATAAAGGAGATCAAGTGGGAGGCGTACCAGAGAAGACAGAGCAAAAGACGGCGTCCCATACCACCGCACGCGCTCGTATGCGCGGTCGTATGGACTGCTAGGGGCGCCCTCTGATCCACCACGACAAATATCGTGAAGGGCCCGACGCCAAAAAGAGAGGAGAAATACCAGAACATCGCCATCTTCGTCATCCACAACAACCCTAGCCGCCGCCATTTCCCATCTACATCACCGTAGCCACCACCATCTCCACCACCATAGCATTCAACAAACTAGCCATACTTTATAATCGGATACCACATCCGACATCTATTGTAAGACATATTATCAATCAATCAATTTCCATGATGTGTTCTTCAATTATTTCTCCGTGTGATCGGATCTCCATGTGTGAGTAGTTCAGTAAGGTCATGGGTTGAGGCATAGCCCTACAACCCAATGTATTTGTTGGAGGGATCAATGGAAGTACATTGAATTAACGTCCTGTATGTGTAGCATAAAATTGCTTCGTAGTTGTCTCTTGTCTCATTCGCATCCTTCATCCCTGCAGGTACCCAGGATCATGGAGAGTGAGCCACTGAGAGGCTAAGGGCAGGGAGACCGTGAAGTGTTATTCTGAACACCAGTGACACAAAGGTTTAGTATGGTAACACGGATCCTATCCTTGGGGATACAAGAGGTGTAGTCATTAAACGCCCAATGCTTTTGTCTGATTATTACTATCTTAATTACCGAGGCAACGCCGTGCGATGGATAGGGCCTTTGGTAGGACAACTGACTCTTGATGCTGGATGCGTCCCGGTAATTAGTCCCTTTAGTTATCCGGTAAAGGAGCAGAAAGGATTCTTGCCTTTTTCCCCAGAGGTGACCCTGAGTTATAGAACCCATGAGAGGACGGTGCCCTTGAAGTCAAAGGCTTCTACCAAGCTTTTGTGAGAGAAATAATTCCAGCTTTTGACCGGATCAAAATCAAATTACAACTAGGAACACTTATAATAAAAATAGGCATGAGTATGAGGACTTATTCTTACAACCATATATTTGCGGTCGGGATCATTATGATCTTAATTTGTGCCCTGGAAGTCATCCATCGATATGTGCTTGCAACGTATTGAAGTGGGGGATGTGTCCAAATTACGTCTTGACCGGCACGTGTCCTACATCAAGAGTCAGTTGTCCAACCGAAGGCCCTATCTGTCGCGCGGGGTTGCCCCGGTAATTAAGATAACAATAATCAGACAAAAGCATTAGGCGTTTAATGACTACACCTCTTGTAACCCCAGAGATAGGATCCATGTTACCATACTAAACCTTTCTATCACTGGTGCTTAGAATAACACATCACGGTCTCCTTGCCCTTAGCCTCTTCGTGGCTCGCTCTCCAAAATCCTGGGTACCTGCAGGGATGAAGAATGTGAATGAGACAAGACACAACTATGAAGCAATTTTATGTTACACATACGGGACGTTAATTCAAAGTACTTCCATCGAGCCCTCCAACAAATGCATTAGGTTGTAGGGCTATGCATCAACCCATGACCTTACTGAACTACTCACACATAGAGATCAGATCGCACGAAGGAATCATTGAAGAACACACCATGAAGATTGATTTATTGAGAATATGTCTTACAATGGATGCAGGATGTGATATCCGATTACAAAGTACGGCTAGATGGCTGAGCACTATGGTGGTGGCTATGGAGATGTAGATGGGAAATGGCGGCCGCTAGGGTTGATGGAGATGACTGCTGCGAAGATGGCGATGTGTGGCGTCGTGCATTGCTCTTCTGGCATTGGGCCTTTTATAAAGGTTGTTTGGGTGGATCAGACGGTGTTGTTGGTAGGCCATACAACCATCCATAGGAGCGGAGATGGTCGTATGGAACGCTGTCTTTTGCTCTGGTTCCACTGCTGCGCCTCCCACTTAGTCTCCTCTATCTCCACTTTACTCCTTTCCATGTATGGGCTTGATTTCGTCCATAAATAGCCCATTTCCTGTGGAAACAAAATAAAGATTGAATATTTGGAATCCTTTGCATTCATTAGTCATTAGTAGCAATATCGGAGTGAATATCTTGGTTTTTATGAAATATGTCGGATTAAACTCAGGTTTGATGAGCGTAAAAATAACACTCATCAACTCCCCCAAGCTTAAACTTGATCGTCCTCGAGCAACATAGAGAGAAATCTGAACTGTAAGGAACTCAGCTATTTAAACCAAAATAACGAGAAGATTTTGGTTCACTTATGATCGGTACGCCTAGATAGCCCTCCTCTTCTTGACCTGAAAACTTAGTATAACTGTCGCGGTGGCATGGTTATTATGCAAGTGTTAGTGAAGCAAAGATAATCAAGACAAAGCTCTTGTTCAACTAGATAAAATAACTTAGTAGCTCTCAATTCCATTTCTTCTAGTTAACACTTGCTTGCCGGGAATGCACGGAAGAGGTTTTCTTTCTTGAGCAATGAAAACATAAATTAGGGAGTGAAAGGTATGTAAAGACAACATGATTCTAGAGTAACTCGCTAACACACCCACGAGTGTCTCATCATCAAGGCTCTCAAGCACTTTATTTCAATCATTGCTTGCTGAAACTTTTGTTGTCCCCTGACGGGATTATGCCAAAGAAATGATCATGCATAAGGTTTCGCTGCGGCTTAATTTTGGGCACTATGGACCAATATGTTGTCTCTTTCGAGCTCTTGCGATCAGTACCCGCTATTTACCACATACACACCCATTCAAGAGAAAGCTGAATAATATTCGACGTAGTGTTGCCATTACGTACAGTAACAAACTCATAGCAAAAATCCGAGCCAAGGCTCTGGTGGATCGTTCATTGGCCAGCGGAGTTCTTAGCATAACATTAAGAAAGGTGACGAAGCCACATTTACACACGTACACGTGCATAGAGTAGCAAGGCCATAGCACCAGCGAGAAGCTGAAGCACCATGTAAGAAATACAACACAGATCTTTGGCATCATCTCATTCACCTTTCAACAAAGTTCCTCTAGACAATTTAATCCACAAGTGCTATTGAGTCTATTAAAATCAACACTATGGGGTTGAGTATCTCTAACATCATCTTCTCTACAAATTCTCTCAACACCCAAGTCTTTGAAGACTTTCTCTTGTGCATGGTTATTTTTTGTTAACATCACTTTCTTTTAAAAACAGTCGCACGACAAGTCTTGGTTATCTAAATTAAAGAGAACAAAGGCTATCAACTTATTTCAGCTACTAAAACAAAACCTTTGACTATCAAGACTTACTCCCACTTGAACACATCACACATACTACTACTTCAACTATTCTAAATAATTCAAGTACAAAAGACGGGAGTCGTAGGACATACCTTCACGATCATGAATGTACACACTTCTCTTCCTTACGATTGCATTCCTCGTTGTCCAGTGTAGATCAACTCCTTTGAAATATAAACAAGAATGCAAACGAAATCCAAAGGCAAAGGAAAAGAGCAAAGCAAAACTTATTCTATTTTTAGTTTTTTTGGGGGTTTGAAAACTAACTTTGCAAACGAAAAATCACAAATGGCGAAAAGAAAAACGGAAAACGAAAGCAAATAAAAAGTAAAGTGTTGGAACAAACCAACATGAGTGTTTGAAGCTCAGTGAGCTGAAGTACATCCTCATTACAACTTATTAATAATAACATTGCCACATCTTGATGGAGACGTTGTAGTGACCTCCACCAAGCTTAAGCTTTTGCAAGCCCAAACCAGCGAGATCATTGTGGCAGCGGCTGATCAAGAGCCCATCCTTGGCTCCAGTTGGAGAAGCTGGTGTTCATGTAGGTGGACATGCTTTGAAGGGACTCGGCGAGGTTACTCATGTCATTGATGGAGCCCTGAAGACTGTAGATGTCCGCTTAGGTGGTGTAGGCTTCTTCTTGTGGTGTTTCTTCTTTGGGCTGCTCCTCTTCTTCGTCGGTGGCGAGATCTTCTTCATCAACATGTTCTAGTTCATGAGCCTCTTGGTCAAAAGTTGCACCTCCTTCCTATGGCACATAATGCAAAATTCCATTCTCTATCGAGAAACGGTTAGGCATAGGAGTAGGTAGCAAGTAACTAACTCCAAGAATTTGAATACAATGACGACCATGATGAATCACTACCATTGCAGCACTAGAAAGAACTCTAATATTAACAAGGTTGTTACCGACAATGGGGCGGAGATGGTTGAAGTTGAGGCCAAGCGAGTTGGCCAACATGGTGATAACTCCTCCACACACGATATCTCCTTGTGTATGATTTTCTTGGTGCGCAAGGTGTAACAAAAGTATTGCCCCTATGTTTGGCGAATAACCGACGTCAAGGTTGGCTGCTTTCCTGAGAATTAGCATATTATCGTCATTCACCTTTGAAACTTCTCCTCGTGCCTACAATGAGTTAGTGATAACATAATAGAAATATCAAATAGCAGGACTTTCAATGCAACTGGCCCTTTGCTTATGGCCATGGTAACTCGTCTGATAAAAGGATTGCCTCGGGTGCGGTTCAAGAAAATCATAAACATAATGGATGTCATCATTGTTGTTGGTGAAGCCAAAGTAATTACACCACTCATCTAGAGTGATGTTGAAGTCTCGGTTCATGAGGCGGAAAGTGATCTGTTCTTCCTCATCAACTCTTGGGACTAAACCAACATTATGCGCGAGAGTGCTAAGAAACTCAAGCGTCAATCATTCATATGTCTCACATCCCTGGTAAACAAAATGATGCAACCCGGCATTAGCACATAATAAATTGAAATTGTTACTGATGCCTAATTTGGCTATGGTGGACTCGCAAGCCCACTTGGTGGTCTTCATCTTCCTTGCATGAAGCTTCTTGTACATGTTCATGGCCTCACGGGTGGTGAAGACGATCCCCTGCGTGAAAACTTGTTGCCTTTGTGCGGCACTCGCGGATGAACCCGGTGCACCGCAAGTGACACGTGCGGACTTCCTCGTAAACATATCTACAAAATAAATTTTTAGTCCAATAGAATTATGCAATAGCGATCCTATGGCAACTACAACATCATACTCCTCTACAAACATCAACGAATCCAAGCCAAAATCAAAATTTGAATCAAAAATATGCATACCCTAGACATGGCAATGCTAGGCACATAGAATGTGGATTCGCGGAAAATAAATTGGGGATCGGAGGAGAAACATACCGTAGATCGATCACACGGAAGGGTTTGAACTGAAATCGAACGATTCGACAAAGTTGTGGTAGGGTTTAGAGAGGTTTGGAGGAAGAAGAAGAAGGAATAGATGAGATGGGGGTGATTTACCTCTTGCCTCGGCCTCCATATGGCCGTCAGGGTGTCATACGAGTGTCCATACGAGCGCACGCACTCGTATGGAACGCCATCATTCAGTCTGGACTACCTTCTCTATCTGTGCGTACCTCATACGACCATCAATACGAGCGAACGCGCTCATATGAAACGCCATCGTTCGTTCTAGTCTTTTCTTCCTCTGGTCCTTGCTTCAATACGAGCGATCGTACGAGCACGGATGCTCGTATGGAACACCGTCGTCTGCTCTAGAAATCATCTTCGTGTCTGCCCGAGAGCCATACGACCGTCCACGCTTCATACGACTGCCCATATGACCTGTATGGTGGTATGCTAGGCCATCTTTTGATATGTATCCTCCGAGACTTCGTTTTCTTCGGTGATTCCTGCGGGGTTAGTTCCAACGCAACATATAGGCATAATTCCAGGCATTCAAACGTTAGTACAACACATAATAATTTTGCACATGACAAAGGCCTCATTAGCACAACTTTCTCCTCAACTCAACTTCCACTATATATAAAAACTTCCACACTCTTTTATTGAAACGAAAGAGAAAAGAAACTAAAAGCAAAACTTACTCATCTACCTTATTTGCGTGGGTTGCCTCCCACGAAGCGCTTGTTTTCGATCAGATAGCTCGACCGTAGCGATGATCACTTTGGTAAAAATACACCAACCCGAAAGCTTCATGCATTGACGATGATGCCGTCTCCGATGTATGTCTTCATTTTCTTTTTCCTGGGGAAATGTCTCACAAAAGGATCCTTTGCAGGAAGGTCAAATCTTACATTTCCGTCAAACACATTGATAGTAGCCTTTATGGTCCTAAGAAATGGACTACCGAGAATTATAGGAGCAATGGGATCTTCAGGCATATCAATAATAACAAGATCAATCATAATAGGGCAACCATTAATTTGAATGATAACACCATGCTTAATCCCTACTGCTTGCGTAAAGGTAGAATTGGCCATATTCAACTTAATTTCAGTAGTAACAAAAGGACCAAGATTTAGACTATCATAAACAGACTTAGGGATAGTAGAAACACTAGCACCTGGATCACACAAAGCATTGAACTTATTCAAACCAATCTCAATCTCTAATGTAGGTTCAAAGATATCCTCCTGTTTAGCAGGTAACTTACTAAATAGCTTCTTTCATCATCCAACTCACGTACCTTAGCTGCAACATGATTAACAAAGACATTATATGCCTCGTCATTTGATACTTTAGGTAGTGGGTGTTTCATTGCTATCATCTTCATGAAATCTGCAACTGAATATGTATACTTCGGTACGTGGCTTTTATCAAGCTCTTCTGCATTATCTTCGCTGCTTCGCATCATTTTGACATCTTCAACCAGGTTAAGTTCCGGTTTACCTGCAAACTTGGCTAGAATCAAAGTTTGGCTCTCTGCAATTTTAGGAACGTCTGCCTCCATGCTTTTTGCTCTTCCATGTAAAGCCTGCACATCGTTAGTTAGTCCAGCAATCTTGCCGGTCAATTCACCGAGTAAGTTATCATGATTCTTCAAGATATTTTTAAAGGTTTCATTTTGCTCACTTTGACTAGCAATAAAGAATTTCAGAGTTTCCTCTAGAGTATTTCTATTACCATTGTATATCCCATTAAAATTATTTGGTGCTCCACTATTATTAGGATAAGATAATCTAGGAGCATACACATTATTTTTCCAGTTGGGATTGTAGCTATTACAAGCAATAAAATTGACATCATTAACATCTTCTTCATTAATAGCATTCACATTTACCTCTTCTTTACCTTTAAGTACGGAGATGAGTTCATCCATCTTAGCGGTCAACTCCATGTTCTTCTCTTCAATTGCATTGACTCTTTTATTGGTAGCCCTCTCAACATGGCATTAGGCATGGTTTTCTTACATATCATCCAGCAACTTTTTAACTTCATCGATGGGCTTACACATAATAGTTCCTCCTAAAGTAGTGTCAAGCATAGTTTTCAACATAGGATTTAAGGCATTATAAAACATGTGAAGAATTAACAATTCTTCCATCCCATGATTAGGACAATTCCTTATAGCCTCCATATGATCCCATGCAAATGCTAGTGGCTCATGATCTTCCTACTTAAAACCTGTTATCTACGAATGCAAGTGCATAATATTTGCAGGTGGGCAAAACGTAGTTAAAAAATTGATGCAGCACTCAGTCCATCAAGTTATACTACCTCTAGGCAAAGCTAGAAGCCATTCTTTTGCATTTCCTCTCAAGGAGAAAGGAAACAGACACAACTTCAAAGCGTCAGGTTCAGAATCTCTAATGCGTGTCATGTTACACAATTCAGAAAAATTACGCAAATGCATACCGGCATCCTCAGAAGCAGAGCCTCCAAATTGGTCATGTTGAACCATAGAGACTAGGTTCGGTTTAATCTCATACTCTGCAGCGACAACATAAGGTTGTGCCATCGGTTCACGCATGAAACTATTGCTAGGAGCAGCAAAGCTTCCAAGATTACGAGCCATGGTAATCTTTTTGAGTTTTTCTAGTAACAACACTTGTAAAAAGTAAACAAAAAACTGAAACAAAAAACTGAAACAAAACTCTAACACAAAGACTAGGCACACAAATCCTCCCCGGCAACAGCGCCAGAGAAAGGTTTGATTAGTCCCTTTAGTGATCCGGTAAAGGAGCAGAAAGGATTCTCGCCTTTTTCCCCAGAGGTGACCCTGAGTTATCGAACCCACAAGAGGATGGTGCCTTGAAGTCAAAGGCTTCTACTAAGCTTTTGCGAGAAAATTAATTCCAGCTTTTGACCGGATCAAAATCAAATTGCAACTAGGAAAACTTATAATAAAAATAGGCATGGGTGTGAGGATTTATTCTTTCAACCATATATTTGTGTTCGTGATCATTATGATCGTAAATTGTGCCCTAGAAGTCATCCATCGAGATGTGCTTGCTACGTATCGAAGTGGGGGATGTGTCCAAATTACGTCTTGACCGGCACGCGTCCAACCAAAGGCCCTATCCGTCGCGTGGGGTTGCCCCTGTAATTAAGATAACAATAATCAGACAAAAGCATTGGGCATTTAATGACTACACCTCTTGTATCCCCAGAGATAGGATCTATGTTACCGTACTAAACCTTTCTGTCACCGTTGTTCAGAATAACACATCACGGTCTCCTTGCTCTTATCCTCTCCGTGGCACGCTCTCCATGATCCTGGGTACCTGTAGGGATGAAGAACGCGAATGACACAAGAGACAACTACGAAGCAATTTTATGTTACACATTCAGGACATTAATTCAAAGTACTTCCATCGATCCCTCCAACAAATACATCAGGTTGCAAGGCTATGCCTCAACCCATGACCTTACCGAACTACTCACACATGGAGATCAGATCGCACGAAGGAATAATTGAAGAACACATCATGAAGATTGATTAATTGATAATATGTCTTACAATGGATGCCGGATGTGATATCTGATTACAAAGTTTGGCTAGATGGCTAAGCACTATGGTGGTGGCTATGGAGATGTAGATGGGAAATGGCGGCAGCTAGGGTTGATGGAGAAGACTGCTACAAAGATGGTGATGTGTGGCGTCGTGCGTTGCTCTTCTGACGTTGGGCCTTTTATAAAGGTTGTTTGGGTGGATCAGACGGTGCTGTTGGCAAGCCATACGACCATCCATACGAGTGGAGATGGTCGTATGGAACGCCGTCTTTTGCTCTGGTTCCTCTGCTGCACCTCCCACTTGATCTCCACTTTACTCCTTTCCATGTATTGGCTTGATTTCGTCCTTAAATAGCCCATTTCCTGTGCAAACAAAATAAAGATTGGATATTTGGAATCCTTTGCATTCATTAGTCATTAGTAGCAACATCCGAGCGAATATCTCGGTTTAAACTCAGGTTTGATGAGCGTCAAAATAACAGTCATCAGCCGGTCAAGACGTAATTTGGACATCACCCACTTTGATGCGTTGCAAGCACATCTCGATGGATGACTTCCAGGGCACAAGTCAATATCATGATGATCCCGTTCACAAATATACGGTTGTAAGAATAAGTCCTCATACCCATGCCTATGTTTATTATAAGTGTTTTCAGTTTCAACTTGATTTTGATCCGGTCAAAAGCTGGAATTAATTCTCTTGCAAAAGCTTGGTAGAAGCCTTTGACTTGAAGGGCACCGTCCTATCGTGGGTTCGATAAATCAGGGTCACCTCCAGGGAAAAAGGCGAGAATCCTTTCTGCTCCTTTACCGGATCACTAAAGGAACTAATCAAACCTTTTTCTAGCGCCGTTGCCGGGGAGGATTTGTGTGCCTAGTCTTTGTGTTAGAGTTTCCGTTAGAGTTTTGTTTTAGTTTTTGTTTGAGTTTTCAGTTTTCTTTTTGTTGCAAGTGTTGTCACTAGAAAACCCAAAAAGATTACCATGGCTCGTAATCTTGGAAGCTTTGCTCCTCCTAGTAAGAGTTTCATGTGTGAACCAATTGCACAACCTGATGTTGTTGCCGCTGAGTATGAGATCAAACCGAACCTAGTCTATATGGTTCAACAGGACCAATTTGGAGGCTCTGCTTCTGAGGATGCTGGCATGCATTTGCACAATTTTTCTGAATTGTGTAACATGACACGGATAAAAGATTATGACCCTGACGCTTTGAAGTTGCATCTATTTCCTTTCTCTCTGAGAGGAAAAGCAAAAGAATGGATTCTAGGTTTGCCTAGAGGTAGTATAACTTGATGGACTGAGTGCTGCAGTAATTTTTTATCTAAGTTTTGCCCACCTGCAAAGATAATGCAATTGCATTCGCAGATAATAGGTTTTAAGCAGGAAGATCGTGAGCCACTAGCGCTTGCGTGGGATCGCATGAAGGAGGCTATAAGGAATTGTCATAATCATGGAATGGAAGAATGGTTAATTCTTCATATGTTTTATAATGCCTTAACTCCCATGTCGAAGACTATGCTTGATACTGCTGCAGGAGGAACTATTATGGGGAAGCCCATTGATGAAGCTAAAAAGTTGCTGGATGATATGCAAGAAAACCATGCCCAATGGCATGTTGAAAGGGCTACCACCAAGAGAGTCAATGCTATTGGAGGAAACTCTGAAATTCTTTATTGCTAGTCAAAGTGAGCAAAATGAAACCTTTAAAAATATCTTGAAGAATCATGATAACTTACTTGGTCAATTGACCGGTAAGATTGCTGGACTCACTAACAATGTGCAGGCTCTAGATGGAAGAACAAAATGCATGGAGGCACAAGTTGCTAAAATTGTAGAGAGTTAAACTTTGATTCTAGCCAAGTTTGCAGGCAAACCGGAACCAAACCCAGTTGAAGAGGTCAAGATGATGAGAAGTAACGAAGAAAATGCAGAAGAGCTTGATAAAAGCATTGTGCCAGAGTATACATATACAGTTGCAGACTTCGTGAAGATGATAGCAATGAAACATCCACTACCTAAAGTATCAAATGATGAAGCATCTAATGTTTCTGTTGATCATGTTGCAGCTAAGGTACGTGAGTTGGATGACGAAAGAAAGAAGCTATTCGGTAAGCTACCTGCTAAACAACAAGATATCTTTGAGCCTACTATTGAGATTAAGATTGGTTTGAATAAGTTCAATGCTCTGTGTGATCTAGGTGCTAGTGTTTCCACTATCCCTAAGTCTGTTTATGATAGTCTCAATCTTGGTTCTTCTGTTACTACTGAAATTAAATTGAATATGGCCAATTCTACCTTTACGCAAGCAGTAGGGATTAAGCATGGTGTTATCATTCAAATTAATGATTACACTGTTATGATTGATCTTGTTATTGTTGATATGCCTGAAGATCCCATTGCTACTATAATTCTAGGTAGACCATTTCTTAAGACCATAAAGGCTTTATCAATGTGTTTGAGGGAAGTGTAAGATTTGACCTTCCTGCATTGGATCGTTTTGTGAGACATTTCCCCTAGAAAAAGAAAATGAAGATATACACCGGAGACGGCATTGTCGTCAATGCTCGAAGCTACGGGCTTGGTGTATTTGTACCCAAGTGATCATCACTACGGTCGAGCTATCCGACCGAAAACAAGCGCTTCGTGGGAGGCAACCCACGCAAATAAGGTAGAATAGTAAGTTTTTGTTTTAAGTTTTGTTTTTTGTTTCAATAAAAGAGTGTTGAAGTTTTTATAGTGGACGTAAAGTTGAGAAGAAGTTGTGCTAATGAGGCCTTTGTCATGTGCAAAATTAATATGTGTCCTACTAACGTTTGAAAGCCTGAAAATATGCCTATATGTTGTGTTGGAACTAACCCCACAGAAATCAGCGAATAAAACAAAGTCTCAGAGGAGACAGAACAAAAGACGGCCTTTCATACAACCGCTGGGGTCGTATGGCCGGTCATATGGTGCGTGGGCAGCTCCAACGAAATTCAACCAGAGGCAACAGAGCCGATGACGGCATTCCATACGAGCGTAACCGCTTGTATGCGTGGTCGCATGAAGCTCTGACGAAAATAGAGAAGACTTCCAGAGCCAACGACGGCGTTCCGTACGAGCATCCGCGCTCGTACGAGCGCTCGTATGACATCCACGACTAGACGAACAAATGACAAAAGCAAACAACGGCGTTCCATACGAGCGTGGCCGCCTGTATGCATGGTCGTATGAGGTATGCGCAGACATAGAATTGGTTCCAGAGTGCACGACGGCGTTTCATACGAGCGCGCGTATTCGCGCTCGTCTGACGTTCTGGCGGCCATAAGGAGGCCGAGGCAGGAGTTAAGTTTCCTCCATCTCATCTATTTTTTTCTTCTTCTTCCTCCAAACCTCTCCAAACCCTACCACAACTTTAATGGATCAGTCTACTCGTTTGATTTCAGTTCAAACCCTTCCGTGTTTTCGATTGGGGAAACCAGAATTTTATTGTCTCAATCCTCCCCTTAATTTTGTATTAATAATGGGAAAGAAACACGTAACCACATGGAGGAAAACTCTCCTGCGGCTGCTACCCGCCATTATTCCAATTATTAGTGACTGTAATCATGTACGCTGGTTGGTAAGTTGGTTTTTTCTTATTTATTCCACGTCGTCTTGAGAAGACAATAAAACATGGTATACAATATATTATCTCTTCGTGTTATCTTTAGTATTTAGTGTTATGAGATCTTAAAATTATGGTGCGTTTAAAACTTAAGCTAGAAAATGTGCGAAGAACAGAAGACGTCTCGTACAATTGAGGGAAATATCTTATCTTTCTTACGAAAAGACCGTATCTTATCTAAGAGAAGGTAATTGTTTTTTCTTCGTTTTACTCTCTTTCATGACATACACAATGGTTGATAAGTTTTTTCTTCGTTTTACTCTCTTTCATGACATACACAATGGTTGATAAAATAGTCTTTATCTTAACTCTGCCACGTAATCTAGAGATGGCAAAAAGAACATGATGTACAATGAGTTATCTGTTAGACTTATCTCTACTAACCAGATATCCCTATATATGCGGTGAGAGATATTATTACTAAGAGATCATCCCTTAATTAAGAGAAGACAATTTTTTTTCCAGATTTCTCTTTCCTCCACGTCAGCATTTATTCTACGTGGCACTCCAAAGATAGCACCATTGTACATGCCCTCACATCACTAGTTATCCTACGTGGCATCTCTAAAATAGCATCATTGTACACTCTCTAGTAGAATATTCTACTAGGCTAATCATCAGATCATTACTTTCTACTAGGCAAGTACACGCTCTAGTTATCCTAAGTTGCTATGAAGCATGGTTAGAAAAGTCATCAACTGGTATGTAAGCCCTGCATGGTTAGCTAACTCTCTCGGGCGTGTACTACCACGTATAGTGATGGTGCATTTAATCTCGATGTGATGTGCTCAAATACTCAAATCATTTCAAAATATCAGCTTGGCCCTAAGTCAAACTTTGTCCAAATCTATATAAAAATTATTAATATCCACGACATGAAAGAAAAATAGTTAGATCCTTAATGAAATATATTTTCATAATTTTTTCACAATTGCACATTTCTTGGTCCATGTAAACCCTGATATTTCTTTCCGTAGGGACCCACTAGGGCTTCACCTTCCAGCATAGAATGAATTACTCACACGCTTAGAGCACATTCAGCTGTCAAATGAACCGGATGAGTTTTGATGGAATTTGGACATAAACGACAAGTTTTCCATCAAGTCCTTAATATGAGGCCATTGTGTCGATAACAAAAATTTGTGGAAGCTAAAAATATCTCTTAGGGTGAAGATATTCCTCTGAATTTTAAACAGGGGTGTGTGATAACTTGGCATGCTACAATCGGCAAGGTAGCAAGAGTTGTGGCATTGCCAACATGATGAGTCTATTAAACACATTTTTTACTGTAAGTTTGCTAGTGCAGTGTGAGCTATAGTTCAAGTAGATTCAAATTTTAACCTCCTCGTAGTGCATATAATATGTTCGGCAACTGGTTGCGGGGTATTGTGGGGTATTGACAAAAAAAAATCTGTACATATCCTCGTGCGGGCGGTAACCTTATGTTGGCCTTTGAAGTTTTCCAGGAATTATGTGGTTCTTAACAAAAAAATGTGTTTCATCTCCTGTGCAGGTTATTCATGCTTAGGAAATGAGAGACTCTAATGAAGTGACGAAGTGCCCTGATAATTTTTCTTGCTGTATTGTTCCTCTTAAGTATGCACAGTAGTTGATATTTTCAAAGTTTAGTATAGGGCTTACTAGAGGTATGTCTGGACCTGAATAAAAGGTAAAGGAAAAAAATAAGAGTACATAATAATAAAGTAAATGAAATACGTTTTCATTTGCCCCCATCTAAAAAATAATAATGCACAATTCCATTCCTCAACTATCCATGTGGCAGGGAATCATTGGGTAACTCAATGGTAGGATACACGCACTAGTGCAAAAAAGCCTACTAGCGGCGTCTCCGCCTCGCCCTCGATCTGCGCCTCTGCCACTAGATGCTCCTACATCGCCGCCTCGCCCACCAAGTTGATGTCCCACGGCGGGGATGGAGGCAGCGTCTGTATCGGGGATGGCTTCGGTGACCCAGCCGGAGAAGGGGTTGGGGACGGAGCCGGCCAGGCATCCATGCGGACGCCGGTAGTGCGCATCTCGGCGGCTCATGCCGCACCGGCCGCAAGCTCATGCCACGACAGCATGGCCGGCACGGTTTGAAGCCTCCGAACCATGGAAGAACGGTGGCGCCGGGCGAGAGAGGGGCTGGGGAGAGATGAAATGGGAGGGTGGCGGCACGAGAGGGATGATGGAAATATGCCCTAGAGGCAATAATAAAGTTGTTATTATTTTATATTTCCTTGTTCATGATAAAGGTTTATTATTCATGCTAGAATTGTATTGACCGGAAACTTAAATACATGTGTGAATACATAAACAAATACCGTGTCCCTAGTGAGCCTCTACTAGACTAGCTCATTGATCAAAGATGGTTAAGGTTTCCTAACCATAGACATGAGTTGTCATTTGATAACGGGATCACATCATTAGGAGAATGATGTGATGGACAAGACCCATCCGTTAGCTTAGCATATGATCGTTCTGTTTATTGCTACTGCTTTCTTGAATGTCAAATACATGTTCCTCAGACCATGAGATCATGCAACTCCCGGATACCGGAGGAATACCTTGTATGCTATCAAATGTCACAACGTAACTGGGTGATCATAAAGATGTTGTACAGGTATCTCCAAAGGTGTCCGTTGAGTTGGCATGGATCGAGACTGGGATTTGTCACTCCGTGTTTCGGAGAGGTATC
The DNA here is from genome assembly GCA_039707655.1 of Elymus sibiricus. Lineage (NCBI taxonomy): Eukaryota > Viridiplantae > Streptophyta > Magnoliopsida > Poales > Poaceae > Elymus > Elymus sibiricus. The sequence continues at coordinate 38,745,673 of CM077674.1, forward strand.
TCTGGGCCCTCTCGGTAATGCACATCATAAGAAGCTTGCAAACAAAGTGACTAAGGAGTTAGTTACAGGATGATGTATTACGGAACGAGTAAAGAGACTTGCCGGTAACGAGATTGAACTAGGTATGGGGATACCAACGATCGAATCTCGGGCAAGTAACATACCGACGGACAAAGGGAATTACGTATGTTGTCATTGCGGTTCGACCGATAACATCTTCGTGGAATATGTAGGAACCAATATGAGCATCCAGGTTCCGCGATTGGTTATTGACCGGAGAGGCGCCTCAGTCATGTCTACATCATTCCCGAACCCGTAGGATCCGCACGCTTAACGTTCGTTGACGATATAGTGTTATATGAGTTATGTGAATTGGTAACCAAATATTGTTCGGAGTCCCGGATGAGATCCCGGACGTCACGAGGAGTCTCGGAATGGTCGAGAGGTAAAGATTTATATATGGGAAGTCATATTTTGGATTCCGGAAAAAGGTGCAGTTTTTTTTCGGTATTGTACCGGGAAGCTTCCAGAAGGTTCCGGAGGATTCCGGAGGGGTGCGGAAGTCCACAAGTGGGTCCACCACGTCCCAAGGGATGGCATGGGCTAAGGGGAGGCGCTCTGGTCTTATTGGGCCAGGCGCACCAAGTCCTCAAAAGGCCACGCAGCTAGGGAAGGAAAAAGGGAGAGTCCTACTAGGAATAGGATTGGACTTTGGAGTCCATGTCCACATGTGTAATATTCACGGTTACTGTTCACGTGGCACTATTCCTTCTACTCCAAGCCCCTACACATATATAAATAGGGGAGAGGGGGCGCCCCAAAAGGAGACACAACATTGTCTTAGCCGTGTGCGGCGCCCCCCTCCACAGTTCCGTCCCTCGGTCATATTTTCGCAGTGCTTGGGCGAAGCCCTGCGAAGATAGCATTACCATCACCGTCACCACGCCGTCGTGCTGCCGGAACTCATCCACTACCTCACCGTCTTGCTGGATCAAGAAGTCGAGGACATCACCGAGCTGAACGTGTGCTGAACGCGGAGGTGCCGTACGTTCGGTACTCAGTCGGTTGGATCGTGAAGTTGTTCGACGACATCAACCGCGTTGTTCTAACGCTTCCGCTTATGGTCTATGCGGGTACGTAGACACACTCCCCCTCTCGTAGCTATGCATCTCTATGGATAGATCTTGCGTGTGCGTAGAATTTTTTTTGTTTTCCATGCAACGTTCCCCAACAGTGGCATCATGAGCCAGGTCTATGCGTAGATGATATGCACGAGTAGAACACAAAGAGTTGTGGGCGGTGATCGTCATACTGCTTACCACCAACGTCTTATTTTGATTCGGCGGTATTGTAAGATGAAGCGGCCCGGACCAACCTTACATGTCCACGTACATGAGACCGGTTCCACCGACAGACATGCAACTTGTTTTGTATAAAGGTGGCTGGCGGGTGTCTGTTTCTCCTACTTTAGTTGAATCGAATTTGACTGCGGCGGTCCTTGTTGAAGGTTAAAATAGCAAACTTGATAAATCACCGTTGTGGTTTTGTGCCGTAGGTAAGAACTGTTCTTGCTAGAAGCCCGTAGCAGCCATGTAAAACTTGCAACAACAAAGTAGAGGACGTCTAACTTGTTTTTGCAGGGTATGCTGTGATGTGATATGGTCAAGACATGATGTGATATACGTTATTGTATGAGATGATCATGTTTTGTAATTTATCGGCAACCGGCAGGAGCCTTATGGTTGTCTCTTTATTGTATGAAATGCAAGCGCCATGTAATTGCTTTACTTTATCGCTATGCGTTAGCAATAGTTGTAGAAGCAATAGTTGGCGAGACGACCACGATGCAATGATGGAGATCAAGGTGTTGAGCCGGTGACGATGGAGATCATGACGATGCTTTGGAGATGGAGATCAAAAGCACAAGATGATGGCCATATCATGTCACATATTTTGGTTGCATGTGATGTTTATCCTTTATGCATCTTATTTTGCTTAGAATGACGGTAGCATTATAAGATGATCCCTTCACTAAATTTCAAGATAAAAGTGTTCTCCCCGAGTATGCACCGTTGCTAAAGTTCGTCGTTTCGAAGCACCTCGTGATGATCGGGTGTGATAGATTCTACGTTCACATACAACGGGTGTAAGCCAGTTTTACACAAGCAGAATACTTGGGTTAAACTTGACGAGCCTAGCATGTACAGACATGGTCTCGGAACACTGGAGACCGAAAGGTCGAACATGAGTCATATAGTAGATATGATCAACATGGAGATGTTCACCATTGATGACTATCCCATCTCACGTGATGATCGGACATGGGCTAGTTGATTTGGATCATGTATCACTTAGTTAACTTGAGGGATGTTAATTTAAGTGGGAGTTCATTAGTAATTTGATTAATTGAACTTAATTTATCATGAACTTAGTCTTGATGGTTTCTTTCCATATCTATGTTGTAGATAAATGGCCCGTGCTACTGGGTCCTTAACTTGAGGATTATCCTCATTGCTGCACAGAAGAATTATGTCATTGATGCACCGCTAGGTGATGGACCTGCTGCAGGAGCTGCTGTAGATGTTGTGAATGCCTGGCAGGCTCGATCTGATGACTACTCGATAGTTCAGTGTGCCATGCTCTACGGCTTAGAACCGGGACTGCAAAAGCGTTTTGAACGCCACGGAGCATATGAGATGTTCCAAGAGCTGAAATTGATATTTCAAGCTAATGCCCGGGTTGAGAGATATGAAGTCTCCAACAAGTTCTTTAGCTGTAAGATGGAGGAGAACAGTTCTGTCAGTGAACACATACTCAGAATGTCTGGGTACCACAACCACTTGACTCAGCTGGGAATTGATCTTCCGGTTGAGTGTGTTATTTACAGAGTTCTTCAGTCACTGCCACCAAGCTATAAAGGCTTCGTGATGAACTATAATATGCAAGGGATGGAGAAGACAATTCCCGAGCTCTTCGCGATGCTGAAATCAGCGGAGGTAGAAATCAAGAAGGAGCATCAAGTGTTGATGGTTAACAAAACCACTAGTTTCAAGAAAAAGGGCAAGGGAAAGAAGGGGAACTTCAAGAAGAACGGCAAGCAAGTTGCCGCTCCCACGAAGAAACCCAAAGCTGGACCCAGGCCTGAAACAGAGTGCTTCTACTTCAAAGGGACTGGTCACTGGAAGCGGAACTGCCCCAAGTATTCGGCGGATAAGAAGGATGGCAAAGTGAGCAAAGGTATATTTGATATACATGTTATTGATGTGTTCCTCACTAATGCTCGCAGTAGCGCCTGGGTATTTGATACTGGTTCGGTTGCTCATATTTGTAACTCGAAACAGGAGCTACGGAATAAGCGAAGATTGGCTAAGGACGAGGTGACGATGCGCGTCGGGAATGGTTCCAAGGTTGATGTGATCGCCGTCGGCACGCTACCTCTACATCTACCTTCGGGATTAGTTTTAGACCTCAATAATTGTTATTTGATGCCAGCGTTGAGCATGAACATTATATCTGGATCTTGTTTATTGCGAGATGGTTATTCATTTAAGTCAGAGAATAATGGTTGTTATATTTATATGAGTAACATCTTTTATGGTCACGCACCTTTTGTGAATGGTCTATTCTTGTTGAATCTCGATCGTAGTGATACACATATTCATAATATTGATGCCAAAAGATGCAAAGTTGATAATGATAGTGCAACATACTTGTGGCACTGCCGTTTAGGTCATATTGGTGTAAAGCGCATGAAGAAACTCCATGCGGATGGACTTTTGGAATCTCTTGATTATGAATCATTTGATACTTGCGAACCATGCCTCATGGGCAAGATGACTAAAACTCTGTTCTCCGGAACAATGGAGCGAGCTACTGATTTGTTGGAAATAATACATACCGATGTATGCGGTCCGATGAATGTTGAAGCACGCGGTGGGTATCGTTATTTTCAAACCTTCACAGATGATTTGAGTAGATATGGGTATATCTACTTGATGAAACACAAGTCTGAAACATTTGAAAAGTTCAAAGAATTTCAGAGTGAAGTAGAGAATCATCATAACAAGAAAATAAAGTTTCTACGATCTGATCGCGGAGGCGAATATTTGAGTTACGAGTTTGGCCTTCATTTAAGAAAATGTGGAATTGTTTCACAACTCACGCCACCTGGAACACCACAGCGTAATGGTGTGTCCGAACGTCGTAACCGTACTTTATTGGATATGGTGCGTTCTATGATGTCTCTTACCGATTTGCCACTATCGTTTTGGGGTTATGCATTAGAGACAGCTGCATTCACGTTAAATAGGGCACCGTCTAAATCCGTTGAGACGACACCATATGAACTATGGTTTAGCAAGAAACCTAAGCTGTCGTTTCTTAAAGTTTGGGGATGCGATGCTTATGTGAAAAAGCTTCAACCTGATAAGCCCGAACCCAAAGCGGAGAAGTGCGTCTTCATAGGATACCCTAAAGAAACAATTGGGTACACCTTCTACCACAGATCCGAAGGCAAGGTCTTTGTTGCCAAGAATGGGTCCTTTCTAGAGAAGGAGTTTCTCTCGAAAGAAGTGAGTGGGAGGAAAGTAGAACTTGATGAGGTAATTGTACCTTCTCTCGAATTGGAAAGTAGCTCATCAGAGAAAACCGTTCCCGTGATGCCTACACCAATAAGAGAGGAAGATAATGATAAAGATCATGAAACTTCAGATCAAGTTACTACTGAACTTCGTAGGTCGACCAGAGTACGTTCCGCACCAGAGTGGTACGGTAATCCTGTTCTGGAAGTTATGTTGTTAGACAACGGCGAACCTACGAACTATGAAGAAGCTATGATAAGCCCGGATTCCGACAAATGGCTTGAGGCCATGAAATCTGAGATAGGATCCATGTATGAGAACAAAGTATGGACTTTGGTGGACTTGCCCGATGATCGGCAAGCCATTGAGAATAAATGGATTTTTAAGAGGAAGACGGATGCTGATGGTAATATCATTGTCTACAAAGCTCTACTTGTCGCGAAAGGTTTTCGACAAGTTCAAGGGTTGACTACGATGAGACTTTCTCACCCGTAGCGATGCTTAAGTCTGTCCGAATCATGTTAGCAATTGCCGCATTTTATGATTATGAAATATGGCAAATGGATGTCAAAACTGCATTCCTTAATGGTTTTCTCAAAGAAGAGTTGTATATGATGCAACCAGAAGGTTTTGTCGATCCTAAGGGTGCTAACAAAGTGTGCAAGCTCCAGCGATCCATCTATGGACTGGTGCAAGCATCTCGGAGTTGGAATATACGCTTTGATGAGGTGATCAAAGCATATGGTTTTGTACAGACTTACGGTGAAGCCTGTATTTACAAGAAAGTGAGTGGGAGCTCTATAACATTTCTAATATTATATGTGGATGACATATTGTTGATTGGAAATGATATAGAATTTCTGGATGGCATAAAGGGATACTTGAATAAGAATTTTTCAATGAAAGACCTCGGTGAAGCTGCTTATATATTGGGCATCAAGATCTATACGGATAGATTAAGACGCTTGATAGGACTTTCACAAAGCACATACCTTGACAAAGTTTTCAAGAAGTTCAAAATGGATCAGTCAAAGAAAGGGTTCTTGCCTGTCTTGCAAGGTGTGAAGTTGAGTCAGACTCAATGCCCGACCATGGCAGAAGATATAGAGAAAATGAAAGTCATTCCCTATGCCTCAGCCATAGGTTCTATTATGTATGCCATGCTGTGTACCAGACCTGATGTGTGCCTTGCCATAAGTTTGGCAGGGAGGTACCAGAGTAATCCAGGAGTGGATCACTGGACAGCGGTCAAGAATATCCTGAAGTACCTGAAAAGGACCAAGGACATGTTTCTCGTTTATGGAGGTGACGAAGAGCTCGTCGTAAAGGGTTACGTCGATGCAAGCTTCGACACTGATCCGGATGACTCTAAGTCACAAACCGGATACGTATTTATATTAAATGGTGGAGCTGTCTGTTGGTGCAGTTCCAAGCAGAGCATCGTGGCGGGATCTACGTGTGAAGCGGAATACATAGCTGCTTCGGAAGCAGCACATGAAGGAGTCTGGATGAAGGAGTTCATATCCGATCTAGGTGTAATACCTAGTGCATCGGGTCCAATGACAATCTTTTGTGACAACCCTGGAGCAATTGCCATAGCCAAGGAGCCCAGGTTTCACAAGAAGACCAAACACATCAAGAGACGCTTCAACTCCATTCGTGAATATGTCAAGGATGGAGACATAGAAATTTGCAAAGTACACACGGATCTGAATGTGGCAGACCCGTTGACTAAGCCTCTTCCACGAGCAAAACATGATCAGCACCAAGACTCCATGGGTGTTAGATTCATTACTATGTAATCTAGATTATTGACTCTAGTGCAAGTGGGAGACTGATGGAAATATGCCCTAGAGGCAATAATAAAGTTGTTATTATTTTATATTTCCTTGTTCATGATAAAGTTTTATTATTCATGCTAGAATTGTATTGACCGGAAACTTAAATACATGTGTGAATACATAAACAAATACCGTGTCCCTAGTGAGCCTCTACTAGACTAGCTCGTTGATCAAAGATGGTTAAGGTTTCCTAATCATAGACATGAGTTGTCATTTGATAACGGGATCACATCATTAGGAGAATGATGTGATGGACAAGACCCATCCGTTAGCTTAGCATATGATCGTTCTGTTTATTGCTACTGCTTTCTTGAATGTCAAATACATGTTCCTCAGACCATGAGATCATGCAACTCCCGGATACTGGAGGAATACCTTGTGTGCTATCAAACGTCACAATGTAACTGGGTGATCATAAAGATGTTGTACAGGTATCTCCGAAGGTGTCCGTTGAGTTGGCATGGATCGAGACTGGGATTTGTCACTCCGTGTTTCGGAGAGGTATCTCTGGGCCCTCTCGGTAATGCACATCATAAGAAGCTTGCAAGCAAAGTGACTAAGGAGTTAGTTACGGGATGATGTATTACGGAACGAGTAAAGAGACTTGCCGGTAACGAGATTGAACTAGGTATGGAGATACCGACGATCGAATCTCGGGCAAGTAACATACCGACGGACAAAGGGAATTACATAAGTTGTCATTGCGGTTCGACCGATAAGATCTTCGTGGAATATGTAGGAACCAATATGAGCATCCAGGTTCCGCTATTGGTTATTGACCGGAGAGGCGTCTCAGTCATGTCTACATCATTCCCGAACCCGTAGGGTCCGCACGCTTAACGTTCGTTGACGATATAGTGTTATATGAGTTATGTGAATTGGTAACCGAATATTGTTCAGAGTCCCGGATGAGATCCTGGACGTCACGAGGAGTCTCGGAATGGTCGAGAGGTAAAGATTTATATATGGGAAGTCATATTTTGGATTCCGGAAAAAGGTGCAGTTTTTTTTCGGTATTGTACCGGGAAGCTTCCAGAAGGTTCCGAAGGATTCCGGAGGGGTCCGGAAGTCCACAAGTGGGTCCACCACGTCCCAAGGGATGGCATGGGCTAAGGGGAGGCGCCCTAGTCTTATTGGGCCAGGCGCACCAAGTCCTCAAAAGGCCACGCAGCTAGGGAAGGAAAAAGGGAGAGTCCTAGTAGCAATAGGATTGGACTTTGGAGTCCAAGTCCACGTGTGTACTATTCACGGTTACTGTTCACGTGGCACTATTCCTTCTACTCAAAGCCCCTACACATATATAAATAGAGGAGAGGGGGCGCCCCAAAAGGAGACACAACATTGTCTTAGCCGTGTGCGGCGCCCCCCTCCACAGTTCCGTCCCTCGGTCATATTTTCGCAGTGCTTGGGCGAAGCCCTGCGGAGATAACATTACCATCACCGTCACCACGCCGTCGTGCTGCCGGAACTCATCCACTACCTCGCCGTCTTGCTGGATCAAGAAGTCGAGGACGTCACCGAGCTGATCGTGTGCTGAACGCGGAGGTGCCGTACGTTTGGTACTCGGTCGGTTGGATCGTGAAGTTGTTCGACGACATCAACCGCGTTGTTCTAACGCTTCCGCTTACGGTCTACGAGGGTACGTAGACACACTCCCCCTCTTATAGCTATGCATCTCCATGGATAGATCTTGCGTGTGCGTAGATTTTTTTTTTTTCCATGCAACGTTCCCCAACAAGGGAGAGGGTTTGTTGGAGGGGAGTGGATAAGAATGGATTCATTGTTTGATGGAGGGGAATTATAAGGGCGCTCCTCGCCCTCCGATTGGGCCAGGCCATATTAGTGGCATCTATGTACCGGGCCACGCCACTACTAAGGGAGTCCAGTGGCATTGGGCCCCTGAACAAACATCGGTGGTATTGTTTTCTTTGCATTTTTTTAGGTGTTTTTACATAGTTTTTGTTCTATGTTCCAAATTTGATAGATATCGATTAATCTGACATGAGAGTTTTGTTTTACGGTTCAAACCCTCAGTGAGGCAATCTATCTGAGAAAATTAAAAACAATAATAATATATACTAAGTTTTAAAAAATATGTTAAAGGATGTGGAAATTTTAAAATATGCTAACGAAATCTGAAAAGATTGAAACTTTTTATGGTGTGCTGGTATGACCTTTAACGGATATGGTTAAAATTGTATAGTGCTACACACAAGTATTCACATATGTTACCTACAAATTGAAGCATCTCCAGGACCCTTCCAAGAGCGAAAGTCTAGTGTGTTGAGGCAAACTCATGTGTTTATCATCATTTAGACCATGGATATTTTAAAAAAATCCTGCGCAAAATGTTAAAAACACTCTCACACTACGTAATCTTGAACATGGATCATGGTTTTTGGGCATGCATTTTAATTGATAGGCAAATTGTAAAAAAATTGAACACATTAATGGCGTGGAGAAACTAACCACCGCCCCTGGTCAAAGTCAATCGTGGTAGGCGGCACAACGCCCACGCCACTAGTCACATCAGTCGGAGGCGTGGTGGTCACTACACACGCCGCTAATGCCGTTGTGTCTCTCTCTGGCCCAGCATCTGCCAGCATGCATGTGCCATTGCCCTTGATGCTTCGTATTCTCCAATGGTACATGCATAGTGTGTACCACGCCACCTTCCGCTCCATATTAATGCTGTTGCCCGCCCAAAAAACCCTCGTTCCCATGCCCACACCCGCCGCTGCTCTCCTCCCCCTAGCGCCCACACACACTCTCTCGATCCCCCTCTATCCGGCCGGCCACGGCGCCCTAGCCTAGCCAGCGCTGCCAACCATGGGCCGCCGCAGCAACAGATTCCCGGGTCGTTTCGTCTCGTGGCTTGAGGCGTTCAGGGTGGTGAACCATGACTCATACGACATGCTCGAGCGCAGTGTGATCGTCAGGCAGCTACACAACGATGTGCGCGCCGGCATGCTGCCGTATGAGATGTCGTGCCACGTCCGTAGCTGTCACGCCCCGATCACCTGCCCCGCCGTTAGGTCGGCACACCCACGCCCAGTACCGAGGTTGCGGGCGGCGGGCCCGAGCTAGCGCCATGGGCCCCCGCGCTCTGCACGGCCATCGTGTTAGAGGAGCACCGCGAGATATCGCCGGCCCATGTGCCGCCGGCGCTGAATTTTCCGCCGTCCCCCCACGCCCTGCCATCGGGGGCGGCGATCTAGTCTCACCGAGACCGCCCACAGATGACGCGCCGCCGCCGGAGTGGCCCCCCGGGCGAATTTGGTGGACATTGGGCAGTGATCTTAGGTGAGGCTGCCATGGATGCTGGCCACAACGACGAGTACCCGTGGCCTTAGCCGGTGATGTCTACTATGCAACTTTAGTCTTGTAGACTTTGTTGGGCCTCCAAGCGCAGAGTTTTGTACGACAGCAGCAAATTTCCCTCTAGTGGATGACCTAAGGTTTATCAATCCGTGGGAGGTGTAGGATGAAGGTGGTTCTCTCTCAAACAATCCTGCAACCAAATACAAGTAATCTCTTGTGTCCCCAACACACCCAATACAATTGTCAGTTGTATAGGTGCACTAGTTCGACAAAGAGGTGATGATAGATGTGTAATATGGATGGTAGAAATAGGTTTTTATAATCTGAATAATTAAAAACAGCAAGATAGCCAGTAGCAAACAGCGAGCAAAACGGTATATCAATGCTTAGAAACAAGGCCTAGGGTTCATACTTTCACTAGTGCAACCTCTCAACATCATTAATATAATTGGATCACATAATAATCCCTCAACATCCAACAAAGAATCACTCCAAAGTCTCTATTCCTATCGGAGAAAGTAGGATGAAATCATGCAGGTAGTAAACCACCTCAAAGATGTGTTTCCAATCAATCTTATGAACCACCCCAAAGTGTCACGAATAGTTCTAGAGATCGTACTACAACAACACCATATGATACGCATCAATCAACTCTAATGTCACCAAGATACCCCAATGTCACCACGAGTATCCACGAGTGAGACATGCATCAAGTGATCTCAAATCCAAGATATTCAATCCAAGATAAAGAAACCTCAAAGAGCAAGACTCAATTCACCACAAAAGAGAAAGCGGGGAAGAACATCATGTGATCCAATTATATTGATAAAGCTCATGATACATCAAGATCGTGCCAAATCAAGAACATGAGAGAGAAAGATCAAACACATAGCTACTAGTACAAACCCTCAGCCCCGAGGATGAACTACTCACGCTTCACCATGGAGCAAGGATGATGAAGATGGCCTCCCCAATGATTTCCCCCTCCGATAGGGCGCCCGAAAAGGGCTCCAGATGAGATCGCTTCGGAACAGAGGCTTGAGGCTGCGGAGTAAATGTTCTAGGTTACTTTTTGTGGGTTTCTGAATATATAAAAAATTTCAACATTGGATTCACGTCAAGGGGAGTCCCGAGGTCCCCACAAGCTTGCATGGTGTGCCCCTAGGGGGGCGCACCCCTTGAGCTTGTGGCCCCCCTGGGCATCTTCTAGCTCCCTCCCGAAGCTTCCTGGGTCTCTTTCCTTCCATAAAAAAATCACCGTAAATTTTTATCGCGTTTGGACTTCGTTTGGTATGGTTTTTCTGCGAAACAAAAAACATGCAAAAAACAGGAACTGGCACTGGGCACTAGATTAATAAGTTAGTCCATAAAAATAATATAAAAGTGCGCCAAAACCATATAGAACTCATGTAAATATAGCATGAATACTTCATAAATTATAGATACGTTGGAGACGCATCAGCATCCCCAAGCTTAATTCCTGCTCGTCCTCAAGTAGGTAAATGATAAAATATATAATTTATGAAGTGTGAATGCTTGAATAGAACAAATCTTTGATCACATAGGCAATGATAATTCTAATAACAAGTAGCATCATCCCATTAAGTTTAACATATCATGAAGTGGTAGTGAAGTATCTCCCAACCTTTCAAGATTATATTGCAAACATAAAGCAATCAATGAATTAAAGATGACGACTTGGTACCCCAATTTGAAGATAACCATCATACTTATACAATACTCAACAAATTGCTATTAGAAGAATGCATGCAAAGCGAAGAGTGATCCTCATGCTCAATACGTGGTGTCAAAAGAGAGAAAGATGGAATTGACTCAACATGAAAAGTAAATAGACAGGCCCTTCGCAGAGGGAAGCAGGGATTTGCTTATGTGCCAGAGCTCATTGCTTAAAACAGAGATAATTTTATTTGAGAGGTGTACTTTTCCTGTCAACGGTTTACGACAAAGTTTCCAACATCTTCCATGCTAAACACGTTAATGTCGGTTCCCATGCAAAAGTTTTTTTCTCCCTTTCCACCATACTAACACAAACCATGGCTAGCCGAATACACGGGTGCCTGCCAACTTTCAACTTTCCGAGGGAGTGTTTTTATAAATAATTCAGGACTGGGCATCCCTGTTACCAACCTCCCTCAAAATTGACGAGTGAACAAACTCTCATCACGAGTAAAACACACTTAGCATGGAAGATATTCACTACCCCATCGCTCCATGAGCAGTGCGGGCACACAAAACAGATGTTCATTTGAACATTTTAGAGGTGGCACATGCAAATTTACTTGGAATGGCAGTGAAATACCATCTATAGGTAGGTATGTTGGACACTTTATGGCATAAACTCGTTTAAAGGATTGGATGCACAAGTAGTATTTTTGCTTAGTACAGGAAAAGGCTAGCAAAAGACTGGGTGGCAACCACTTTACCAAGCACAAAAACCACAATCATGCGTTCTTTAATAGTAACATTATTGGGAAAATATAATAATGATGATAACCTATAAACCTGAATACCACCAAGGCTGAATTTGGAAGTTATCAAACATGTGTAAACATGTGCCAAGCCAATCATCCGTCTTTCACTGGAAGATACTTATCACCACAACATGATAGATTCAACTTAATAAAAGTAATGCTCATTGTCATTATAATATAACTCCCTTACTTGATTAAATATATGAACTATCATAGTCTCACTTCTATTTAAACGGATTAAATAGAGGATGCATGTTTACTTCTCAACATACATATAATAAATGAGGCATATGACACTCAATTCATTCATAAATTTCTTACTCTAGAGATATAAGTGAAGCACAAGAGTAAAACAATAAACTACTCCAAAAGATATAAGTGAAGAACAAAGAGTAGTTAAGTAAATAGGTAGCTATGTATAAACTCTCTCCCAATCAAAATTTTCAGATCTAAGAATTGTATCAAACTGCAAACAAAACAAAAAGACGCTCCAGGAATAACACATATCATGTGAAGAATAAAAATATAGCTCTGAGTAAGATATACCGATAGTGTTGAAGACGAAGGAGGGGATGCCTTCCGGGGCATCCCCAAGCTTAGACGCTCGAGTATTCCTTAGATATTACCTTGGGGTGCCTTGGGCATCCCCAAGCTTAGGGTGTTGCCGCTGCTTATTCTTCTCATATCAATATCTCACCCAAAACATGAAAACTTCAATCACACAAAACTTAACAGAACCCGTGAGATGGGTTAGTATGATAAAGAATAAATCGTTCACTTTGGTACTGTCAAGAGAAGATTCATAATTGTTCTCACATAATTCCTACTGTATTCTATCATTTCCACAATTTATATCACTTAATATAAGCTATGGAAACTCCAAAACAAGCAAACAAAGAAAACTAGACAGAATCTGTCAAAAACAGAACAGCATATAAAGATCTAATTTTTTATCATACTTCTATAACTCCAAAAATTCTGAACAATTAGGACACTACAGAACATTTGCATATCAGTACTGTTTAAAAATTTCAAAAACTTTCCACATTCCAGTAAAATATGAAAATTCAAACACTACAGCAAAAGTTTATGTTTCTGCACAGAACCAAATAGACAAGCATTTGCATCATCCTAAAGGTTTAACTTGGCACTTTATTGAAATAAAAGATACAAAACATGATTACTACAGTAGCATTAATCATGTAAACACACAAAAACATAAAAGATAAATATTGGTTTGCCTCCCAACAAGCGCTTTTCTTTAATGTCTTTTATCTAGGCATGATATTTTAATGATGCTCAAATAAAAGTGGAAATTGAAACATAAAGGGAGCATCATAAATAGAATAGCAAACAAATTTAAGCCTAACCCACTTCCTATGCATAGGAATTTTACAAGCAAATAATTTATTGAAACAAGAATCAACTAGCATAGGAAGACAAAACAAGTGTAACTTTAAAATTTTCAACACATAGAGAGGAAACTTGATATTATTAATATATCTATTAGCATATATTCCTCTCTCATAATAATTTTCAGTAGCATCATGAAGAAATTCAACAATATAACTATCACATAAAGCATTCTTTTCATGATCCACATGCATAAGAATTTTATTACTCTCCACATAAGAAAATTTCTTCTCATTCATAATAGTGGGAGTATCATATAAAACTTGAACACAATAAATTAATTCCACATTAAAAGAGTAATGTTCAGTAGGAGAATATTCATAATTATGACAAGTTCCACAAGAATAATTATCATTATTAATTATAGCATAAGTATCATCACAATAATCATCATAAGTAGCAACTTTGTTCTCATCATAATCAATTGAAACCTCTTCCAAAATAGTGGAATCATTACTAAATAAAGTTGTGACCTCTCCAAATCCACTTTTATCATTATTCCAATAAGATTCAACACCCTCCAAAATAGTGGGATCATTTCTACCTAGAGTTGACACTCTTCCAAACCCACTTTCATAATCATTGCAATCATCATTATAAGCAAGAGGATAAGCATAATTTGTAGTAAATAAATTTTCAAACCTACAATCTTCATCAAACCTAGCAGCCCCGAGCTTAGGATAAGCATAATTTATAGCAAATACATTCTCAAACATGTCATTCTCATCAAACATAGCATCCCCAAGCTTATGGTTTTGCATATTATTAGCAATTTCACTCTTATCATTAATAGCATGAATGGCACCAATAGTATAACAATCATTATTATCATAATTTTCCAAGTTGGTGCAAAAAAGATTTTCAAGATCATAAGAAGTATCAACATCATCTCCACAATCATAGTCATCATAGCAAGAAGTACGCATAACAAAATCATCCCCAATAGTTCCCACAGACATAGTGTCACAATAATAAAAATTGATATCAAGTTCATAATCTTCCACAATACTTTTTGATTCGTTCTCATCTGGCACAACCATAATAGGAGCAACATTATTTGTGAGAGATACCTCTTTATTTTTCTTTCTCCTTCTTTTCCTTTTTCTTCTCCTTAGGAACATGGCCAAATGATTTTTCATCACCTGATTCATTGTGAGAAACAATAGGAGAAACTTGGAAAATCCTTTCCCTTTCATTAGTAGTACCAAAATTCTTTTTATAATTCATTGGAATTCCCATTTTTCGATACTTGGCTATATAGGCATTCTCATTGCAATTTATCACACAAAACTTATAGGCTTCTCTTAGGTGATTTTCAATTGTATCTGTGAGAATAAATATTTTAAACCAACTATTTTTATGTGTCAATTCTTCGCACGCCAAAAATTGACTAAGTTCATTATAAAGATTAATGGTAATCATGTCATCACAATATTTGGCCATAATTTGATGATCAAATAATAGGCATTGAAAATTAAGGTGACCAACTTTATTGCAAAGTTCACAAGTATTGGGATGAAGAGAACATAATTTTTTAGCATAATGATCTAATGTCTCAAGCCAATTCTTTGTTTCATCATGTCCATGTGTCTTACAAAATTTATTATCCAAGATTTGCATATCTCGACAAGGTTTATGCTCCCCACAATAATTGACATGCTTATAAGAAACCTTTTCTTCAGAAATTTTATCACGGCTAATGCAATCATCATTAGTTTCATGGATATTCATAGAAAGCATACTAACAACATTGCAATCATTCATATCATTCAAGGAACTCACACCAAACATTGTGTTAAATTCTTCTTTTAACACTTCATAGCAATTATCGGAATCCATATTTTCAAGAAAGAATTCATAAAGATAAAGAATTTGATGCAACTTCACTTCCATTTTTTGTAGTTTTCTTTTAAAAACCAAACTAGTGAAAAACAAGAAACTAAAAGATTCAATAGCAAAATCTAAAGAAGATACCTTCAAGCACTCACCTCCCCAGCAATGACGCCAGAAATAGCTTGATGTCTACTACGCAACTTTATTCTTGTAGACTTTGTTGGGCCTCCAAGAACAGAGTTTTGTAGGACAACAGTAAATTTCCCTCAAGTGGATGACCTAAGGTTTATCAATCCATGGGAGGTGTAGGATGAAAGTGGTTCTCTCTCAAACAATTCTGCAACCAAATACAATTAATTTCTTGTGTCCCCAACACACCCAATACAATTGTCAGTTGTATAGGTGCACTAGTTCGGCAAAGAGGTGATGATAGATGTGAAATATGGATGGTAGAAATAGGTTTTTATAATCTGAATAATTAAAAACAGCAAGGTAGCAAGTAGCAAACAACGAGTAAAACAGTATATCAATGCTTAGAAACAAGGCCTAGGGTTCATACTTTCACTAGTTCAACCTCTCAACATCATTAACTTAATTGGATCACATAATAATCCCTCAACATGCAGCAAAGAATCACTCCAAAGTCTCTATTCCTATCGGAGAAAGTAGGATGAAATCATGTAGGTAGTAAACCACCTCAAAGTTGTGTTTCCAATCAATCTTATGAACCACCCCAAAGTGTCACGAATAGTTCTAGAGATCGTACTACAACAACACCATATGATACGCATCAATCAACTCTAATGTCACCTAGATACCCCAATGTCACCACGAGTATCCGCGAGTGAGACATGCATCAGGTGATCTCAAATCCAAGATATTCAATCCAACATAAAGAAACCTCAAAGAGCAAGACTCAATTCACCACAAAAGTGATAGAGGGGAAGAACATCATGTGATCCAATTATATTGATAAAGCTCATGATACATCAAGATCATGCCAAATCAAGAACACGAGAGAGAGAGAGAGATCAAACACATAGCTACTGGTACAAACCCTCAGCCCCGAGGATGAACTACTCACGCATCACCATGGAGGCAGCAAGGATGATGAAGATGGCCTCCCCAATGATTTCCCCTCCCCCCCCCCCCGACAGGGCGCCGAAAAAGGGCTCCAGATGAGATTGCTTCGGAACAGAGGCTTGCGGCGGCGGAGTAAAAGTTCTAGGTTACTTTTCGAGGGTTTCTGAATATATATGATTTTTAGCGTTGGATTCACGTCAAGGGGAGTCCCGAGGGCCCCAGAAGCTTGCATGGCGCGCCCATAGGGGGGCGCACCTCTTGAGCTTGTGCCCCCCCTGGGCATCTTCTGGCTCCCTCCCGAAGCTTCCTGGGTCTCTTTCCTTCCATAAAAAATCACCGTAAATTTTTATCGCGTTTGGACTTCGTTTGGTATGATTTTTCTACGAACCAAAAAACATGCAAAAAACAGGAACTGGCACTGGGCACTAGATTAATAAGTTAGTCCATCAAAATAATATAAAAGTGCACCAAAACCATATAGAACTCATGTAAATATAGCATGAATACTTCATAAATTACAGATACGTTGGAGACGTATCAGCCGGCCTCGCGTCAAGCTCAGGGTTTTAGGTAGCTATATCATGCATGCATGTTGTAGCTAGTGGGTATACTTTTGGTGATCGATAAAACGTTGTAGCTCGATCGATCTTCGACCCGCAAATAGTTTTCATCTTGGGGCGGCGCCGCCGCCGTCGATCGAAATATATGTAATGAAGTACTACTACTTAAATAGCATATGTGTGGATCAAATTAGCATATATATAATCTAGTTAATCTTTGTTTCGCACGTGTGATTATGAAATATATGAAATGATATATTTGTACATGTGCGTTGTGAAAATAGAGCAAATTTGGCCTACACATAAACAGCGGTGTGCAGAGGATAGAGGACGCTGCTAGTAATTTTTAAATTACCAGTTGCGTCAAGTTTCGTACAGTTCGCCTAGGATACCAGGACCTCCAGTGGCATCGGGAAATGGTGGTGTGCCGCTGATATTTGTGTCAATACCAGCGGCGTGGCTCAGGCCTAGCATGCCAAAACTGTGATGTTAACTACGGCGCTGCGCTTTTTCCGACGCCACTGGTATTTCTAGAAATTACCAGCGGCGTGTGGAAACTTGACGGCGCCATTAATTATCTCAACATATAAGGGTTTTCCTACTAGTTACGGTTGTGCCACCAAGAAACCCAGGTTCAAATCTCACTTCTCGTTAAGAATATGCCGGTGGAACTACTACCCCTATACCTCCTCTTTTATTATTATTATTATTATTATTATTATTATTATTATTATTGCATCCGCTACATTTTTTGTCTCAATACTGTCGAACTAATTTTTATCCTCTTGCATATGCCAAGCGTAAATATTTTTGGTTTACAAGTGATTTTCGTCAGTTGCATTGTTAATTAGTATTTGACCAAATGGCATTATTGTTCTGTACTTTAATTCTTTAAGGTAATTTCATTAATATCTTCTATTTTAAATGTGCAGATACTTAATTGTGATTGATGATCTATGGGTTGTATCGGCATGGCGTGATATTAAATGTGTAGCGCAGGAAATATTCTTGGTTGTAGAGTAATAACAACTTCAAGAAGTATGGATGTGGCTCAGGCGTGTTGTTTACTTGGCTGTGATTACATTTTTTAGATGGAGCCCCTTAGCGATGAAGAGTCAAGAAGACTGTTTTTTGGTAGGATATCTGGCTCGGAGGAAGCTTGCCCTCAGCAGCTTAGAAATGTTTCAGTTGAAATTCTGAAGAAATGTGGTGGTCCGCCTTTTGCAATTATTAGTATATCCAGCCTACTAGCAGTTGAAGGTTTGAACCAAAAGGAAAGGTGAGGAAGTACGGAACTCTTTGGGCTCCATGTCTCGAGCTAACCTCACCAAGGACGGAATGAGACAAATCTTAAACCTCAGCTACAAAATTCTTAGCATCTCAAGACATGCTTGTTGAATTTTGGTATGTGTCCAGAGGACTGACTAATAAAGAGGTTTCATTTGGAATGTCAATGGATAGCTGAGGGTTTCGTTAGTAAGGAACATGGACAAGACATGGACAAGGCTGCAAGAAATTATTTGAATGAGCTCGTCAATAGGAGCCATGTTCAACTTGTGGAAGAGCAGCAAATTCCTCTCAGTGGAGATGTACCAACTGTGAAGTTGAGAGTGCACGATATGATGCGGGATTTCATTTTGTGCAAGTCCAAGGAAGAGAATTTTCTTACCGTTTGGTATGACCCAGAAGCAGTTATTGGAATGCATCACAAGGTCCATCGGCCGTCTATGCAATTTGATGCTCATATAAATGGAACAGCATTACCGGTGAATACCAGTATTTCACAAGTCTGGTCGCTTATGATCTTTGGGGATGATTTTAAGAATGCACCTCCTATATCAGAGTTCAAGTCCCTTCGTGTTCTTTCTCTTGATGGCGTTCATATAGATATAACCAACGTCTCTGGACTGTGTAAACTATATCATATCAGATTTTTAAGGGTTGAACACTGCTATGACATTTGGGGGATACAGCATCTAACATCAAAGTTCAAAGGGCTGCACCACTTGGAAACACTTGTTCCAGATGATACATCCAATGTTCCATTGGATATAGTTCATCTTCCATGCTTGTCGCATCTTCACATTGAACTCAATCATTGTGATTTGGATCCAAGGATGAGTATGAGTTGATGGAGGTGACGATGGCAAGTTCATAGAGTCAAATTGAGGAACATCAGTGCACACTGGAGCATTACAGAGATCATCAAGGGACTCTAACGAGGCCTCGGTATAATTGAGACTATCATGCCATCTGAAAACGAAGTTAGTACAAGTGATAAAGAACATGAGAACCGTTGTAAAAGAGAGCGAGCAATAAGCACGTGTCGGAATGGAATGGCAGAAAAGTGTGTACTGATTAAATTGTTGGGACAATCTGTTGTGCACAGTAGTCTGAACAGATTAAGGTGACGATTCTGGGTTGATGGATTCAAATTGAGGAACATGGGTTGATACTTCACCATCACGTACACTAGTACAGGACCCCCTAATTAGCGGCGTGCGCAATGGGCTACCAGCGGTGTTCGGCTCACACGCCACTAGTATGGTGCCGCTGGTAAGTCCATACTAGCGGCGTGTGGGCCGCACGCCACTAGTAACTAGACTACCAGCGGCATGTGCACTGTACACCGCTAATAAGAGGTAGACCAGTGGCGCGCATTTACTGGTAATGAAAATATCAGTGGCTTGCCGGCCTGGCTGAACACCACTAATAACAGAGCCAACTAGTGGTGGTTGCCCTTAGGCGCGTGCCACTGGTAATAATTTCCCTCATCATTTTTTTTATGAAATTCAATTATTAATTTTCGCAGGATTTTGTGCCCAATTTTGCTGCCATGGCATCATTTCTGAGCCAAAGGCCTCCTTATGCTGCCATGACAACAAAAATGACCAAAATGCTGCCATGCAACATTTTGTAGCCCAAGTTGGTGCCATGGCAGCTTTTTTGTGCCAAAAGGGCTTTTATTATGCTACCATGGCACCATTTTTGGCTATCAAAATCTAATTTGAAGTTTAAGACTTCAACCAACAATTACTAGCATTCATAATTTAAACACACACATGTTCAACACACTTAACTATCATAGTACGTACACCATAGCAATTCCAAACAAGGTACTTAACAACAATTCCAACCAAGGTACTTAACAATGTAGTTAAAGACTCTCAAAACACCTACTCGTCAGTCGCCCCCTTAACGATGGTATGTAGCAAGAGGACCGGGCCTGCATGTCCTTGGTGGAGCACGACGATCATCTTGTCTCCAACTTCTACAACGTAGACGTCACAGATATCTTTCCACCCGTTGACGATGAGACGGCCATCTTCTGGCGGCGTCGAGTTGGTGGATGCTATGCCGGCCTCGTCAAAGACAACAACTCTCATGTCACCACTACGTTGAGCCTGCATTTCCTCAGGCACAACACATTTTGGGAGTTTCTGTTTCAAGAACACAATTGGTAACATATATGTATATATAGTAAGCACTATATATATATTCAATTTACAATTAATACATGAATAACTTGACATTGAATACAATTCATACCGGGAGTGGCTTCTCAACGTTGCTCTTGTTCAAGGTGTGCATGAATGGCACAAAGCATCCATCATACGGGCCAGTATTGCACTCCTTAACAAATGTCTCAATGCTGTCCACAAAGCCTATGACCTGGTCCAGCTCTTGCCAAGAAAGAGTCATGCTTGCAGTGACATGCGTCATGTCTACAATTCTACGAGTTTCATGGGACCCGATGATGTAAGTTGTCCAAATTATATGTAAGCAAGATTAGTTACATTAAGTAATATAAAGTTTACTCTAAAGAATCTAGATATGGTCATAAATACTTACACGGGGGAAACACTGGAATATTGGGCAAGCGCACCATGATCTCAAGATCGGGTTGGCCAAGAATGTACATCTCGATCTTCATCCAGACCTCAAGCACGTATGTCTTGGCCAATCCTCTCCAACCAGGGCAACCAAAAAACGTTTGATCTCTTTCTTTTTTGATCAAAACCTTGATGTTAAAGCCCTCTTTTGTTTCAAGGTGGGCCTCAACTATGATCTGCTGATGGATTGGAACCTTCAGCAGCTTCAAGACTTCAGGACTTGCGAAGTAAGGGATGATCTGAGGAAAGTTAAAGGGGAAAAAATCAGACATTTGTTAGGCACATCTATGTAAGAAGCCTCAACAGGTTTATTTAATCATCCATTCTTACAAACATGTCATCTTTCGCCTGAATTCCTCTCCAAGCACAAGGGAGAAACGATTGTTCTTCATCCACCTATGCCGTTGTTGAACCACCATCGCGCACCTTCCATCCCGGCTGTCGCCACACCGGGGGCACACTGGGTCCATTTGCTGTGGTCATGTTGACAAACCATTAGAATGTTCAAATGTTAGATAAATGGTAAAAAAATTAACTCAAACAATCTATGAAAAATTCGGCATGACTTTTGCTAAAAGTGGAACAAATTGAGTGCCAGAAATTGACGAATCAACATTTCGCCAAAACATTGGCACTCATGTATATTTCCCTAAAAAACAAACATTGGCACTAATGTCCCGTATACCACATGGCGTACACACATAATCATCATGCAAATATACGTGAACATATACATGCAAATAGGCACAATACCAAAATATACCACATGGCATACACACATAATCATCATGCATACATACGTGAACATATATATATAGGCACAATATCAAAATATACGTGAACTTATGCATACCACTCTTATTTCTTTCTTCTCTTCTTTCTTCTCTCTTTCTCTCTTTTCTCCCTTCTCCCTTTCCCTGTTTTCTCTCTTCAATTCTCTCTCTTTCTCTCTTCTCTCTTCTTTCTCTCTCTTCTTTCTTCTCTCTTCTCTATTTCTCTCTATTCTCTCTTTTTTCTCTTCAATTCTTTCTCTCTCTCTCTCTTCTCTCTTTCTCTCTTCAATTAATAACAAACTAACCTACACTACAAATTAACCTACACTAGCCTACACTACAAATTAACCTACACTAACCTACACTACAAATTAAACCTACACTATCAACACCTACACCTACACTATACAATGTAATGGATTGGACAGATCGGGGAAGAATCTCACCGGCGGTGGAGGGGGAGCTGGTACGTCGGTGACGGCGTCGGGGCAGGGCCACGGTGGACGAGCACATGGCGACAACAGGGCACAGGACGGCGTCGGGGCAGCGACACGGCGAGGACGGCGGGGACGGTGTCGGGCGGCGGAAATGGCCGGGAGAAGGAGGGTCGGGGGAGGGATAGAGAGCGCTGCGGGGAGGGAGATAGAGGGAGAAGAGAATGCGCGGGTTTTGGGAGTTTTTCCCCAAGCCCACGTGGGTGCCGGTTTGTATACTCGCATTACTAGCGGTGTGCGCATCCACGAGCGCACCGCTACTATCCACGTAGTAGTGGTGTGCAGGTCACATGTCAAACGCCGCTAATAAAAATGTAAATGTTATCATTTGAATATGTAATATTGAGGTTAGTGGCGTGTTTGTTAGGTTGCACGCCTCTAGTAACGTTACTAGTGGCGCGCAGTGTGGTCGCTAGTACATTTTTATTCTTTTTTCATATTCAATTTATAGAAAATGAAAAAGTGCTCTAAAAACGGACACTAGGGATGTTGTCATTATATGATCTCTAGAAGTTGTGGTTAAAATTCAAATTGCAAAACATGAGTTTTTATATGCATTGCTTAAAACCGAAGAATATCCGGCGGAAGAATCGCAATTTTGAGATTTTATAAGGTAAGTTTGCAATTTTAATACAATTAAATTTAATATTGTTACTAGCAGCGCGCAGGTGACTCGCACGCCACTAGTATTAATACTAGTGGCGCGTCCTTTCTGCTTACACGCCGCTAGTAAGTGAGGGGGTAGGTGTTTAGAAGTTAGGGTATTTTCTATTATTGTTGATATTTTTAGGTGTTTACAGGTTAGGGTGTGTCACAATTTTGATGTAAAAGTTTTTGATCAATAGTTGTCATTTAGATTAGTTTTGAATGAAAAGTGTACACAATATTTTTGAAAGTTGATCTAACTCGGATCGATACATGAAGAAGTACTGCTTGAGCTGATCTTGAGTACATAATACTAGGAAGAACCTAATGGTTCAAGAACTAAACAATAGCAGGTAATTCTTCCTCTAGCTAAATGCCTGCACTAAAAACATCATCAGTGCAATGACTGCCACTAGAAGAAATGCCGCTACTGATCCAGCTGGTAGTACGAACCAAATCATTACAACAACTAGGAGTGCAAACCGAAGCTTCTTAAAGTTCTTTATTTGGGCTCGTATCTCGGTGTTTTGGGTGTGCATAATATTAATTGGACTTGCTTCTCATCCAACTGGGCTCTTAGTGATCGAGTGTGGTACTCGAGCAACTGGTTTACGTAAGCCATTAAGAGATTGACACATATCCATGTGTCGCAGGAGAATGGTTTCTGCATCTGTGTGTACATAATGACGTGAGAAACGAGAGTTGCATGCTAGGCGGCTAATTAATTACCAGAGAGAGATGTTCTATTATACATTGGTTCCCTTGCCTTCACACATGAAGAATTCTCGATTTGCATTCCTTGGTGTGTGCAAGGTTCTCTTCACAACAGGGCATTTGTAGCAGCAAAGGAGCATGGGTGGGCTACTCGAATTTGGTGGGGCTTTGCCGCCGGTGGTGTACGATATGCCGCCAGATCCGACGGACGACGCGCCGTTGCAACACGATGATTCGCCGAACATCACCGGCTACATAGGCCACGACGGAGAGCTCATGGCCGAGACAATGGGAACACAAGCGGGAAGCTCGGGCACGACGGCGGTGAAGAAGGCTGATTCCGGCGCCCTCGACCGACGCGAGCTCGTGCGCGGTGCTCCTACCGCATCTCTAAGATACGGTGCCTCCATTCCGGGCCACATAGGGGCACCCGGTGGTGAGAGTAGGAAAAAGTGAGAGAAGAAGATAAGGGGGAGTGAGAAAATATATTGAATAAAGGGGGAGAGGTGAAATCTAGTGATCTAGTGAGGAGGAACAAGTGGAAAGAGAGAGAGAGAAGGGAGGGGAAGAAGGGAGAGGAGAGGAAGAAGAGAATGAAGTGAGAGGGGAGGAAGAAAAGAAGTTGGGGAAGAACAGAAGAGGGGTCAGGTAAATAATTGAGCGGACGTATTAGCGGCGTGCAGAGCAGACGGCACACCACTACTACACACATTATTAGCGACGTGTACTACTGAGGGCACGCCGCTAGTATAAGCAAACTTTACTAGTGGCGCGCAAAACTGCATGCACGCCACTAATTATTCACTATATACGCCGTATGCCGGCGGCACAGTGCCGTCCAAACCACATGCATTCACCCCCCCCTCCCCAACTCGAGTTCATCAACCGCGCATGCATGCTACACCGCACTCTTGCAGGCGCACGTCAATGGCGACCGGAGCGCGAGTTGAAGCTAGCTAGCTCTCTCGCGTGCGCTCGCTGGCAGCAGCAGAGATGAGGGGCGGCCGACTCTCGGCGTGACGCCAGTGGAGAGGTCCCGGCCGCCCCCGCCAGGGTCAGTGACCCTGCATTGGCGTCACAATAGGAGGTTGTCGCCCTAAACGCGACGGCTCGCCGGCGTGTACAGTATCCGACCGGCAGGTACATTCGCGCGTTTATTTTTTTGAATCACAGAACTCAGTGGCGCACACTGGTACCGGCACGCCGCTAATAGAACAACTGTCTATGGCGTGTCTGTTCCTCGCACGCCACTAATAGTATATGGTTGGCATTCTTCGGGTGGGGGCCACACTAGTGGCGTTCGTATTTGTCGCACGCCGCTGATATGCATCTTATTAGTGGTGTGCTGTCCTGGGGCACACGCTGCTGATATTTTGGCCAGTTACGAGTGGCGTGCCGTTTTTAGGGTGCGCCGCTAATAATGAAATCCTATAAGGGGTTCCTGCACTAGTGGTACAACATCAAACGACTCTAACGAGTCGTCACTATAATTCAGACTATGTTGCCATCTGAAAAGGAAGTCAGTACAAGTGATAAATAAAGTGCAGAAGCGGTATGAAAGGAACTGAGAAATTAAGAAGTGACATAAATGCGTACCGAGTATAATGTTCAGACAATCTATCGATAAATGACAGAGGTATATCAGTAGCAGGTGCAGTGACAGTAGGATTCAAAGAAGAGAATGCAGGAGGTTTGCATGGCACAGGATCCGTATGACGAACATGAGTCAATAGATCATTAGTAGGACTAGGCTGCGTAATGTTCTCTGAGCTGTAGTACATAATTATGTTAGGAATAGGAGACGAAACTTATGTAAAAGAAAGTTTCGTCTAACGTAACTAGATGATAAAGGAATACAGAATTCCAGGATAATAATCAGTGTATCCCAATAAATTTGGTAATTGCATCTTCGCTGAATCGTCTGAAGAATCAGATTCATAAATCTGAACATGTGGATCTGGCAACGAAGTTTCTTCAAAAACAAAAAGGATGTGCTTCAGTTGGCGGTGGAGTACTAGGCGACGAATGCAGTTCATAAACTTGTAAATCGGTCGCATAGACATGAGATAGAACAGATTGTAAAGAAGGGTTTTCATCAGATGATATGAACTTCGCTAATCAGAAGATAAAAATGGCAGGTACAAATATTTGAGAGGCCATAGTGAATAAGTAGAAAGCATAGCAGAACAGAAAGAGTAAAAGTAAAAATTACCTATGGAATTATAACTTTAATCCAACAAAATCTGCTCGAAAAGATCCCATATGCCACGGCACGTAATAAGCAGAGTAGGTCAAGCAGCCAAAAAGAGAAATTGTGGGAATGCCAAGCGAGCAGAAAGATTGGGATCAGAAAACATTCGCAAGGATGTGCAGGGACAGAACGAAGAAGAGTCCGTCCAGCGGTAAGAATGGAGAAACCGGAAGAAGAAGATGAACAGGAAGCAAAGACCTAAAGATGTGAGGTCCAGCATGTAGTCGAACATGGCGAAATAGGACGGTACGTACAAAGTATCTGTACAAGATCGAGGTGTATATTGAAACGTATTCATAGCGTACAGATTTTTCATATGATTTTTAGGCAATTTCCGGTGCAAACGAGTGCACGAATCATGGCACGATCGAAGGGTTGAGCAGGGCCGAGCAGGTGTGTGCCCCTGCGAATTTTCGCTACGTTTGGCTGAGTTTATAGAAAAACCTATCAACATCCATTTACTTAGTATCATTAAATTCATCATGAAGCTTATTTTTATATTTTATATTTACTTAGTATTTTAGATGTCGATACTTTATTCTATAAACTTGGTCAAGCAAATACATGTTTGATTTTTGAAAAACTTAATATCCACTACATTGTGCACAGAGGCAATAGCATACATCTTTCTCAGGACGGGGACTGTGCGGTGGTGTTGACACCGACGACAGAGAAGGCCTGATGAACAGTGCCCTGGTTCGCTCCTAATTTGGAGATGAACAGTGCAGAATTTAGAAAAAATACATGTATTAGTGTAGTTTGGCCCCTGTTATCAAAAATTTGAGTCATTTGGCCCCCCTGATCTTTAATGGCTGGTCCCGCCACTTAACAAGACAAGACACATGCTTCTATTTATTCAATATCTGACTGACTTCTCTCTTGTTTATATACTCACTGTGTGTTACAACGAATAAGACTGCTCCTTTTTTTATTCACGGAGATAATCGACCTTCTTAGGGGGTCAAGGCAAGTCCAAGAGACATATAAGCAGGGAACGACCGGAGACTTCTCTTCTAGGTAGGACAAGTCTGATCAATCGGTTTCCCATTTTCTCGAAAAGGGGATAGCACCTGCCTCTTCATCGGTTCATGCATGCAGCCATTGATCGATCGGTTTGAAAACAGTCGCGCAAGTCCATGTATACACACACACACACACACACACACACACACACCACACAGCGAGAAATAAACAGGGTATTGCAAGGCCTAGATCGGATATTGACTCCAATCTTGTCTCCTCCTGCCAGGCAGTATCTTTAGTTAGATGGGCCTGCCTTGGGGCACAATCTTGTCCTTGATCCACATGTAAATAGGCACCAGGAAGAAGTATGTTGCGCATATCGTCCCTATCAGGAACCGAAAGAAGACGAAGATAGGATTCACATGTGGCTTGCTCACATCCTCAGCCTTGGGACCAAGCTGTTCAAGATGAAAATGAAGGGAAATTAAGATGAAAATGTAAATTTGCTAGATCTGTTTAACCAAAACAAATTTGATACCTACTCCCTCGATACTTAATTAATTGAAATTCTAGTTTTGTCCCAAGTTTCAATACCTTAAGTTTGATGAAATCTATAGAAAAATATATCATCTACAACATCAAATTAGTTTCATTAGATTCATTTATTTATTTATTGGTAAAACTAATTAAAATTCCTTAAGTTTGATGAAAGCGAGAGAAAAAATATATATTTATTTGATGTTAAAGATATTCACACTTTTGTACATAGATGTGGTCAAACTTACCGCTTTTTTTTACTTAGAACAAAGCTAGAATTTTCAATTAATTTGAAATGAAGGGAGTAGTACCTGCAAAGGGGAATCCCCGTTTTGTGTCTTGACACCGGTCACGCAGCACCCTATGACTAGGCCATGCCTACGGGCACCACGGTACCACTTCGGCCCTATCCTCGTGAGCTCGACATCCTTGAACCCTGCCCTCTCGAACCATTCGATGTACTCCTCCTCCGTGGGAAAAAGCATCCACATGTCGGCGAAGAATCGAGACAGCCAGAACGTCGGGCGCACGGGGCCTATCATACAAGCCACGCCGCCGGCGCTCAGGACCCTATAGGCCTCCCTGATCCCTCGCTGCGGATCAGGCCAATACTCAATGCTGCCATGCATGGAGGCCAAAATCAAGAACCCAGATGCGTCGATTATTGGATGTATCAACGTAGAGTCAGAGGAGAGGAGAGGAGATCATCCATAACTGACCTGCCGGCGGAGACGTATCGGTCGAAGGTGTCGGTGGGGAAGGGGAGGTCCTCGGCATCACCCTCCATGATCTTGATGCCCCTGAGGGCTTTCTTCTTTCTGGCCTTGTCGAGTTGGTGAGGCGACTGGTCGAGCAACGTCACATTCTCGGGGTTGACATGCCGGACGACACCGAGCGTGGTGAACCCGGTGCCACCACCGACGTCAACAACCTTGAGAGCGCGGCTGTGGAGGCGGGCGTGCTCAAGGGAGGTGTCGCGCATGTCGTCGGTGTACTGGCCCGGGTTGAACACGTGGTCATAGCCGAAGGAGATGAAGCTATAAAACCACAGGGCCTCCTTCTTGTGCTGGATCAGCCGGAGTGCCTTGGTCGAACCCATGGCGAACCGTTGCTCTTGCCGGACAGCAAGCAAGAGGATGATTGTTATCTGGGGAAACGGTGTGCATCTATTTATACTGCTAGCTAGTACTACATAGTACTCCTAGTACAATAATGGAGGGAGTAGCATTATGCTATCTATCGTTACAAACAAAAAATCTTGGTACCATTAGCTGATAAGCTCTGCTTGACTAAGTCTGCCTAGTACAATAATGGCGCATTTAGTCTCGATGTGCCCAGATACTCCCTCCATTTTCAAAATAATGGATTCGCCCTAAGTTAAACCCTGGATAAATTTATGGAAGGAAAAATTATACATCCACAATATTTTGTTGATAAAGGACATTTCCATCCAAACATTATTTATTTAGTATTGTGGATGTTGATATTTTTTATATAAACTGTGATCAAACTTTACAAATTTTGGCATAGAACAAAACTAACATGGACCGCTACCTTGAAGAATTGCCCAACCTTGAGCGGTACCAAACAAATTGGCATTCGTGCTACAACGCGTGATAGCTACGCGCCATCACTCCCACAGCCCCCAACCGCCATTATTCCAGCTCAACAATTGTCATGACACGTGCCAGGAACCACAGGAGGATTTGATGACGAGCTGACATGTGGGGCGTTAGTTTTGAGGGGACTGTACATCAGGTTGTGTGTGAGTTGTGTGTTGGCTTTGAGCTGGCATCATATGACCCAGCTCAAAATACAACACATCACGTAATTGTTTTCAAAATACAACACACATATGAGGAGGTGTGTGTGCATGTATGTTGTGAGCACATCATATGACCCAGTCGTGTCGGGTGTTTCATTCAGGTAATGAGGACGAGAAACACTGAAGTCCCCATCGAAAATGCATAGGAGCTCTCGGGTGCTACGCCCCCCTGTATTCAAAAATAATTTTGTAATTCAAAAAAAGTCAAAAAATCCCGGAACTTTTTATGGAATCAAACATGACCAAGTATTGCACTCGTATAAAAGATTAAACAGGGAATGACTTTCATTGTATCCGGGGTCAAAGATTTCCCTAAAAAAGCTAGATACAAGTACTATTCATGCTATATTATCGTCATAAATTTGTTTTTTTTGCCTTGAAGTCAACGGGAGTCATTCCGTGGCCAAACTTTTTATACGAGTACAATACCTGGTCATATTTGATTCCAAAAAAGTTTCGAGATTTTTTGACCTTTTTTTGAATTACTAAATTATTTTTGAATATAGGGGGGTGGAGCACCCGAGTGCTCCTAATCCATATCCAAGTCCCCATCTCCTTCTCTGCTCCCGCTAGTCCCCTTATTCTTCCCCTCCACGCATAGAAGCAGGCTATTACACTCCGCAGCTGTCACACCCTGGGTCTCCATCCTTCCCTTAATTCTGTATTAATAATGGGAAAGAAACACGTAACCACATGGAGGAAAACTCTCCTGCGGCTGCTACCCGCCATTATTCCAATTATTAGTGACTGTAATCATGTACGGTGGTTGGTTAGTTGGTCTTTTCTTACTTATTCCACGTCGTCTTGAGAAGACAATAAAACATGTTATACAATAGATTATCTCTTCATGTTATCTTTAGTATTTAGTGTTATGAGATCTTAAAATTATGGTGCGTTTAAAACTTAAGCTAGAAAATGTGCGAAGAACAGAAGACGTCTCGTACAATTGAGGGAAATATCTTATCTTTCTTCCTAAAAGACCGTATCTTAACTAAGAGAAGGTAATTGTTTTTTCTTCGTTTTACTCTCTTTCATGACATACACAATAGTTGATAGGTTTTTTCTTCGTTTTTCTCTCTTTCATGACATACACAATGGTTAATAAAATAATCCCTCCGTTCCAAAATATAGTGCGTCATCGGTTTCCGAGCTTCAACTTTGACCATAAATTTGACCAACGAGATCGACTGCGGCGGGGACAAAAATTATATCAGTGAATTCGTATTCGAAAGAAGTTTTCAATTATATAATTTTTGCTTCCGCCGCAGTCGGTCTCGTTGGTTAAATTTATAGTCAAAGTTAAACCTCGGGAAGCGCGGGGGCACTATATTTTGGAACGGAGGGAGTAGTCTTTATCTTAACTCTGCCACGTAATCTAGAGATGGCAAAAAGAACATCATGTACAATGGGTTATCTGTTAGACTTATCTCTACTAACCAGATATCCCTATATATGCGGTGAGAGATATTATTACTAAGAGATCATCCCTTAATTAAGGGAAGACAAGTTTTTTTTTCCAGATTTCTCTTTCCTCCATGTCAGCATTTATTCTACGTGGCACTCCAAAGATAGCACCATTGTACATGCCCTCACATCACTAGTTATCCTACGTGGCATCTCTAAAATAGCATCATTGTACATTCTCTAGTAGAAGATTCTACTAGGCTAATCATCAGATCATTACTTTCTACTAGGCTAGTACACGCTCTAGTTATCCTAAGTTGCTATTAAGCATGGTTAGAAAAGTCATCAACTGGTATGCACTACTGGAATCCACATAGTTGACGACGGCCAAAAGCCGTCGGCAAAGGAAGAGAAGCCATCGGCAAAGGCTATGCCGACGGCCACCGTCGGCATAAACCCGTCGTCTTCAATCTCCTCGGCATACAGCGGAAGGTCGTCGGCATAGGAAAGCCGTCGGCATATATACCTATGCCGACGGCTTTTCCTAGCCGTTGGCATAGTTTCCCCGTCGGCAAAAGAAATAGACGGCACGTCCGTCAGACGCCGTTCGGCCACGTGCCACTCCCAGGAGAAGCCACGTGTCACCTCTATGCTGACGGCATAGAGGTAACACGTGGCTTCTCCTGGGCGGTCCTGAGTCACCTCTATGCCGACGGTAAAGCCGTCGGCATAGTTTGGAGGTATGTCGTCGTCATAGACATGACACGTGGCTTCTCCTAGGCGCCTCTATGCCGACGGTAAAGATGTTGACATAGTTTGGAGGTATGCCGACGGCTTTGCAGTCGGCATTGAGGCGACACGTGGCGAGCCCTGGGGTGCTTCAATCTATGCCGACGGCAAAACAATCTGGTGGCTTTGGTAGCACTATGCAAACGGCAAAACCGTCGGCATAGATTTAGTCAAAAAAAATTTGTCTGTTTTGCTTCTGCCCTGCAAATTGAAATAGCTACAGCCCCAAATATTCATCATCTAAAGCACATATAAAACATCAGATCCATCACACATAGTATCATCATCATCATCATGATCAAAACCAAGTATATGACATCATCATCATCATCTAAACCAAATATATAACATCATCATTCAAACAAAGTCACACACAACATCATAGCACCACAAATTTACATAGCTTAAACTACGACATGTTCACATGGCATAGCACCACCACACCTCCGTTGTCCTTCGAGCACCGCCAAAACCCGAAGTCCACCAACAAGAGCATCATCACTACAAAATGAAGAAGGACAACCGTTTAGCGCCGGCAATTGGTCTAGTTCTAAGTTTGCGGCTTGGCAAATGTTCTAAGTATAAGTTGATGCATCTTGCGAGCAGGGGACTAACCGGAAGGGGCGAGTCACGGGTCGAGGTAGAAGGACCACCACCACAATGACCGAGCCAAACCGGGGTGACTGGGCTCCGTGAACCAGGAGTAGCACCACCAGCAGTAGCAGAACCACCACCAACGTTTGATCTGTGAGATCCCTACATGTTTTAGAAACAGAGAGTAAGAAGAAATTTCTATGTGTTGAATCAATGATAGGTAGTGCTTGAATAGTTTGGCTTGGTACTAACAGGAGTCCCTGTGCCATGTGCCAACCATTCTTCAAACGAAGGCAGTTTGGGTACGGTCCAGGATGTGGTGGTGCTGGTCCCACTGGTGGAGGAATAGTGCCAGTTTGAACAGCCGCGTAGACATTCTGCACATTAGTTGACAAGCAAAGACGGAGGTCAAAAGAAATGAAAGTACAAAATTTATGTTGGCTCTAAGTGGGCAAAACTAACCTCCATTTGTGTGGCGCGGTACTCCTCGTACACTCGCACCCTCTCATCATATTGCTCGCACTCTTGACAAAAAAGCTCGATAGACTTAATGTAGGCCTGCAATATGACATGATGGATCTCATCAGCATAGCCATGTAGAAAAGAAAGTGAGAAAGAGGATGAAATGGAGAAAAATACTTACATCCTACTGGCTGGATCCGCTCGGCCGTGCCCGGGCTGGGTTAGCCATACTCGCGCTCGTGCTGGAAGATCGGAGCTATGAGTAACTGATGGTAGGCTGAATCACGGCATTCAAAAGCGGGTGGAGGCCATGTGGCTTGCCGTGTCCAGACATGACCACTGCCGTCTCGTCGGTCTCCAACTCTATGGGATTAGGATGCTCCCAATTCCCCCGACGAAACTCTTTCTCATAGGCCGCCAGATGTTCCCCTGTTATACCGTAGTACCTGCCCTGGCCCTCCTTGGGCTTCTTCCGCACATGGCCAAGCTCAAACACCTTCATATCTGAGATCGACTGTTTCATCATGGACTCCTGCAACGCCAAACAGATGTTACGCATACATAGGAACCTGATGCAAAAAGAAAGAAGGATGTTTCATATATATACCAGGTTCTTCTTGTGGCGATAGTGGCTCCGGTTTCCTTGAGCGTGTGTTCCGTCAGATCCCCAATTTCTCGTGTTGATGCTGCTCTAGGCCACAAACTCTGCATCAGATCCGAGCCACCTATCCACCAACGCCGCCCATCCATCACTCTTTCCGGAGCACCAAGAAGGAATCACCTAAATAATGACAGCATAGCATTTCAGGTGCAAACAATGAAATTTACCACAAACGTCGGAATGAAAAGACTATGCTACTTACGTCCAAATACTACTCCCTGGTCATAGGGGGCGCTCCTTCCTCGCTCTCTCCTTGGTCATCTTCTTGTGGAGAATAGTGTAGTAGTAGTGCGTGATGGCCACCCAGCGCGCCTCGTACGGGATCTGACGGAGCATCTTAATCGCAGCTGCCACCAAGACCTTGTCGGCTCTAGCCTTCTCCTCCTCCGGAACTTTATAAAATTCCTACAGTCATGCATAAAACCAGAATGGAACAAGTCTTGATTTAAGTGATTGGATGATGAACTATGAACGAAACTCGACACAATATTGACTTGTGTACTTCTATAGAGAACTTACCCAAAAACGAGTGATCACGGCATTAGCATGAGTCCCGTAGTCCGCAAGCCTGGCAGCTTCGTAGTGGTGCCAGCGCATTGCTAAAACCCGCTCCTCGCACGGCAGGTCCTCGTTTGGGTGCGGGTGGTACAGGCCAGGCCAAAAGTCCTTGAGCAGAATAGTGACCACGCCGTTTGGAATCCGGCCCATTCGAATAACCTGCCAATTGCTGCACAATAATCAAAATATTAGTATGCATAGAATCAAAATGGCAGTATATGTTCAAAATAAGATAGAGAGAGTCACTTACTCTTTCCCCTTGGGACTAATGAGGGTCTTCTGCTCCTCGGTAGCAGGAAGGCGAGGGAGGTGTGCCACTCCATGCAACCACCCCTCCTCGCCCTCCCCCTCCTCGGCCTCCGCCTCCTCCCCCTCATCGGCCTCCCCCTCCTCCCTCTCCTCGTCCTCCCTCTCCTCGTCCTGATCGTCAGCCACGGTGCCACTACCATAGAGGGTACCTCACTATAGGAGAAAGTCCAAGGCCGGTCCCCTATGTCGGCCACGGAGCGCAGTTTCTGTCCACGCCCTCCGTCTGTAGGGGCTCTTCCCCCGCGCCCTCCTCCTCTAGGGTGTCTTCCCCCACGCCCTCCTTCTCTAGGGGCTCTTCCCTCATCCCCTTGGCCTCCTTGTGAGGAGGCATCCTCAAGTAGTCGAGGGGGGGGGACAGTACGGGGCCTTCCACTTCGCGTCATTTTAGAGGCGAGTTTGCCTAGCAAACTGTTGGAATCAGCCTTGCCCATGGTTCAATCACCTGCATTGAGAAAGAGTGAACAATTTGTAAGGATAACAAATCTTTATGCAAAGGAAGAAAGAAAGCATATTAATAAAAAAAAAGATGCAATGCATAAGCATACTGGAAATAAATAAGCATACAAAATTGGACATAAAATGTACGTCTGCTAGAACCCATACGAATCATCAGTGTTGTAATCGATTCCTCGACCTGTCTCATCATCACTATCACGCATATCAACATCGTTGTTGTCTGAGGAAGGTGGAGGCTCATCCTCGTCGTCATCGTCTTCATGTAACTTTTCAAGCCTAACTATGTCGTTTACATTCACAACTGCCTCACCATCATTCCGTGCATCGTCATCGTTTGGGTCCACATCAACATCACCCAAGTCGTCATCATCATTGTTTGGGTCCACATCATCATGTTGCTCTTGATAGAACACTCCCTCGTTTTTCATGGGGTTTATGTTGTAGTAATTGTCATCATTCGGATCGGGTAGCTTACCATGTGGCGATACCTTGAACACAACTTCCCAACCCTTTAGGTACTCTTTCTGGCATGGGTAGGGCAGATAATAAACTTGTGTGGCCTGGTTAGCCACAATAAAGATATCGGCTCCGGCATAGACGGTTGATGGTTTAACTTCGACTAAACCAATGGAAGGCGTATGTCTCAGCCCCTTATCTGGGTCAAACCATTGGCATTTGAACACAACGAGACTTAGGCTTTCGTGCCCACAGCGGAATGAAAGCTCGTATATTTTTCCTACCCTTCCGTAGTACTCAACTGCATTTTGTCCTTCCGAGAACACTCTCGTATTTATAGTAGTACTCAACTGCATTTTGCCCTTCCGAGAACACTCCCGTATTTATAGTTTTTGGATCAGGCCGACTGTTCTGGTGCTCCTCTGTATGGAAGCGATACCCATTCACATCATACTTTTCACATGCCATGACCCGATTGTCAAAACCCATGGAAACCCATCTCAATTCGTCAGCCATAGGTGTGTTTGGGTTTTTTCCCTACAAGTTTAATTGAAATTGTTGGGTGCATTAGTTTCATGTATTAGAAACTATAAATGTTAAACTAGGTAATAGGGGCAAGTTAAAAATTACTTTTTCCATGAACCAAGCAACAAAATTTTTCCTTCCGGGGGCACCCTTTCGGAGAAGAGTATCCAACTCCATGGCATTAGGAGGCGTCATTCCCGTCCACTCTTCAAGCACTAATTGACTAAAAGAAGAAAAGAGGTATTAGACCGAAACAAAGTGGGAACATGACGGCCTCCCACTCAGGGTTTGACTACAAGAAGAAAATATTTCCTTCCGGGGGCACCCTTTCGGAGAAGAGTAATTTGTTCACCATTTAACTCATCCACACATCCTCAACTTCCTTAAAATTTTGCAAGACATAGAACATGACGGCCTCCCACTCAGGGTTTGGCATGTTATAAGGTTTGGAGCACCCAGCCTTGCCACCTTGCCCATTGAAGAGGAGGAGCTTGGGTTTATACTTGGGCTCTTCTGTATTGTATCGAGACAACTTATTATGCAGAGTGGGAACGTGGTCCGGATAGTACGTTGTCCTGATGTCTGACACCTCCTCTAGGATAACTGCCTCAGCTATGGATGCTTCAATCTTAGCTTTGTTTTGTATCGAAGATGCTTGTTCTGTCTCTCAGGCCCGTATTGCCAACGATTCTACATAGGGCCCCCCAACAATGCCTCATTCGTGAGGTGCAAAATGAGATGTGCCATTGAAGTAAAGAAGTCCGACGGAAAGATCATCTATAACTTGCATAGCAACTCTGGCGCCTTCTTATGCAATTGTTCCATCATCCTGGGACATATTTCTTTAGCACAGAGCGTGCGGAAGAAATGGCTAACCTCTGCAAGCACTCGCCAGACACGCTCAGGGACATAGCCTCGAACCATCACCGGCATTATCCGCTCAATCCATACATGATAGTCATGACTCTTGAGCCCGGTGACTTTGCCCGTTGAAATATTGACTCCCTTACTCATATTCGATGAATAACCATTAGTGAACTTCACGATGTGTTTGAGCCACTTCAATGCCTCCATCTTTTGTGGCTTTGTAAGGACGAAGTCAGCATCTAGCTTGAACCAAGTTTTTTGACTGCCTGAGGGAGGCCGCATGTTTCGATGTTTTCTATCACAAATCTTCTCTTGATCAGCTCTAACATTAACGTTATCTTTTGTCTTATCAGGAATGTTGAGGATCGTGCGAAAAAGGGACTTTGCGACAATCTTTTCAGTGTGCATCTCGATGTTATAGGGAAGTTTGAGGTCCTTGAAATAGGGAAGCTTCGTGAGGCTAGCAATGTGAGTCCAGTTGTGCGTCTCACCATATCCCTCAAAACCTTTATCTATACCTTTGCCTTTGCCTTTGCCTTTGTCTGTGCCTTTAGGCTTGAGAGCTTTTAGCTGAGCAAGAACATCTGCACCTGAAAACGTTGGAATCTGGTTTACTTCAGGGACAACTAGGCCTTTCGTGAAGTTCTTCGTGTCTTCCCTGTATGGATGGTCTTCAGGGAGGAACTGTCGATGCAGGTCAAAGGCAACATACTTGCCACCCTTCTTCAGCCAAATGAAACGTAGAGCCTGCATGCACACTGGGCATGGCATCTTCCCACTTATACACCATCCGCAGAATAGGGCATAGCCGGGAAAGTCATGCATGCAATACTGCAACCAAACTTTCATCAAAAAGTTTCTCTGCAAATGTCAGTCGTATGTCAACGTCGGGAAGTACCGAGAATGGTGCAAATCATCCACCAGTGGCTACATAAACACACTCAAATTCTTCCCCAGGTATTCAGGCCTCGGAATGATCAACGACAGGAACATGGTCTTGCATTGCATTAGGGCGCCGGGAGGGAGATTGAGTGGAATAACAAACATGGGCTAGCAGCTGTATGGATTAGACGACATACCATATGTATTGAACCCACCGCCTGATATAGCAATTCTGACATTCCTAGCCTCGGCTGCTTCCTCGGGGTATTCTCTATCGAATGACTTCCATGCTTCACCTTCCGATGGATGTACCATTTTATCTAGATGGTACCTTTTCCCCTCCTTGTGCCACTTCATCATTTTGGCAGACTCCTCGATGATGTAAAGGCGCTGCAGTCTTTTGATACGTCTCCAACGTATCTATAATTTTTGATTGTTCCATGCTGTTATAATATCAATCTTGGATGTTTTTATAATCATTTACAGCAATTTTATATTATTTTTGGAGACTAACCTATTAACCTAGTGCCCAGTGCCAGTTGCTGTTTTCTGCCCTGTTTTTGTTTCATAGAAAATCAATATCAAACGAAGTCCAAATACAGTGAAACTTTTTGGAGATTTTTTCTTGGGCAAGAAGATTACCAGAAGCTTCGAGGGGAGGCCAGAAGACCTTGGTGGGCCCCACGAGCCACCAGGGCGTGCCTGGGGGGGGGGGGGCAGGCGCGCCCTGATGCCTCGTGGGCCCCACCAAGCTCCGTTTGACCTAATTCCAGCACTATAAATTCCAGAAAAATCAGAAACCCTAAGGAGAGTCCACGAAATACTTTTTACGCCACCGCAAGCCTTTGTTCCAGAGAGATCCCATCTGGGGTCCTTCTCCGGCAATCTGCCGGAGGGGGGATCGATCACGAAGGGGCTCTACATCAACCTTGCTGCTTCTCCGATGATGCGTGAGTAGTTTACCACAGACCTTCGGGTCCATAGGCAGTAGCTAGATGGCTTCTTCTCTCTTTTTGATGTTCAATACAATTTTCTCCTTGATGTTCTTGGAGATCTATCCAATGTAATCTTTCTTTGCGGTGTGTTTGTTGGGATCCGATGAATTGTGTGTTTATGATCAGATTATCCATGAATATTATTTGAGTCTTCTCTGATCTCTTTTATGCATGATTATTATAGCCTCGTATTTCTTCTCCGATCTATTGATTTGGTTTGGCCAACTAAGTTGATTTATCTTGCCATGGGAAGAGGTGCTTTGTAGTGGGTTCGATCTCGCGGTGCTCAATCCCAGTGACAGAAAGGGAGATGACACGTATGTATCGTTGCTACTAAGGGTAAAAAGATGGGATCTATTCATTGGGTTTATTAATTCATGAGTTTGTCTTGTCTACATCATGTCATCGTTCTTAAGGCATTACTCCGTTCTTATGGACTTAATACACTAGATGCATGCTGGATAGCCCATCGATGTGTGGAGTAATAGTTGTAGATGCAGGCAGGAGTCGGTCTACTAATCTTGAACCTGATGCCTATATACATGACCATTGCCTTGGATATCGTCATGATTATTTGCTTTTCTATCAATTGCCCAACAGTAATTTGTCTACCCACCGTATGCTATTTTCTCGAGAGAAGCCTCTAGTGAAATCTATGGCCCCCGGGTCTACCAAAATCATATTACTAAAACCCTAAAAATATTGCTGCCATTTTCTTTTATTTATTTTATTTAGTATTTTTGCTGCAATCTATCAATCTATCAAATACAATTTAATCTTGCAATCTTACCGCCAAGGGATTGACAACCCCTTGTTTGCGTTGGGTGCAAGGATTTGTTGTTTGTGTGTAGGTACTGCTTACTAGGTGTTGTGTGATTCTCCTACTGGTTCGATAACCTTGGTTTCATAATTGAGGGAAATACCTATCTCTACTGTGCTGCATCATCCCTTCCTCTTCGGGGAAATACCAACGCAAGCTACAAGTAGCACTTTTCTATGAAATGGAGATACCCTAGAACCTTTGCGGGGATGGCTAGCTGCTTCTTCTGACCATCAGCAGTGTCCACCTCAAGGTACCTAGAGGAACCGCACTCCCTACAGTACTTGTCATCCGCATACTCGTGCCTAAACAAAAGGCAATTCTTTGGACAAACATGTATTTTCCCGTAATCCATAGAGAGAGCGTTCATAATTTTCTTCGTAGCGTACATGCTTTTCGGCAGTTCATGACCCGCAGGGAGGCTGTTAGCCCATACTCCTAGAAATGCTTCAAAGCAAGCTCGGCTACAGCCATACTCGGCCTTGACTGCCAGCAGTTGCGAGATGGCATCCAGCTGACAGATTTTGGCACCCTCATAAAGAGGTTTCTTTGACGAGGCCAACATGCAATGAAGGCCTTTGCGGTTTCCTCCGGTTCCTCCAGTTCCTTCTCTGAAGGTGTCGCATGTGGCGTCTGTGCAGCACGGACATCATCTAGCATGTTTCTAACCCTATCATCCTCATGACCATCGATACGTTGTTGCATCACCTCCTCTCTATCACGTTCCTGCTCGCCAAAGTTTACCGGCATGGTAAAGTTTGGCATATATCCATACGTCCGAAGGTGCAAAGTCATCATAGAGATGGGTCTACGCAAATGGTTCTCGCATTTTGCACAGGGGCATTGTGGGACAATTCTCATTGGACAACAGAATATCTCCTTCAAGAACACATCGGTTTTCTCGGCCCACTCTGTTGTTGTTCGATTCCGACCGGTATGACCACTGTACATCCACTCATTATCAGCCATCCTCTGCTTTATTGGGAGCCACACAACAAAAGAAACAATTCATTTAAATTAATCACATCAATTTTTTATTTTCTACCGGGTTTACAAGAAACGGCAGTGAATCAACCTACATCTCTAATAGGTAAAGAGGGTCCTAATCCCACCCGAGGATGTGTAGATTGAGTATGTTCTCCATGCTCTACCACGTTCCGAGACAAAATTTCGGCAGCACCTCCCCACTATTCTCCTTGATACACGTCTTGGCAAAAAGCTGAGAGAATGTGCATCCGGAGAACAATGGGGAGGCGCTACCAAAATCCTGTCTCGGAACAGAGTAGAGCATGGAAAACGTACCCAATCTACACATCCTCGGGTTGTCCGTGGAAAACGCTGGACAATCTGAAAGATTTACAGTTATAAATATGTAATTGAATGCATATTATCAATGTAACCCTTCCGGATAGGAGACGCCTATGTTACGCGACTTGACATGAAAATGGAATCTAGTGACATGAAAAAAAGAGCAGAGGGGGAGGTGGAATTTTAGTTCACCCTCGGCTGTAGAGGAAGTAGCCGAACAGCGGAGGGATCAGGGAACACTTCCGATGACGATCACTCCTAGGAGATGCGACACCACAAAGCCTGTAAATTCCACCGAGTGAAAAATTTAGATCATCACATCTCATATAGCATTGACCATTCAAAGTAGGAAAAATCATAGTGATAATGACATCGAGTGAACAATTTAGATCATCATGATACTTCAAATTCTAATTTCTCTGTCAAGTGCCAAATTATTGTCTTCACTTTTTTTAGCAACATCATCATGATGAAGTAACCACTCATCATGATCCAAATTTTAACATCCATCTATCTATCTAAAAAACCCTACAAAAACTACAAAAAAACCTACAAAAA
Source organism: Elymus sibiricus (assembly GCA_039707655.1). Taxonomy (NCBI): domain Eukaryota; kingdom Viridiplantae; phylum Streptophyta; class Magnoliopsida; order Poales; family Poaceae; genus Elymus; species Elymus sibiricus. Next base: position 38,786,535 of record CM077674.1, read on the forward strand.
ATTGTTCTCTTCCATCTCATCCATCTATCTATCAATCTACTCCACAAAACATCTATCTATCTATCTATCACATCGAGTAAGTATCTAAAAAAACCTACAAAAACTACACAAAACATACAAAAAAAATTGTCCACCTAATATATTTGTTTCTTCACATTTTTCTTCTCTTCCATTTCATCCATCTATCTATCTACTCCACAAAACTTCTATCTATCTATATATCACATCAAGTATGTATCACAAAAACCTATTAAAACTACACGAAACATACCAAAAAAGTGTTCTATATCTATCTAACTATCTATTCATCCATCTACACAACACATACATCTGTCTATCTACAAAAATTCATCTAACATCCATCTATCTACAAAAATTTTATGCAAAAAAAATTATAAAACAAAACATGAAAAAAAATTCTCACCGGTGGGTGAGGACCGGGTCGGGGTCAGAGAGCCAGAGGGGAGCCGCGGCCGGGGCTAGGGCCGTCCTGAGCAGCGGCAGAGGAGGCCCGGGCGGTGGCAGAGGAGGTAGGCTGCGGCCGGGGCGGGGTCGGGGAGGCAGAGGGCAGTCGCAGCGGGGCGAGGGACGGCCGGAGCAGCGGCAAAGGAGTCCCTGGCGGCGGCAGAGGAGGCAAGCCGTGGCAGGGGCGACGGCGTGGCCTAGGGGCGACGACAGAGGGTGGCGGCGGTGGCGGACGGGGGTGGGGGGCGCGCGGACGGGGGTGGTGGCGGCGTCAGACGGGGGTGACAGCGGCGGCGAGCTCGGGGGTGGGGGCGCACGCATGCGGGGGTGCCAGCGGTAGCAGATCGACGACGTTGGGGTGGTGGCGGCTGAGCTCGGGTAGAATGGATGAATGGATGAAGTGAGGAGAGAGGAGGCCGCGCGCGTGGCCTAATCCTAAAGATTTGCTGACGGCATAAACTATGCCGACGACAGCCGTCGGCATAGTTTATTTTCATTTTTTTTCTTTCTATTTTTTAATTTCCCTATTATTTTTTAATTTTTTTAATTTTCCCATTATATTTTTACAATTTCCCTATTATAATTTTCCTATTAGTTTTTTATAATTTATCCGTAGGTTAGGTTTCGGGCGAAACCCTCACCCGTGGGCCCCGTGAGGTCTACCCTTTGACCGGCTTCGAAAAGGGGTTAACCATTGCACCTTTTCACTTATTTGTGTTGGGTTAGGTCATAGACACATGGAAAAACATATTTGGGCCCAAGATTAAAAAATATTCCCTCCGGGTTACCCGTGGTAGCAGTTTCCCCTCTAAGTGCAGGCGTTAGTGTCGTCCGTAAAGCGGGTCACACTTGGGAGCTGGGTACTGGGTGTTTCAACCTCCCACCACACTCTTAGACATGTACTAGGATATAACGCAAGTTTTGGTGGGATTCCTACCCTCCGATGACCCCGGAGCGGCCTAATCCTGACCCGTTTGACCGGGAAATCTACCCCTTTGACCGGCGACGAACGGCGTTTGACCAATGGAATTTTCTACCTACTTGGGCTAGGTTAGCCCATAGGAACATTTAAAAACAAAGTTTGAGCCCAGGTTATCACAAGATTCCCTCCAGGATACCCGTGGCGGTAGTTTTCCGCTCTAAGTGCATGCGTCAGTGCCGTCCGTGAAGCGGGTCACACTCCGGAGCTGAGTGTTGGGTGATTAAACATCCCACGATACTCTTAGACAAGTACTAAGACACAACGCAAGTTTTTGTGGGATTGCTACCCTCCGAAGACCCCGGAGAGGCCTAACCCTGTCCCGTTTCACCGGGAAAGCTACCACTTTGACTTTCTCTATTGCAGCAAAGCATCAAAGTAATAATTAGACATTTCATACTAAATACATATTTAAAATTGCTATCCAGTAATATAAATATTAAACAAACAAACATGAGCAACCAATGCAACTATAACAACAATCGTAGTAAAGAACAATCTGTAAAGAGGAATAAATTAAGATACTTATGCATCTCTAGAAATTCTAAAAAATTACCACGTAGCTTATAACTCATGTCTATGTACTGTGTAAAATTTTCAGGAATTGATCACGTTCTGACTATTCAAAAATATTCATACAACAACAAAAGTGTTGAATGTTACTTTGGTGTTATCGCCGTCCGTGAAGCGGGTCACACTCGGGAGCTGGATACTGGGTGTTTCAACCTCCCACCACACTCTTAGACATGTACTAGAATACAATGCAAGTTTTGGTGGGATTGCTATCCTCCGAAGACCCCGGAGCGGCCTAACCCTGACCCGTTTGACCGGGAAATCTACCCATTTAACCAGCGACGAACGGCGTTTGACCAATGGACTTTTCTACCTAGTTGTGCTAGGTTAGCCCATATAAACATTTAAAAACAAAGTTTGAGCCCTGCTTATCACAAGATTCCCTCCGGGTTACCCTTGGCGGCAGTTTCCCACTCTAAGTGCATGCGTTAGTGCCGTCCGTGAAGCGAGTCACACTTTGGAGCTGAGTGTTGGGTGATTAAACACCACACCACACTCTTAATCATGTACTAGGACACAACACAAGATTTGGTGGGATTGCTACCCTCCGAAGACCCCCGGAGAATCCTAAACCTGATCCGTTTGACCGGGAAAGCTACCCTTTGACTGGCAAATCTACCCCTTTGACCTGTTTCGAAAGGAGGGTGACCGATGGAATTTACCACTTAGTTGTGTTGGGTCAGGTCATAGACACATGGAAAAACACATTTGGGTCCAAGATTCAAAAATATTCCCTCCGAGTTACCCGTGGTGGCCGGTTCCCCCATCTAAATGTTGAACCTTCGTGAGTGGTAGCGCATGTGTAAATACATTATTTCTGAAATCCTTGAAACTTGCTAATGCAAATAGATATAAAATTTGCCTCATTTGGCCAAGGAATGAAAAATTACAAAAAAGGCAAAATAACAGGGGGGGGGTTTATGCAAATTTGAAGCAAGTATGATTTTAGTTTGTTCAAATTTGAAAACATAGTATACCAATAGAATCCTTTCAAGATTCTGATAAAAACATATTAAATTTGTCAAAATTTATGCAAGTATGAATTACTTGTGATTTTAACAAAGTATAAGGACCTATTTGCAAAAGTACATGAGGTTGCATTTTTAACATATTAAAAAATAGAAACAAAGTGGATATTCATAATTTATGAAAAATTCTACCCCAAATTAATATAATGTGTATATGCGGCAGGAAGACATCGATATGGTGGGTTTGCAAGAGACGATTCATCAGGATTTCTCTATCCAAGAACTCCAGGGCCTCTCCCGGCACCCGTTTGCCTAGCAGTGGTTACCCGCGGTTGGGCAATCTGGGGGCATTCTGCTAGGGGTCAGGGAGGATTCTTTCTCGGTTGAGGACATGGACCGAGGGGAATTCTTCCTTAGTATGTCTGTCACTGACCGGCGTGTGAACCTTAGTTGGGAGGTGATCATCGTCTATGGCCCGGCTGATCACGGGCGGTCAGCGGACTTTCTGGTGGAGCTAAAGGCGAAGGTTGAACGCTGTACTACACCGGTTGTAGTGGCCGGCGATTTTAACCTTTTTAGGCTAGCTGTGGACAAGAGTTCCCCTAATGTGGATCGCTTGCGTATGCACTTATTCAACGACTGCATTGCGGACTTGGCTCTGCATGAGATAGCCCGTGTAGGGGCTAGGTTCACATGGACTAACAAGCAAGTGGACCCTGTCCGGAGTGTGCTAGATAGGGTCCTGGTTTCCACCCAATGGGAGCTCATGTTCCCATTGTGTTCGCTCAAACTAGTCACTAGGATTGGTTCCGACCATGCACCCCTATTGTTCTCTTCAGGGGAAGGGTCCCCACCGAGGTCGAGGCGTTTCCATTTCGAACCATCGTGGTTGCTACAGCCGGGATTCGTCGAGATGGTGAAGTGCCGATGGGTAGAAGCTGCGACCACGCCACCTCGTATCTTCTACGCAGCGGATGTTTGGCACCACTGTGCCAAGTTGGCTCGCCAGTTCATGCGGGGGTGGGGGGCCAACCTTGGCGCTGATCTCAGGGCCCGCAAAGGGGCTCTGCTATACTAGATTAGGGTGCTGGATGAGACTGCCGATGGCGCCGGCCTCTCGGCCGATGATTGGATTTTGCGCTACTCCCTTGAGCATCGCTTATGGAGATCTTCAAGGGTGAAGAACTATTTTAGCAATGCCGAGGGTGCCAGAATTGGCTCCTCAAGGAGGACGCTAATACCGCTTACTTCCAGGCGATGGCCAATGGGCGCTAGCAGAAATGCTCCATTCCGTGCCTCTGGGAAGGTGACACTCTCCTGGAACATCCGGAGGAGATTAGCTCTCACATCTACTCCTTTTATAAGGAGCTCTTCACGACGGAACCCCGAGGTGGGGTTTCCTTGGCGGAAGACTTTTGGCCTCCTGCGGCCAGAGTTTTCGACATCGAGAATGGGGAATTGACTCTCCCATTCTCGCCAGAAGAGGTGAGTCGGGCTATCGCCTCTATGAAGGCGGGGTCAGCCCCGGGGCCGGATGGCCTACCGGTGGTTTTTTTTCCAGAAGTTCTGGGATGTCCTGCGGCCGGTGATCATGCCTATGTTCCACGAATTCTACATTGGGACCTTCGACATGTCTCGGATAAATTGTGGTGTCATAACCCTCATCCCCAAAGTAGTTGGGGCGACGGATATCAGACACTTCAGGCCGATCACGGTGATTAACGTGCTCGAACGGATTTTTGCGAAAGTCTGCGCGACACGTTTGGCTCCTGTGGCAGAGCGGATTGCTCATCCTCTCCAGACCGCGTTTCTGAAGGGTTGGCATATCCACGATGGTATTCTGGCCCTTCATGAGATTGTTCACGAGGTGGCATCGCAGGGCCATAGGGGCATCTTTCTCAAGTTGGACATCCAAAAGGCATATGACCGCCTGGATTGGACCTTCTTGCGGCTGGTGCTCCAGCGTCGGGGCTTCGATGAGAGATGGTGTTCTTGGATCATGCAATTGGTTCGGACTAGGAACACGGCGATTAATATCAATTGTGAGGTGGGACCATTTTTTAGGTCCTCTAGGGGAGTGAAACAAGGGGATCCCATTTCCCCTCTTCTCTTTAACCTCGCCGTCGATGCCTTGGCTGGCATCCTAAACAAAGCTAGGGTGGCCGGTCACCTCTCGGGGGTAGTGGGTCACTTGATCCCCGGGGGTGGTGTCACCCATTTACAGTATGCGGACGACACCATGATTATGGTGGAGGGGTCGGACCTTGACATCGTTAATCTTAAGTTCCTCCTCTTGTGTTTTGAGGCCATGTCGGGACTTAAGATTAACTTTGACAAAAGTGAGGTTGTCGTCCTGGGATATTCTACGGCCGAGCAACAGCGGGTCGCGGATAACCTTAACTGCAAGCTGGCGGCTTTCCCCATTGCATATCTAGGGATGCCGATGTCTGACTCCAGGATTCTGCTAAGCGAATTTGACCCGTTGGTGGGGTGAGTAGCGTCCCGTGCAGAGCCTTGGTGTGGGCGGTTCACTTCTAAAGGAAGTAAAACTGTCCTTATTAGCTCTAACCTAGCGAGCCTCCCCATGTATATGATGGGGTTGTATATCCTCCCGGAGGGCGCATAGCTCGTTCGATAAGGATCTGGCTAGGTTCTTCTGGCAGGTGGCAAACGGCGGCCAGAAGTACCACATGGTCAAGTGGGCGGACATTTGCTTACCTAAGGACCGGGGTGGATTAGGTATTATTTCCTCGCGCCGTATGAACATCGCCCTCATGTTGCGATGGGTCTGGCGCATCTTGCGGGGAGAGGGTGGTCTGTGGCTGCAGCTTCGTCAGGCAAAATACCTTAAAGGCGACCCCCTCCTGGCTTGCTCTCGCTCGGGTGGTTCCGAGTTCTGGAAGTCCATCCAGCGGGTCAAGGAGGATATTCGTCTTGGGGTTTCCTTCTCTATAGGTAATGGGGAAGGTACCCAATTCTGGCTGGACCCTTGGGTTGGTGGCGAGACACTGCGGGTGGGTTTCCCTAGTCTGTTTGCTAACTGCGCTGACCCGAGGATCCTGGTTTCCGCGGCCTCCTAGAATGGGCAATGGCACATCTTGTTCCGTCGCACATTTGGGCACGAGGACATTGTTGAGTGGGCTAGATTGCGGGTGTAACACCCCGATTTTTGGCCCTTTCTTTTCTTTTGGATTTCTTCAAAAAAAATATATTTAGAGTTCCTTTTCGGTGGCTCTGTGGTCTTGAAACCTGGGAAGATCTTCTCTCCTGCCACCTCCTAGTGGGTTGTCATTCTCAAATCTATCCCAAGGCCATGTCATTTCCATCTTAGCCCAACTCCAATATTTATTTATTGGGAATATTCCTTTTTCTATTAAAGGAATAACCCTGTTTTCTCTAGGTGTGAAGCTACCTATATTTCTGTCTTCCATAAAATTCCCACAAAATTCTCATAAATTATTTGGATCATATCTTCCACAAATATGTCAAAACCCATCCCTGCCTAGTTCCAAAATAATTCAGGAATATTCATTTTCCATTCTGTCCAGAATGGCACTTTGTGAAGGAAATGCTATTTATCTTTTCTTGATTGCCCTAAAAAATTTTGGGCACCCTTTCATATCCAAATAATTGCCACATGCCAAATTCAACTTCATTTGCCTAGTAAATCTTCCTCAGCAAATTCCCAAAGTTTCTGACCAGAGAGGAGCTTTGTGAAGGAAATACTAGCTAGGCTTATCAAAATGAGTTGAAATTTTGGGAGTTCATTTTTATGATCAAATCATGACTCTCCACCAAATTTCATCCCCATCCAACAATGTACGTGAGCACACCTTCAAATCTTGGTTTCTGGTCACAATTTCAGTTTGTGAAGCAACTATATTTTATATTGCTTCAAAAATTCTGAAATTAATCCAGGGCCTAAATATCCCTATATCATTTGAGCATGCCAAAATTCACATTATTTTGCCAAGCCATTTTCTCCACAAGATTCCCTCAAGTTTCTGTCCAGTGTGGAGCATTGTGAAGGAAGTACCATTTATACTTGTCCAAATGGGGTGAAATTTTTATGGTACCTTCATATGCCCAAATGATCACCCTCCACAAATTTTCAGCCCAATGCAAGCACCTATGTGAGTGCTACTTCATGATCTAGCTTTTGGACCAGTTTTTGTAGTTGTAAAGCAACTATAATAAATCCTGGTCCAAATCTTTTCAAAAGCCACAGGGTCATAGTCCTTCCTACCCTAAACCCCTGAGACATCCTGGTTAACCCTTATCTCATCCCAGTTGATCACTCCTTCATGCCTAAGTCTGCAACAACAACCTTCAGTCAATCCTTCCCATCATATCACAGTCACTTTGGTCGATCCATCACTTCCGTGGGGCTGTAGGTTGGAGGAACAACACGGTAGACATCTTTTTGAGGGCCATTGTGCCCTCTCCTCGCTATGCCACGCGGTGACCATGCCATTGGCATGCGTTTGGCGCGCTCTGCGCGTCGGCTAGCTCCGAGCACTGCCCTCCCGTCCGCTCTCGCTCGTCTCACCGTGTCTACCGCGTCGCCCACAGTCCCCCGCGTCCGCTCGTGCCCGGGCCCCCTCCTCCTTCGCCCTCCTCGTGCCATGGTGGCCGCGACCGCGTGAGCACAGTGGCCGGTGGCCGACCAGACACCGCACCGCCCGCATCTGCCATCCCACTACCCCTCTCCCATCGCCGTCCGAGCCAGTCCGCGTGCGCACGCGTACGCGGGCGCGTCAGTGCACCCCCCCCCCCCCCCCCCGAGTGCCCGTGGCAGCATCCAGTGAAGGCATCGGCGCCTCGGGTATTTAAGCCCACCCCGAGCACCCCCGAGCTCACCAATAGCCTCCCCTCCCTCCACTAGCCCTCCCCGACCTCTCCCCGGGCCCGAGAGCTCCTCCTCGCCTCGCATGGCCGCCATGGCAGCCATCAGCCTCGCCCTAAATTCGTGCAATGTGGAGCTCCTCCCACCCTCTTTCCACCACCAGTAGCACCACCAGATCCCGGTGAACCTCCCCATGTCCCCGGTTCATCACGGGGACGACCGCACGCCCGATGCCAAGTCCGGCCGAGAGCCACTCCCACCGGAGCCCACGCCATCGCCACCTCGTCCCTCCTCGGCGCCCGTGACCAGGCCAGACGGGCGCGGCGCCAGAGGTGACCGGTGGCGCCGGGGCCAGCGGCGGCCGCACCTCTGCCTCGCCATCCCTCTGTCCTAGCGCGAGGAGGAAGAAGGGAGCCAGGAGAGAGAGCAAGTCAATGTGGACCCCGCCTGTAAGTGGCTCCAAGGCCGGGCCCAGCTGACTTAAGTGGAGGCGCCTTTCGAGCAAATACGCTTTCAAGTTTTGAAAGCGCACTCCGGCGCATCTCCAGGGAAGAATGCGTCTTCTCTACCCGAAGGCGTATTAGCAGAAATACGCCTTCTCTTTTCAGCCCCGACGCCGAAACCCTTATTTAGCGGACGTTCGTCAGTTAGCAGCAGAAATGGACAGTTTTTAATTCTTTTTCTGGCTAACGAACGAACGGCCGTAACTCGGCAACCGTAACTCCAAATCAGGTGATTCCAAAGCCCACGATCTCAGATCATCGGGCCCATTCCGATGGTATCATTTTCATGAGGTTGTCACACTATGAAAATGACCATTTTGCCCTTGCCCTTAAAACAGCCCCGCCGAGAGGGAAACTTTTCCGGACATTCTTTCCGCGACTTCATCGCACCTCTCCCCGGTGAATCCATCAACCCCAGGCAAGCCACAACAGCCACTTGCATGATGGCATTGCAATAGCCATGGTTTCCACTTGAATATTTAATATTTGTTTGCTCATTTAATTATTTTGTGAATACTTCGAATATGCTTGTGAATCCATGCTCATTGCTTATGCCATGTTCATTTTCATCTAGTAAGTGATATGATTAATTGCTAAGGATATTCTTATCATGTTTTATTCTTGTAATCATTCCCGATGCTATTGATAATAATATGCTCATATGAATAGTTACCGGTTGGTTATGAAATTACTTGTGATATTCGTGATCATCGTTATACCATGCTCATTTGCATCCCATAGACTAAATGATTTATCATTGTTGCTGCTATATTGTTAAATAGTTATGTTTCCCATCCATGGTTACACTGTGGTCATGCTCATATGCATTGTTATTTCATTATGACTCAGCTCATCACTATTCAAGTTGAACTTGACATTAATCAAACTTGAACAAATCTGTTGGCTGAGTCATGGTGCCACCGAATCGAGCTCACCAGTGCAACCACACTTGCCTGGATGGGGAGGCCCTAATGCGGTCTATTGTCATGCCTCTCGCCGGTGCCTCCTACTAGGGAAGGTTATGGGTGCGCGCTACCCTGATCAGGTAGGCTACCGTTTGGGACGATGTTTATGTTTGGCCACGACGGTGGCAGCCACAGAGGTGGCGGATGTCACATGTTGACATCGGGGTAACCCAGGACATAGCCCAAAGGGGAGTTTGTCGGAGTGGCCGGGAGAGTGTCATGCAATAGATTGGTTTTGTCGGAACGTCGTTGGTCCACCCGAATGGGAGCACGAGGCCATGAGTTCCGTGGTATGGGTACAGTGTACTAACCTCTGCAGAGCGTATAATCTATCGATAGCCGCGTCCTCGGTCATGGACACAGTTCGTAGTAGGTCACACTATGGGTCAACAAAAATAATAACCTGAATAATAACAACTCCGGTTCGATGAGAAAAGAAGTTGGTTGATCTTGATGTGGTCATGCGATGATCACAGGTAGAGATCAAGCTTCGTGTGGTCATGTGATGATCATGATGGTATAGTTGATACCGAGCTTGGTTGATCCTGAGGTGATCGTGTGATGATCACGATGGTAAGTTTGTGGTTACGAGATAACCTCCGAGCAGAGTAAGTTGGTCCATGAGACCTTAAATGTCGACCCCCGTGCATGCTAGTGCTAGTATCATCCTGTTCATATCATGAATTATATGCCATGCTCATGTTGTTGCCATGCTCATGTTGTTGCCATGCTCCTGTCGTTATAGTAGTATCGTGTTCATCTTTGATGATTAACCTGTAAATGCCATGTTGTTGTTTGCCTTGATTGCTTTGGTTGCTGTGAGCTTGCGAGTACATTCAAAGTACTCACCTGGAGTGTCATGCCAGATTGCAGGTGATGCCGTGATTGCTTGTTTGTCGAGGACCCCGAGGTTGTGCTCTAGGATACGTCCCAGCCAGAGTCCCTGCGGAGTGGAGTTCATCACCGTCGTTGTTGTTCCGCTGCTAGAAGTTATTCCGCTACGAGTTGTTCCGCTGCTAGCATAGAGCTATCTGAGCAGGTGAAGTGTCACCATGCCCCTGTAACCTTCGTGCCTTCAGAACCTTTGTACCCATGTTATTCGTAATAAAGAGCTGATTTGTTCTATGCCAAGCAGTGTTGTATTCCAGAAGACTTGATCTCTAGGCTGGAATACGAGGTGTTCCGGTCTCTCTGAGCCGGGGTGCCACAGCGATTGGTATCAGAGCCAGGTCTAGCTGTAGGACGCCCTAGTCAGCGCGAGCATTAGAAACCGGTAGTATAGAGTCTAGTCGGTTTGTTACATTTGGTTGTTGCATTTGTTTGCTGCATAGCATGCATATAGACTTATTATATTGTCACTAACGGGTGATCTTGTGAGTGTAGGTGGCATCATTTTCGATCCACTACCTGCACCCTCCCGCTTTGCATACTTGCTCTTTGGTGTTTGGTGTCATCTCTGTCCCAGCGGAGTGATGCCGATGTACCTAGTGGTGTCGATCACTTTGCAGGATTGATGCACAGGTGTCACACCAATATCTTTCCGCCAGCCACCTATCGTTTCGGTGGTAGACCTGCTTCTACCCCGGATCTTGCCATCCAACCCGCCGTTTGGCAACCCACACTTGTCTTTGTTACCAGAAAAGGGCAATGTCAGCAAACCCTGATTTCCACCGCTATCACCCATTCTCTGGACGAGTACGGTTCCCTTCCGTACGCTTGATGATGATATGGCCGTGACATCCGTGTCTCGCTACATGATCACCAAGTCCGTCCTCACCGCTAAGCCCGTCCAGATGCAACTGGTGCTGAGCCAGCACTTGGTGTAGCTCCGTTTACATTATTTCCCCTTATGAAAGTTGCTCATCAATCGACACCGGACTCGAAGAATTAGCGAGGATTTCAAATATTTTGAAGCTCAGCTAAACAGAATGGAATTATCAATGGACGGCATTGTACTGGGAATATCTGATCTGAATGCAAATGATATCCAAGATTGATTGTCAGTATCAAGTTTACATCAGTGTGCAACCATCACAATCTTAATGAACCAGCTGGAAGACAATTTATGTGCAAGACAACAATACATTTCCAGTCAAAGGAATATCAAGGGTATGTATATATATATATATATATATGGCATTCAGTCCACATACCAGAGAGAAAAGCTGCTGGTATAAGCAACCCAGTCTTCTTCCGCACGCTACCAGGGAAGCTTACGATGCAAGGTCCCGCAGTCTTTCTCAGTACGATATGTGGATAGCTTCCAGTGTAAGGTACCCAGTCTTCTTTGGTAAGCTATTGCAGAAAGCTTCGAGCATAAGTTATTCCGTCTTCCTCAACACGCTACTCTCGATGGCTTCCAACACAAGCTATCCAATCTTCGTCCATACGGCACTACCAACAGTCATCGTCATTGGTACAAGATATTACACAGTGATTTGTCAGTATATGGCAGTGCCTCTCAAGAATCATATCCGCAACGGTTTGGTCAGAAGCACGAGCTAGTCAGGACACAAGTGTTGTTGGGGAACGTTGCATGGGAAACAAAAAATTTCCTACGCACACATAAGATCTATCCATGGTGATGAGCATCTACGAGAGGGAGAGTGAATCTACATACCCTTGTAGATCGCTAAGCGGAAGCGTTAATAAACGCGGTTGATGTAGTCGAACGTCTTCGCGATCCAAATCGCCGAGCGTCCCGCGATCCAATCACGATCCTTCCGATCTAGTGCCGAACGGACGGCACCTCCGCGTTCAACACACGTACGGCTTGATGACGCCTTCACCTCCTCGATCCAGCGAGCGATGGTGAAGTAGTGGTTGAGTTCCAGCAGCACGACGGCGTGGTGATGGTGGTGAGGAACAATCTCTGCAGGGCTTCGCCAAGCACTACGGAGATTATGACGGAGGAACTAGAGGGCTAGGGTTGCCGGCACACGGCTTGGGAAATCCTGATGTGTCCCGTGTGCTAGCCCTGCCCCTCTATTTATATGTTGAGCCTTGGGGTCTAAACTTGGAGTAAAAGCCTCCTCCGGGTCGGTTTTGCCCGCACAAGGTCGGTTTGGCCCGCAAGAAAAGAGTCCAATTCGGACCCTGCCGAATCGTGCACAGCCGCGCACAAGCGGTAGTACCGCTTCACACAAGCGGTAGTACCGCTTGGGCGGTAGTACCGCTTCACACAAGCGGTAGTACCGCTCGGGCGGTAGTACCGCTTCACCAAGCGGTAGTACCGCTTACGCGGCAGCAAAACTACTTTTGCACTTTCCAATACCTTGTGGGCTTTATCCCTTTCGCTCATATAAAGTGTTGCTGCACCCGAACACTTCGGTAAACATCCGGAACCCATTCCGGTGAACTCTGGAACTCTTCCGGAGATCGAAACACTATTATCACATATATCAATCTTTACATCCGGACTCTTCCGGAGATCCTCGTCATGTCCGGGATCTTATCCGGGACTCCGAACAACTTTCGGTCACCAACATAATAACTCAATTATACTAATCGTCACCAAACGTTAAGTGTGTAGACCCTGTGGGTTCGAGAACTATGTAGACATGACCGAGACACCTCTACGGCCAATAACCAATAGCGGGACCTGGATGCCCATATTGGCTCCTACATATTCTACGAAGATCTTTATCGGTCGAACCTCTATGTCAAGGATTCAGTTAATCCCGTATGCTGTTCCCTTTGTTCTTCGGTATGTTACTTGCCCGAGATTCGATCGTCGGTATCACTATACCTAGTTCAATCTCGTTACCGGCAAGTCTCTTTACTCGTTCCGTAATACAAGATCCTGTGGCTAACTCTTTAGTCACTTTGCTTGCAAGGCTCAATGTTGTATTACCGAGTGGGCCCTGAGATACCTCTCCGTCACACGGAGTAACAAATCCCAGTCTTGATCCATGCCAACCCAACAGACACCCTCGGAGATACCTGTAGAGCACCTTTATAGTCACCCAGTTACGTTGCGACGTTTGATACACACAAGGTATTCCTCCGGTGTCAGTGAGTTGCATGATCTCATGGTCAAAGGAACAGATACTTGACATGCAGAAAACAATAGCAATAAACTGACACGATCAAATGCTACGTTTACAGTTTGGGTCTTGTCCATCACATCATTCTCCTAATGATGTGATCCCGTTATCAAATGACATCTCATGTCAATGGCTAGGAAACCTTAACCATCTTTGATCAACAAGCTAGTCAACTAGAGGCTTACTAGGGACACAGTGTTGTCTATGTACCCACACATGTATTTGAGTTTCCAATCAATACAATTATAGCATGGATAATAAACGATTATCATGAACAAGGAAATATAATAATAACCAATTTATTATTGCCTCTAGGGCATATTTCCAACAGTCTCCCACTTGCACTAGAGTCAATAATCTAGTTCACATCACTATGTGATTTACATTGTAATGAATCGAACACCCATGCAGTTCTGGTGTTGTTCATGTTTAGCCCTTGGAAGAGGTTTAGTCAACGGATCTGCAACATTTAGATCCGTGTGTACTTTGCAAATATTTATGTCGTCCTCCTTGATGTAATCGCGGATGGAATTGAAACGTCGCTTTAGGTGTCTGGTCCTCTTGTGAAATCTTGGTTCCTTGGCTAGAGCAATGGCACCAGTATTATCACAAAACAGAGTCATTGGGTTAAGTGCACTAGGCACTACTCCAAGATCTGTCATGAACTCCTTCATCCAGACACCTTCCTTCGCCGCCTCCGAGGCAGCGATGTACTCCGCTTCGCATGTAGAATCAGCTACCACGCTTTGCTTGGAACTGTACCAGCTAACCGCACCCCCATTAAGAATAAATACGTATCCGGTTTGCGACTTAGAGTCATCCGGATCAGTGTCAAAGCTTGCATCGACGTAACCCTTTACGACGAGCTCTTGATCACCTCCATAAACGAGAAACATGTCCTTAGTCCTTTTCAGGTACTTCAGGATATTCTTGACCGCCGTCCAGTGTTCCATTCCTGGATCACTTTGAAACCTTCCGGCCATACTTATGGCAAGGCTGACATCGGGTCTTGTGCACAGCATTGCATACATGATAGAGCCTATGGCCGAAGCATAGGGGATGACACTCATCTTTTCTCTATCTTCTGCAGTCACTGGGCATTGAGTCTTACTCAACTTCACACCTTGCAAAACAGGCAAGAACCCCTTCTTGGACTGATCCATTTTGAACTTCTTCAAAATCTTATCAAGGTACGTGCTTTGTGAAAGTCCTATTAAACGTCTTGATCTATCTCTATAGATCTTGATGCCTAATATGAAAGCAGTTTCTCCTAGGTCCTTCATTGAAAAACTCTTGTTCAAATATTCCTTTACGCTTTCCAGCATTTCTATATTGTTTCCAATCAGCAATATGTCATCCACATATAATATTAGAAACGCTATAGAGCTCCCACTCACTTTCTTGTAAATACAAGCTTCTCCGTAAACTTGTATAAACTCGAACGCTTTGATCACCTCATCAAAACGAAGATTCCAACTCCGAGATGCTTGCACCAGTCCATAAATGGATCGCTGGAGTTTGCAAACTTTGTCAGCATTCTCTGGATCGACAAAACCTTCTGGTTGTATCATATACAACTCTTCCTTAAGGTAACCGTTAAGGAACGCTGTTTTGACATCCATCTGCCAAATTTCATAATCGAAAAAGGCAGCTATTGCTAACATGATTCTGACGGACTTAAGCATCGCTACGGGTGAGAAGGTCTCATCGTAGTCAACTCCTTGAACTTGTGAAAAACCCTTTGCCACAAGTCGAGCTTTATAGACGGTGACATTACCGTCCGCGTCCGTCTTCCTCTTAAAGATCCACTTGTTCTGAATGGCCTTACGCCCTTCAGGTAATACTTCCAAAGTCCATACTTTGTTTTCATACATGGATCCCATCTCGGATTTCATGGCCTCTAACCACTTCTCGGAATCCGGGCCCATCATCGCTTCTCCATAGCTCGTAGGTTCATCGTTGTTTAACAACATGACCTCTAAGACAGGGTTGCCGTACCACTCAGGAGTAGTACGCGTCCTTGTCGACCTACGAGGTTCGATAGCAACTTGATCCAAAGCTTCATGATCATCATCATTAACTTCCTCTTCAGCTAATGTAGGCTCCACAGAAACAACTTTCTGCGCTGCGCTACTCTCAGGTTGAAGTAAAGGTTCAATAACCTCATCAAGTTCTATCTTCCTCCCACTCAATTCTTTCGAGAGAAACTCTTTCTCAAGAAATGTTCCGTTTTTAGCGACAAACATTTTGCCTTCGGATCTGAGATAGAAGGTATACCCAACTGTCTCTTTTGGGTATCCTATGAAGACGCATTTCTCCGCTTTGGGTTCCAGCTTTTCAGGCTGAATCTTTTTGACATAAGCATCACATCCCCAAACTTTAAGAAACGACAGCTTTGGCTTCTTGCCAAACCAAAGTTCATATGGCGTCGTCTCAACGGATTTCGATGGTGCCCTATTTAAAGTGAATGCAGCTGTCTCTAATGCATAACCCCAAAACGATAGTGGCAAATCGGCAAGAGACATCATAGATCGCACCATATCCAATAAGGTTCGATTACGACGTTCGGACACACCATTACGCTGTGGTGTTCCAGGCGGTGTTAATTGTGAAACAATTCCACACTGTCTTAAGTGACTGCCAAACTCATAACTCAGATATTCTCCTCCTCGATCAGATCGTAGGAATTTAATCTTCTTGTTACGATGATTCTCAACTTCACTCTGAAATTGTTTGAACTTTTCAAATGTTTCAGACTTGTGTTTCATTAAGTAAATATACCCATATCTACTTAAGTCATCAGTGAAGGTGAGAAAGTAACGATAACCACCGCGCGCCTCAATACTCATTGGACCGCACACATCAGTATGTATGATTTCCAATAAGTCACTTGCCCGTTCCATTATTCCAGAGAACGGCGTTTTAGTCATCTTGCCCATGAGGCATGGCTCACATGTGTCAAGTGATTCAAAATCAAGTGACTCCAAAAGTCCATCAGCATGGAGCTTCCTCATGCGTTTTACGCCAATATGACCTAAACGGCAGTGCCACAAGAAAGTGGTATTATCATTATCAATTCTACATCTTTTGGCATCAATGTTATGAACATGTGTATTATTACTATCGAGATTCAATAAGAATAAACCCCTCACATTGGGTGCATGACCATAAAAGATATTACTCATATAAATAGAACAACCATTATTCTCTGATTTAAATGAGTAACCGTCTCGCAATAAACAAGATCCAGATATAATGTTCATGCTTAACGCAGGCACCAAATAACACTTATTTAGGTTCATCACTAATCCCGACGGTAATCGAAGAGCGAGCGTGCCAACGGCGATCACATCAACCTTGGAACCATTTCCCACGCGCATCGTCACTTCGTCCTTTGCCAGCCTCCGTCTATTCCGCAGTTCCTTTTTTGAGTTGCAAATATGAGCAACCGCACCGGTATCAAATACCCAGGCACTACAACGAGAGTTGGTAAGGTACACATCAATAACATGTATATCATATATACCTTGTTTGTTGTTGGCCGCCTTCTTGTCAGCCAAATACTTGGGGCAATTCCGCTTCCAGTGTCCAGTTCCCTTGCAATGAAAACACACAGTTTCTGGTTTGGGTCCAGCCTTGGGTTTCTTCACGAGAGGAGCAACTGCTTTGCCACTCTGCTTGGAGTTACCCTTCTTACCCTTGCCATTTTTCTTGAAACTAGTGGTTTTATTGACCATCAACACTTGATGCTCCTTCTGAATTTCAGACTCAGCGGCTTTCAGCATCGCAAACAGCTCGGCGACTGACTTGTTCATCCCGTGCATGTTATAGTTCAACACGAAGCTCTTGTAGCTAGGCGGCAATGATTGAAGAACTCTGTCAGTGATAGCCTCTGGCGGAAGGGGCATCCCTAACTCAGCCAGACGGGTGGAGTACCCAGACATTCTGAGCACGTGATCACTGATAGACCCGTTCTCCTCCATCTTGCAAGCATAGAACTTATCGGAGATCTCATATCTCTCGATCCGGGCATTCTTCTGAAAGATAAACTTCAACTCCTGGAACATCTCATATGCTCCATGACGTTCAAAACGTCTTTGAAGTCCCGGTTCTAAGCCATACAACATTGCACATTGAACTATTGAGTAATCATCAGAACGAGTCTGCCAGGCGTTCACAACGTCTAGAGACTCAACTGGAGCGGGTGGATCACCAAGCGGTGCATCAAGGACATAAGCCTTCTGGGAAGCCGTAAGGATAATCCTTAGATTACGGGCCCAGTCCACAAAGTTACTTCCATCATCTTTCAACTTAGCTTTCTCTAGGAACGCATTAAAATTCAGGGGTGCTACTGCGCGAGCCATGATCTACAACATAAATATAGCAAAGACAACTTAGACTATTGTTCTTAGATAATGAGTTTAGTTAATCATATTTTAAAAAACTCCCACTCAAATTGACATCCCTCCGATCATTCGAGTGTAACATGATCCAAATCCACCAACTCAAGTCCGATCATCACGTGAGTTGAGGTGGTTTCAATGGTGAACATCTTCATGTTGATCATATCTACTATATGACTCATGTTCGACCTTTCGGTCTCTTGTGTTCCGAGGCCATGTCTGTACATGCTAGGCTCGTCAAGTTTAACCCGAGTGTTCCGCACGTGTAACATGGCTTACACCCGTTGTATGCGAACGTAGAGTCTATCACACCCGATCATCACGGCGTGTCTCGAAACGACGAACTTTCGCAACGGTGCACACTTGGGGAGAACACAATTTATCTTGAAATTTAAGTGAGGGATCACCTTATAATGCTACCGTCGTCCTAAGCAAAATAAGATGCATAAAAGGATTAACATCACATGCAAATCATAAGTGACATGATATGGCCATGAACTTGTGCTTTTGATCTCCATCTCCAAAGCACCGGCATGATCTCCATCGTCACCGGCATGACACCATGATCTCCATCATCTTGATCTCCATCAACGTGTCGCCATAAGGTTGTCGCGCCGACTGTTGCTTCCACGACTATTGCTAACGTTTAGCGATAAAGTAAAGCATTACATAGCGCTTAATGATTGACACGCAGGTCATACAATAATTAAAGACAACTCTATGGCTCCTGCCAGTTGCCGTACTCATCGACATGCAAGTCGTGATATTCTATACAAAACATGATCATCTCATACATCACATATATCTCATCATGTAATTGGCCATATCACATCACAACATACCCTGCAAAAACAAGTTAGACGTCCTCTAATTGTTGTTGCAAATTTTACGTGGCTGCTACGGGTTTGCAAGAACCGTTCTTACCTACGCAAAACCACAACGTGGTGTAGTGATTGCTTTTTGATCTTCTAAAAGAACCCTCTTCATTGAACCGATTCAACTAAAGTGAGAGAGACAGACACCCGCCAGTCACCTTTATGCAACAAGTGCACGCAGCGGTAAAACCAGTCTCGCGTAAGCGTACGCGTAATGTCGGTCCGGGCCGCTTCATCTCACAATGCCGCTGAATCAAGTATCAACTAGTAACGGCAAGCAATATGTATACACCCACGCCCACACCTCGTTTGTGTTCTACTCGAGATCTCATCTACGCATAGACCTAGCTCATGATGCCACTGTTGGGGAACGTTGCATGGGAAACAAAAAATTTCCTACGCACACATAAGATCTATCCATGGTGATGAGCATCTACGAGAGGGAGAGTGAATCTACATACCCTTGTAGATCGCTAAGCGGAAGCGTTAATAAACGCGGTTGATGTAGTCGAACGTCTTCGCGATCCAAATCGCCGAGCGTCCCGCGATCCAATCACGATCCTTCCGATCTAGTGCCGAACGGACGGCACCTCCGCGTTCAACACACGTACGGCTTGATGACGCCTTCACCTCCTCGATCCAGCGAGCGATGGTGAAGTAGTGGTTGAGTTCCAGCAGCACGACGGCGTGGTGATGGTGGTGAGGAACAATCTCTGCAGGGCTTCGCCAAGCACTACGGAGATTATGACGGAGGAACTAGAGGGCTAGGGTTGCCGGCACACGGCTTGGGAAATCCTGATGTGTCCCGTGTGCTAGCCCTGCCCCTCTATTTATATGTTGAGCCTTGGGGTCTAAACTTGGAGTAAAAGCCTCCTCCGGGTCGGTTTTGCCCGCACAAGGTCGGTTTGGCCCGCAAGAAAAGAGTCCAATTCGGACCCTGCCGAATCGTGCACAGCCGCGCACAAGCGGTAGTACCGCTTCACACAAGCGGTAGTACCGCTTGGGCGGTAGTACCGCTTCACACAAGCGGTAGTACCGCTCGGGCGGTAGTACCGCTTCACCAAGCGGTAGTACCGCTTACGCGGCAGCAAAACTACTTTTGCACTTTCCAATACCTTGTGGGCTTTATCCCTTTCGCTCATATAAAGTGTTGCTGCACCCGAACACTTCGGTAAACATCCGGAACCCATTCCGGTGAACTCTGGAACTCTTCCGGAGATCGAAACACTATTATCACATATATCAATCTTTACATCCGGACTCTTCCGGAGATCCTCGTCATGTCCGGGATCTTATCCGGGACTCCGAACAACTTTCGGTCACCAACATAATAACTCAATTATACTAATCGTCACCAAACGTTAAGTGTGTAGACCCTGCGGGTTCGAGAACTATGTAGACATGACCGAGACACCTCTACGGCCAATAACCAATAGCGGGACCTGGATGCCCATATTGGCTCCTACATATTCTACGAAGATCTTTATCGGTCGAACCTCTATGTCAAGGATTCAGTTAATCCCGTATGCTGTTCCCTTTGTTCTTCGGTATGTTACTTGCCCGAGATTCGATCGTCGGTATCACTATACCTAGTTCAATCTCGTTACCGGCAAGTCTCTTTACTCGTTCCGTAATACAAGATCCTGTGGCTAACTCTTTAGTCACTTTGCTTGCAAGGCTCAATGTTGTATTACCGAGTGGGCCCTGAGATACCTCTCCGTCACACGGAGTAACAAATCCCAGTCTTGATCCATGCCAACCCAACAGACACCCTCGGAGATACCTGTAGAGCACCTTTATAGTCACCCAGTTACGTTGCGACGTTTGATACACACAAGGTATTCCTCCGGTGTCAGTGAGTTGCATGATCTCATGGTCAAAGGAACAGATACTTGACATGCAGAAAACAATAGCAATAAACTGACACAATCAAATGCTACGTTTACAGTTTGGGTCTTGTCCATCACATCATTCTCCTAATGATGTGATCCCGTTATCAAATGACATCTCATGTCAATGGCTAGGAAACCTTAACCATCTTTGATCAACAAGCTAGTCAACTAGAGGCTTACTAGGGACACAGTGTTGTCTATGTACCCACACATGTATTTGAGTTTCCAATCAATACAATTATAGCATGGATAATAAACGATTATCATGAACAAGGAAATATAATAATAACCAATTTATTATTGCCTCTAGGGCATATTTCCAACAAGTGTCTACCTTGGGAATCACATGCTCAGATACACATGCTTCCATATATATTGTGAACATGCTACCAGGGCCATGCAAGCCACTCGTACGATGATACAAGCACGGTGAGAATCCAACAAACCCGTGAGTATGTAAGAGGAAGAAAGCAAGTTATACACCTCAGAGTGATGCAATGTCTGACCAGCTATGAAGCAAGAAAATGTTGGGACAACAATCCTGACAGTAAGTATCAAGGCCAGCTTCCTCACACCCGACAAAGTCACTGTCACGTATGATTGACCACAGCAGTGAGCTCTATACAAGTAACGGTGAACCTGGTATATGATCATGATGAACCCTTGCTTACCTTTCCCTGGCAACGGCACCACGCCTGTGTTCTGAGCTGCTTTCGGCCGTTCAGGATGGATGCCGCCTTTATATTTCTCTTTTCAACAACTGACCCATGTTCTGAGCTGCTTTTCGGCCGTCTCGGGTAGCTGTTGAGTTTCTTTTTAGCAGCGACCCTCTGCTCTGAGCTGTTCTTCGGCTGTCTTAGGGAACTACTACATTCTTCTTATCAACACTGCCTCATGCTCTGAGCTGCTTTTCAGCCGTCGTGAGCCATGGTTGAGTTATTTCAGTAATGTCCCAGATCTGAGTTGTAAAGACCGTTCTGGTGGCTACTGATTTATTTGCCGATTTCATGCGAAAGTTCGGATGATCATTACCCTACAGTTAGAGCTTCAGAGATGATGAACTTGTCAGTTAAGCGTTGTTGCACGGTCACAGGATAAGGATAAGGTATGATCGCCGGAATATTGCACCTGATAGCACCTATGGTCACGCAAAGAATTAAAGATATTTATGGCCAAGCTCTTTCAGCAAAAGATTCGGACAAAAGAAGACGATAATGAAGGAGCAAGACCGGCAATATAGGTATGATAATTGTGGCATGAACAACATGGTACGGATACCCAAGACAGTCTGATTCCATATTAATCACCATGAGCACAGACCCAAGGAGTCCACTCTGTTTGTAAGGACCTCATATCAAGGTGACAGTGGAATCGTTGACACAGATCTGAGACAAAGAAGTTAGCAAGATTTAGAACTACCTACAAGCAGTCAGATTCCGCCAAGAGAACGATTATGATTCTCAGCATTGTTTTGAACCCGGAGGACATGAATCTACTCGAGTAACCCGATGCAAGCAATAAATGTTTCATGTCCATCGAGAAAATTTGTACACAACTCCATTGACTACTGTCGGTGCTAGATAGAAAAATGTCACGTCGAATGGAAGTTACTCCCGGACTTATGGAAATTCCAGTAATGATAATATCAGACAAGCCAGCAGACATAAAAGAATTGAAGTCGGAGCAAGGATGAACATATGAAGAAAGACCTGTCAGAATGAGGGGTATGACGAAGCAAACCAGCCCAAGGCAAGGCAGTCAGTCAGATGAAATTCAGTGGGAACAATTTATAAAGGAAAAAGGATACCCGAGTTGGAAACGGTTTCCTTAAGCCAGAATATTCATACTTGTTCCCTGAGCAACCAAATCTCGAGGACGAGATTTATCGTAAGGGGGGTAGGTTTGTAACACCCCGATTTTTGGCCCTTTCTTTTCTTTTGGATTTCTTCGATTTTTTTTTTATTTGGAGTTCCTTTTCGGTGGCTCTGTGGTCTTGAAACCTGGGAAGATCTTCTCTCCTGCCACCTCCTAGTGTCTTGTCATTCTCAAATCTATCCCAAGGTCATGTCATTTCCATCTTAGCCCAACTCCAATATTTATTTATTGGGAATATTCCTTTTTCTATTAAAGGAATAACCCTGTTTTCTCTAGGTGTGAAGCAACCTCTATTTCTGTCTTCCATAAAATTCCCACAAAATTCTCATAAATTCTTTGGATCATATCTTCCACAAATATGTCAAAACCCATCCCTGCCTAGTTCAAAAATAATTCAGGAATATTCATTTTCCATTCTGTCCAGAATGGCACTTTGTGAAGGAAGTGCTATTTATCTTTTCTTGATTGCCCTAAAAAATTTTGGGCACCCTTTCATATCCAAATAATTGCCACATGCCAAAATTAAACTTCATTTTCCTAGTAAATCTTCCTCAGCAAATTCCCAACGTTTCTGATCAGAGAGAAGCTTTGTGAAGGAAGTACTAGCTAGGCTTATAAAAATAAGTTGAAATTTTGGGAGCTCATTTTTATGATCAAATCATGACTCTCCACCAAATTGCATCCCCATCCAACAATCTATGTGAGCACACCTTCAAATCTTGGTTTCTGGTCACAATTTCAGTTTGTGAAGCAACTATATTTTATATTGCTTAAAAAATTCTGAAATTAATCCAGGACCTATAAATCCCTATATCATTTCTGCATGACAAAATTCACATTATTTTGCCAAGCCATTTTTTCCACAAAATTCCCACAAATTTCTGTCCAGTGTGGAGCATTGTGAAGGAAGTACCATTTATACTTGTCCAAATGGGGTAAAAATTTTATGGTACCTTCATATGCCCAAATGATCACCCTCCAAAAAATTTCAGCCCAATGCAAGCAACTATGTGAGTGCTACTTCATGATCTAGCTTTTGGACCAGTTTTTGTAGTTGTAAAGCAACTATAATAAATCCTGGTCCAAATCTTTTCAAAAGCCACAGGGTCATAGTCCTTCCGACCTAAACCCCTGAGACATCCTGGTTAACCCTTATCTCATCCCAGTTGATCACTCCTTCATGCCTAAGTTTGCAACAGCAACCTTCAGTCGATCCTTCCCATCATATCACAGTCACTTTGGTTGATCCATCACTTCCGTGGGGCTGTAGGTTGGAGGAACAACACGGTAGACATCTTTTTGCAGGCCATCGTGCCCTCTCCTCGCTATGCCACGCGGTGACCACGCCGTTGGTATGCGTTTGGCGCGCTCTGCGCGTCGGCTAGCTCCGAGCACTGCCCTCCCATCCGCTCTCGCTCGTCTCACCGTGTCTACCGCGTCACGGTGGCCGAGACCGCGTGAGCACAGTGGCCGGTGACCGACCGGACACCGCACCGCCCGCGTCTGCCATCCCACTACCCCTCTCCCATCGCCGTCCGAGCCAGTCCGCGTGCGCATGCGTACGCGGGCGCGTCAGTGCACCCCCCCCCCCCCCCCGAGTGCCCGTGGCGGCATCCGGCGAAGGCATCGGCGCCTCAGGTATTTAAGCCCACCCCGAGCACCCCCGAGCTCACCAACAGCCTCCCCTCCCTCCAGTAGCCCTCCCCGACACTACTAGAAAAAAGGCTGTTAGTGGCGCACCTATTTTGGCTATTAATGGCGCACTATAGGTGCGCCACTATTATCACGCCACTAGTAACAAATACTAATGGCTCACCACTGGTGCGCCATTAGTATCCCAGATAATAGTGGCGCACCACATAGTGCGCCATTACTATGTCTACGGTGCGCCATTACTATGCCTCCTAGGGGGCCATATATACCTTCACCTATGCCCCAAGTGCGCCATTACTATGCCCCATAATGCGCCACTGGTATTTAGGCTTGGTGCGCCACTAATGTTCAATATGGTGCGCCACTACTATGAATATTAGGAAATATTTTTTTTGATTTTCTGGTATTTTCACAGGTTACAAAATACAATATACAGCACAGAAAAATATGCACAGAATATATAGTACAATACAGCACCACAATTAGTCAAGTATAAACATCACATAATATATACAATTCATCATATTAGTCTCCGAATTCGAAATAGTGAACAAACTTCAAACATTAGCGAAGTTTAGGTCTCGAGACCGCGAGTAGCGAGTTTGTCGTCACATTACAAAGTCGATATCGATCATCTAAACTACCATCACATAGAAGAGAGCTGCGGTCACGATGAGCATCATCGCGATGAAACTGGTCTTCATCCGGTTCCTCCTCCGCTCCCTCCTCTCTCCCGCTAGATAGCGCGCGTATCTAGCTTCCGCCTCCGCCCTAGTGGTGTACCCTTTGTAACTGTTACCGCTGAAACGGTGAACCTGTTTCCGACACTCCTCCCAGTCGTCGTAGACTCCAAAACGTTACGACGGCATCTCACCCTTGTACACAACATACGACGGCATCTCTATGCACTAGACAAACAAAACGTTAGTAGCAATTCACAGATAATATATAAGCAATATATAAGTATGCAACAAAAGGATCGGAAGAGAAAAGCAACACATTAATAGCACGGTTCATGGTCCTACTAATAAATAGCATCGATTACATATAAGTTGAACGACTGTCCAAACTAAAGAGACATACAAGTTCATTAAAGTTTAATTACAACATGAGCTAATCGATATTTCAGAACTACATAGCATCAATACTTTCGACTCGACTCAGGGACCGGAGCGTGGATGAAGCCGCCATCTTTCGTGATGGTCATGAATGTGCGGTCGTTGTCAGCCTGCATTTGTAGCATTGTTTCTATTTCACTGTTGGACGGTTGATAGTTGAGGTAGAACTGCCCCGAGGTACGAAGGACATCTTGATAGATGATTTCCGCTAACTCCGACTGGATGCGAAAGAATTCATGTCTGATGTCCTCGTCCTGGATTGCCGACAAGCGTGCGGCCAATTCTTTGAGATCATTTGGTAGCATACGCTGATGATGGTTCCGTACGATCGCCCGCATGCGATGGAGGGCGTAGTAGGCATCCTTCTGACTGCCAGGCGGCTGCTTGACGCAGGGGAACGTCGTTACGTGGGTGAACACGTGCTTGCCATACCTACAAATTGGCCTCCTGAAGGTGCCTCCAGATTTGGCGTAGCCGGGGAGAGCATCATCAAGAACTTTCTTGATATCTGTGTAGTCTTTCTTCGACTGACGGTCCGAGTCGAAATACGTGGCCATGGAATATTTCGGGCTTAAGAGGATGAGTGTGCAATGTGTGTCACTGCACAAAGCACGGAATGTTAGAAAAAAAAAAAGAACGATCGAAATCTAAGAAATCATATGTTACGGGGTGGTGAGGGGATGACTTACTCGGAAAAGTAAGGCACGAGGAAGTTATCCTTATCTGGGTTCGCCAGAATGACGCCTTCGAGGTATGAACTCGCGACTTGCCGGTCCCCAGCGTTGCCCAAGATCTTGGCACGCATGTAGAAGGGGTCGACTATCACGATGTCCGGGGTCTTGTCTCTAATGATCCGCATCTCCATACTGAGCGAAAATAGCCGAATGAAGGTGTAGTGCAGCTGATAAAGGTTAAACATAGCGAAGATGTCATCAAACCGCAGGACGATCATACGCCCGATGGTGCTATCGACAAAGCCCTTGCCCTCTGGCACCTTGGCCACGAAAACCGGGTATGCCACATCATTCTCGGAGAGACGCCGCTTCTCCATAGAAAGAACACCGTCATGCAGACTCCGCATAGCACCGGTTGCAGCATTGAGCAGATTAGTCGGTAGCATCGGCCTACCCGCCACATGCACCCTCCTCGAGATATCCTTAGGTATTGGTGGCCCGTCTTGAGCACGGATTGTGCTCGGTGCTGGCTGGCTCGCACCCTTGTTATTTTTTCTTTTCCGTCCCTTCTGCTTCTTCTGCAGTAATGGGATCGAGTTCTGCTCAGAGACCACCTTCTTGAGTGTGTTGGGGCTGATAATATTTCGCACCTCGGCTATTTGAGTCTCGGTGAAGGCAGCATCTGGAGGTGTCTCCTGAGAACTGAACAGACGACGCCTGTTGCAATTGGGTTTCTCCGCGGTACCAGCTAGATCGCGATCGTCTTTTGCAGGGTTGGGTTCTTGAGAAGGAGGCCCCAAGAATTCGTCACCGTACCCATCCTGTGCCATATGCATGTCCGGATCAGCTGACGGCGGTAGCGTTGCGGCGGTCTTGCCATGGCTTGGCGCCGGCACGACTGGCGGTGTTGTCTGTGGGGTGGTGTCCCCCGCCCCCAAACGAATCTGGCTCTTCGGCCAAAGCATGGACCAGTTTAAGCAGGCGCTGAGGGTCATCACATCATCTTCGTCGGCCCCAGGGGGTCGATACGGAGGTAACAAGTCGTCGCAGCCCCGCAGCACCCGAACCTGTTGAACCCTATACACGGTGGGTGGCATCGGATTACCGTGGAACACGCGGTTGCCCGGTTCAATGATTTTGGCCTTGGCAACATCGATCAACTCGTCGTCCACGAAGTGCAGGAGAGTGCATGGAACGTTGGCGGCGCCCTGCGAAAACATGTAGGGCGTCAGGGATGCCCAGTCAAAGGCAAGGAGATGAAGTCATCGGCCGAGGCTTAGTTACCGTGATGGCGTCGAGCTCGGCTAATGTCGAGGCACCGCCAACGGCGGGCGTGCAAGTGACGGAGGGGCCGCTTGCTGCCGAGGTGCCGGCCGGCGTATTCTTCCCACACCCGGGTGCATTAAGCTCCAATACCGGCGCCGTCGCCGGAGACACCAATGCCGGCGCGTTGTGCAAGTTGCTGCCTGTGAAGCTGGGAATCGGGGGCGGCCCCTGTTGGCCGCCCGCAATCCACCCCCGTAGCCCCTCAAGCAAGGTAGGCATAATGGCGGTGATCGTCGCTCCCAGTTGGTCTCGCACTTTCTCTTGGACTATCTCCGGAATCCGCGCCACTTGTTCCTTGAGTTCTTTAACCTCGCGCTCCTGGCTTTCCGAGCTGGTCTTTCTCTCCTTTCGCCCAGCCTTATAGTATTCCGACCATTTCGTGGACAAGCCTTCGCCGGCCACACGACCAGCTGACGACGGCTTACTGAACTTATCCTTGTGTTTCATTACGTTCAACGCCCTATTTAAAGTGGTGTCCCAAGGGGCAGACGGGGAGCTCTGAGACCCCGCGCTACTGCTTTCAGTTTCCTGCGGAAGGAACGTGAACCATTTAGAAATCTGGCTTCATTAATTAGAATGCAACCATATAGAGCTAATTACGCGGGGGTGTATTCCTTACCAGAACACGCTCAAGATCCTTCACCTTCGGATCCGTGGTAAGCTCCTTTGTTACCGGGTCCACCTTGTACCGGTCCCTGACATAGTTCCTGGTCTGCTTTTCATGGTATTTATCGAAGAGGGGCGGTAGGCCTTGCTCGGCACGCTCCGCGTCCTCCTTGTCCCATTTATGTTCCACCACTCTGTAACCGCCGGGACCGAGTTTGTGGACCCCTAAGTTCAAGTCCCGCATATCTTTCCCCCACTGACTTGATTCCGCGGATGTGTTGCTCTCGCACTTGATCTTGAACTCCAGGTAGTCAGCTTCGCTGATCGAAGGATTTTTCTCCTTGATCTTCTCATAACTATCACCTCTTAGAATCATTCTCTTCACCGCGGCTCTCCAAGTAGCCAGGGCCGTGCTCATCTTCGTGAGGGCGGCACTGTTCACTTTATTCCCTGAGAGGCGTGTGTTTGCGAAGTCACCGGGGAACTTGTATCGTTCGTGCAGCTTCGTGAAGAGGAGGTTGCGCAAATTCCCTCGGTCATGATGCCTTAGGTTCTCGGTGTTGATCGAGACGGTGCTCCGGAGAATGCACCCGAGTTGTCCCACGTACCCACCGACTAATTCTTTGGGCGCCGTTGGATGCCCACTGGAGGACACTTCAGTAAATTCCTCCTTGACCGTGCCGAGCACGTTCGGGCGCCGGTCCTTCCGTTGCCTCTTCGGTTGGCTGCCATCTGTGCGTGCGCTGCCATCATCAGTGGTGGCATCCCCGGCGGCACCATCAGTGGTGTCATCCCCAACACCACTAGGGGTTATGTAGTCGGGATCGGTGTCTTCCGCGGCGTCCTCATAGCGGTGAGGTTCTTCCTCCATCTCCTGGGACAGCTCCCAAAATGGCTTGCCCGAACCGCCGGCCTCATCGTTGTCGGCCATGTTCGCTCTAAATAGGAAAAATGGCTACTAGAGTTATTGGATGAGATCAGGGTAGTATCTATTCTTCTCAGATTTAGAGGAAAACTGAGAATAAAACATGCAAATTGATGCACACCCATAGGTAAGATCTCCTTTTCTTGGTTTATTTTACTTTGCATGTGATTCATACAAGTCCTTAGAAAAACTTGCTATCCCTGCATTCTGATTACCAAGCATACAAACAAAGCAGTTTTCATGATAAACAACCAAGGCAACCAATATATATATCAAACAAATAAACAAATAAAAATGAGTTATTGCTAGAGCCTGATGGTTGAGCTTTCGTTAGCATGGCATATGTATGGAAGAAAAAATAGTTTGCATTTCAACTTAAGGGAAAACTATAAAAGCCACTTAGAAATATTTGCTTTGTAGAAATAACATTGTCTCTAAATGTTGATTAATTTTTGTTTCGGTTGAGAATCGGGCACCTTCTAGGTCAAGAAAATTGGGCATGACCTTTGCTAATTTTCTTGACCTAGGAGTGCCCCATTCTCAACCGAAACGGAAATTAATCAACATTTCAGGAGAAAGGGGTAACTATTTGTCCCTGCACAAAAAAAGGCCTACATATATCCAGTGTGTAGTGCCAGGGAAATCAATTTGAGAATACATTAGAGATAGATACAGTTCGTATACCATACTAACTGACCCTCGAAGCCTCATCAGATACAAGGACCGACATTTCGTCAAATCTCAGCTTCTCAATTAATTTTCCCACACTGTAACAGCAACTGCAGTTTAACATATATATCTATACCATGATAAAAGACACACAAAAAAGAAGCTGGGAAACCATCGACGGTCAAGATCAATGCTAGCTTCATACCTCCAGCAAGTTTCAGGAAATCCAGTGCCCAAAGTTGAGGAGAAGGAATCTAAAACGACTGAAACCCCATCTCATAATCTGAGACGATCAAAAACCACAACCCAGAACCCACATACATAATCAGTCAGGGTATATTGTTAAGCTAATTGCCAAACACTTTTCTCAGAGAGTGTGCTGCTGATTGATACATATATTGTTAAGCTAATTGCCAAACACTTACTAATTCACAACAAATATTTTGGTAAGATCCAAGAAACAATAGAATCTGCTCCAATACTAGGATATTGATGTTGTTCTACACAAAATAAAGATGGATCAAAATATAAGCAAGCAGGGTCTACTGTAAGTTCCAAATAATAAAGTTCAGTCTGGCCTTTTCTACACAGGTCAAAGCTGCAGACTACACACATGGCAGAATACATCTACGGTACTCAGCAAGCCATTGCCTTTGATCTCAAGGCTGCTCAAGAGAAGCACATCCAGCTTGATACACATGGTCATCTCATATGAACTACACAAATGTTCAGCCAAAACTAGGAAGTAAACAGAGAGAAGGGATTACCTTGAGCAAGGCCGACGGTGGTGGAGAGGCGTCCGGCGGCGTGGAGAGGCGTCCGGCGGCGTCCGGCGGCGTGGAGAGGCGTCCGATGGCGTGGAGAGGCCCCGGCGAATTGGGGAAGGGGGAGGAGGCGTCCGGCGGCGTGGAGAGGCCCCGGCGAATTGGGGACGGGGGAGGAGGCGTCCGGCGGATTGGGGACGGGGGAGGAGGCGTCCGGCGGCGCAGGAGCGGGCCGGTGGCCACCGGCTGGGGCGGCGGCGGGATGAACCCTAATCGCCAGAGCAGGCAGAGGAGAAAGGGTGACCGCGATTTGTTCTCCGTGGGTTCCTGTGAATCGGGTTGGGTCGACCCATGGAGTGGCAAACGTGGGTAATTTCCCAACAAATGTACAGAATGAAGTAATTCGGGTTAGCAATGGCGCACCTTTTAGGGGTGCGCCATAAAAATTGGAATATCAATGGCGCACCTTTTAGGGGTGCGCCATAAACACCGTGATAGCAATGGCGCACCTTCTCCTGGTGCGCCATTACTAAGTTTTTATTTATTTTTTTGGATTTTTAGTTGCATGTAATAATTTAAGATTTGAGATAAAAGAAAAGGAAAATGCAAATGGAGTGATAAAACCATTGTGCAAAGATTTAGAATTAGATGACATGGTTGAAATCAAGTGACATGAAATAACAGTCATCAAAAGATTGAGCAATGTGTATGTAGGTGGGGGGGGGAGGGTTAACAATGGCGCACCTCGAAGGGGTGCGCCATACATACATATAGCAATGGCGCACCTCTGCCTGGTGCGCCATAAATATACATATAGCAATGGCGCACCTCTGCCTGGTGCGCCATAAATATACATATTTCCAAATTTTGTTTAAAATGTTAAAAAAAGTTCAG
Source organism: Elymus sibiricus (assembly GCA_039707655.1). Taxonomy (NCBI): domain Eukaryota; kingdom Viridiplantae; phylum Streptophyta; class Magnoliopsida; order Poales; family Poaceae; genus Elymus; species Elymus sibiricus. Next base: position 38,817,554 of record CM077674.1, read on the forward strand.
AATTTCAAAATTTGTTTAAAATTTCAAAAAATGTTCAGAATTTCAAATTTTGATTAAATATTCAAAAAATGTTTAAAATTTCAAATACTCTAAATTAAATAAGCACACATAATTATAATATGCCCACATAGAAAAATGTGTAGATTAACAATATGCCATATCCATCTCCATAGAAAAATGATACATAATATAATATGCCCACACACACACGCGGCCGACACGTCGTGATTCGATCTTAGCTATCTTTTCACAATCTTCTTGCCCTTCTTTCTCGCAGCTGAATAATTTAGCCTCGGAACCCCTTGAATTCTTCTCTTGAACGGACGTCCTTTAGGGAGGGTGGTCCTGCTTCTTCTTGTGGTGTATGGTACTTCATCGTCGTCGTCATCTTCCATCTTTGGGTCACCGTACTTGTCGAAGTCTTGCTCATTGGCGACTCCATCCATTCCGATGATGTTCCTTTTGCCTCTCCTCACGACAACACGACTGGGCTTTGACGGGTCGGTAATGAAGAAGCATTGGTCCACTTGGCAAGCCAGTACCCATGGCTCATTTTTCGCGGTGACGTTTGCGCCCGCGGACTTGGATTTGGCTTCGGGTATAACCATGGTGGTGAAATACCGGTCTTCTTTTAGGACGCTCTTGGCCCATCTGACACGGAACATCGGGACCTTCTCTCCAGCGTAGCTCAGCTCCCAGATCTCCTCGATCCTTCCGTAGTATCTGTCCTTGTCGTTACCGGTGTAGGATTCCATCGTTACCCCGGAGTTCTGATAATCGCTCTTCATGTCCTTTTACTTGGTGTAGAATGTGTAGCCGTTGATATCGTACGCCTGATAGGTCATCAGGTTGTGCTCGGCACCCTGTGACAAGGCGAATATGAGTTTTTCTTCCGCGGAAGAATCCTCATGTAAAGGGTACCACAGAAGCTTGTCCTTGAACCAACGCGTGAAACATGAGTTGTGCTCTTTGATTATATCTCCGTCCGTCCTCTGTTGGCCTCGGTCATTGTACGTCTTCTCAATAAAGGTTTTGTGCTCTACCACCCAAGGATCGACCACGTCTATGTGTTGTAGCGCGACTAGGTTTGCTCTTTCAAAGTCGGCGAGTCGACCCTCGAAGTCGACATGCATTTCGCGGCGACCCTCGCGGTGACCCCATCCAGCGAGCCTGCCGAGGTGCCTGTTGACGGGCAGACCAACGGGGTTCTCGATGCCTAGATAATTCGTGCAGAAGGAGATGCACTCTTCGGTCAGAAAGCCCTTGGCTATGCTTCCATCTGGACGTGCCCTGTTGCGAACGTATCCTTTGATGACACCATTCATCCTTTCGAACGGCATCATGCTGTGCAGGAACGTCGGCCCGAGTTGGATGATATCCTCCACGATATGGACCAGCAGATGCACCATAACGTCAAAGAATGCGGGCGGGAAGTACATCTCAAGCTCGCATAGTATCACCACGATCTCTTCCTGTAGCCTTCTGCGTTGCCTCATGCCAACCGACTTCCGAGAGATGACGTCGAAATAGTTGCATAGGCCAAATAGCGTTTCACGGACGTGCGCGTCCATGATCCCACGGATTGCAACTGGAAGTATCTGCGTCATCAGCACGTGACAGTCGTGAGACTTCATCCCGCTGAACTTCTGCTTCGCTGAGTCTAGGTATCTGCTTATCTTCCCCGCGTAACCGTAAGGAAGTTTTACTCCTACGAGGCAGGTGAAAAACTGCTCGATCTCCTTCTGACTTAGAGTGAAGCACGCGGGAGGGCAGTCATATTCGATCTTCTTGGCCTTTTTGCCTTTGCGACGACTTTCCGTGTCCTTCACCTCATCATCATCATCATCATCATCATCATCATTAGGGCGTTTTGCGTGAAGCTCCTCCCTGATGCCCATTGATTGCAAGTCTGCCCTTGCTTTCGGCCCATCTTTGGTCCTCTCTAGCATGTTGAGCAGGGTACCAAGCAGACTCTCGCACACGTTCTTCGTGATATTCATGACATCAAGGCTGTGAGGCACACGGATGATCTTCCAGTACGGCAAGTCCTAGAAAACAGACCTCGTTTTCCATACCTTCAGCAGCGGCTCTGGCGCCTTTCGCTTCTTTCCCGGCGGTGGGCACTCTTTCCAATTTTTCAACAGCTCGTCTATTTCCTCACCGCTCCTCGTACGTGGGGGTCTTCGGGGTTCGGTTTCACCATCGAATAGATCCTTGCGTTTTCTCCATGCGTCATCATCGCGAAGCCACCTTCGATGTCCCATGAACACGGTTTTCGAAGACCCGGGATCTCTATCTAGCTGGCGATACGTTGTGTCATCCATGCACCTGACGCATGCACAAAATCCGTGGACCACCTGCCCCGCGACATATCCGTAACCGAGATAGTCGTGCACCGTCGTGAGCAGTGCGGCTCTCATAGGGAAATATTCTTTCGCTGCGGCGTCCCACGTATTGGCTGGCGTTTTCCACAGCGTGTCTAGCTTCTCTTTCAGCAGCCCCAGATACAGATTGATGTCGTTCCCTGGTTGTTTCGGCCCTTCAATTAGCATACTCATGTGAATGTACTTCCTCTTCATGCACATCCAGGGGGGAAGGTTGTACATCCACACAAACACAGGCCAGGTGCTATGTGTGCTTCTCTGGCTGCCAAACGGATTGACTCCATCGGTGCTCGCGCCCAGCATGATCTTCCTTGGATCCTCCCCAAATTCTGGGTGTTCGAAGTTCAACGCTTGCCACTGGCTCGCATCCTTAGGGTGACTCAGCATCTTGTCTTTTTTATTTATCTCCGGATCCTTTCCGTCATCTTCTCGCTTCTTCTCCTTCCTATCCGCGTGCCAACGCAGGAGCTCTGCTAGCTTAGGGTCCACGAAATACCGCTGCAGACGAGGAGTGATCGGAAAGTACCACACCACTTTTCGAGGAGCTTTCTTCCTCTTCTTGTATCGAGTGACGCCGCACACCGGACATATGGTAGACTCCGCGTGCTAACCCCGATAAATGATGCAATCGTTCATGCACACATGGTATTTCACGTGCGGTAAATCCAGAGGACACACGATTTTCTTCGCCTCCTCGAAACTGGTCAGGCACTTGTTCCCCTTGGGAAGACGTTCGTGCCAGAATGACATGTTCTCGTCGAAGCATGCGTCGGTCATTTTGTGTTTTACCTTCATCTCCATAGCCATGAGCGTTACTTTCAGGCGGGTATCCTCGGGCCTGCATCCTTCATACAATGGAGTAACCGCGTCTATCTCCAGTTGATCCAGCTTGGCTTTCTCTCGGGCGGCAGCTCTTGCGTTACCCGTATGCTTGAGAAGCAGCTCTTGAATATGAGGGTCCTGCACCCAGCCCATCGATGGTCCATCGTCGTCTGCTCCGGCATCTTCATCTTCATGATCATGCCCTTCGTCTTGATCTTCCTCATCATCATGTCCGGCATCTTCTACATGATGACTGTGTCCTGCATCTACTTCGTGATCATGTCCTGGAGATTCTTCGTCTTCTCGCCCGCCCTCGCCGCTATTGTCTTGCTGCCCTTCCTTATTTCTTGCCCGGCCCCCATGGACGACTTCATAATCATCTTCATCACCTTGCCACCGATAGCCATCCATGAAACCACGCACGAGCAGGTGGTCCCGCACCTGTCTGGAATCCGGGTCCATAAGGCTCTTCAGCTTGCATCTTCGACACGGACATCTTATCTCCGTCTCGTTCTTTTGAAGCATCTCGGCCTTCGCGGAGCTCAAAAACCTATTCACGATGCCTTCGGTCATCGTGCGGACCATGGTCGCCTGCGGGGTAGAGCAAAACGATATTTTAGAACCAAAAAAAAAATTGGCATGACTTTGCCTAAAAATAGGACCAAAAAGAATGCATAGTGCCAAATTCTCGCCGAAACGGAAATGAATCAACATTCCGGCAAAATATTGGCAACTATCGCATTTCAAATACCGGTACCTGCAAACACAAACATATGCAACACCACAAACATACGTAGATCTAGCTCAATGAGAAAAGTGTAGATCTAGGCCATAAAAAGTGTGTACGTTGGAGGGAGAAAAAAGTAGATCTAGAACATAAAGAAAGCTTTCCCCTTACTTACCTATCAAAAAAAGGAAATTTAACCACTTAATTTGGGTGAATCTATGGTGCAAATGAGGTGAGGAGGAGGAGGCAGTCGAGACCAAGCTTGGTAGAGGTGGAGAGAATGAAGTGGGGGGAAAGTGAGTGTGGTAGGTGGCTGTCAAAAATATCTAGCTGCTCTCAGGTTACCAATGGCGCACCTCCTAAGAATGCGCCATTGGTAACCAGGGTTACCAATGGCGCACCTGGTGTGTGGTGCGCCATTACTAGTTTTGAAAAAAAAATTGAAAAAAAAATTGGTAGTAGTGGCGCACCACACCCCGGTGCGCCATTACTAGTTTTGAAAAAAAAATTGAAAAAAAAATTGTTAGTAGTGGCGCACCAGGGTGTGGTGCGCCATTACTAGTTAAAACTAGTAATGGCGCACCACTCCCCGGTGCGCCACTGGTAAGTCTGGGGAGGGGGGTGTGCCCAGGAGAAACTTAGCAGTGGCGCACCACACGCCAGGTGCGCCATTAGTAATATGGACATTAATGGCACACCCATATCTGGTGCGCCACTGCTATATAGCAGTGGCGCACCACATACATGGTGCGCCATTAATGTCCATATTAGCTATAGCCGTTTTCCTAGTAGTGCGACCTCTCCCCGGGCCCAAGAGCTCCTCCTCGCCTCTCATGGCCGCCATGGCAGCCGTTAGCCTCGCCCTAAATTCGTGCAATGTGGAGCTCCTCCCACCCTCTTTCCACCACCAGTAGCACCACCAGATCCCGGCGAACCTCCCCATGTCCTCGGTTCATCACGGGGACGACCGCACGCCCGATGCCAAGTCCGGCCGAGAGCCACTCCCGCCGGAGCCCACGCCATCGCCACCTCGGCCCTCCTCGGCGTCCGTGACCAGGCCAGACGGGCGCGGCGCCTCTTCCCGAGCTCGCCGGTGGCCGGGCCTTGGCCGGAGGTGACCGGTGGCGCCGGGGCCAGCGGCGGCCGCACCTCTGCCTCGCCATCCCTCTGTCCTAGCGCGAGGAGAAAGAAGGGAGCCAGGAGAGAGAGCAAGTCAACGCGGGCCCCGCCTGTAAGTGGCTCCAAGGCCGGGCCCAGCTGACTTAAGTGGAGGCGCATTTCGAACAACTACGCTTTCATGTTTTGAAAGCGCACTCCGGCGCATCTCCAGGGAAGAATGCGTCTTCTCTGCCCAAAGGCGTATTAGCAGAAATACGCCTTCTCTTTTCAGCCCCGACGCCGAAACCCTTATTTAGCGGACGTTCGTCAGTTAGCAGCAGAAATGGATAGTTTTTAATTCTTTTTCTGGCTAACGAACGAACGGCCGTAACTCGGCAACCGTAACTCCGAATCAGGTGATTCCAAAGCCCACGATCTCAGATCATCGGGCCCATTCCGATGGTATCATTTTCATGAGGTTGTCACACTATGAAAATGACCATTTTGCCCTTGCCCTTAAAACAGCCCCGCCGAGAGGGAAACTTTTCCGGCGATTCTTTCCGCGAGTTCATCGCACCTCTCCCCGGTGAATCCATCAACCCTAGGCAAGCCACAACAGCCACTTGCATGATGGCATTGCAATAGCCATGGTTTCCACTTGAATATTTAATATTTGTTTGCTCATTTAATTATTTTGTGAATACTTCGAATATGCTTGTGAATCCATGATCATTGCTTATGCCATGTTCATTTTCATCTAGTAAGTGATATGATTAATTGCTAAGGATATTCTTATCATGTTTTATTCTTGTAATCATTTCCGATGCTATTGATAATAATATGCTCATATGAATAGTTACCGGTTGGTTATGAAATTACTTGTGATATTCGTGATCATCGTTATAGCATGCTCTTTGCATCCCATAGACTAAATGATTTATCATTGTTGCTGCTATATTGTTAAATAGTTATGTTTCCCATCCATGGTTACGCTGTTGTCATGCTCATATGCATTGTTATTTCATTATGACTCAGCTCATCACTATTCAAGTTGAACCTGACATTAATCAAACTTGAACAAATCTGTTGGCTGAGTCATGGTGCCACCGAATCGAGCTCACCAGTGCAACCACACTTGCCTGGATGGGGAGGCCCTAATGCGGTCTATTGTCATGCCTCTCGCCGGTGCTTCCTACTAGGGAAGGTTATGGGTGCGCGCTACCCTGATCAGGTAGGCTACCATAAGCCTTGAGTACCCGAGTTGTATGGATCCGAGGTCCCCGTTTGGGACGATCTTTATGTTTGGCCAGGACGGTGGCAGCCACGGAGGTGGCGGATGTCACATGTTGACATCGGGGTAACCCAGGACATAGCCCATAGGGGAGTTTGTCGGAGTGGCCGGGAGAGTGTCATGCAATAGATTGGTTTTGTCGGAACGTCGTTGGTCCACCCGAATGGGAGCACGAGGCCATGAGTTCCGTGGTGTGGGTACAGTGTACTAACCTCTGCAGAGTGTATAATCTATCGATAGCCGCATCCTCGGTCATGGACACAGTTCGTAGTAGGTCACACTATGGGTCAACAGAAATAATAACCTGAATAATAACAACTCCGGTTCGATGAGAAAAGAAGTTGGTTGATCTTTATGTGGTCATGCGATGATCACAGGTAGAGATCAAGCTCCGTGTGGTCATGTGATGATCACGATGGTATAGTTGATACCGAGCTTGGTTGATCCTGAGGTGATCGTGTGATGATCACGATGGTAAGTTTGTGGTTACGAGATAACCTCCGAGCAGAGTAAGTTGGTCCATGAGACCTTAAATGTCGACCCCCGTGCATGCTAGTGCTAGTATCATCCTATTCGTATCTTGAATTATATGCCATGCTCATGTTGTTGCCATGCTCATGTTGTTGCCATGCTCATATCGTTCTAGTAGTATCGTGTTCATCTTTGATGATTAACCTGTAAATGCCATGCTGTTGTTTGCCTTGATTGCTTTGGTTGTTGTGAGCTTGCGAGTACATTCAAAGTACTCACCTGGCGTGTCATGCCAGATTGCAGGTGATGCCATGATTGCTTGTTTGTCGAGGACCCCGAGGTTGCGCTCTAGGATACGTCCCAGCCAGAGTCCCTGCGGAGTGGAGTTCATCACCGTCGTCGTTGTTCCGCTGCTAGAAGTTATTCTGCTACGAGTTGTTCCGCTGCTAGCATAGAGCTATCTGAGCAGGCGAAGTGTCGCCGTGCCCCTGTAACCTTCGTGCCTTCAGAACCTTTGTACCCATGTTATTCGTAATAAAGAGCTGATTTGTTCTATGCCAAGCAGTGTCGTATTCCAGAAGACTTGATCTCTGGGCTGGAATACGGGGTGTTCCGGTCTCTCTGAGCCTGGGTGCCACAGTGGGCAGCCCTCCCGCCGGTCTAGCCGGATTCTCCGGACACCGTTTCCTGGAGTCTCTCACCTTCGGGTGAGTTTTCCGTCAGTTCGGCATATCATGCACTATGCCGTTCGCCCACCATTCCGTGGCTTTCCCCTCTGTGGAAGGCCCCATTGCCTTTAAAGATCAAGATCTTTGTGTGGGAACTGCTGCGTGACCGCCTACCCTCTGGGACCGAGGTGCTTAAGCGGCATGGCCCGGGTAATGGCTTGTGCCCCCTGTGCGATGTCCCGGAAACTGGGACCCACATCCTGTTCTCATGCATGGCGGCGCGGGCCCTCTGGTGTTTCGTACGCGAGGCACTAGGGCCCGACTGGGAGGCCCTGGACTTGGCGGAGTTCCTTGAGACCAGAGCTACCCAGACTGGCCGAAATCGCCGCTTATTCTGGTGAATCTTTGCGGCGATGTCGTGGATGTTATGGACGACTCGTAATAAAATGATGATTGAGCGGGTCTTCCCACGGCAGGCATCTGACTCGTTCTTCAAATTCCTTGCTTTCTTGCAGCACTGGCACCCGCTTTCTAGGCAACGTGACCGCGACAGGCTTGGGCTCATGCTGGATGCGCTTCTGGCTACCGCGCGTCGCTTATCGTCTTCGTAGGGCCGCCCTCTCGACTGCCACTTGCTGGCTTTTTTCTCTATTTCTTTTATGTTTTCTGGGCGTGTTTGTGCTGATGCCCCAGCCGTCTTATTTGCTATGACTCTTGGAACTTGGCTGTATGGATGTTTGCTTTATCTATAAAGCGGGGCGAAAGCCTATTTCGAGACAGAACAAAAGCTGAAAGCAATTCTCCTTTCAAAAAAAAAAAGCTGAAAGCAATTCTGAGGAATGACATGATATTAAACCCGTCTCAATACTGATATGGCCCGCTAGGCCCAAAAACCATCTCGTGTCTAAAGGGTTGAAACCCTAGCTAATCAAGTCACCCCACAACGTGGCACGGTGGGATCCGGCCATGGTGGGCGAAAGCGCGGCCGGACGCAAAGATGGCGGGCGGGGGGAGAGAAAGCCGAGGGCGAGCACATGCTATGATGGCGGTGAGGGTCGTGGAACACAACTCGATGCGGGAGCGCGTACTACGGAAGTCCTAGAAGACATCATCGAGCATAGGCTGCACGTTAGCCCATGGTCCCGCCCCGTCTAGCAGAAGTTTAGAAGGATCACTACTACCACGAGAAAAATAAAAAACTGGACTCCTCTTGAGAGATTAAGATTAGATATAAAATCCAGGGGACCCTAATATCCAACACGCAAAAAATTTATGTGATATCTACATGTCATAGTTGGTCCTATCTTCTTTAGCATGTTAGAACTCTTCCCCCTCCCGTTACCATAACTTCCTATCGCTTGCTACGTCATAAACATTTTATTAAACATCCCTTATGTATTCTAATTTTTTTAAACCCTAGAATGTTTTGATAGACTGCAATTTAATCACTTGTATAATAGTGTAGAGAAGAACTTCTTATAAATAAATAAAATCTGTCATGGCCTCCCGGAGGAGCCGGCTGCACCCACCACCTTGGTTCTGACAGGAGTGCCTCCTGCAATTTCCGACCATGCACCTGAGGACGGTCAGGTGTGCCGCCACCTACTCCAGCTGGAGGAGCCTCCTACCCGAGCTGAGGGAGTTGTGTTCCAGCGCCACTAAACAGTACCGGAGAGCCTCCTACTCTAGCGAGCGACCAGGGATGGAGGCACGGCTGCGATATCGCCGGTTATGACATCAACGGGTCAATCTATGGAAGAGAAAGCTTAGCAGCAAATATCTCGACATTGTCCTCCCCTAATAACACCTTGTGTTAACTGGTTTGAAATTGGAGTGTTCCAAGGGGCCATAGTAACTTAAGCAATGATAACTAAATCTTGGGAGCAATGCAAGCACCGGTAATATGGTACTTTTCTTTGCGATAATATGGTACTTGGGTGGATTATTCCCTGACTTCGCCACATTGTCGCCCTCGGCCAATTTCCATGGCTTTTTTCACCCAGTTGATGCATCGTTCTTGGCTCGTTTGGCCTCACGGTCTTGTCTTCTTCCATGAAATCATCCTCATGTGGGGTTTGGAATTGCTCCACTCCACAACTTTACTAGGTGGAGTTGTACCAAATTAACCTAGCTTCACATTTTGGTCGAGTGGAGCTAAGATGGTGGCTAGTTCAAATCCGGAAAAGGTTGGTTCACCTGCTCCACTTAACTCCCGCACCTCTTCATTATATTTGTCCCACTTGGGTTGGCTTGAAATTACCAGCAAATAGCACGAGTATACCACTTCATCCAACCCACATTCTCTTCTTCAATCCTCTCGCTCTCCGCCTCCTTTCACTACTACTCTCCCGAGCTCCTCGGTGGCACAACCCTAACTTGTCGTCGCCGCCACCTCTCCCCTGCCACCCCCCTCACTAAGGTTGGTGCTCCATTCGCCACACCCCTCCATCTTTGGGCATTGACTAGTGTATTTTGTACTTATTATTTCCTTGAGTTTAATCATGATATTCCTGAGTTTATCTCAAATTATCCCATTAATGGTTTCCTAGTCACCAACTAATTGACATAATGTGCAAGTCCTTCTTTTAAATTCATTTTGTACATAAATTGTGATGAATACAAATGAATGCCTCTGGTAGTGTATCAGGATGTGCAATGATCTAGTGTAACATGTAAATCAATAAAAACGGTGGTCATGCCACACAAATATCATCTCAGCTCTATATAATCATGCAAAGTATACCCGAAAGTTACCTTACAATATAATCATGCAAAGTATAACCGAATGTAAGGACTTAAGTAAACGCTAACACTTTATATGAAAATACCGACAACATATTGACACGTAATCTCGCAGTATATCATAAATTGGGTCTATCCAACACCATTGTTCTGCCAACAATGTGTTCTCATTATTGTCGGCATCCTTGTTACTTTAACAATGCCCATGATCAGGAAAACAGCATCATCAATAATACATGAGTTAGTCTTAGAGGCTAGACTAGAGATCTACTTGGTGTTTATTATTCTACACATGCAACTGAGTTTTCCTCTGAATCTCATATTCAAGAACCATTGTAATTCTAGTTTAGAAATATAAACTTTAATAATGAACACGGAAATATAATAATACATTTATTATTGCCTCTAGGGCTTATTTCCAACAAAAAGGAACCACCGGAGACCGAGAAACGAGCGCCGCCGTCGGAGATGCCCCTGCCCTTGGAGCTCCACGGTTCTGGAGCCTGCGATACCGAAGACGCCGCCACATGCCTCAGCCATGAGCCACACGACACCGTGTGCCACCACCGGACCCAACACCACGTGCGTCGCCAGGCACCGCGCACCACCCGAAGCCAAGCTCCAGCGCCGCCGCACTGCAGACCCACACGGTGTCAAGTTGGAGCATCGGCCAGATTTTTTTTTTTTTTTGAAATGGAGGATTACCCCCGGCCTCTGCATCAATGTGGTCCATGCAGCCATATTATTAAGCAAGGTCTGTAATTCGGTACAAGCTCACAAAGAGAGCTGAAATGCAGTAAAAAATGAAACGTGCCACAACCGGCCAAAATAGGACAAGATGACTAAACACCTATCCTATTATTAGATCGCCATCCAAACCGGTTGTAGGTATCCCGTGCTACCGTCTCCCAACAGTTGCACCCTAATAGCCATATGCTGCTTGGCTTCCGCATGGTTGAGTGACGACCACGTATGGATCCATGTAGTTGCTCTGTAGATGACCTGCAAAAAAATTGTAATGGATTGTCTGTTAAAGATCACATCGTTTCGGCAGTTCCACATAGCCCAAAGTAATGCACACACCCCGACTCGAATATGTGCCGCAATTTGAGGCTCGACTCCATCTAACCATGTCCCAAATAACGTGGTAATACTATTCGGAGCACTGACGTTAAAGGCCACATGTACCGTACGCCATAAAAGCTTGGCTTGTGGGCATTTGAGAATAAGGTGTTTGATAGTTTCATCTTGACCACAAAAGCAGCATCGTTTACTACCCTCCCATCTGCGTTTTGCCAAGTTATCCTTAGTCAGAATCACTTCCTTGTGCACAAACCGCATAATTTTTTTTATTTTTAAAGGCACTTTAATCTTCCAAATATGAAGCGATTTCGGGATTGGACCAGAGTCTATTAAATCTAGATACATGGACTTGACCGAGAAAACTCCTAACATCGAGAGTTTCCAGTGAAGCGCATCAGGCTCATCAGAAAGGTTAACCTCCATCAACCTGCGCACAAGATGTAGCCATCTGTCCCATCTGTCCCCCACTAGGGACCTTCGGAACTGAATGTTTAAAGGAACCGACCCTAATATTGTACTAATGAAAGCTTCCTTACGTTGTACAATATTGTATAGGGAAAGGTATTGCATGGCTAGTGGCGTGTCCCCTAACCATGTATCTTCCCAGAATCTTGTCGTGTTGCCATTCCCAACGATAAATTTTGTCCTATTGAAGAAGGCTACTTTCGTCCTCATTAGCCCCTTCCAGAATGGCGAATCATGCGGTTGTGCCGTAACCTGAGCCAGGGTCTTGGAATGCAAATACTTATTACGCAGTAACAGGACCCAGATTCCATCGTCCTCGATAGATAGCCTGTACAGCCACTTGCTGAGTAGACATCTGTTTTTTACCTCTAGGTTCTCAATCCCTAAACCCCCTTGGTCCTTCGGTCTACAGATTATATCCCACTTGGCCAGCCTGTATTTGGTTTTGATCTCATCACATTGCCAGAAAAATCTTGATCGATAAAAGTCTAACCTTTTCCGTACCCCAACGGGTACTTCAAAGAAAGATAATAAGAACATCGGCATACTTGTCAGCACCGAATTTATCAGAATAAACCGACCCCCATAGGACATAAGCTTGCCCTTCCAGTAGCTTAGCTTTTTCTCAAATCGATCCTCAATACATTTCTATTCCTTATTGGTTAATTTTCTATGATGAATTGGTATACCCAGATAGCTAAACGGTAGAGATCCCAATTCATATCCGAACAACTATCTATAAGTTTCTTGTTCTTCCTTGGCACGTCCAAAACAGAACAGTTCGCTCTTGTTAAAGTTGATCTTCAACCCTGACAGTTGTTCAAAAAGACATAGAACCAGTTTCATATTTCTGGCCTTTGCTAAATCATGTTCCATGAAAAGAATAGTGTCATCAGCGTATTGTAGTATGGATACTCCACCATCAACTAGATGAGGTATCAGTCCACCCACTTGCCCATCCGCTTTGGCCCGACCAATAAGAATTGCCAACATATCTGCCACTATGTTGAACAGGATAGGAGACATTGGGTCCCCTTGTCTTAGGCCCTTCTACGTCTAGAAAAAATGACATGTGTCATCATTTACCTTGATTCCGACGCTGCCTTTTTGTACAAAAGATTCAACCTGCTTCCTCCAGGAATCATCAAATCCCTTCATACGTACGGCATGTTGTAAGAAAGGCCATTTAACCTTATCATACGCCTTCTCGAAGTACACTTTGAAGATACTCCATCCATCTTCTTCGCATGGATTTCATGTAAGGTTTCATATAGAACGACCACACGCTCTAGTATGTGTCATCCCGGCATGAAGGCCGTCTGAGTCGGTTGCACCACACTATGTACAATCCGCGTAAGGCGGTTCGTACCCACCTTCGTAAAGATCTTGAAGCTCACATTAAACAGACATATCGGTCTGAACTGCTCAATCTGAACTGCCTCCTCCTTCTTTGGCAACAGTGTTACACTAGTGGAGAAACGGCCTTTAGTCCCGGTTGGGAAGGGCCTTTAGTCCCGGTTCACCAACCGGGACTAATAAATCGGGACTAAAGGCCCCCACCCTTTAGTCCCGGTTGGCCACGACCCGGGACTAAATCCCTGCCACGTGGCCGGCAGCGCGCGCCGGGGGCTGGGGACCTTTAGTCCCGGTTGGTGACACCAACCGGGACTAAATCCCTGCCACCTTTAGTCCCGGTTGGTGACACCAACCGGGACTAAAGGTTTAGGGGTTTAGGGGTTTAGGGTTTATTGTTTATTTTTCCTTTTCATTTTGTGTTTTCCATTTAATTCTTTTTCATTTCAAACATATTATACGCTACTACATACTGTACACGTTATGCATATATAATAGAATTTCTCGTATAACCAATCATATATCATAGAATTTCTCGTACGACCATGCATACACATATATATATACAATTTGGTATATACAATTTCTCCTACAATTTGCAGATCATTACATGCAGGCATTAGGTGAAATGGTATTCTCCGTCGGGAGATATGACCTTCTCAAGCAAAAATCCTGCCATTTCCTCTTGTAGTGCTCGTATGCGGTCCTTTGGTAGGAGCCTATCCCGCATCTCCACCATCTTTAAAGAAGGAGATCAATATGAATATATTAGTTGTGTGTATATATATTAGATCGTGATAAAAAAATTGTGAATAGTGTTTACGTACCCAAAGATATCTTTCATCTCTGCTCTGTTGGGTAATAGAGCGAATGTTCTCGAAAACGTAGTATGCACATACATTTGTCCCCTTTTCCTGCCTCATACACTTTACGAGAATAGAATTCAATCAGATAATAATCAAGCATGATAATGGTATTGAAACTAGAATTAAAGAGATGCACGGACGTAGCTAGTACTACTTAATTACCTTGGACCGTCGGCATTTCAGCTGTGGTTCCCATTCACTGACAACCTCTTTGATGAACTTTTTCCAAACCCTGCCCGGCAAAGAAAATGAATAAAGGAGTTATTAATTACTTGATATCAGGAAATGAACTAAAGAGGCCGACATAGTGCGATAATGATTGAAATTACCTGTCGAGCATCAAAAACAGGCTCCTGTATTCTTCAGCGTCTTTACCTAGTGAGTCCAGTACTTCAACAGTTCCCTCGTCAACTCTAATGATTAGCAGGATCCAGTGGAATCTGCGCACATGTTTGTATAAGTGGGCATGCACAACTCATCAACTACACTTAACATCGAGTAAGCAAAAATAGAATTTGTAGTACAAGACAGTAACACTCACCTGAAGTTGTAAGGAAAAAGTATTTCTGGTCTGCTATTTAGGTCCTTCAAAAACATTAGCAAGCTATTCTCTGTGTCTTGTGGGTGGTTATTTAACATAGTTTCATTAACGGTATTTGGGTCAATGAACCCTATGCCATAGACTATATCTCTTTTCAATTCATAAATCTTCATTCTGCATATATAATACCACACAAAAGAATATAGTGAGGATAATTACAGACAATGAACGAGATGAGATAGAGACTTAAATTACAGAAAGAAATCACTTACAGACAATAGCAACTGACGAGAGATTTGACGAGTGCGTCTTGATTGAATAACTGAAAATTTTCTGGAAATTCAATCCACACATCATTTCCATGGAAGTAATGCTCTGGCTTGACTTTCACCATGAGGCTCTCTCGCCCGGCCTTTACTTCTCTCAGGTACCAGTAATGCAATTTGCGCATTTGCGTTGGTAGAAGCTCCACCTCGTCAGGCCTGACCAGAGGGTTCCCGGGGACATATTTTCATGCTAGTTCCTTCGGATCCATCGTGGGGAGTTCCACGATGCCTAGGAGTTGTTCAACAGTTATACCCATCTATCTAGCCGCCATCTCTCTATCTGCGTTGGTTATCGCCCTATCGGTACTCACCTTGAGCGGGGGGATCGATTGCATTGCCTGTTCTCCGAGCTGGGGAACAGTTTTCCCGCTTTTATTACTACCTGTAAGGCTCGATTGCTGATTTTTTTGTTGATGATATGGCTTCCTAATAGAGCGTTCATAGTCTGATCGCCTTTTCTCCACAGCTGGTTTAGCAAGATCTAGAAAGTGTTGTACGACTTTCTCAGGTATTTTCTCCTTCGGCGGCGGGGGCGGTTTCGGTGCAAAATGGGCCTTCACTTGGGCATCCACGACCCGTTTGTTTTCCTCCTCAGTCATCTCATAAGCTAACTTCTATTTGGCAGGACGCTCGGGTTTCTTCTTTGGTGCTCTCTTCCGCTTTGGAGTTGGCCCACGCGGCAGAGATCGATATCGCGTACTCGCGCTGGGCTCCGTCTCGAGGTGGGGTGGATTCGGCTAACGCAGCGGAGATCGATATGGTGGCGGACTCGCGCTGCGCTCCGTCTCGAGGTGGGTTGGAGTCGGCTGACGCGGCGGACTTGGAGGAGGAGTCGGTGCCCTTGGCGTCGAGTTTGGAAAGACGATGCAATCCTTTCTCCATACAATGATACCACGTATGGCTTCTCCCAGTGTCTGCTCCCCTTGACCTCCAAGAAAGTCAAGCTGTAGTGAGTCATATGCCGACAGAACTTCATCCACCCCGACACGAGCATAGCCAGGTGGAATCGGATTGCAGTGGAAGGTTGCTTCAGGGGGATTTGGTAAAGCATAGCCGTCTGCCACCTTCATGGATATGTTCTTCACTTTCATGTGTGGCTCACAACTTGTCGTCTCTTCGATCATCCACGGGGTAGCGAGCCAGCAGTGCATCATTGGCCGGGACCCCCGTGGAACCGACGCTGCTTTTCGGCATAAATGGGATGGTGCTATCCAATGCTGGATCTGCTTGCTGCTGCCGCTGAGACGCCCTTTCCAGGCTAAGTGTGTTGATCTGCTCCTGCTGCCGCATGAAAGCGCGTTCCAACTCCGCGTGCTTTGATTCTACCTTTTGAAGCCGGTCTGCATCCTGCTTCTTCTTGTCTTCCTCCTGCTTCTTCTTTCTCGCACGGCTTCTATAACTGATGTTCCAGTCCGCAAACCCCTCAACCCACGGAACAACGCCTTTGCCTCGTGTTCGTCCCGGGTGTTCAGGATTCCCGAGGGCGCGTGTAAGCTCATCGTTCTCTCTCTCGGGCTGGAACTCCCCCGTTCGAGCCGCTTCTATTGCAACAAGTAAAGCGTCCGAGGCTTCTTTAAGACTTGCCTGCACCATAATCTCCCCTGTCTTTGGGTCCAACTTTCCCCCATGCGCATAAAACCAAGTCCTGCACCTGTCGGGCCAACCCAATGTTTTTGGAGTGACCCCTGCAGCAATCATCTTTTCCTCAGATTCATCCCACTTAGGCCGACCAGTCTTGTAGCCACCTGGCCCCAGAACATGGTGAAACTGTTTCTTCTCAGCATTGATCTTGTTTTTCCTCGACCGTTCCTTAGCTGCTTCCGATTCCTTAAACTCCACAAATAAGTCCCAGTGATCTTTTGCCTTCTCCAGTGCTCCAGTGAATTCTGGAGTCTGCTTTCCTGCTTCGACGTAGCAGGCCCATAATCTTTTCTTGTGGTTGCAGAATTGTGTGGCCATCTTCTGAAGAGCACTCTTCTTGACTTTCTCCCGTTCTGCATCTATTAAATGCTCTGGTAGGGTGAAATGTGACATGAGCGTTTCCCAAAGCAGATCTTTTGCTCTTTTGTCGACAAAACTAACTCCTCGATCTCCCTTTGGCTTATTCCATTCTTGAACGGAGATCGGGATTTGGTCCCTGACAATAACTCCGCACTGACGAGTAAATTTGTCCGCATTCTTTTTAGGAGCAAGCGGTTCGCCATTTGGTTTGATCTCATCGATGTTGTACTTTATGCCAGCCTGCAACTGCCCTGCTTGTAGAAGATTTGCTCGATCCGGAGGGCTAAAAGAAGAAAGATTCGTTAATATATATATATACAAATCAATTAATACATGTAATGATCACCAGAGGCCTTATATATACCTCGCCGGTCTTTGTTAATTGAAGATCATTTCCTTCGCCATCATTGTTTGTGTGGCCTTCGTCTGTTGGTTCTTCCTCAAATATTCCCTCACCGGAATTGTTCAGATATTGTGAGCCGTCATCTTCAGGTTCACCCTCTGGGTTTCGGATCATGTCGAACATGATAGGCTCTTGATCATGGTCGTCTCTGCCGCTAGCGTCCATAACTTAACTAATCCAGAAGAAAGATAAAACAATTTAGTATTCAAATTAGAATGCATCTCGAATAATATCACTAATACATCTCGAATAATCCAATCAATGCATCATCGAATATTACCAAATATAATCTCAAATATTATCACTAATACATCTCGAATAATCCAGTTAATGCATCATCGAATATTATCGAATATAATCTCGAATACATCTCGAGTATTATCACTAATACATCTCGAATATTATCATATAACATCACTAGCTAATACAGATCGAATACTATCGAATAATCCAGTTGACTCGCGGTTCCTGAGGCGCGGGCGGTGGACACCCAAAGAGAAGGAACCATCACAGGATCATAGCTCGAGTGAGATCCCTGAAGAACCTGCCAGGTATTGGAGAACCTGAGGTCCAACGCAACCATGTAGTGACGGACGTGCTCATCCTCCTCCCTGACACGGCGACGTACCACCTCCTCGGGGGCCGGCTGCCTCCGCACCGATAGTGGCCCACGCGACCGCCACCAAAGAAGCTCCAGGTCGACGATGGGAGCCCGGTTCCTCACCAAGCTACACGCCCCGTAAGGTAGCACTTCCCAGTGCCAGCCCGGCGGAGCCCAGTCCCGGACATGGCGCCTCTCAAGCAGGTTGTCGCCACCGAGTCGACGACGAGGATGCGGTCCGGGCATCGTCGACGCCAAAAATGTTTCTATGCAAATTTAACATTTTTTAAATGCTTGATTATGATTTTTGTAATTCTTGTTCACTTGATTTTGCAAATACATGACAAACTTTTGCAAATACAACATTAAGATATTAACATTTTCCAAATAAGATATTAACATGTTTTTTATCAATATTTTTAAGATACAACATTAAAATATTTTTAATACATGGTCAACTTTTTTCTATGCAAATTTTTTCTATACTATACATGATACAACATTAAAAGTATAAAAAACTAAAAAACAGAAAAAAATAACTAGCTAATGAAAAGAAACAATCTATGCAAATTCCACCGTTCATCTACATACATACATACATTGTATACATACATACATATACTAAGCATCTACATCATCTAGTGAAAAAAAACAATCTAAGAAAAAAAAAGATGAACAAAATTAAGGAGGGAGGCTCACCAGCCGGGATCGTCAGGGCGGAGGGAGGCGGGGAGGACGCCGGAGATGGAGGAGCGGCGCCGGAGACGGAGGAGGACGTCGGAGGCGGGGAGGAGCGGCGCCGGCGCGGGCTCGGGCCACGGCGCGGCTTGTGAAGGAGCGGTCGTCGATCGCGAGGCGGGCGCGCGCGGAGGAGCGGCGGCGGCGGGCAGCGTGGCGGTGCCGGCGCGGGCTCGGGCGGCGCTTGGGAGCAGAGCGGCAGGACGGCGATGTCGAGGTCCGGCAGCCTGGCGGCGTCGTGGTCTTCGGCGCCGTCGGGGGAAACTAGATGAGTTTGGAAATTTTGCTAAGTGCTGCGCATATATACAGAGACCTTTAGTCCCGGTTGGTGGCTCCAACCGGGACTAAAGACCCCCCCCCCTTTAGTCCCGGTGCGAGCCACCAACCGGGACTAAAGGTGAATTTCACCAGGCCGAGCGGCGGGAAGCCCAGGCCTTTAGTCCCGGTTGGTGGCTCGCACCGGGACTAAAGGGGGGCCTTTAGTCCCGGTTGGAGCCACCAACCGGGACTAAAGGGTTGGTCCTGGCGTGCTGGAAGTTTAGTCCCACCTCGCCAAGCGAGAGGCACTCGCACCTGTTTATAAGCCCAGCTGCGATATTCGTCCCAAGCTCCTCTCTAAAGCAGGCAGTACATGACTAATGTTCTCTCTGCCCTGTGGGGCCAACTTGCCCTGCGGACCTGCATCCTGGCCCATATATAGTTGGGTTTCTATTCGTATGCAGGCCGTGGTGGCCTAGTAGGCGGGCATTTTTTTATTTTTTGCATATACTTTTTAGTCCCGGTTGGTGGCTCCAACCGGGACTAAAGGTCTTTTCCAGTTTTTTTTTGTTTTTTGCTTTATTTTTTTTCTTTTGTTTCTACTTATAGCCAAATATTTAGAGTTTTTGGGTGAATCTTTTTGGTTTAGGTCACAAAAATTATAAACTTTCTGTTAGTGCCAGTAGTTTTCAAATTTGAATAGTTTAAATTTGAATTCTTTGAAATTTGTGTGAATCACTAGTTTGTGAATAACTTTACTTTAAAAATAGATTTTTGAGTAATTATTTTTCCTGCTGTTTAATATTAGTGTGTTTTATCAGTATGTTCAATTTGGTAATTTTTAGGTTATTTTAAATAGGTGTTTTAATCAAAAACAGATTATGTTTAGCTCTTTTAGTTTTATAGGTCAAAAAAATCATTAAATGCATGAAAAATAGCGAATGAAGTCAGAAAGGGTTGAAAATTGATGATGTGGCTTTGAATGGTGCATGTTGAATGCACAAAAAGTCTGGAGTTAAAATAAGTTAAAAAAAATGAAATGCCTTCGTAACAGATGAGTTTTCGTCCGAAACCCTGATACTTCGAAAGAGATTGTCCAGTTTGTACACGAAGTGCATCCAGTTTTTGCCGTAACCCTCTCAACTTTTTAGCACATGCTATGTGGGTGAAATGATGATACCATGCCAAGTTTCAACCTTTTCAGAGTTCATTTGTAGTGCTTTTCAATTTCAGGGTCATTTAGCTCAAAAAATCAATAAATGCATGAAAAATAGCAAATGAAGTCAGAAAGGGTTGAAAATTGAGGACGTGGCTTTGAATGGTGCATATTGAACGCACAAAAAGTCTGGAGTTAAAATAAGTTTATAAAAATAAAATGCCTTTGTAACAGATGAGTTTTCGTCCGAAACCCTGATACTTCGAAAGAGATTGTCCAGTTTGTACACAAAGTGCATCCAGTTTTTGCCGTAACCCTCTCAACATTTTAGCACATGCTATGTGGGTGAAATGATGATACCATGCCAAGTTTCAACCTTTTCAGAGTTCATTTGTAGTGCTTTTCAATTTCAGGGTCATTTAGCTCAAAAAAATCAATAAATGCATGAAAAATAGCGTTCCTTCGCGTTTCAAATGCCAAAACACATATATACCCTAACTATTACAAAGATTCCCTCCGGTTTGTCCGAAGTGGGACTTTCCAGATAAGTCCGGAAACTCACTAGAGAAGAAAGTGATGACGGTGAAGCCGGTCACATCCCAGAGTGGGATCTTGGGGTATAAAACTTTTTCTTCGCGTGTGTCCCTTTGCGCCATAACCATGGACAATCTTCATCATTTAACAGGATGCTTGGGTCAGTTTTCATTGTGAAGGGAGCAATTTCATGAAACTTTTCATAATCTTCTGACATGTCTGTCTTGTCCTCCACTCCCACGATGTTTCTTTTCCCTGAAAGAACTATGTGGCGCTTTGGCTCATCGTATGATGTATTCGCTTCCTTATCTTTTCTTTTTCTCGGCTTGGTAGACATGTCCTTCACATAGAAAACCTGCGCCACATCATTGGCTAGGACGAATGGTTCGTCTGTGTACCCAAGATTGTTGAGATCCACTGTTGTCATTCCGTTCCGCGGGTCTTCCTTTACCCCGCCTCCAGTCAGATTGAACCATTTGCACCGAAACAAAGGGACCTTCAAATCACGTCCATAGTAAAGTTCCCATATCTCCTCTATGTAACCATAATATGTGTCCTTTGGCCTATTGGTGTTTGCTGCATCAAAGCGAACACCACGGTTTTGGTTGGTGCTCTTTTTATCTTGGGCGATCGTGTAAAATGTATTCCCATTTATCTCGTACCCTTTGAAAGTCGATATAGTTGAAGATGGTGACTTGGCCAGCAAGTACAGCTCATCTCCAACAGTGTCGTCATGCATGAGACGTGTTTGCAACCAACCGCCGAATGACGCCATGTGTGTATGTTTGATCCAGGGCTCAGACTGCTCTAGGTTCTTGGAGCGTACACTATCCAGGTGTTCCTCGATATACGGAGCCACCAAGCTGGAATTTTGTAGAACTGTGTAGTGTGCCTGTGCCCAAGAATGCCCGTCCATACATATTACTGAATCCTTTCCTAGCGTGCCTTTTCCACCCAGTCTGCCCTCATGCCGCGATTCAGGAACACCAATCGGCTTAAGGTCAGGAATAAAGTCAACACAAAACTCAATGACCTCCTCCGTTTCATGGCCCTTGGATATGCTTCCTTCTGGCCTTGCACGGTTATGAACATATTTCTTTAAGACTCCCATGAACCTCTCAAAGGGGAACATATTGTGTAGAAATACAGGACCCAGAATGGCAATCTCGTCGACTAGGTGAACTAGGACGTGCATCATGATATTGAAGAAGGATGGTGGGAACACCAACTCGAAACTGACAAGACATTGCACCAAATCATTCTGTAACCATGGTAGGATTTCTGGATCGATTACCTTCTGAGAGATTGCATTGAGAATGCACATAGCTTCACAATGGCTAATCGAACATTGTCCAGTAGAAGCCCCCTCAATGCAACCGGAAGCAACTGCGTCATAATCATGTGGCAGTCATTAGACTTTAGGTTCTCGAACTTTTTCTCTGCCATATTTATTATTCCCTTTATATTCGATGAGAAGCCAGACGGGACCTTCATACTGAGCAGGCATTCAAAGAAGATTTCCTTCTCTTCTTTGGTAAGAGCGTAGCTGGCAGGACCTTGATACTGCTTTGGATGCATGCCGTCTTTTCCGTGCATACGTTGCTGGTCCTCCCGTGCCTCCGGTGTATCTTTTGTCTTCCCATACACGCCCAAGAAGCCTAGAAGGTTCACGCAAAGATTCTTCGTCACGTGGATCACGTCGATTGCAGAGAGGACCTCTAGGTTTTTCCAATAGGGTAGGTCCCAAAATATAGATTTCTTCTTCCACATGGGTGCGTGTCCGTCAGCGTCATTCGGAACAGATTGTCCGCCAGGACCCTTTCCAAAGATTACTTTTAACTCCTTGACCATATCAAGTATATCATCACCAGTACGGTGGCGAGGCTTCTTCCGGTGATCTGCCTCACCTTTGAAATGCTTGCCTTTCTTTCTTAAGAGATGCTTGATCGGAAGAAATCGACGATGTCCCAGGTACACATTCTTCTTACATTTATCCAAATATATACTTTGGGTATCATCTAAACAGTGCGTGCATGCGTGGTATCCCTTGTTTGTCTGTCCTGAAAGGTTACTAAGAGAAGGCCAATCATTGATGGTTACAAACAGCAACGCTCGTAGGTCAAATTCCTGCTGTTTGTGCTCATCCCACACACGTATACCTTTTATGTCCCACAGCTGTAAAAGTTCTTTAACTAATGGCCTTAGGTACACATCAATGTCGTTGCCGGGTTGCTTGGGGCCTTGGATGAGCACTGGCATCATAATGAACTTCCGCTTCATGCACAACCAAGGAGGAAGGTTATAGATACATAGAGTCACAGGCCAGGTGCTATGATTGCTGCTCTGCTCCCCAAAAGGATTAATGCCATCTGCACTTATACCAAACCATAAGTTCCTTGAGTCACCTGCAAACTCCGGCCACTTTCTCTCGATTTTTCTCCACTGCGACCCGTCAGCGGGTACTCTCAACTTCCCGTCTTTCTGACGGTCTTCTTTGTGCCATCGTAACAACTTGCATGCTCTTTGTTTTGGAACAAACGTTTCAACCGTGGTATTATAGGAGCATACCACATCACCTTGGCAGGAATCCTCTTCCTGGGGCGCTCGCCCTCAACATCATCACCAGGGTCATCGCGGCTGATCTTATAGCACAATGCATCGCATACCGGGCATGCATTCAAATTCTCGTACTCCTCACCACGGTAGAGGATGCAGTCATTAGGGCATGCATGTATCTTCTGCACCTCTAATCCTAGAGGGCAGACAGCCTTCTTTGCTTCGTACGTAATGTCGGGCAATTCGTTGTCCTTTGGAAGCATCTTCTTTAACATTTTCAGCAACTTTTCAAATCCCTTGTCAGATACACCATTCTCTGCCTTCCATTGCAGCAATTCCAGTGTGGTACCCAGCTTTTTCTTGTCATCTTCGCAATTTGGGTACAACAATTTTATGTGATCCTCTAACATGCGCTGCAACTTCAACTTCTCCTTTTCACTTTCGCAGTTTCTCTTTGCATCAGCAATGGCCCGACCAAGATCATCAGCGGGCTCATCTGATGCCTCTTCTTCAGCTT
This sequence comes from Elymus sibiricus, assembly GCA_039707655.1. Taxonomy (NCBI): domain Eukaryota; kingdom Viridiplantae; phylum Streptophyta; class Magnoliopsida; order Poales; family Poaceae; genus Elymus; species Elymus sibiricus. The sequence continues at coordinate 38,841,155 of CM077674.1, forward strand.
CTTCTTCTTCATTCTCTTCCCCCATCGTAGTGCCATCGTATTCAGGGAACTCAAGATAGTTGTCATCATCCTCTTCTTCTTCATTCTCTTCCATTAGAACCCCTCTTTCTCCCTGCTTGGTCCAACAGTTATAGCCGGACATCAAACCGGACGTAAACAGGTGGACGTGAATGACTTTTGAGCTAGAGTAATTCCTATCATTCTTACAAACACCACATGGACAACACAAAAAACCATTCCGCTTGTTTGCCTCAGCCGCACGCAGAAAACTATGCATGCCATTAATGAACTGGGGAGAGCGTCGGTCATCGTACATCCATTGCCGACTCATCGTCATTACACAACACCGAAAAGACCAAATTAATACAAGTTCATACATAAAGTTCATACACACTTATTCTCATAAAACAACATAAAACTATCTAGCTAAAGCATTTAAATGCAACAACAAATGCGATCAAAATCGCAACTAAGGTAATAATTGATCCAACAGCATAATGATACCAAGCCTCTTTATTAACGGCATATTTTCTAATCTTTCTAATCGTCAAGCGCATTGCATCCATCTTAATCTTGTGATCATCGACGACATCGGCAACATACAACTCCAATTTCATCTTCTCTTCTTCAATTCTTTTTAATTTTTCTTTCAAATACTTGTTTTCTTTTTCAACTAAATTTAACTTCTCGACAAGAGGGTCGGTTGCAATTTCCGGTTCACATACCTCCTAGATAAAAATATCTATGTCAACTTGATGGACATAATTGTCATAAACACGAAATGCAACAAATAGTTATAAAAGAGAATATACCACATCCGAATCATAAACTGGACGAGGGCAGACGGGGACGGATATCAAAGTCATGGCACTATGTATAACAAACAATCATACAAGTAAGAAAATTATACAAGTAACTATCTAAATCATACAAATAAGATTTTTTTTATAAAAAGGATAAGAACAAGAGGCTCACCAAGGTGGTGCCGGCGACGGGATGGTGCGGGCGATCGACGGTGGTTAGGACGGGCCCGGGAAAGCACTAAGTAAACCACACCTACACATATGCAAACTAAGAAGTTAATTTGAGCTCAAATTGCATATAAATCAAATAAAATCCCACATAATTACTCCCAAACTAAAACCCACAAATCACTATACTTATAGAGCATTGCACGAGCTAATCTAGCAATGAGAGATGAAAGGACAAAGTTGCTAACCTTTGTGAACACTTGGATAGATGGGGTGCCTTCAAATCTTGACAAATCTTTGGCAAAAATGGAGGATGAGCTCGAGCAAGGGGAAGAATAGAGGAGAGAAAGGCAAAAACAGAGAGAATGGGCTCGGGCTGGACGAAGGGTTTATATAGGGACGTCTTTAGTCCTGGTTGGTTATACAAACCGGGACTAAAGGTCCACCTCTAGTCCCGGTTTGTGATACAAACCGGGACTAAAGGGTCTCGTGGGGCCCCAGCCTGACACCAGCCTGCCACCACCCCTTTAGTCCCGGTTTGTATCACAAACCGGGACTAAAGGGGCTCGTGGGGGCCCCAGCCTGACACCAGCCTGCCACCACCCCTTTAGTCCTGGTTTGTATCACAAACCGGGACTATAGGTAGAAAATGAACCGGGACTAATGATGCCCGTGCCCGCGACCGCTCCTAGCCGTTGGAACCGGGACTAATGCTCACAGTAGTCCCGGGCCGTAATCAAACCGGGACTAAAGGGGCAGACGAAAGGTCTATTTTCTACTAGTGTTATCGTTCCAAAGTTTAGGTGGAATAATTGTAGTTGGCCATCGAATATATCATGGAACATGGGCATGAGGTCACTCTTAATAATATTCTAGCATTTCTTATAAAATTCAGCTGGGAATCCATCAGGACATGATGCCTTATTATTCTTCATTTGTGCAATCGCCTCAAACACCTCCTTCTCTCTGAAAGGGGCCGACAGAATCTCATACTCCTTGGTCCCAAGTTGAGGTAAGTCCCCAACCACATGCTCATCAAGCGCAACAAAATTCTCCTCTGGTGCTCCAAAGAGTTTTTTTTTATAGAAGTTAGAGATGTACAATTTTAGGTTCTCATGACCGATAATGGTACCCTCATCCTGCTCTAGCTGAATGATTTTCTTCTTTCTGTGCTTTCCATTCGCAATCAAATGGAAAAACTGTGTATTATTATCACCCTCGACTACCTGTCGCACTTTAGCTCTAAGTGCCCATTTCATCTCTTCTTCCCTGAGGAGGTTTCGTAATTTCTCCTCAGCTTCTCTCTTAGTGGACAGCCTCTTCCTTTCCATCTAGCGTTCAACAAAAAATATAATCTCGCCATGTCTTCCACCTCTGCTCCGACTGTTCTCAACCTTGGACCGCCGCCGACGGAAAAACTAGCAAGGGGGAACTACCTCCTATGGAAGGCCCAGGTCATGCCGGCCCTGTGAGGAGCGCAGGTCACCGAACTCCTGGACAGCACCGACGCAACGCCCCCGAAGATGGTGGAGCAGCAACAGTCGGACAAGAGCATGGCCATTGTGCCAAATCCGCTCTATGGACCATGGTTGTCCAAGGACCAGCAGGTCCTCAGCTACTTCCTGAATTCCCTATCAAAGGAGATACTCGTGCAGGTCGTCCGTAAGGAAACCACCTTCGATCTATGGACTGCACTTACAACCCTGTTCGCCTCGCAGTCACAATCTTGACTCACGAACTTGAGAATTGCCATCGCCAACACCAAGAAGGGCAACATGCCGAGCACCATGTTCATCGCCAAGATGAAGAGCCTCGAGGATGAATTAGCTGCTGCTGGTCGACCGGTGTCTGATCCGGAGATGGTGAACTACATCCTCGCTGGATTCGATCGCGACTATGATCCCATAGTTGCAGCGGTTGGGGCCATCAAAAAACTCATTACTGTTAATGATCTTTTCTCGCAGATTTCTGCCTTTGATCAAAGGATGGAGATGCTAGGAGACAGACCAGCTGGTGGCTTCCACATGTCCGCAAACGCCGCAAACAGAGGCCTTGGCCAGGCTCACGGCAAGAACTACCACGGGCGAGGATCCAGGGGGCGCGGCCGTGGTGACCGCTCTTCGTCCGCCTCTCCTGCCGGTGGTGGTGGTGGCACTGGCTACCGCCAACGTCTGCGACAACAGCGGCAGCAGCAGGAATGGGACTACCCCGAGTGTCAGATCTGTTTCAAGCACCATGCCGGCGGCGCAAGAGTTTTCTGGCATCGCTATGAGGACAATGATCCTAAAGAAAAGGGAGCAAACGCAGTCACACACTCCTATGGTGTTGATACAAATTGGTATGCAGACACCGGCGCTACTGAACACATCACGGGGGAGCTCGACAAGCTGACAATGCGAGAGAAGTACCACAGATGTGACCAAGTGCACACGGCAAGTGGTTCTGGTATGGACATTACTCACATTGGAAATTCAATTGTTAGAACCCCAATAAAAGATTTGCATCTAAACAGTATTTTCCATGTTCCTCAAGCATCAAAAAATCTTGTCTCTATTCATTGTTTTGCCCTTGACAACAATGTTCTTATAATATTTTATCCTTACTCTTTTGTGATTAAGGATTTGGCAACGAGGAGAGTCATTCTTAGAGGAAAGTGTGAGGGAGGTCTCTACCCAATCATATCATCATCATCATTGTCATGGTCAAATAAACAAGCATGGGCTGTCACCAAGCCAACTTCAGCAAGGTGGCACAGTCGCTTGGGTCATCCATCTTCAGCTATCGTTCAGCATGTTCTTAGCAAAAAATAAACTTCCTTATGAGTCTAGCGTTGAGTCAGGTTTGTGATCCATGTCAACAAGCTAAAAGTCATCAATTACCATACCCTATTTCTACTAGTGTATCCACTGCTCCATTGCAGCTTATATTCTCAGATGTGTGGGGGCCAGCCTCTACTTCAATTGGTAGATTTTCATACTATGTAAGCTTTATTGATGACTATAGTAAATTTACTTGGATTTATCTGTTCAAGAAATGATAAGATGTATTCCAAGTTAACGCAAACTGAACTCCAAAATTTTTGCCATGCAAACCGACTAGGGTGGTGAGTACGTGAAACTTAATTCCTTCTTCCAAAAAATTGGAATCTCACATCGTGTTTCTTGTCCTCATGCTCACCAACAAAACAGGTCTGATGAACGAAAGCATCGCCATGTTGTTGAAGTAGGACTAGCATTGCTAGCAAATGCTTCCATGCCCCTCAAGTTCTGGGATGAAGCTTTCCTAACTGCTACATATCTCATCAATATTCGTCCTAGTAAAGTCATAAAATTTGAGAATCCAATCACACGTCTCTTTGGTGTCACACCATATTATAAATCTCTTTGAGTTTTTGGCTATGCATGTTGGCCAAATCTTAGACCATACAATACGTGCAAGCTCGTGTTTCGTTCAAAAAAATGTTTTTTTCTAGGCTATAGTCCCATGCACAAAGGGGTTAAAAGCCTTGATGTTCCCACATGCAGGGTCTATATTTCCAGAGATGTTGTGTTTGCTGAATTAGTTTTTCCATTTGAATCTCTTCATCCAAATGCCGGTGCTATTCGCCGCAAAGAAATACTTCTCCTTCCACCTAATATTTGGAATTTTGATCATGGTGGAGACAATTGTGCTGACCAATGTGATAATAATCCTGCCAGTTCTAGTCCCTCTCTTATGCCTGTGCAGGTCCCTGAAGAAAACGGAGTCCAAACTGATCAAAATGATCAAAATCCAGCTCAAGATGATGCTATATTTCATGTACAAGGAGAAGAAGTAGCTGGCGCGGCGTATGAAGAAGATATGGAGGCGCCTGCAACTCCTGCGCGTCCATTCTCCTTGGATCGCGCGCGCAAATCTGCGACGGATCGCGAGCCAGACAGCGGTCTGGAGGACCAGGCCTCAGTGACCCGCTCCGTGACTGCCACATCATCACACGGTGGGTCGGCTTCGCGGTCCACCCTCATGCAGCCGATAGCGCCGTCAGGTGCGGGATCCCCTGCGCCAGCGGGTTCTGTGGCCTCGGCGATTCGGCCACACCAGTGACCACTGGATCGTCTGCGGCTAATTTGGAGGGATCTCCTAGATTCTCTGCGGTTGGTCAGAATATGCAGCCTCATGTACAGCCACAACCTGCCACCACTTCAAGGGTTATGACACGGTTACAAAAAGGTATTAGAAATCCAAAAATAAGAACAGATGGTACTATACCGTATGGCATGCTGTGTATTTCAGGTGAACCAACAAGGTTGGATGATGCACTTGGAGATCCCAGATGGAAAACCGCTATGGGTGAAGAATATGGTGCACTAATGAAGAATAAAACGTGGCACTTGGTACCTGATCAGAGAGGTAAAAATATTATTGATTGCAAATGGGTATATAGAATCAAAAAGAAGGCAGATGGCTCCATCGACAGGTACAAGGCACGTCTAGTTGCAAAAGGTTTTAAACAACGCTATGTTATTGATTATGAGAATACTTTTTGTCCCGTTGTAAAGGCTGCAACTATAAGACTTGTGCTACCTATTGTTGTATCCAGGGGATGGAGTCTGAGACAGCTAGATGTACAGAACGCGTTTTTGCATGGTGTTCTGGAAGAGGAGGTCTATGTGAGGCAACCACCAGGATATGAAAATAAGCAGACACCTCACTATGTGTGCAAGATTGACAAAGCTCTTTATGGTCTGAACAAGCACCTAGAGCATGGTACTCAAGGTTAAGTTCACAGTTGAAGCACCTTGGGTTTATTGCATTTAAAGCTGACACATCTCTTTTTATTTACAACAAGGCAAATACTATCATTTTTGTGCTCATATATGTTGGTGACATCATAGTTGCAAGTTCTTCACAGAATGCCACTAATGCGCTTTTGCATGATTTAAGTTCAGAATTTGCCTTGAAAGATCTTGGTGATTTACACTTCTTCCTAGGCATCGAAGTTAAGAAGATTAAAGATGGCATAGTGTTGAATCAAGAAAAATATGCCACTGAACTTGTAGCTCGCATGGGAATGAAGGACTGCAAGCCTTCACCCACACCATTGTCCTCTTCAGAGCAGCTTTCAGCACATGAAGGGGAGCTACTTAAGGAAGAAGAAAGCACCAAATATAGAAGTGTTGTTGGAGCCCTGCAGTACTTGACTCTGACACGACCAGATATTTCATTTGCTATTGATAAGGTTTGTCAATATCTGCATGCTCATACCTCCACTCATTGGACAGCCGTCAAAAGAATTGTACGGTATGTCAAGCACACTGTAGGTTTGGGACTTCAATTCAGACGTTCTAACTCTACTCTTGTTAGTGTTTTTTCTGATGCTGACTGGGCAGGCTGTAGTGATGACAAAAAATCAACTAGTGGTTTTGCAGTCTTTTTTGGCTGCAATCTTATTTCTTGGAGTGCCAGAAAACTGGCAACAGTGTCAAGGTCAAGTACAGAAGCTGAATATAAATCAATGGCTAATGCTACTGCTGAGATCATTTGGTTGGAGTCTTTGCTTGAAGAATTGGGAATAAAGCAACAACGCACTTCATGTTTATGGTGTGATAATCTAGGTGCTACCCATCTGTCTGCTAACCCTGTTTTTCATGCTAGAACCAAACACATTGAGATAGACTTTCACTTTGTATGAGAAAGAGTTGCAGAAAAGAAGTTGGAGATACGTTTCATTCCATCCAAGGATCAATTAGCAGACGGAATTACTAAATCTCTTCCAGCAAGGCCATTTGAGGAGTTCCAGAGAAATTTAAATTTAGGGTAGTTTATATTAAGGGAGGGTGTTAGAATATATGGTTTAAATCTCACTGCAATCTAAACTTCCCTTATCTCTATCCCTCCCGTATCCTTCTCGATCTCCTCCTGTACCACCGCATCCTAGCGATCGGCCAAGTCTTGTACGCCACGACAGGGGCTTTTCCTGTCTTGCATAAATATACACATATGCGCGGTTGATCAATATGTCATATGTAATTGTGTGGAACATCGTCAATGATCTTATCATTTGGGCTGTCAGGTTTACAGACCCGGTCTAGAATGTAGCTGCCGGTCTATGGCGTGTCTACATCTAGACGCGGACGCGCCTCTCCCTGCACTAGCTACATTTCTTGTTTGAATGAAAATATAGGTGGGGATCCTCTCCTCCCGGTGATTGATAATAAAAAAAATGCCGGAGGAGCGAGTAGTGCTTAGGGAGTGGTGAAATGTTATGCTGTTTAAGCGTCATGTTGCTAGTGATCAACTTCATTGCAAATGAAAGCTTGCTTTTATGTAGTCCTTGGCCTGGCATAGAGCCTACCTACCATACCAAACGCCTCTTATATGTGACGAACTCATTATTAGAACTCGTATAAATCTATCTACGGAGAAGGCACAAGAATTGTATGATCAAGAAAAACTGAGGAAACCGAGAAAAATACGTTAAATGCTCTTAGTCCATAGAGCATCAGAAAATTTACACCACTTCATCGTGATCCGTCGTGTTATATGGTAATAATTATTTTAGCTGAATGATGAATATTATGCTGCACTTAATTAGGACGTGTTGTATTACCATATGATATGGCTGCACTTTTATGTATGTACGTATTACCACATGAATATTGTGGCTGACATACAAATACATGTGGCGTCAAGATGGTCTAAGCAAAGGTTTTGGCCAATATACCGGACCCCTTGGTATCGAAAATGCTAGAGCAACGAGAAATGAGTTACGGATTAGATCCATGTATGAACAGCTGTGATTATATATGCTGGGATACGCACCATAGTTGTTTGATGTAGGAAAAAATTATTCAAAATATTTTGGTTCGGTATTTCAGGTTGCCGGTTCTACCGGACCCCTACTGGCATCTGGATTAAATTTTTTTTTTTTTGGTGACAACACACAAGAAAGTACGTAGAGTTCACCGACAAGGGATTGCATCCAGGTTGTACTTCTGTTCCATTTGCTGACTAGTCATATTCTAGATGATTGTCGTACAAGGTGGACACGGTCGCATGTTCGTCCATGGCGGTGTCAACACAAACTTTCTATGTGAATATAAATGCAGCGAGTGTGACGCCCACGGGACCCGGCCAGGGTGTGGTGAGGGGGGATGCACGGCAAGGAAATTAAAACGAAGCCGACAAGCTAAGTCGGAACACATGGGCTTGACACTACATTTCTTAAGTGGCCGACGGTTCTTGCAAGAAAATATCCTTGGCCATTTGAGCAAGCAGATCCTATCCATCGGTTAAAGGAGGGGTAGGATTGTACTTAATTATTTCCAAAATACATACTCCTACTAATCTATATCGGGTCGTACTTGGCAACATTATTCGATCTCTACAGTCAACTGAAATTAACGATCATAACGACGCGCAACCACACTGCCGTCCTCACCGCCTACCTTTCCCCACTAGATCAAGGGAAATATAGCAGTACGATTTTTTGCCGAGCCCTCTGACCCTTCAGAGGGTCTACATCGTGAGTTTATGTGTACTCCCTCCGTTTCAAAATATAAGGACGGTGGCACGGCAGGCATCATGCGCATTCATACACCATACACGTACCGAGAAAAGTCCTCGCATGCCGACACAGTCAAAGTCATTTAGAATTGACAGAGACAAACAGACTGTGATTGTCAATTACTAACCTGTACTGTTTCTTGTGTGAACCCCACGGACCGTGAGGTGACCGGCGGCTAAATGAAATCACGATGGACACACATGGAAACATCGTCAATTATGCTTTGATCTGACCATTATCTGCCACCCGCCTGCCTTAAAGAGTGGCCATGGCCAGCTCGGATCTCACCTACTAGCAGCAGCTGGATACCTGGATCCTCCTGTTCCTGGCTAGGTATAACAGTGTGTTGGCCGTACTTTGGAAATGTATGTCATTAGGCTTTAATTTGAGCTTAACCTTTACTTGCTACCTGCCAATTAATTAAAGGGTGTACCAACAAGAGAAACTTGTATGACTAACCTAAGAAGACAATATATGTGCACTCATGCAGCACGCATGTACTTGATTATTTGGGTCAAACAATTAAGTGAGCTCGGTCGCATGACGTGATTAAGGCGGCCACCATCATTTGCTCCTTGTTGATAAGCATAACTTGAGCGACCAACTGTCATGTTGCGAGACTGAGATGGCGAGGGAGAGGAACGCGTCTCATGATCCTTTGTACTCCATCTCTGAATCTGTTGGGAGTACTTTGTCCGTCTGAGTTTATTAGTCTTCTTCGTAATTTGTGTTAAACTTTGATCACAAATTTGAGTAACAAAATATAAATTATATGCCATAAGAATCGAGCCATTGGAAACTATCTCATAATATATAATTTTTCTAGTAAAATCTAGGGCATTCAAAATAGGGGGAGGACAAAAACCAGGACGGAGGAAGTACTCCATCGTAGCTAGCCGGCTAGCGGCTGCTGGTTAATGAAAGACCATCTCACTTGACCGTTACTTGTTAACAGTAATTAATTATTACTACATGAAAGCACATTTCATATTTCTTTTTCATTGGTTGTTGCTCCATCTTCAACACTCCATGTAACAGATGACCATCTCTGGAAATATACTCCAGCAGGAGCTAGCGCTGAGCATTGCCACGATATTTTGTAAGCATCATTGATTTATGCTTTGAAATGACCATTACCTCCTAACTGTATATATTAAATGATAGCAAAGAAAAAAGACGAGTAAGCCATCAGTTCATTCGATCTTAGCTAGATTTGCCCTGGAAGCCATTAACCTCACCTTTGGGAGGCTGCAATCTGTACTACGTATTAGGTGTTGACTTTTAAATACACGAGCCACGTAACCAGCGCATTTGTGCAGCTAAATTTATTTAGTATTGTGTTATTTTAGTTCTATGCATTTAACATATCATTTTCAGTTCTTGTCCTGCTATTAGATACACGTTTCACTAAAATGATCTATTACATATCTGACATGATTTGTGCTTCTGACCTTTGTTTTAGCTACCAGGACTGCTTGTTCCTTCTATTTTATGGTATGTTATCTCACACAAATAGCACAAAGAGATCGATACCTGACAACAAGTGCCCTCTACATGATATGTATGCATGCCACCTTGAGATCGATACATGATGTCATGCATGTCCTTTGTGATATGCATACATGCATATACTCTTCAGAACTTCTCATGTTTGCCACGTCACGACAGTTTCCAATCACCATGAATTTGATCCTTTAGTGAATAAAAAAATCATGAATGCCCAACCAACTCCATGCTACTAATGTCAAACTTTTTACTTATACTAACAAGAACATTCATGATGATCCATCTAATGCACATTTCTTATTTTCCCCGTAAACATAAGTAACACATGCACCTCCATATGTTTGAGACGTGTTACATTCCCCATTCTCCTATGTTGCTACATATTCAATGTTACCAAATAGAAATTAAGTTTCATTCATTTTAATTCCTTGTTCGGCCTGTAGTTTGAATTTCGTATAAAACGCCTACTGATCTCATATAGCTTCTTGTACATAGTTTTCATAGGAAACAAAGTTGTTGTTTTCTTTTAATTTTGCTTGTGTGACAAACATGTGCCTCCATATTCGTCCACACCTATCCATCTTAATTACTATAACTGCCTATACCACTTGATATTCAATCTAAACTGATGCAACTATAAATTTCTATTTTTTTTATATTTCCCAAATAGTTCTCTCTCACCCACTCTCATTATAGATAGTTCATTTTGATAGTGTTTACGTTATTGTGCATATACTTTGTTTATTATGCATAACTAAAATTTCTTAATACATACTTGACATGATTTGTTTAATTATGATAACATTTTGTTTTGCTGAAACATTATTTCCCAGTCCTCCCACCATAGCTTGCTTTCTTTAATGGTGCCTAATGTTTACTTATAAATTAAATATGAGTTATATTCACTAAAACATATACCATTTATTTGTGTAATTTTTGTGAGTTAACTTTCATGTTGTCAGCGTGATGGTTAGGAAGAGAAACGAGTCTTCTGATCATTTGTGGTCTATTAATTCATCTGTCCTGAAGTAACATGTACTTCCTTCTAAATATATAAGGCTCTCATGTATTTCTAGGTCCTCACTGTAACAACAAAATACATGCTATATTCCAGAAAAGGTACTTACTCCCTACGTCAGTGTGTTGGGGAATTCAGAAATTCCAAAAGTATTAGTCACAGTTGTAATTAATATATCTCATAAGCCACATATCCTCTCGTTTGGCTCTCTTGTACAGGCCCCTGTAACTTCTTGGCACCCTTTTTCATACATTCACAACTCAATCCTCACATTCTCATGCATGGACAATTATTCAATTGCATTTTTTGAGGGCACACTATATGCTCGTTTCCACAACCTCAAACATAACGCTAGCCTATCACAGTGCGTCTTGGTTGCGGTTCAGCTCCTTAAACGCCCAATGTACCTGGACGGATGGAGTACTGTGTGTGTCCTCGTATTTTGTGATTGAAATCTGATCATCAATTTTGACCAATAACGTATCAGTCAAATGCCATAATTTTTTATATCATTAATAACACTTTTTGAACAAGAAGTGATAGGTATAACTTTTGTGACACTGGACCCATGGTTGTTGAATGATGAACAAAATTGAACCTCAAAATACATAAATATGTGGATGACATATGAATAGAGAGGGGAAAAGTATATCATTGCTTTCTTATTGGAAAGAACTCTCTATACTAGTATATTTATGTGGCATATAACTCCTATTTTGTTAATAAAATGGAGGATATAAAAATACATGGGAGCGTCATATATTGGAAGAGAGCAAGTAGTATAATACATTAAAGAGTGACCAGATCTCACTTGTGAGACATTGGAACCTCCAGACGTGTGCCTATGTGTAACCGTGTGCTTGGTTGCGGCGTATTGTCGTACTTTGGAAATATGTGTCCATATGCTTTAATTTGATATTAACCTTTACTTGCTACCTGCCCATTAAAGGGTGTACCAACAAAAGAAACTATGTGACCAACCTATGATGAAGATTCATGTGCTCTTGTGCAGCACGCATGAACTTGAGTGATTTGGTCAAACAAATGACTCAGTAGCATCACGTGACATAAGTATGGTGGCCACGATAATTTAAATCTTCTTGTTAGTGATATGCATAACTCCAGCGACCAACTGTCATGTTGTGAGCGCGATGGCGATGGAGAGGAACGATCCCTACGGACTTGTATGAAGTCACATCCGTAGTAGCTAGCCAACTAGCGGTTCTTGGTGCTAAGAACAAATCAATAATCAAAGACCATCTTCTCTTGACCGTCACTATTTAACAGTAACTAATTATTACATGACATGACATTTCATTTTTCCATTGATCGTTACTCCATCTTCAGTGTACGGTCTGGAAATGTATGGGGTACTCCATGTAATTGTCCTCTTTTGGCTTTATTACATGACATGTAATTGTACTCTCAGCAGGAGACGCGATATTTCGAAAGCATCATCGATGTATGCTTTGAACAGACCATTACCTCCCAACTGTCTATTAAAGGCTAGCAATGAAAAAAGACGACTACGCCATCAATTCATCCGATCTAGCTAGATTGGCCTTGGATGCCAATTAACTTCCCCTTTTGGCAGGCTGCAAAGTACTACTATTTATTCGATGTTAACTTATACTCCTCCTTTGGATTATAAGAACTTCTTAAATATTTATGTCTAACTTTAACCACGAATTTCACTAATAAATTAAATCTGTCATAAAACATATACCATTTATTCGACAGTTTTTTATGAGATCATTGTCATGTTGTCAGCATGATAGCTATGAAGGGAAACAAGGCTTATGATCATTTTTGGTCTATTTATACATCTGGTCTGAAGTATAATATGTACTTCCTCCTAAATATATAAGGCTCTCTCCCGTATTTCTAGGTTCTCACTTTACGAACGAAATATGTGTTATAAGTATTTCCTCTGTCCCTATTTACGTGGCCCCTTCGTATTTTGTGATTGAGCTCTGATCATCTATATCAATTTTGACCAATAATATCAGTAGTCAAAGTTTCAAATTTGGACTAGAAAAACATGACTAAAACGTCTATTTATTCACAATAGAGGGAGTACGTCATTGTGCTATGATCTTAGCCTTTACTTGGTAGCTGCCCATTAAAGTGCACGGTGCAGCAACAAAACAAAACCATGCATATGACCAACCCATAATTCCTCAAGATAGCTCACGTGTGCATGCGTGCAGCAGGTACGCTCCAGTGTTTTGGTTAAACGGATTAATCGGCCCAGTCGGACGATAAGCACAAGAAGTAGCGCGATCGGCTGCTGTCATCTCGTGAGCGTGATGGCAGGGAAGAGGAACGGGTCTCATGATCATGCCATGTTTGTTTGGAAATTTGCGACGGTAACGATATTCTGATAGCATGCATCTTTTGACTTGTTTATGCATTTGATCTGACCATTACCTCCTAGCTACCTGTATATTGGTACACTATTCTTTCGTTTTTGCACGCATGTATTCTTTTTCTTATTTTATTTTTTTTTGAAAAGGAGGATTACCCCGGCCTCTGCATCAAGTGATGCACACAACCATTTTTGCACGCATGCATGCCCCTGCATGTATCACTACTTTATTCCAAGAAGCGAGACCACAATCGGAAAATACACAGGAGCACCTATACGAAAATTAAATTAAAAAAATACCAGGAAAATTCAAAAAAAATCTGAAATCTTGGCATCTCAAACCTTGGTGCCCAATCTACTCCCATATGAAGTTTCATAGAAAAATACCAGGAAATGTATCCGTGGCGAAGAAAATACAGTCCGAACTAAAATCCATCAAAACAGTTTTTTCTATACATAGGAATTTTTTGTCTTTTTAGCCACGGATACGTTTTCTGGTATTTTTTCACAAAATTTCACACGAAAGTAGATTGGACACCCAGGTTTCATATCCCAAAACCCCAGATTCTTCTACGCGTCTTCGCACATCACCATTGGCAATGGGGCCCGTGCACCTTTCTGGGATTCACCTTGGATCAATGGGGTGGCGCCCTTGGACTTGGCACCGCTCATTTTTGATATCTCCTCGAGAAAAAAGTGGAAGGTGCGAGAGGCCATGCATAGCGATGCTTGGCTTGAAAAAATTAGGTTGCCCATGGACTGGACAATGGAGCACATTAGGCAAATTGTGACTCTTTGGGCTCGCTCTCGGTCTATTCACCTTCTGGACGGAATTGAAGATGACATCACCTGGAAGCATACGACAAGTGGTCACTACTCCGCAACTTCGGCATATAAGGCTCAATTCCTTGGCGCCACGCGATCACCCATGGGCCAGGCGATGTCATCCTTGGCGCCACGCGATCACCTATAAGATGACATCACCTGGAAGCATACGACAAGTGGTCACTACTCATCGAGGTATTTTTTTGAACATAATGTTCATACAGGGGTGTGCACCCAGGTGCTACAAATCCTCTTCCCACCACAATCCTTGTTTCATTGAAAGTGTGTGACCTATCACCATGATGAGGTGATTAGTACGCGATGACTAGGAAGGGTACTGGTCAACATTGCGTGACTAGGATTGGCAAGGTCAAGTGGTGGAATTTCCTGCATTCAGACGATAGTTAATTAGCCCCCGCAAAAAAAGACGATAGTTAATTAGCCCCCGCAAAAAAAAAGACGCTCCCAACCCAGCCCCCACCACCACATCGAATTAACCGATGTGAGGTTGAAATGCCCTGCCCTACCCTGCCACATTGGTTCCCTCCTCCATTTCCATGGATTTTTCCACCAGTGGAGCTAACGACCTCAGAGTCTCTTTTTTTTTCTTGCAAAGGAGCGAAGCTTTATATTAATCAAACAGTAGCACAAGCAAATTCCTAAAAGGAAAAGAAAATACAACCCAGTCCTTGGGGAATCCTCCATCCTGCACATGTCGATTACACGCCGATGTTGCTACCGCTGGAGTTCCACTCCGTCGTCGGAACAAAAGAGTAGAACCACGCAGGCAGCTAGAAAGTCACCGATTCTGCTGGGAAGTGTCGGCGGCGTCGAGCCTGAAAGGTCCACAACCTGAAGAATAAGACCACACTGGGTCAATTATATGTAGACGTCCGCCTGAGTCGACGGAAAACCTAGACCGGCATCATTGCCGCCGAGGCAACACCGACCCGACAAAGACACATCCAACTCTCCATATTTCCACAGAGAGAAAGGCAAACATGTCCACCTGATCTCGTCGCTAGATTCGCTGGCAACACATCGTCGAAACTGGAGGACACTTACCCGCAAAAAAGAAAAGAAATTGGAGGACACTTTATTAAACACTGCCACCAACACCATTGGAAGGCCAAAGCCATGGACATCAAAGACCTACCTCTTCACCTACTCCCATCGCTGGATCCGATGGCGCACGCACCACCGGGACCAGAGAAGAATCAGGAGGAATCATTGTTGAACAATGCCGACACCATCGCCGGAAGGGCCAAAGTGACAGACAAGCGGAGACCTACCTAATGCCCCAAGACTTAAAGAAACTATGGCTCCCATCAGTAGACCAGGGCCTCCCCACACAACCACACTGGCGAGTCGTAGGAGGAGAACAAGGTCGGAGATCTACCGACGGAGGAGGAACCCTAGATCGCCTTTGGGGTTGGGGTTGCGTCTTGTACGTGTGCAACTTTGTAGATGGTTAATTGGCCTCACAGTCCTTGTTGGTCTGCTATCAAATCATCCTCATAGCTAGCACCATTAGCTTAATTAAACCTCTTCTAGGTCATGTTCTTTCGATGTCCATCTGTGTTTGTTTGACCGCAGCGGACACGTCCTCTGATATGCTGCAAAGGTATTGCTTGTTGTTAGCTGCATAGCCTAACAACCAGTTGGGCTCCCAAGTGCAGAAGTTTGTAACCAGTAGCAAGATTTTTCCCTCAATGAGAAACCAAGGTACCAATTGATGAGTCCATTTTGCATCAATTTTTACCCTTTTTTTTTGCAGCGTAGTCGTAGGAATTTCAGAGTTTTACTACGCTCGCGCGCCCTTTTGCCTGAGAAGGTGATTTAGAGCGTTGATGTGAAAACGCCTATGTCTGGGTGGACATCACCCTAATAGACGTCATAATAACCTTACAAACGAAGAGAGGATCAAGTGGATGAAAATTAGTAGCACCAGGCTATCCAGAGCTAAAGACGACGTGCGGTACGACAAATCTCGCTCGTACCATGCCTCATACCTCCGACGCTACCACCACTTGGTTGGCTTCTTCTACCCCGGCCATGTGATTGGATCTCTGAGACGAGGAACAGAGAGTCCAGAACCACGCAACATAAGCAGAAAACCTCACCTCCAGAAGAGACCAGGAGGGGGAATCACCAGATAGGCACCGCCAGGTCATCACCTCGATCCAGTCCATCACGTACGAAGTATCCGTACAACAGCAAGTTGTATATTGGAATGTATTCGCACGTATTCATAGCGTACAAAGTTTACCTTTGTTTTTACGAATTTTTGGGTGCAAACAAGTGCACGAATCACGACGCAAACGAGTGGTGATGCTGGGCGCCCAAGTTCGTGCCCCCACACCTGCTTGCCCCCTATGAATTTTCATAGGTCTGTAATTCTATAAACTCGGACCCTCCCTACATCTATAGCTGATAATCCACTTGTAGGTGGAGAAACCCTCTCCACCATCCAAGTTTTAAATGTAAACACTAATAATTGCATTAAACAATATGACATATTTTTGTATTGCATCATTTCATTAGAGGTCTCGTACAAACATAGGTCATTAACACAATTTATGCACACCTTTCCCACTATGGAGTATCCATCTAAACTGGCAAAAAGAAGATAAATAACGGGTGGAAAATTTCCATCTATAAATCAAACATAGGGCATTACTACAATCAGAACATAAAGAAATAACTCATCACATGATCAACATCACCGCTAGGGTTTACATCAGATTAACCATAATCATGTAGGGCAGCTCATATGACTATTGTATTGATCAACAAAAAAGAGATATTATATCTTGACTACTGCCAAGAACCGTAGTCCAGAGGTTGGACTACTCACAACTCATGTTGGAGTAGCAATGATATAAAATGAAGATTGCCTCAAAACGCAAAGTAGCAGCGGGAAAAAAATGGACAATAAATATGACAAGGTCTAGGGGGTATAAGTAGTGCTACGTCTAGAGGAGGGCACCCTGCTGATAGTGTCCTGGACTAGGGTTACTCACCACGTCGTCTCCTGACCAGGTGGGTCGGGCCGAGGACCCCCATGGCGGTTCACTAATGGGCTTCTTCGGGCAGCCCATGGCGCATACGAGGAAGATTCAACAAAACTTGGCGCACAAGATAAGGACTCTTCTAAACCCTAGGCCTCCGGTGTATTCTATAAACTGAGGCTAGGCTATTCAATAGAAAATCCGATATTCATTGCAACAATCTCGTGGTAGATACCTGTACTCTCTAAACCGCTCGAGTTTAGTTCGCTAAACTGGCCTGAGAAGCACTCCGCCTTCGGGAAAGGAGATTGAAGCCGAAGGCTGACCCACTTGAAGTCTGTAGATCGGATGTATCATGTTAAAGCACGTTGGAAGCACAAATTAATTTTAAGACCAATTTTTGGATTGGCCCTAAAAAAAATTGATTTAATTCAGACGTAAAGTTTTTACATAAGTTTTTTGGTTTTTCGAACATATGAAACATTTAACCTATTTTATGTTTTTTTTCAGGAGGCAGGACATCCTCTTGATCGGGGTCTCCTATGTGATGGTTCTGCTCAGGAAATCTTTTTCGACCCGCAGTTTGGCATCTTCCCTGCCGAGCTGCACCTCGGCGTTGTCGAAACACACACGATAGTTGAACTAGTTCCCGAGGAGATACGATCCTAGGGTCGGCCATGTGTCCCAACCCAAGTCTCGAGGGCTACTGCATTGACGATTCAATGCAGAAAAATCAAAGTGTAAAACAGTTTCGGAGGAGATTACGATCCTCAGGTTGGTCGGCCGCACCCAACCTGAGACTCGGGAGCTATTGTGCACCGCGTTTCCGTTCCTAAGTATGCTGCCGAGCATGGACTTGATCCTCAGGGAGATTTCGCGAATCGACCTGAGTCTCAGGGGCTACTAGGTTCAGCGGTTTTATGCTATCCTTCAGGTGCATACTGGACTTTGAGCCGGCACACACTTTGAGGGCTACTGGCTATATATCTCGGCAAAGACTAAATTGCACTAATAAAAAAAATCGCAAAAAATCAGCCCAAGGCCGAGGTGGTGCACCACTGTGGCGCCCCTGCTCGACCGTGCACTAATCATACATGCAAACATGCACGATCGAGATCAGAGACTCACGGGAAGATATCACAATACAACTCTAAACACAAATTAAATATAAATCTTCATATTACAAACCAGGGGTCACGAGGACCCGAATACATAGGTCATACAAACAAATATTATCTGGGTACACACATAGTTAGTCAAGTTTGCCTTAAGAAGGCTAGCATAACAGCGAGACTGATCGAAAAGGCGAAGGCCTCCTGCCTAGGGCCTCCGAACTACTCCTGGTCGGCGGGCTCAACGTAGTAGTAGGTGCCTCCGGGGATCTCCTGCTCCTGGACTCTGTCGTCTGATCGTAGCAACCGGGTAGGGGAAAAGAAGGAAGCAAAGCAACCGTGAGTACTCATCCAAAGTACTCGCAAGACTTACATCAGAACTATACTAAGTATGCATCGGTATCAAAGGAATGGGCTATATCTTTGGACTAAACTGCAGAAATGCCAGAACAGAGGGGGAAAGGCCTAGCCTATCGAAGACTAGCATCTTGAAGCAATCTTGCAGCATCAGAAGAGAGTAGAACACATTACCATATAGTAACAAGTATATATTAGCAATGCCCTGAGATCCTTTCTCGTCTACCCTGCGAGAAAGTGATCCCGAGAGCAGTAGTAACAGTTTAACATTGTAACAGTATCCATTCATAGTTGTAGTAGATCAGGATACAACTCCGAGCGTCCTGTGACCGTGGACACGGCTATTCGAATAGATTACTTCCCTGCAGGGGTGCACTACTCTTACCCAACACGCTTGATTACATCTGGCCGGACACACTTGCTGGGTAATGCCCGGCCTCGGGTAATCGACACGCCGTAGACCAACCTAGACTCTCCAGAGAGGTCAACACGCCGGTCTAAATCCTAAGTGCGAAGCTGTCTTGGGCCCATCGCCCTCTACACTCCTGCACGTTGCGTGGTTGGTCGGGGCCCCGGAGCGACACTGTACACACAAGTGACGTAACCAGCCCACCCCAACAGTTAGCCCGCATCTCTGAATTGTGACATCTGAATCGCTTTCGGAAGGAACGTACGATGTAAAGGGCCCCATTAAACCATTATCCCGCGTGGTGGTAGTGTGTATAGGCCAGCGGCCAACTCAGATCAAATACCCAAATCCGTTAGGCGTGTTTTAGTAGCTCGCAGAGACGAACAGGTTCCTATCGCTCCGACTTGATAACACGCGGACCACGACCAGGGACCAGGCCCACCTCTCCTAGGTGGTCTCCGCCGGCCCTATCGTTCCGCCACAATATCACTCGCGGGTACCCTTGGGTTCAACCCGTCTTGTTTCATTATCTCGCGGGCACTCTTGGAGCCGGCCCGACTTTAACAGTTTAAAGTATTGCAGTAATGTAACATTTCCGTGATCATCACCCAAAGTGATCACGGCCCGATAACAAGCCTGGCAAACGGACAAGGGTGAAGGGCCAGCTGATGAAACATAGCATACCTAACTAAGCATCATGGGATAGCAGGTAAGATATCAATAACAGGCGACGAATTCAGGCTATGCATCAGAATAAGAGCTATCGGAGCAACAACAGAGGCAATTCTAATGCAAACAATAGAGAGAAAGAGTTGGCGATATCTGAATGATCAAGGGGGGTTTTGCTGCACCTGATAGGACATGTAGAGACTAATTAATGCCAGGACAGCCACACAAACAGACTAGGAGTATATATAAAGCCAGAGCCCAGCACATACCCGGTAGACCAAGCTGCTGCTGCTGCATGCCCTTGAAGGTTCATTCACAAACCTACTCCTTCCGAAAGATCGGCCATGGGAAGCATCGGAACCGCCAACGGCAACGGGATCGGGAACGGCAGTGCCGCGGTGGCGCGGCGGCGGCACGCCGAAGGCCCCGCGGCCATGCTCGGCATCGGCACGGCCAACCCCACCGGCGTCGAGGTGCCCCAGAACATCTTCGCCGAGAACCTCTTCCGCGTCACCAAGAGCGACCACCTCACTGAGCTCCAGCAGAAGCTGACCAGAATTTGTACTACCGCTATGTTTTCCCTTGCTCACCACGTTCAACTACAGTACTACCATCTGCATGCATGTTTTTTTATCTCGTACAGTTAATTTATGCTTCCTCTTTTTGGCTTGCAGGCGAGAAGACGGGTATCGACAAGCGCCACTTCCACCTGACGGAGGAGACGCTGGTGGCGCACCCGGAGCTGTACGACCACGAGGCGCCGTCGCTGGACAACCGCCTCGACATGACCGTCGACGCCGTGCCGAAGCTGGCGCAGTGCGCGGCCGCTAAGGCCATCGCCGAGTGGGGCCGCCCGGCGACCGAGATCACCCACCTCGTCTTCAGCACCTACTCCGCCTGGGGCGCCCCGAGCGCCGACCTGCGGCTGGCCACGCTGCTGGGCCTCCGCCCCACGGTCAACCGCACCATCCTCAGCCTCCACGGCTGCTATGGCGGCGGCAGGGCGCTGGGCCTCGCCAGGGAGCTCGCCGAGAACAACCGCGGCGCGCGCGTCCTCGTGGCCTGCGCCGAGATCACGCTCGTCTGCTTCGGCGGGCCCGACGGCGGCAACCTCGTCGGCCACGCGCTGTTCGGGGACGGCGCCGGGGCGGTCATCGTCGGCGCCGGGCCCTTCCGCGACGGCGAGCAGAGCCCGATCTTCGAGATGGTCCACGCCACGCAGACCACGCTCCCCAAGACCGAGCACGCGCTCGGCATGCAGGTCTCCGGCAGCGGCGTCGACTTCCACCTCGCCATCCAGGTGCCCACGCTCATCGGGCAGAACGTGGAGCGCTGCCTCCTCGACGCGTTCTGCGGAGGAGACGACGACGACGACGACGACGATGGTGCTCATCTTCCGTCTCCATTATCCGGGGACGGGAAGTGGAACGACCTCTTCTGGGCGGTGCACCCGGGCGGCCGTCCGATCCTGGACAACATAGACAAGGTGCTCCAGCTGGAGCCGGAGAAGCTGGCGGCCAGCCGGCACGTCCTCCGCGAGTACGGCAACATGAGCGGCGCGACCATCGTCTTCGTGCTGGACGAGCTGCGCCGGCGCCGGAGCCTGCTGCCGGAGTGGGGCGCCATGCTGGCCTTCGGACCCGGAGTCACAATCGAGACCATGGTGCTCCGCTGTCCACGCTAGGTGCATCGATGGCGTCCAGTCATCCTTCTCAAGCCTACTTAATTATACCATTATACGTACGTACGTATTTGTGTGTGCACGTACGTGTGTCAAACTAAATGGACACGTTGAATAAAGTCGTAGTTCGATGCAAAAAAAATAAAAAATAAAAAACTAAATGGACACGTACGTCAGTCAAATCAAATTAAGGCCTCAAACGGCCACGTCCCACTGAGCTTTCTCCATGTCCCATACGACTAGCTATAGCCATTAATTATATACTGTATGTAGTACCTGCTGGTGTAATATGATTCTGGAAAAAAATACTACTTGGATGTAATAAATTGAAAAGTTTTTTTCGTAATATTTTCTAGCTATATGCGCGTGTTTACCAAGGCGATTCAGATAATTTTTGAATTTTTTGAAGGATTTGCGGTAGGAAATCCACGTCCTGTGCTCAGAAAAATGAAGGTGTGTTATAAGAAGTTGAGGGTCCAACTCCGATTAAAGCAATGGCTTTGGTGTACTCCACATTAAAACATGACTAGTCAATCTCTAAAAAAAATATGAATGGTCAGATGGAACATGAGAAATAATCTGGATACTGTCACTTTTTTTTTTTTTGCAGTGGATACAGTCACTTGGTACCTTCCTGTTTTGTCTGTCACCGAGGTTTTCTACTTGCCGGATACATAGAAAGTATTGTAGGGGTCTGATAGAACCTTGGAGGTGTTTAGTCCATGGACAAGTTCAACAAACATAGCACCTCGCACCCAAAAGAGGCAAAGGAGATAATAATCATCAAGATGGAAAACTACCCGTAGTGAATAGAAAATAATAATACTCCCTCCGATTCATAATACTTGTTGCTCAAATGGATGTATCTAAACGTATTTTAATGCTAGATACATCCATCTGAGCGACAAATAATATGGATCGGAAGGAGTATTAAATACTCTGAATCAATCGGATTGGCGTCGGTAATTACTGATCGGGTGCTCGATGCGATGCATGAATAGAGTCTGCCGGAAGGCGCTGGGGAAGCATGTCTAGCACCTGAAGACCGGCCAGAGAAAACCTTGGTGACAGACAAAATATTGGTACCTCCGTCGCCTGTGACTCGTGATCTGGACAAGAATAGGGATCGTAGGGGCAGATCTGGAAAAGTGCCGAACACATGAACTCATGATGTCAAAGAAAACTAGCGAGTAATCCGACATTGTGGACTTGTGCCTCCTGAGTTAGGCCAAAATCACTATTTTATCCTTGTAAGAAAACTTCAGCACAAAATAACCTCTTTCAGAAATTATTTTATGATTTGACCATTTTTTAAAACGCCATGATTTATGATGTTTCTGTTTCACATAGAAACATCAAACAGTAGAACACTGCTGACCTGGGCCTAATTACCATTAATAAATGACGTGGCACAGGTAAAATGCAAAAATGATGGCGTTGCTACAGCCGTCTAGATCCATTAATTGCTAACGTGCCTCTGGTGGCTTATGATTTGTCACGTCAGAGCTAGGTTTGTCTAGGTTGCAGAGGCGGACAAGAGCGATCCCGTCTGGATCCGGTCAATCTTTTCACTCCACGTGACCACACCGTTTACCGTCTCATTTTGGGTTGAAAATGCTAGACCCACATACCAAAAATCTATCACATCGTGGTAACTAAAGTAGCCTATATCTACTAATAATAAAGTAAGATACGTTTCTCTGTTTTTTAATCCGTTCACCCATATTATATTATGATTATCTGAGATGTTTTACTATCTGAGGTGGTACTAATTTTTTGGCAAAAATAGTTGCTGGTCGAGGAGAATTATTGGCCCACATATTCTGGCATGTTGAAGATTTCTGGCGGTTCCTGGGCCTACCTGGGCCAGGTTTTCTACAATAATCGGAAAAAATATTACATTTGTGGGGGATCGAACTAACGATCAGAGCACCATCGTGCGAGGGACGCAACCAGCCGAGCCAACTATTGAGCTGAAGACATGATTCGTTTTTCCATTATATAATCCCACCTTGCTACCTTGCACTCTTTTCCACCAATTTATATACACCTCCGATCTGAAATCAATAAGCCATCTACAGAATTAATAATGAAAGGGGAAGGATTGAGCCCAGAATATGTGGGCCAATAATTCTCCTCGACCCGCAACTATTTTTGCCAAAAAATTAGTACTACCTTGGATAGTAAAATACTAGTAAATATGCCCGTGCGTTGCAACGGGAGAAAAAAAATCACATGCCCCACGGCCCATCTAGGTTGCCAACTCTCTTCTTCGCCAGCATCATCGATGCGGTCACAATGTGCACCTTTTCACGACGAAAGTGATCAATCCGAAGACGACGATGATCTTGATCATCATACTCTAGCACACACTGACTTGTAACTCCATGTACTTGTAATGATGGTGGATGCCACTCCTAGTATTAAATGAAGTTTCAATCTTGAGGTAAAACATAAATGCAAGCTAAATTCTTTTAAGAAGAAAATGTAACTACCTAGGGTGAAACGCTAATGGCCTTTGTTATGAATAGAGTAGCACTATCCATTTGTTCCATTTCATTCAGATAAACATGAAGATATATGTCTGAAAGAATGAATAAAAGCCTTTATTATCATCTTTATAGTCAAAAGATGCAATTTCTAAATTTATTTAATCTATCCCAGGCAATTTATTTTCTAGTATTAGTTTATGGATCTACACACCATTCCACATAGCAAAGACACATCGATGGATAACATGGAACTCTTTTTAGTTGATAACATGGGACTTGATGTTGCCCATATTCACGGTTGCTGATCCAGTTGTCAAAATTATATCATCTACATGCTTGAGCAGCCAAAGAAAAGGAACACGAATTCCAAGTTATCACATGAACCTGCAACTAAAACCAGGTGCTTTTTCTAGAATTCCTGAGCTACTAACGTACATGATTTCACTATTTTTTGTCGTAGTCATACAAGTTTTTATATTAAACAACCGCACTATACGTATGATAAAAACCCGTCCGATGCTTGCATGATGCATGCCCATCACCCTTGATCAAATAACCGCAACAACGTGAGATGCATGATGTAGTGTCGGGTGCAGATCGGACAGTAAAACGTCGGATGTGAATCAATTTTGTATATTAAAACAAGAAAATCCACCAGCCCTCTTGAAGCAAGCCTCCCACCTTGATGAGTTCAATATCTCTACAGTAGTTCATATTATGGAAGCCCCTCAATGCAGGGAAGATGACATTGTCCATAACTCCATTTTAATTATATCAAATTACATAATTTGTTCTTATATCAGATGATGTAGAAACATTCGGAGTATATAAACAAGACAAATATGACATCGTACACGCATCGAACTTCATGAAAATGTATCTTCCCAACTAATTCTAGAATTAACCAAGAATTCTACCCCGCGCTCAAATCTGCAATTCACCAAAATATATGTACCTAATATACTGCTCCCAAATTTAAAGGAGAAAACAAAATCAAAATAAGAGGTATATTTAATGCAACGCCAGGAGGAATTATATTTTCTCACCTTCAGGACATCCCTCATGGAAAGCAATACAAACACTAAGAAAAGTATGAATGATAGGGGTGGGGCTGGGAAGATCGAGAAGGAGGTGAAAGCACCAGCCACAGCAAATGCGAACATAACAATCAGCCATCAGAAGTGTTGCCACCGCTGCTACGCATGTCGCGTGTGGGGTGCGTGGGGAGCCGTTGTCGTGGAGGGAGGCACGGTGCGCCGACGGTAGGCGATTGCTGGCGCTAGCCGCTGCACTGGAACCCCAGCCGATCGAGCCCCCATCTATGATCTATCTCAATCCCTGAGCCTCGCCGATGCCCGACCCCAACCACTCTCCATGCCAAGCAGCGGTGCTGCACCCAAGGGCTTGATACCGCGCGCTAGATGCCAAGGTCGGGGCTGCACGCATGGTATGTATTCGCCGCGGGCGTCCATGTACAGGCTGGCCGTCCGGTGCGCCTCATGCCGAGATCGAGATTGCATCGATTGCAACAATATTGGGGGTGGTTGCCGAGCGCTTTCTACATGCTCACCATCGTTGCTCCATATAGCTTTTTATGGGATTGCCCCATAGAATTGTTGTTGCCGATCCGACGAGAGGAGAACGAGCTCGGGAGGAACACGAACGAGAGAGAGAGAGGTGTTTTGTGCCGCAACGACTTCGCAGTTTTTCTGTTCTGTTATTCCTTGCTTTAAGCGATTACAAACTGAAGCTAACTATCTCCCGGTCGTGGCTGCCTCGATCCGTTTCTGTCGCTCCATCCAACGACTGGATCAGAAGACAAAGCCCACGTCCGGGAGAGAATAACGCTAAGGAGAGGTGCGTGCTAGCTGCCGCTCCCCACTACGTGCGTGCATGCCAAGGTCACATCTCGACCCATGCACCCGTTATTTTAAACAGAAAGAAAAAACTCATACGTTACATGCATGAGATTAGCTAGGCCTAACAAGAATTGCATGCAGCCTCAGCTTACCGTCAGAAAATTGATGCCTACTGGCAAGCTGGAGCGACCTGAAGCCATAGCAGCAATCACCCCCGATCGTAGCACGTCGCCGCGGTACTCCTTGTCATCCATTATGTCCGCGAGCTGCCTGAGAAGCGTGTAGAAGACAATGCGGAAGGCGTCGAGCCAGTCGAATGTCAGGGACGTTGGCGGCGCCGGACAATTGATCCCGGCATGGCGTGAAGTAGTCGGACTTGGCTAGATGAGGTGGCGCCGGGGACAGCTCAGCGGCCCCGCTTGGGGAGGTCTGGTGGTGTCGTGGATGACTCATCCATGAAATCCGGGGCGCAGTGCTTGTGCGTCTCCATGCAGTCGGCCACGGCGTTGCATCATCGTGGTTCACCGGTGTCTCGGCGGCGCAGCGCTTGCGCGTCTCTCCAATGACATACACAGTGGTCGATCGGCGTGGTTCAGCGGTCTCTCAATCTCGCTACTTATAGGTCCCGGCGGTTAAGGGAGGTGACGTAGTGTCCGTATCAACGTGATTTGATCGGGACAGGGATTCGTGTGGGCCAACAATTGCTCGTCCAGGCCCAATATAGGCAGTTATCCCGCTCGTACATGAACCAAATAGTATGGACGGACCGCCATATACGTGACCAAAACTAACAAAAACAAATCTAATCGCGGGACGAAACCAAGAATATCACCTTGCTTTATTAGTAGGTATATATATATATATATATATATATATATATATATATATATATATATATATAGATATAGATATGCTAAAGTGTTCGGCACAAGTTAGAGCAGACTTTTCCTACTTTTCAGTGTTTCCTACTTTTCAGTGTTAAAGGAATAACTGATTATTATTTTTGCTTAAAGAAATAGTTTCCTACTTTTTGCTCATGTTATCATCAGATTTTACGTCAGAGCAGACTTGCAATGCCAAGTTAGAGCATGAATCAAGTTGGCGCTTTCCTCCATGCTCTCTTCGCAATTGTATAAAGAACCGGAGAGCATGGATAAACAAAATAAGAACAAAATATGCAAGCTAGCTTAAGGTAAGTTTTTTTCCTCACAAGCTTGTCAACATGGAGATCTCTATATCTGGCTCAATAATTCAATGAACAAAAAAAATGGTCTTGCTTATGTGATCATAAAATGTACTGGAATATATATTTTTTCGAAACGGAGGCAAAAGATTTGCCTCATCCATTAATTAAGAAGAAGTTTAGAGTTGCTTTTACATCAGAAAAGCTAAGATAAGACACATAGATTCTACTCTCGCGGCATGATGTTTCCCAAGTGCTTCGCGCCGGCGGCGATCCAAAGCCTAGCCTCATTCTTGATGTTACCAAAGATGATGGATGGGAGCGTCGATTTTTGTTGGAACACCCTAGCATTTCGCTCACACCAAATAGTCCAGCAAGACAGCATGGTGAGGGTTGCCATTGCCTTCCGGTTTGCCACGTTCTTCTCGGACATGTTGATCCACCAATCCTTGATGTAGCGCTCGTCATTCCAGCGAGAAGTGTCCATGCCGTCTAGCCCAAGCCAATCCTTGATCATGCCCCAAAGCCTCCTAGTGAAACGACACTTGAAGAAGAGGTGATCCACCGTTTCATTAGTCTGCTTGCAAAGAGGACATAAACCGCAATTTGGCCAAGCCCGCTTCTGGAGCCTATCCGCCGTCCAAAGTTGGTTTTGAATTGCAAGCCATGCAAAAAATTTGACTTTTGGGGGCGCCCAGACCTTCCAGACCGCCTGGCCCATGGGTGATCGCGTGGCGCCAAGGAATTGAGCCTTATATGCCGAAGTCGCGGAGTAGTGACCACTTGTCGTATGCTTCCAGGTGATGTCATCTTCAATTCCGTCCAGAAGGTGAATAGACCGAGAGCGAGCCCAAAGAGTCACAATTTGCCTAATGTGCTCCATTGTCCAGTCCATGGGCAACCTAATTTTTTCAAGCCAAGCATCGCCATGCATGGCCTCTCGCACCTTCCACTTTTTTCTCGAGGAGATATCAAAAATGAGCGGTGCCAAGTCCAAGGGCGCCACCCCATTGATCCAAGGTGAATCCCAGAAAGGTGCACGGGCCCCATTGCCAATGGTGATGTGCAAAGACGCGTAGAAGAGAGCCTGGTCCATCTTGTCGCAAGGGTTGTCAAGGCCAACCCACATCTTAGCCGGGTCCTTCCATTCGAACCATAGCCATCTAAGTCTTAGCGCCCACGCAAACTTGGTGAGGTCGATGACACCAAGGCCCCCGAGGTCGGTTGGGCGGCAAACGTTGCGCCAGTTCACTTTACACTTGGCCCCGATGGCCTTGTCCGTGCCCGCCCAAAGGAAAGCCCTCTGGATCTTGTTATAGTTATGAAGTGTGCTGGCAGGAGGGTTGAGGGAGATGATGTGGTAGGTCAGCTGCGAAGTGAGGACTGACTTGACAAGAGCACATCGCCCCATGGTCGTAATGTTCTGCCCATCCCACGGCACCAGCCGTGCCGCCGCCTTATCTTCAAGGAATTGGAAGTCCCCTTTCCGAAGCTGCCAAACCGAAAGTGGTAGACCCAAATATTTGATGGGGAAGGCAACCTTGGTGGCAGGCAGGCTAGCAAGAATCGCATCTAGATCAATAGCCTCACAACGAATTGGGACAACCGAGCTCTTCTGAAAGTTGGTGCATAGGCCCGACACGTTGCCAAAGCAGGTGAGCACCTTTGCGAGGTTCTCAAGATCTTCCTTGATAGGGGCCATGAAAACCGCCGCATCATCGGCGTAGAGGGAAGTGCGGAATATTGCCCTCCGTCCTCGAATCTTATGGAAGAGGCCATGGGTGGTTGCAAGGTTGAGGATTTTCTGCAGCGGGTCAATCGCGATGACGAATAGCAACGGTGAGATAGGGTCCCCCTGTCGAAGGCCGCATGCATGCAAGACCGGAGGACCGGCCACTCCATTGAGCAATATCCTTGAGGACGACGTATGAAGCAAGGCGGTGATCCAGTTGCGAAACTTGGGTGGGAACCCTCTTCGTTGCAAAAGGTCAATGATGTACTCCCATCGGACCGAGTCAAATGCCTTCCGGATGTCGAGCTTGAAGAGGAGTGAAGGCGTTTTACTTTTGTGCAGCTTGCGAGCAAGACCCCTCACGTACATGAAGTTGTCGTGAATGCTTCTCCTTTTGATGAAAGCACTTTGCGCATTGGAGATGAGCGAGTGCATGTGAGGGCCAAGGCGGTTGGCAAGCACCTTAGCGATGATCTTAGGAACGGCGTGGATGAGGCTTATAGGTCTATAGTCAGAGATTCCTTCTGCTCCCTCCTTCTTGGGGAGAAGCACCACGTTCGCCGAGTTAAGCCACTTGAGGTTGGCCGTGTGGAGGGTGTCGAAACAGGGGATGACATTCATCAAGTCCACTTTGATGATGGGCCAACAGTGCTTGAAGAAGATGCCAGTGAAGCCGTCCGGCCCCGGTGCCTTGCCGCATGGCATCTGATCTATCGCAGCTTTAACCTCCTCTTCAGTGATGGTGGAGTCAAGCTCGCCCAACTCGTGGTCCTGGTCCTCGAGGCCTAGCTCATCCCAATTGAAGTCCATGGACCTCCTGGTCCCTTTTCCCAGAACATTGGAAAAGTGCTCGTAGATCAAGTTCTCTTTTTGTTCATGGTCCGTAACCCAACCATTGTTGTGTTGTATCCTGTGAATGTGATTCTTCCTACGTCTCGCGTTCACCCTCCGGTGGAAGAATTTGGTGTTGGCGTCACCCTCTCTCAGATTGGAAATTCTCGCACATTGCTTCTTTCTTGCTCTCTCTAATACCGCCAAGCTCACGACCCTTCGTTTGAGCTTGGCCCGTAGATCTTGCTCAGGGATGGAGAGAGCACGCCCCTCCTGAGCGATGTCCAGTCGAAGGATCACAAGCAGAGCGGCATGGAGGTGCAGTTTAGACCTGGAGAATAATTTCCTACTCCATTCGGTGAGTCTTAGCCCCGTCTTCTTGAGCTTGTGAGCTCAACGAAAGGTTTAGAGAAATGTACTGGAATATGTAACATCAGCACACAGTCCAACCTATATTACTGATGCAAAAGGGAGTCATTTGCAATGGCGCCAGCACCATGATTTTTTTCTAAACCTTGCCAGCACCATGATTTGATTATAACAAGTTGAATGACAAGTTCACAACAGCGCAAGGAGATCACATAAACAGGGAAGGCAAAATGAGTGATACATGCACAAAATCATAATTTTCCATTTGAGATTTGAGCACTAAAGTATATGGTATGTAGATAGATCACAGATACTGAGAGAGAGAGACACCTGACAGTCACATCGCTGGATGCATGAATTATCTTTTGCCAATACTATAAAGATTAAGATTATTAGATCTAACACTTTTGTTTAACTTTAACCTGCAGAGCAGACAGCCACTAGTACAGTTTCAATATAGTTTCCAGTGCATGAGAATGACCTGCTCCTGGTTCTGGGTATCATGTGTTATACCAGCTGTGATGCATGCCTGCCTCCCTAGCTTGATATTTCTTTACCCGTTTTCACCTTTAGTTTCAACCCTTGAAGATTCTTGCAGCCCATGACAGGGACAGGGACTCATGCTGTATCTTGCATTTGTTGCTGCTACAAATTTTCAACACAAGTGTTGCATTTCAAGCTTAGGAATTAATCAACATCAGCGTCTTCCTCTTTATGTGCATGCACTTATCTGCAAGACTGTCACATCAGATGTAATGTTTCTAAGTTAGCCACAAGTTTCTTACCCTGATGCAGTTTAATCTTGCTTGACATCCAAAGTTCCAAACCAGTCTTGCCTTGAGTTATAAACCAGGCACCTTCAGGTTCTCGTGAGACTAAAATTAGTCCAGGATATGCGTGCATGGCTGACCTCTGATCATGCTAGGTAATGTAACATTCACAGAAGAGTAATTTAGGATGCATGTAGACACAGATCGGTGCAAATTAGCACATCAAAAAAATCACACAAGAGTTTCTTCCTCCCTATCTACTCTCATCTAGCCCCAAGGCCCCAGCACTCACAAAACCAGCAGGACAAAATCGTACATGTCAAAATTGAGTCTCATACAAGCTAAGCTTCATAAAAAATATACTCCATCCGTCACAAAATAAGTGTCTCAACTTTATACTAACTTTAGTACAAAGTTGTACTAAAGTTAAGACACTTATTTTGGGACGGAGAGAGTATCTAGCCTATATCTGCAGCTTGGATATCAAGTGAGGAGAAAAATGAAGCATCAGGCATTCAGAACAAAATAATGAGACCTCTGAAGCAAAAGAACAAAAGACAGTATATATACTTAAAAGTCTGAATTAATTAGTATATATCTACAAAAGAAAGGCATAAGCATGATGCCTACTTTTGTCCTAGTTGCTATGACCCTTTTTGACTCTATATATGCTAGCTACCTTTGGCCGGTGTCAAAAAAAGCATCAGGTATTAACATTGGTATCACGCATATTCTCTGTAAATCGTAAGCATTAATGCTCCTGCATCCTTTCATGCAGAAACATGGAGTTTAATTTTCTTCTGTTAAATGAGTGAAAATTACGTCAACACCAATTACACGAGTAAATCATCATCCGAAGTAGCAGCTACTAATTACTAGTAAGCAGCCTCCATCAGTAAAAGGAAACAACTAATTAAACACCGTTCGATTAAGGGAAACAAATTTATTTACCAAAAAATGTTAAATGATGTACGCACAACATTGAAGAGATCAACTGACATTGTTTCTTTGCTCCTATTGTTTGCATTTTAACTTTTACTGTGCTGTTTCTACATGATCTTGGCAAACAATGAGCCACACGAGAATATGCAGGGTAGCATTAAACCAGAAGTTAGCCAACTAAGGAGAATACTTGATAGTACTTGTAGTAACAAGGGCTAGCAATAAAGTAACAGAAGAAAACAAACTAAAGATGAAGCCAGCTGCACAAATTTAGTTCTTAGGACTAGGAGAAGGGGGGAAAGCAGAGAACAAAAATGATGTCTTTAAACTTTATTTTGCTTTGTAAATTTGAACTCATGTGCAAGTGAGTAACCATTATACCCAGGACCATATAGATCAAGTTAGTTTCTAATCAACACTACGAAGGACCAATATCTCCAACTAGTTAACTCTCAACACTTCCCAGGCACTCATTGTTAGGGCTCCGTGAGCTGAGCCGTGTAGTGCAGAGTGAGACAGCACATGTAGCACTACTTAGCACAATCCAGAACCGTATTCAACCAATCTATACATCAAGAACCATATGGAGCAACAACCGGTTCGCTGTGCGTGGTGTATTCCCTATCTCCTCTCTCACGCGGCAGCGAACCAGAGGCGACGGCTGTGGTGATCTGACGGCCAGTTCTGTCGCCAAAAGTTTGGAAGAGAGGAAACAAAAGAAACTTTTTTTTTTTCGCTTGCTTGGGGAAAGAATCCACGAGATGTGGCGTGTGGATTTTAACCCTGGTGGTGTCACCGGGTGGTTTCATGCAGAAACCCGGCCAAGTCTAGCCAAACAGTGTTATACGATAGATCGGGATCCAATCTCGGTCGGGGCAAATCCACATGTATCGGCAGGGTTTTGGCCCCGATCCCGGAGGGAGTGGGGATAACCCAACAAGGCCTTAGGGTAGAATAATTAGCATGAGGATTATTATTTTAATAGAACTGACAGGACAAATAAACTTATCTGATGCGGTTATTATTTTAATGAATGGTGATAAATGCTGAGCTTCTAGTAACAAATTAGCAACTATACATGGTGGTAAAATATTTGTGTAATCTACCAGTCATGCCCAAATTAGGCATAGATTTGATTATTATTTTTCACCCATCCAGCAAAGAACCACTCAGAGTGAGATGCTCAGAACTTTTGGGCATCAATAACAAATCAGAATAGAATTAAATGTGCACTCAATACCACAGTTCAGAATGCTGGGTGGTTGACAACTAAATTACTTACTAATCTACATCATGGTCAACAAAAACCTGAAGATTCTTCCAGAATAGGTTTGGCTTGACAACAGCCTAGAAATTCATCAGCTGAGTCAGAATTCAAGTAGGAAAAAAATACTGGTCAAGGCCTGCTGGACAGCTCAATCAAAACAGGAGATTAGGAACACACCAGGGGGTGCATAAGTAGGGACGAACAGCAAACTCAAGAGTGCTTATTTGGTCATAGCTACTAACAGAATTATTATTTTCTCTCTCCTAAGCAAAATAAAGAAATAATTATGTTCATTAGATCTGGTAAGCTGCATATTGTGCTATCTATAAATAAAAGATCTCCATAATGTTTTACACCATTGATGGAAGGCCATGAAGGTTTCATAATGAAACTAACATCTCTTTACACTCTGTATATGCAACATATATATAGAAGAGACCGCAAGCAACATTTTATTCTATTACTGTAAAAGATGCCACCATTTTAAAATTCATACATGCACAAAAACAAGGTGTCATCAATACATAGCATAGATGGAAATAAAGAGCAGAAGATGTAAAGGATACTAAACATGATAATGTAAGCTCACATTCAGCCCACGCGAACAGACACTACTAGGGAAAACCCTAGCAGTAGAGCGGGGTTTTGTCATATCAGTAGCGCGGGTGGGCGTGCTACTGCTACGGCGCTACAGCTAACTCACTAGTAGAAAACAGGGCATCTGTCCCGGTTCCAGAGGGCCTTTAGTCCCGGTTTTGGAACCGGGACAAAACGATCGGGACTAATGCCCATCACTTTTAGTCCCGGTTGGCTTACGAACCGGGACTAAAGGTGCTCCACGTGGACGCTGTGGGGCGCCCAGGCAGGAGGACCTTTAGTCCCGGTTGGTAACACCAACCGGGACTAAAAGGTAGCCACGTGGACGCTGTGGGGCGCCCAGGCAGGAGGACCTTTAGTCCCGGTTGGTAACACCAACCGGGACTAAAAGGTAGCCACGCGTCAGCAGCTCCCAGGCGCTGGGGTTTTTTTTTTGAAAGGGGGGTTTAGGGTTTTTTGAGGGTTTAGGGGTTTCATATTGTGTTAGCTAGCTACTACATATAGAGAGAAGTGACCTCTCTTTCTCCATGCTTGGTCGACGCTAGCTACTACATATAGAGAGAACTCGACGCTAGCTAGTAAGCAATGAAGGAACCATTAATTACACAACATCGTCATGCATGATCAATATATAGAGAGAAGTGACCTCTCTTTCTCCGTGCTTGTTGGTCGAACAACAAGTTTTCGTATATCTATTTGACGCTACTACAGATAGTACACGTTGATGCATATATATATATAAAATGTAACATCTGTTATGATCCCTAACATCATCGACGACCAAAATCGGTTTGCAATTCCCGATGGCATTTTCCGTCTTTAGGAATGACGTGGTCAACAAAGAATCCCGCCAACTCCTCTTGAATTGCGCGTAGGCGATCAGCTGGTAGGAGTACGTCCCACTTCTGCTAGGTCTAATTTAAAGAAGGGGGGTCAATATATATATATATATGAATGAAATCAACACAATTGATGGTGATAAAATAAAATTATGAATATTGTTTACGTACTTCAAATTGTTGTTTAGTGAAGCCCCTCTCAGTGGTCTTTTGGTGAATGAATTCGCAAACGTAGTATCCACAGAAATCATTTCCGGGTTGCTGCCACATGCACTTTACAAGAATAGAGTTCAATCAAAATGATAATCAACCATGATAATGGTATTGAAACTAGAATCAATGAGAGATGCGCGGAACTAGCTAGTACTACTTACTCTGGGTTGTGTAAATCGCAGCTCCGGTCTCCATTCACCCTTAACCCGCGTGATGAACTTTTTCCAAACCCTGCCCGGCAAAGAAAATGATTACTTGATATCAGGAAATGAACGAAAGTTGCCGATATAGTGCGATAATGATTGAACTTACTTCTGGAGCATTTCAATCATGTCCGCATACTCCGTAGCCTCTTTACGTCTCGAGTCCAAGACAGTTACTGCTCCCTCGTCAAGCTGAATGGCTAGCAGAATAAAGTGGAACCTGCGCGCGTATAACTCATCAATTACACTTAACCTCGAGTCAGCGAAACAGAATATGCAGAAGACAGTAACACTCACTTGAAGTTGTAAGGAAAGAGTATTTCTCTTTTGTTTTGGTGTCGAAGGAACGCCATTAGCAAGATTTTCTCAGTCTCTTCGGGGATGTTCTGTACCGACCATTCATTTACGATATTTGGGTTAATGAACCCAATGTCATAGATTTGTCCTCTTTTAAATTCGACGATCTTCAATCTGCATAATATAGTGAGGATAATTATATACATGCAATGAACGAGCTGAGCTAGAGACTTAATTACAGAAATAATACTTACAGACAATAACAACCCACAAGACTTTTGTCGAGGGCAGCTTGATTGTATAACTGAAAGAGTTCGTCAAATTCAACGTAGATCGAGTCGACTCCAACGAAGTCATGCTCATCCTTAATTCCCACCAAGATACTGCCCGTCCCATCCTTGCAGGTTTCCAAGTACCATTCATGTAATCTTCGCATCATCGTTGGTAGATCTCATTCCAGATCATCACTTCTGACGAGACGCTTCCCGTGCTGGTATTTAAAGGTGTCTACCTTAGCAATTTCAAAATGTACATCATCGCCTAGGTAATCACCAGGATTGAAACCACGAGCAACGGCTGCTACCCCCGGGGGTATCGGTAAACACCTTGAGCGGGGGGCACGATTGCTTTTCCTGTTCGCCGAGCTGGGGAATTGTTTTCCCACTTCTTGCACCAGTACTGCTACTTCTCGACCGACTCATAGCTTCGTCATATGTCTTTGCAATAATGCGGTCATAGTTTGATTGCGGCGGAGGCGGAGGTGGTCGCGTAAGGGCATCCAGAGTGCGATTCGCCTTTACCGGATCTATTTTTTCCTTTGGAGGTGGAACTTTCCGTGCAAATTGGCGTTTCAAATCAGCAGCCACGACCTAATCGGTTTCCTTGTCAGTCGGATCATATGGTAACTTGGCAAGAGGCTTGAGGCTTGGACCAAATTTGAATTTCTTCCCACCACCTCTTGTACTGCTAGCCGCCGGAGCGGCGGCAGCTCTCTTCTGTCGTTGCTGACGAGGCGGAGTTCGCTGACGCGACGGAGGAGGCGGAGTCCGCTGACGCGGCGCAGGAGGCGGAGTCCGCTGACGCCGCGGAGGAGGCGAAGGAGGAATCTGCTGAGGGGCCTCCTCCGCCGGAGTCGGCTGACGCGACGGAGACAGCTGAGGCGGCGGAGACAGCTGACGCGCCGGAGACGAATGAGGCAGCGGAATCTGCTGAGGGG
Source organism: Elymus sibiricus (assembly GCA_039707655.1). Lineage (NCBI taxonomy): Eukaryota > Viridiplantae > Streptophyta > Magnoliopsida > Poales > Poaceae > Elymus > Elymus sibiricus. Next base: position 38,877,438 of record CM077674.1, read on the forward strand.
CCTCCTCCGGCTGAGTCTGCTAAGGCGGCGTCCAGTTTGGAAGCTTGATGTTCTCCTTTCTCCATAGGCAGGTACTCCTTAAGGCATTTTCCAGAAACATCTCCCCTTCACCTGTAGGGTACTCAAGCTCCAGCCCCTCAAATCCCTCCATTATTTCATCCACCCCGACAATAGCAAAGCCATGTGGAATCGGACGACAATGGAAAGTTCCCTCAGCTCGAGGAGGCAAGACAGAGCCGAGCGCCACCTTCAAGGTCAGGTTATGGCATTTCGCCATTAGCACACAATGTTCATTCTCCGTGATACTATCCACGGGGTAGCGAGGAGCCGTGATATCAGGCTGAAGGAGCTCCGTGGAAGCCACATTGCTTCTCTGCTGAGATGGTGGGGTAGCTTCGGGGGCAGGGTCGAACGAAGGATCTTCGTGCCACTGAGATGGTTGGCCGGTAGCTCGCTGGCTCTCAAGTTCCTCTAGTTTCGCTAATCTTACATTGATCTTCTGCATTTCGCTTGCTTCCGCTTTCTTCTTTCTCTCTCGGCTTCTATAACCACCGCTGTCGGGAAACTAATACACCCATGGAAGGGAGCCTGATGTGCCTCGTGTTCGTCCAGGGTGTTCAGGATTCCCAAGGGCCTGTATTAGCTCGTCATTCTCTCTGTCGGGATGTAACCTCCCTTCCTGCGCTGCCTGGATTGCTTCCTCAAGCTTCTTGACGGGTATTGCAAGTTGAGCTTTCGTCCAAACACACTTCCCTGTGTCTGGGTCCAAAGTTCCCCCAACCCCGAAGAACCAAGTCCTTGACCGATCTGGCCAGTGCAATGTCGCTGGTTGGACCCCTTTAGCAAGCAGGTCTTGCTCAGCTTTGTCCCACGTAGGCCGGGCTTTCCTGTAGCCACCTGACCCCGTAACATGGTGATACTTCTTCTTTGCAGCATTTAGCTTATTTGTCGCTGACCTTTGCTTGCCCTTGTCCGATTTCTTGTAGGCTACAAATGCGGGCCAGTGATCTTTTATCTTCTCATATGGACCGGTGAATTCTGGAGTCTTGTCTTTCTCGACAAACTTTTTGTTCAAATCTTTCTTTCAGTTCTTGAATAGTTCTGCCATCTTCTTAAGAGCAAACACCTTGACCTTATTCGGATCCGCCTCTGGTGGTAGGCTGAAATTTGTCATCAGTGAGGTCCAAAGATCATCTTTCTGTCTATCCTGGATATAAGAAACTTCAGGGTCCTTCTTCTTATTCCATTCTTGGATGCTGATCGGGACGCTGTCCCTAACAACCACTCCGCACTGATGTATAAATGTGTCCCTGCTCCGCTTGGGAGCAATCGGTTGGCCATCTCGACCTACTTCTTCGATCGTGAACCTTTCATCCTGGCGCAACCTTTTCTTCGGGCCTCGTCTCCTTACGAAAGTTTGGCTCGATCCGGAGGGCTAATTAAAAGAAGAAAGAAGCGTTAATATATGTACATACAAAACAATTAATGCATCAAGTCAGCAGAGGCTTAATTAATATATGTATATATACCTCGCCGGACTTTGCAACAGTTAAGGCTCCCTCCTCCGTTCGGTCACCGGAGCCGTCATGATCTCCTTCCTCCTCCGTTCGGTCACCGGAGCCGTCATGATCTCCTTCCTCCTCCATTGGATCACCGGAGCCACCATCCTCTCTTTCCTGACCATCGGTGTCGTTGTGAAACGACAAGGTGATATCACCTCCGTCGCGGATTATATCCCCCAACAACTCTTCTTTTTCTAAGTCTCTGTCCATAGTTTCTGCAAATATTACAACCATAAGAGATGGATTAGTGGCAAACATAGACCTAGCTAATCACAACAAGGAATCATATGCATATATGAGCAATGGATTAGTCGCAAACATCATGCAAAGTTATCGGGGGTTATACTTTCGAGAGAGGATACTTTGCGGACCGCCTCTCTCATGGTCGTCGACGATACTTGCGGACCCCCCCCCCCTCATGTCGAAGTTATCGGGGATATGTTGAATTCCCGAGAGAGTTAGGGTTGTTCCAACGCGGCACTACACGATATAGGTGAAGGGGGATAACATCCGGGAATGTTTTCCCGAAGTCTGCATTTTCGGACAGATGAACCGGAGGGGGACGGTTCCAGGTTCTCTATGCTAGCTGCTTGTGACAGACGAACGGAGGGCATATTCGGATTCGTCATATTTTTCTGATCGATTTTCATATATAAATTATTTTCATCGGAGTTACGGTTAATTTTGTACGAATTTCTAAAGTTTTACCAATATTTTCTATATACATCCATCCATACATACATACATATACATCTACATTATATATACACTAAGCATCTACATATACATCTACATTATATATACACTAAGCATCTACATAAACATAAACATAATTAATAAACATATACATGCCCGCAAAAAAAAAAAAAAAACATATACATACATACATACATCTATCATCATATCATACATACATATACATCAACATATACATACATATATACATAAACATAATTAAAAAAAAGAGCGGGCCGGAGCGGCGGCGGCTCACAGCGGGGGCGGCGCGGGCTCGGGGGAGCTCCGGGGCGGCGCGCGCGAGCTCGGGGGCGGCGCGGGCGGCGCGGTCGAGCTCGGGGGCGGCGCGGGCGGCGCGGGCTCGGGGGCGGCGACGGCGACGGCGACGGCGGGGCAGGGGCGCGGCGACGGCGGGGCAGGGCTCGACGGCGACGAGGAGCAGCCTGGGGGCGTCGGGGAAGAAAGAACTGATCTTTCGAGAAACTGCTAAGTGCTGCTTATATACAAAAAGCATTGGTCCCGGTTGGTGTCACCAAACGGTACGAAAGGGGGGCCGTTCGTCCCAGTTGGTGACACCAACCGGGACTAAAGGTCAATTTCAGCAGCCCAAAAGGCGGGAAGCAGAGACCTTTGGTCCCGGTTGGTGGCTCGAACCGGGACGAAAGGCCCCCCTTTCGTCCCGGTTCGAGCCACCAACCGGGACCAATGGTCTGTGTTGCCGCATCCAAAACTTAAGTCCCACCTCGCTACTTGAGAGGGGCTCGGAGTTGTTTATAAGCGCTGCTGCCGCGTCCCTCTCGAGCTTCTCTCTACTGCAGGCAGTAAATGCCTATCTGACGCCCTGTTGGGCCTGCTTCCACTGCGGGCCTGCATCCTGGCCCATCTCTAGGGTTTCTAGTCGTATGCAGGCCGTGGTGGCTAGTAGGTGGGCCTTTTTTTATTTTTTGCATATGTTATGTTTTTAATTTTTTAATGTTATTTTTTGCATATGTTATTTTTAGTTATATAATTTTAGTTGCATAAATTTTATTTTATTTTGATTCTTTTTAGTTGATTCCTTTTGCTATTAGAGTTTTATAAAAGCTTTTTAGTTTTCTATTAAAGTTTGTAACAAAAAATACTTTATGAAAATTCTTTTTACCATTAAAGTTTTTAACAAATAAATACTTTGATAATTTTAGTTAATATTATTTTGATTATTTATAGTTGATTCTTTTTGGTATTGAAAACTTTTATATTTAATTGATTCTTTTTAGTTTATTCTTTTTGCTATTAGAATTTTATGAAAGCTTTTTAGTTCATTCTTTTTGCTATTAGAGTTTTATAAAAGCTTTTTGATTCATTCTTTTTGCTATTAATTCATTCTTTGAGCTAAATGAACCTGAAATTGAAAAGCAGTACAAATGAACTCTGAAAAGGTTGAAAGTTGGCATGGAATCATCATTTCACCCACATAGCATGTGCTAAAAAGTTGAGATGGTTACAACAAAAACTGGATGCACTTCGTGTACAAAATGGACAATCTCTTTCGAAGTATCACGGTTTCAGACGAAAACTCATATGTTACAAAAGGCATTTCATTTCTTGACATGTAACTGCAGTGATATGTTAGATCAAAGCCATCATCAGAATAGTTGTGGAGAGAAAGTCTTCATTTTTTCTTCGCGTGTGTCCCTTGCTTATTGCGCCGTAACCATGGATAATCTTCATCGTTTAACAGGGTGCTTGGGTCAGCCTTCACTTTGAAGGGAGGAATTTCATGAAACTTTTCATAATTTTCAGACATGTCTGTCTTGCCCTCCACTCCCACGATGTCTCTTTTCCCTGAAAGAACTATGTGGCGCTTTGGCTCATCGTATGATGTATTCGCTTCCTTATCTTTTCTTTTTCTCGGTTTGGTAGACATGTCCTTCACATAGAAAACCTGCGCCACATCATTGGCTAGGACGAATGGTTCGTCTGTGTACCCAAGATTGTTGAGATCCACTGTTGTCATTCCGTACTGCGGGTCTACCTGTACCCCGCCTCCTGACAGATTGACCCATTTGCACCGAAACAAAGGGACCTTAAAATCATGTCCATAGTCAAGTTCCCATATGTCCACTATGTAACCATAATATGTGTCCTTTCCCCTGTTGGTTGCTGCATCAAAGCGGACACCACTGTTTTGGTTGGTGCTCTTTTGATCTTGGGCGATCGTGTAAAATGTATTCCCATTTATCTCGTACCCTTGGTAATTCAATACAGTCGAAGATGGTCCCCTGGCCAACGAGTACAACTCATCTCCAACAATGTTGTTACCCATGAGATGTGTTTGCAACCAACTGCCGAAAGTCTTGATGTGTTCACATGTAATCCAGTCGTTAGACTGCTCTGGGTGTTTGGAGCGCAAAAAATTCTTGTGTTCATTGACATACGGGGTCACCAAGGTAGAATTCTGTAGAACTGTGTAGTGTGCTTGAGCCCAAGAATGCTCGTCCCTACATATTATTGCATCCGCTCCTAGCGTGCCTTTTCCAGTCAGTCTCCCCTCATACCGCGATTGAGGGAGACCAATCGGCTTAAGGTCAGGAATAAAGTCAACACAAAACCCAATGACCTCCTCTGTTTGATGGCCCATGGAGATGCTTCCTTCTGGCCTAGCACGGTTACGAACATATTTCTTTAAGACTCCCATGAACCTCTCAAAGGGGAACATATTGTGTAGAAATACAGGACCCAGAATGGCAATCTCGTCGACTAGATGAACTAGGACGTGCGTCATGATATTGAAGAAGGATGGTGGGAACACCAGCTCGAAACTGACAAGACATTGCACCAAATCATTCTTTAACCTTGGTAGGATATCTGGATCGATTACCTTCTGAGAGATTGCATTGAGGAATGCGCATAGCTTCACAATGGCTAATCGAACGTTTTACGGTAGAAGCCCCCTCAATGCAACCGGAAGCAGTTGCGTCATAATCACGTGGCAGTCATGAGACTTTAGGTTCTGGAACTTTTTCTCTGCCATATTTATTATTCCCTTTATATTCGACGAGAAGCCAGACGGGAACTTCATACTGAGCAGGCATTCAAAGAAGATTTCCTTCTCTTCTTTGGTAAGAGCGTAGCTGGCAGGACCTTCATACTGCTTTGGATGCATGCCGTCTTTTTCGTGCACACGTTGCTGGTCCTCCCGTGCCTCCAGTGTATCTTTTGTCTTCCCATACACGCCCAAGAAGCCTAGCAGGTTCACGCAAAGATTCTTCGTCACGTGCATCACGTCGATTGCAGAGCGGACCTCTAGGTCTTTCCAATAGGGTAGGTCCCAAAATATAGATTTCTTCTTCCACATGGGTGCGCGTCCCTCAGCGTCATTCAGAACAGATTGTCCGCCAGGACCCTTTCCATAGATTACTTGTAAATCCTTGACCATATCAAGTATGGCATCACCAGTACGGAGGGCGGGCTTCTTCCGGTGATCTGCCTCACCTTTGAAATGCTTGCCTTTCTTTCTTAAGAGATGGTTGGTCGAAAGAAATCGACGATGTCCCAGGTACACATTCTTCCTGCATTTGTCCAAATATATACTTTCGGTATCATCTAAACAGTGCGTGCATGCGTGGTATCCCTTGTTTGTCTGTCCTGAAAGGTTACTAAGAGCAGGCCAATCATTGATGGTTACAAACAGCAACGCATGTAGGTCAAATTCCTCCTGTTTGTGCTCATCCCACACACGTACACCTTCTCCATTCCACAGCTGTAAAAGTTTTTCAACTAATGGCCTTAGGTACACATCAATATCGTTGCCGGGTTGCTTAGGGCCTTGGATGAGCACTGGCATCATAATGAACTTCCGCTTCATGCACAACAAAGGAGGAAGGTTATAGATACATGGAGTCACGGGCCAGGTGCTATGATTGCTGCTCTGCTCCCCAAAAGGATTAATGTCATCTGCACTTAAACCAAGCCATACGTTCCTTGCGTCACCTGCAAAGTCCCCCCAACTTCTCTCGATTTTTCTCCACTGCGACCCGTCAGCGGGTGCTCTCAACTTCCCGTCTTTCTTACGGTCTTCTTTGTGCCATCGCATCAACTTGGCATGCTCTTTGTTTCTGAACAGACGTTTCAACCGTGGTATTATAGGAGCATACCACATCACCTTGGCAGGAACCCTCTTCCTGGGGCGCTCACCCTCAACATCACCAGGGTCATCTCGTCTGATCTTATACCGCAATGCACCGCATACCGGGCATGCATTCAAATTCTCGTACTCCTCACCGCGGTAGAGGATGCAGTCATTAGGGCATGCATGTATCTTCTGCACCTCTAATCCTAGAGGGCAGAGAACCTTCTTTGCTCCGTACGTACTGTCAGGCAATTCGTTATCCTTTGGAAGCTTCTTCTTCATTATTTTTAGTAACTTCTCAAATCCCTTGTCAGACACACCATTCTCTGCCTTCCATTCCAGCAATTCCAGTGTGGTACCGAGCTTTGTGTTGCCATCTTCGCAATTTGAGTACAACCATTTTTTGTGATCCTCTAACATGCGATCGAACTTCAACTTCTCCTTTTCACTCTCGCATTCTCTCTGTGCATCAACAATGACCCGGCGAAAATCATCATCGGGCACATCGTTTGGTTCATCTTGATCTTCAGCTTCCCCCATTGCAGTATCACCGTATTCAGGGGGATAGTTGTCATCATCCTCTTCTTCTTCGTTGTCTTCCATCATAACCCCTATTTCTCCGTGCTTGGTCCAAACATTATAGTGTGGCATGAAACCCTTTTCAAGCAGGTGCAAGTGAAGGGTTTTCGAGTCAGAGTAATCCTTCGTATTCCCACAGACAGTACATGGACAATACATAAAACCATTCTGCTTGTTTGCCTCAGCCACTTCGAGAAAATTATGCATGCCATCAATGTACTCGGAGGTGCGTCGGTCACCATACATCCATTGCCGGTTCATCTGCGTGCATTATATAATTAAGTGTATCAAAAACCATTACAGAACATCATGAATAGAGAAGTGACCAAATTAATACAAGTTCATCATCACATTAAAACCAAAGTACTGTAGTGATCAAATATTATTACTGAAAAAATAAATACATAAAGTTCATACATAGTTCTCATTATCAACTATGTAAAACATTTAAATGTAACAACAAATGCGATCATAATCGCAACGAAGGTAACAATTGATCCAACAACATAATGATACCAAGCCTCATTATCAATGGCATATTTTCTAATCTTTCTAATCTTCAAGCGCATTGCATTCATCTGCATCTTGTGATCATCGACGACATCGGCAACATGCAACTCCAATTTCATCTTCTCCTCTTCAATTCTTTTCAATTTTTCTTTCAAATAATTGTTTTCTTTTTCAACTAAATTTAACCTCTCGACAAGAGGGTCGGTTGGAATTTCCGGTTCACATACCTCCTAGATAAAAACATCTATGTCACATTGGTCGGCATAATTCTCATAAACACTAAATGAAACAAATAGTTATAAAAGATAATATACCACATCCGAATCATAGACCGGACGAGAGCCGACGGGGGCGGATACCAAAACCATGGCACTATATAATAACAAACAATAATAAAAGTAAGAAAATTATACAAGTAGCTATATAACTCATACAACAAGTAAGAATTTTTTTCTTTTAAAAAGAAGATAAGAACAAGAGGCTCACCACAGTGGTGCCGGCGACGAGATCGGCACGGGCGATCGACGGCGGTGAGGACGGGGACGGGGACAATGGTGCACCGCCAAACCTAGACAAATCTTGGGGAAAATGGAGCTTGGAGGTCGAGCTTGGAGAGGAGAAAGCTTAAGTGTGACTCGGGCATTTCATCGAACACCTCATGTGCATAGGAGGTGAGAGCAGAGCAGCACACACCTCCCACACCGGCCGGCCAAAAAACAGAGGAGTGAGCGGGCAGGGAAGAGCATATATATAGGCATCTCTTTAGTCCCGGTTCGTGGCTAGAACCGGGACAGAAGACACACATTTAGTCCCGGTTCCAGCCACCAACCGGGACTAAAGGGGCTGCCGTGGCCCGGCCGGCGCCCCGGCCTCACGAATCGGGACTGATGCACCCATTGGTCCCGGTTCGTAACGGAACCGGGATTGATGCTCTTATCTGGCCTAGACCAAAGCCCTGTTTTCTACTAGTGACTATTAGCAGTAGCGCTGTTCCACCCGCGCTACTGCTACCAGTGACCACAGCAGTTAGTACTACATGAAAGCAAATATATTAGCTGACTATATAGGTCATTCATACAACTTAGCATTATCCATTGCATCGTTTGTCGCTTACAAAATATGTACGGCTAACCGACATCCTTCAAAGCCACAAAAGGCATGCACCTGAAGAGCACATTTCGGAATGCTAGAGGACATATCCAAACCAGCGCCACAGAACTAGAAGATTAGGCACACACACACACCCAACGAACAGATTTTTTTTACAAAGGTATTAGTGCAGTCACGTTAAATGCATGAAGCAGCACCGACTTTCAGTGATCATCCCGAATTCATTTAAAGAATAATTAGTAGTATCTCAGCGTAGACAGCAAACCACTTGCTCATATCTACATTATATTAGTTAATTAGATGGGTAACATGGATTACTGAGGAGGTTGTTTGGAATTTAGATATGCTGTTATATCAGATAGAAGAATTCATGTTTGGATCGGAGTGAGTAATTGTTTAATTTTTCTTAATGCCTAGCTTAATTTCTAGACGGGTCATCAAACTACAAATTGCAAGTCCCTTCCCACGTCTCACTATTAGCATCTTTGTCGGAGAATCCGTTTCAAAACATTTGCCAGTTGAGAAAATAAAACAAATTGTTTACTACTGTATTTCTACTCCTAAATGCTTTCAAACTGGTAAAGGTGATTGTAGTTTTTGAATAAATAGGAATGTGGCCAAAGATAGTTATAGGAAACGAAGTGACTAGTGATCAGTAACACTATGTAGTATAGTGATACATCATTCTAAGCCTACACCATTGGATGTGGGTGCAATAAGAGAAGGTAGTACATACTACCTATAAATGCTAGGTCCATATTACTATGTTTGAAATAACTGACAGGACCAGCATAACTTACATGATGTGGTTATTTATTTCAAAGAACGGTGCTAAAAGCTGAGCTTCTAGTAACAAACTAGCAACTACTACATTGCAGTAAAAACTTTGCTCGATTTACAAGGCATGCCCAGATTAGGCATATTTTTTGTTTCTTTTACCCATTTAATTTTGCCGGTCCCTGGCAAAGAGCCACTCAGAGTGAGAAGTTCAAAACCTTTCGGCAAAAATAACAAATTAGAAAATAATTCAATGTGCACTCAATACACAGTTCATAATGTTTGGTAGTTCACAAAAAAATTATCTACTAAGCTACATCATGGTCAACAAAAATCTGAAGATTTTTCCAAAATAGGTTTCAGTTTGACATCAGCCTACAAATTCAACAATATAGTCAGAATTCTAGTAGGAAAATATTGATCATGGTCTGATGGACAACTCAATCAAAACAGGAGATTGGGAACACACCAGGGGTGCATAAGCAGTAGGCAAGGAACGGCAAACTTGAGAGCGGTTAGATTAGTCTTGGCAACAAACAGAATTATTTTTTCACCCGCAAAATAAAAACAAAATTATTTTGTTCTCCCTCCTGAACAAAATAAAGAAATAATCATGTTCATTAAATATGATAAGCTGCATATTGTGCAATCTATATAAAAGGAGCACCATATAAAGAGTTTCATATTGTTTGACATCATCGACGGTAGGCCATGAAGGATTCAAAAATGAAACTAACATCTCTTTACACTTTGTATATGCAGCAACATATATATAGAAGAGAACCACAGGCAACATTCTATTACTGTAAAAGATGCCATCATTTTAAAATTTAGAAATGCACAAAAACAGGGCGTCGTCAATATCCAGCATAGATGCAAATAAAGATCTAAAAATGTAAAGGATACTAAACATGATAATGTAAGCTCACATTCAGCCCACACGAACAGATAACAAGTGACCACAGCAGTTAGTACTACATGAAAACAAATATATAGGGGACTAGGTCATTCATACAACTAGGCATTACCCACTGGATCGCTTGTCGCTTACAAAATATCTACGGCTAACCAACATTGTTCAAAGCCACGAAAGGCATACACCTGAAAAGCACAATTTGGAACGCTAGGAGGACATATCCAAACCAGTGCCACAGAACTAGAACATTAGGCGCACACACACACCCAATGACGGATTTTTACAAAGGCGTGAGTGCCACCACCAGTGGCCACCACATTAAATGCATGAAGCACCAGCGACTTTCACCGATCATCCGACAACCAAAGCCGGAAAACAGGGAATATAAGGTAGGCCACCCAGGAAATCTCCAGAAGTGCACATAAGATGCACCCGCTATCCAAATCATACGACAATTCACCTCCTTCCAGTCAGTAAGGAAAATCAAATTACGCTCCGGATGAATTGCAAACATCTCATACTTATAGGTCATGCATGTCCTCTTCATCACTACTGTACATACTAAACCCTACACCCTTAAATGTTTTCAAGTGGTCAGGTGATTGTAGCTTTTGAATCAATAGGAGTGTGGCCAAAGATAGTTATAGGAAACGAAGTGAGTAGTGATCAGTAATGTTAGGTAGTATATTGATACATCATTTCAAGCCTACACTATTGATTGTGGGTACATACTACTTATAAATGGCAGGTCCATATTACCATTTTTGAAATAACTGACAGGACCAGCATAAATGTGTGATTCAGAAGCATGCCCAAATTAGGCATAGCTTTCACTGATTTTTTTTTTTACCAATTTAATTTTGCGGTCCCTGACAAAGTTCAGATCCTTTGGGCAACAATAACAAATCAGAATAGAATTTAGTGTGCACTCAATATACAGTTCAGAATGCTTGATAGTTGGCAACAAAATTATGTACCGGTAAGCTACATCAATATTCTTCCAAAATAGGCTTGGTTTGACAACAGCCTAGAAGTTAAATAGTACAGTCAGAATTCAAGAAGGAAAATACTGGTCATGGTCTGATTGATGGAAAGCTCAATCAAAACAGGAGATTAGGAACACACTAGGGGAGCAGTAATGACAAACAGCAAACTTAGAGAATGCATTAGATCTGGTAAGGCTGCAAACTTAGAATCTTGGCTACAAATAGAAGTTCAAAACCTTTGGGCAAAAATAACAAATTAGAATAGAATTCAATGTGCACTCAATACACAGTTCAGAATGTTTGGTAGTTGAGAAAAAAAGTTATCTACTAAGCTACATCATGGTCAACAAAAATCTGAAGATTTTTCCAAAATAGGTTTAGTTTGACATCAGCCTACAAATTCAACAATATACTCAGAATTCCAGTAGGAAAATATTGGTCATGGTCTGATGGACAACGCAATCAAAACAGGAGATTAGGAACACACCAGGGGTGCATAAGTAGTAGGTAAGGAACAGCAAACTTAAGAGCGCTTAAATTAGTCTTGGCAACAAACAGAATTATTTTGTTCTCCCTCCTGAACAAAATAAAGATATAATCATGTTCATTAAATATGATAACCTGCACATTGTGCAATCTATATATAAAAGGAGCTCCATATTGTTTGACATCATCGACGGAAGGCCATGAAGGATTCATAGATGAAACTAAAATCTATTTACACATTGTATATGCAGCAGCATATATATATAAAAGAGAACCACAGGCAGCATTCTATTACTGTAAAAGATGCCATCGTTTCAAAATTTACAAATGCACAAAAACAGGGCGTCATCAATATCCAGCATAGATGGGAATAAAGATCAGAAAATGTAAAGGATACTAAACATGATAATGTAAGCTCACATTCAGCCCACATGAACAGATAACAAGTGACCACAGCAGTTAGTACTACATGAAAGCAAATATATAGGGGACTGGGTCATTCATACAACTGGCATTACCCATTGGATCGCTTGTCGCTTACAAAATATCTACGGCTAACCAACATTGTTCAAAGCCACGAAAGGCATGCACCTGAAAAGCACATTTTGGAATGCAAGGAGCACATATCCAAACCAGTGCCACAGAACCAGAACATTAGGCACACACACACGCCCAGCGATTTATTTTTACATAGGCGTTAGTGCCACCACGCTAAATGCATGAAGCAGCAGGGACTTTCAGCAATCATCCGACAACCAAATCCGCAAAACAGGGAATATAAGGTAGGCCACCCAGGAAATCTCCAGAAGTGCACATAAGATGAACTTCCCCGCTATCCATATCGTACGACAGATTCACCTCCTTCCAGTCAGTAAGGAAAATCAAATTACGCTCCGGATGAATTGCAAACATCTCATACTTATAGGTCCTGTCCTCTTCGGCACAATACTCTCTGGCAGATCCCCTTCCAAACAGTTCCGGAACGTCAACAGTATGATTTAGGGTCCACAATTTACTAGCATAATCCTCAAGTACCCACACACAGAGTTCATAGTAATATGGATGCATATACCAGGCATGCAATTTCCCCTGAGAGTACCCAATTGAACTATAACCAGACCTGGCTTCTTCCATTCCTTCCGGGAGAGCAATTTCCCCCACAAACATCCCCCTCTGAGTCCACCGCAGCTATTATAGGTTCGTCGATCATCAAATGCATAAAATGCATCATGTCATTCAGGAAGGCACATTCTTCAGTAAAAGGAGGATACTCTCTGTTATCCCCCCACCCACTGTTCCGAGTCCATCGCCCAGTTTCCGACGAGTATATCGCCACATCGTCGTGCAACTCTACCAGGAGCGAAAACACCACAGAGCGGGACGGAACGGCCGGGTCGAAAGCCAGGAAGGGCTCCACCAATCCGAAATACGCAGGTTCATCGTCCTCTTCGTCCTGCCATACTATAGGAGGCAATACGGTCCACTGCCCGGTCATAGGATTGCACACGATGTAATCGCATTTTTCGTCTTCCTCGTCATCCTCCTCCGATTCCCAGCATTTGCAGAGGAGAAGGCTGCTGCTGCATTGTACGAGCTCCACGCTGGCGTAGCTCGCGTCCAGAAAAGGGAGTGATTCGTCGACCACATGGGCGCCTCCCCCGGACAAATTGCTAAAACGGAGGCTGCCATCCGAGTGGTGGGTGTGGAAGAATCCAGAGAGGGTCTGTGGCGCCCTACTTTTGATGGCCGGGTCGGAGCAGAGGGCTCGCCACGCCTTGGACACGCACCGGAAGCGGCAGAGCGACCGATAGGGCACCCGCGACAGGATTTCGACAAGGGGGCCCTCCGGTGGCTGCGTCGGCCTCCTCCCCTGCAAATGGAAGAGGCGGCTGGCTCAATCAGGCTCCTGATTCCCTTGGGTGAACTGAAGAAAGATCGGAAAGAGGAGGCGTGGAGCATACCTGAGAAGCGAAGGTGGGGAACGGCGGCGCAGGACGGGACGGACTGCCCTCGTCGCGGTTGCCGGTCGTCGGCGGGTTGTGCGGCTCCGTGCCGACACGCCGGCCTCCTCCCGGCAGCATCGCCTCCTCCTCGGTCCGGGGGTCGGTGCTTCGAGATCCTCCGCTCGACCGTCGCCGGAATTCTAGGGTTTGGACTTCGCAAGCCGGAAAGGGCAATAGAGCGGCGGCTGTGTGTGCCTGGATCTGGATGGGCTTTACCACTTCTTGCCGAGAAATAGGAAAATAATCGCGGCGGCTGTGTATATCCGGAAAAAAAATGTCTTTCTAACAAATTACCCTATATGGATGCAGATTACCATTATCTGTCCAATTTTTCTGTCAGGATATATGTAAAAGGCATATATCCATATCATGGAAGATGCACCAAATGTCCGCGTGTACCTACTTTCAGTTTTAGTGACACAGAAAGGCATCTCTTTCTCCACCGTTTTTCAAACTAATTTTTGTCATCCATTTGCAAGATTCAAAAATAAATCAATGGTAGATACAGCGTGCCAAACAATTTACAGTAAATTATGCTACATATATAGCGCATCCTGGAGCGGACTGGCGGAAAGGAAATGCCAGCAAACGCGCCGCCTTACCACTCAAACCCTAGAAAAACGGTTACTTGCTCCAATAGTTCATCAAAAAAACGCTCTAACTTCCCCGTATAAAGGGGGGTTGCAACTCCCCCGATACTTTCTCAATACCGCATGACCCATAATTGCACTCCACCGCCTTCACATGTCATGGCACCCGCTCGTCACATCCACTCCCCTCTTGTGCCACCAAACCACCGAGCGTCCCCATCAACCACTAGGGCATTAGGCCGCCATCGTCAATCGTCGTGGGCCATCGCGCCACCTGACGCCGCTCTCCCCTTCATATTCCTTCGTCTGACGACCCATGAGACCAATCAACCCGTGTCGGCGTACCATCTGCCCATGATTGCCCATGCCTAGGTGCGGCCGGTTAAATCCATGAGTAATCCACAAGGGGGGGGGGGGGGGGGGGAATAAATCCATGAATTTAAATACCCTACCTACAATGTTGCTCCGCCGATCAAACAAAGGGCCGCAAATAGGACCGGCCAGGGCAACCCAACAGCTGGGTTGATAGGAAGCCCGACCACACACCACACGGCAAATGAACTCAACTATTAGAAACGACTAATCCCACTCGGAACCACATGAGTAGAAGGAAACCAAGCGAACCGAATAGGGGCCGTAGTGACCAAAGTCCGGGCAGACACTCGAAAGCACGCCATGCGGTCATGCCATAACCAAACACTGACCTGACAAGACTCTAATGACAAGATAAAATTGGACCACATATCGGACGGTCTCGTCAAATTTTATGGTCTGTTCTCCGGTGATTCTTTCGGCTTCAGTAGGGATGGGCTCCTCCGCCACGCCGTCTATGATTGTGTCCAAGCGCCAAGTCCAAGTTCATGAAATTTACGCCTTGGAGCCTAGAAGAAAGGCCAAGTGGATCCGCGGAGGAGCATCGATCTCATCTTGTAGCAGTCCTGAAGATGACTTCAGATAAAATTTCGAGCAACTGTCCGAGTGGACGTTGATGTCTAGACAATCCTTTGGCGGACCGAGTATGTTTCTTCGGAACGATATCTCCAGCGGATCAATCCGATTGATCAGCGGCGAAATTTTCACGATTGAAATCCCGCACGCACGTCTCTCCGAAATTACCGTGGATCGTGGGGAGGTGGGTTGTGGCGCCCCAATTTCCATGTCAGATGCCGCCACCTGTCCCACTTCCTCTGTACCACGAGACTCGCGGGCGCCGTTGGATGTTTGGATCGACGGCAACAGATCACTTTGGTAGATTTACACCGGGTATAAATTGAAGAGTTGCTAGGGTGATTTCCAGATCCCCTTTCTCTCCCTCCAGTTACTATCTCAAACTTACCTCCAACTCTCTGCTCGACGCCGGTGCCATTCGCGGAAATGGGGAAGGACAAGACTGCTCTGCTGGAGAAGAAGAAGAAGGCGCGGAAAGGCTCGACATCGAGTTCCACCCCTCCGCCTAGCTGGATTCAGGGCGACTGGTTGTCGTCCAAGGTGACCGAACAACAGGTGCTCGAGCTCGTCACCGACGGCCTCGTCCCGGAGAAGGGGTGGAGGCTGCCCGAGCTTGGCGACGTCGAGCCTGCTTCGCATCCGGACGAGCGAGTGCTCCTCGTCACCCACGTCCGCCAGGTTTTTCCATGCCGCCGCACAGTGGCGGAGCTACACCAGAATTCCTGGGGTGGCGGAACACAAAATGTGAAACTTTGAGACAGCAAAATACTAATTTTCTCCTAGCTAAGACCTGTATTTATTTTTTCCTTCACAAAATTGTCCAAGGCTGGGGGGGCCACAGCCCCCCTGGAGTACACTAAGCTCCGCCAGTGCCGCCGCATCCCTTTTTTTGCGGGTTCTTGAATTATTTCGGGGCGCAGCTGCACCACCTTCCTCCGAACGCCAGTTTACCTATCCACTTTCGTCTCTTTGTGCGAAAATGTTATCGGGTGCCACCCCCATTTGGCTCTGTTCAAGCATATTTTCTCCTGCCGCTCCCAAACTGTCAAAAAGTCTTCTTCGGATGAAGAGAAAACTAAAGTAATCCAGCTGTGCGGCAGATTGGGAATCCAACTCAAGGGCCCGAGTGCTTTCCCGTCCATCAATTTTCCTGATACTGCAGAATTCTTGGTTTTATTGCAAGGATATTCCGAGTAGTGATTCCCAAATAGGCCTCCCGATTTACAACGGCGAGAGAGTTGCATCCCTGAAAGCGCTTAGGGTCTCCAAGCTCGAGAAAACGACGTCAAAATCTTGATCAAGGTCTTGGTCGGAATTAAGAGGGCCGGCATACACTGGGATTGACCTGCTAGAAGCCTTCATTAGGTGTCGCATCCAGCCACTGCAAGAAAGGGCGAGGACGATTTGGACGTACAAAGGTCCTAGTGATTCTACCTGAGTGCATCCTCAGCCTTTGATAGGGACTGAAATTGAAAGCCGAGTGAAGCTCATCACTTTAGCACGTGACGATGCTCAAGGAGGTCGAAGGGTAGCTCCCTATGACCACGAGCATCCGCCAGCAGAGGTAATCTTGTGTTTGATCATTTTTGTAAGCTTGGCTGCGAACTTGTATATTCTGATTTGATTCTCCGATTGTTTCCTCAACAGGGTCTGCAGGCGATGGTTTCACCAGTCCCGAATGTCGATCGCAATCCGGGTGATGTGGCGTCCGACACCAACCAGATTGACAACCAGCCGCAGGACACCGAAGAAAGTTATGAGGAGGATGACGATGATGATGAAGACAGTGATGATGGGGAGTGTTGAGTATATATGTGTTGCATGTATTACGTATATTGTGGCCCACCTCCTAGTTGTGTATAGTTGAGGTCAAGGCCTACCTGTACTTATATATATATGTGCACCAGCACCCAATCAATACAACGAATATTGTATTGCCAAACAATCTCTCTACATGGTATCTATCGCAAGTCGATCCTAACCCTAACCTAGCCGCCGCCGCCGCCGCGCCTCCATCGCGCCGCCGCCGCCGGCGCTCCTCCACACGCCGCCGCCACCCGCCGCCGCCGGTTGCCGCCGCTTTCCGCTGCACTAGCCGCCGCCGCCGCAGGTCCTTGCCGCCGCCGCCGCGTCCTATCCTCTGTGCGCCGCCGCCGCCGCAGGTCCTTGCCGCCGCCGCCGCCGCGCTCTATCCTCCTTGTGCCTCCGCCGCAGGTCCTTGCCGCCGCCGTGCCATCCTCCTCGTGCAACCGCCGCCGCTACTCTACCTCCCGCACTGCTGCTGCATCCTTCGCAAGCTAGCCAGCCCGATCGCAAGCTAGCCAGCCCGATTGGAATCCATCAAGCTGTGTGCCTGTCTACTTGCTAGCTAGTACGTGCTTGCGTGCTTATTAGCCGCGGCTGCCTTTTCCTGCCCTAGCTACCGCCGCCGCCGCTGCGATGTCTTCTACCGCGTCGTCTCTCTTCGGCTACATGTACGCGGAC
Organism: Elymus sibiricus; assembly: GCA_039707655.1. Classification (NCBI taxonomy): domain Eukaryota; kingdom Viridiplantae; phylum Streptophyta; class Magnoliopsida; order Poales; family Poaceae; genus Elymus; species Elymus sibiricus. The sequence goes on from CM077674.1 coordinate 38,895,235, forward strand.
GCGCCGGCTCCCTTCACCACGCCGTAGGTTTTTCCGGCGGGCCATCCGGCCTACTTCACCGTGTCGCCGCAGCCGGCCGGTACCGGCTCCGCGGCTCTTCTCGCCACGCCGATGGCCGGCGGCCATGCTCCGCCCGCCCTGGTTCAGCCCTACGGCGGCTTCGCCTCGCTGCCGGTCTCACCGCCATGGGACCCTACTTCTTTGGCTGCACTGCACTCGGCCCCATCACCGGCGGCGCTTGGTACCGGCGGCGCTTGGTACATGGACTCGGGCGCCACCGCCCACATGACATCTCATCCCGGCACTCTAACCTCCTTCACTCCGGTTCATACTCCTACTCGCATCACCGTTGGTAACGGTTCCTCTTTACCTATCACACATGTTGGTCGTACTTCGTTTCCTTCCACATCCACGCCTATCACTATGTCTAATATTCTTGTTTCTCTTGATTTAGTTACGAACCTTGTATCTGTTCGTCGTCTTGCTCGTGAGAATCCCATTACCGTTGAATTTGATGATGTCGGGTTTTCTGTGAAGGACGCTCGTACTCGGATGGTCCTTCACCGTTGCGATAGTCCTGACGAGCTCTATCCGGTGCACTCCTCCGCCACCGCCTCCACCACCCCAGTCGCCCTCGCCGCAGGTGTCGACCTTTGGCATGCTCGTTTGGGACACCCGAACCCCACCACTTTACGTCAAATTCTTAAGAGTTTTTCCTTCTCATGCAATAAGACCGACGACCATACTTGTGAGACTTGTCGTCTTGGCAAGCACGTTCGTCTTCCGTTTAGCGCATCTACCACTATTTCCACTTTTCCGTTTCAGTTATTGCATAGTGATGTTTGGACATCCCCGGTTGCAAGCAACACGGGCTACCTATACTATTTGGTGATCTTAGATGATTTCTCTCATTATGTGTGGACATTTCCTCTTCGTCGCAAGTCCGACGCCCTTGCCACACTCACCGCCTTTTATTCCTATGTCACCACACAGTTCGGTCGTCCTATCCTTGCATTACAAACTGACAACGGAAAAGAGTTTGACAACGTCGCTGTTCGTAACCTTCTAGCCTCCCACGGCACTATCTTCCGCCTCACTTGTCCCTACACGTCCCAACAAAATGGCCGTGCCGAGCGTATCCTTCGCACTCTTAATGACTGTGTCCGCACGTTGCTCTTTCACTCTAACGTGCCTCCCCGGTTTTGGCCGGACGCTCTCGCCACCGCCACCCTCCTCATCAACATCCGCCCGTGTTGCCCACGCTGGAACTATGCCCCTCACCATCTCCTCTTTGGTGCGCCCCCATCTTATGATGGTCTTCGCATCTTTGGCTGTCTCTGCTATCCTAGCATCGCCGCCACCGCGCCTCATAAGCTTGCACCTCGCTCCGTCGCTTGCATCTTCCTCGGCTACCCACCTAACACTAAAGGCTACCGCTGTTACGACCCTGTCTCGCATCGTGTATTCACCTCCCGACACGTTTACTTTGATGAGAAGGTGTTTCCCTTTCAGCAGCAGGTACCTCTCGTCGCCCCGTCGCCGCCGGCCACGGGCGGCCCTTCAGCGACCCCGTCAGGTGGACGGCCCCGCTCGGCTCTTGGACCGCCTCCGGGTTTTGGCGGCTCTCGCGCCGTGGGACGAGCTGCGCCTCGCGCCCCCACGACGCCCTCGCCGTCACCGCCGGCCTCGCCGCCGGCTCCCTCCCCGGCCACCTCGGGCGCGGCCCCCTCGCCGGCGTCTTCGCCAGCCGTCTCGCCTGCCGCCTCGCTGGCGCCCTCGCCGGCGCCCTTACCGGCCGCCTCGCCGGCCGCCTCGCCGGCGCCCTTGCCGGCCGCCTCGCCGGCACCCTTGCCGGCCGCCTCGCCGGCCTCGGCTGCCCCCTCGCCGGCTGCTGGCTCGGCCGTCGCCGCCGGCTCGCCCGCCGCCGCCGTCTCGGCCGCTGCCGCGGGCCCGGCTGCCGCCGCTGCCCCGCCTCTCGGCGTGATGACTCGCGCCCGGGCCGGTGTGCTCCGGCCGAGCACGCGCTACTCTTCCAACGAGTATGTGTGCGCCGCCTCGACTTCGACGCCGTCACCCATCCCCACCTCCGCTCGCACTGCCCTTCGGGATCCCCACTGGCTCGCAGCGATGCAGGAGGAGTTCGACGCCCTGCAGCGCAACCGCACCTGGCATCTTGTTCCGCGACCCCCTCGTGCCAACGTCATCACTGGCAAGTGGGTGTTCCGCCACAAGACTCGCCCGGATGGTTCTCTCGAGCGCTACAAGGCTCGGTGGGTGGTTCGTGGATTTCGGCAGCGCGCGGGCGTGGACTTCACCGACACTTTCGCTCCGGTTGTGAAACCGGGCACGATCCGCACCGTGCTTCAGTTGGCGGTCTCGCGAGCCTGGCCTGTGCATCAGTTGGATGTCTCCAACGCCTTCTTGCACGGTCATCTTGCCGAGCAGGTGTTCTGTGAGCAGCCCACTGGTTTCGTCGACGCCGAGCATCCTGACTTCGTGTGCCTGCTCTCCCGTTCTCTTTACGGGTTGAAGCAGGCGCCACGGGCTTGGTACCAGCGTATCGCAGCCTTCCTGCAGTCTCTGGGCTTTCGGTCCACTCGCTCCGATGCCTCACTCTTTGTGTATCATCAGGGAGCTGACACTGCATATCTGCTGCTCTATGTCGACGACATCATCCTCACGGCGTCCACCCCTGAGCTCCTTCAGCGGCTGACGGCTCGTCTTCGTGATGAGTTCGCCCTCAAGGACTTGGGGCCTCTGCACTACTTCCTCGGCATCGAGGTGGTCCGTCGAGCTGATGGCTTTTTTCTGCATCAGCAGAAGTACGCCCATGAGCTTCTAGAGCGTGCCGGTATGCTTAACTGCAAGCCGGCGCCCACCCCCGTCGACACGAAGGCGAAGGTCTCTGCTATGGAGGGGTCTCTCACGTCCGATGCAGCGTTCTATCGCTCCATTGTTGGTGCTTTACAGTACCTGACGCTGACCCGACCAGACCTGCAGTACGCTGTTCAGCAGGTGTGCCTCCACATGCACTCACCGCGTGACTCTCATTGGACCTTGGTGAAGCGTATTCTCCGTTACATACGCGGCACCATGTCCTTGGGACTCACCCTGACGGCCTCCGCCTCCACCGACCTCGTCGCCTACTCGGACGCCGACTGGGCAGGCTGCCCCGACACCCGGCGCTCTACATCCGGCTATTGCGTCTACCTTAGGCCCTCGTTGATCTCTTGGTCATCGAAGCGACAGCCCACGGTCTCCCGCTCCAGCGCCGAGGCAGAGTATCGGGCCGTGGCTAACGCCGTGGCCGAATGCTCTTGGATCCGTCAGCTGCTCCAGGAGTTGCTTTGTGATGTTCACAAGGCCACTCTTGTCTACTGCGATAACGTCAGCGCGGTCTACCTCTCCGCCAACCCGGTGCACCATCGACGTACGAAGCATATTGAGCTCGATATTCACTTCGTGCGAGAGCAGGTTGCCCTTGGCCGTGTTCGGGTTCTCCACGTTCCGACGACGCAACAGTTTGCTGATGTGATGACTAAGGGATTGCCTAATTCCGTCTTCGAGGAGTTTCGGTCCAGTCTCTGTGTCTCCGGCGATGCTTCGACTGCGGGGGGGTGTTGAGTATATATGTGTTGCATGTATTACGTATATTGTGGCCCACCTCCTAGTTGTGTATAGTTGAGGTCAAGGCCTACCTGTACTTATATATATGTGCACCAGCACCCAATCAATACAACGAATATTGTATTGCCAAACAATCTCTCTACAGGGAGGAAGCGGAGTCTTCTCCCTCTGACTATGCTGTTAAAGAAATCCGCTCCAAGAAAACTCAAGACCCGAGTGCTCAGACCCCGACTGCACGAAACTTGAAGCGTGGCCGAGCCGAAATTGCAGAACCAGAGGGCAAGGCCCCCAAGCAGGCGAAGCAGTTGGCCAAAAGAGATGTCAGCAAAACCCGGAAGGTCGTGGCTCTTCCAGTAATCAAGATGTCAGTGTCGATTGCCTCAGTGTAAGTGTCGTAGCTTTTACTTTTACTTTATCCACCCATTTTGATCTTTTACTTAATCAAGATGTCAGCAAAACTCGTAAGGCTGTGATTCTTTCGGTTTCAGTAGGGATGGGCTCCTCCACCACGCCGTCTATGATTATGTCCAAGCGCATCCACATGGGTCGGTTGCAATGCGTCAGTGCGGCTCAGGTGCGCGAGCGGCAGCGGCGCGAGGAGCGTCGTTGCTCGGGTAGGCGAGCGGCCATGACGCAGAAGAAGAGCGGCCACGACGGCCTGAGGAGACGACTGCGGCGGTGGCTAGGTTAGGAGCGCGGCGGCGGTGCTCGATGTAGGCGAGGAAGAACAGACAGCGTGACGAAGACCGGGCGCGGACGGTGGCATTCCCGCGCCTAGGGATGGGGCGCGGCATATACCACGTGAAAGTCGACACGCTGGGACAACGGAGTGGACCGTGTGCCGCACGGCGCTACGGCCCGAAGGGGCGACGCAGCGGCAGCGCGCAGGTCGGAGCGACGACGGGGAAGACCTCAGGGCAGCGGCGTGGACCGCGTACCGCGGCGCTACGACCTGAAGAGGCGACACTGCGGCAGCGCGCGGGTCAGTGCAGCCGCGTGGGCGGCCTCGGGGCGGCGGGGTGGACCGTGGGCTGCGGCGCTACGGCTTGAAGGGGCGAAGCAGCGGCGGCGCGCGGGTCGGCGAAACCATGGGGAGAACCATGGGGCGACAGCGTTGCGGCCCGATGAGACGACGTAGGGGCAGCCGTTGATCGATCGTAGGAGAGGCGCGCATACTCGATGATGATCTTCACAAGATCCCGCGAAGCTGCGCGAAGACGGCTGATGAGACCGGAGGCACGGTGAGAAAAATCAGAAGACGTGGACGGACGAAGAGGCAACCCGACCGGACGTGGCATGTCACACACGATGCGACACCAGCCAAATCCTCAAAAAAAAGAAAAAGACACCAGCCAAGGACGTGACATGTGCACCAACACCCACGTGAGACGCATGATGCGTCATCAGCCAAAGCGTGCACGGACACGCGTGTTATCCAAGCCACAAGATGGGCGTGTTTGGATGTCATCTCAAATATTGTCTTTCTTGCATACTTGTCTCAGTTCAGCCTGACTGAGCAAAAATAGAACAAAAATCAACATCTGCATGTTGTTTGATCGCCCGCATTGCATCAGTGGCCATTTTAAGGCCGGCTATTTGGTTGCACATATTCGTGCTTCAGGGTCAGCAAATGCACACCACAGCTGTTTGGCTGCGTGCACGTTTGTGTACTGCTGACCCCTTTCAATTGTGGTGGCCTTACCACCCCATTTGTAGCACAGCATCAGGCACAACAGCAAAGAACAGACAACGAAACAAAGATAAGCAAGCAATAAACAGCAGGGTAAATAACAGATTAACACGCAAACAAGTATAACTACGCCCATAAGTTAAAGACAGTAGGGGCATCCCATGCCCCCTGCTTCACACCAGGTTGCTGATCCTGGCCAAAATATTAACAAGTTCGCAGCACTAGTTCAAACAATCACCACAAACTATTAGCAGGTTCATACTTAAGACTGGGTAGTAAACTAGAGCGCGAGAGAAATGTCGCCGATGCAGCTGTGCTTGGTGCAGCGAACCCTGCACATGATCGAGCTGTCATGGTTGTAGATTTGCACCTTCAGGCCAAGTCCGGAGATCCATAGATCCACCGGGGACGATCTTGTGGCGGCGGCAGAAATACTGCCAGCCCTTACCAAGGACCATGTGCCCCTGGAGGTTCTGGACCTGAACCCAGAACTCGCACCACTTGTTGGCCGACAGCCTGACGATACGTGGTGGCTTCGTCACTAGCCACTGCTGCAGCACCTCCGTGAACCTGGGCGGGATGATGAGGGCGAGATCCTCCATGTCCTTGATCTGAACGTAGAAACGCAGCGGCTCTCGTGCCCCCTCCTCGTGGCCGGTCCTCGGTGCTCATCCCCGTGACCGTGGCTGGCTCATGGTGGCGATCCTGCCAGGAAGGTTCACTCTCTTGAGCCACCGGTTCATCGGAATCAGGTCCTTGGTGCCCTCGGCTCCAGCCACGACCTGCGCTCCTCCACCGGCTACGTCCCACTCCGTCTTCATGATCTTGTCAGGTAAGATGACTTGTGTTGGTAACAGGGCATTGGCAACTGCCTCTAATGGTTGGCAGTTGCCCAAGGGCAAGTCCCACTGATCAGTGCCACTTGCACTTGGGCAACTGCCACTGATCAATGCCAGTTGCTAAACAGGCAATGCTTTGTTTTAGATCATAACACTGGATCAGTGGCAGTTGCCAGATCAGTGCTATGATCTAAACATAGCAGTGCAAGTTTGGCAAGTTGCTAAACATGCAATGCTATGTTTAGATCATAGCACTGGATCAGTGGCAGTTGCCAAATCAGTGCTATGATCTGAACATAGCACTGCAAATTGTGCCAGTTGCCAGTCATTAGCAGGACACCCACATTTGGCAGCATGTTGGTTGGTAGTAGTACGTAAACGAGCAAACACAATGGTCCTACAACGTCTATGAGCATGCACGTACTGAAATCATGCACAAATCCTAACTACGAACAACACAAAACACTAAATAGTACAACTTTTGCAGCATGAACATCAAAGATTTGTCATGAACATCAAGCAAAGCTCGGTAACAATCTAGCATGAACATCAATCCAATGTGACTACCTATCTTGCAAGCACAAATCTACAACAACAACACCTAGTTTGCATCAAGGCAGTGCACTAATCTACCAATCAAACTGCAACGAGGCAGTGCACTAATCTACAGTAACAGTCAAGAAGCAATCGGTTGGATTTGAATCGATTCGATTGGAATCGGATCGAAGCGAATCCAATCGAATCCAGTCGAATCCAATCCATGCCTAGTACAACGCAAACCCTAATCTACATCTACGAGCAAAGGGGAAAATGCTACTTACTGGAGCGGGTGCCGATGGAGCGGGTGCCGGCCGGGGAGAAAACCCCGGCGGGAAGGAGGGGCCAGCCGAAGAGGATGAGCCGGCAATGCCGCGGGCCATCGGTGATGCGCCGGTGCTCCGGGTCACGCAGGAGGTCGAGGAAGAGGGTGCCGTCGTCCATGGCCCTGCCACACTACCTGGAGAAAACCCTTGAATGGGTGTAAAAAAGCCCCTCCACCCACTAGGGTTCCGAGTAGTGACGCACCCGATGTCCCCTCCGGCGGCGCCACCGCACCCAGGACCACCAGGTCCGGATACGGCGGCGGAGCCAGAGCGGCCGAAACCTTATTGGCCCGAGGAGGGTGGCTAGTGCAGAAGGGCGAGGGCGCGCAGATGGCCGCCATCAGGTCAATGCCTGAGTTCGCTAGGCCGGCCACCCACCGGTCTTGGATGCTGTTGCTGCCGGCGATGATGGGGGTTAGGGGGCGGCACATCGGCAGGCGAGCCATCGGAGGAGAGGAGAGCAAGGGACGGTGAGGAGAGTGAGAGGGAGCGGTGTGAAGGGCGGAGTGGGTGGTGACACGAGAGCGGGAGTGGCGTTATGAGACGTCCCGCCCGTCTCCCGCACTCCCCGAGGCATGCAGCGAAGAGCCACGCGTGGCCGCAGCGAGCCTGGCTCGGCAAAAACTGTCGATTCGGCCGTTCCTCCCGGGCTTGGCCCGGGGGTGCTTTAAGTTCCGTGCGGCCCGAGAAGCAGATGCAGGCCAAAAAAACAAACAGGCCATTTTCTTTTCGCGCGGGCTTGGTTGGGCCTAATGCGGGCTACCAAACATGCCCGATGTGGTTCAGCTGGCATGTTGCCCCATCGCGAGCGGCCGCCAGCGTAGGCGCACGAGCAACCCGCGCGGGCGCGTTAGTTGGCCTCGGGCCACGCGGGACGCGTGAGGGCCGCCGCACCAGCACACCTGACGCTGGTGCATCGGGAAGCTGGGTGTCGTGCAGCAACCGATCCGGGTGGGCTGCTATCCGATGTTGAAGTAGAGGCGGGGTATAGATGACGAATGGTGGCGGGCGACACAAATCGATCTTAGGTCGGAAAACCAAAGAAGAAGCGCCAATAAAGACGACCGACGGAGAGAGAAAAATCCAGATCAAGGATCCGAAAAAAGACTCTCTAGGATAACCGATCAACACGACCGGCGGATGAACCCTAGGTATGAGCGACGCGACCCCCGGTGGAGATCATGGGGATCGACTTCCCTGGGGGCGGCGCGGTGCGGAAGCGGCAGTAGGGTTTAGGATCGAGGCAAGGTTGATACCATGTAGAAGAAATAGAGAGGGAGATTGATGGAGTCATTGTTGTATTGCTTGAGCCTCGTGGGCGTATATATAGGAGTAGTTGATCAATTTGGAGTACAAGACAAGGTAGAAATAAATCGTATGCTATCCTATGTTTACTAACTAATCATGATACTCAACATTTTTTGATGTCTTTCACTAAGGTAAACATGAATCATTAACTTGAGTAAGAAAGAGTTTAATGTTGGAGTAAGAATATAGAACTCACTTCGAACTTTGTCCTATAAATTTACATCAGAAAACTGTTAGTATTGTCGATTGCAAACAAACACCAAAAATTCACTCACGCCTCGGATACGTGAGCACGTGTATTTTCTTGAAGGCTCGCACATGGATGATGGATATACATCTCCAGGGACAAACTAAAAACAACCTTGCTGTATAACAACTAAATGATGGAGAAGGAAGTAACCCATGCCTAAATTAAATTGTACGTCTTCCAGCCTTCCACATGCCAGCCCTTCTCAGACCGACGGAGGCAGCACTGCAACGTTGGATGTCCTAGTGACGCCTCAGATCAGATTGAATTATGGAAAAGGTTTCAAAACAGCCGGCTGATTTCTAGGCTTCATAAGTCGCGTCCGACGCGGTCCGATCCCCCTCGATCGTACGGCGCAGAGCGCGTCCCTTTCACCGCGCGAAGGAATCCCGCCCATAGTCCTAGATGTTAGCGTGTGGTGGGGTTGAACGGTGATTAAAGCTCGCTCAGCACGTGAGTGGTCCATGTGACTACCTATTTTTATGTTTTTTATGACTACTTTACATTCAGTCTTTTTTGCCACCTAGCTACACGTGACTCGTGAGTGAGCCTGTGAATAACCTCAAGAGAAGCACGTAGCGAGCATCAAAGGATTTGCCACTAGCAAGCTAATGGTTGCTTTGGGTTTAGCCGCAAAAATAATAATAATAATTGCTTCGATGGCCATTTTTCATGGAGATACTTGGCTGCATTTTTACTGTAGCATCTGCCAGGCATTGCTGCAAGCTAATTTACGCGTAGTTTTGGCTGGGCGTCGCTTCTGTAAGCGAGACGCATGATGATGTGAGGTCATTCGTTGCTGTTGCAAGCGAGACACATGACACTATAAGCCCATCCGTCGGACGTCGCAAGATCGGCACCACTGCAATGCTAGTCGGCACTGCTACGAGTCAGGACAACATGCTACAAAGGCTAATCAGCGCTTCAATGGTTGGACACCATCAAAGCCGCAAGTGGGGACCCACGCCACTGCAAGCAAGACACACAGTGATGTAAGCCTGTCGACCGGACGTTGCAAGATTGACACCACTGCAAAGTATAGTCGACGCTGCTGCGAGTTGAGATGGTGCGCTAAGGCTAATCGGCACTATTGCGAGCCGGCATGGTACGTTCCAAAGTTCGGGCGCCATCACCACTGCGAGTGGGAACCAACGCCGCTTCAAAGGTTTGTGGATGCTACATCATCCGTGTTGCAATTGCGCGATTGCGACATCGTTCGTGCTGCAATGGGGCGACCGCCAATGTCATCCGTTTGCAATGGGCGACCAAAGTTTGTCTATGTTGCAATGGGACGACTGTTAACGTCGTTCGTGTTTGCAATGGGTGAGTGCAACATCGTTTGTATTTGCAATGGGCGGCCGCAACATCATCTAATGGGGCGACTGCTAACATCGTTCGTGTTTTGCAATGGGCGACCGCAACATCGTCTGTGTTGCAATTGGGCGATCGCTAAGTCTCATGTGTTTGCGATGGGCGAGCGCAATGTCATTCGTGTTTCAATGGGCGACCACAAAATCGTCCGTGTTGCAATGAGGCGGCCGCTAACATCGCACGTGTTTGCAATGGGCGTCAGCAATGTCGTTCGTGTTGCGATTGGGCGACCGCTAACTTCGTCCGTGTTTGCAATGGGCGACCGAAACGTCGTTCATGTTTGCAACCGGCGACCAAAACGTCGTTCATGTTTGCAACCGCGACCACAATGTGTCGTTCGTGGTGCAACAATGGTAGCCTTACCCAGCGGCTACGTTGGAAACCTCCGAGCGCAACATGATTCATGTTGAAAAGCACTCGTCTTGCAAATTTCTGAACCTCTGAGCGCAACATAGTTTCTTGCTGCGGACACTTGTCAAGTGGCATTCCGACCTGGCTTATTTGTGCAAAAGATCAGCTGATCGACGTGTAGCGCGGTCCTCCTTTTTTTGTCGTAGGAGAAACTTTTGTATTCGTCTCAGTTAATTTTTGCTGGAATTATGTATGATTTTAGTTGCATAGAATTTTCATTCTTTTTCTTGTTGCGCGGCGATGTGAGCTTGGATGAGTGCTACTTTTTTTTAAGAGTTAATTACATCCACGGTACATAAACTTGCCGAGAGATAACAAAATCATACACAATCTTAAAAACCACACAAAAGTGATACACTAACTCTGGTTCGGATAACAAATCCATACAAAACAGTCCGAAGCTGACACGGTGTCGTTGTTACTTTACAAAAAAAAATACCCTGGAGCTACTGAAATTTGTCACATGAGGTCCTAGCCTAGAATCCCCAAATCTACTGCCGTGTTGATGGCAGCAGAGGGCAGCTGTGCAGCTGGAGAGCGGCCGAGCACACCCGCCATGCGATGCTGCCGCCACTGACCGACGATGCCATAACTAGGACGTGCAGCAGCAGAAAGAAGCGGAAGCCCCAGGAGGGTCATGCCGCAAGGCCCGCCCGGCACGGAGGAGCCCTCTGACGACGACGCGACGGCGGATGGGGGTAAGCCACGTAATCGGCGACGGAAGTGAGCGGCGTGTGAAGACGCGTCTCCAGCAGCAGCAGTAGGAGAGCGAGGTGGCGGGCACTATAGTGGGCACCTTGTCGAGGCACCGGTGATTATCGTTGGTCAGGCTGCGGAGGTGGTCCGAGTGTTGCACTGCTGCGAGTGCCACATGGTCGTGGCGGTCGCCGCCGGAGGCAAGCCCACTGCCATCTTCCCCTACCCAGGCTGCGACGACGCCTTCTTGGCTTCATGTGAGCTGCAGAATCCGACCCGTTGGCCCCCATTGTCGCCGTCATGGACAAGGAATCCTGCCGGGCTACCCTTGATGGAAATATGCCCTAGAGGCAATAATAAATTTGTTATTATTTTATATTTCCTTGTTCATGACAAAGGTTTATTATTCATGCTAGAATTGTATTGACCGGAAACTTAAATACATGTGTGAATATATAAACAAATACCGTGTCCCTAGTGAGCCTCTACTAGACTAGCTCGTTGATCAAAGATGGTTAAGGTTTCCTAACCATAGACATGTGTTGTCATTTGATAACGGGATCACATCATTAGGAGAATGATGTGATGGACAAGACCCATCTGTTAGCTTAGCATATGATCGTTCTGTTTATTGCTACTGCTTTCTTGAATGTCAAATACATGTTCCTCCGACCATGAGATCATGCAACTCCCGGATACCGGAGGAATACCTTGTGTGCTATCAAACGTCACAACGTAACTGGGTGATCATAAAGATACTCTACAGGTATCTCCGAAGGTGTCTGTTGAGTTGGCATGGATCGAGACTGGGATTTGTCACTCCGTGTTTCGGAGAGGTATCTCTGGGCCCTCTCGGTAATGCACATCATAAGAAGCTTGCAAGCAAAGTGACTAAGGAGTTAGTTACGGGATGATGTATTACGGAACGAGTAAAGAGACTTGCCGGTAACGAGATTGAACTAGGTATGGAGATACCGACGATCGAATCTCGGGCAAGTAACATACCGACGGACCAAGGGAATTACGTATGTTGTCATTGAGGTTCGACCGATAAGATCTTCGTGGAATATGTAGGAACCAATATGGGCATCCAGGTTCCGCTATTGATTATTGACCGGAGAGGCGTCTCGGTCATGTCTACATCATTCCCGAACCCGTAGGGTCCGCACGCTTAACGTTCGTTGACGATATAGTGTTATATGAGTTATGTGAATTGGTAACCGAATGTTGTTCGGAGTCCCGGATGAGATCCCGGACGTCACGAGGAGTCTCGGAATGGTCGAGAGGTAAAGATTTATATATGGGAAGTCATATTTTGGGTTCCGGAAAAAGGTGCAGTTTTTTCGGTATTGTACCGGGAAGCTTCCAGAAGGTTTCGGAGAATTCCAGAGGGGTCCGGAAGTCCACAAGTGGGTCCACCACGTCCCAAGGGCTGGCATGGGCTAAGGGGAGGCACCCTGGCCTTATTGGGCCAGGCGCACCAAGTCCTCAAAAGCCCACGCAGCTAGGGAAGGAAAAAAGGAGAGTCCTAGTAGGAATAGGATTGGACTTTGGAGTCCAAGTCCACGTGTGTACTATTCACGTGGTACTGTTCACGTGGTACTGTTCACGTGCCACTATTCCTTCTACTCCAAGCCCCTACACATATATAAATAGAGGAGAGGGAGCGCCCCAAACAAGCCACAACATTGTTTTAGTCGTGTGCGGCGCCCCCCTCCACAGTTCCGTCCCTCGGTCATATTTTCGCAGTACTTGGGCGAAGCCCTGCGGAGATAGCATCACCATCACCGTCACCATGCCGTCGTGCTGCCAGAACTCATCCACTACCTCGCCGTCTTGCTGGATCAAGAAGTCGAAGACGTCACCGAGCTGAACGTGTGCTGAACGCGGAAGTGCCATACGTTCGGTGCTCGGTCGGTTGGATCGTGAAGTTGTTCGACGACATCAACCGCGTTGTTTTAACGCTTCCGCTTACGGTCTACGAGGGTACGTAGACACACTCCCCCTCTCGTAGGTATGCATCTCCATGGATAGATCTTGCGTGTGCGTAGAAAATTTTTGTTTTCCATGCAACGTTCCCCAACAGTGGCATCAGAGCCAGGTCTATGCGTAGATGATATGCACGAGTAGAACACAAAGAGTTGTGGGCGGTGATCGTCATACTGCTTACCACCAACGTCTTATTTCTATATGGCGGTATTATAAGATGAAGCTGCCCGGACCAACCTTACATGTCCACGTACATGAGACCGGTTCCACCGACAGACTTGCAACTTGTTTTGCATAAAGGTGGCTGGCGGGTGTCTGTTTTTCCTACTTTAGTGGAATCAAATTTGACCGCGGCCGATCCTTGTTGAAGGTTAAAACAACAAACTTGATAAATCACCGTTGTGGTTTTGTGCCATAGGTAAGAACGGTTCTTGCTAGAAGACCGTAGCAGCCACGTAAAACTTGCAACAACAAAGTAGAGGACGTCTAACTTGTTTTTGCAGGGTATGCTGTGATGTGATATGGTCAAGACATGATGTGATATACGTTATTGTATGAGATGATCATGTTTTGTAATTTATCAGCAACCGGCAGGAGCCTTATGGTTGTCTCTTTATTGTATGAAATGCAAGCGCCATGTAATTGCTTTACTTTATCGCTATGCGTTAGCAATAGTTGTAGAAGCAATAGTTGGCGAGACGACCACGACGCAACGATGGAGATCAAGGTGTCGAGCCGGTGACGATGGAGATCATGACGATGCTTTGGAGATGGAGATCAAAAGCACAAGCTGATGATGGCCATATCATGTCACATATTTTGATTGCATGTGATGTTTATCCTTTATGCATCTTATTTTGCTTAGAACGACGGTAGCATTATAAGATGATCCCTTCACTAAATTTCAAGATAAAAGTGTTCTCCCCGAGTATGCACCGTTGCTAAAGTTCGTCGTTTCGAAGCACCTCGTGATGATCGGGTGTGATAGATTCTACGTTCACATACAACGGGTGTAAGCCAGTTTTACACAAGAAGAATACTTGGGTTAAACATGACGAGCCTAGCATGTACAGACATGGTCTCGGAACACTGTAGACCAAAAGGTCGAACATGAGTCATATAGTAGATATGATCAACATGGAGATGTTCATCATTGATGACTATCCCATCTCACGTGATGATCGGACATGGGCTAGTTGATTTGGATCATGTATCACTTAGTTAACTTGAGGGATGTTAATTTAAGTGGGAGTTCATTAGTAATTTGTTAATTGAACTTAATTTATCATGAACTTAGTCCTGATTGTCTTTGCAAATTATGTTGTAGATCAATAGCTCGCGTTGTAGCTCCCCTGTTTTTGATATGTTCCTAGAGAAAGCTTAGTTGAAAGATGATGGTAGCAATTACACGGACTGGGTCCGTAACTTGAGGATTATCCTCATTGCTGCACAGAAGGATTATGTCCTTGATGCATCGCTAGGTGATGGACCTGCTGCAGGAGCTGCTGCAGACGTTGTGAACGCCTGGCAGGCTCGATCTGATGACTACTCGATAGTTCAGTGTGCCATGCTCTACGGCTTAGAACCGGGACTACAAAAGCGTTTTGAACGCCATGGAGCATATGAGATGTTCCAGGAGCTAAAATTGATATTTCAAGCTAATGCCCGGGTTGAGAGATATGAAGTCTCCAACAAGTTCTTTACCTGTAAGATGGAGGAGAACAGTTCTGTCAGTGAACACATACTCAGAATGTCTGGATATCACAACCACTTGACTCAGCTGGGAATTGATCTTCCAGTTGAGAGTGTTATTGACAGAGTTCTTCAGTCACTGCCACCAAGCTATAAAGGCTTCGTGATGAACTATAATATGCAAGGGATGGAGAAGACAATTCCCGAGCTCTTCGCGATGCTGAAATCGGCGGAGGTAGAAATCAAGAAGGAGCATCAAGTGTTGATGGTTAACAAGACCACTAGTTTCAAGAAAAAGGGCAAGGGAAAGAAGGGGAACTTCAAGAAGAACGGCAAGCAAGCTGTCGCTCCCACGAAGAAACCCAAAGTTGGACCCAAGCCTGAAACTGAGTGCTTCTACTGCAAAGGAACTGGTCACTGGAAGCGAAATTGCCCCAAGTATTTGGCGGATAAGAAGGATGGCAAAGTGAACAAAGGTATATTTGATATACATGTTATTGATATGTACCTCACTAGTGCTCGTAGCAGCGTCTGGGTATTTGATACTGATTCAGTTGCTAATATTAGTAACTTGAAGCAGGAGCTGCAGAGTAACGGAGACTAGCTGAGGGCGAGGTGACGATATGTGTTGGAAGTGTCTCCAAGATTGATATGATCAATATCGACACGCTCGTAATACCTTTGGGATTAGTATTAAACCTAAATAATGGTTATTTGGTGCTTGCGTTGAGCATAAAACATTATATCTGAATATTGTTTATTGCAAGACGGTTATTCATTTAAGTCAGAGAATAATGGTTATTCTGTTTATATGAATAATATCCCTCGTGATCATGCACCCTTGTGAATGGTTTATTCTTATTGCATCTCGATCGTAGTGATACACATATTCATAATATTGATGCCAAAAGATGCAAAGTTGATAATGATAGTGCAACATATTTGTGGCACTGTCGTTTAGGTCATATTGGTGTAAAGCGCATGAAGAAACTCCATGCTGATGGACTTTTGGAATCTCTTGATTATGAATCATTTGATACTTGCGAACCATGCCTCATGGGCAAGATGACTAAAACTCCGTTCTCCGGAACAATGGAGCGAGCTACTGATTTGTTGGAAATAATACATACCGATGTATGCGGTCCGATGAATGTTGAAGCACGCGGCGGGTATCGTTATTTTCTAACCTTCACAGATGATTTGAGTAGGTATGGGTATATCTACTTGATGAAACACAAGTCTGAAACATTTGAAAAGTTCAAAGAATTTCAGAGTGAAGTAGAGAATCATCGTAACAAGAAAATAAAGTTTCTACGATCCGATCGCGGAGGCGAATATTTGAGTTACGAGTTTGGCCTTCATTTAAGAAAATGTGGAATTGTTTCACAACTCACGCCACCTGGAACACCACAGCGTAATGGTGTGTCTGAACATCATAACCGTACTTTATTGGATATGGTGCGTTCTATGATGTCTCTTACCGATTTGCCACTATCGTTTTGGGGTTATGCATTAGAGACAGCTGCATTCACGTTAAATAGGGCACCGTCTAAATCCGTTGAGACGACACCGTATGAACTGTGGTTTGGCAAGAAACCTAAGTTGTCGTTTTTTTAAAGTTTGGAGATGCGATGCTTATGTGAAAAAGCTTCAACCTGATAAGCTCGAACCCAAAGCGGAGAAGTGCGTCTTCATAGGATACCCTAAAAAAACAATTGGGTACACCTTCTACCACAGATCCGAAGGCAAGGTCTTTGTTGCCAAGAATGGGTCCTTTCTAGAGAAGGAGTTTCTCTCGAAAGAAGTGAGTGGGAAGAAAGTAGAACTTGATGAGGTAATTGTACCTTCTCTTGAATTGGAAAGTAGCTCATCAGATAAAACCGTTTCCGTGATGCCTACACTAATAAGAGAGGAAGATAATGGTGAAGATCATGAAACTTCAGATCAAGTTACTACTGAACCTCGTAGGTCGACCAGAGTACGTTCCGCACCAGAGTGGTACGGTAATCCTGTTCTGGAAGTCATGTTGTTAGACAACGGCGAACCTACGAACTATGAAGAAGCTATGATGAGCCCAGATTCCGACAAATGGCTTGAGGCCATGAAATCTGAGATAGGATCCATGTATGAGAACAAAGTATGGACTTTGGTGGACTTGCCCGATGATCGGCAAGCCATTGAGAATAAATGGATTTTTAAGAGGAAGACAAACGCTGATGGTAATATCACTGTCTACAAAGCTCGACTTGTCGCGAAAGGTTATCGACAAGTTCAAGGGGTTGACAACGATGAGACTTTCTCACCCGTAGCGATGCTTAAGTCTGTTCGAATCATGTTAGCAATTGCCGCATTTTATGATCTGGCAAATGGATGTCAAAACTGCATTCCTTAATGATTTTCTCAAAGAAGAGTTGTATATGATGCAACCAGAAGGTTTTGTCGATCCTAAGGGTGCTAACAAAGTGTGCAAGCTCCAGCGATCCATCTATGGACTGGTGCAAGCATCTCTGAGTTGGAATATACGCTTTGATGAGGTGATCAAAGCATATGGTTTTGTACAGACTTACGGTGAAGCCTGTATTTACAAGAAAGTGAGTGGGAGCTCTGTAGCATTTCTAATATTATATGTGGATGACATATTGTTGATTGGAAATGATATAAAATTTCTGGATGGCATAAAAGGATACTTGAATGAAAGACCTCGGTGAAGCTGCTTATATATTGGGCATCAAGATCTATAGAGATAGATTAAGACGCTTGATAAGACTTTCAATGAGTACATACCTTGACAAGATTTTGAAGGAGTTCAAAATGGATCAGTCAAAGAAGGAGTTCTTGCCTGTATTGTAAGGTGTAAAGTTGAGTAAGACTCAAAGCTCGACCACGACAGAAGATAGAGAGAGAATGAAAGTCATTCCCTATGCCTCAGCCATAGGTTCTATAATTTATGCCATGCTGTGTACCATACCTAATGTGTGCCTTGCCACGTGTCTGGCAAAGGGGGTACAAGAGTGATCCAGGAGTGGATCACTGGACAGCGGTCTAAATTATCCTTAGTAACTAAAGGACTAAGGAAATGTTTCTCGATTATGGAGGTGATAAAGAGTTCGTCGTAAAGGGTTACGTCGATGCAAGCTTTGACACCAATCTGGATATCTCTGAGTAGCAAACCGGATACGTATAATGGAGCAGTCATTTGGAATAGCTCCAAGTAAAGCGTGATAGCAGCATCAACAGTATGACATAAGGATTTGCAAAGCACACATGGGTCTGAATATTGCAGACCCATTGACTAAAATTCTCTCTCACGAGCAAAACATGATCACACCTTAGAACTCTTTGAGTGTTAATCACATGGTGATGTGAACTAGATTATTGACTCTAGTGAACTCTTGGGTGTTAATCACATGGCGATGTGAACTAGATTATTGACTCTAGTGCAAGTGGGAGACTGATGGAAATATGCCCTAGAGGCAATAATAAAGTTGTTATTATTTTATATTTCCTTGTTTATGATAAAGGTTTATTATTCATGCTAGAATTGTATTGACCGGAAACTTAAATACATGTGTGAATACATAAACAAATACCGTGTCCCTAGTGAGCCTCTACTAGACTAGCTCGTTGATCAAAGATGGTTAAGGTTTCCTAACCATAGACATGAGTTGTCATTTGATAACGGGATCACATCATTAGGAGAATGATGTGATGGACAAGACCCAGCTGTTAGCTTAGCATATGATCGTTCTGTTTATTGCTACTGCTTTCTTGAATGTCAAATACTTGTTCCTCCGACCATGAGATCATGCAACTCCCGGATACCGGAGGAATACCTTGTGTGCTATCAAACGTCACAACGTAACTGGGTGATCATAAAGATGCTCTACAGGTATCTCCGAAGGTGTCTGTTGAGTTGGCATGGATCGAGACTGGGATTTGTCACTCCGTGTTTCGGAGAGGTATCTCTGGGGCCTCTCGGTAATGCACATCATAAGAAGCTTGCAAGCAAAGTGACTAAGGAGTTAGTTACGGGATGATGTATTACGAAACGAGTAAAGAGACTTGCCAGTAACGAGATTGAACTAGGTATGGAGATACCGACGATCGAATCTCGGGCAAGTAACATACCGACGGACAAAGGGAATTACGTATGTTGTCATTGCGGTTCGACCGATAAGATCTTCGTGGAATATGTAGGAACCAATATGGGCATCCAGGTTCCGCTATTGATTATTGACCGGAGAGGCATCTCGGTCATGTCTACATCATTCCCGAACCCGTAGGGTCCGCACGCTTAACGTTCGTTGATGATATAGTGTTATATGAGTTATGTGAATTGGTAACCGAATGTTGTTCGGAGTCCCGGATGAGATCCCGGACGTCACGAGGAGTCTCGGAATGGTCGAGAGGTAAAGATTTATATATGGGAAGTCATATTTTGGGTTTCGGAAAAAGGTGCAGTTTTTTCGGTATTGTACCGGGAAGCTTCCAGAAGGTTCCGGAGGATTCCGGAGGGGTCCGAAAGTCCACAAGTGGGTCCACCACGTGCCAAGGGCTGGCATGGGCTAAGGGGAGGCGCCCTGGCCTTATTGGGCCAGGCGCACCAAGTCCTCAAAAGCCCACGCAGCTAGGGAAGGAAAAAAGGAGAGTCCTAGTAGGAATAGGATTGGACTTTGGAGTCCAAGTCCACGTGTGTACTATTCACGTGGTACTGTTCACGTGCCGCTATTCCTTCTACTCCAAGCCCCTACACATATATAAATAGAGGAGAGGGGACGCCCCAAACAAGCCACAACATTGTCTTAGTCGTGTGCGGCGCCCCCCTCCACAGTTCCGTCCCTCGGTCATATTTTCGCAGTACTTGGGCGAAGCCCTGCGGAGATAGCATCACCATCACCGTCACCATGCCGTCCTGCTGCCGGAACTCATCCACTACCTCGCCGTCTTGCTGGATCAAGAAGTCGAGGACGTCACCGAGCTGAACGTGTGCTGAACGCGGAGGTGTCGTACGTTCGGTGCTCGGTCGGTTGGATCGTGAAGTTGTTCGACGACATCAACCGCGTTGTTCTAATACTTCCGCTTACGGTCTACGAGGGTACGTAGACACACTCCCCCTCTCGTAGCTATGCATCTCCATGGATAGATCTTGCGTGTGCGTAGAAAATTTTTGTTTTTCATGCAACGTTCCCCAACAACCCTGTGAGTATGGTGAACATGCAGACCATGGCGGTTGTGTTGTACGTGCACGCCTCCGTCTGCTGCCAACCTAGACCCTAGCGTGCACGAACACCTCGCCGGGGTGTCGGCCGATGCCTCGCCGCCCGCGCATGACACGGTGCGCGGCGTCCCACCCTTGCCGACATCTGTGATGCAGCCAGAGGAGCCGCATGCGTGGATGACACAGCAGCAGCAGAGGCGGAGGAGACTGGCGACAGCTGTGTCCCTAGCCGACACTTTACTTGCGCCCCTCCACCATGTCGCCCATGTAGCACCAGCAATATGCGCGGCCATACGAGGCAGTGGCCATAAGACGTACACATACCAGTTGCACACCACGCACAGGTTCGAATGTGGGATGCCAGGAGGCCTTCCACTGCTCACATGAATAAGGTAGAACGACGATGCCCTGCAGCCGTGTGCAGGTTTCTTTGCACTCTGCTGCGACCAACACAGCTGTAGACTTAGGGATTTTAAGGCGAGGACCTCTGTTGTACAAATTCTATCTGCTTCAGGGTTCTTTTTGTAAAGAAACAACGACACTTGTCAGCCTGTGGGTAGATACAGACTGTTTTGTATGGATTTGTTACCCGAACCTAAGTCAGTGTACCACTTTTCAGTAGTTTTCAAGATTATGTATGATTGTGTTATCTCCCATCAAGTTTATGTACCGTAGGTGTAATTAACTCTTTTTTTAAACATGGATGCCTTGCTAGTTGCTACTGTGCTACAACGCCTACGTGATGTGTGACAGCGACACCGCATGGCTCCAGTGCCCATGTAAAGACAGATCTAGGCAAAAGTTCACATACCGATGATTAGACGGCTCACTGCATTTGATCGTACGGCTCTCAGGGCGGATGAAAACTCGGGCATATCATCCGGCTGATCCGTAGTGCTGACCTTGAATTATGGGAGCGGATAATAAAGAATGGACCAGGAGAGAAAAGACCACGAGAATAAGGGAATCGACCAATTGGTTGTTAACTTGGTATACATATCGCGGTGGCAGGTCCTCGTCTCGTACATGGATTGCCATCCTTCGAACGACCAGCTGCTTGTCTCGGTCGAAGGCGCGCACCCACCCTGCCGCCAATCCTGTCGCCGAAGTACCTCATGTACTCTTTGTTCCCTCTTTTCTCGATTGTTGTGTTGGGTTTGGTTTGTGTGCAACCCGCAACAACGGTGGCGTAGTTATAATCGTGCGTGGGGTTCCCTGGTCGCTTCTGGTATGTATTGCGATCGGCGATTTGGACTCCAAATCCCACACGGTTTGGGTGAGGAAGCAACGTTGTTCGGGCCATATTGTGCTATCTATAAATAAAAGATCTCCATATTGTTTTACACCATTGATGGAAGGCCATGAAGGTTTCATAATGAAACTAACATCTCTTTACACTCCGTATATGCAACATATATATAGAAGAGACCGCAAGCAACATTTTATTCTATTACTGTAAAAGATGCCACCATTTTAAAATTCATACATGCACAAAAACAAGGTGTCATCAATACATAGCATAGATGGAAATAAAGAGCAGAAGATGTAAAGGATACTAAACATGATAATGGAAGCTCACATTCAGCCCACGCGAACAGACACTACTAGGGAAAACCCTAGCAGTAGAGCGGGGTTTTGTCATATCAGTAGCGCGGGTGGGCGTGCTACTGCTACGGCGCTACAGCTAACTCACTAGTAGAAAACAGGACATCTGTCCCGGTTTCAGAGGGCCTTTAGTCCCGGTTTTGGAACCAGGACAAAACGATCGGGACTAATGCCCATCACTTTTAGTCCCGGTTGGCTTACGAACCGGGACTAAAGGTGCTCCATGTGGACGCTGTGGGGCGCCCAGGCAGGAGGACCTTTAGTCCCGGTTGGTAACACCAACCGGGACTAAAAGGTAGCCACGTGGACGCTGTGGGACGCCCAGGCAGGAGGACCTTTAGTCCCGGTTGGTAACACCAACCGGGACTAAAAGGTAGCCACGCGTCAGCAGCTCCCAGGCGCTGGGTTTTTTTTTTTGAAAGGGGGGGGGTTTAGGGGTTTTTGAGGGTTTAGGGGTTTCATATTGTGTTAGCTAGCTACTACATATAGAGAGAAGTGACCTCTCTTTCTCCATGCTTGGTCGACGCTAGCTACTACATATAGAGAGAACTCGACGCTAGCTAGTAAGCAATGAAGGAACCATTAATTGCACAACATCGTCATGCATGATCAATATATAGAGAGAAGTGACCTCTCTTTCTCCGTGCTTGTTGGTCGAACAACAAGTTTTCGTATATCTATTCGACGCTACTACAGATAGTACACGTTGATGCATATATATATATACAATATAACATCTGTTATGATCCCTAACATCATCGACGACCAAAATCGGTTTGCAATTCCCGATGGCATTTTCCGTCTTTAGGAATGACGTGGTCAACAAAGAATCCCGCCAACTCCTCTTGAATTGCGCGTATGCGATCAGCTGGTAGGAGTACGTTCCACTTCTGCCAGGTCTAATTTAAAGAAGGGGGTCAATATATATATATATATATATATATATATATATATATATATATATATATATATATATATATATATATATGAATGAAATCAACACAATTGATGGTGATAAAATAAAATTATGAATATTGTTTACGTACTTCAAATTGTTGTTTAGTGAAGCCCCTCTCAGTGGTCTTTTTGTGAATGAATTCGCAAACGTAGTATCAACAGAAATCATTTCCGGGTTGCTGCCACATGCACTTTACGAGAATAGAGTTCAATCAAAATGATAATCAACCATGATAATGGTATTGAAACTAGAATCAATGAGAGATGCGCGGAACTAGCTAGTACTACTTACTCTGGGTTGTGTAAATCGCAGCTCCGGTCTCCATTCACCCTTAACCCGCGTGATGAACTTTTTCCAAACCCTACCCGGCAAAGAAAATGATTACTTGATATCAGGAAATGAACGAAAGTTGCCGATATAGTGCGATAATGATTGAACTTACTTCTGGAGCATTTCAATCATGTCCGCATACTCCGTAGCCTCTTTACGTCTCGAGTCCAAGACAGTTACTGCTCCCTCGTCAAGCTGAATGGCTAGCAGAATAAAGTGGAACCTGCGCGCGCATAACTCATCAATTACACTTAACCTCGAGTCAGCGAAACAGAATATGCAGAAGACAGTAACACTCACTTGAAGTTGTAAGGAAAGAGTATTTCCCTTTTGTTTTGGTGTCGAAGGAACGCCATTAGCAAGATTTTCTCAGTCTCCTCGGGGATGTTCTGTACCGACCATTCATTTACGATATTTGGGTTAATGAACCCAATGTCATAGATTTGTCCTCTTTTAAATTCGACGATCTTCAATCTGCATAATATAGTGAGGATAATTATATACATGCAATGAACGAGCTGAGCTAGAGACTTAATTACAGAAATAATACTTACAGACAATAACAACCCACGAGACTTTTGTCGAGGGCAGCTTGATTGTATAACTGAAAGAGTTCGTCAAATTCAACGTAGATCGAGTCGACTCCAACGAAGTCATGCTCATCCTTAATTCCCACCAAGATACTGCCCGTCCCATCCTTGCAGGTTTCCAAGTACCATTTATGTAATCTTCGCATCATCGTTGGTAGATCTCGTTCCAGATCATCACTTCTGACGAGACGCTTCCCATGCTGGTATTTAAAGGTGTCTACCTTAGCAATTTCAAAATGTACATCATCGCCTAGGTAATCACCAGGATTGAAACCAGGAGCAACGGCCGCTACCCCCGGGGGTATCGGTAAACACCTTGAGCGGGGGGCACGATTGCTTTTCCTGTTCGCCGAGCTGGGGAATTGTTTTCCCACTTCTTGCACCAGTACTGCTACTTCTCGACCGACTCATAGCTTCGTCATATGTCTTTGCAATA
Organism: Elymus sibiricus; assembly: GCA_039707655.1. NCBI lineage: Eukaryota > Viridiplantae > Streptophyta > Magnoliopsida > Poales > Poaceae > Elymus > Elymus sibiricus. Next base: position 38,919,105 of record CM077674.1, read on the forward strand.
ATGCGGTCATAGTTTGATTGCGGCGGAGGCGGAGGTGGTCGCGTAAGGGCATCCAGAGTGCGATTCGCCTTTACCGGATCTATTTTTTCCTTTGGAGGTGGAACTTTCCGTGCAAATTGGCGTTTCAAATCAGCAGCCACGACCTAATCGGTTTCCTTGTCAGTCGGATCATATGGTAACTTGGCAAGAGGCTTGAGGCTTGGACCAAATTTGAATTTCTTCCCACCACCTCTTGTACTGCTAGCCGCCGGAGCGGCGGCAGCTCTCTTCTGTCGTTGCTGACGAGGCGGAGTTCGCTGACGCGGCGGAGGAGGCGGAGTCCGCTGACGCGGCGCAGGAGGCGGAGTCCGCTGACGCCGCGGAGGAGGCGAAGGAGGATTCTGCTGAGGGGCCTCCTCCGCCGGAGTCGGCTGACGCGACGGAGACAGCTGACGCGCCGGAGACGAATGAGGCAGCGGAATCTGCTGAGGGGCCTCCTCCGGCTGAGTCTGCTGAGGCGGCGTCCAGTTTGGAAGATTGATGTTCTCCTTTCTCCATAGGCAGGTACTCCTTAAGGCATTTTCCAGAAACATCTCCCCTTCACCTGTAGGGTACTCAAGCTCCAGCCCCTCAAATCCCTCCATTATTTCATCCACCCCGACAATAGCAAAGCCATGTGGAATCGGACGACAATGGAAAGTTCCCTCAGCTCGAGGAGGTAAGACAGAGCCGAGCACCACCTTTAAGGTCAGGTTATGGCCTTTCGCCATTAGCACACAATGTTCATTCTCCGTGATACTATCCACGGGGTAGCGAGGAGCCGTGATATCAGGCTGAAGGAGCTCCGTGGAAGCCACGTTGCTTCTCTGCTGAGATGGTGGGGTAGCTTCGGGGGCAGGGTCGAACGAAGGATCTTCGTGCCGCTGAGATGGTTGGCCGGTAGCTCGCTGGCTCTCAAGTTCCTCTAGTTTCGCTAATCTTACATTGATCTTCTGCATTTTGCTTGCTTTCGCTTTCTTCTTTCTCTCTCGGCTTCTATAACCACCGCTGTCGGGAAACCCATACACCCATGGAAGGGAGCCTGATGTGCCTCGTGTTCGTCCAGGGTGTTCAGGATTCCCAAGGGCCTGTATTAGCTCGTCATTCTCTCTGTCGGGATGTAACCTCCCTTCCTGCGCTGCCTGGATTGCTTCCTCAAGCTTCTTGACGGGTATTGCAAGTTGAGCTTTCGTCCAAACACACTTCCCTGTGTCTGGGTCCAAAGTTCCCCCAACCCCGAAGAACCAAGTCCTTGACCGATCTGGCCAGTGCAATGTCGCTGGTTGGACCTCTTTAGCAAGCAGGTCTTGCTCAGCTTTGTCCCACGTAGGCCGGGCTTTGCTGTAGCCACCTGACCCCGTAACATGGTGATACTTCTTCTTTGCAGCATTTAGCTTATTTGTCGCTGACCTTTGCTTGCCCTTGTCCGATTTCTTGTAGGCCACAAATGCGGGCCAGTGATCTTTTATCTTCTCATATGGACCGGTGAATTCTGGAGTCTTGTCTTTCTCGACAAACTTTTTGTTCAAATCTTTCTTTCAGTTCTTGAATAGTTCTGCCATCTTCTTAAGAGCAAACGCCTTGACCTTATTCGGATCCGCCTCTGGTGGTAGGCTGAAATTTTTCATCAGTGAGGTCCAAAGATCATCTTTCTGTCTATCCTGGACATAAGAAACTTCAGGGTCCTTCTTCTTATTCCATTCTTGGATGCTGATCGGGACGCTGTCCCTAACAACCACTCCGCACTGATGTATAAATGTGTCCCTGCTCCGCTTGGGAGCAATCGGTTGGCCATCTCGACCTACTTCTTCGATCGTGAACCTTTCATCCTGGCGCAACTTTTCTTCGGGCCTCGTCTCCTTACGAAAGTTTGGCTCGATCCGGAGGGCTAATTAAAAGAAGAAAGAAGCGTTAATATATGTACATACAAAACAATTAATGCATCAAGTCAGCAGAGGCTTAATTAATATATGTATATATACCTCGCCGGACTTTGCAACAGTTAAGGCTCCCTCCTCTGTTCGGTCACCGGAGCCGTCATGATCTCCTTCCTCCTCCGTTCGGTCACCGGAGCCGTCATGATCTCCTTCCTCCTCCATTGGATCACCGGAGCCGCCATCCTCTCTTTCCTGACCATCGGTGTCGTTGTGAAACGACAAGGTGATATCACCTCCGTCGCGGATTATATCCCCCAACAACTCTTCTTTTTCTAAGTCTCTGTCCATAGTTTCTGCAAATATTACAACCATGAGAGATGGATTAGTGGCAAACATAGACCTAGCTAATCACAACAAGGAATCATATGCATATATGAGCAATGGATTAGTCGCAAACATCATGCAAAGTTATCGGGGGTTATACTTTCGAGAGAGGATACTTTGCGGACCGCCTCTCTCATGGTCGTCGAAGATACTTGCGGACCACCCCCCCTCATGTCGAAGTTATCGGGGATATGTTGAATTCCCGAGAGAGTTAGGGGTGTTCTAACGCGGCACTACACGATATAGGTGAAGGGGGATAACATCCGGGAATGTTTTCCCAAAGTCTGCATTTTCGGACAGATGAACCGGAGGGGGACGGTTCCAGGTTCTCTATGCTAGCTGCTTGTGACAGACGAACGGAGGGCATATTCGGATTCGTCATATTTTTCTGATCGATTTTCATATATAAATTATTTTCATCGGAGTTACGGTTAATTTTGTACGAATTTCTAAAGTTTTACCAATATTTTCTATATACATCCATCCATACATACATACATATACATCTACATTATATATACACTAAGCATCTACATATACATCTACATTATATATACACTAAGCATCTACATAAACATAAACATAATTAATAAACATATACATGCCCGCAAAAAAAAAAAACATATACATACATACATACATCTATCATCATATCATACATACATATACATCAACATATACATACATATATACATAAACATAATTAAAAAAAACAGCGGGCCGGAGCGGCGGCGGCTCATAGCGGGGGCGGCGCGGGCTCGGGGGAGCTCCGGGGCGGCGCGGGCGAGCTCGGGGGCGGCGCGGGCGGCGCGGGCTCGGGGGAGCTCGGGGGCGGCGTGGGCTCGGGGGCGGCGACGGCGACGGCGGGGCAGGGGCGCGGCGACGGCGGGGCAGGGCTCGACGGCGACGGGAGCGACGGCGACGAGGAGCAGCCTGGGGGCGTCGGGGAAGAAAGAACTGATCTTTCGAGAAACTGCTAAGTGCCGCTTATATACAAAAAGCATTGGTCCCGGTTGGTGTCACCAACCGGGACGAAAGGGGGGCCTTTCGTCCCAGTTGGTGACACCAACCGGGACTAAAGGTCAATTTTAGCAGCCCAAAAGGCGGGAAGCAGAGACCTTTGGTCCCGGTTGGTGGCTCGAACCGGGACGAAAGGCCCCCCTTTCGTCCCGGTTCGAGCCACCAACCGGGACCAAAGGTCTGTGTTGCCGCATCCAAAACTTTAGTCCCACCTCGCTACTTCAGAGGGGCTCGGAGTTGTTTATAAGCGCTGCTGCCGCTTCCCTCTCGAGCTCCTTTCTACTACAGGCAGTAAATGCCTATCTGACGCCCTGTTGGGCCTGCTTCCACTGCGGGCCTGCATCCTGGCCCATCTCTAGGGTTTCTAGTCGTATGCACGCTGTGGTGGCTAGTAGGTGGGCCTTTTTTTATTTTTTGCATATGTTATGTTTTTAATTTTTTAATGTTATTTTTTGCATATGTTATTTTTAGTTATATAATTTTAGTTGCATAAATTTTATTTTTTATTGATTCTTTTTAGTTGATTCCTTTTGCTATTAGAGTTTTATAAAAGCTTTTTAGGTTTCTATTAAAGTTTGTAACAAAAAATACTTTATGAAAATTCTTTTTACCATTAAAGTTTTTAACAAATAAATACTTTGATAATTTTAGTTAATATTATTTTGATTATTTTTAGTTGATTCTTTTTGGTATTGAAATTTTTTATATTTAATTGATTCTTTTTAGTTTATTCTTTTTGCTATTAGAATTTTATGAAAGCTTTTTAGTTCATTCTTTTTGCTATTAGAGTTTTATAAAAGCTTTTTGATTCATTCTTTTTGCTATTAATTCATTCTTTGAGCTAAATGAACCTGAAATTGAAAAGCAGTACAAATGAACTCTGAAAAGGTTGAAAGTTGGCATGGTATCATCATTTCACCCACATAGCATGTGCTAAAAAGTTGAGAGGGTTACAACAAAAACTGGATGCACTTCGTGTACAAAATGGACAATCTCTTTCGAAGTATCACGGTTTCAGACAAAAACTCATATGTTACAAAAGGCATTTCATTTCTTGACATGTAACTGCAGTGATATTTTAGATCAAAGCCATCATCAGAATAGTTGTGGAGAGAAAGTCTTCATTTTTTTTTCGCGTGTGTCCCTTGCTTATTGCGCCGTAACCATGGATAATCTTCATCGTTTAACAGGGTGCTTGGGTCAGCCTTCACTTTGAAGGGAGGAATTTCATGAAACTTTTCATAATTTTCAGACATGTCTGTCTTGCCCTCCACTCCCACGATGTCTCTTTTCCCTGAAAGAACTATGTGGCGCTTTGGCTCATCATATGATGTATTCGCTTCCTTATCTTTTCTTTTTCTCGGTTTGGTAGACATATCCTTCACATAGAAAACCTGCGCCACATCATTGGCTAGGACGAATGGTTCGTCTGTGTACCCAAGATTGTTGAGATCCACTGTTGTCATTCCGTACTGCGGGTCTACCTGTACCCCGCCTCCTGACAGATTGACCCATTTGCACCGAAACAAAGGGACCTTAAAATCATGTCCATAGTCAAGTTTCCATATGTCCACTATGTAACCATAATATGTGTCCTTTCCCCTGTTGGTTGCTGCATCAAAGCGGACACCACTGTTTTGGTTGGTGCTCTTTTGATCTTGGGCGATCGTGTAAAATGTATTCCCATTTATCTCGTACCCTTGGTAAGTCAATACAGTCGAAGATGGTCCCCTGGCCAACGAGTACAACTCATCTCCAACAATGTTGTTACCCATGAGATGTGTTTGCAACCAACTGCCGAAAGTCTTGATGTGTTCACATGTAATCCAGTCGTTAGACTGCTCTGGGTGTTTGGAGCGCAAAAAATTCTTGTGTTCATTGACATACGGGGTCACCAAGGTAGAATTCTGTAGAACTGTGTAGTGTGCTTGAGCCCAAGAATGCCCGTCCCTACATATTATTGCATCCGCTCCTAGCGTGCCTTTTCCAGTCAGTCTCCCCTCATACCGCGATTGAGGGAGACCAATCGGCTTAAGGTCAGGAATAAAGTCAACACAAAACCCAATGACCTCCTCTGTTTGATGGCCCATGGAGATGCTTCCTTCTGGCCTAGCACGGTTACGAACATATTTCTTTAAGACTCCCATGAACCTCTCAAAGGGGAACATATTGTGTAGAAATACAGGACCCAGAATGGCAATCTCGTCGACTAGATGAACTAGGACGTGCGTCATGATATTGAAGAAGGATGGTGGGAACACCAGCTCGAAACTGACAAGACATTGCACCAAATCATTCTTTAACCTTGGTAGGATATCTGGATCGATTACCTTCTGAGAGATTGCATTGAGGAATGCGCATAGCTTCACAATGGCTAATCGAACGTTTTCCGGTAGAAGCCCCCTCAATGCAACCGGAAGCAGTTGCGTCATAATCACGTGGCAGTCATGAGACTTTAGGTTTTGGAACTTTTTCTCTGCCATATATATTATTCCCTTTATATTCGACGAGAAGCCAGACGGGACCTTCATACTGAGCAGGCATTCAAAGAAGATTTCCTTCTCTTCTTTGGTAAGAGCGTAGCTGGCAGGACCTTCATACTGCTTTGGATGCATGCCGTCTTTTTCGTGCACACGTTGCTGGTCCTCCCGTGCCTCCGGTGTATCTTTTGTCTTCCCATACACGCCCAAGAAGCCTAGCAGGTTCACGCAAAGATTCTTCGTCACGTGCATCACGTCGATTGCAGAGCGGACCTCTAGGTCTTTCCAATAGGGTAGGTCCCAAAATATAGATTTCTTCTTCCACATGGGTGCGCGTCCCTCAGCGTCATTCAGAACAGATTGTCCGCCAGGACCCTTTCCATAGATTACTTGTAAATCCTTGACCATATCAAGTATGGCATCACCAGTACGGAGGGCGGGCTTCTTCCGGTGATCTGCCTCACCTTTGAAATGCTTGCCTTTCTTTCTTAAGAGATGGTTGGTCGAAAGAAATCGACGATGTCCCAGGTACACATTCTTCCTGCATTTGTCCAAATATATACTTTTGGTATCATCTAAACAGTGCGTGCATGCGTGGTATCCCTTGTTTGTCTGTCCTGAAAGGTTACTAAGAGCAGGCCAATCATTGATGGTTACAAACAGCAACGCATGTAGGTCAAATTCCTCCTGTTTGTGCTCATCCCACACACGTACACCTTCTCCATTCCACAGCTGTAAAAGTTCTTCAACTAATGGCCTTAGGTACACATCAATGTCGTTGCCGGGTTCCTTAGGGCCTTGGATGAGCACTGGCATCATAATGAACTTCCGCTTCATGCACAACCAAGGAGGAAGGTTATAGATACATAGAGTCACGGGCCAGGTGCTATGATTGCTGCTCTGCTCCCCAAAAGGATTAATGTCATCTGCACTTAAACCAAACCATACGTTCCTTGCGTCACCTGCAAAGTCCCCCCACCTTCTCTCGACTTTTCTCCACTGCGACCCGTCAGCGGGTGCTCTCAACTTCCCGTCTTTCTTACGGTCTTCTTTGTGCCATCGCATCAACTTGGCATGCTCTTTGTTTCTGAACAGACGTTTCAACCGTGGTATTATAGGAGCATACCACATCACCTTGGCAGGAACCCTCTTCCTGGGGCGCTCGCCCTCAACATCACCAGGGTCATCTCGTCTGATCTTATACCGCAATGCACCGCATACCGGGCATGCATTCAAATTCTCATACTCCTCACCGCGGTAGAGGATGCAGTCATTAGGGCATGCATGTATCTTCTGCACCTCTAATCCTAGAGGGCAGAGAACCTTCTTTGCTCCGTACGTACTGTCAGGCAATTCGTTATCCTTTGGAAGCTTCTTCTTCATTATTTTTAGTAACTTATCAAATCCCTTGTCAGATACACCATTATCTGCCTTCCATTCCAGCAATTTCAGTGTGGTACCGAGCTTTGTGTTGCCATCTTCGCAATTTGGGTACAACCATTTTTTGTGATCCTCTAACATGCGATCGAACTTCAACTTCTCCTTTTCACTCTCGCATTCTCTCTGTGCATCAACAATGACCCGGCGAAAATCATCATCGGGCACATCGTTTGGTTCATCTTGATCTTCAGATTCCCCCATTGCAGTATCACCGTATTCAGGGGGATAGTTGTCATCATCCTCTTCTTCTTCGTTGTCTTCCATCATAACCCCTATTTCTCCGTGCTTGGTCCAAACATTATAGTGTGGCATGAAACCCTTCTCAAGCAGGTGCAAGTGAAGGGTTTTCGAGTCAGAGTAATCCTTCGTATTCCCACAGACAATACATGGACAATACATAAAACCATTCTGCTTGTTTGCCTCAGCCACTTCGAGAAAATTATGCATGCCATCAATGTACTCGGAGGTGCGTCGGTCACCGTACATCCATTGCCGGTTCATCTGCGTGCATTATATAATTAAGTGTATCAAAAACCATTACAGAACATCATGAATAGAGAAGTGACCAAATTAATACAAGTTCATCATCACATTAAAACCAAAGTACTGTAGTGATCAAATGTTATTACTGAAAAAATAAATACATAAAGTTCATACATAGTTCTCATTATCAACTATGTAAAACATTTAAATGTAACAACAAATGCGATCATAATCGCAACGAAGGTAACAATTGATCCAACAGCATAATGATACCAAGCCTCATTATCAATGCCATATTTTCTAATCTTTCTAATCTTCAAGCGCATTGCATCCATCTGCATCTTGTGATCATCGACGACATCGGCAACATGCAACTCCAATTTCATCTTCTCCTCTTCAATTCTTTTCAATTTTTCTTTCAAATAATTGTTTTCTTTTTCAACTAAATTTAACCTCTCGACAAGAGGGTCGGTTGGAATTTCCGGTTCACATACCTCCTAGATAAAAACATCTATGTCACGTTGGTCGGCATAATTCTCATAAACACTAAATGAAACAAATAGTTATAAAAGATAATATACCACATCCGAATCATAGACCGGACGAGAGCCGACGGGGGCGGATACCAAAACCATGGCACTATATAATAACAAACAATAATAAAAGTAAGAAAATTATACAAGTAGCTATATAACTCATACAACAAGTAAGAATTTTTTTCTTTTAAAAAGAAGATAAGAACAAGAGGCTCACCACGGTGGTGCCGGCGACGAGATCGGCACGGGCGATCGACGGCGGTGAGGACGGGGACGGGGACAATGGTGCACCGCCAAACCTAGACAAATCTTGGGGAAAATGGAGCTTGGAGGTCGAGCTTGGAGAGGAGAAAGCTTAAGTGTGACTCGGGCATTTCATCGAACACCTCATGTGCATAGGAGGTGAGAGCAGAGTAGCACACACCTCCCACACCGGCCGGCCAAAAAACAGAGGAGTGAGCGGGCAGGGGAGAGCATATATATAGGCATCTCTTTAGTCCCGGTTCGTGGCTAGAACCGGGACAGAAGACACACATTTAGTCCCGGTTCCAGCCACCAACCGGGACTAAAGGGGCTGCGCCAGGAGCGAGGCCCTTTAGTCTCGGTTCGTGTCTAGAACCGGGACCAAAGGGGTCAGACGAACCGGGACTGGTGCCTGCCGTGGCCCGGCCGGCGCCCTGGCCTCACGAACCGGGACTGATGCACCCATTGGTCCCGGTTCGTAACGGAACCGGGATTGATGCTCTTATCTGGCCTAGACCAAAGCCCTGTTTTCTACTAGTGACTATTAGCAGTAGCGCTGTTCCACCCGCGCTACTGCTACCAGTGACCACAGCAGTTAGTACTACATGAAAGCAAATATATTAGCTGACTATATAGGTCATTCATACAACTTAGCATTATCCATTGCATCGTTTGTCGCTTACAAAATATGTACGGCTAACCGACATCCTTCAAAGCCACAAAAGGCATGCACCTGAAGAGCACATTTCGGAATGCTAGAGGACATATCCAAACCAGCGCCACAGAACTAGAAGATTAGGCACACACACACACCCAACGACAGATTTTTTTTACAAAGGTATTAGTGCAGTCACGTTAAATGCATGAAGCAGCACCGACTTTCAGTGATCATCCCGAATTCATTTAAAGAATAATTAGTAGTATCTCAGCGTAGACAGCAAACCACTTGCTCATATCTACATTATATTAGTTAATTAGATGGGTAACATGGATTACTGAGGAGGTTGTTTGGAATTTAGATATGCTGTTATATCAGATAGAAGAATTCATGTTTGGATCGGAGTGAGTAATTGTTTAATTTTTCTTAATGCCTAGCTTAATTTCTAGACGGGTCATCAAACTACAAATTGCAAGTCCCTTCCCACGTCTCACTATTAGCATCTTTGTCGGAGAATCCGTTTCAAAACATTTGCCAGTTGAGAAAATAAAACAAATTGTTTACTACTGTATTTCTACTCCTAAATGCTTTCAAACTGGTAAAGGTGATTGTAGTTTTTGAATAAATAGGAATGTGGCCAAAGATAGTTATAGGAAACGAAGTGACTAGTGATCAGTAACACTATGTAGTATAGTGATACATCATTCTAAGCCTACACCATTGGATGTGGGTGCAATAAGAGAAGGTAGTACATACTACCTATAAATGCTAGGTCCATATTACTATGTTTGAAATAACTGACAGGACCAGCATAACTTACATGATGTGGTTATTTATTTCAAAGAACGGTGCTAAAAGCTGAGCTTCTAGTAACAAACTAGCAACTACTACATTGCAGTAAAAACTTTGCTCGATTTACAAGGCATGCCCAGATTAGGCATATTTTTTGTTTCTTTTACCCATTTAATTTTGCCGGTCCCTGGCAAAGAGCCACTCAGAGTGAGAAGTTCAAAACCTTTCGGCAAAAATAACAAATTAGAAAATAATTCAATGTGCACTCAATACACAGTTCATAATGTTTGGTAGTTCACAAAAAAATTATCTACTAAGCTACATCATGGTCAACAAAAATCTGAAGATTTTTCCAAAATAGGTTTCAGTTTGACATCAGCCTACAAATTCAACAATATAGTCAGAATTCTAGTAGGAAAATATTGATCATGGTCTGATGGACAACTCAATCAAAACAGGAGATTGGGAACACACCAGGGGTGCATAAGCAGTAGGCAAGGAACGGCAAACTTGAGAGCGGTTAGATTAGTCTTGGCAACAAACAGAATTATTTTTTCACCCGCAAAATAAAAACAAAATTATTTTGTTCTCCCTCCTGAACAAAATAAAGAAATAATCATGTTCATTAAATATGATAAGCTGCATATTGTGCAATCTATATAAAAGGAGCACCATATAAAGAGTTTCATATTGTTTGACATCATCGACGGTAGGCCATGAAGGATTCAAAAATGAAACTAACATCTCTTTACACTTTGTATATGCAGCAACATATATATAGAAGAGAACCACAGGCAACATTCTATTACTGTAAAAGATGCCATCATTTTAAAATTTAGAAATGCACAAAAACAGGGCGTCGTCAATATCCAGCATAGATGCAAATAAAGATCTAAAAATGTAAAGGATACTAAACATGATAATGTAAGCTCACATTCAGCCCACACGAACAGATAACAAGTGACCACAGCAGTTAGTACTACATGAAAACAAATATATAGGGGACTAGGTCATTCATACAACTAGGCATTACCCACTGGATCGCTTGTCGCTTACAAAATATCTACGGCTAACCAACATTGTTCAAAGCCACGAAAGGCATACACCTGAAAAGCACAATTTGGAACGCTAGGAGGACATATCCAAACCAGTGCCACAGAACTAGAACATTAGGCGCACACACACACCCAATGACGGATTTTTACAAAGGCGTGAGTGCCACCACCAGTGGCCACCACATTAAATGCATGAAGCACCAGCGACTTTCACCGATCATCCGACAACCAAAGCCGGAAAACAGGGAATATAAGGTAGGCCACCCAGGAAATCTCCAGAAGTGCACATAAGATGCACCCGCTATCCAAATCATACGACAATTCACCTCCTTCCAGTCAGTAAGGAAAATCAAATTACGCTCCGGATGAATTGCAAACATCTCATACTTATAGGTCATGCATGTCCTCTTCATCACTACTGTACATACTAAACCCTACACCCTTAAATGTTTTCAAGTGGTCAGGTGATTGTAGCTTTTGAATCAATAGGAGTGTGGCCAAAGATAGTTATAGGAAACGAAGTGAGTAGTGATCAGTAATGTTAGGTAGTATATTGATACATCATTTCAAGCCTACACTATTGATTGTGGGTACATACTACTTATAAATGGCAGGTCCATATTACCATTTTTGAAATAACTGACAGGACCAGCATAAATGTGTGATTCAGAAGCATGCCCAAATTAGGCATAGCTTTCACTGATTTTTTTTTTTACCAATTTAATTTTGCGGTCCCTGACAAAGTTCAGATCCTTTGGGCAACAATAACAAATCAGAATAGAATTTAGTGTGCACTCAATATACAGTTCAGAATGCTTGATAGTTGGCAACAAAATTATGTACCGGTAAGCTACATCAATATTCTTCCAAAATAGGCTTGGTTTGACAACAGCCTAGAAGTTAAATAGTACAGTCAGAATTCAAGAAGGAAAATACTGGTCATGGTCTGATTGATGGAAAGCTCAATCAAAACAGGAGATTAGGAACACACTAGGGGAGCAGTAATGACAAACAGCAAACTTAGAGAATGCATTAGATCTGGTAAGGCTGCAAACTTAGAATCTTGGCTACAAATAGAAGTTCAAAACCTTTGGGCAAAAATAACAAATTAGAATAGAATTCAATGTGCACTCAATACACAGTTCAGAATGTTTGGTAGTTGAGAAAAAAAGTTATCTACTAAGCTACATCATGGTCAACAAAAATCTGAAGATTTTTCCAAAATAGGTTTAGTTTGACATCAGCCTACAAATTCAACAATATACTCAGAATTCCAGTAGGAAAATATTGGTCATGGTCTGATGGACAACGCAATCAAAACAGGAGATTAGGAACACACCAGGGGTGCATAAGTAGTAGGTAAGGAACAGCAAACTTAAGAGCGCTTAAATTAGTCTTGGCAACAAACAGAATTATTTTGTTCTCCCTCCTGAACAAAATAAAGATATAATCATGTTCATTAAATATGATAACCTGCACATTGTGCAATCTATATATAAAAGGAGCTCCATATTGTTTGACATCATCGACGGAAGGCCATGAAGGATTCATAGATGAAACTAAAATCTATTTACACATTGTATATGCAGCAGCATATATATATAAAAGAGAACCACAGGCAGCATTCTATTACTGTAAAAGATGCCATCGTTTCAAAATTTACAAATGCACAAAAACAGGGCGTCATCAATATCCAGCATAGATGGGAATAAAGATCAGAAAATGTAAAGGATACTAAACATGATAATGTAAGCTCACATTCAGCCCACATGAACAGATAACAAGTGACCACAGCAGTTAGTACTACATGAAAGCAAATATATAGGGGACTGGGTCATTCATACAACTGGCATTACCCATTGGATCGCTTGTCGCTTACAAAATATCTACGGCTAACCAACATTGTTCAAAGCCACGAAAGGCATGCACCTGAAAAGCACATTTTGGAATGCAAGGAGCACATATCCAAACCAGTGCCACAGAACCAGAACATTAGGCACACACACACGCCCAGCGATTTATTTTTACATAGGCGTTAGTGCCACCACGCTAAATGCATGAAGCAGCAGGGACTTTCAGCAATCATCCGACAACCAAATCCGCAAAACAGGGAATATAAGGTAGGCCACCCAGGAAATCTCCAGAAGTGCACATAAGATGAACTTCCCCGCTATCCATATCGTACGACAGATTCACCTCCTTCCAGTCAGTAAGGAAAATCAAATTACGCTCCGGATGAATTGCAAACATCTCATACTTATAGGTCCTGTCCTCTTCGGCACAATACTCTCTGGCAGATCCCCTTCCAAACAGTTCCGGAACGTCAACAGTATGATTTAGGGTCCACAATTTACTAGCATAATCCTCAAGTACCCACACACAGAGTTCATAGTAATATGGATGCATATACCAGGCATGCAATTTCCCCTGAGAGTACCCAATTGAACTATAACCAGACCTGGCTTCTTCCATTCCTTCCGGGAGAGCAATTTCCCCACAAACATCCCCCTCTGAGTCCACCGCAGCTATTATAGGTTCGTCGATCATCAAATGCATAAAATGCATCATGTCATTCAGGAAGGCACATTCTTCAGTAAAAGGAGGATACTCTCTGTTATCCCCCCACCCACTGTTCCGAGTCCATCGCCCAGTTTCCGACGAGTATATCGCCACATCGTCGTGCAACTCTACCAGGAGCGAAAACACCACAGAGCGGGACGGAACGGCCGGGTCGAAAGCCAGGAAGGGCTCCACCAATCCGAAATACGCAGGTTCATCGTCCTCTTCGTCCTGCCATACTATAGGAGGCAATACGGTCCACTGCCCGGTCATAGGATTGCACACGATGTAATCGCATTTTTCGTCTTCCTCGTCATCCTCCTCCGATTCCCAGCATTTGCAGAGGAGAAGGCTGCTGCTGCATTGTACGAGCTCCACGCTGGCGTAGCTCCCGTCCAGAAAAGGGAGTGATTCGTCGACCACATGGGCGCCTCCCCCGGACAAATTGCTAAAACGGAGGCTGCCATCCGAGTGGTGGGTGTGGAAGAATCCAGAGAGGGTCTGTGGCGCCCTACTTTTGATGGCCGGGTCGGAGCAGAGGGCTCGCCACGCCTTGGACACGCACCGGAAGCGGCAGAGCGACCGATAGGGCACCCGCGACAGGATTTCGACAAGGGGGCCCTCCGGTGGCTGCGTCGGCCTCCTCCCCTGCAAATGGAAGAGGCGGCTGGCTCAATCAGGCTCCTGATTCCCTTGGGTGAACTGAAGAAAGATCGGAAAGAGGAGGCGTGGAGCATACCTGAGAAGCGAAGGTGGGGAACGGCGGCGCAGGACGGGACGGACTGCCCTCGTCGCGGTTGCCGGTCGTCGGCGGGTTGTGCGGCTCCGTGCCGACACGCCGGCCTCCTCCCGGCAGCATCGCCTCCTCCTCGGTCCGGGGGTCGGTGCTTCGAGATCCTCCGCTCGACCGTCGCCGGAATTCTAGGGTTTGGACTTCGCAAGCCGGAAAGGGCAATAGAGCGGCGGCTGTGTGTGCCTGGATCTGGATGGGCTTTACCACTTCTTGCCGAGAAATAGGAAAATAATCGCGGCGGCTGTGTATATCCGGAAAAAAAAATGTCTTTCTAACAAATTACCCTATATGGATGCAGATTACCATTATCTGTCCAATTTTTCTGTCAGGATATATGTAAAAGGCATATATCCATATCATGGAAGATGCACCAAATGTCCGCGTGTACCTACTTTCAGTTTTAGTGACACAGAAAGGCATCTCTTTCTCCACCGTTTTTCAAACTAATTTTTGTCATCCATTTGCAAGATTCAAAAATAAATCAATGGTAGATACAGCGTGCCAAACAATTTACAGTAAATTATGCTACATATATAGCGCATCCTGGAGCGGACTGGCGGAAAGGAAATGCCAGCAAACGCGCCGCCTTACCACTCAAACCCTAGAAAAACGGTTACTTGCTCCAATAGTTCATCAAAAAAACGCTCTAACTTCCCCGTATAAAGGGGGGTTGCAACTCCCCCGATACTTTCTCAATACCGCATGACCCATAATTGCACTCCACCGCCTTCACATGTCATGGCACCCGCTCGTCACATCCACTCCCCTCTTGTGCCACCAAACCACCGAGCGTCCCCATCAACCACTGGGGCACTAGGCCGCCATCGTCAATCGTCATGGGCCATCGCGCCACCTGACGCCGCTCTCCCCTTCATATTCCTTCGTCTGACGACCCATGAGACCAATCAACCCGTGTCGGCGTACCATCTGCCCATGATTGCCCATGCCTAGGTGAGGCCGGTTAAACCCATGAGTAATCCACAAGGGGGGGGGGGGGGGGGGGGAATAAATCCATGAATTTAAATACCCTACCTACAATGTTGCTCCGCCGATCAAACAAAGGGCCGCAAATAGGACCGGCCAGGGCAACCCAACAGCTGGGTTGATAGGAAGCCCGACCACACACCACATGGCAAATGAACTCAACTATTAGAAACGACTAATCCCACTCGGAACCACATGAGTAGAAGGAAACCAAGCGAACCGAATAGGGGCCGTAGTGACCAAAGTCCGGGCAGACACTCGAAAGCACGCCATGCGGTCATGCCATAACCAAACACTGACCTGACAAGACTCTAATGACAAGATAAAATTGGACCACATATCGGACGGTCTCGTCAAATTTTATGGTCTGTTCTCCGGTGATTCTTTCGGCTTCAGTAGGGATGGGCTCCTCCGCCACGCCGTCTATGATTGTGTCCAAGCGCCAAGTCCAAGTTCATGAAATTTACGCCTTGAAGCCAAGAAGAAAGGCCAAGTGGATCCGCGGAGGAGCATCGATCTCATCTTGTAGCAGTCCTGAAGATGACTTCAGATAAAATTTCGAGCAACTGTCCGAGTGGACGTTGATGTCTAGACAATCCTTTGGCGGACCGAGTATGTTTCTTCAGAACGATATCTCCAGCGGATCAATCCGATTGATCAGCGGTGAAATTTTCACGATTGAAATCCCGCACGCACGTCTCTCCGAAATTACCGTGGATCGTGGGGAGGTGGGTTGTGGCGCCCCGATTTCCATGTCAGATGCCGCCACCTGTCCCACTTCCTCTGTACCACGAGACTCGCGGGCGCCGTTGGATGTTTGGATCGACGGCAACAGATCACTTTGGTAGATTTACACCGGGTATAAATTGAAGAGTTGCTAGGGTGATTTCCAGATCCCCTTTCTCTCCCTCCAGTTACTATCTCAAACTTACCTCCAACTCTCTGCTCGACGCCGGTGCCATTCGCGGAAATGGGGAAGGACAAGACTGCTCTGCTGGAGAAGAAGAAGAAGGCGCGGAAAGGCTCGACATCGAGTTCCACCCCTCCGCCTAGCTGGATTCAGGGCGACTGGTTGTCGTCCAAGGTGACCGAACAACAGGTGCTCGAGCTCGTCACCGACGGCCTCGTCCCGGAGAAGGGGTGGAGGCTGCCCGAGCTTGGCGACGTCGAGCCTGCTTCGCATCCGGACGAGCGAGTGCTCCTCGTCACCCACGTCCGCCAGGTTTTTCCATGCCGCCGCACAGTGGCGGAGCTACACCAGAATTCCTGGGGTGGCGGAACACAAAATGTGAAACTTTGAGACAGCAAAATACTAATTTTCTCCTAGCTAAGACCTGTATTTAGTTTTTCCTTCACAAAATTGTCCAAGGCTGGGGGGGCCACAGCCCCCCCTGGAGTACACTAAGCTCCGCCAGTGCCGCCGCATCCCTTTTTTTGCGGGTTCTTGAATTATTTCGGGGCGCAGCTGCACCACCTTCCTCCGAACGCCAGTTTACCTATCCACTTTCGTCTCTTTGTGCGAAAATGTTATCGGGTGCCACCCCCATTTGGCTCTGTTCAAGCATATTTTCTCCTGCCGCTCCCAAACTGTCAAAAAGTCTTCTTCGGATGAAGAGAAAACTAAAGTAATCCAGCTGTGCGGCAGATTGGGAATCCAACTCAAGGGCTCGAGTGCTTTCCCGTCCATCAATTTTCCTGATACTGCAGAATTCTTGGTTTTATTGCAAGGATATTCCGAGTAGTGATTCCCAAATAGGCCTCCCGATTTACAACGGCGAGAGAGTTGCATCCCTGAAAGCGCTTAGGGTCTCCAAGCTCGAGAAAACGACGTCAAAATCTTGATCAAGGTCTTGGTCGGAATTAAGAGGGCCGGCATACACTGGGATTGACCTGCTAGAAGCCTTCATTAGGTGTCGCATCCAGCCACTGCAAGAAAGGGCGAGGACGATTTGGACGTACAAAGGTCCTAGTGATTCTACCTGAGTGCATCCTCAGCCTTTGATAGGGACTGAAATTGAAAGCCGAGTGAAGCTCATCACTTTAGCACGTGACGATGCTCAAGGAGGTCGAAGGGTAGCTCCCTATGACCACGAGCATCCGCCAGCAGAGGTAATCTTGTGTTTGATCATTTTTGTAAGCTTGGCTGCGAACTTGTATATTCTGATTTGATTCTCCGATTGTTTCCTCAACAGGGTCTGCAGGCGATGGTTTCACCAGTCCCGAATGTCGATCGCAATCCGGGTGATGTGGCGTCCGACACCAACCAGATTGACAACCAGCCGCAGGACACCGAAGAAAGTTATGAGGAGGATGACGATGATGATGAAGACAGTGATGATCGGGAGGAAGCGGAGTCTTCTCCCTCTGACTATGCTGTTAAAGAAATCCGCTCCAAGTAAACTCAAGACCCGAGTGCTCAGACCCCGACTGCACGAAACTTGAAGCGTGGCCGAGCCGAAATTGCAGAACCAGAGGGCAAGGCCCCCAAGCAGGCGAAGCAGTTGGCCAAAAGAGATGTCAGCAAAACCCGGAAGGTCGTGGCTCTTCCAGTAATCAAGATGTCAGTGTCGATTGCCTCAGTGTAAGTGTCGTAGCTTTTACTTTTACTTTATCCACCCATTTTGATCTTTTACTTAATCAAGATGTCAGCAAAACTCGTAAGGCTGTGATTCTTTCGGTTTCAGTAGGGATGGGCTCCTCCACCACGCCGTCTATGATTATGTCCAAGCGCATCCACATGGGTCGGTTGCAATGCGTCAGTGCGGCTCAGGTGCGCGAGCGGCAGCGGCGCGAGGAGCGTCGTTGCTCGGGTAGGCGAGCGGCCATGACGCAGAAGAAGAGCGGCCACGACGGCCTGAGGAGACGACCGCGGCGGTGGCTAGGTTAGGAGCGCGGCGGCGGTGCTCGATGTAGGCGAGGAAGAACCGACAGCGTGACGAAGACCGGGCGCGGACGGTGGCATTCCCGCGCCTAGGGATGGGACGCGGCATATACCACGTGAAAGTCGACACGCTGGGACAACGGAGTGGACCGTGTGCCGCACGGCGCTACGGCCCGAAGGGGCGACGCAGCGGCAGCGCGCAGGTCGGAGCGACGACGGGGAAGACCTCAGGGCAGCGGCGTGGACCGCGTACCGCGGCGCTACGACCTGAAGAGGCGACACTGCGGCAGCGCGCGGGTCAGTGCAGCCGCGTGGGCGGCCTCGGGGCAGCGGGGTGGACCGTGGGCTGCGGCGCTACGGCTTGAAGGGGCGAAGCAGCGGCGGCGCGCGGGTCGGCGAAACCATGGGGAGAACCATGGGGCGACAGCGTTGCGGCCCGATGAGACGACGTAGGGGCAGCCGTTGATCGATCGTAGGAGAGGCGCGCATACTCGATGATGATCTTCACAAGATCCCGCGAAGCTGCGCGAAGACGGCTGATGAGACCGGAGGCACGGTGAGAAAAATCAGAAGACGTGGACGGACGAAGAGGCAACCCGACCGGACGTGGCATGTCACACACGATGCGACACCAGCCAAATCCTCAAAAAAAAGAAAAAGACACCAGCCAAGGACGTGACATGTGCACCAACACCCACGTGAGACGCATGATGCGTCATCAGCCAAAGCGTGCACGGACACGCGTGTTATCCAAGCCACAAGATGGGCGTGTTTGGATGTCATCTCAAATATTGTCTTTCTTGCATACTTGTCTCAGTTCAGCCTGACTGAGCAAAAATAGAACAAAAATCAACATCTGCATGTTGTTTGATCGCCCGCATTGCATCAGTGGCCATTTTAAGGCCGGCTATTTGGTTGCACATATTCGTGCTTCAGGGTCAGCAAATACACACCACAGCTGTTTGGCTGCGTGCACGTTTGTGTACTGCTGACCCCTTTCAATTGTGGTGGCCTTACCACCCCATTTGTAGCACAACATCAGGCACAACAGCAAAGAACAGACAACGAAACAAAGATAAGCAAGCAATAAACAGCAGGGTAAATAACAGATTAACACGCAAACAAGTATAACTACGCCCATAAGTTAACACTAGTAGAAAACGGACCTTTTGTCCGCAGCTTTAGTCCCGGTCGGGTTTTGAACCGGCACTAATGTGACCATTAGTCCCGGTTCGGGACGGGCATCATTAGTCGCGGTTCGTTCCGGACCTTTAGTCCCGGTTCGTAACACGAACCGGGACTAATGTGGTGGTGGCAGGCTGGTGTCAGTTGGGGCCCCCACGAGCCCCTTTAGTCCCGGTTGGTATCACCAACCGGGACTAAAGGGGGGCCTTTAGTCCCGGTTGGTATCACCAACCGGGACTAAAGGCCCCCCTTTAGTCCCGGTTGGTGATACCAACCGGGACTAAAGATCCCCTATATGAATTCGGCCAGCCCGATCACAGTACTCCTCCCTTTTTTCCCCTTCTTCCCCTCCTTTGTTCTTCCTCTTCCTCGAGCTCATCCTCCATTTTTGCCAAAATTTGTCAAGATTTGGAGGCACCCCATCCATCCAAGTGTTCACAAAGGTTAGCAACTTTGTCCTTTCATCTCTCATTGCTAGATTAGCTCTTGCAATGCTCTATAAATATAGTGATTTGTGGGTTTTAGTTTGGGAGTATTTATATGTGGTAGTTCATTTGATTTATATGCAATTTGAGCTCAAATTAACTTCTTACTTTGCATGTGTAGGTGTGGTTTACTTAGTGCCTTCCCGTCCCCGTCCTAACCACCGTCGATCGCCCGCACCGTCCCGTCGCCGTCACCACACCTTGGTGAGCCTCTTGTTCGTTCTTATCCTTTTTATAAAAAAAAATCTTATTTGTATGATTTAGATAGTTAATTGTATAATTTTCTTACATGTATGATTGTTTGTTATACATAGTGCCATGACTTTGATATCCGTCCCCATCGGCCCTCGTCCGGTTTATGATTCGGATGTGGTATATATATTCTCTTTTATAACTATTTGTTGCATTTCGCGTTTATGACAATTATGCCCATCAAGTTGACATAGATATTTTTATCTAGGAGGTATGTGAACCGGAAATTGCAACCGACATAGATATTCTTGTCAAGAAGTTAAATTTAGTTGAAAAAGAAAACGAGTATTTGAAAGAAAAATTGAAAAGAGTTGAAGAAGAGAAGATGAAACTGGAGTTGTATGTTGCCGACATCGTCAATGATCACAAGATCAAGATGGATGCAATGCGCTTGAAGATTAGACAATTTAAAAAATATGCCATTGATAGTGAGGCTTGGTATCACTATGCTGTTGGATCAATTGTTACCTTAGTTGCGATCTTGATCGCATTTGTTGTTGCATTTAAATGCTTTAGCTAGAGAGTTTGTATGTTGCTTTATGAGAACAAGTGTGTATGAACTTTATGTATGAACTTGTATTAATTTGGTCTTTTCGGTGTTGTGTAATGAAGATGAGCCGGCAATGGATGTACGATGACCGATGCTCTCCCCAGTTCATTAATGGCGTGCATACTTTTCTGGTTGCGGCTGAGGCAAACAAGCGGGCGGATGGTTTTATGTATTGTCCATGTGCTGGCTGTAAGAATGATCGAAATTACTCTAACTCAAGAACCATTCACGTCCACCTGTTTGAGTCCGGTTTCATGTCCGGCTATAATTGTTGGACCAAGCACGGAGAAAGAGGGGTCCTAATGGAAGAGAATGAAGAAGAAGAGGATGACGACAGCTATCCTGGCCATGGGTTCCATGAATACGATGGTACAACAATGGGGGAAGAAGTTGAGCCGGCAATGCAGGAAGGAGCTGAAGAAGAGGCATCAGATGAGCCCGCTGATGATCTTGGTCGGGCCATTGCCAATGCAAATAGAAACTGTGCAAGTGAAAAGGAGAAGCTGAAGTTGCAGCGCATGTTAGAGGATCACAAGAAATTGTTGTACCCAAATTGCGAAGATGACAAGAAAAAGCTGGGTACCATACTGGAATTGCTGCAATGGAAGGCAGAGTATGGTGTACCTGACAAGGCATTTGAAAAGTTGCTGAAAATAATGAAGAATAAGCTACCAAAGGACAACGAATTGCCCGACAGTACGTACGAAGCAAAGAAGGCCGTCTGCCCTCTAGGATTAGAGGTGCAGAAGATACATGCATGCCCTAATGACTGCATCCTCTACCGCGGTGAGTACGAGGATTTGAATGCATGCCCGGTATGCTGTGCATTGCGCTATAAGATCGGCCACGATGACCCTGGTGATGTTGCGGGCGAGCGCCCCAGGAAGAAGATTCCTGCCAAGGTGATGTGGTATGCTCCTATAATACCACGGTTGAAACGTTTGTTCCAAAACAAAGAGCATGCCAAGTTGATGCGATGGCACAAAGATGACCGTAAGAAAGACGGGAAGTTGAGAGTACCCGCTGACGGATCACAGTGGAGAAAAATCGAGAGAAAGTGGAAGCACTTTGCAGATGACGGAAGGAATGTATGGTTTGGTTTAAGTGCAGATGGCATCAATCCTTTTGGGGAGCTGAGCAGCAATCATAGCACCTGGCCTGTGACTCTATGTATCTATAACCTTCCTGATTGGTTGTGCATGAAGCGGAAGTTCATTATGATGCCAGTGCTCATCCAAGGCCCCAAGCAACCCGGCAACGACATTGATGTGTACCTAAGGCCATTAGTCGAAGAACTTTTAGAGCTGTGGAATGGAAAAGGTGTACGTGCGTGGGATGAGCACAAACAACAGGAATTTGACCTGCGAGTGTTGCTGTTTGTAACCATCAATGATTGGCCTACTCTCAGTAACCTTTCAGGACAGACAAACAAGGGATACCACGCATGCACGCACTGTTTAGATGATACCGACAGTATATATTTGGATAAATGTAAGAAGAATGTGTACCTGGGGCATCGT
Organism: Elymus sibiricus; assembly: GCA_039707655.1. Classification (NCBI taxonomy): domain Eukaryota; kingdom Viridiplantae; phylum Streptophyta; class Magnoliopsida; order Poales; family Poaceae; genus Elymus; species Elymus sibiricus. The sequence goes on from CM077674.1 coordinate 38,941,300, forward strand.
CGATTTCTTCAGAGCAGGCATCCCGTAAGAAAGAAAGGCAAGCATTTCAAAGGTAAGCCAGATCACCGGAAGAAGCCTCGCCACCGTACTGGTGATGATATACTTGATATGGTCAAGGATTTAAAAGTAATCTTTGGAAAGGGTCCTGGCGGACAATCTGTTCCGAGTGACGCTGACGGACGCGCACCCATGTGGAAGAAGAAATCTATATTTTGGGACCTACCCTATTGGAAAGACCTAGAGGTCCGCTCTGCAATCGATGTGATGCACGTGACGAAGAATCTTTGCGTGAACCTGCTAAGCTTCTTGGGCGTGTATGGGAAGACAAAAGAAACACCGGAGGCACGGGAGGACCAGCAACGTATGCACGGAGAAGACGGCATGGATCCAAAGAAGTTTCAGGGTCATGCCAGCTACGCTCTTACCAAAGAAGAGAAGGAAATCTTTTTCGAATGCCTGCTCAGTATGAAGGTCCCGTCTGGCTTCTCGTCGAATATAAAGGGAATAATAAATATGGCAGAGAAAAAGTTCCAGAACCTAAAGTCTCATGACTGCCACGTGATTATGACGCAACTGCTTCCGGTTGCATTGAGGGGACTTCTACCGGAAAACGTTCGATTAGCCATTGTGAAGCTATGTGCTTTCCTCAATGCAATCTCTCAGAAGGTAATCGATCCAGAAATCTTACCAAGGTTAGAGAATGATTTGGTGCAATGTCTTGTCAGTTTCGAGTTGGTGTTCCCACCATCCTTCTTCAATATCATGACGCACGTCCTAGTTCACCTAGTCGAGGAGATTGCCATTCTGGGTCCTGTATTTCTACACAATATGTTCCCCTTTGAGAGGTTCATGGGAGTCTTAAAGAAATATGTTCGTAATCGTGCTAGGCCAGAAGGAAGCATCTCCAAGGGCCATGAAACAGAGGAGGTCATTGAGTTTTGTGTTGACTTTATTCCTGACCTTAAGCCGATTGGTGTTCCTGAATCGCGGCATGAGGGCAGACTGGGTGGAAAAGGCACGCTAGGAAAGAATTCAGTAATATGCCGGGACGGGCATTCTTTGGCGCAAGCACACTACACAGTTCTACAAAGTTCCGCCTTGGTGGCTCCGTATATCGAGCAACACAAGAATATTCTACGCTCCAAACACCCGGAGCAGTCTGACGACTGGATTACACATGAACAAACTGTGACTTTCGCCGGTTGGTTGCAGACACGTCTCATGCATGACGACACTGTTGCAGATGACCTGTACTTGCTGTTCAAGTTACCATCTTCGACTATATTGACTTTCAAAGGGTACGAGATAAATGGGAATACATTTTACACGATCACCCAAGATAAAAAGAGCGCCAACCAAAACAGTGATGTCCGCTTTGATGCAGCAAACACCAATAGGCCAAAGGACACATATTATGGTTACATAGAGGAGATATGGGAACTTGACTATGGACTTGGTTTGAAGGTCCCTTTGTTTCGGTGCAAATGGGTCAATCTGAGAGGAGGCGGGGTAAAGGAAGACCCGCAGTATGGAATGACAACAGTGGATCTCAACAATCTTGGGTACGCAGACGAACCATTCGTCCTAGCCAATGATGTGGCGCAGGTTTTCTATGTGAAGGACATGTCTACCAAGCCGAGAAAAAGAAAAGATAAGGAAGCGAATACATCATACGATGAGCCAAAGCGCCACATAGTTCTTTCAGGGAAAAGAAACATTGTGGGAGTGGAGGACAAGACAGACATGTCAGAAGATTATGAAAAGTTTCATGAAATTGCTCCCTTCACAGTGAATGTTGACCCGAGCATCAAGTTAAACGATGAAGATTGTCCATGGTTACGGCACAAAGGGACAAACGCGAAGAAAAAGTTTTATATCCAAAGATCCCACTCTGGGATGTGACCGGCTTCTCTAGTTAGTTTCCGGACTTATATATCTGGAAAGTCCCACTTCGGACAAACCGGAGGGAATCTTTGTAATAGAACTCCGACTTATGTGTTTTGGCATTTGAAACGTGAAGAAATATTATGTCCAAAGCCACGTCATCAATTTTCAACCCTTTCTGACTTCATTTGCTATTTTTCATGCATTTACTGATTTTTTTTGAGCTAAATGACCCTGAAATTAAAAGCACTACAAATCACAATCAGAAAAGGTTGAAAGTTGGCATGGTATCATCATTTCACCCACATAGCATGTGCTAAAAAGTTGAGAGGGTTACGGCAAAAACTAGATGCACTTCGTGCACAAAATGGACAATCTCTTTCGAAGTATCACGCTTTCGGACGAAAACTCGTCTGTTACAAAGGCATTTCATTTTTTTTAAATAACCTAAGAATTACCAAATTTAATATAATGATAAAACACACTAATATTAAACAGCAAAAAAAAGAATCACTAAAAAATCTTTTTTTAAAATAAAGTTATTCACAAACTAGTGATTCACACAAATTTCAAATAATTCAAATTTGAAAACTACTGGCACTAACAGAAAGTTTATAATTTTTTTGACCTAAAGCAAAAAGATTCACTCAGAAACTCTAAATAAAGCAAAAAACAACCAAGAAACAAAAGAAAATAAATATAGAAGAAAACAAAAAAAAAACTGAAAAGTAAAAAAAAAGCCCGCCTACTGGGCCGCCACGGCCTGCATGGGTCGGTTGCAATGCGTCAGTAGGGATGGGCTCCTCCACCACGCCGTCTATGATTATGTCCAAGCGCATCCACATGGGTCGGTTGCAATGCGTCAGTGCGGCTCAGGTGCGCGAGCGGCAGCGGCGCGAGGAGCGTCGTTGCTCGGGTAGGCGAGCGGCCATGACGCAGAAGAAGAGCGGCCACGACGGCCTGAGGAGACAACCGCGGCGGTGGCTAGGTTAGGAGCGCGGCGGCGGTGCTCGATGTAGGCGAGGAAGAACCGACAGCGTGACGAAGACCGGGCGCGGACGGTGGCATTCCCGCGCCTAGGGATAGGGCGCGGCATATACCACGTGAAAGTCGACACGCTGGGACAACGGAGTGGACCGTGTGCCGCACGGCGCTACGGCCCGAAGGGGCGACGCAGCGGCAGCGCGCAGGTCGGAGCGACGACGGGGAAGACCTCAGGGCAGCGGCGTGGACCGCGTACCGCGGCGCTACGACCTGAAGAGGCGACACTGCGGCAGCGCGCGGGTCAGTGCAGCCGCGTGGGCGGCCTCGGGGCGGCGGGGTGGACCGTGGGCTGCGGCGCTACGGCTTGAAGGGGCGAAGCAGCGACGGCGCGCGGGTCGGCGAAACCACGGGGAGAACCATGGGGCGACAACGTTGCGGCCCGATGAGACGACGTAGGGGCAGCCGTTGATCGATCGTAGGAGAGGCGCGCATACTCGATGATGATCTTCACAAGATCCCGCGAAGCTGCGCGAAGACGGCTGATGAGACCGGAGGCACGGTGAGAAAAATCAGAAGACGTGGACGGACGAAGAGGCAACCCGACCGGACGTGGCATGTCACACACGATGCGACACCAGCCAAATCCTCAAAAAAAAGAAAAAGACACCAGCCAAGGACGTGACATGTGCACCAACACCCACGTGAGACGCATGATGCGTCATCAGCCAAAGCGTGCACGGACACGCGTGTTATCCAAGCCACAAGATGGGCGTGTTTGGATGTCATCTCAAATATTGTCTTTCTTGCATACTTGTCTCAGTTCAGCCTGACTGAGCAAAAATAGAACAAAAATCAACATCTGCATGTTGTTTGATCGCCCGCATTGCATCAGTGGCCATTTTAAGGCCGGCTATTTGGTTGCACATATTCGTGCTTCAGGGTCAGCAAATGCACACCACAGCTGTTTGGCTGCGTGCACGTTTGTGTACTGCTGACCCCTTTCAATTGTGGTGGCCTTACCACCCCATTTGTAGCACAGCATCAGGCACAACAGCAAAGAACAGACAACGAAACAAAGATAAGCAAGCAATAAACAGCAGGGTAAATAACAGATTAACACGCAAACAAGTATAACTACGCCCATAAGTTAAAGACAGTAGGGGCATCCCATGCCCCCTGCTTCACACCAGGTTGCTGATCCTGGCCAAAATATTAACAAGTTCGCAGCACTAGTTCAAACAATCACCACAAACTATTAGCAGGTTCATACTTAAGACTGGGTAGTAAACTAGAGCGCGAGAGAAATGTCGCCGATGCAGCTGTGCTTGGTGCAGCGAACCCTGCACATGATCGAGCTGTCATGGTTGTAGATTTGCACCTTCAGGCCAAGTCCGGAGATCCATAGGACGAGGAGGTCACCGGGGACGATCTTGTGGCGGCGGCAGAAATACTGCCAGCCCTTACCAAGGACCATGTGCCCCTAGAGGATCTGGACCTGAACCCAGAACTCGCACCACTTGTTGGCCGACAGCCTGACGATGCGCGGTGGCTTCGTCACTAGCCACTGCTGCAGCACCTCCGTGAACCTGGGCGGGATGATGAGGGCGAGATCCTCCATGTCCTTGATCTGAACGTAGAAACGCAGCGGCTCTCGTGCCCCCTCCTCGTGGCCGGTCCTCGGTGCTCATCCCCGTGACCGTGGCTGGCTCATGGTGGCGATCCTGCCAGGAAGGTTCACTCTCTTGAGCCACCGGTTCATCGGAATCAGGTCCTTGGTGCCCTCGGCTCCAGCCACGACCTGCGCTCCTCCACCGGCTGCGTCCCACTCCGTCTTCATGATCTTGTCAGGTAAGATGACTTGTGTTGGTAACAGGGCATTGGCAACTGCCTCTAATGGTTGGTAGTTGCCCAAGGGCAAGTCCCACTGATCAGTGCCACTTGCACTTGGGCAACTGCCACTGATTAATGCCAGTTGCTAAACAGGCAATGCTTTGTTTTAGATCATAACACTGGATCAGTGGCAGTTGCCAGATCAGTGCTATGATCTAAACATAGCAGTGCAAGTTTGGCAAGTTGCTAAACATGCAATGCTATGTTTAGATCATAGCACTGGATCAGTGGCAGTTGCCAAATCAGTGCTATGATCTGAACATAGCACTGCAAATTGTGCCAGTTGCCAGTCATTAGCAGGACACCCACATTTGGCAGCATGTTGGTTGGTAGTAGTACGTAAACGAGCAAACACAATGGTCCTACAACGTCTATGAGCATGCACGTACTGAAATCATGCACAAACCCTAACTACGAACAACACAAAACACTAAATAGTACAACTTTTGCAGCATGAACATCAAAGATTTGTCATGAACATCAAGCAAAGCTCAGTAACAATCTAGCATGAACATCAATCCAATGTGACTACCTATCTTGCAAGCACAAATCTACAACAACAACACCTAGTTTGCATCAAGGCAGTGCACTAATCTACCAATCAAACTGCAACGAGGCAGTGCACTAATCTACAGTAACAGTCAAGAAGCAATCGGTTGGATTTGAATCGATTCGATTGGAATCGGATCGAAGCGAATCCAATCGAATCCAGTCGAATCCAATCCATGCCTAGTACAACGCAAACCCTAATCTACATCTACGAGCAAAGGGGAAAATGCTACTTACTGGAGCGGGTGCCGATGGAGCGGGTGCCGGCCGGGGAGAAAACCCCGGCGGGAAGGAGGGGCCAGCCGAAGAGGATGAGCCGGCAATGCCACGGGCCATCGGTGATGCGCCGGTGCTCCGGGTCACGCAGGAGGTCGAGGAAGAGGGTGCCGTCGTCCATGGCCCTGCCACACTACCTGGAGAAAACCCTCGAATGGGTGTAAAAAAGCCCCTCCACCCACTAGGGTTCCGAGTAGTGACGCACCCGATGTCCTCTCCGGCGGCGCCACCGCACCCAGGACCACCAGGTCCGGATACGGCGGCGGAGCCAGAGCGGCCGAAACCTTATTGGCCCGAGGAGGGGGGCTAGTGCAGAAGGGCGAGGGCGCGCAGATGGCCGCCATCAGGTCAATGCCTGAGTTCGCTAGGCCGGCCACCCACCGGTCTTGGATGCTGTTGCTGCCGGCGATGATGGGGGTTAGGGGGCGGCACATCGGCAGGCGAGCCATCGGAGGAGAGGAGAGCAAGGGACGGTGAGGAGAGTGAGAGGGAGCGGTGTGAATGGAGGAGTGGGTGGTGACACGAGAGCGGGAGTGGCGTTATGAGACGTCCCGCCCGTCTCCCGCGCTCCCCGAGGCGTGCAGCGAAGAGCCACGCGTGGCCGCAGCGAGCCTGGCTCGGCAAAAACTGTCGATTCGGCCGTTCCTCCCGGGCTTGGCCCGGGGGGTGCTTTAAGTTCCGTGCGGCCCGAGAAGCAGATGCAGGCCAAAAAAACAAACAGGCCATTTTCTTTTCGCGCAGGCTTGGTTGGGCCTAATGCGGGCTACCAAACATGCCCGATGTGGTTCAGCTGGCATGTTGCCCCATCGCGAGCGGCCGCCAGCGTAGGCGCACGAGCAACCCGCGCGGGCGCGTTAGTTGGCCTCGGGCCACGCGGGACGCGTGAGGGCCGCCGCACCAGCACACCTGACGCTGGTGCATCGGGAAGCTGGGTGTCGTGCAGCAACCGATCCGGGTGGGCTGCTATCCGATGTTGAAGTAGAGGCGGGGTGTAGATGACGAATGGTGGCGGGCGACACAAATCGATCTTAGGTCGGAAAACCAAAGAATAAGCGCCAATAAAGACGACCGACGGAGAGAGAAAAATCCAGATCAAGGATCCGAAAAAAGACTCTCTAGGATAACCGATCAACACGACCGGCGGATGAACCCTAGGTACGAGCGACGCGGCCCCCGGTGGAGATCATGGGGATCGACTTCCCTGGGGGCGGCGCGGTGCGGAAGCGGCAGTAGGGTTTAGGATCGAGGCAAGGCTGATACCATGTAGAAGAAATAGAGAGGGAGATTGATGGAGTCATTGTTGTATTGCTTGAGCCTCGTGGGCGTATATATAGGAGTAGTTGATCAATTTGGAGTACAAGACAAGGTAGAAATAAATCGTATGCTATCCTATGTTTACTAACTAATCATGATACTCAACATTTTTTGATGTCTTTCACTAAGGTAAACATGAATCATTAACTTGAGTAAGAAAGAGTTTAATGTTGGAGTAAGAATATAGAACTCACTTCGAACTTTGTCCTATAAATTTACATCAGAAAACTGTTAGTATTGTCGATTGCAAACAAACACCAAAAATTCACTCACGCCTCGGATACGTGAGCACGTGTATTTTCTTGAAGGCTCGCGCATGGATGATGGATATACATCTCCAGGGACAAACTAAAAACAACCTTGCTGTATAACAACTAAATGATGGAGAAGGAAGTAACCCATGCCTAAATTAAATTGTACGTCTTCCAGCCTTCCACATGCCAGCCCTTCTCAGACCGACGGAGGCAGCACTGCAACGTTGGATGTCCTAGTGACGCCTCAGATCAGATTGAATTATGGAAAAGGTTTCAAAACAGCCGGCTGATTTCTAGGCTTCATAAGTCGCGTCCGACGCGGTCCGATCCCCCTCGATCGTACGGCGCAGAGCGCGTCCCTTTCACCGCGCGAAGGAATCCCGCCCATAGTCCTAGATGTTAGCGTGTGGTGGGGTCGAACGGTGATTAAAGCTCGCTCAGCACGTGAGTGGTCCATGTGACTACCTATTTTTATGTTTTTTATGACTACTTTACATTCAGTCTTTTTTGCCACCTAGCTACACGTGACTCGTGAGTGAGCCTGTGAATAACCTCAAGAGAAGCACGTAGCGAGCATCAAAGGATTTGCCACTAGCAAGCTAATGGTTGCTTTGGGTTTAGCCGCAAAAATAATAATAATAATTGCTTCGATGGCCATTTTTCATGGAGATACTTGGCTGCATTTTTACTGTAGCATCTGCCAGGCATTGCTGCAAGCTAATTTATGCGTAGTTTTGGCTGGGCGTCGCTTCTGTAAGCGAGACGCATGATGATGTGAGGTCATTCGTTGCTGTTGCAAGCGAGACACATGACACTATAAGCCCATCCGTCGGACGTCGCAAGATCGGCACCACTGCAATGCTAGTCGGCACTGCTACGAGTCAGGACAACATGCTACAAAGGCTAATCAGCGCTTCAATGGTTGGACACCATCAAAGCCGCAAGTGGGGACCCACGCCACTGCAAGCAAGACACACAGTGATGTAAGCCTGTCGACCGGACGTTGCAAGATTGACACCACTGCAAAGTATAGTCGACGCTGCTGCGAGTTGAGATGGTGCGCTAAGGCTAATCGGCACTATTGCGAGCCGGCATGGTACGTTCCAAAGTTCGGGCGCCATCACCACTGCGAGTGGGAACCAACGCCGCTTCAAAGGTTTGTGGATGCTACATCATCCGTGTTGCAATTGCGCGATTGCGACATCGTTCGTGCTGCAATGGGGCGACCGCCAATGTCATCCGTTTGCAATGGGCGACCAAAGTTTGTCTATGTTGCAATGGGACGACTGTTAACGTCGTTCGTGTTTGCAATGGGTGAGTGCAACATCGTTTGTATTTGCAATGGGCGGCCGCAACATCATCTAATGGGGCAACTGCTAACATCGTTCGTGTTTTGCAATGGGCGACCGCAACATCGTCTGTGTTGCAATTGGGCGATCGCTAAGTCTCATGTGTTTGCGATGGGCGAGCGCAATGTCATTCGTGTTTCAATGGGCGACCACAAAATCGTCCGTGTTGCAATGAGGCGGCCGCTAACATCGCACGTGTTTGCAATGGGCGTCAGCAATGTCGTTCGTGTTGCGATTGGGCGACCGCTAACGTCGTCCGTGTTTGCAATGGGCGACCGAAACGTCGTTCATGTTTGCAACCGGCGACCAAAACATCGTTCATGTTTGCAACCGCGACCACAATGTGTCGTTCGTGGTGCAACAATGGTAGCCTTACCCAGTGGCTACGTTGGAAACCTCCGAGCGCAACATGATTCATGTTGAAAAGCACTCGTCTTGCAAATTTCTGAACCTCTGAGCGCAACATAGTTTCTTGCTGCGGACACTTGTCAAGTGGCATTCCGACCTGGCTTATTTGTGCAAAAGATCAGCTGATCGACGTGTAGCGCGGTCCTCCTTTTTTTGTCGTGGGAGAAACTTTTGTATTCGTCTCAGTTAATTTTTGTTGGAATTCTGTATGATTTTAGTTGCATAGAATTTTCATTCTTTTTCTTGTTGCACGGCGATGTGAGCTTGGATGAGTGCTACTTTTTTTTAAGAGTTAATTACATCCACGGTACATAAACTTGCCGAGAGATAACAAAATCATACACAATCTTAAAAACCACACAAAAGTGATACACTAACTCTGGTTCGGATAACAAATCCATACAAAACAGTCCGAAGCTGACACGGTGTCGTTGTTACTTTACAAAAAAAAATACCCTGGAGCTACTGAAATTTGTCACATGAGGTCCTAGCCTAGAATCCCCAAATCTACTGCCGTGTTGATGGCAGCAGAGGGCAGCTGTGCAGCTGGAGAGCGGCCGAGCGCACCCGCCATGCGATGCTGCCGCCACTGACCGACGATGCCATAACTAGGACGTGCAGCAGCAGAAAGAAGCGGAAGCCCCAGGAGGGTCATGCCGCAAGGCCCGCCCGGCACGGAGGAGCTCTCTGACGACAACGCGACGGCGGATGGGGGTAAGCCACGTAATTGGCGACGGAAGTGAGCGGCGTGTGAAGACGCGTCTCCAGCAGCAGCAATAGGAGAGCGAGGTGGCGGGCACTATAGTGGGCACCTTGTCGAGGCACCGGTGATTATCGTTGGTCAGGCTGCGGAGGTGGTCCGAGTGTTGCACTGCTGCGAGTGCCACATGGTCGTGGCGGTCGCCGCCGGAGGCAAGCCCACTGCCATCTTCCCCTACCCAGGCTGCGACGACGCCTTCTTGGCTTCATGTGAGCTGCAGAATCCGACCCGTTGGCCCCCATTGTCGCCGTCATGGACAAGGAATCCTGCCGGGCTACCCTTGATGGAAATATGCCCTAGAGGCAATAATAAATTTGTTATTATTTTATATTTCCTTGTTCATGACAAAGGTTTATTATTCATGCTAGAATTGTATTGACCGGAAACTTAAATACATGTGTGAATATATAAACAAATACCGTGTCCCTAGTGAGCCTCTACTAGACTAGCTCGTTGATCAAAGATGGTTAAGGCTTCCTAACCATAGACATGTGTTGTCATTTGATAACGGGATCACATCATTAGGAGAATGATGTGATGGACAAGACCCATCTGTTAGCTTAGCATATGATCGTTCTGTTTATTGCTACTGCTTTCTTGAATGTCAAATACATGTTCCTCCGACCATGAGATCATGCAACTCCCGGATACCGGAGGAATACCTTGTGTGCTATCAAACGTCACAACGTAACTGGGTGATCATAAAGATACTCTACAGGTATCTCCGAAGGTGTCTGTTGAGTTGGCATGGATCGAGACTGGGATTTGTCACTCCGTGTTTCGGAGAGGTATCTCTGGGCCCTCTCGGTAATGCACATCATAAGAAGCTTGCTAGCAAAGTGATTAAGGAGTTAGTTACGGGATGATGTATTACGGAACGAGTAAAGAGACTTGCCGGTAACGAGATTGAACTAGGTATGGAGATACCGACGATCGAATCTCGGGCAAGTAACATACCGACGGACCAAGGGAATTACGTATGTTGTCATTGCGGTTCGACCGATAAGATCTTCGTGGAATATGTAGGAACCAATATGGGCATCCAGGTTCCGCTATTGATTATTGACCGGAGAGGCGTCTCGGTCATGTCTACATCATTCCCGAACCCGTAGGGTCCGCACGCTTAACGTTCGTTGACGATATAGTGTTATATGAGTTATGTGAATTGGTAACCGAATGTTGTTCGGAGTCCCGGATGAGATCCCGGACGTCACGAGGAGTCTCGGAATGGTCGAGAGGTAAAGATTTATATATGGGAAGTCATATTTTGGGTTCCGGAAAAAGGTGCAGTTTTTTCGGTATTGTACCGGGAAGGTTTCGGAGAATTCCGGAGGGGTCCGGAAGTCCACAAGTGGGTCCACCACGTCCCAAGGGCTGGCATGGGCTAAGGGGAGGCACCCTGGCCTTATTGGGCCAGGCGCACCAAGTCCTCAAAAGCCCACGCAGCTAGGGAAGGAAAAAAGGAGAGTCCTAGTAGGAATAGGATTGGACTTTGGAGTCCAAGTCCACGTGTGTACTATTCACGTGGTACTGTTCACATGGTACTGTTCACGTGGTACTGTTCACGTGCCACTGTTCCTTCTACTCCAAGCCCCTACACATATATAAATAGAATAGAGGGGGCGCCCCAAACAAGCCACAACATTGTTTTAGTCGTGTGCGGCGCCCCCCTTCACAGTTCCGTCCCTCGGTCATATTTTCGCAGTACTTGGGCGAAGCCCTGCGGAGATAGCATCACCATCACCGTCACCATGCCATCGTGCTGCCGGAACTCATCCACTACCTCGCCGTCTTGCTGGATCAAGAAGTCGAGGACGTCACCGAGCTGAACGTGTGCTGAACGCGGAAGTGCCATACGTTCGGTGCTCGGTCGGTTGGATCGTGAAGTTGTTCGACGACATCAACCGCGTTGTTTTAACGCTTCCGCTTACGGTCTACGAGGGTACGTAGACACACTCCCCCTCTCGTAGCTATGCATCTCCATGGATAGATCTTGCGTGTGCGTAGAAAATTTTTGTTTTCCATGCAACGTTCCCCAACAGTGGCATCAGAGCCAGGTCTATGCGTAGATGATATGCACGAGTAGAACACAAAGAGTTGTGGGCGGTGATCGTCATACTGCTTACCACCAACGTCTTATTTTGATATGGCGGTATTATAAGATGAAGCGGCCCGGACCAACCTTACATGTCCACGTACATGAGACCGGTTACACCGACAGACTTGCAACTTGTTTTGCATAAAGGTGGCTGGCGGGTGTCTGTTTCTCCTACTTTAGTGGAATCAAATTTGACCGCGGCCGATCCTTGTTGAAGGTTAAAACAGCAAACTTGATAAATCACCGTTGTGGTTTTGTGCCATAGGTAAGAACGGTTCTTGCTAGAAGCCCGTAGCAGCCACGTAAAACTTGCAACAACAAAGTAGAGGATGTCTAACTTGTTTTTGCAGGGTATGCTGTGATGTAATATGGTCAAGACATGATGTGATATACGTTATTGTATGAGATGATCATGTTTTGTAATTTATCGGCAACCGGCAGGAGCCTTATGGTTGTCTCTTTATTGTATGAAATGCAAGCGCCATGTAATTGCTTTACTTTATCGCTATGCGTTAGCAATAGTTGTAGAAGCAATAGTTGGCGAGACGACCACGACGCAACGATGGAGATCAAGGTGTCGAGCCGGTGCCGATGGAGATCATGACGATGCTTTGGAGATGGAGATCAAAAGCACAAGCTGATGATGGCCATATCATGTCACATATTTTGATTGCATGTGATGTTTATCCTTTATGCATCTTATTTTGCTTAGAACGACGGTAGCATTATAAGATGATCCCTTCACTAAATTTCAAGATAAAAGTGTTCTCCCCGAGTATGCACCGTTGCTAAAGTTCATTGTTTCGAAGCACCTCGTGATGATCGGGTGTGATAGATTCTACGTTCACATACAACGGGTGTAAGCCAGTTTTACACAAGAAGAATACTTGGGTTAAACTTGACGAGCCTAGCATGTACAGACATGGTCTCGGAACACTGTAGACCGAAAGGTCGAACATGAGTCATATAGTAGATATGATCAACATGGAGATGTTCACCATTGATGACTATCCCATCTCACGTGATGATCGGACATGGGCTAGTTGATTTGGATCATGTATCACTTAGTTAACTTGAGGGATGTTAATTTAAGTGGGAGTTCATTAGTAATTTGTTAATTGAACTTAATTTATCATGAACTTAGTCCTGATAGTCTTTGCAAATTATGTTGTAGATCAATAGCTCGCGTTGTAGCTCCCCTGTTTTTGATACGTTCCTAGAGAAAGCTTAGTTGAAAGATGATGGTAGCAATTACACGGACTGGGTCCGTAACTTGAGGATTATCCTCATTGCTGCACAGAAGGATTATGTCCTTGATGCATCGCTAGGTGATGGACCTGCTGCAGGAGCTGCTGCAGACGTTGTGAACGCCTGGCAGGCTCGATCTGATGACTACTCGATAGTTCAGTGTGCCATGCTCTACGGCTTAGAACCGGGACTACAAAAGCGTTTTGAACGCCATGGAGCATATGAGATGTTCCAGGAGCTAAAATTGATATTTCAAGCTAATGCCCGGGTTGAGAGATATGAAGTCTCCAACAAGTTCTTCACCTGTAAGATGGAGGAGAACAGTTCTGTCAGTGAACACATACTCAGAATGTCTGGATACCACAACCACTTGACTCAGCTGGGAATTGATCTTCCAGTTGAGAGTGTTATTGACAGAGTTCTTCAGTCACTGCCACCAAGCTATAAAGGCTTCGTGATGAACTATAATATGCAAGGGATGGAGAAGACAATTCCCGAGCTCTTCGCGATGCTGAAATCGGCGGAGGTAGAAATCAAGAAGGAGCATCAAGTGTTGATGGTTAACAAGACCACTAGTTTCAAGAAAAAGGGCAAGGGAAAGAAGGGGAACTTCAAGAAGAACGGCAAGCAAGCTGCCGCTCCCACGAAGAAACCCAAAGTTGGACCCAAGCCTGAAATTGAGTGCTTCTACTGCAAAGGAACTGGTCACTGGAAGCGAAATTGCCCCAAGTATTTGGCGGATAAGAAGGATGGCAAAGTGAACAAAGGTATATTTGATATACATGTTATTGATATGTACCTCACTAGTGCTCGTAGCAGCGTCTGGGTATTTGATACTGATTCAGTTGCTAATATTAGTAACTTGAAGCAGGAGCTGCAGAGTAACGGAGACTAGCTGAGGGCGAGGTGACGATATGTGTTGGAAGTGTCTCCAAGATTGATATGATCAATATCGACACGCTCGTAATACCTTTGGGATTAGTATTAAACCTAAATAATGGTTATTTGGTGCTTGCGTTGAGCATAAAACATTATATCTGGATATTGTTTATTGCAAGACGGTTATTCATTTAAGTCAGAGAATAATGGTTATTCTGTTTATATGAATAATATCCCTCGTGATCATGCACCCTTGTGAATGGTTTATTCTTATTGCATCTCGATCGTAGTGATACACATATTCATAATATTGATGCCAAAAGATGCAAAGTTGATAATAATAGTGCAACATACTTGTGGCACTGCCGTTTAGGTCATATTGGTGTAAAGCGCATGAAGAAACTCCATGCTGATGGACTTTTGGAATCTCTTGATTATGAATCATTTGATACTTGCGAACCATGCCTCATGGGCAAGATGACTAAAACTCCGTTCTCCGGAACAATGGAGCGAGCTACTGATTTGTTGGAAATAATACATACCGATGTATGCAGTCCGATGAATGTTGAAGCACGCGGCGGGTATCGTTATTTTCTAACCTTCACAGATGATTTGAGTAGGTATGGGTATATCTACTTGATGAAACACAAGTCTAAAACATTTGAAAAGTTCAAAGAATTTCAGAGTGAAGTAGAGAATCATCGTAACAAGAAAATAAAGTTTCTACGATCCGATCGTGGAGGCGAATATTTGAGTTACGAGTTTGGCCTTCATTTAAGAAAATGTGGAATTGTTTCACAACTCACGCCACCTAGAACACCACAGCGTAATGGTGTGTCTGAACGTCATAACCGTACTTTATTGGATATGGTGCGTTCTATGATGTCTCTTACCGATTTGCCACTATCGTTTTGGGGTTATGCATTAGAGACAGCTGCATTCACGTTAAATAGGGCACCGTCTAAATCCGTTGAGACGACACCGTATGAACTGTGGTTTGGCAAGAAACCTAAGCTGTCGTTTTTTTAAAGTTTGGAGATGCGATGCTTATGTGAAAAAGCTTCAACCTGATAAGCTCGAACCCAAAGCGGAGAAGTGCGTCTTCATAGGATACCCTAAAAAACAATTGGGTACACCTTCTACCACAGATCCGAAGGCAAGGTCTTTGTTGCCAAGAATGGGTCCTTTCTAGAGAAGGAGTTTCTCTCGAAAGAAGTGAGTGGGAGGAAAGTAGAACTTGATGAGGTAATTGTACCTTCTCTCGAATTGGAAAGTAGCTCGTCAGAGAAAACCGTTTCCGTGATGCCTACACCAATAAGAGAGGAAGATAATGGTGAAGATCATGAAACTTCAGATCAAGTTACTACTGAACCTCGTAGGTCGACTAGAGTACGTTCCGCACCAGAGTGGTACGGTAATCCTGTTCTGGAAGTCATGTTGTTAGACAACGGCGAACCTACGAACTATGAAGAAGCTATGATGAGCCCAGATTCCGACAAATGGCTTGAGGCCATGAAATCTGAGATAGGATCCATGTATGAGAACAAAGTATGGACTTTGGTGGACTTGCCCGATGATCGGCAAGCCATTGAGAATAAATGGATTTTTAAGAGGAAGACAAACGCTGATGGTAATATCACTGTCTACAAAGCTCGACTTGTCGCGAAAGGTTTTTGACAAGTTCAAGGGGTTGACTACGATGAGACTTTCTCACCCGTAGCGATGCTTAAGTCTGTTCGAATCATGTTAGCAATTGCCGCATTTTATGATCTGGCAAATGGATGTCAAAACTGCATTCCTTAATGGTTTTCTCAAAGAAGAGTTGTATATGATGCAACCAGAAGGTTTTGTCGATCCTAAGGGTGCTAACAAAGTGTGCAAGCTCCAGCGATCCATCTATGGACTGGTGCAAGCATCTCGGAGTTGGAATATACGCTTTGATGAGGTGATCAAAGCATATGGTTTTGTACAGACTTACGGTGAAGCCTGTATTTACAAGAAAGTGAGTGGGAGCTCTGTAGCATTTCTAATATTATATGTGGATGACATATTGTTGATTGGAAATGATATAAAATTTCTGGATGGCATAAAAGGATACTTGAATGAAAGACCTCGGTGAAGCTGCTTATATATTGGGCATCAAGATCTATAGAGATAGATCAAGACGCTTGATAAGACTTTCAATGAGTACATACCTTGACAAGATTTTGAAGGAGTTCAAAATGGATCAGTCAAAGAAGGAGTTCTTGCCTGTATTGTAAGGTGTAAAGTTGAGTAAGACTCAAAGCTCGACCACGACAGAAGATAGAGAGAGAATGAAAGTCATTCCCTATGCCTCAGCCATAGGTTCTATAATTTATGCCATGCTGTGTACCATACCTAATGTGTGCCTTGCCACGTGTCTGGCAAAGGGGGTACAAGAGTGATCCAGGAGTGGATCACTGGACAGCGGTCTAAATTATCCTTAGTAACTAAAGAACTAAGGAAATGTTTCTCGATTATGGAGGTGATAAAGAGTTCGTCGTAAAGGGTTACGTCGATGCAAGCTTTGACACCAATCTGGATATCTCTGAGTAGCAAACCGGATACGTATAATGGAGCAGTCATTTGGAATAGCTCCAAGTAAAGCTCGTTGATCGTTGTATACATAAATACATGTGTGAATACATGTGTGAATACATAAACAAATACCGTGTCCCTAGTGAGCCTCTACTAGACTAGCTCGTTGATCAAAGATGGTTAAGGTTTCCTAACCATAGACATGAGTTGTCATTTGATAACGGGATCACATCATTAGGAGAATGATGTGATGGACAAGACCCATCTGTTAGCTTAGCATATGATCGTTCTGTTTATTGCTACTGCTTTCTTGAATGTCAAATACACGTTCCTCCGACCATGAGATCATGCAACTCCCGGATACCGGAGGAATACCTTGTGTGCTATCAAACGTCACAACGTAACTGGGTGATCATAAAGATGCTCTACAGGTATCTCCGAAGGTGTCTGTTGAGTTGGCATGGATCGAGACTGGGATTTGTCACTCCGTGTTTCGGAGAGGTATCTCTGGGGCCTCTCGGTAATGCACATCATAAGAAGCTTGCAAGCAAAGTGACCAAGGAGTTAGTTACGGGATGATGTATTACGAAACGAGTAAAGAGACTTGTCGGTAACGAGATTGAACTAGGTATGGAGATACCGACGATCGAATCTCGGGCAAGTAACATACCGACGGACAAAGGGAATTACGTATGTTGTCATTGCGGTTCGACCGATAAGATCTTCGTAGAATATGTAGGAACCAATATGGGCATCCAGGTTCCGCTATTGATTATTGACCGGAGAGGCATCTCGGTCATGTCTACATCATTCCCGAACCCGTAGGGTCCGCACGCTTAACGTTCGTTGATGATATAGTGTTATATGAGTTATGTGAATTGGTAACCAAATGTTGTTCAGAGTCCCGGATGAGATCCCGGACGTCACGAGGAGTCTCGGAATGGTCGAGAGGTAAAGATTTATATATGGGAAGTCATATTTTGGGTTTCGGAAAAAGGTGCGGTTTTTTCGGTATTGTACCGGGAAGTTTCCAGAAGGTTCCGGAGGATTCCGGAGGGGTCCGGAAGTCCACAAGTGGGTCCACCACGTGCCAAGGGCTGGCATGGGCTAAGGGGAGGCGCCCTGGCCTTATTGGGCCAGGCGCACCAAGTCCTCAAAAGCCCACGCAGCTAGGGAAGGAAAAAAGGAGAGTCCTAGTAGGAATAGGATTGGACTTTGGAGTCCAAGTCCACGTGTGTACTATTCACGTGGTACTGTTCACGTGGTATTGTTCACGTGTCACTATTCCTTCTACTCCAAGCCCCTACACATATATAAATAGAGGAGAGGGGGCGCCCCAAACAAGCCACAACATTGTCTTAGTCGTGTGCGGCGCCCCCCTCCACAGTTCCGTCCCTCGGTCATATTTTCGCAGTACTTGGGCGAAGCCCTGCGGAGATAGCATCACCATCACCGTCACCATGCCGTCCTGCTGCCGGAACTCATCCACTACCTCGCCGTCTTGCTGGATCAAGAAGTCGAGGACGTCACCGAGCTGAACGTGTGCTGAACGCGGAGGTGCCGTACGTTCGGTGCTCGGTCGGTTGGATCGTGAAGTTGTTCGACGACATCAACCGCGTTGTTCTAATACTTCCGCTTACGGTCTACGAGGGTACGTAGACACACTCCCCCTCTCGTAGCTATGCATCTCCATGGATAGATCTTGCGTGTGCGTAGAAAATTTTTGTTTTTCATGCAACGTTCCCCTACAACCCTGTGAGTACGGTGAACATGCAGACCATGGCGGTTGTGTTGTACGTGCACGCCTCCGTCTGCTGCCAACCTAGACCCTAGCGTGCACGAACACCTCGCCGGGGTGTCGGCCGATGCCTCGCCGCCCGCGCATGACACGGTGCGCGGCGTCCACCCTTGCCGACATCTGTGATGCAGCCAGAGGAGCCGCATGCGTGGATGACACAGCAGCAGCAGAGGCGGAGGAGACTGGCGACAGCTGTGTCCCTAGCCGACACTTTACTTGCGCCCCTCCACCATGTCGCCCATGTAGCACCAGCAATATGCGCGGCCATACGAGGCAGTGGCCATAAGACGTACACATACCAGTTGCACGCCACGCACAGGTTCGAATGTGGGATGCCAGGAGGCCTTCCACTGCTCACATGAATAAGGTAGAACGACGATGCCCTGCAGCCGTGTGCAGGTTTCTTTGCACTCTGCTGCGACCAACACAGCTGTAGACTTAGGGATTTTAAGGCGAGGACCTCTGTTGTACAAATTCTATCTGCTTCAGGGTTCTTTTTGTAAAGAAACAATGACACTTGTCAGCCTGTGGGTAGATACAGACTGTTTTGTATGGATTTGTTACCCGAACCTAAGTCAGTGTACCACTTTTCAGTAGTTTTCAAGATTATGTATGATTGTGTTATCTCCCATCAAGTTTATGTACCGTAGGTGTAATTAACTCTTTTTTTAAACATGGATGCCTTGCTAGTTGCTACTGTGCTACAACGCCTACGTGATGTGTGACAGCGACACCGCATGGCTCCAGTGCCCATGTAAAGACAGATCTAGGCAAAAGTTCACATACCGATGATTAGACGGCTCACTGCATTTGATCGTACGGCTCTCAGGGCGGATGAAAACTCGGGCATATCATCCGGCTGATCCGTAGTGCTGACCTTGAATTATGTGAGCGGATAATAAAGAATGGACCAGGAGAGAAAAGACCACGAGAATAAGGGAATCGACCAATTGGTTGTTAACTTGGTATACATATCGCGGTGGCAGGTCCTCGTCTCGTACATGGATTGCCATCCTTCGAACGACCAGCTGCTTGTCTCGGTCGAAGGCGCGCACCCACCCTGCCGCCAATCCTGTCGCCGAAGTACCTCATGTACTCTTTGTTCCCTCTTTTCTCGATTGTTGTGTTGGGTTTGGTTTGTGTGCAACCCGCAACAACGGTGGCGTAGTTATAATCGTGCGTGGGGTTCCCTGGTCGCTTCTGGTATGTATTGCGATCGGCGATTTGGACTCCAAATCCCACACGGTTTGGGCGAGGAAGCAACGTTGTTCGGGCCATATTGTGCTATCTATAAATAAAAGATCTCCATATTGTTTTACACCATTGATGGAAGGACATGAAGGTTTCATAATGAAACTAACATCTCTTTACACTCCGTATATGCAACATATATATAGAAGAGACCGCAAGCAACATTTTATTCTATTACTGTAAAAGATGCCACCATTTTAAAATTCATACATGCACAAAAACAAGGTGTCATCAATACATAGCATAGATGGAAATAAAGAGCAGAAGATGTAAAGGATACTAAACATGATAATGGAAGCTCACATTCAGCCCACGCGAACAGACACTACTAGGGAAAACCCTAGCAGTAGAGCGGGGTTTTGTCATATCAGTAGCGCGGGTGGGCGTGCTACTGCTACGGCGCTACAGCTAACTCACTAGTAGAAAACAGGGCATCTGTCCCGGTTTCAGAGGGCCTTTAGTCCCGGTTTTGGAACCGGGACAAAACGATCGGGACTAATGCCCATCACTTTTAGTCCCGGTTGGCTTACGAACCGGGACTAAAGGTGCTCCATGTGGACGCTGTGGGGCGCCCAGGCAGGAGGACCTTTAGTCCCGGTTGGTAACACCAACCGGGACTAAAAGGTAGCCACGTGGACGATGTGGGACGCCCAGGCAGGAGGACCTTTAGTCCCGGTTGGTAACACCAACCGGGACTAAAAGGTAGCCACGCGTCAGCAGCTCCCAGACGCTGGGGTTTTTTTTTGAAAGGGGGGGGTTTAGGGGTTTTTGAGGGTTTAGGGGTTTCATATTGTGTTAGCTAGCTACTACATATAGAGAGAAGTGACCTCTCTTTCTCCATGCTTGGTCGACGCTAGCTACTACATATAGAGAGAACTCGACGCTAGCTAGTAAGCAATGAAGGAACCATTAATTACACAACATCGTCATGCATGATCAATATATAGAGAGAAGTGACCTCTCTTTCTCCGTGCTTGTTGGTCGAACAACAAGTTTTCGTATATCTATTCGACGCTACTACAGATAGTACACGTTGATGCATATATATATATATATACAATATAACATCTGTTATGATCCCTAACATCATCGACGACCAAAATCGGTTTGCAATTCCCGATGGCATTTTCCGTCTTTAGGAATGACGTGGTCAACAAAGAATCCCGCCAACTCCTCTTGAATTGCGCATAGGCGATCAGCTGGTAGGAGTACGTCCCACTTCTGCCTGGTCTAATTTAAAGAAGGGGGGTCAATATATATATATATGAATGAAATCAACACAATTGATGGTGATAAAATAAAATTATGAATATTGTTTACGTCCTTCAAATTGTTGTTTAGTGAAGCCCCTCTCAGTGGTCTTTTGGTGAATGAATTCGCAAACGTAGTATCCACAGAAATCATTTCCGGGTTGCTGCCACATGCACTTTACGAGAATAGAGTTCAATCCAAATGATAATCAACCATGATAATGGTATTGAAACTAGAATCAATGAGAGATGCGCGGAACTAGCTAGTACTACTTACTCTGGGTTGTGTAAATCGCAGCTCCGGTCTCCATTCACCCTTAACCCGCGTGATGAACTTTTTCCAAACTCTGCCCGGCAAAGAAAATGATTACTTGATATCAGGAAATGAACGAAAGTTGCCGATATAGTGCGAAAATGATTGAACTTACTTCTGGAGCATTTCAATCATGTCCGCATACTCCGTAGCCTCTTTACGTCTCGAGTCCAAGACAGTTATTGCTCCCTCGTCAAGCTGAATGGCTAGCAGAATAAAGTGGAACCTGCGCGCGCATAACTCATCAATTACACTTAATCTCGAGTCAGCGAAACAGAATATGCAGAAGACAGTAACACTCACTTGAAGTTGTAAGGAAAGAGTATTTCCCTTTTGTTTTGGTGTCGAAGGAACGCCATTAGCAAGATTTTCTCAGTCTCCTCGGGGATGTTCTGTACCGACCATTCATTTACGATATTTGGGTTAATGAACCCAATGTCATAGATTTGTCCTCTTTTAAATTCGACGATCTTCAATCTGCATAATATAGTGAGGATAATTATATACATGCAATGAACGAGCTGAGCTAGAGACTTAATTACAGAAATAATACTTACAGACAATAACAACCCATGAGACTTTTGTCGAGGGCAGCTTGATTGTATAACTGAAAGAGTTCGCCAAATTCAACGTAGATCGAGTCGACTCCAACGAAGTCATGCTCATCCTTAATTCCCACCAAGATACTGCCCGTCCCATCCTTGCAGGTTTCCAAGTACCATTTATGTAATCTTCGCATCATCGTTGGTAGATCTCGTTCCAAATCATCACTTCTGACGAGACGCTTCCCATGCTGGTATTTAAAGGTGTCTACCTTAGCAATTTCAAAATGTACATCATCGCCTAGGTAATCACCAGGATTGAAACCACGAGCAACGGCCGCTACCCCCGGGGGTATCGGTAAACACCTTGAGCGGGGGGCACGATTGCTTTTCCTGTTCGCCGAGCTGGGGAATTGTTTTCCCACTTCTTGCACCAGTACTGCTACTTCTCGACCGACTCATAGCTTCGTCATATGTCTTTGCAATAATGCGGTCATAGTTTGATTGCGGCGGAGGCGGAGGTGGTCGCGTAAGGGCATCCAGAGTGCGATTCGCCTTTACCGGATCTATTTTTTCCTTTGGAGGTGGAACTTTCCGTGCAAATTGGCGTTTCAAATCAGCAGCCACGACCTAATCGGTTTCCTTGTCAGTCGGATCATATGGTAACTTGGCAAGAGGCTTGAGGCTTGGACCAAATTTGAATTTCTTCCCACCACCTCTTGTACTGCTAGCCGCCGGAGCGGCGGCAACTCTCTTCTGTCGTTGCTGACGAGGCGGAGTTCGCTGACGCGGCGGAGGAGGCGGAGTCCGCTGACGCGGCGCAGGAGGCGGAGTCCGCTGACGCCGCGGAGGAGGCGAAGGAGGATTCTACTGAGGGGCCTCCTCCGCCGGAGTCGGCTGACGCGACGGAGATAGCAGAGGCGGCGGAGACAGCTGACGCGCCGGAGACGAATGAGGCAGCGGAATCTGCTGAGGGGCCTCCTCCGGCTGAGTCTGCTGAGGCGGCGTCCAGTTTGGAAGATTGATGTTCTCCTTTCTCCATAGGCAGGTACTCCTTAAGGCATTTTTCAGAAACATCTCCCCTTCACCTGTAGGGTACTCAAGCTCCAGCCCCTCAAATCCCTCCATTATTTCATCCACCCCGACAATAGCAAAGCCATGTGGAATCGGACGACAATGGAAAGTTCCCACAGCTCGAGGAGGTAAGACAGAGCCGAGCACCACCTTCAAGGTCAGGTTATGGCATTTCGCCATTAGCACACAATGTTCATTCTCCGTGATACTATCCACGGGGTAGCGAGGAGCCGTGATATCAGGCTGAAGGAGCTCCGTGGAAGCCACGTTGCTTCTCTGCTGAGATGGTGGGGTAGCTTTGGGGGCAGGGTCGAACGAAGGATCTTCGTGCCGCTGAGATGGTTGGCCGGTAGCTCGCTGGCTCTCAAGTTCCTCTAGTTTCGCTAATCTTACATTGATCTTCTGCATTTTGCTTGCTTTCGCTTTCTTCTTTCTCTCTCGGCTTCTATAACCACCGCTGTCGGGAAACCCATACACCCATGGAAGGGAGCCTGATGTGCCTCGTGTTCGTCCAGGGTGTTCAGGATTCCCAAGGGCCTGTATTAGCTCGTCATTCTCTCTGTCGGGATGTAACCTCCCTTCCTGCGCTGCCTGGATTGCTTCCTCAAGCTTCTTGACGGGTATTGCAAGTTGAGCTTTCGTCCAAACACACTTCCCTGTGTCTGGGTCCAAAGTTCCCCCAACCCCGAAGAACCAAGTCCTTGACCGATCTGGCCAGTGCAATGTCGCTGGTTGGACCCCTTTAGCAAGCAGGTCTTGCTCAGCTTTGTCCCACATAGGCCGGGCTTTGCTGTAGCCACCTGACCCCGTAACATGGTGATACTTCTTCTTTGCAGCATTTAGCTTATTTGTCGCTGACCTTTGCTTGCCCTTGTCCGATTTCTTGTAGGCCACAAATGCGGGCCAGTGATCTTTTATCTTCTCATATGGACCGGTGAATTCTGGAGTCTTGTCTTTCTCGACAAACTTTTTGTTCAAATCTTTCTTCCAGTTCTTGAATAGTTCTGCCATCTTCTTAAGAGCAAACGCCTTGACCTTATTCGGATCCGCCTCTGGTGGTAGGCTGAAATTTTTCATCAGTGAGGTCCAAAGATCATCTTTCTGTCTATCCTGGACATAAGAAACTTCAGGGTCCTTCTTCTTATTCCATTCTTGGATGCTGATCGGGACGCTGTCCCTAACAACCACTCCGCACTGATGTATAAATGTGTCCCTGCTCCGCTTGGGAGCAATCGGTTGGCCATCTCGACCTACTTCTTCGATCGTGAACCTTTCATCCTGGCGCAACCTTTTCTTCGGGCCTCGTCTCCTTACGAAAGTTTGGCTCGATCCAGAGGGCTAATTAAAAGAAGAAAGAAGCATTAATATATGTACATACAAAACAATTAATGCATCAAGTCCGCAGAGGCTTAATTAATATATGTATATATACCTCGCCGGACTTTGCAACAGTTAAGGCTCCCTCCTCCGTTCGGTCACCGGAGCCGTCATGATCTCCTTCCTCCTCCGTTCGGTCACCGGAGCCGTCATGATCTCCTTCCTCCTCCATTGGATCACCGGAGCCGCCATCCTCTCTTTCCTGACCATCGGTGTCGTTGTGAAACGACAAGGTGATATCACCTCCGTCGCGGATTATATCCCCCAACAACTCTTCTTTTTCTAAGTCTCTGTCCATAGTTTCTGCAAATATTACAACCATGAGAGATGGATTAGTGGCAAACATAGACCTAGCTAATCACAACAAGGAATCATATGCATATATGAGCAATGGATTAGTCGCAAACATCATGCAAAGTTATCGGGGGTTATACTTTCGAGAGAGGATACTTTGCGGACCGCCTCTCTCATGGTCGTCGAAGATACTTGCGGACCCCCCCCCTCATGTCGAAGTTATCGGGGATATGTTGAATTCCCGAGAGAGTTAGGGGTGTTCTAACGCGGCACTACACGATATAGGTGAAGGGGGATAACATCCGGGAATGTTTTCCCGAAGTCTGCATTTTCGGACAGATGAACCGGAGGGGGACGGTTCCAGGTTCTCTATGCTAGCTGCTTGTGACAGACGAACGGAGGGCATATTCGGATTCGTCATATTTTTCTGATCGATTTTCATATATAAATTATTTTCATCGGAGTTACGGTTAATTTTGTACGAATTTCTAAAGTTTTACCAATATTTTCTATATACATCCATCCATACATACATACATATACATCTACATTATATATACACTAAGCATCTACATATACATCTACATTATATATACACTAAGCATCTACATAAACATAAACATAATTAATAAACATATACATGCCCGCAAAAAAAAACATATACATACATACATACATCTATCATCATATCATACATACATATACATCAACATATACATACATATATACATAAACATAATTAAAAAAACAGCGGGCCGGAGCGGCGGCGGCTCATAGCGGGGGCGGCGCGGGATCGGGGGAGCTCGGGGGCGGCGCGGGCGGCGCGGGCTCGGGGGAGCTCGGGGGCGGCGCGGGCTCGGGGGCGGCGACGGCGACGGCGACGGCGACGGCGGGGCAGGGGCGCGGCGACGGCGGGGCAGGGCTCGACGGCGACGGGAGCGACGGCGACGAGGAGCAGCCTGGGGGCGTCGGGGAAAGAAAGAACTGATCTTTCGAGAAACTGCTAAGTGCTGCTTATATACAAAAAGCATTGGTCCCGGTTGGTGTCACCAACCGGGACGAAAGGGGGGCCTTTCGTCCCAGTTGGTGACACCAACCGGGACTAAAGGTCAATTTCAGCAGCCCAAAAGGCGGGAAGCAGAGACCTTTGGTCCCGGTTGGTGGCTCGAACCGGGACGAAAGGCCCCCCTTTCGTCCCGGTTCGAGCCACCAACCGGGACCAATGGTCTGTGTTGCCGCATCCAAAACTTTAGTCCCACCTCGCTACTTGAGAGGGGCTCGGAGTTGTTTATAAGCGCTGCTGCCGCTTCCCTCTCGAGCTCCTTTCTACTGCAGGCAGTAAATGCCTATCTGACGCCCTGTTGGGCCTGCTTCCACTGCGGGCCTGCATCCTGGCCCATCTCTAGGGTTTCTAGTCGTATGCAGGCTGTGGTGGCTAGTAGGTGGGCCTTTTTTTATTTTTTGCATATGTTATGTTTTTAATTTTTTAATGTTATTTTTTGCATATGTTATTTTTAGTTATATAATTTTAGTTGCATAAATTTTATTTTTTATTGATTCTTTTTAGTTGATTCCTTTTGCTATTAGAGTTTTATAAAAGCTTTTTAGTTTTCTATTAAAGTTTGAAACAAAAAATACTTTATGAAAATTCTTTTTACCATTAAAGTTTTTAACAAATAAATACTTTGATAATTTTAGTTAATATTATTTTGATTATTTTTAGTTGATTCTTTTTGGTATTGAAAAATTTTATATTTAATTGATTCTTTTTAGTTTATTCTTTTTGCTATTAGAATTTTATGAAAGCTTTTTAGTTCATTCTTTTTGCTATTAGAGTTTTATAAAAGCTTTTTGATTCATTCTTTTTGCTATTAATTCATTCTTTGAGCTAAATGAACCTGAAATTGAAAAGCAGTACAAATGAACTCTGAAAAGGTTGAAAGTTGGCATGGTATCATCATTTCACCCACATAGCTTGTGCTAAAAAGTTGAGAGGGTTACAACAAAAACTGGATGCACTTCGTGTACAAAATGGACAATCTCTTTCGAAGTATCACGGTTTCAGACGAAAACTCATATGTTACAAAAGGCATTTCATTTCTTGACATGTAACTGCAGTGATATTTTAGATCAAAGCCATCATCAGAATAGTTGTGGAGAGAAAGTCGTCATTTTTTTTTCGCGTGTGTCCCTTGCTTATTGCGCCGTAACCATGGATAATCTTCATCGTTTAACAGGGTGCTTGGGTCAGCCTTCACTTTGAAGGAAGGAATTTCATGAAACTTTTCATAATTTTCAGACATGTCTGTCTTGCCCTCCACTCCCACGATGTCTCTTTTCCCTGAAAGAACTATGTGGCGCTTTGGCTCATCGTATGATGTATTCGCTTCCTTATCTTTTCTTTTTCTCGGTTTGGTAGACATATCCTTCACATAGAAAACCTGCGCCACATCATTGGCTAGGACGAATGGTTCGTCTGTGTACCCAAGATTGTTGAGATCCACTGTTGTCATTCCGTACTGCGGGTCTACCTGTACCCCGCCTCCTGACAGATTGACCCATTTGCACCGAAACAAAGGGACCTTAAAATCATGTCCATAGTCAAGTTTCCATATGTCCACTATGTAACCATAATATGTGTCCTTTCCCCTGTTGGTTGCTGCATCAAAGCGGACACCACTGTTTTGGTTGGTGCTCTTTTGATCTTGGGCGATCGTGTAAAATGTATTCCCATTTATCTCGTACCCTTGGTAAGTCAATACAGTCGAAGATGGTCCCCTGGCCAACGAGTACAACTCATCTCCAACAATGTTGTTACCCATGAGATGTGTTTGCAACCAACTGCCGAAAGTCTTGATGTGTTCACATGTAATCCAGTCGTTAGACTGCTCTGGGTGTTTGGAGCGCAAAAAATTCTTGTGTTCATTGACATACGGGGTCACCAAGGTAGAATTCTGTAGAACTGTGTAGTGTGCTTGAGCCCAAGAATGCCCGTCCCTACATATTATTGCATCCGCTCCTAGCGTGCCTTTTCCAGTCAGTCTCCCCTCATACCGCGATTGAGGGAGACCAATCGGCTTAAGGTCAGGAATAAAGTCAACACAAAACCCAATGACCTCCTCTGTTTGATGGCCCATGGAGATGCTTCCTTCTGGCCTAGCACGGTTACGAACATATTTCTTTAAGACTCCCATGAACCTCTCAAAGGGGAACATATTTATTATTCCCTTTATATTCGACGAGAAGCCAGACGGGACCTTCATACTGAGCAGGCATTCAAAGAAGATTTCCTTCTCTTCTTTGGTAAGAGCGTAGCTGGCAGGACCTTCATACTGCTTTGGATGCATGCCGTCTTTTTCGTGCACACGTTGCTGGTCCTCCCGTGCCTCCGGTGTATCTTTTGTCTTCCCATACACGCCCAAGAAGCCTAGCAGGTTTACGCAAAGATTCTTCGTCACGTGCATCACGTCGATTGCAGAGCGGACCTCTAGGTCTTTCCAATAGGGTAGGTCCCAAAATATAGATTTCTTCTTCCACATGGGTGCGCGTCCCTCAGCGTCATTCAGAACAGATTGTCCGCCAGGACCCTTTCCATAGATTACTTGTAAATCCTTGACCATATCAAGTATGGCATCACCAGTACGGAGGGCGGGCTTCTTCCGGTGATCTGCCTCACCTTTGAAATGCTTGCCTTTCTTTCTTAAGAGATGGTTGGTCGAAAGAAATCGACGATGTCCCAGGTACACATTCTTCCTGCATTTGTCCAAATATATACTTTCGGTATCATCTAAACAGTGCGTGCATGCGTGGTATCCCTTGTTTGTCTGTCCTGAAAGGTTACTAAGAGCAGGCCAATCATTGATGGTTACAAACAGCAACGCATGTAGGTCAAATTCCTCCTGTTTGTGCTCATCCCACACACGTACACCTTCTCCATTCCACAGCTGTAAAAGTTCTTCAACTAATGGCCTTAGGTACACATCAATGTCGTTGCCGGGTTGCTTAGGGCCTTGGATGAGCACTGGCATCATAATGAACTTCCGCTTCATGCACAACCAAGGAGGAAGGTTATAGATACATAGAGTCACGGGCCAGGTGCTATGATTGCTGCTCTGCTCCCCAAAAGGATTAATGTCATCTGCACTTAAACCAAACCATACGTTCCTTGCGTCACCTGCAAAGTCCCCCCACCTTCTCTCGATTTTTCTCCACTGTGACCCGTCAGCGGGTGCTCTCAACTTCCCGTCTTTCTTACGGTCTTCTTTGTGCCATCGCATCAACTTGGCATGCTCTTTGTTTCTGAACAGACGTTTCAACCGTGGTATTATAGGAGCATACCACATCACCTTGGCAGGAACCCTCTTCCTGGGGCGCTCGCCCTCAACATCACCAGGGTCATCTCGTCTGATCTTATACCGCAATGCACCGCATACCGGGCATGCATTCAAATTCTCGTACTCCTCACCGCGGTATAGGATGCAGTCATTAGGGCATGCATGTATCTTCTGCACCTCTAATCCTAGAGGGCAGAGAACCTTCTTTGCTCCGTACGTACTGTCAGGCAATTCGTTATCCTTTGGAAGCTTCTTCTTCATTATTTTTAGTAACTTCTCAAATCCCTTGTCAGATACACCATTCTCTGCCTTCCATTCCAGCAATTTCAGTGTGGTACCGAGCTTTGTGTTGCCATCTTCGCAATTTGGGTACAACCATTTTTTGTGATCCTCTAACATGCGATCGAACTTCAACTTCTCCTTTTCACTCTCGCATTCTCTCTGTGCATCAACAATGACCCGGCGAAAATCATCATCGGGTACATCGTTTGGTTCATCTTGATCTTCAGCTTCCCCCATTGCAGTATCACCGTATTCAGGGGGATAGTTGTCATCATCCTCTTCTTCTTCGTTGTCTTCCATCATAACCCATATTTCTCCGTGCTTGGTCCAAACATTATAGTGTGGCATGAAACCCTTCTCAAGCAGGTGCAAGTGAAGGGTTTTTGAGTCAGAGTAATCCTTCGTATTCCCACAGGCAATACATGGACAATACATAAAACCATTCTGCTTGTTTGCCTCAGCCACTTCGAGAAAATTATGCATGCCATCAATGTACTCGGAGGTGCGTCGGTCACCGTACATCCATTGCCGGTTCATCTGCGTGCATTATATAATTAAGTGTATCAAAAACCATTACAGAACATCATGAATAGAGAAGTGACCAAATTAATACAAGTTCATCATCACATTAAAACCAAAGTACTGTAGTGATCAAATGTTATTACTGAAAAAATAAATACATAAAGTTCATACATAGTTCTCATTATCAACTATGTAAAACATTTAAATGTAACAACAAATGCGATCATAATCGCAACGAAGGTAACAATTGATCCAACAGCATAATGATACCAAGCCTCATTATCAATGGCATATTTTCTAATCTTTCTAATCTTCAAGCGCATTGCATCCATCTGCATCTTGTGATCATCGACGACATCGGCAACATGCAACTCCAATTTCATCTTCTCCTCTTCAATTCTTTTCAATTTTTCTTTCAAATAATTGTTTTCTTTTTCAACTAAATTTAACCTCTCGACAAGAGGGTCGGTTGGAATTTCCGGTTCACATACCTCCTAGATAAAAACATCTATGTCACGTTGGTCGGCATAATTCTCATAAACACTAAATGAAACAAATAGTTATAAAAGATAATATACCACATCCGAATCATAGACCGGACGAGAGCCGACGGGGGCGGATACCAAAACCATGGTACTATATAATAACAAACAATAATAAAAGTAAGAAAATTATACAAGTAGCTATATAACTCATACAACAAGTAAGAATTTTTTTCTTTTAAAAAGAAGATAAGAACAAGAGGCTCACCACGGTGGTGCCGGCGACGAGATCGGCACGGGCGATCGACGGCGGTGAGGACGGGGACGGGGACAATGGTGCACCGCCAAACCTAGACAAATCTTGGGGAAAATGGAGCTTGGAGGTCGAGCTTGGAGAGGAGAAAGCTTAAGTGTGACTCGGGCATTTCATCGAACACCTCATGTGCATAGGAGGTGAGAGCAGAGCAGCACACACCTCCCACACCGGCCGGCCAAAAAACAGAGGAGTGAGCGGGCAGGGGAGAGCATATATATAGGCATCTCTTTAGTCCCGGTTCGTGGCTAGAACCGGGACAGAAGACACACATTTAGTCCCGGTTCCAGCCACCAACCGGGACTAAAGGGGCTGCGCCAGGAGCGAGGCCCTTTAGTCCCGGTTCGTGTCTGGAACCGGGACCAAAGGGGTCAGACGAACCGGGACTGGTGCCTGCCGTGGCCCGGCCGGCGCCCTGGCCTCACGAACCGGGACTGATGCACCCATTGGTCCCGGTTCGTAACGGAACCGGGATTGATGCTCTTATCTGGCCTAGACCAAAGCCCTGTTTTCTACTAGTGACTATTAGCAGTAGCGCTGTTCCACCCGCGCTACTGCTACCAGTGACCACAGCAGTTAGTACTACATGAAAGCAAATATATTAGCTGACTATATAGGTCATTCATACAACTTAGCATTATCCATTGCATCGTTTGTCGCTTACAAAATATGTACGGCTAACCGACATCCTTCAAAGCCACAAAAGGCATGCACCTGAAGAGCACATTTCGGAATGCTAGAGGACATATCCAAACCAGCGCCACAGAACTAGAAGATTAGGCACACACACACACACACAACGACAGATTTTTTTTACAAAGGTATTAGTGCAGTCACGTTAAATGCATGAAGCAGCACCGACTTTCAGTGATCATCCCGAATTCATTTAAAGAATAATTAGTAGTATCTCAGCGTAGACAGCAAACCACTTGCTCATATCTACATTATATTAGTTAATTAGATGGGTAACATGGATTACTGAGGAGGTTGTTTGGAATTTAGATATGCTGTTATATCAGATAGAAGAATTCATGTTTGGATCGGAGTGAGTAATTGTTTAATTTTTCTTAATGCCTAGCTTAATTTCTAGACGGGTCATCAAACTACAAATTGCAAGTCCCTTCCCACGTCTCACTATTAGCATCTTTGTCGGAGAATCCGTTTCAAAACATTTGCCAGTTGAGAAAATAAAACAAATTGTTTACTACTGTATTTCTACTCCTAAATGCTTTCAAACTGGTAAAGGTGATTGTAGTTTTTGAATAAATAGGAATGTGGCCAAAGATAGTTATAGGAAACGAAGTGACTAGTGATCAGTAACACTATGTAGTATAGTGATACATCATTCTAAGCCTACACCATTGGATGTGGGTGCAATAAGAGAAGGTAGTACATACTACCTATAAATGCTAGGTCCATATTACTATGTTTGAAATAACTGACAGGACCAGCATAACTTACATGATGTGGTTATTTATTTCAAAGAACGGTGCTAAAAGCTGAGCTTCTAGTAACAAACTAGCAACTACTACATTGCAGTAAAAACTTTGCTCGATTTACAAGGCATGCCCAGATTAGGCATATTTTTTGTTTCTTTTACCCATTTAATTTTGCCGGTCCCTGGCAAAGAGCCACTCAGAGTGAGAAGTTCAAAACCTTTCGGCAAAAATAACAAATTAGAAAATAATTCAATGTGCACTCAATACACAGTTCATAATGTTTGGTAGTTCACAAAAAAATTATCTACTAAGCTACATCATGGTCAACAAAAATCTGAAGATTTTTCCAAAATAGGTTTCAGTTTGACATCAGCCTACAAATTCAACAATATAGTCAGAATTCTAGTAGGAAAATATTGATCATGGTCTGATGGACAACTCAATCAAAACAGGAGATTGGGAACACACCAGGGGTGCATAAGCAGTAGGCAAGGAACGGCAAACTTGAGAGCGGTTAGATTAGTCTTGGCAACAAACAGAATTATTTTTTCACCCACAAAATAAAAACAAAATTATTTTGTTCTCCCTCCTGAACAAAATAAAGAAATAATCATGTTCATTAAATATGATAAGCTGCATATTGTGCAATCTATATAAAAGGAGCACCATATAAAGAGTTTCATATTGTTTGACATCATCGACGGTAGGCCAGGAAGGATTCAAAAATGAAACTAACATCTCTTTACACTTTGTATATGCAGCAACATATATATAGAAGAGAACCACAGGCAACATTCTATTACTGTAAAAGATGCCATCATTTTAAAATTTAGAAATGCACAAAAACAGGGCGTCATCAATATCCAGCATAGATGCAAATAAAGATCTAAAAATGTAAAGGATACTAAACATGATAATGTAAGCTCACATTCAGCCCACACGAACAGATAACAAGTGACCACAGCAGTTAGTACTACATGAAAACAAATATATAGGGGACTAGGTCATTCATACAACTAGGCATTACCCACTGGATCGCTTGTCGCTTACAAAATATCTACGGCTAACCAACATTGTTCAAAGCCACGAAAGGCATACACCTGAAAAGCACAATTTGGAACGCTAGGAGGACATATCCAAACCAGTGCCACAGAACTAGAACATTAGGCGCACACACACACCCAATGACGGATTTTTACAAAGGCGTGAGTGCCACCACCAGTGGCCACCACATTAAATGCATGAAGCACCAGCGACTTTCACCGATCATCCGACAACCAAAGCCGGAAAACAGGGAATATAAGGTAGGCCACCCAGGAAATCTCCAGAAGTGCACATAAGATGCACCCGCTATCCAAATCATACGACAATTCACCTCCTTCCAGTCAGTAAGGAAAATCAAATTACGCTCCGGATGAATTGCAAACATCTCATACTTATAGGTCATGCATGTCCTCTTCATCACTACTGTACATACTAAACCCTAAACCCTTAAATGTTTTCAAGTGGTCAGGTGATTGTAGCTTTTGAATCAATAGGAGTGTGGCCAAAGATAGTTATAGGAAACGAAGTGAGTAGTGATCAGTAATGTTAGGTAGTATATTGATACATCATTTCAAACCTACACTATTGATTGTGGGTACATACTACTTATAAATGGCAGGTCCATATTACCATTTTTGAAATAACTGACAGGACCAGCATAACTTATCTGATGTATGTGGTTATTATTTTTAAAGAATGGTGATAAATGGTGAGCTTCTAGCAACAAATGAGCAACTACTACATTGCAGTAAAACTATGTGTGATTCAGAAGCATGCCCAAATTAGGCATAGCTTTCACTGATTTTTTTTTTACCAATTTAATTTTGCGGTCCCTGACAAAGTTCAGATCCTTTGGGCAACAATAACAAATCAGAATAGAATTTAGTGTGCACTCAATATACAGTTCAGAATGCTTGATAGTTGGCAACAAAATTATGTACCGGTAAGCTACATCAATATTCTTCCAAAATAGGCTTGGTTTGACAACAGCCTAGAAGTTAAATAGTACAGTCAGAATTCAAGAAGGAAAATACTGGTCATGGTCTGATTGATGGAAAGCTCAATCAAAACAGGAGATTAGGAACACACTAGGGGAGCAGTAATGACAAACAGCAAACTTAGAGAATGCATTAGATCTGGTAAGGCTGCAAACTTAGAATCTTGGCTACAAACAGAAGTTCAAAACCTTTGGGCAAAAATAACAAATTAGAATAGAATTCAATGTGCACTCAATACACAGTTCAGAATGTTTGGTAGTTGAGAAAAAAAGTTATCTACTAAGCTACATCATGGTCAACAAAAATCTGAAGATTTTTCCAAAATAGGTTTAGTTTGACATCAGCCTACAAATTCAACAATATACTCAGAATTCCAGTAGGAAAATATTGGTCATGGTCTGATGGACAACGCAATCAAAACAGGAGATTAGGAACACACCAGGGGTGCATAAGTAGTAGGTAAGGAACAGCAAACTTAAGAGCGCTTAAATTATTCTTGGCAACAAACAGAATTATTTTGTTCTCCCTCCTGAACAAAATAAAGATATAATCATGTTCATTAAATATGATAACCTGCACATTGTGCAATCTATATATAAAAGGAGCTCCATATTGTTTGACATCATCGACGGAAGGCCATGAAGGATTCATAGATGAAACTAAAATCTATTTACACATTGTATATGCAGCAGCATATATATATAAAAGAGAACCACAGGCAGCATTCTATTACTGTAAAAGATGCCATCGTTTCAAAATTTACAAATGCACAAAAACAGGGCGTCATCAATATCCAGCATAGATGGGAATAAAGATCAGAAAATGTAAAGGATACTAAACATGATAATGTAAGCTCACATTCAGCCCACATGAACAGATAACAAGTGACCACAGCAGTTAGTACTACATGAAAGCAAATATATAGGGGACTGGGTCATTCATACAACTGGCATTACCCATTGGATCGCTTGTCGCTTACAAAATATCTACGGCTAACCAACATTGTTCAAAGCCACGAAAGGCATGCACCTGAAAAGCACATTTTGGAATGCAAGGAGCACATATCCAAACCAGTGCCACAGAACCAGAACATTAGGCACACACACACGCCCAACGATTAATTTTTACATAGGCGTTAGTGCCACCACGCTAAATGCATGAAGCAGCAGGGACTTTCAGCAATCATCCGACAACCAAATCCGCAAAACAGGGAATATAAGGTAGGCCACCCAGGAAATCTCCAGAAGTGCACATAAGATGAACTTCCCCGCTATCCATATCGTACGACAGATTCACCTCCTTCCAGTCAGTAAGGAAAATCAAATTACGCTCCGGATGAATTGCAAACATCTCATACTTATAGGTCCTGTCCTCTTCGGCACAATACTCTCTGGCAGATCCCCTTCCAAACAGTTCCGGAACGTCAACAGTATGATTTAGGGTCCACAATTTACTAGCATAATCCTCAAGTACCCACACACAGAGTTCATAGTAATATGGATGCATATACCAGGCATGCAATTTCCCCTGAGAGTACCCAATTGAACTATAACCAGACCTGGCTTCTTCCATTCCTTCCGGGAGAGCAATTTCCCCACAAACATCCCCCTCTGAGTCCACCGCAGCTATTATAGGTTCGTCGATCATCAAATGCATAAAATGCATCATGTCATTCAGGAAGGCACATTCTTCAGTAAAAGGAGGATACTCTCTGTTATCCCCCCACCCACTGTTCCGAGTCCATCGCCCAGTTTCCGACGAGTATATCGCCACATCGTCGTGCAACTCTACCAGGAGCGAAAACACCACAGAGCGGGACGGAACAGCCGGGTCGAAAGCCAGGAAGGGCTCCACCAATCCGAAATACGCAGGTTCATCGTCCTCTTCGTCCTGCCATACTATAGGAGGCAATACGGTCCACTGCCCGGTCATAGGATTGCACACGATGTAATCGCATTTTTCGTCTTCCTCGTCATCCTCCTCCGATTCCCAGCATTTGCAGAGGAGAAGGCTGCTGCTGCATTGTACGAGCTCCACGCTGGCGTAGCTCGCGTCCAGAAAAGGGAGTGATTCGTCGACCACATGGGCGCCTCCCCCGGACAAATTGCTAAAACGGAGGCTGCCATCCGAGTGGTGGGTGTGGAAGAATCCAGAGAGGGTCTGTGGCGCCCTACTTTTGATGGCCGGGTCGGAGCAGAGGGCTCGCCACGCCTTGGACACGCACCGGAAGCGGCAGAGCGACCGATAGGGCACCCGCGACAGGATTTCGACAAGGGGGCCCTCCGGTGGCTGCGTCGGCCTCCTCCCCTGCAAATGGAAGAGGCGGCTGGCTCAATCAGGCTCCTGATTCCCTTGGGTGAACTGAAGAAAGATCGGAAAGAGGAGGCGTGGAGCATACCTGAGAAGCGAAGGTGGGGAACGGCGGCGCAGGACGGGACGGACTGCCCTCGTCGTGGTTGCCGGTCGTCGGCGGGTTGTGCGGCTCCGTGCCGACACGCCGGCCTCCTCCCGGCAGCATCGCCTCCTCCTCGGTCCGGGGGTCGGTGCTTCGAGATCCTCCGCTCGACCGTCGCCGGAATTCTAGGGTTTGGACTTCGCAAGCCGGAAAGGGCAATAGAGCGGCGGCTGTGTGTGCCTGGATCTGGATGGGCTTTACCACTTCTTGCCGAGAAATAGGAAAATAATCGCGGCGGCTGTGTATATCCGGAAAAAAAAATGTCTTTCTAACAAATTACCCTATATGGATGCAGATTACCATTATCTGTCCAATTTTTCTGTCAGGATATATGTAAAAGGCATATATCCATATCATGGAAGATGCACCAAATGTCCGCGTGTACCTACTTTCAGTTTTAGTGACACAGAAAGGCATCTCTTTCTCCACCGTTTTTCAAACTAATTTTTGTCATCCATTTGCAAGATTCAAAAATAAATCAATGGTAGATACAGCGTGCCAAACAATTTACAGTAAATTATGCTACATATATAGCGCATCCTGGAGCGGACTGGCGGAAAGGAAATGCCAGCAAACGCGCCGCCTTACCACTCAAACCCTAGAAAAACGGTTACTTGCTCCAATAGTTCATCAAAAAAACGCTCTAACTTCCCCGTATAAAGGGGGGTTGCAACTCCCCCGATACTTTCTCAATACCGCATGACCCATAATTGCACTCCACCGCCTTCACATGTCATGGCACCCGCTCGTCACATCCACTCCCCTCTTGTGCCACCAAACCACCGAGCGTCCCCATCAACCACTGGGGCACTAGGCCGCCATCGTCAATCGTCGTGGGCCATCGCGCCACCTGACGCCGCTCTCCCCTTCATATTCCTTCGTCTGACGACCCATGAGACCAATCAACCCGTGTCGGCGTACCATCTGCCCATGATTGCCCATGCCTAGGTGCGGCCGGTTAAATCCATGAGTAATCCACAAGGGGGGGGGGGGGAATAAATCCATGAATTTAAATACCCTACCTACAATGTTGCTCCGCCGATCAAACAAAGGGCCGCAAATAGGACCGGCCAGGGCAACCCAACAGCTGGGTTGATAGGAAGCCCGACCACACACCACATGGCAAATGAACTCAACTATTAGAAACGACTAATCCCACTCGGAACCACATGAGTAGAAGGAAACCAAGCGAACCGAATAGGGGCCGTAGTGACCAAAGTCCGGGCAGACACTCGAAAGCACGCCATGCGGTCATGCCATAACCAAACACTGACCTGACAAGACTCTAATGACAAGATAAAATTGGACCACATATCGGACGGTCTCGTCAAATTTTATGGTCTGTTCTCCGGTGATTCTTTCGGCTTCAGTAGGGATGGGCTCCTCCGCCACGCCGTCTATGATTGTGTCCAAGCGCCAAGTCCAAGTTCATGAAATTTACGCCTTGAAGCCTAGAAGAAAGGCCAAGTGGATCCGCGGAGGAGCATCGATCTCATCTTGTAGCAGTCCTGAAGATGACTTCAGATAAAATTTCGAGCAACTGTCCGAGTGGACGTTGATGTCTAGACAATCCTTTGGCGGACCGAGTATGTTTCTTCGGAACGATATCTCCAGCGGATCAATCCGATTGATCAGCGGCGAAATTTTCACGATTGAAATCCCGCACGCACGTCTCTCCGAAATTACCGTGGATCGTGGGGAGGTGGGTTGTGGCGCCCCGATTTCCATGTCAGATGCCGCCACCTGTCCCACTTCCTCTGTACCACGAGACTCGCGGGCGCCGTTGGATGTTTGGATCGACGGCAACAGATCACTTTGGTAGATTTACACCGGGTATAAATTGAAGAGTTGCTAGGGTGATTTCCAGATCCCCTTTCTCTCCCTCCAGTTACTATCTCAAACTTACCTCCAACTCTCTGCTCGACGCCGGTGCCATTCGCGGAAATGGGGAAGGACAAGACTGCTCTGCTGGAGAAGAAGAAGAAGGCGCGGAAAGGCTCGACATCGAGTTCCACCCCTCCGCCTAGCTGGATTCAGGGCGACTGGTTGTCGTCCAAGGTGACCGAACAACAGGTGCTCGAGCTCGTCACCGACGGCCTCGTCCCGGAGAAGGGGTGGAGGCTGCCCGAGCTTGGCGACGTCGAGCCTGCTTCGCATCCGGACGAGCGAGTGCTCCTCGTCACCCACGTCCGCCAGGTTTTTCCATGCCGCCGTACAGTGGCGGAGCTACACCAGAATTCCTGGGGTGGCGGAACACAAAATGTGAAACTTTGAGACAGCAAAATACTAATTTTCTCCTAGCTAAGACCTGTATTTAGTTTTTCCTTCACAAAATTGTCCAAGGCTGAGGGGGGCACAGCCCCCCCTGGAGTACACTAAGCTCCGCCAGTGCCGCCGCATCCCTTTTTTTGCGGGTTCTTGAATTATTTCGGGGCGCAGCTGCACCACCTTCCTCCGAACGCCAGTTTACCTATCCACTTTCGTCTCTTTGTGCGAAAATGTTATCGGGTGCCACCCCCATTTGGCTCTGTTCAAGCATATTTTCTCCTGCCGCTCCCAAACTGTCAAAAAGTCTTCTTCGGATGAAGAGAAAACTAAAGTAATCCAGCTGTGCGGCAGATTGGGAAAACAACTCAAGGGCTCGAGTGCTTTCCCGTCCATCAATTTTCCTGATACTGCAGAATTCTTGGTTTTATTGCAAGGATATTCCGAGTAGTGATTCCCAAATAGGCCTCCCGATTTACAACGGCGAGAGAGTTGCATCCCTGAAAGCGCTTAGGGTCTCCAAGCTCGAGAAAACGACGTCAAAATCTTGATCAAGGTCTTGGTCGGAATTAAGAGGGCCGGCATACACTGGGATTGACCTGCTAGAAGCCTTCATTAGGTGTCGCATCCAGCCACTGCAAGAAAGGGCGAGGACGATTTGGACGTACAAAGGTCCTAGTGATTCTACCTGAGTGCATCCTCAGCCTTTGATAGGGACTGAAATTGAAAGCTGAGTGAAGCTCATCACTTTAGCACGTGACGATGCTCAAGGAGGTCGAAGGGTAGCTCCCTATGACCACGAGCATCCGCCAGCAGAGGTAATCTTGTGTTTGATCATTTTTGTAAGCTTGGCTGCGAACTTGTATATTCTGATTTGATTCTCCGATTGTTTCCTCAACAGGGTCTGCAGGCGATGGTTTCACCAGTCCCGAATGTCGATCGCAATCCGGGTGATGTGGCGTCCGACACCAACCAGATTGACAACCAGCCGCAGGACACCGAAGAAAGTTATGAGGAGGATGACGATGATGATGAAGACAGTGATGATGGGGAGGAAGCGGAGTCTTCTCCCTCTGACTATGCTGTTAAAGAAATCCACTCCAAGAAAACTCAAGACCCGAGTGCTCAGACCCCGACTGCACGAAACTTGAAGCGTGGCCGAGCCGAAATTGCAGAACCAGAGGGCAAGGCCCCCAAGCAGGCGAAGCAGTTGGCCAAAAGAGATGTCAGCAAAACCCGGAAGGTCGTGGCTCTTCCAGTAATCAAGATGTCAGTGTCGATTGCCTCAGTGTAAGTGTCGTAGCTTTTACTTTTACTTTATCCACCCATTTTGATCTTTTACTTAATCAAGATGTCAGCAAAACTCGTAAGGCTGTGATTCTTTCGGTTTCAGTAGGGATGGGCTCCTCCACCACGCCGTCTATGATTATGTCCAAGCGCATCCACATGGGTCGGTTGCAATGCGTCAGTGCGGCTCAGGTGCGCGAGCGGCAGCGGCGCGAGGAGCGTCGTTGCTCGGGTAGGCGAGCGGCCATGACGCAGAAGAAGAGCGGCCACGACGGCCTGAGGAGACGACCGCGGCGGTGGCTAGGTTAGGAGCGCGGCGGCGGTGCTCGATGTAGGCGAGGAAGAACCGACAGCGTGACGAAGACCGGGCGCGGACGGTGGCATTCCCGCGCCTAGGGATGGGGCGCGGCATATACCACGTGAAAGTCGACACGCTGGGACAACGGAGTGGACCGTGTGCCGCACGGCGCTACGGCCCGAAGGGGCGACGCAGCGGCAGCGCGCAGGTCGGAGCGACGACGGGGAAGACCTCATGGCAGCGGCGTGGACCGCGTACCGCGGCGCTACGACCTGAAGAGGCGACACTGCGGCAGCGCGCGGGTCAGTGCAGCCGCGTGGGCGGCCTCGGGGCGGCGGGGTGGACCGTGGGCTGCGGCGCTACGGCTTGAAGGGGCGAAGCAGCGGCGGCGCGCGGGTCGGCGAAACCACGGGGAGAACCATGGGGCGACAGCGTTGCGGCCCGATGAGACGACGTAGGGGCAGCCGTTGATCGATCGTAGGAGAGGCGCGCATACTCGATGATGATCTTCACAAGATCCCGCGAAGCTGCGCGAAGACGGCTGATGAGACCGGAGGCACGGTGAGAAAAATCAGAAGACGTGGACGGACGAAGAGGCAACCCGACCGGACGTGGCATGTCACACACGATGCGACACCAGCCAAATCCTCAAAAAAAAGAAAAAGACACCAGCCAAGGACGTGACATGTGCACCAACACCCACGTGAGACGCATGATGCGTCATCAGCCAAAGCGTGCACGGACACGCGTGTTATCCAAGCCACAAGATGGGCGTGTTTGGATGTCATCTCAAATATTGTCTTTCTTGCATACTTGTCTCAGTTCAGCCTGACTGAGCAAAAATAGAACAAAAATCAACATCTGCATGTTGTTTGATCGCCCGCATTGCATCAGTGGCCATTTTAAGGCCGGCTATTTGGTTGCACATATTCGTGCTTCAGGGTCAGCAAATACACACCACAGCTGTTTGGCTGCGTGCACGTTTGTGTACTGCTGACCCCTTTCAAATGTGGTGGCCTTACCACCCCATTTGTAGCACAGCATCAGGCACAACAGCAAAGAACAGACAACGAAACAAAGATAAGCAAGCAATAAACAGCAGGGTAAATAACAGATTAACACGCAAACAAGTATAACTACGCCCATAAGTTAACACTAGTAGAAAACGGACCTTTTGTCCGCAGCTTTAGTCCCGGTCGGGTTTTGAACCGGCACTAATGTGACCATTAGTCCCGGTTCGGGACGGGCATCATTAGTCGCGGTTCGTTCCGGACCTTTAGTCCCGGTTCGTAACACGAACCGGGACTAATGTGGTGGTGGCAGGCTGGTGTCAGCTGGGGCCCCCACGAGCCCCTTTAGTCCCGGTTGGTATCACCAACCGGGACTAAAGGCCCCCCCTTTAGTCCCGGTTGGTGATACCAACCGGGACTAAAGGGTGGTGGCAGACTAGTGTCAGCTGGGGCCCCCACGAGCCCCTTTAGTCCCGGTTGGTATCACCAACCGGGACTAAAGGGGGGGCCTTTAGTCCCGGTTGGTGATACCAACCGGGACTAAAGATCCCCTATATGAATTCGGCCAGCCCGATCACAGTACTCCTTCCTTTTTTCCCCTTCTTCCCCTCCTTTGTTCTTCCTCTTCCTCGAGCTCATCCTCCATTTTTGCCAAAATTTGTCAAGATTTGGAGGCACCCCATCCATCCAAGTGTTCACAAAGGTTAGCAACTTTGTCCTTTCATCTCTCATTGCTAGATTAGCTCTTGCAATGCTCTATAAATATAGTGATTTGTGGGTTTTAGTTTGGGAGTATTTATATGTGGTAGTTCATTTGATTTATATGCAATTTGAGCTCAAATTAACTTCTTACTTTGCATGTGTAGGTGTGGTTTACTTAGTGCCTTCCCGTCCCCGTCCTAACCACCGTCGATCGCCCGCACCGTCCCGTCGCCGTCACCACACCTTGGTGAGCCTCTTGTTCGTTCTTATCCTTTTTATAAAAAAAAATCTTATTTGTATGATTTAGATAGTTAATTGTATAATTTTCTTACATGTATGATTGTTTGTTATACATAGTGCCATGACTTTGATATCCGTCCCCATCGGCCCTCGTCCGGTTTATGATTCGGATGTGGTATATATATTCTCTTTTATAACTATTTGTTGCATTTCGCGTTTATGACAATTATGCCCATCAAGTTGACATAGATATTTTTATCTAGGAGGTATGTGAACCGGAAATTGCAACCGACATAGATATTCTTGTCAAGAAGTTAAATTTAGTTGAAAAAGAAAACGAGTATTTGAAAGAAAAATTGAAAAGAGTTGAAGAAGAGAAGATGAAACTGGAGTTGTATGTTGCCGATGTCGTCGATGATCACAAGATCAAGATGGATGCAATGCGCTTGAAGATTAGAAAATTTAAAAAATATGCCATTGATAGTGAGGCTTGGTATCACTATGCTGTTGGATCAATTGTTACCTTAGTTGCGATCTTGATCGCATTTGTTGTTGCATTTAAATGCTTTAGCTAGAGAGTTTGTATGTTGCTTTATGAGAACAAGTGTGTATGAACTTTATGTATGAACTTGTATTAATTTGGTCTTTTCGGTGTTGTGTAATGAAGATGAGCCGGCAATGGATGTACGATGACCGATGCTCTCCCCAGTTCATTAATGGCGTGCATACTTTACTGGTTGCGGCTGAGGCAAACAAGCGGGCGGATGGTTTTATGTATT
Organism: Elymus sibiricus; assembly: GCA_039707655.1. Classification (NCBI taxonomy): domain Eukaryota; kingdom Viridiplantae; phylum Streptophyta; class Magnoliopsida; order Poales; family Poaceae; genus Elymus; species Elymus sibiricus. Next base: position 38,984,101 of record CM077674.1, read on the forward strand.
GTCCATGTGCTGGCTGTAAGAATGATCGAAATTACTCTAACTCAAGAACCATTCACGTCCACCTGTTTGAGTCCGGTTTCATGTCCGGCTATAATTGTTGGACCAAGCACGGAGAAAGAGGGGTCCTAATGAAAGAGAATGAAGAAGAAGAGGATGACGACAGCTATCCTGGCCATGGGTTCCATGAATACGATGGTACAACAATGAGGGAAGAAGTTGAGCCGGCAATGCAGGAAGGAGCTGAAGAAGAGGCATCAGATGAGCCCGCTGATGATCTTGGTCGGGCCATTGCCAATGCAAATAGAAACTGTGCAAGTGAAAAGGAGAAGCTGAAGTTGCAGCGCATGTTAGAGGATCACAAGAAATTGTTGTACCCAAATTGCGAAGATGACAAGAAAAAGCTGGGTACCATACTGGAATTGCTGCAATGGAAGGCAGAGTATGGTGTACCTGACAAGGCATTTGAAAAGTTGCTGAAAATAATGAAGAATAAGCTACCAAAGGACAACGAATTGCCCGACAGTACGTACGAAGCAAAGAAGGCCGTCTGCCCTCTAGGATTAGAGGTGCAGAAGATACATGCATGCCCTAATGACTGCATCCTCTACCGCGGTGAGTACGAGGATTTGAATGCATGCCCGGTATGCTGTGCATTGCGCTATAAGATCGGCCACGATGACCCTGGTGATGTTGCGGGCGAGCGCCCCAGGAAGAAGATTCCTGCCAAGGTGATGTGGTATGCTCCTATAATACCACGGTTGAAACGTTTGTTCCAAAACAAAGAGCATGCCAAGTTGATGCGATGGCACAAAGATGACCGTAAGAAAGACGGGAAGTTGAGAGTACCCGCTGACGGATCACAGTGGAGAAAAATCGAGAGAAAGTGGAAGCACTTTGCAGATGACGGAAGGAATGTATGGTTTGGTTTAAGTGCAGATGGCATCAATCCTTTTGGGGAGCTGAGCAGCAATCATAGCACCTGGCCTGTGACTCTATGTATCTATAACCTTCCTCCTTGGTTGTGCATGAAGCGGAAGTTCATTATGATGCCAGTGCTCATCCAAGGCCCCAAGCAACCCGGCAACGACATTGATGTGTACCTAAGGCCATTAGTCGAAGAACTTTTAGAGCTGTGGAATGGAAAAGGTGTACGTGCGTGGGATGAGCACAAACAACAGGAATTTGACCTGCGAGCGTTGCTGTTTGTAACCATCAATGATTGGCCTGCTCTCAGTAACCTTTCAGGACAGACAAACAAGGGATACCACGCATGCACGCACTGTTTAGATGATACCGACAGTATATATTTGGATAAATGTAAGAAGAATGTGTACCTGGGGCATCGTCGATTTCTTCAGAGCAGGCATCCCGTAAGAAAGAAAGGCAAGCATTTCAAAGGTAAGCCAGATCACCGGAAGAAGCCTCGTCACCGTACTGGTGATGATATACTTGATATGGTCAAGGATTTAAAAGTAATCTTTGGAAAGGGTCCTGGCGGACAATCTGTTCCGAGTGACGCTGACGGACGCGCACCCATGTGGAAGAAGAAATCTATATTTTGGGACCTACCCTATTGGAAAGACCTAGAGGTCCGCTCTGCAATCGATGTGATGCACGTGACGAAGAATCTTTGCGTGAACCTGCTAAGCTTCTTGGGCGTGTATGGGAAGACAAAAGAAACACCGGAGGCACGGGAGGACCAGCAACGTATGCACGGAGAAGACGGCATGGATCCAAAGAAGTTTCAGGGTCATGCCAGCTACGCTCTTACCAAAGAAGAGAAGGAAATCTTTTTCGAATGCCTGCTCAGTATGAAGGTCCCGTCTGGCTTCTCGTCGAATATAAAGGGAATAATAAATATGGCAGAGAAAAAGTTCCAGAACCTAAAGTCTCATGACTGCCACGTGATTATGACGCAACTGCTTCCGGTTGCATTGAGGGGACTTCTACCGGAAAACGTTCGATTAGCCATTGTGAAGCTATGTGCTTTCCTCAATGCAATCTCTGAGAGGGTAATCGATCCAGAAATCTTACCAAGGTTAGAGAATGATTTGGTGCAATGTCTTGTCAGTTTCGAGTTGGTGTTCCCACCATCCTTCTTCAATATCATGACGCACGTCCTAGTTCACCTAGTCGAGGAGATTGCCATTCTGGGTCCTGTATTTCTACACAATATGTTCCCCTTTGAGAGGTTCATGGGAGTCTTAAAGAAATATGTTTGTAATCGTGCTAGGCCAGAAGGAAGCATCTCCAAGGGCCATGAAACAGAGGAGGTCATTGAGTTTTGTGTTGACTTTATTCCTGACCTTAAGCCGATTGGTGTTCCTGAATCGCGGCATGAGGGCAGACTGGGTGGAAAAGGCATGCTAGGAAAGAATTCAGTAATATGCCGGGACGGGCATTCTTTGGCGCAAGCACACTACACAGTTCTACAAAGTTCCGCCTTGGTGGCTCCGTATATCGAGCAACACAAGAATATTCTACGCTCCAAACACCCGGAGCAGTCTGACGACTGGATTACACATGAACAAACTGTGACCTTCGCCGGTTGGTTGCAGACACGTCTCATGCATGACGACACTGTTGCAGATGACCTGTACTTGCTGTTCAAGTTACCATCTTCGACTATATTGACTTTCAAAGGGTACGAGATAAATGGGAATACATTTTACACGATCACCCAAGATAAAAAGAGCGCCAACCAAAACAGTGATGTCCGCTTTGATGCAGCAAACACCAATAGGCCAAAGGACACATATTATGGTTACATAGAGGAGATATGGGAACTTGACTATGGACTTGGTTTGAAGGTCCCTTTGTTTCGGTGCAAATGGGTCAATCTGAGAGGAGGCGGGGTAAAGGAAGACCCGCAGTATGGAATGACAACAGTGGATCTCAACAATCTTGGGTACGCAGACGAACCATTCGTCCTAGCCAATGATGTGGCGCAGGTTTTTTATGTGAAGGACATGTCTACCAAGCCGAGAAAAAGAAAAGATAAGGAAGCGAATACATCATACGATGAGCCAAAGCGCCACATAGTTCTTTCAGGGAAAAGAAACATTGTGGGAGTGGAGGACAAGACAGACATGTCAGAAGATTATGAAAAGTTTCATGAAATTGCTCCCTTCACAGTGAATGTTGACCCGAGCATCAAGTTAAACGATGAAGATTGTCCATGGTTACGGCACAAAGGGACACACGCGAAGAAAAAGTTTTATATCCAAAGATCCCACTCTGGGATGTGACCGGCTTCTCTAGTTAGTTTCCGGACTTATATATCTGGAAAGTCCCACTTCGGACAAACCGGACGGAATCTTTGTAATAGAACTCCGACTTATGTGTTTTGGCATTTGAAACGTGAAGAAATATTATGTCCAAAGCCACGTCATCAATTTTCAACCCTTTCTGACTTCATTTGCTATTTTTCATGCAGTTACTGATTTTTTTTGAGCTAAATGACCCTGAAATTGAAAAGCACTACAAATCACAATCAGAAAAGGTTGAAAGTTGGCATGGTATCATCATTTCACCCACATAGCATGTGCTAAAAAGTTGAGAGGGTTACGGCAAAAACTGGATGCACTTCGTGTACAAAATGGACAATCTCTTTCGAAGTATCACGCTTTCGGACGAAAACTCGTCTGTTACAAAGGCATTTCATTTTTTTTAAATAACCTAAGAATTACCAAATTGAATATAATGATAAAACACACTAATATTAAACAGCAAAAAAAAGAATCACTGAAAAATCTTTTTTTAAAATAAAGTTATTCACAAACTAGTGATTCACACAAATTTCAAATAATTCAAATTTGAAAACTACTGGCACTAACAGAAAGTTTATAATTTTTTTGACCTAAAGCAAAAAGATTCACTCAGAAACTCTAAATAAAGCAAAAAACAACCAAGAAACAAAAGAAAATAAATATAGAAGAAAACAAAAAAAAAACTGAAAAGTAAAAAAAAGCCCGCCTACTGGGCCGCCACGGCCTGCATACGACTAGACACCCACTAGTTGGGCCAGGATGCAGGCCCGCAAGGCCCAGTATGGCCCACAGGGCAGGAAAGAACGGTAGGCCTTGTAGGCCTGCTTTAGAGAGGAGCTCGAATGAGCTACCGCGCCGGGGTTTATAAACCAGTGCGAGCGCCCTTCGCTGGGCAAGGTGGGACTAAACATCCACCACACTACGTCGTGCCAGGAACAGGCCTTTAGTCGCGGTTGGAGCCACCAACCGCGACTAAAGGGGGGCCTTTAGTCGCGGTTGGAGCCACCAACCGTGACTAAAGGTGAATTTTCACCAAGCCAAGCAGCGGGAACCCAACCCTTTAGTCCCGGTTGGTGGCTCCAACCGCGACTAAAGGGGGGCCTTTAGTCGCGGTTGGAGCCACCAACCGGGACTAAAGGGTTGGGTATATAAGCGCGCACTTTGGAAATTTGCAAACTCATCTGCATTTCCCCCCGACGGCACCGAAGACAACGACGCCGCCAGGCTGCCGGATCTCGCTGTCCCCTCCGAGCCCGCGCCGTCGCCTCCGAGCCCACGCCGGCGCCGCCAGGCTGCCCGCCGCCGCCGCTCCTCTGCGCGCGCCGGCCTCGATCGACGTCGCGCCGCTCCTCCACGCGCCGCCACGGCCCGAGCCCGCGCCGGCGCCGCTCCTCCGGCCTCCGGCGTCCTTATCCGTCTCCAGCGCCGCTCCTCCGTCTCCGGCGTCCTACCCGCCTCCCTCCGTCCCGACGATCCCGGCTGGTGAGCCTCTCCTCCTCCTTATTTGTTCATCTTTTTGTTTTCATTTTTAGATGCTTAATTATATGTAGATGTATACAATGTATGTATATATGTAAGTATGTATGTTGTAAATGCTTAGTACGTAGATGTATACAATGTATGTATGTAGATGAACGGTGGAATTTGGATGCATATGTGTATGAATTTTTGGATGTATAAAATTGGTTGTGTAATTTTTGTGTGTAGATGAATGTTAGATGGATTTATGTTTTTGTGTGTAGATGAATGTTAGATGGATATGTAGATGGATAGATGTTATATTGATGTATGTTAGAATGATGGATGAATAGAAATGTTAGATAGATGGATGTTAAATGAATGAATAGAAATGTTGTTAAATGGATGAATAGAAAAGTTTATTAAATATGAGTAGCATAATAAAATGATAATTATTGCATAGGAATTTTTTATTGAGAAAGGAATATTATTAGTGTAGTTATAATGTTGTATTTTTTATTGAGAAAGGAATTTGATCCAATGTATAGCAATTAGTATTTGCAAAAGTTGCATATTTTAATGTTGTATTTGCAATAGATTTTCTTAGTCCTTTAAGGGATTAAATATCAGGAATGCCCCCATTATGGATGTGCACAAGTTGATCTAATTTCTTTCTGATCTCATGCATCTACCTTTCGGATCTCTGAATACTAAATTGTTTTATCTTTCTTCTGGATTAGTTAAATAAAAGCTATGGACAATACCGGCAGAGAAGGAGAAGAGGCTGTGTTCGACATCATACGCTCCACGAGCCCAGATGATCATGATGACGGCTCGCAATATCTGAACCCTTCGGGTGAGGGTATGATGTTTGATGAAGACGAACGAATAGATGAAGGTGACGACAACGATGTTGACGAAGAAAATGTTCTTCAAATAACAATGACCGGCGAGGTATATTTAATATATAAGCCATCCGGTGATCATTACATGTCTTAATTGATTTGTATGTATTAACAAATCGATCTTTCTTCTTTTAGGCCTCCGGATCGAGCAAATCTTGTACAAGCGACAGGGTAGTTCGAGGCCCAGCCAAAAAGTTGGACAAAGGCGTAAAGTTCAACATCGATTCCATCAAAACATCAACTGGCGAACCGCTTGAACCTAAGAAAAATGCGACCACGTTCAAGAATCAATGCGGAGTTATTGTCAGGGACCAAATCCCGATCTCCGTTCAAGAATGGAGAAAGCCAGCAAAGGGAGATCGAGCAGGAGTTACTTTTGTCGACGAAAGAGCAAAAGATGTGCTTTGGACTACGCTCATGGAACATTTCACCCTACCAGATAATTTGACAGATGCAGATCTGAAGAAAGTCAGAAACTATGCTCTTAAAAAGATGGCGATCGCATTCAACACCTTCAAGAAAAATGCATGGGCTAAGTACGTCAAATCAAAAAAGAAGACTCCAGAATTCACGGGAGCACTGGTGAAGGCAAAAGATCACTGGGACGCTTTCGTGAAGTTCAAGGAATCGGAAGAAGCTAAGGAACTGTCGAGGAAAAACAAGATTAATGCTGCGAAAAAGAAGTGGCACCATCGTCTGGGGCCAGGTGGCTACCAGGTGGCCCTGCCTAAGTGGCATCAATCTGAGCAAGAGATGATTAGTAAACGGGTCAGTCCAGTTACATTGACATGGCCCCCCAGGTGCAGGACATGGTTTTATGCGCATGGGGGGATGTTGGACCCAGAGACAGGGCTGGTTATGGTGAAGGCAAGTCTTAAAGAAGCGACAGACGAAATACTTATTGCAATAGAAGAAGCTCGATCGGGGGTGTTCACGCCCAACAGAGATAACGACGAGCTTACGCGCGCCCTGAAGAATCCTGAACACCCGGGAAGAACACGAGGCAAAGGCGTTGTTCCGTGGTATGAGGGGTTTGCGGATTGGAACGGCGACTATAGAAGCCGTGCGAGAAAGAAGAAGCATGAGGAGCAGAAGAAGAAGGAGGAAGCACTCCGCCTTGAAGGCCTAATATCCTCGCACCTGGAGTTGGAACGATTTGTCAGGCGACAGCAGGAGCAGATCGACTCACTCAGCCAGGAAAGGGCGTCTCAGCGGCAGCATGAGCAGATCGATCCAGCATTGGATAGCACCGTCCCATCTATGCCGAGAAGCAGCGTGGGTTCCGCCCCGGCCGATATCGATAATGCACTGCTAGCTAGCTACCCTGTGGATGATATGAAAGACAGGACTAACTGTGAGCTACACATGAAAGTGAAGAACTTATCCATGAAGGTGGCGGACGGCTATGCTTTAGCAAATCCCCCTGAAGCAACCTTCCATTGCAATCCCATTCCAGCTGGCTATGCTCGTGTCGGGGTTGATGAAGTGATGTCAGCATATCACGAGCTACAACTTGACATTCTTGGAGGTGACGAGGAGAGAACATTGGGAGAGGCCATACATCGTATCATTCTATGGAAAAAGGATTGCATCGTCTTTCCAAGGCCACCGACTCCTCCTCCTCCAAGTCCGCCGCCGCGTCAGTCGACTCCTCCTCCTCCAAGTCCGGCACCGCGTCAGCCGACTCCTCCTCCAAGTCCGCCGCCGCGTCAGTCGACTCCTCCAAGTCCGGCACCGCGTCAGCCGACTCCTCCTCCAAGTCCGGCACGGCGTCAGCCAACTCCTCCTCCTCCAAGTCCTCCGCCGCTTCAGTCGACTCCTCCTCCTCCAAGTCTGGCACCGCGTCAGCCGACTCCTCCTCCAAGTCCGGCACGGCGTCAGCCAACTCCTCCTCCTCCAAGTCAGCCGACTCAGCGTGCTCCGCCTAAGCAACAGCGGAAGAGAGAGGCCGTAGCTACAACGGCTAGCGGTACAACAAGCAAGAAATTCAAATATGGTCCAGACCTCAAGCCTCTTCCGAAGTTGTCTTACCACCTGACTCAGGAGGAACTCGACGACGCATGTGATTCCCAATTGATGGTCGAGAGGTAAAGATTTATATATGGGAAGTCATATTTTGGGTTTCGGAAAAAGGTGCAGTTTTTTCGGTATTGTACCGGGAAGCTTCCAGAAGGTTTCGGAGAATTCCGGAGGGGTCCGGAAGTCCACAAGTGGGTCCACCACGTCCCAAGGGCTGGCATGGGCTAAGGGGAGGCACCCTGGCCTTATTGGGCCAGGCGCACCAAGTCCTCAAAAGCCCACGCAGCTAGGGAAGGAAAAAAGGAGAGTCCTAGTAGGAATAGGATTGGACTTTGGAGTCCAAGTCCACGTGTGTACTATTCACGTGGTACTGTTCATATGGTACTGTTCATGTGGTACTGTTCACGTGCCGCTATTCCTTCTACTCCAAGCCCCTACACATATATAAATAGAGGAGAGGGGGCGTCCCAAACAAGCCACAACATTGTTTTAGTCGTGTGCGGCGCCCCCCTCCACAGTTCCGTCCCTCGGTCATATTTTCACAGTACTTGGGCGAAGCCCTGCGGAGATAGCATCACCATCACCGTCACCATGCCGTCGTGCTGCCGGAACTCATCCACTACCTCGCCGTCTTGCTAGATCAAGAAGTCGAGGACGTCACCGAGCTGAACGTGTGCTGAACGCGGAGGTGCCATACGTTCGGTGCTCGGTCGGTTGGATCGTGAAGTTGTTCGACGACATCAACCGCGTTGTTTTAACGCTTCCGCTTACGGTCTACGAGGGTACGTAGACACACTCCCCCTCTCGTAGCTATGCATCTCCATGGATAGATCTTGCGTGTGCGTAGAAAATTTTTGTTTTCCATGCAACGTTCCCCAACAGTGGCATCAGAGCCAGGTCTATGCGTAGATGATATGCACGAGTAGAACACAAAGAGTTGTGGGCGGTGATCGTCATACTGCTTACCACCAACGTCTTATTTTGATTCGGCGGTATTGTAAGATGAAGCGGCCCGGACCAACCTTACATGTCCACGTACATGAGACCGGTTCCACCGACAGACATGCAACTTGTTTTGCATAAAGGTGGCTGGCGGGTGTCTGTTTCTCCTACTTTAGTGGAATCAAATTTGACCGCGGCCGATCCTTGTTGAAGGTTAAAACAGCAAACTTGATAAATCACCGTTGTGGTTTTATGCCATAGGTAAGAACGGTTCTTGCTAGAAGCCCGTAGCAGCCACGTAAAACTTGCAACAACAAAGTAGAGGACGTCTAACTTGTTTTTGCAGGGTATGCTGTGATGTGATATGGTCAAGACATGATGTGATATACGTTATTGTATGAGATGATCATGTTTTGTAATTTATCGGCAACCGGCAGGAGCCTTATGGTTGTCTCTTTATTGTATGAAATGCAAGCGCCATGTAATTGCTTTACTTTATCGCTATGCGTTAGCAATAGTTGTAGAAGCAATAGTTGGCGAGACGACCACGACGCAACGATGGAGATCAAGGTGTCGAGCCGGTGACGATGGAGATCATGACGATGCTTTGGAGATGGAGATCAAAAGCACAAGCTGATGATGGCCATATCATGTCACATATTTTGATTGCATGTGATGTTTATCCTTTATGCATCTTATTTTGCTTAGAACGACGGTAGCATTATAAGATGATCCCTTCACTAAATTTCAAAATAAAAGTGTTCTCCCCGAGTATGCACCGTTGCTAAAGTTCATCGTTTCGAAGCACCTCGTGATGATCGGGTGTGATAGATTCTACGTTCACATACAACGGGTGTAAGCCAGTTTTACACAAGAAGAATACTTGGGTTAAACTTGACGAGCCTAGCATGTACAGACATGGTCTCGGAACACTGTAGACCGAAAGGTCGAACATGAGTCATATAGTAGATATGATCAACATGAAGATGTTCACCATTGATGACTATCCCATCTCACGTGATGATCGGACATGGGCTAGTTGATTTGGATCATGTATCACTTAGTTAACTTGAGGGATGTTAATTTAAGTGGGAGTTCATTAGTAATTTGTTAATTGAACTTAATTTATCATGAACTTAGTCCTGATAGTCTTTGCAAATTATGTTGTAGATCAATAGCTCGCGTTGTAGCTCCCCTGTTTTTGATACGTTCCTAGAGAAAGCTTAGTTGAAAGATGATGGTAGCAATTACACGAACTGGGTCCGTAACTTGAGGATTATCCTCATTGCTGCACAGAAGGATTATGTCCTTGATGCATCGCTAGGTGATGGACCTGCTGCAGGAGCTGCTGCAGACGTTGTGAACGCCTGGCAGGCTCGATCTGATGACTACTCGATAGTTCAGTGTGCCATGCTCTACGGCTTAGAACCGGGACTACAAAAGCGTTTTGAACGCCATGGAGCATATGAGATGTTCCAGGAGCTAAAATTGATATTTCAAGCTAATGCCCGGGTTGAGAGATATGAAGTCTCCAACAAGTTCTTCACCTGTAAAATGGAGGAGAACAGTTCTGTCAGTGAACACATACTCAGAATGTCTGGATACCACAACCACTTGACTCAGCTGGGAATTGATCTTCCAGTTGAGAGTGTTATTGACAGAGTTCTTCAGTCACTGCCACCAAGCTATAAAGGCTTCGTGATGAACTATAATATGCAAGGGATGGAGAAGACAATTCCCGAGCTCTTCGCGATGCTGAAATCGGCGGAGGTAGAAATCAAGAAGGAGCATCAAGTGTTGATGGTTAACAAGACCACTAGTTTCAAGAAAAAGGGCAAGGGAAAGAAGGGGAACTTCAAGAAGAACGGCAAGCAAGCTGCCGCTCCCACGAAGAAACCCAAAGTTGGACCCAAGCCTGAAACTGAGTGCTTCTACTGCAAAGGAACTGGTCACTGGAAGCGAAATTGCCCCAAGTATTTGGCGGATAAGAAGGATGGCAAAGTGAACAAAGGTATATTTGATATACATGTTATTGATATGTACCTCACTAGTGCTCGTAGCAGCGTCTGGGTATTTGATACTGATTCAGTTGCTAATATTAGTAACTTGAAGCAGGAGCTGCAGAGTAACGGAGACTAGCTGAGGGCGAGGTGACGATATGTGTTGGAAGTGTCTCCAAGATTGAAATGATCAATATCGACACGCTCGTAATACCTTTGGGATTAATATTAAACCTAAATAATGGTTATTTGGTGCTTGCGTTCAGCATAAAACATTATATCTGGATATTGTTTATTGCAAGACGGTTATTCATTTAAGTCAGAGAATAATGGTTATTCTGTTTATATGAATAATATCCCTCGTGATCATGCACCCTTGTGAATGGTTTATTCTTATTGCATCTCGATCGTAGTGATACACATATTCATAATATTGATGCCAAAAGATGCAAAGTTGATAATGATAGTGCAATACTTGTGGCACTGCCGTTTAGGTCATATTGGTGTAAAGCGCATGAAGAAACTCCATGCTGATGGACTTTTGGAATCTCTTGATTATGAATCATTTGATACTTGCGAACCATGCCTCATGGGCAAGATGACTAAAACTCCGTTCTCCGGAACAATGGAGCGAGCTACTGATTTGTTGGAAATAATACATACCGATGTATGCGGTCCGATGAATGTTGAAGCACGCGGCGGGTATCGTTATTTTCTAACCTTCACAGATGATTTGAGTAGGTATGGGTATATCTACTTGATGAAACACAAGTCTGAAACATTTGAAAAGTTCAAAGAATTTCAGAGTGAAGTAGAGAATCATCGTAACAAGAAAATAAAGTTTCTACGATCCGATCGCGGAGGCGAATATTTGAGTTACGAGTTTGGCCTTCATTTAAGAAAATGTGGAATTGTTTCACAACTCACGCCACCTGGAACACCACAGCGTAATGGTGTGTCTGAACGTCATAACCGTACTTTATTGGATATGGTGCATTTTATGATGTCTCTTACCGATTTGCCACTATCGTTTTGGGGTTATGCATTAGAGACAGCTGCATTCACGTTAAATAGGGCACCGTCTAAATCCGTTGAGACGACACCGTATGAACTGTGGTTTGGCAAGAAACCTAAGCTGTCGTTTTTTTAAAGTTTGGAGATGCGATGCTTATGTGAAAAAGCTTCAACCTGATAAGCTCGAACCCAAAGCGGAGAAGTGCGTCTTCATAGGATACCCTAAAAAAACAATTGGGTACACCTTCTACCACAGATCCGAAGGCAAGGTCTTTGTTGCCAAGAATGGGTCCTTTCTAGAGAAGGAGTTTCTCTCGAAAGAAGTGAGTGGGAGGAAAGTAGAACTTGATGAGGTAATTGTACCTTCTCTCGAATTGGAAAGTAGCTCATCAGAGAAAACCGTTTCCGTGATGCCTACACCAATAAGAGAGGAAGATAATGGTGAAGATCATGAAACTTCAGATCAAGTTACTACTGAACCTCGTAGGTCGACCAGAGTACGTTCCGCACCAGAGTGGTACGGTAATCCTGTTCTGGAAGTCATGTTGTTAGACAACGGCGAACCTACGAACTATGAAGAAGCTATGATGAGCCCAGATTCTGACAAATGGCTTGAGGCCATGAAATCTGAGATAGGATCCATGTATGAGAACAAAGTATGGACTTTGGTGGACTTGCCCGATGATCGGCAAGCCATTGAGAATAAATGGATTTTTAAGAGGAAGACAAACGCTGATGGTAATATCACTGTCTACAAAGCTCGACTTGTCGCGAAAGGTTTTCGACAAGTTCAAGGGGTTGACTATGATGAGACTTTCTCACCCGTAGCGATGCTTAAGTCTGTTCGAATCATGTTAGCAATTGCCGCATTTTATGATCTGGCAAATGGATGTCAAAACTGCATTACTTAATGGTTTTCTCAAAGAAGAGTTGTATATGATGCAACCAGAAGGTTTTGTCGATCCTAAGGGTGCTAACAAAGTGTGCAAGCTCCAGCGATCCATCTATGGACTGGTGCAAGCATCTCGGAGTTGGAATATACGCTTTGATGAGGTGATCAAAGCATATGGTTTTGTACAGACTTACGGTGAAGCCTGTATTTACAAGAAAGTGAGTGGGAGCTCTGTAGCATTTCTAATATTATATGTGGATGACATATTGTTGATTGGAAATGATATAAAATTTCTGGATGGCATAAAAGAATACTTGAATGAAAGACCTCGGTGAAGCTGCTTATATATTGGGCATCAAGATCTATAGAGATAGATCAAGACGCTTGATAAGACTTTCAATGAGTACATACCTTGACAAGATTTTGAAGGAGTTCAAAATGGATCAGTCAAAAAAGGAGTTCTTGCCTGTATTGTAAGGTGTAAAGTTGAGTAAGACTCAAAGCTCGACCACGGCAGAAGATAGAGAGAGAATGAAAGTCATTCCCTATGCCTCAGCCATAGGTTCTATAATTTATGCCATGTTGTGTACCATACATAATGTGTGCCTTGCCACGTGTCTGGCAAAGGGGGTACAAGAGTGATCCAGGAGTGGATCACTGGACAGCGGTCAAAATTATCCTTAGTAACTAAAGGACTAAGGAAATGTTTCTCGATTATGGAGGTGATAAAAAGTTCGTCGTAAAGGGTTACGTCGATGCAAGCTTTGACACCAATCTGGATATCTCTGAGTAGCAAACCGGATACGTATAATGGAGCAGCCATTTGGAATAGCTCCAAGTAAAGCGTGATAGCAGCATCTACAGTATGACATAAGGATTTGCAAAGCACACATGGGTCTGAATATTGCAGACCCATTGACTAAAATTCTCTCTCACGAGCAAAACATGATCACACCTTAGAACTCTTTGAGTGTTAATCACATGGTGATGTGAACTAGATTATTGACTCTAGTGAACTCTTGGGTGTTAATCACATGGCGATGTGAACTAGATTATTGACTCTAGTGCAAGTGGGAGACTGATGGAAATATGCCCTAGAGGCAATAATAAAGTTGTTATTATTTTATATTTCCTTGTTTATGATAAAGGTTTATTATTCATGCTAGAATTGTATTGACCGGAAACTTAAATACATGTGTGAATACATAAACAAATACCGTGTCCCTAGTGAGCCTCTACTAGACTAGCTCGTTGATCAAAGATGGTTAAGGTTTCCTAACCATAGACATGAGTTGTCATTTGATAACGGGATCACATCATTAGGAGAATGATGTGATGGACAAGACCCATCTGTTAGCTTAGCATATGATCGTTCTGTTTATTGCTACTGCTTTCTTGAATGTCAAATACACGTTCCTCCGACCATGAGATCATGCAACTCCCGGATACCGGAGGAATACCTTGTGTGCTATCAAACGTCACAACGTAACTGGGTGATCATAAAGATGCTCTACAGGTATCTCCGAAGGTGTCTGTTGAGTTGGCATGGATCGAGACTGGGATTTGTCACTCCGTGTTTCGGAGAGGTATCTCTGGGCCCTCTCGGTAATGCACATCATAAGAAGCTTGCAAGCAAAGTGACTAAGGAGTTAGTTACGGGATGATGTATTACGGAACGAGTAAAGAGACTTGCCGGTAACGAGATTGAACTAGGTATGGAGATACCGACGATCGAATCTCGGGCAAGTAACATACCGACGGACAAAGGGAATTACGTATGTTGTCATTGCGGTTCGACCGATAAGATCTTCGTGGAATATGTAGGAACCAATATGGGCATCTAGGTTCCGCTATTGATTATTGACCGGAGAGGTGTCTCGGTCATGTCTACATCATTCCCGAACCCGTAGGGTCCGCACGCTTAACGTTCGTTGACGATATAGTGTTATATGAGTTATGTGAATTGGTAACCGAATGTTGTTCGGAGTCCCGGATGAGATCCCGGACGTCACGAGGAGTCTCGGAATGGTCGAGAGGTAAAGATTTATATATGGGAAGTCATATTTTGGGTTCCGGAAAAAGGTGCAGTTTTTTCGGTATTGTACCGGGAAGCTTCCAGAAGGTTCCGGAGGATTCCGGAGGGGTCCGGAAGTCCACAAGTGGGTCCACCACGTGCCAAGGGCTGGCATGGGCTAAGGGGAGGCGCCCTGGCCTTATTGGGCCAGGCGCACCAAGTCCTCAAAAGCCCACGCAGCTAGGGAAGGAAAAAAGGAGAGTTCTAGTAGGAATAGGATTGGACTTTGGAGTCCAAGTCCACGTGTGTACTATTCACGTGGTACTGTTCACATGGTAATGTTCACGTGGCACTATTCCTTCTACTCCAAGCCCCTACACATATATAAATAGAGGAGAGGGGGCGCCCCAAACAAGCCACAACATTGTCTTAGTCGTGTGCGGCGCCCCCCTCCACAGTTCCGTCCCTCGGTCATATTTTCGCAGTACTTGGGCGAAGCCCTGCGGAGATAGCATCACCATCACCGTCACCATGCCGTCCTGCTGCCGGAACTCATCCACTACCTCGCCGTCTTGCTGGATCAAGAAGTCGAGGACGTCACCGAGCTGAACGTGTGCTGAACGCGGAGGTGCCGTACGTTCGGTGCTCGGTCGGTTGGATCGTGAAGTTGTTCGACGACATCAACCGCGTTGTTCTAATACTTCCGCTTACGGTCTACGAGGGTACGTAGACACACTCCCCCTCTCGTAGCTATGCATCTCCATGGATAGATCTTGCGTGTGCGTAGAAAATTTTTGTTTTTCATGCAACGTTCCCCAACAACCCTGTGAGTATGGTGAACATGCAGACCATGGCGGTTGTGTTGTACGTGCACGCCTCCGTCTGCTGCCAACCTAGACCCTAGCGTGCACGAACACCTCGCCGGGGTGTCGGCCGATGCCTCGCCGCCCGCGCATGACACGGTGCGCGGCGTCCCACCCTTGCCGACATCTGTGATGCAGCCAGAGGAGCCGCATGCGTGGATGACACAGCAGCAGCAGAGGCGGAGGAGACTGGCGACAGCTGTGTCCCTAGCCGACACTTTACTTGCGCCCCTCCACCATGTCGCCCATGTAGCACCAGCAATATGCGCGGCCATACGAGGCAGTGGCCATAAGACGTACACATACCAGTTGCACGCCACGCACAGGTTCGAATGTGGGATGCCAGGAGGCCTTCCACTGCTCACATGAATAAGGTAGAACGACGATGCCCTGCAGCCGTGTGCAGGTTTCTTTGCACTCTGCTGCGACCAACACAGCTGTAGACTTAGGGATTTTAAGGCGAGGACCTCTGTTGTACAAATTCTATCTGCTTCAGGGTTCTTTTTATAAAGAAACAATGACACTTGTCAGCCTGTGGGTAGATACAGACTGTTTTGTATGGATTTGTTACACGAACCTAAGTCAGTGTACCACTTTTCGATAGTTTTCAAGATTATGTATGATTGTGTTATCTCCCATCAAGTTTATGTACCGTAGGTGTAATTAACTCTTTTTTTAAACATGGATGCCTTGCTAGTTGCTACTGTGCTACAACGCCTACGTGATGTGTGACAGCGACACCGCATGGCTCCAGTGCCCATGTAAAGACAGATCTAGGCAAAAGTTCACATACCGATGATTAGACGGCTCACTGCATTTGATCGTACGGCTCTCAGGGCGGATGAAAACTCGGGCATATCATCCGGCTGATCCGTAGTGCTGACCTTGAATTATGTGAGCGGATAATAAAGAATGGACCAGGAGAGAAAAGACCACGAGAATAAGGGAATCGACCAATTGGTTGTTAACTTGGTATACATATCGCGGTGGCAGGTCCTCGTCTCGTACATGGATTGCCATCCTTCGAACGACCAGCTGCTTGTCTCGGTCGAAGGCGCGCACCCACCCTGCCGCCAATCCTGTCGCCGAAGTACCTCATGTACTCTTTGTTCCCTCTTTTCTCGATTGTTGTGTTGGGTTTGGTTTGTGTGCAACCCGCAACAACGGTGGCGTAGTTATAATCGTGCGTGGGGTTCCCTGGTCGCTTCTGGTATGTATTGCGATCGGCGATTTGGACTCCAAATCCCACACGGTTTGGGCGAGGAAGCAACGTTGTTCGGGCATGGACGAAAAAAAGGTCAGTATTTTTATTTATTTTTTTGCAAAACACGCGTGACAGACCAAACCAAGAATATCAACCCCCCCCCCCTTTATTAGTAGCTATATAGATAGATTCGGTACATATTCAGAGGACATCCCGCACCCTCTTGTTCCCAACCCAAGCCGCCGCCTAAGGTCTCATCCACGCCGTCTCCTTGCCCCCCTCTTCTCCGTCCAGAAGCCTCGTCGGCAGCAAGAGGAGTGGAGACCCATTTGTTTTTTCCTTAGTTTTTGTTTATCTAGCGGCATCAACAAAATGGTGGCAGCGATGGCCTATTGGAATAAGGTCTCTCCGTGCTCTTCCTTCCTTGACGACGTCTGATCTGATGCCGGTGAATGGCTTGTGGCAGTTTCTATCGTCAGATATCTTGACTCTCTTCGGATTTTGGCGATTGGTGTGTTTATCAAGGAGAGCGAATTACTGGCTTTTGGAGCAGCGACTTCGACATCTTCCATGTTGTTTAGAGGCAATGGTACAATTTCTCTAACTCTCTAGAACATTGATGATAGATTGAAAACATGTACTACATTTGGTGATGCTCCAACTGATGTTTCTTCAGTGATTTATACATCTCCTCTCAAGCGACGAGTATTGCAGTCTTCAAAGCCTAATATGACGAGGTCGGTTGCAGGTGTCCCTTTCCTTGACTTTGTTTTAGTGCAATTTTTAATCTTTGGCGGGCGGCATATAATCAAAGGAACAAGAAGATTGTTATATATGATGTTCTTTTTACATGAAAAATGCATCCAGATCTATTATAAAGTTTATGAGAAGTACAAGGCAACCCAAACATAATAAAAAATTATATCAAGGTCTCTAGACTAACGAACGAGCACTACCGCCGTCAGAACAAGCCACCGACGTGCCGCTGTCACTGCTCCCCTAACGGAGCCGATGTGACCTTGTCGATGAAAGTTAGGAAGTCTTCATGCACGTGCCCCTAAGGACCAGTGCCCTGGAGCCTCAGTCGTGGTCGTTGAACCCTTGAATCCATCCGAAGTGCCTATCACCAGATCTTGCCGTTGCACATGCACGACAAAAAATCTAGCCTCACAGCCCCAAAGGAGAAGGCATGAATCTACGCCGAAGCTCAGTCGATTACGTCCGGGGGGACAAACTCGAGGAGGATCGGAGATTGGAAGACCAACTCGAAGAAAAAGTGCTGCCATCCGCCCGAACGCCACCCCTACAAGGACTAAAACCCCTAATCTAAACCACTAGAGGGAGCCAAGGCACCGGAATTCTCCTCCCCGCCGGACCGGCGGGCAGTGGGGAAGCGAATCCACAGGCTCGCCGTTGCTGTTTGGAGGGGAGGTGTAACCCTAGGCGTCGCTAAGGGATAGGAACACTTTGTATCCTTCTCCGGTGGTACTTTGAGGAAGGAGAGCCGTGTTTTTCGACTATTATGATTTTCAGTGGAAGTTTGCTTTTTACTGGTGGTTCAGCATTCAGTTCTCTTTTCATTATACCCGCTTTGGTTTTGCTTGAAAATTATCATATCTAAGAAGCCCTTTGGTTATCTTTGAAAAAACTATTTTTAGCCTTCTAGGATTCTGACATAATCCTGTAATCAGGTTGATCACATTTTGTAATACTCCTATATCATATGAATAATTTTTAATATAGTAAAATAATTTGTGGAGAAAAAGAAGATCACGTATTTCCGTGGCAATCATCTGATCCGAGTAAGCTTGGACTGCGTACGTATGTCCCCCGACGACCTGGCCAGGATGCAGCGGCAGCTCGCGTCCAACCCCGACCTGGTAAAGCTAGCATCGGAGACCATGATAAACATGACGGCTCACGACTTCAAAGTAGCCGTTGAGCAGCTGAACCAAACCAGTCCGGAGGAGATGCTTTCCATGGCCGAAAAGTTCGCCACCGCTAAGCCCGAGGAGTTCGCCGCCATGAAGGCCCAAGCCGACGCTCAGATCTCACACGCCATAACCAGTGCCAAGGCGCTGAAGCAGCAAGGGAACGAGCTTCATGGCCGTGGGCGGTACGCCGGGGCTGCTGCCAAGTACCACCTCATCAAGGATGGCTTGAAGAACGTGCCGACGGCAGCCGCGCACGCATTAAGGGTGCAGTGCAGCCTTAATCTCATGTCCTGTTACCTGAAATCGGGCAGGTTCGAGGATTCCGTAAACGAAGGTTCAGAGGTTCTTCTTCAAGCTTGCGACGGCTCGAGTAATGCCGCCAAGGCGTACTACCGGAGGGGTCAAGCGTACAGAGGACTGGGGAACCTTCAGGCTGCCGTCGCCGACTTGCGTAAAGCCCATGAAATCTCTCCCGAGGATGAAACCATTGCTGAGGTCCTGAGAGACACACAGGAAAAACTTGCAGCTCATGAAGGAAGTCTGCCAAAAGGAGGAGTTGTTATTGAAGAGGTTGTAGAAGAACTTCCAACCTTCCAGCCTTCGTCTTTGCAAAATATTGCGGAGGACCATGATGAAATAGTAGTAAACAACCAGTCGCCATCCAGTTCCCCACCTTCTATAGCTGATATGCAAGAAGCCATGAGGAAATCCATCGACGACCCGGCTATGCGGCAGATGTTTGTGTCCATGATGGAGAACATGAGTCCTGATGTGATGGCAGACTTGAGTGATAAGTTCGGCATGAAGCTCTCCAAGGACGATGCTGCCAAAGCGCAACAAGCTATGTCTTCATTATCTCCAGAAGGTCTAGACAGAATGATGAGATGGATGGGCAGAGCACAGCGAGGAGTAGAAGTAGCAAACAAGACAAAGAACTGGCTCCTAGCCAGGAAGGGCTTGATCATTGCCATTGTCATGCTGATCTTGGCCTTGATCCTCCTGCGGCTTGGATTCAGTGTCAAGTCCACGTTATGGGTGTGTAGCCAATTAACTAGATGGCTTTTCGCCAAAACCAATAAATACAAGTGAAATTTAATGTATAACTTTATGAAATATTACAAGATTTAGAGAGGTTATACATTACAACACAGGTTTATAGTTCTGGCACCCCCAGTGCTTGCATTATTCATCTATATGTTTTGTCCTAGACATCCATGATGCCGACCACACCGTGTATCCTTGAAATTGGGAATGAATACTAAGTCTTTGTTTGTTCTTCTGTCATATGTATTTATACATCGCATATTAGAAGTAAATGGCTGAGTTTTTTTACCTTGAGGTATAGGCTGACCCCTGATGTGTGATGTTATGAATGTCTTGCGTTATTTAGCAGCCAAAAAATAAATACCTTATGTTCTATTATTAATTGATAAAATCATAAAAAAAAATACATTTTTGATGGTTACTGCCTAAGAACACACTGGTACTAAGTGGCAAAACTAAGCTGAGAGATGTGAGAACATGAGCGGCACAATTTGCATGACAGGGGCAAATAAGAAACTTAATTAATCACTTGCAAAAATTGCAATATAGACATAAAATGCTTTGCCCTCTTGCACTCGGGTGGAATGCAAAAACCTAAAACGGTGACTGATTTGTGTCCTAGCCGGACTACAACAGCGTGGTTAATTCCAACAGATGAGTCATAATTTTCCCTATTAAAACGCATGAAGATATCTGTGATTGACGACAGTTGATGATTGATAGCTGCAAATTTTAACAGCTGATGGTTGACAAGATTCACAATATATGATTTGGTAGGCACACATAGCTCATCGGCAGGTAATGTACCGTTACAGCCCGGAGGGTCCACTCAGACATTGATACTATATGATGTAAAGTTTCTTGCGGCAAATGGATTGCTAAGTCACGGCTGAGCTATTATAGCAGAATGATGATGAGGGTGAAGGTATTTTGTGGAGAAGTTCTCAAGTTCATATGCCTTACAAGGAAGCCGCCTAACCCGGGTGAATATTATGCTGCCGCTTGCAGAAGGCAACTGTACACTAGATTCTGATTTGCCTGGTATAAGAACAGTGTACTAAATTTTGGAAGCAGTCAGTGAGCTCTTTTTCTCCTGACTAAAATTTAATGTTTGTCTGAAGCTGGTATTCATTTACATATACTCCGTCCGTTTCTAAATATAAGTCTTTTTAGAGATTTCAATACGGATTACATACGGATGTATATAGACATAGTTTAGAGTGTGTAGATTCACTCATTTTGCTCCGTATGTAGTTTATATTGGAATCTCTAAAAAGACTTATATTTAGGAACGGAGGGAGTAGAACGTAAGGGATGTCGATCTCTTGGATATTACTTGCATAGCTTGTCCCACCTTGCCTCTGTGGCTTTATGCCATCTTGCACAAACAGATGCTGTCAAATGAATTAGAGCAGTTCTAAACTAGCTATTCATCTGTGGCCCTGTCAAAAATCAACTGAACAAATGAATATATTGTGCATGGTTTATACTTGTAGTCTTAATAGGTTGGCACCAAGGATCAGACCGTAGTGGTGAGAATAACTGGCCGCCCTATTAGATGCGGCAGAAATGAGAATAGCATGGGTCAGTTTGGTTGGCGATGGCCCAACTTTTTACTCTTGTTCACTTGGGATCTAGTAGGGGCATAGTGGAGAGAATAACTGGTCGCTCTATTAGATGCGACAGAAATGAGAATAACTGGCATATCGTCTGTCACCCCTACACCCTTGGCGGCCTCGAGGTACTCAACCTCTTCAAGTTTGCTCATGCACTGCGTTTGCGATGGTTTTCGTTTGAATGGAAGGAACCCAATAAAATGTGGGTGCGTATGGGAAACCCTTGTGATGATGCGGATCTCGACTTGTTCTACGCCTCCTGCACTATCACCATTGGCAATGGGGAGCGGGCACCTTTTTGGGTCTCCCTTGGCTCAATGGGGTGCGGCATAAGGAGATTGCCCCTTTGATTTACAAGGCGTCCACTAGGAAGATGTGGAAGGTGGCCGAGGCCAAGAAAGAGGGAGCTTGGCTCTCCAAAATTAAGCTCCCGAGAATTGGACAACTGAGCACATCCGCCAAATTGTCTCCCTTTGGGCCAACTTGCGTGAGGTCCATCTCACGATGGGCATAAAGGACGACATCACATGGAAGCATACGGCTAGCGGGCACTACTTGGCGGCCTCCGCTTATAAAGTAGAATTCCGTGGCCTCATTACTTTGTGCATGGAGTTGGCAGTGTGGACAGCTTTGGGGCCCTCCGAAAGTCAAAAATTTCGCATGGTTGGCCATCCAAAGTCGAGTTTGGACCGCCAATAGATTTGAAAAAGGGGGTGGCCAAACTGTGGCATGTGTCCACTTTGCAAGAGGGACCCGAATCCGTGGATCATCTCTTTTTCAAGTGTCGCTTCACCATTAGGATTTGAGACATGATTAAAGAGTGGCTCCATCTCCACTCCGTTGACCCTTCATCATGGAGCATGCTACTTGTAGTCTGCGTTGGTATTTCCCCGAAGAGGAGAGGATGATGCAGTATAGTAGACATAAGTATTTCCCTCAGTTAAGAACCAAGGTTATTAATCCAATAGGAGAACCAAGCAAAATTTCGTTAAGTGCACCTGCACACACAAGAGCAAACACTTGCACCCAACGCAAATAAGAGGGTTGTCAATCCTCTTAGCGGTTATTTACAAGGATTAAATCTTATCGAGTTAAATAGATAAACTAAATTACTAATTAAAATAAAAGTAAATAAATTGCACCAAGGTATTTTTAGGTTTTTTATAATAAAGATAGACCCGGGGATCATAGTTTTCACTAGAGGCTTCTCTCTTGAGCACATAAACATATGGTGGGTAAACAAATTACTGTTGGGCAATTGATAGAAAAGCAAATAATTATGACGGATTCATGGCAATGATCATGTATATAGGCATCACGTCCGAGACAAGTAGACCGACTCCTGCCTGCATCTACTACTATTACTCCACCCATCGACCGGTATCCAGCATGCATCTAGGGTATTAAGTATGAAACAGAGTAACGCCTTAAGCAAGATGACATGATGTAGAGAAGCAAATTCAAGCAATATGAATAAACCCTATCTTTTTATCCTTAATGGCCACAATACAAATACGTGTCATGTCCCTTTCTGTCACTGGGATTGAGCACCACAAGATTGAACCCATCACAAAGCACCTCTCCCATTGCAAGATAAATCAATCTAGTAGGCCAAACTAAACCGATAGATCGGAGAGAAATACAAAGCTATAACAATCATGCATAAAAGAGTTCAGAGAAGACTCAAATATTTCTCATTAATAATCTGATCATAAACTCACAATTCATCGGATCCCAACAAACTCACCGCAAAAGAAGATTACATCGCATAGAACTCCAAGAACATTGTATTGAAGATCAAAGAGAGAGAAGAAGTCATCTAGCTACTAGCTATGGACCCGTAGGTCTGTGGTAAACTACTCACACATCATCGGAAGGGCAGCAAGGTTGATGTAGAAGCTCTCCATGATCGATTCCCCTTCCGGCAGAGTACCGGAAAAGGCCTCCAGATGGGATCGCGGAAGAACAGAGGCTTGCGGCGGCGGAAAGGTTTTCTCTTCTGGCTCTCTGGGGGTTTCCCAATATTTGTGAATTTATAGAAGTGGAATTAGGTCAAACGGAGTCACGTGGGCCCCACAAGGTAGAACGGCACCCCCCCCCCCGGGGGGGCTCGCCCTAGTGCCTTGTGAAGCCTCCGTGAGGCTTCTAGCCTCCTCCCGAAGCTTCCCAGGTTTCTTTTGTCCAGAAAAAAATCTTCAAAAAGTTTCGTGGTATTTGGACTTCATTTGGTACTGTTTCTCTGAAAAGTCAAAAACAAGCAGAAAACAGCAACTGGCACTAGGCACTGGGTTAATAGGTTTGTCCCAAAAAATGATATATAATTGCATATAAAAACATCCAAGATTGATACTATAATAACATGGAACAATCAAAAATTATATATACGTTGGAGACGTATCAAGCATCCCCAAGCTTAATTCCTGCTCGTCCTCGAGTAGGTAAATGATAAAAACAGAATTTTTGATGTGGAATGCTACCTATCATATTTCATCATGTAATTTCTCTCTTACGGTATGAATAATAAGATCCAAATGATTCAAAGCAATAGTCTATAATTTGATATAAAGACATCAATACTCAGGCGTACTAGCAAACAATCATGTCTTTCAAAATAAAAATGCTAAAGAACGTTATCCCTACAAAATCATATAATCCTGTCATGCTCTATCTTCTTCACACAAAGTATTTATTATGAACAACCCCGGTTTTAGCCAAGCAATTGGTTCATACTTTTTAACGCGCTTCAGCTTTTTCAACTCCCACTCAATACATGAGCGCAAGCCATGGATATAGCACTATGGGTGGAATAGAGTATGGTGATAGAGATAAATAGGAGAAGTCAAAAATGGAGAAAGTCTCACATCAACGAGACTAATCAATGGGCTATGGAGATGCCCATCAATTGATGTCAGTGCGAGGAGTAGAGATTGCCATGCAACGGATGCACTAAGAGCTATAAGTGTATGAAAGCTCAACATGAAAACTAAGTGGGTGTGCATCCAACTTGCTTGCTCATGAAGACCTCGGGCATTTGAGGAAGCCCATCATCGGAATATACAAGCCAAGTTCTATAATGAAAAATTCCCACTAGTATATGAAAGTGACAAAATAGGAGACTCTCTATATGAAAAACATGGTGCTACTCTGAAGCACAAGTGTGGAAAAAGATAGTAACATTGCCCCTTCTCTCTTTTTCTCTCATTTATTTTTTTTTTCTTTTTTTTTCTTTATATATTTTTCTTTCTTTTTTTTTCATGGCTCTTTTTCGCCTCTTTTTTTTTCTATTTTTTTTCGTTCGGAGTCTCATCCCGACTTGTGGGCGAATCATAGCCACCATCATCCTTTCCTCACTGGGACAATGCTCTAATAATTATAATCATCACACCTCTATTTACTTACAACTCAAAATTATAACTCGATACTAGAACAAAAATATGACTCTATATGAATGCCTCTGGCAGTGCACCAGGATGTGCAATGATGCTAGCGTAACATGTATAACAATGATAAACGGTGGCTGAGCCACAAATACTATGTTAGTTATATGATCATCCAAAGCAATATGACAATGATGATGTGTCATAAAAACGGAACGGTGGAAGTTGCATGGCAATATATCTCGGAATGGCTATGAAATGACATGATAGGTAGGTATGGTGGCTGTTTTGAGGAAGATATAAAGAGGCTTATATGTGATAGAGCGTATCATATCACGGGGTTTGGATGCACCGGCGAAGTTTACACCAACTCTCGATGTGAGAAAGGGCAATGCACGGTACCGAAGAGGCTAGCAAATTGCGAATGGGTGAGACTGCGTATAATCCATGGACTCACATTAGTCATAAAGAACCCACATACTTATTGCGAAAGTTTATTAGCCCTCGAAGCAAAGTACTACTACGTATGCCCCTAGGGGAGAGGTTGATAGGAGTTAACCATCGCGCGCCCCCGACCGCCACACAAAGAAAGACAATCAAGAATAAATAATGCTCCAACTTCTTAGCATAACGACAGATCATACGTGCATGCTTCGGGAATCACAAATCTTAACACAATTATTCTTACTAAACCATAATTATCTACTAATACCTCCCTATATTACCATCTTAATATCGCAAAACAATTGCAAGGAATCAAATTTACCATATTCAGTGATCTACATGAAAGTTTTTATTATATCCCTCTTGAATACCTATCATATCAGGACCAAATTCATAACCCGTGCATATTACCATTGCTATCATGAGACTCTCAAAAAGATATAAGTGAAACATGAGAGTGCAACTATTTTTTTTAAATATCATCACCGCCATGCTCTAAAAGATATAAGTGAAGCACTAGAGCAACTGCCTACCTCAAAAGATATAAGTGAAGCACATAGAGTATTCTAACAAATCACGAATAATGTGTGTCCCTCTCAAAAAGGTGTATTCAGCAAAGATGATTGTGACAAACTAAAAATCAAACAAAAGCAAACAAACTATTTCACAAGACGCTCCAAATAAAACACATATCATGTGATGAATAAAAATATAGATCCAAATGAGTTACCGATAGATTGTAGATGAAAGAGGGTAGTACATACTACCTATAAATGCCAGATCCATTTTTGAAATAACTGACAGGACCAGCATAATTTATCTGATGTGGTTATTTATTTTCAAGAACAGTGATAAAAGCTGAGCTTCTAGTAACAAACTAGAAACTACTACATTGCTCAATTTACAAGTCATTCCCAGATTAGGCATGTTTTTATTAGCCATTTAATTTTGCCGGTCCCTGGCAAAGAGCACCTAGAGTGAGAAGTTTGGAACCTTTGGGCAACAATAAAAATACCGAACAGAATTCAATGTGCACTCAATACAATGTTCATATTGTTGGGTAGTTGACAACAAAATTATGTACTAAGCTACATCATGGTCAACAAAAATCTGAAGATTCTTCCAAAATAGGTTTAGTTTGACAACAGCCTAGAAATTCAACAATATAGTAAGAATTCTAGTAGGAAAATATTGGTCATGGTCTGATGGACAACTCAATCAAAACACAAGATTAGGAACACACCAGTGCATAAGTAGTAGGCAACGAACGGGAAACTTAAGAGCGCTTAATTAGTCTTCGCAACAAACAGAATTATTTTGTTCTCTCTCCTGAACAAAATAAAGAAATAATGATGTTCATTAGATATGATAAGCTGCATATTGTGCAATCTATACAAAAGAGCTCCATATTGTTTGACATCATCGATGGAAGGCCACGAAGGATTCATAAATGAAACTAACATCTCTTTACACTCTGTATATGCAGCAATATATATATAGAAGAGAACACCAGGCAACATACTATTACTGTAAAAGATGCCACCATTTTAAAATTTACAAATGCATAAAAACAGCACGTCATCAATATTTAGCATAGATAGAAATAAAGAGCAGAAAATGTAAAGGATAGTAAACATGGTAATATAAGCTTACATTCAGCCCACACGAACAGATAACAAGTGCCACAGCAGTTAGTACTACATGAAAGCAAATATATATAGGGGACTAGGTCATTCATACAACTAAGCATTACCCATTGGATCACTTGTCGCTTACAAAATATCTACGGCTAACCAACATTGTTCAAAGCCGCGAAAGGCATGCACCTGAAAAGCACAATTTGGAACGCTAGGACGACATATCCAAACCTGTGCCACAGAACTAGAAGAGTAGGCACACACACACACCCAACAACTGATTTTTACAAAGGAACGTTAAGTGCATGAAGCAGCAGCGACTTTCAGCGATCATCTGACAACCAAATCCGCAAAAGAGGGAATATAAGGTAGGCCACCTAGAAAATCTCCAAAAGTGCACATAAGATGCACTTCCTTGCTATCCATATCATA
This sequence comes from Elymus sibiricus, assembly GCA_039707655.1. Taxonomy (NCBI): domain Eukaryota; kingdom Viridiplantae; phylum Streptophyta; class Magnoliopsida; order Poales; family Poaceae; genus Elymus; species Elymus sibiricus. The sequence continues at coordinate 39,011,165 of CM077674.1, forward strand.
CGACAGATTCACCTCCTTCCAGTCAGTAAGGAAAATCAAATTATGCTCTGGATGAATTGCAAACATCTCATACTTATAGGTCCTGTCCTCTTCGTCACAATCCTCTTCGGCGGATTCCCTTCCAAACAGTTCCGGAACGTCAACGGTATGCTTTAGGGTCCACAATTCACTAGCATAATCCTCAAGTACCCACACAGAGAGTTCGTAATAATGAGGATGCATATACCAGGCATGCAATTTTCCCTGAGAGTACCCAATTGAACTATAACCAGAACTGGCTTCTTCCATTCCTTCCGGCAGAGCAATTTTCCCCACAAACATCCCCCTCTGTGTCCACCACAGCTATTACAGGTTCCTCGATAACCAAATGCAGAAAATGCATCATGCCATTCAGGAAGGCACATTCTGCAGCAAAAGCAGGATACTCACTGTTATCCCCCCACTCACTGTTCCGAGTCCATCGCCCAGTTTCCGACGAGTATATCGCCACATCGTCGCACACCTCAACCAGGGGCAAAAACACCACAAAGCGGGACGGAACGGCCGGGTCGAAACCCAGGAAGGGCTGCACCACTCTGAAATAAGCAGGTTCACCATCTTCTTCGTCCTGCCATACTATAGGAGGCAGCACGGTCCACTGCCCGGTCATAGGATTGCACACGACGTAATCGCATTCCTCGTCTTCCTCCGATTCCCGGCATTTGCAGAGGAGAAGGCTGCTGCTGCATTGCTCGAGCTTGACGCTCGCGTAGCTCCTGCGAAGGAAAGGGAGCGAAGCGTCGACCAGAGGGGCGCCTCCCCCGGACAGATTGCTGAAACGGAGGCCGCCGTCCGAGTGGTGGGTGTGGAAGAATCCGGAGAGGGTCTGCGGCACCCTCCTTTCGATGGCCGGGTGGGAGCAGAGGGCTCGCCACGCCTTGGACACGCACCGGAAGCGGCAGAGCGACAGGATCTCGGCGAAGGGGAGGCTCGCCGTCGCCGGCGGCCTCGGCCTCCTCCTCGTCGTCCTCCCCTGCAAATTCAAGAGACGGACGGCCCGTTCAATCAGGCTCCCGATTCCCTTCCATGGACCGAGGAAACATCGGAGGAGGGGGTGTGGAACTTGAGCAGACCTGAGAAGCGAAGGCGGGGAACGGCGGCGTTGGACGGGACGGAGCTCCCTCGTCGCGGCGGCCGGTCTCCGGCGGGTGGTGCTGCTCCGTGCGGGCACGCCGGCCTCGTCCTGGCGGCATCGCTTCCTCCTCGGATCGGGGATCGGTACCTCGGGGCTGTCGGCTCGACCCTCGCCGGAGGTCTAGGGTTCGGAAGCCGGAAAGGGAAATGGAGCGGCGGCTGCGTTATCTTGTCTCCTGACTGTTTGCCTGGATCTGGATGGCCTTTACCGCTTCTTCCAGAGTCTTGCCGAGAACAACTACTAGTAAAATAATGGCATGTATATCCAAAAAAATAATGGCATGTATATCCATAATAAGTGTTTTTTTTAATAAATTACCATACATGGATATAAATTGCCCGTTTCTTCCATTTTTAGTGGCACCCAAGGGCATCATCGTCCTAGAAGATGCATAAAATCCAAGGCAGCCTCTTTGTCCATTGTATCTCAAACTAATTGTTGCCGTCATTTACAAGATCCGAGGATAAATCAACGGTATATATATAGCGCTCCCAAACAATTTATAATAAATTATGCTACAGATATAGCGCAACCTTAAGCGGACTGGCGGGAAACAAAGATTGAAGCGCGCCACCTTATCACTCAAACCCTATAAAACGGTTCAAAACTATGGGTTGCTTACTTGCTCCAATACCTGATCACCAAAAGAAACGCTCCAACTCCCCCGTGCAAAAGGGGTTTGCAACTCCCCCGATACTTCCTCAATATCATGAGACCCATATTTCACTCCACCACCTTCCCATCTGATGTCGCCCGCTCGCCCCATCTGCTACCCTCTTGTGCCAACCGCCCACCGAGTGTCCACATCAACCTCTAAGGCACTAAGCCACCATCTTCGATCGTCATGGGCCAGCGTGTCACCTGATGCCGCTTTCCCCTTCCTATTCCTTCCCTCGACGACCCATGAGACCACTCAGCCCGTGTCAGCGTACCATCTGCCCGTGACCGCGCGTGCCAAGGTGACGGAGTCAAATCCGGCAGATCTTGGGTAGGTGGTCCCGAACTAAGTGTCTTGACACGATGATAACAGGGGCACAGGTTTTTATCCATGTTTGGCCTCTCCTAAGAGCTAAAACCCTACGTCCTTTCTTGTGTTTGTATTGATTTGGGATGGAGTACAAAGTACAGGTGATTGACGGAGTAATGGGAACGGGGGTATCCCTATTTTTTTGGTAAATGAGCTCCTTTGGAAAAGATCATGTCAGATTAAAACTAGAAGGGAGAATTATTTTCCTTTGACCGTTCTTTATCACCCGAAGACATACACAGGTACACGAGTATTACGGCCATAGTTGCCACAAAAGATCGTCGGGTAGCTGTTGACGCCAGCAGTGACGGAATCGGGGGCTGGAGCCTCAAGCATCTAGGGCATGTGTCGCAATGGCAGGGGGCCCTTGCGAAACACTCCATCGACCGGGCATTAAATGTCCGCCCAGGCTATATATCCCTCCTAGCCCGCCGCAGACCTATGAAGATAGGCCATCATGACGAAGACAAGGCAAGCATCCCGAGCTATTTAGGGTAGGGTCTCATCGGTCCGACCGATGTGACCCGACCCTGGCTCGTTCTTTGAACCAAAGGAGGACGTTGTGGCGCATAACATCAAGCAGAAGTATTCGAGCACAACGCGTACAACTCTGCATTCTCGCTCACACATGGTTAGATGACCAATGTGGTACCCCCAGGCCTATATAAGGGAAGGACCAAGGTCGCCTATAGGACAAGGAAAAACACATAGCCCAACCAGCGCTCATCAGCATACATCCACCAATCCCAAGGAGAACACACATTAGTAGCATTCCCCCAAGGAAGGCGAGAAGAGTAGAGTTAGGAGTGCTCAGGCACTCTAGCTAGGACCCCGACCATCACTGGTCGCACCCCGACCACCATATTATAACACCACAAGCACTTGTCCTCCTCCATTCCATATCAATACCAACAAGAAGTAGGGTTTTACGCCAACATGGTGACCTGAACCTGTATAAAATCCATGTGTCTTTTGTATATTCTCTCGCTCGCACTAGTGCAGAAAAAGCCTAGCTATGGCGTGGCAAAAACGGTCTCGCTGGCGTGGACACCCGACGCCACCAATATGGCGCCATTGTTAAAATATAGTGGTGGCGTTGGAGCCTGTGTCAGCAGTATTTGAGATACTGATGGCGTTCCACGTGGCCAACGCCGGCAGTAATATTCATCAGTAGTGGCATTCCATGTTGGTGCGACGCCAGCAATTTGATTTTCAGATTTGAAATAAAAGTTGTACAACAGCGCGATCCCAAACAGAATGATAGCATAATCCAGTTTAAGAACAAAAACTAAATCAACTTTTTACAGTACTAAATAGACGCAAATAACAACATTTAAGTTCAATAATGTACTTATTGACATAGTTCAACAAAGTATCAAAAAGAGGCAAGTAACACATGTACAAGTTCAACTAAATAGAGGTGGTAATAACATGAGATCTGCCATGCATGCCTACTAGTTAACTAGACTTTTCACTGCTTTTCCATTCTTTTTTCGGTTTTATTTTTTTTCTTTTTTCTTTGGTTTCGTTTTCGGTTTTCATTTTTTGTTTTTCTTTCTTTCTTTCGGTTTTCATTCTATATTTTTCGTATCAAGAGCATTTTTCAAATACACGTCTAATATTTTTTAAATACGAGTTTAACATTTTTTTAATACCTGGTCAACATTTTTTCTATACATATTTTCAACATTTTTCAAATGCTTGATTAACATTTTTTTAACACATGGTCAATATTTTTACTATACACAATTTTACACATTTTTCGAATAGTTGATTAACATTTTTCAAAAATAAGATTTAAATTTTTTAACACATGGTCATCATTTTTTATATACACATTTAACATTTCCAAATGCTTGATTAAATTTTTTTAAATGAATATTAAAAAATTTAATACATGGTTAATATTTTTTCTACATACATTTAACATTTTTAACACATGGTCAGCATTTTTTCTATACACATTTTTCAAATGCTTGATTAAAAAATCAAATACAAGTTTAACATTTTTTTAATACATGGTGAACATTTTTTTTATATAAATTCAACATTTTTTAACACATGGTTAACATTTTTTCTATTTATATCTTTTACATTTTTAAAATGCTTGATTAACATTTTTCAAACAAAAGATTAACAATTTTTCTATATATGTTTAATATTTTTTCAAATACTTGTTCAACATTTTTTTCAATCCTTGATCAACATTTCTATATACATGATCAAAATTTTCTATCATTTTTTTAATGCATGATCAACATTTTTTTCAATACACATTTAACGTTTTTCAAATGCTTGACAAACATATTTCAAATACTAGTTCAATTTGTTTTTCCAAATGCTTGATTAATATTTTCATATACATGATCAAATATGTTTCATCATTTTTTAATACATGGTCAGCATTTTTTCTATACACATTTAACATTTTCCAAATGCTTGATTAACATTTTTCGAACACTTGTTAAAAAAATTCAAATGATTGATTAACATTTTTTAAATACATAATCAAATTGTTTCATACACATTTTATTTTTCTTATAAATTTTTCGTATACATAATAAACTTTTTCTCTATACTCATTTAACATTTTTCAAATGCTTGGTCAACATTGTTCAAATGTTTTATGTAGATTGATTTTTGTAACATATTTATTTAGAATATTTGTAAGTATAAACAAAAGTAAAAAAAAGAAAGCAAAAAATGTGAAAAAAACGAAACAAAAACGAGGCACTTGTTCCCGCGCGCCTGGCCCGGCCTAACTCGCGCACCCGTCAGGGATGGCTCGGACCACTCAAAAAAAATCTCGCTGAACACGGGATACAGGGGGCATCCCGTCAGGTGGAAATCGAACCCGCGACCTCCTCGTCGTTCACACCATGCACTAACCATGCCGCCGGCCTCACCTCATGTGCTCCTGTACATCTTCTTCACTCTTTTTTTCTCATGTCTTTTTTATTTTTTTTCGTTTTTCTTGTTCATTCACAACGTTTTTCTTCGGTGTTTTTTTTTCTTTTGTTCATTTGAATGAACTATTTTTCAAAATCGATGAACTTTTTTCAGAATCGATGGACTTTTTTTCAAATTCGATGAACTTTTTTCGAATTCGATGAACTTTTTCCCAAAATTGATGAACTTTTTTCAAAATTGATGAACTTTGTTTGAATTCGATGAACTCTTTTCCAAAATTGATGAACTTTTTTTCAAAATCGATGAACTTTTTTCAAATTTCTGAACTATTTTTTAAATGAATGAAACTTTTCCAAAATTTGTGAAAATTTTTAGGATTGATGAACTTAGTTTCAAAATTGATGGATTTTTGTTTTTGCAAAATAGATGAACTGTTTCCAATTTTTGTGAACTATTTTTGAAAATCAATGATTTTTTTCATTTTTTCATGAACTTTTTCCAAATTGATGAACTTTTTTCTAATTTGATGAACCTTTTTTCAAAATCGATGAACTTTGTTCAAGTTTGTGAACTTTTTCTGCAAATATGGTAAACTGTTTTCAAAATTGATGAACCTTTTCAAATTTACGATTTTTTTTCAATAAATTCAGAAATCTAAGTGGTACAATACAATAAATAACACGTCCATTGTTGTTCTTATACTATAGGCTCTATTATCAGTCACTACAATTGAATAGCTTTAGTGGCTAGCCAATCTCGTCCGAGAATGCAGGGCGTGAGTTTGAATCCTGGAGGGAGCAACTATTTTTGCGGTTTTTTCGCGCGCTGCGCTCGTGTTCGTGGGCCGGCCCAACTGAGCGATTCAGTGAGCGCAGCTGGTTCCACGGCGCAGAAGGCGCCGTATAGGAGCTCCCGGGCCAGACTCCCCCAGCACGCAGCGGACATATAAAAAATACAGATATGGGCCGGCCGGCCGCTACGCATAGTTTTTAGTTTCTTTTACACGTAGTCTCACAACTAAAAAATAGCGGATTCTCAAAAAAAAAACTAAAAAATAGCGGTGTCTCAAAAAATAATAGCATACCTAAAAATACTCAAAACAGGACGAAACAAAACCAGGATTGTTTCTCATATTTTTTCCGTCCATTGTGGGACAATCAGATTTTTTTTCTCCGTCTTTGTTCCTATTCGTCGCTGGCCTCGCTGTTTCTTCGCACGTACGGAACCCGCGGTCGTTCGCCTGGGCTAGTACCGTGTCCACGCTAGCTGAAGTGGTCCATCTAGACATCCAGGAACCGTTGGACGCACGACCGAGAAAGTTGAACCCGGCCAACTTGGTGAGGATGACCCGAGAAGCATTGGCAATGCTGGATATTCCAAACCAGAAGGCGCATGTCCTTCCAAGCCATGGATGGCGTCCCCCGGAGCAGGAACAGATCAAAATAAACACGGGCGCAACAGTAGTGCATGATGAAGGAAAAAGTGGAGCTGGAGGTGTGCCACAATCCTCTACTACTCTATTGGATGCCTGGTGTAAGCCGCACCCGGGCGTCACCGGAGAGATGGAGTTATATTCGTCAATCTACGTGTGTTTTCTCATGTGGTGATGGAGACCGACAGTCTGGAGGCAGTTAACCTCCGGAACACTCGCCGCAATAGTCGTTCAGTTGTGGCACCAATTCTTCTAGAAATTGATGAGCTATCTACTAATTTTAATTCTTTTGTAATTCAGCATGTAAGTAGATCAGCCAACGGCCCAGCTCACCATTGTGCAAAAGGTGCTTGCACGGTGTCTGGCACCGAAAGCTGGCTTACTGAAACACCGAGCTTCCTGATTAGCAGCCTATTGGTTGACTGCTCAGCGAATGCCTTCTTTTGAATAAAGCTCTAAATTCTCTGGAAAAAAAAAGGCTGCGCAGACAGAAGCCCGTTCAGATGAGAGCTGGCCCAAGTCACCTTGCCGGTTAGTATTCAGTTTTTTTTTCGGGGTTTTCAGTTTTTCTTTTGGATGCTAAAAAAAAAAATCAGTTTTTCTTTTCCTTTTGTTAGCTTGGACGAGTATAGATCATGTACGTCGCGTAAAGTTCAATTTCAAGGTATGAGATTGCTAACCGGACCCGTCGCCCGATACTGCTTGGCGGGTGCTTTAGCCAACAGCAATATACATCCACAAGCCGGCTGCCTTAGGAAGGAAGCAGGTGGATTGATTGTTGCGAAACACACACACAAACAGCACATTAGAACTTCTACTCATATGCGGACAAGTATGTACGTCATGTTTATTTCTAACGTATATCTTGCTACTAAGCATTTTCAAGATTGTTGTCTCTTTTTCCTATGAGAAAATCTCATATACTATTTTTTTTTGCGGGGATCTCATATACTATTTTGACATAATTTTCTCTCGATTTAGGGTACCTCTATTTTTTTTTCCAGATTTCATTACACAATTATATGAATCTTGATCCAAGAGTTTTCTTTTTCATACAAAATTCTCCGGTATAATTACTATGAATCCAATATGTATTTCTTGCGGAGGAGAAATTCAAATGTTGCATGTTTTAATATTAATATATTTGATAGCTGGGTTTTTATTTTTCTTATAGTTTTAATGTAAAAAAGTAATGATACATAATAAATAATAATATTCCCTCCCATCCATATTATTTGTCGCTGATTTAGTACAAATCAGGGACATGTGGAAATAAAACATATAATTAATTGTCCCGTATGAATGCGGGTTTATTGACTATAAAAATAACTAGCAAAAGTGCCCGTTCGTTGCAACGGGAGAAAAATAACACACACCGTTAACCCAATAACTATCACTCAAGACCACCATAGGTCCACGTCCTTTATTTTAACGGGGCATCACATTTGTGTTGCCACTTATCCTACTTCTCACCCTCGTCGGCGGTGGTCTCAGTGTTCATATAAACCAAAACGTGTTTGAATGTGCTTAATCATAAGGCGTCTTTCTCTTCCTCTCTCTCTCTCTCTCTCTCTCTCTCGCTCGCTCGCGCGCGTGATGAGAAATTTGTTGTTTTTCCCTTGTGAGGTTTTTCAGAGGTGTGCATGTGTGGTTATCGATATTTTCTTTTGTCTCTATATGGTTTTAGTGGGTGTTTATTTGCAATCTGGATCGCCGCCGATACGAAAGAAAAACGGACCGTGTGCTCGTTTTTCCCTTGCGAGGTTTTTCAGATGTGTGCATGTGTGGTTATCGATGTTTTCTTTCGTCTCTGTATGGTTTTAGTGGGTGTTTACTTGCAATCCGGATGGCCGTCGGTATGAAAGAAAAATGGACCGTGCACTATAGATTATAAGTTTGCTTCCAAAATAATATTTTAAATATTTAACAGGTAAAAATAACATTATATTCAGATTCTACACATTTTTCTAATCAAATTTCATATATAACATGTTGAAATCGGAGTTATGGTTTAAAAGATATGGATAATTTAGAAAAGCATTTGTTTGACTTAAATATGATATGCGGGTGAATTACCTAAAAAGTCAGGGGGTTTCCAAAAAAATGCAAAATATACCGGTTCGGTTGTGACTTAAGTGTGTACTGCGGGTTAATTCACAGAAAATGCAAGGGGGTTTCTGAAAAATTGTGTGACGGACCGCAAGAACCAAGAAGCACCCCTTACTTTATTATTAGATATAGATAATAAGAAGGAAAAAATTCATTATGTTCCATCATCCGTTACCCTTCATGAGTCCCGTTGGCCTTGACTATCATGGCAGATGGCTTTTGCTCCTTACCAGACCATGGGCGTATAAATAGGCTTTTTCATAATGAATCTCAATACATACGCCCCACCAGTGCTCCGTAGAAAAAGGTCATGATAACACGTATGTTGCTTATCTCAGTCTCATTATGCAAACACACAACAGGAGTTAGGGAGGAGGGGGTAGAGCAAAACACACTGGAAGGAGCAGTATTGGAGTCTGGTGGTGTCAGCGTCTCAGCGAGCTAGGCACGCTGTCCGGCGGCGATCGGAAGGAAGGGGGTGTCTCGGGTTGTTACGAATCATGATTTTGGTTGACACAAACAAATGGGTTATGTTATTCCAGGTTTCGTTTCTCCACTTCCGCGGTAATGTTGTCTTTAGAAAAAGGACTTGTTTACCATACAAATTTGTCCCCGGCAAGTAGGTCTTCATCGTACTTCTTTTATTAGAACTTTTGCCACATTGTCCCACATTTTGCAACAGTATTTGCATTTTGCTCCATAGTATCCACCTTTTGGTTGATGCAGCGTCTTATTTGCATCGTGTTCGATTCTGTTTCTGTGTATTTGCACGGTGTCTGCTTAGCTGTTTACACTGCGCTTCAATTTTGTGTCTGCCAATTTGGCATATTACCACGAGTTTGGGTGCCGGAAATTGCGCAGAGTCAGTATTTTTTCCCCCTCTTTCAATTCGGAAGGATAAAACATGGTAGCTCAGTTTTACAAGGCACCCCCTTGGCTTGAACGGGTCTTAAAGGCATCTGCAACACTGGAATCCCATAGTTTAACCAAATTCATATAGGTTTTGGGTTCATATTTTGAAAAGAGTTGTGAATTTGCTATCTGTTGGTACCATTGCTCTAGAACTATTTGTGTTTTTGGTAGCCGTGTGTTGTGTTAATTTCTTTCTCATGTTAGATACTACTATGTTCCACGACTTGCTTTGACATCCATCATGTCACTTTCTTTGTATTAACACAACTCTTTTAAAAAATCGGACCTGAAAAGCCACAAAAAAAAACTTGTGGCCCACTAATGGCTCAAAGCCCATCAGCCGGCAGCTGCCACACAAGGCTGGATTTGCTTGCTTCCACCCGAACGGGCCCAACTTAACTGTAATGGGCTCGCACTGAGCGGAGCGGAGCGAGCCCAACTGTGCTCCATCCCCGTTTCTCAAAAAAAAAAAAAAAACATCATCCATCCGAGTCATCCGACCATCCCCGCTTCTCAAAAAAAAAAAAAAAAAAAAAAAAAATCCATCCCCGACATTGCTCGCTGCCCCGGAGACGCCGGCCACTCTGCTCTTCCCCCCAATCTCCACAACCCGCAATGGCGCCGGCGCGGGCCTCGCCTACCCGCAAGCGGAGGTTCGCCGACGAGCCGCCGCGCGTCGTGACCGAGCGCGCGACAAGGGGGCATCCGCCCAGGGAGGATGGCGACCCCGAGTTCGTCGGGGATCCCATCCCCGCCCACAAAGCTCGGGCCAAGTTTCCCAAACGCTACCACTACCAGGGCAGGTAGCTGACGCGGTGACGCCCCCTCCCCTTGTGTGTCAGTGTGTCAGTGAGTGTGTGTGTGTGTGTGTGTGTGTGTGTGGATAGTGTGCTGAATGCTTAGGGTTTCTGCATCTGCGTTTGTCTGGGCAGGAATGGGGAGGAGGAGGAGGAGGTGAAGGCGCGCTGCCATTACCGGGCAGCCAAGGTGGAAGGAATCGTCTATAATCTCGATGATGATGTGTATGTAGTGGTAATCATCTCTCTCTCTCTCTCTGGTTATCAACATGTTTGCTGCTGGAAAATCCTCAATATCTTTTACTACATGTTTCCACTTATGCTTGCTGCTAAGGAATGGTTGCTCCTTTCATCATTGTTATTTAGGCTGCCATGGTATCACTCTGTCATATGCTTCTGCTGTGAAATCGATGACCCTATCATCATTGTTAATTAGCATGACTACTCTACTTCTCTGTAGAAAATTTGTTGCGTAGATGCATTTCCTCTGGTACCCAATTGGGCCCATGTGACTCTGCACATGGCTGCTGCTGTAAAAGAATCCTTGCTATCTTTTAGACTTATTCATTTTTGTGTTCTGCCTCCACAACTCATGTGACCGCTGTTATGCTTGCTGCTATGATTGCTCTTCTGTTTGTTGTTGTTAATTATTAGGCTGTCATTATAATGCTTCTTTTCAACAACTCATGCCATAGCGGTTATGCATGCTGCTGCGAAGTACTTGATGGCTGACCATGATCGTAATGCTCCGTTCATGCACCTAATGTGGTTGCCATCATGCTTCCTGCTTTGAAATACTCGCTCACCTTAATGCCACAGTTTGTACAAAATGAATTTACACCTCAGCTTGCATTGCTTAATGCCATTTTGGGTACTCCCTCTGGCCCGAAGAAATTGTCGCTAATTATACTACCGAGCTGTACTATCTCATTTCTTTTCTAGCGGCAGATAAAGCGGATTGGAGGGAGTACCAAACTGCATCCATACGACACCTTTGTCCGTGAATATGGTTTCTGCTGATGTAAAAAAATACTTGCTATCTGTTAGATGTTTGCATAGGTTTTCTCATTCCTGATTCTTTTATCATCATTCCTCTTTAGGCTGGGGAAGGAAAGCCTCATTTCATTGGTAGAATCACTGAATTTTTTGAGGGAACAGACCACGTCAAGTACTTCAACTGCCGTTGGTTCTTCCGATCGGAGGACACGGTGATCTCAACCGCGAAATTGGTTGATGATCATAGTCATGATCCCAAGCGGGTCTTCCTCTCTGACGAGACGAACGACAACCCGCTTGACTGTATTGTGTCCAAGGTTAAAATAGTGCAAGTCGATCCCAAGGTTACTGCTCTTGTTCAGAACTGTGTCTCCCCTCCTTAATGAAATGGTTCTCACTTTTTTAACTCCACGTTTTAGCTTGATCTGGAAGCAAAAGCCCAACTAGCGGCTGACAGCGATCTGTACTATGACATGTCGTACACTGTGGCCTACTCTACCTTTGAAAATATCACAAATGGTAATTGCTGCTGTGACCTTTGTACTCTTTTCAGTTATGCAAGCTTTTTATGGACCTATTTAATGCTTTAAATATGTCCAATACTGTTGCTAAATGTGTTGTAACTCTGTAAATTAACTCCTAAGAGTTGAGCATTTTAACCAACATGTGAAATTATTTTCCCATCAGACCATGTTGATCATAATCTGTTTTAAGTTAAAATCCAAGCTCATTGTCTTATGCCCATGCTTTCTTCGTTCAAAATGTTAATTCAACCTGATACGTTCAATAGAAATTAGGATGTAACTCGTTTGTTAAAACAGATCATAATCTAGGATTCTAGGTTAAGTTTAATCCAATCTCATTGTCTTATGTCCATGCTTTCTGTGTTTGGAATGTTAATTCTACGGATAGGTTCGGTAGACATCAGGATGGCATGTTTTTTCTGTGCATGTAAGCTGTGTTCAAACATGCAAGAATATTTTTGGTAGAAAAAGATAGAATTAACTAAGGGGCATCACGGGCCTAGGAATTTTCATCTATTAGTTAACTTATCTTTGGTAGATATCACCTATAATCTTGGGCAATTAGGACATGAGCGCATCAGCGTGTTCAGTAATTTTAATGATCTGTTGAATAATCTTGCCAGTTCAGTATTATAACTGAAGATGTGTTTTCCGTGTAGATATAAATGAAATTTCAATGATTTCTTTGGATGCTGAATCGGAGGTTGACACCTCTGTGTCAACCGCAACGCTACTTGACCTTTATTCTGGTTGCGGTGGCATGTCCACTGGATTGTGCTTGGGCACTGCACTAGCTGGATTGAAACTTGAGACAGTATTACTTAGCCTTATATTTATTTGGAGAATAATTTGTCGACCACCCTTCATTATTTCTTTAATTTCTTTTTTTATATTTGTAGAGGTGGGCTGTTGATTTTAACAGCCACGCGTGCAAAAGCTTGAAGTCCAACCATCCCAAGACCGAGGTTGGCTCATGAATCTTTAATTCTTTTTGGCTGGTACAAATCCTCTTGTTTTAGCTGACTAGAAATTTTCTTGTGATTTCCGAATATAGGTGCGGAACGAGAAAGCGGATGATTTTCTATCTCTTTTAAAAGAATGGGCAGTTCTATGTGACCAATATGTCCATGGTAATAATGCCGAGGCACCTCCTCCGATGGACGATGAGGAGGAAGAGGGTGAACTCGAAAAGGACGAATATGTCGTACAAAAACTCACTGATATCTGCTATGGTGGCATTGATAGGAAAAGTTGCATTTATTTCAAAGTGCTACACTGTCCATCTAGCTCATTTCTAGTGCTCATACTTCTGTTATTTAGGTTGGTGTGATATTTTCTTGAACAGGTGCAATGGAAGGGATATGGTCCCGAAGAGGATACCTGGGAGCCAATTGAAAACCTTAGGTTTGTATCTAATTTGACATATTCCTATTACATAATAATGTCTATTTCCATTGCAGTTATTGAAAAAGATCTATGTACAGTTCACTGATTCTTTTTTAATGTTCAGTGATTGCCCTTTAAAAATAAAGGAGTTCGTTCAAGAAGGCCACATGCGAAAAGTATTACCACTGCCTGTGAGTACTTGCTATTCTTTCTCCGTAATTTTGTACCTGAATATCAGATTCCTGATGTTGTTTATTTGTTTTGTTACTTTTAAAGGGTGACGTAGATGTCTTGTGTGGGGGCCCGCCTTGTCAAGGGATAAGCGGGTTAAATCGGTTCAGAAACCGTGACGACCCACTAAAAGATGATAAGAATAGGCAGATGGTCACTTTTATGAACATCGTTTCCTATTTGCGGCCGAAGTTCGTTTTGATGGAAAATGTGGTGGATATACTGCAATTTGCCGAAGGATATCTAGGTAGGTATGCGTTGAGCCGGTTGGTGGCTATGAACTACCAGTCTCGGCTGGGTATTATGTTAGCAGGTTGTTACGGGCTTCCACAGTTCCGCATGCGCATCTTCCTATGGGGTGCCCTCACTACAATGGTTTGTTTTAATATTCTTTGTCACTTTCAGTTTTTGTTACAAATTTATTTCTGAGATGATTGATCAGTTGTATTTGGATATGCAGGTACTCCCAAAACATCCTCTCCCCACGCATAATGTTGTTATACGAGGCGGGGCACCGAATGCATTCGCAGTAAGCAAAACCATAATAAATTTAAGATCGTAATGAAATCCTATGAGAAGTGAAAATATGCTGACGAGCTTATGTTTTGTTGCAGCAAAGCATTGTCGCATATGACGAAATTCAAAATCCAACCTTGAAGAATGCCTTGGTTCTTGAGGATGCGATCTCAGATTTACCGAAGGCATGTATTTACTTGACTTTTATATGCCATATTTTCCACATATAGTAACATCTGTTATGCAGGTTGGTAACGATCAAGCTGATGATGTAATTGAATACCTTGTGGAACCAAAGACAGAATTTCAGCGCTACATTCGTCTTAGCCGTAAAGGTAACTTTATAGCTCTTTTAATAATACGAATATATGGTCATCTTTTTGTTTGTGAAAAGTCCTTTCCTTTTGCATTTCACATTTCAATTCAGTTATATGCATTTAAATTATTATTTTTAATGTTGTTCCAATGTTCTAGAAATGTTGGATTACTCATTCGGTGATAAAACCAGTCCTGGAGAAGGCAAGCTAATGGATCACTGTCCTCTGAAGTTGAATAAAGATGATTATGAGCGCGTTAAGAGAATACCATTTGAGAAGGTAGGTGGCTGAATTTTTCCAAATGTTTCTTGTGTGATTACCCCTTTTCCCTTTGTGAAAATTTTGAATTCTCGCTTAGGGAGCCAACTTCCGTGACCTGAAAGGTGTAAGAGTAGGGCCAAACAACGTCGCTGAGTTTGACCCTGAGATTCCACGAGTTTACCTTGAGTCTGGCAATCCATTGGTACGTGTTGTACCGCCCAATATCATCAGGATTCTTCTAGTCACAATTGCTGAAGATTGCATGTCTGTATGGCCAGGTCCCTGAATATGCAATGAAATTCAGGAGTGGCAAGTCTCTCAGGTTAGTGCCTTATGTTCACTGTTTTCTTTTCTGAAACTATACTAGGTTGTTGATGCTGTTCTTAAGATACACGCTGTGATGCATTTATAGGCCGTTTGGACGACTGTGGTGGGATGAGACGGTTCCTACAGTGGTGACCAGTGCGAGGCCACACAGCCAGGTCAGCTTTGTCACAAGCTGCCTCAATTTTCTGATCTGACCATTTAGGAAGCACATAACCTTTTGTTCAGTTTCGACAGTGTCAGGTTTAGAATCTCTAAGTGTGTTTCATGTTGCTGCCTGCAGGCTATATTACACCCGAGTCAGGCCCGAGTTCTGACTGTCCGTGAGAATGCAAGGCTGCAGGGGTTCCCAGATTATTATCGCTTGGATGGTCCCATCGAGCAGCGGTAAGTTTACGAATGGCTCCTCTAGTCGTACTTCCATAAATCAAGACTGAAACTGAACATCTGTTGGTCTTGAATCCTGATGCTGGCAGGTACATGCAAGTCGGCAACGCAGTGGCGGTCCCTGTGGCCCGAGCCTTGGGATACTCTCTGGGCCTGGCGTACCTGCGCAAACACGATGGGAGCAACGACCTGATGTTGGTGCTGCCCACCAACTTCTTTAGCCCAGGGCAAACCGAGGCCGTCGCGCCTGCAGACGAGGTTGCACAGGAGTAGGGACACAGAGAGCTCCCTTTGCTGCTGGTCTATTGAATTGGGGCCATTTTTTAAATTGAACTAGCTTGCTGTGATTCGCTAGGATTCGAGATTGTGCACACTCCTGCTTTTTCTCAACATGATCATTGGTTCCCAATTGATGATTTTCATCAATAAAGTGGTGGTCATGTGTCTGTTTATGAATAGTCGATTTTCAGCATGTCTAGGTTCTTTTTTCTAAATTTCAGCATGTCAATTTTTCTTCTTCTTTTTTCGATTTTTCTGCATTCTTGTGTGTGTTTTTGGGATGTACAACACCTGGTCATTTTGAACATGCTAGCATTTTAATTATGTACATCATGGTATTTTTGGTGTTGTTGTAGTGTTTAAAAATGAAGCCCATACCAGTTTTTAAGTTTGGGCAACGTACAAGAAAATGTGCTTCATTTGACACTACTTTGGAGGCTTATTAAGGACGTGCGTGGAGGGGGACGAAACGTTCGCTCGAATTGAACCTGTTTTTCCTTTTTCATTGGTTTTTTCTTTCGGTTTTCCCTTTTTTGATTTTTTGTTTTTTCTTTTATTTTCTATTTTTTTTCCTTTTTCTTTTCTGTATTGCAAACATCTTTTCAAATTCGTGAACAGTTTTCTAAATCATGAATATTTTTTCGATTTCACCAACATATTTTGAAATCGTGAACATTTTTTCAAATTCATGAACATTTTTTGAATTCACGAAACATCTTTTATGAAACCGTTAACATTTTTCAAATTGACGAACATTTTTGGAAATCGTGAACATTTTTATCTTTTGCGAACATTTTTTTAAAAAAATTGTGAACATTTTTTTGAAACTTGTGACCATTTTATTGAATCGGTGATTTTTTTTGAATTGATGAACATTTTGTTGAATCAACGAACTTATTTTGAATCGGGGAACATTTTTTGAATCGATGAACATTTTTTGAATTGGTGAATATTTTTTGAAATTTACGATCATTTTCTTAAACATTTAAAAATATCATGAATATTTTCAGAATTCTCAAAAAATTGTTCAAATTCATGAACATTTTTCTTGAGACAAATGAAGGCCACCTTCATTAGTTTTTTGCCAAGCCTCGTTTCGTCCAGCCGCACGCAGTGCGCCCTTGCGAGGGCCTTCACGAACTGTAGCGGCCGTCCCGCTTGCGACCTTCTGCATGCCTGCATGCCAAAGGCATGTTTGATAAAATGCCAAAGAGAGAAAGAAGGAGGAGGAAGAAGAAGACCAAGTCAGCTTGTCTGCGTCGCACTATTTTCTGCCAAGTCAGCCCGACGAACGGGCCAGACTAATTAGTGACGTCATCAAAACACTTAGCATTTTCTATCAGTATTTTTTGCCACTGTCGGAAATTCGGTTTGGTGCAAAATGCCACGAATCGTAAAGTGGTGGTTTTTCGCTAATCGTGACACAAAAATGATGGTTCCGTGCATTTAACTCAAACCACGCAAATGCAATGCGCATGCCTGTGACATCCACCCATTTAACCTTATTTGTCTAAAAAAATAACGTATTTTGCCATATAAACTCTACACCTTTTTATTTTTTGCCATAGTGCATGCCAGCTTACAAAATATTTATCTGGAAATACAAATTGTTAGCCCGGCCTCAATTACATGAAGTGCATATTAATTAGGGTTTATAGACTAAAAACACAGATTTACTAGTATAACATATTTTCGGTCAATGAGATGGCAATATTGGTTGGTGCGCATAGACGCCAAACCGCCCGTTGTCGCCATGAGAGCAAAGAAAAATATCAAAAGTTGGATTCAGTTAATATTGCAGATAGTCTTCACAACCTGTTTTCGGAATTTTGTGGCATGTATCGCTGGCAGATACCTATGATCACTCTGTGTAGCATGTATCCAGTATGATAACTATCTCGGCTAATACTGAAGACACCACTACAAGCCTGCAAAGAAGCTTGGTAGTTGCTAATGCTAAAAAAACTTGGTTCGTTATCTTTGAACTTTGCGGATTTGACACTAATGTTTCGCTGAACAGGTATCTTTGTCAGCTGAACAGGTATCTTTGTCAGATATCGGAAGAGCTACATATTCTTATTCAATTCTTCTCAGCTAGCCTTAAGTTGGATTATGCATTAACGGATGGCACATGGTGCAAGCTAATTTGTAACTTTCTTGACATATTGTTGCAAGCGTATTTCCATTCTATTATTGTAAGCGATATGTGTTAGCCTATAAGGGCTCAATGTCTCTGCCAAGACGGCCTACTTGGTGCAATTTGCTGGTCTTGTTCAATCCAATTTGCAATCCATTGTCTGGAAGGCTTGGGCACCCCCCAAATATAATTTTTTTGCATGGTTGGTCACACAAAATAGGATCTGGACGGTGGACAGGCTCCAACGTCGAGGGTGGCCAAATTGTGATCGTTGCCCTCTTTGCAATCAAGTGCAAGAGTCCGCAGCGCACCTTCTGTTCAAGTGCCGCTACTCCATTCGGGTTTGGAAGGAGATCTTTGCATGGCTGCACCTACATGTCGATATCACACTTTGGATGATCTACGGCACGGTGAGATCTTGGTGGGATGGGGTCCTCACCAACAATGCGTTGCCAAGGAAAGCCTTCGCCTCCCTTCTTCATCTTGTAAGCTGGGTGATTTGGAACGAGCGAAATGCGCGCGTGTTCAGGATTAAGGCGGCGCCGGTGATGGTGGTCGTGCAAACTATTAAAGAGGAGGCTTCTCTATGGGCTCTGGCGGGCGCTAAACATTTGTGTAATTTGATGCCGCGAGAGTAGATCTTTGTATCTTTCCCCGTTTTCACGGGGCTGGGATGTTGTAAAAACACTCTCTTCTCCTTATTCAATGAAAATGGCAAATCTTTTGCCTCGTTTCAAAAAAAAATGTCATTTAACTTTTCTTACAAGTATAGAGAGTCATCTTTCTCCGTAATCATGGTGTTATCCTTATGAGTAGATCAAGTTGACTTCTATTGAAATTACTGTCTACTTGGGGATCATGCTTTGTGGATAATGTATATTGATGCCCTTTTCATCCTTTTTATGCCACCAAGTCATGTAATCGAGTAAATGATCCATATTATCTACTATATTATTCTTGCTTCACTTATCAAACCATGATAAACTATAAATAACAAATATGAGAAACAACAGATTGCTAATGACAGGCTTAAGCTCTGGTGCAGCGTGCCGCCACGCCTCTACGTGCTACTTCCTTCGTTCCTAAATATAAGTCTTTTTAGAGATTCTATAATATGGATTATATACGGAGCAAAATGAGTGAATCTGTACTCTAAAATATGTCCATATATATACGTATGTAGTCTCTATTGAAATCTCTAAAAAGAGTTATATTTAGAGAGGAAGGGAGTAGTATAATAAAATGTGCTCCAAATGAGTTTGAACAAAAATACTACTCTATTGCACAACATAACAAGAGAACACCTTGTAAACGGGCCCACTCAAAGCACCCAGAGGTGAGACCGACATGTGGGGCCCACTCCAGAGCACTCCGCGGCTCCTCATCCCGCACCAACGCGTTCCCCTTTACCCCGCCGCCGGCGCCACCGCGCCGTCGCGCCGCCATGCTCTGCCTCCGCCTCAGATGCCGCGCCCTCTCTCAGCTCCTCTCGCCCCCATCCTCGTCTCCCATCTCCCAGCTCCTCGGCTATCACAGTCGCCTCCTCTCAGCGGCCGCGCCCGTCGTCTCCCCAAACCCTAGCTTCGCCGTCGAGGATTACCTCGTCTCCACCTGCGGCCTCACCCGAGCGCAGGCCCTCAAGGCCTCCGCCAAGCTCTCCCACCTCAAGTCCCCCTCCAAGCCGGACGCCGTCCCGGCCTCAGCCTCTCCGGCGCCGACGTGGCCCCCAACGTCGCCGCGCTCACCGGCCTCGGTCTCTCGCGCTCTGACATCGCGCGCCTCGTCTCGGTTGCCGGCAACCACTTCCGCCGTAGATCCATCGTCACCAATATACAGTACTGCCTGTGCCTGCTCGGGTCCTACGAGAATCTCCTCTCTGCTATCAAGCGCAAATCCTCGAGAGGGTGGTCAAGCCCAATGTCGCGGTCCTGCGAGAGTTTGGGCTTGGTCCTTGTGATATTGCCAAGCTTTGTGTCGCTCAGCCATGGTTGCTCACCTGCAACGTAGAGCGTCTCTGGTCGACGGCGGTGTGCGTCGAAGGTCTGGGTGTACCCCGTGGATCTGGGATGTTTAGGCATGCGCTGAATGCTGTTGCATTCGTCAGCGAGGAGAAAATCGCCGCCAAAGTGCAGCACTTGAAGAAAACGTTCAGGTGGTCGGATGCTGAGGTGGGTATTGCTATTTCTAAGGCTCCACAGGTACTGCAGAGGTCCAAGGAATCGCTGCAGAGAAGGTCAGAGTTCCTGATCTCTGATTTGGGGTTGGAACTGGCATACATTGCTCGTCGCCCGGTAATGCTCTCGTACAGCCTGGAGGGCCGGCTAAGGCCCCGGAGCTACGTTGTGAAGTTTCTTAAGGCAAATGGATTGCTAGATCCCGACCGGGACTTGTATTCCGTGCTTGCAGAGACTGAGAAGGTATTCATGGAGAAGTGCATATGCCCTCACAAGGAAGCTGCACCATGCCTCGCTGGAGATTATGCTGATGCTTGCAAAGGGCTACTGCCGACTAATTTCAGATTTACATGAAGCAAGGATGGGTTATGGAAATCGGTAACTGTGTATGGCATGACAGAGTTTGCACCATTCATAGTAAGCTGGTAATTTACATTAGTGTTTTTTTCCCTAAATAGAGTTTGGTTTTCTGCTGTAGTATGTCTTCCATATGCTGGTTTGGTCGCTGCTAATGCCTAATGAAATTGATAGTTTAATTCATGAACCCTGTGGTGTTGATGTAATGATGTTCTCGTTAAGTAGACGTGAAAGCATCGCCT
This sequence comes from Elymus sibiricus, assembly GCA_039707655.1. NCBI lineage: Eukaryota > Viridiplantae > Streptophyta > Magnoliopsida > Poales > Poaceae > Elymus > Elymus sibiricus. Next base: position 39,031,657 of record CM077674.1, read on the forward strand.
ACAATCTCTGGAAATGAGAGTCCATGAATATATTTGTGTTTCTGACTTCCATTTTTAGGATAATGGAAATTGAATATGTGGGTAGACCAATTTTCTTGTGAAACCAGAACCCAGAGAACCAGAAAGGATGAGAACTGTATTGCATCGTTTTCCAGTAAATATATCATATGAGTTGCTTTCATCCAAATTTTTATTTCCATTTTCATTTCTGTCTTTTTGGTTTTCATCATTTACAGTTCATTTTTTATATCTAGGTTATGTTTAGAAAATATATGTTTCTATTGGGTGTCTTATTATGCCTTTTGGTTTCTTTCCCATTATCCTTCTAAGATTTAATATCTTTGTTCCTAAATCCTGTACCTGATTTTACTTCCGCTGAGAAAATTTCAAACTTGAAAAGGTAATCTATTTGGGACTAAACCATGATCAACGATGAATTAGTCTCGTCATTTACATCTGTCATAGTTTGTCAGAACTAGAGGGCCTGCTCAGGCCCTGATACTATGCTGTAAAGTTTCTCAAGGAAATTGATTGCTCAAGCGCAACCTGAGCTACAATACCGTTTTCATGGTGACCGATAAGGTTTTCATTGCAAATTTTCATATGCCCTCACAAGGAAGCTGCCCCCAACCTCGATAAAGAATATGCTGCTGCTTGCAGAGGGAAGTGCTATCTAATTTTTTTTTTTTCTTGGAATACATTTTTTCTAGGAATTTGATCTCAAACTGAAAAATGCGCTAGTAGCATTTCCATTGGCGCTAGCTGTTTCTGTTATGAAAAATATTTGGCTGTTCCATGGATACTCAGAGTTTTGGCTACGTCCCTTTTTGAAAGCCTTATATTACTTATAAGCCTTTTCAAGCACAGAAAGATAGGTCATGTTGTTTCCTTCGCAATATTAAATGTACATCAAATGCATTATATATCTTGAGGGCTACCTGGACTGAAGTTGTAGCCATCGGGTGCATTTTATGCCAATATCTACACATACAGGTTAAACTTGGACTCTTGGAGTTAACAAGTTGCCATTGCGGTTGACACACTTTAGTTATTTTTCCCTTGTTTCTTTGATTTGTGTCATTCCTTATTGCACACAAACCCATGTTATGGTTGAGTAGATAACTAGAGGCGACATGAGCTGGTTGCTCTTCATGACTTCATCTGGTAGCAGAAGGAAAAAGACCTGGGGAGCACATGAGGTGATAATGGTTCATGTAGCATCACTGGGTTTAATTCTTTCAGGTAGTAATAGCATTTTGATTTGAAAGCTTGGCGCCAGCTTGGCTACCACGGTCCTTGGGTATATTTATTCTGTGTGCCATAACATCATTCAGGTGTTAACCAGAACTCTCGTACATTGATGACATATCACTCGCTGACTCAGAAGACAGCAGCAATGCATTGCATCCTCTTCTGTTCTTTATTTTGATTGTTGTGGTTGCTCAGCAAGTTATCTCTCAGATTATTGCTTTCAGTGCAAACCGGAGTAGATTAATTAATTTGGAGTGTGTGGTCTGTGATGGGCTCAACTCTTCCTCTTGGTGTTGTAAAACAATCTTGTTCCACTGGATGGAGCCCCTTTTTCATCTGAAAGACACCCCGCATTTCTGAAGATACATAAACCTATAGTTGCAGCAGGGAAGTTCTGTTTCCAATTGCAATAAGGTTGGTTACTTATCAGCTGAGTATATTGACTGGTGTTGAATTCGCTCCGAGATCTCGACCGGACCGATGGATGGACGGACGGAAGGCGCTTTGAAATCGTTGCTGTGGCGCCATATATTATATGCAGTCCTAAGTTTTTCTTCTTCTTTTATTTAGGGGAGCATAATCATGTTCAATTATGTACTATCACCATTTCTCAAGCTCACTTGGCGAAAAATGAAAAGAAAGGAAAGAGCAATGTGATTTCAGTTTGGTTGGTTACATCTCCAGAGGTGCGCCCTTCCCAGCCCTCTCGTACCAGGGAAAGGCGTGTCAATGCTCTAACGCCCACAACAGATGGATTTTCGATTCTACGAGAATTTTTATGAAAGCGTTTTATTTGCTTTCCTTAAATGGAAGTTTCATTTTGAGTAGAATGTATCCTAAGAATCATCGACCGAATTGATGCTCAATCTCAATCACAAAGAAAAAGAAAGAAATATTTAACTCATCAAAATATTGTCAGTCACTCAATTTCTTTTATTGAGAAAAGACAGGGCATCTATCTCTTTTTTTTTCCGAGACAACGACAGGGCATCTATCTAAAGACCTCGTCTCGCGCCCGGCAGCAGGACCGAGCTCGTCTCGTGCCCGGGGCTGCAGGACGGGGCGATGGAGGCCAGTTTTGGCCGGCCTATTGGGTCTCGGCGCTGGGGGGCGCCCAGGGGTGCGAAAGGCGGGACCTTTCCGCTAATCTCTTTGGTTGGGATAGCGGCGGGTCTCGGGTGAGGTGGTGTGAAGGTCTTGGATGCGGGGGCGGCGGCCCTAGTGGTGGTAGCGCGGTGTTCATGGGCAGAGCCCGTAGCTCGGTGTTGCCCGGTGGCCATGGCCGTGTGGGCGGCGTGGTAGCTGGGGTGTGGTGTTCGGTGGCGGTGAGTGTTGGTCGGGGTGAAAATCTGTTCTATCTTCGGACGGACCGGCGGCGGCGAAGCTCGTTCCCTTCTTGAAGGCGTCGTCGCGGCTCTCATTGCCCGTCGTGTTGCTCCAGAGGAAACTCTGATCTTTGGATCGGGCGGTGGTGGCGTTCCTGTGTCGTTTCCTTCCTGAAGGCGCCGTCTTGAAGTTCATGGTTCGTCGTATGCAGCTGCATCTCTTCGTAGTGACAGGGGTAGTATTGCTGGGCGAAAGCCTTTTTTTAAAAGGAAAGAGTGTAAGCCCAGGGCAGCCCAGGCCGTTTCACGCAGACGAAAAGCCCAGTATATGTCTGTCAATGTGAGAGAGACTGACCCACTCCCTCCCCTCGCCGCCGGCGCCGCCATGCTCCGGCGCCGAGGCTGCGTCCTCATCCAGATGCTCTCCACTCCCTCCGCCGCCACCACCTCTCCTCTCCACCGCCTCATATCCTCCGGCGCGGAGGATTGCCTCGCCCGAACACAGGTACACGCTCGGAGCTGCATCCTCTCCTCTCCCCGCCGCCTCCTCTCGGCCACAGCCCCCGGCATCTCCCCAACCACCGGGTTCGCCGTGGAGGAATGCCTCGTCGACACCTGCGGCCTCACCCGAGCCCAGGCACTCAAGGCCTTCCCCAAGCTCGCCCACCTCAGGTCCCCCGCCAACCCCGACGCCGTGTTCGCCTTTCTCGCCGGCCTTGGCCTCTCCGGCGCCGACGTCGCCGCCCTCGTCGCCAGGGACCCCAAGTTCCTCTGCACCAAAGTCGACAAGGGCCTGTAAGCCATCGTCGCCGGGCTCGGTTTGTCAAATTCTGAGATGGCGCGACTCCTCTCGCATGCCCCCGTCCATTTCCGCTGTAGATCCATCGTCCCCAAGCTGCAGTACTACCTGCACCTCTTCGGCTCCTCCGAGAAGCTGCTCCGGGCTATCAGCTTCAACACCGCCCTCCTCGCATACAAGAGCAAGGTGGAGCTCAATGTCGCGTTCCTGCGTGAGTGTGGGTTGGGTCATTGCGATATTGCAAGTTGTGCGTCTCGATACCGAGGATGGCCACCGCCAACCTGGAGTGTGTTCAGACATGGTGGCATTGACCGAAGGTCTCGGTGTGCCCCGGGGATCTGGAATGTTCAGGCATGCTCTGAGTGCTGTCGCATTTCTCGACGAGAAGAAGATCGCAGCCAAAGTGGACCACCTGAAGAAAACGTTAGGGTGGTCGGATGCCGAGGTGAGCATTGCTCTGCCTAAGGCCCCGTTTTTGCTCACCAAGTCAAACGAATCGCTGAAGCACGGGTCTGAGTTCCTCATCTCTGAGGTGGGGTTGGAACCGGCGTACATTGCTCGTTGGCCAGTAATGCTGTGTTACAGCCTAGAGGTCCGGATGAGACCTCGGTACTACGTTGTAAAGTTTCTCAAGGAAAATGGATTGCTCAAGCGCGACCCGAGCTACTATACTGTTTTCAAGGAGACCGAGAAGTATTTCATGGAGAAGTTCATATGTCCTCACAAGGAAGCTGCACCATACCTCGCTGAAGACTATGCCGCCGCTTGCGGAGGGGAAGTGCCTGCTAGATTCAGATTTACATGAACCAAGAATTCTGAGTTCTATATGTAGAATCCTAATCACTATGTAGTTCTCTTCTGATATTTGAAGCCAACTATGTTTTGGTCGTTATTTGGTATGGAGAAGAACATCCATGTTTTATATAGATCTATGTGGCTTTCTAAAATCTATCCTTTGATGGTGTATTCATTCCTCCTTTTTGCCATCCTAATCACAAGATTACTTTATATGTTGAGCTTTTTTTTACTTCATGATCGTCACGGGAGGTTCAACTGCTTCATAAATACTTCTTATTGCCATTTTGTGAATTTCAGTTCATGTCATGGTTATCTTGACTTTCAGGATTGTTGGTTGCAGCATCAGAGAAAGGTAGGTCACAAGCTGTAGGTGCATGCCAACTTCAAAGGTTAGAGACCCCAGATCTGGGAGAGGCAGTGCTGATTGAGGGGGGCAGCTGGAAGACGTGACGACCCAACGACCTGGAACATCGACGCTTAAGCTTTGGTATGAGATATATGGGATTTTGTCAAGCCGGTCTTCCAAAACTGAAAGGAGTTTTCTGTCTATGAAGCAGGCGACTTGTGATGATTATCGGATGTCATTCAATTACTTTTAGATGATGCCCATCATCTTTTTGTGCAGTTCATGTTGGCAAACTTGCTATTGTGCTTGCTGGTTGATGATATTGTCGCCCAAACTAGAAATCCAAGAACACCTATACTTATCATGGCATAAACCATGCCTAGATACCCGAAGACCGGTTTTCTTGAAAAGGTCGATACGATATGACTAATAATACCAAATCCAGGCAGAATGAGAATATACACCTCTGGATGACCGAAGAACCAAAAGAGATGCTGGTATAATATTGGGTCTCCCCCTCCTGCAGGATCAAAAAAGGTTGTATTAAAGTTTCGATCGGTTAATAACATTGTAATTGCCCCCGCCAGTACCGGAAGTGATAATAAAAGTAGGAATGATGTCACTAGAACGGACCACACAAAAAGTGGTAATCTATGCATAGTCATTCCAGGTCCACGCATGTTGAAGATAGTTGTTATAAAATTGATAGAACCTAAAATTGATGAAATACCTGATAGATGAAGACTAAAAATTGCTAAATCAACTGCTCCTCCAGAATGGCTGGTAATACCACTTAAGGGCGGATAGACTGTCCACCCAGTGCCGCTGCCCACTTCTACTAAGGCTGAGCTTAATAGGAGCAAGAGACTTGGTGGCAACAACCAGAATGATATATTATTTAATCGTGGAAATGCCATGGCAGGTGCACCTATCAGAATCGGAACAAACCAATTACCAAATCCACCTATCATCGCCGGCATAACCATAAAAAAGATCATTAAAAAAGCGTGAGCCGTTATTAAAACATTATAAAGTTGATGATTCCCACCAAGAATTTGATCGCCGGGTTGGGCTAATTCCATACGAATCAGTACGGAGAAGCATGTGCCCATCACTCCTGCAATGGCACCGAAGATGAAATAGAGAGTCCCAATATCCTTGTGGTTAGTAGAGAAGAGCCATCGAACCAGATTTGTCATTTGCTGTTTTTTAGAAATGAAAACTTTCCTTATCAAAGAGGGGCCGGGGGGCTGGAAGAGAAAAGAAAGAGGGGCCCGCCCGGGGGCTGGAAGAGAAAAGAATCAGAATTACTGAGCTACCCCGCTCTTTTTTTTTTCTAATTCCCTTCTAAGATCCTCCGACTTAAACAAGAGTAGAGCATGCTGGTGCTCAGCACTTTCGAGGCTTGCTTTACTCTTGGGGATTTCTTCCCACCGGATTTTCTGTTCTATTTCCAGGCACCTCCTTGCGGAGCTTTCTGCCTCAAGGAAACCGCGGTTGTGGGAAACAACCTCGGAAAAGAAAACTGATCCTCCCTCATTCTCCCGCAGATCTTGATAAGACGCTTGGAGAACAGTGAAAGAATCAGTTGCGTGAATATGGTCCAGATAGGAACGAAGCGCTTCATCGACCAAGTAGGGCTTGATCGGTAGATAAGGCCCTATTCTTTGATAAAGCGCCACAAATTCCTGAATGACATCTTGTCGCATACTAGATAGCTTTTCTTCCATTAGGAAGAGCTTAAGCCGTCCAGGTATGTCTTCCAGAGGGGTATTGTGATTAAGCTCGTTCTGAATGAACGTAACCCATCCAGGATCCTGCTCGTAAAGGCTCAGATAGAAGTTTAGCCCTGCTAAATGAGCTAGAGCTTGGGGATCCTGAATTTCTGGAGGTAGAGTAATAAGGAAGGAGGCGCCAAAGGCTCCGAAAAGATTTAAAATTGGTAGAAGAATAATAGATATAAAACGAAAAAGTAATAAAAATAGAAAAATAGAAAGTAATATCAAATTATATATATAAGGAAACTTAATACATAAGTTCAAATAGAAAGCAGTAAACCTGCTAGTGGAGAAGAGCCATCGAACCAGATTTGTCATTTGCTGTTTTTTAGAAATGAAAACTTTCCTTATCAAAGAGGGGCCGGGGGGCTGGAAGAGAAGAACTTGAATACTAAACACTGGAAGAGAAGAACCTTAATACTAAACCAAGTTTCGAGAACTTCTTGGTGACTTGATTGGTTCCCTTCCCCCAATTTGCAAAGGATGATTCCCGTGAAGGTGATCTCGATCACCATTCTATGATATTTCTGGATGCTTTTGAGAAGCTTTTCCTTTTACCTAATGCCGGCTACCGACAACTTACTTCATGCTATTACTAACACTTATGACTGAGCCGCACCTGCTTTTCAAAAGAAATTGAAACTATCATGCCTGAGACTAGCCAATAGAAGAAAGAGCCACAAGCAAGCCATAGCAGCATCCTTTTTCTTCGCTTTCTTCAACAATGCGAATCTACCTCACTCCTCATCATAACTCAAATACAAATTTGAGTTCCAAATTGATATTTCCTCACGTAAGCAATAAAATGTGAAACCAATATTCATCATGAAACTTCAGACACTGATGACTGATGATTGTGAGGTTCTGGAAGAGAGACGACGTAGGCTGATTCAAAGTAAACAGAAAACCACCCCTTAAATGTCTACAAAAGTCGGTCATTCACACACCAACACACCTCCCACCACATGGTTCCAAACCCTCTCTGGTAACCATGCTACCCATAAGTATATACCCCAAGGCAGGCGCCAGCTACTACGTCAGTACTTTCGTTGGCATTACAACACACGTAGCAATGGTTCTGTGCAAAATTGGTTCACGTCAGAAGAGGACCATCACATCTGCGCATTCCTTCCATTCTTTGGTTGGTTTTCCAGGCGCCTTTGTCGGCATGCATATTGGCTTCTCGGAAATTCATTCTTCTAAACAGGAGGTCTTTTTCCTCCTCTAGGGGGCATCATCACGATCCTGCTCTTTATCCTTTTTCTTCTTATCCTCATCTTCCGAATCGTCAAGTGAGCAAGACTACATAATAAGAGAATGCGGGAATGGATCTGAGACTGATGGCTGACCGACCTACACCCACCGAACCCTTAGCCCTTGCTTCAATTAGAGCAACATACGAATCTGCAGAAGCATCTAATAGCGATTTTGAGAATCAGTTCGGAATGAATGCTATACTTTTTCTTCCCCACTCATCTTATTAAGCCTTTTTCTTAGCCCGCTTAGCTTCCGTGCCCAGATAGACTTTGACTATACTATAAAAAAAAGAGAGCTAGATGATCTGTTATCAAGTGAGAAGAAAGGCAGGTCCAGAATGCCGTTGATAGGCCTAAGTCCCTCACCTAGAGTCATCGTCAGATTCGTCGGAGGAAATCGGTAACCTAACCTACAGGAGTCGAAAATGAAGTAGGTCCAGGTATGATCAAGCCCTGTCGTGAGCCGGTGCTTGAACCGTGGTTGAGGCTGCCGATGCCCCTCACATTAGCGAAAAGACCCCCCTTTAGGATTGTTGGCCTAAGCGCCCTCTTGGACTCAAAAGATTAGTGGGTGTAGGCTTCGGTGGAGTTCCAGACCTGGCCCATTGCTCTCTTACTTCGGATTCCCCTTTCCTTTCTAACTATTGCGAGTAATATGGCTTAAGGCTTTCGGTTCCATCGATTAGTGAAGGGGATTCAATTCATGCTTGGACTAACTATTCATGCGATAGGTCATACATTTCAAGAGAAATTGAAATACATTAAAAATCTATTCGTTTCAGTTCCACTTATTTTATTTCTTACTGGCTATTCTTCCTTTCGTCTCTCTTCTTCGGGCCCTGTATTGGGAACCATTCTTTTCCCCGTTCCCATTAGAATAGCATTCCTTACATTCTGCCAACCAACCATATCTCTTATCCCTAGCTCGGCTCTTTTAGAACCAATTTCCATCTTTCCACTGACAGCTGCGAAGAGCTCCCCTTCACTAGGTATGGTTGTTTTTGGTTCATAATGGTGGTCTAGGAGAACCCGAAACTAGAGCACACACGGGATATGCATTTTTTTCTATGGTTTGTGATTGTTGCAACCACCTGTCTCTTTTTTTTTACTTTATCAGATATTTCATAAAACGAACTCTCTATGGATCCCGACCATAGAAGGGCAACAAGAGCTAATGGACTCAGTTAGGGCAACAGATGATAACGACTCGTCAGGTTCGAACTGACATTATTTATATACTAAGACCTATATTCCATGAAGGAGTCGCGAAACTTCTGTTAGGTTCTTATCTGAGATTCCGTCTATACGGAGCATATGTTGGTTTAGAATTGCTCGGGAATTCATTGATAGTGACTTTTGAAGTTCTAGGTTTTCTAGTCTACTCCTCTTTTTTCTCGATCGAGCCGCTTTCCCTCATTCTACTCGTCCAGCCCTCTTCACGAACTTGTACAATCAATGCCACAAAGATAGCAAACTCGATTATCGAATATATAAGGAAAGGGGCGACGGTTTGGCACCAGATATCCGGGGGTGTGGAAAGAGCAGCTGTGAAAAGCGGAAAAACCATCAAAAAACGACGATTGCTCGTGAAGGTTTCCACAGAAAGACCCCTTGGTTCTGGCAAACAGATCACAATTACAGGTACCTGGGAGCATACCGATGGAATGAACAAAATACGAACAGTTAACATAATATAGTCATAGATCTTAGGTTGTAACTTGATCACGAGCGAATTTGTTGATGTTGCACCCACGAAGTATGGAAAGTGCCAAACATTGGGAACTACCCGGGGAGGAGTTAGGAGCAGGAACAAGGAGAAGTGAGAACCACTTAAATGGAGGATTCTATTGTATTTCTGCCTTTGTTCCCCATAGCAACTGGGGATCGAAAAGCACCAAATTTGATGACTTATTAAGGGAAAGACGAAGTAAGAGCATGCTATTGAAGACGTTGCAACATATGTCGGGGGGCCTCCGTTGATTGTGTACAAACAAAATACGAGTCCAAAGGTAGGGTAATAAAGGGTTTAGCTAATGGAGAAATTGACTCTTCCGGGAACCAGTAACGTGTAAACCATGTCAAACCAAGACCGATCAATATCCGAACGGAACGGATTCGAACTTCTCCTAGAAAAGTTTCCGGTGCGAAATTCAAAAAAATGAGTAATTCAAAGGAAAAATGAATTTGAGGCATGCGCCGGACTGAAGAGACTGATTCCTTTCTCCGGGACCATTTCTTTGTTTGCGTCAGAGAATCCCGCACCCTGTTTGCAATCAATGCAAATTAACATTGCTCAAGACCCCGAGAAGGCCCTGATAGAAGTGGGACCGTCTCTTCTGAGCTTTGAAGTCCCTTTTCCATTTCCGTAATTCCTTTACGACAAAATCCCCTGCTAATCCCCCAGCACGCAGTTGTCCAACCTGGGTTTTTAGATAGTGGTTGATTGCCCTGGATTCGTAACTACTACCCTCGCCCCCCAACATCTTTTTATTACGATTCGCTCATTTTGAAGGTTCGTTCTGCTTTTGGTCTTCAAGAAATTCAGAATATTTCTGAATTCCCGTTTTTGCGCTGGGTCAAGCGTGTCCCCCTCCAGAAAATCCGTAATGGGATCGTCCTGAGCAGGCGGGGCGTCCTGAGCAGGTGGGGTTCCAGAATCAATTCCAAAGTCCAGTGCCAACTTCATGATCAAAATCAACTATCACCTTCTCGGGACTCGACCTGGAACTTCTTTCACTTTAATATGCCTCGTTCAATGAGAAAGCATCTGATCGAAGAGCAACACTAAAGAAGCACGCTAGACTTCCTACTTTTGGGGTTTTTAAGGTGACCGATGCCTTTCAAAAGTGTGCTTTGGGCCCATCCTTAGTACTTGACGCAGAATGGAGCTAGTTATCCATTTTCAAAAGCGGATTCGGTGGTTCAAGAAGTAGAATTATGCATAGATTGCCGAAAGAAAGACGAATAAAGACGAATGGAAAGGTCTGTGGACATGACCAAAACAAGGGCTAGTAGCACTTTTCTCAGGAATTGCCCCTGCAGACGGAGGACAAAGGGTTTTCATCTCACGAAGAATCAGCAGTTGTGTTGTATATTGACTAAGCTAAATACCATTTTCACTACTTTTGGCCACAAGCGAGATAGAGTTTTTTCTTGAAATTGAGTTCGGACCGATTACTCATAGAAAATGACTACAAAGCAAGGCGAAAGCATGGAGAATTCAATACTGACGAGAAGGTATTAGTTAGTGGGTGCAAACGAGCTTTTCCAACCAAGCTAGCGTGTGATTGCGATGAAATACTTTTGGGCGGGGCATTACCGATACTAAGATGAAATTCGAAATGAGAAAGGGCTTCGAGCCTCATGCTTTCCTGTTTTATTTGGTTGGGAAATGGCGCTTTCCTGATCTCTTTTTGAAATAATTCTATCTCTGTTTGCTAAGTATGTCAATTTCTCCTTAGTAACAAGGCCAAAACCGGGGTTTTACAAGTTTTGACTCATTTTTGACCCGTTTGGATCATCCCGATCGTGCCGCCGTGGAGTCTTATCTTTGTCTAGCTCCGATCTCTGGAAGCGATTAAACTTCTTCTGCGGGTTATTCTTCTACTGCTTATTGCCGGACCCTTCTTTCCTCTTATATGGATTGGGAAAGTATTTCTATTATACGTATATTCTTAAACACATGACACCTTAGGCGCACACTTTATTCGGACAGTGGGGCACGATGCTCTAAAAGAACTTATTGAAAAAAAACATAGCGGTAACGGCTGTTTTAGAAAGCACCTCTTCCTTTCCTGAAACTCAAACAACCTACTAGGCTACTAAAAGGCTAATCCAGACGAAGAAGATAGCGAGAAAACAACTCCTCAAGCCGAAGTAAGGGCGGGACCATCTTCTTTTTTGACCGTTTGGAGCTTCTCACAAGGCCTAAACCTTCCTGTAATCCCTGGAGCTTCGTCAGAGCCTTTTCCTTCCCCACAGGCCAGAGCTCAATTTACCTTTGCCACAGCTCTAAAATAAGGAGAATCAGCTCAAGATAAAAGGGCTCGCACTCAATTGATCCGGGTCAACACTTCCTGTATCTGGTTTCGGCTTTATTTTGACTCCTTGTAGGGGCTCATGACAGTCCTGTAGGGGATCCAAAGGCTTTCGAGCAGTAGCGGCAGTGGGGCAAGAGAGTTGGTTATTCAATTGATCCTCTGATGTTGGCCCTTCTGCATCATCCAGCAAGGCTCGGAAGTCTGAGCTATTAAGGTGCGGTTGACGGATAAGAGGCCTTCGATATGTTAAGGGAGAGAGGGGAGAGTCATTCCAGAGTTGGGTGGGAATCGTTGATAGAAATTTGGATTTCCCCTGAGGTACGATAGCGTCTGAACTAAAGAAAGGGAATATGGAAAGTGAATGTGGTAAAGGATACCAAGAGTAGGTTCCCTGAATGATTTTTAGGCGTCTTTTCTTTGAACAAATAAATCTATAAAGAAAATTGGATGGATCTTCCACCTATGCTATGAGTGAATCTTATCATCACTGGCGAGTGGTATCGTATCACCATCTTCGTCCTGAAAACATCTGCAGAGCTAAGCCAGTGTAGGCTTTGACACTACTTATATTCACTACAAGTATTACACTCGCTTCGCTACACTCTTCTCTTATGCTTCGCGCTTCGCATAGGCTAAATAAGCCGCTCATCCCTGGCGAATCCTACCCACATAGGAATGCGGAACCATCGGGGAAAGGCAAAACATATTCAATCCCAGGAGAGAAGTCACTGGTTCGATAGGACCAGGGAGAGGACCCTGATCACCTTGCCAACGAATTCAAGGCCTTAGGAAAATCATCCTACAATGGACCGTAGGGACTGAGAACGAAGAAGACATAAAAATAAGGTTAGGGGGGATAAAAAGAAAACCTCCTCCCATTCAAAGTCGTCTTCAAGTACCTTTTTGATTCTTTACCGAGTATGGATGGATCAACTATAGGTTCGAGTTTAGCCAAGATACGTACACGGCTAAGTGTATGAAAATCCAAGAGAGAATCATAAAATCTAAAAGCTAGGAAGGAGAAGACCGGGTGATTGAATATGACTTGCTAACATATCCTACTCTTCCTTAAGCGCTAGTTCTATTCACGATGGTTCAGTTTCGAGAGCAGCTAAAGTAGTTACCTAATAAGATAGATGAATATTCCACGATCTACGATTATAAAAATCTTCTTATAGAAGTCTAGTTCTTTCTTCTTTTAGAAAAGGAAGTCTTGCTCTCCTTTCTTGCCGCTACTTGCGTTGCGAGCCAATCTTCAAACTGTTACGGAGAAGTCGTTTACTGATTAGCTGCTTGAACGTGGAAATATTTCGGCATATCTGCTCTTAGGTTAGTACGAGAACTCGACTCTACTCGTGCTATAGTCGAGGATGTACTTATACTACCCTAAAGAGGGATCAATTAATGGGGTGCATTTTTCTTAGGGCAATTCTAGGCAAGACCTTGAATCACAGGGTTTGTTCCTGGCAACCCAGCATTCTTTATCTTGGCGTAGATTGGTGTGATGGGACGGATGACGTGAAAAAGCTTTTTTCTTTGACCGGAATCAACAGGTGTGAACCCATCTAGGATGAGTCAAACATAGGGGGAAGGGCCTCCTGGCAATATCCGGCATACTAGTAATCGATTATTTGGCCTTTTGCGATCGAACAACCTATGAACAGTTGTAGCCTACATAACCTACCTACCCAGACCAAGGGAAGAAGGTATCAGATCACTGTAGTTCTAGACCCCTTTTTTCAAATAAAGGAAGTGACAACGTTTGCCCGAAGAGGTTGAATCAATAGTAAGAAGATACCACAGAATCCGAAATAACAATCAGGAATAGGACTAGGAGAATGAGGTCTAATTTACGGAGTAAAGCTGTAATTGGGCTTAGTGCTCCGATTGCGCCTTAGGACTAGGACTGATAGGTAAATGCCCCTTACTCAACCAATGAAGGCGGGTAGGGCTTTTCTTTCTTTTGTTTAGGATTGGCAAGAGGATGGCTGCCTCGGCTTCAAAGCTGTTAGAGAATGCGCTCTTATCACTACAGGGACGTGAGAGAAATTCCTCGAAGGTAGTATTAAAGGGATGGGGCATTACCGGTGTTAGCGACGAAGGGATTGTTTGCAAGAGAAGGTTGCCCTGTTAAGATACGAACAGGGGGCATGCCACGCATAATAGTAAAAAAAGGGCAGAGAAGAGGATTGAGGGACAGAAGGAGCTGGAGGCCAACAAGGAATAGAAGAAGCTGTTCCACTCGTAGCTCTTCTTCTTCTTTTTTAAAGCTTAACTCACATTTCGGGAGCGGATGCTGCTCGAGCTAAAGATATGCCCCCAACTCTTGAACAGCTCTCTCTTGCCTTGGCCGATAGCTTAGATGACCGACCGTTAGGCATGGTTACCAATGATTTAACAGTATATATCTTGTTTGGTGAGCCAACCGGCTTCACCCGAGGATGAAGGTAGTAGAACAAAGAGGAGCCGCATCTTTTCCTGGCCGGAGAGGAATCAAGATCCATCTCATTAAGGCCGAACATTTAGTCTCGTTCCCGATAACAATAGGGAACATCTGGTCTTGTTTGGTTTTTCTTTCAAGGATTTTGTCTTTCTTGCAATTCTGCAAACTTTGAATGCATCATTTCCTCCATTTCTCGGAACTTATCGCGGAATCTAGGCCCACTAGGACTCGGCGGGATTTCTGGTAAATCAAGCTCTCTCAGGGGTGGAAGCCAGCCCCCACTACTCGATGTTATCACTCTGCAGGATTCGACAATGGATTTGTCTTCCTCAGTCTCTTCGAACTTTTCCAATCCTGCTATTTTCCCCCAGTCTTCTTGAGTAATATGATCCCTGAGGGTCAATCCTTTCCCTTCCCCCCTTTGCCCTTTCAAATGAAAAAGAACTACCAATGCAAAAAAATGAAATGAAATGAACAATTGCTACTTCTTTATTAAATTACACCGAAAAGAAAGTCTGTAAAAAACAAGAGCCAACCTAAAACTTAACTACCCCTTGCCCTCCCACTGAACCCTTCTTTCTATCCAAAAAAAGGAAGAGCGCACCAAAAAAAAAAGAATCCAGAAAAAACTCCGCAACTTACGCTCTCATTGCAGCGGCACCTGTTAAAGTGGCGGCAAGAAAGAAAAGACCAAAAAGAAGGTTTTTTTAATACCTCTGACGAACCGAACCAAGCAGTCTGATCATCCTTGCCCGTCCCCCTCTTCTGTCAACCGTTGAAAGAGCATAGCCCAGGAATGAACCATATCGATCCAAGGTTGCAAGGAAAGAAGAAAGGTAAACCAGACCATAGGAATCTTCTGATGAAGTCAATCAGAGAGGACGGTTAGGTTCTTTGTTGCCTCATCTGCTTAGCTTATAGAATTACACGGTTTATCATGATAGACATTCCAATCAATGGTTGGACGATCAATACCATCGAACTATTCCATTCCACTGCTGAATGACGGAAACGGAAGCTTTTTCTTACTGATGGACTGATCCTGGGAGTTCAGACTGACGGTTAGATGGTTGTTCGCTTGTGTGCTTATTTTCCTTCCCCACTCAAAAACAAGTGTTACAGAATGTTCTTCAATTCAAATAGGTATGATCCCGTCCATCCTTCCAGAGCTAGGCACCTGCTTCAGAATGAGAATCTTCGACAGAGATCGTTCCTTCAGTTTAGCAATCAATTAGATCCATACTGACTTAGCTTGAAGCATGGCTTGCCGTTTCGAGGCTCGATGCTACTCTTGGGAACATTATTGATACATCGACTTTCAAGCATCTCGTAGTTGAGTGGTACTGCCATCAACAGTACCAAGATGGAAAGGGACTGCTGAACATGGATAGAACGAGAGTCGAACTCGCATGTCTCTCTTTTCCTGTTAGTTAGGAAAGAAAGCCGATATAAACAGCTCCATATTAGCGAATTGCCTCTGACTACTCTTCCCAGGCTGGTCAAACTATAGGATTCCCATTCACTTAGTAAACTTATTGGACAGACGGGTCAACCACTTGACCGAGGAGAGTAAGGTTCGTCACCACAGTCCCGATAGAAGGTATTAACACATAATTTGGGTCAAGGCAATGCTTCCATGAGCTCCGATACCGCTAAAACAATTTGCTTCAGGTTTCCTATTCCTCTTTCTACTGACCTCCTTGTCAGATCCTGAATTCCCTTTCAAACTACTTTCTTGCCTTCCTTGACCAATGTTATGGATGGTGCGGTGCACTGGTTGAGAAAATAATTGGCCCTTCCTTCTTATAGCAAGAAAATCCAATCTCCCCCTCATACGAACCTACCTCCATGACTTTCATGTCAAACTGAAACTCCTTCCCTTGCATTACCCATAGCATGCCATCACATTTGTGCTCACAATACATCTTAGCGCCATTTGCTACTATGATTTCCATAGGTTTATATGGAGTTGAGTCGTAACCAGCCTGCTTCACAATCTTTTGGGTCTACAAAACAGTGCGTGCTACCACTATCAACCAAGGCAATCACTGGCACTCCGTTTACCTGGTATCTCTGCCCATAGTCGTCTCCTATTTTGGAAGACTTGCGACACAGCAGCAATATTATTCAAATAACATGTCATTCAAATGCAGCGCTTGTTAATTGCTCGTCACGTAAGTGAATTTACGAATAGGGAGCCCAGGTGCCCAACAAGTGAACTATTTCCTCCTCCAGGATTGTTGCTTTCCTTCTATAGCCTCACGTATGAAAAACGTGTGCCTTATAGAGGGCTAGGCCACAAATACATAGCATAGGTAACAAGGGTTTCGCCAAAGTAGACGCTCAAGCGAAACATTCCACTTATCGAAGAAGGGATACAGGTATTTCAAGTTCAAGAAGTAGGCATTGATCCCAAAGAATGTAGTGAAAATCTAGGCTAGGAGGAATGCGTCAGAGCCGAGGTCAGGCAAAAGGTTGCTGGATCTTTATGTTGGCCGGAAGTTATTTCTTTTCAATGAGGTTCAATGTTCTCTAGATTGCTTAGAAGTAGCCTGCCTTACTCGAGCCAACTAGGATCAGAAGGTGTTGATAGGGCTAGACTTTCTCTCATGGGCGTGACCATATTAAATAAAGGGTCTTTTCATCGCTTTGGCCTGGAGCCGAGTAAGTAAGGACTTTGCCAGGTTTGAACTCCAAAGTCATTTACGCCCAGTATTTCCTTTGATTCTTATAGCCTTCGTGTCAAGGAGCGATGCGAGCGGTCCAATTGCACATCAATAGCAGCTGCTTTTATCTCCGCATTCACTAAACGAAATGCTGAACCCATGTTGGTAATTCCCTCTGTGCTCTACTGTCTTGAACTATTTTCTTTAGTTGACATGGAGGCTTTAGTGCCACGTTCAAGCTAAAAGCTGTGAAAGCAAGTCAAGCAGTGCCAGATGATGATAAAATAGCGGCGCATCCTTCTTTTGAAAAGTGACTAAACGGGACTTTTCAGCATAGTATCAGATGCCTTATTTTGTTAGTTAGGATCTCCTTCTCACTCCAAAGTATGGTTGGTGTATACTCGGCCTTTCCCACTGTAGTTTGGAGCTCACCCTTTATTTACACCGACCCAATCTACAATCAAAAAAATGTAATTTGATAAGAAAGAAATCAAGCGAAAGCTAACTGTCAGCTATAAATAAATGCTTTTGGTTTCTATCCAGCAGCTGATGCTTTATGTAGTAAAGAAGGAAATTCTTGGAGTTAGCACGGTACCGAGGTCTCTGGAGCGAGTGACGGATTATCTCTTTTGGAACATTAGAGGTTGTGGACAGCATTCATAGCTCCTCTATTTCTCAAGGATCTATGCTTCCTGTTTGAACTCTTTCTAGGTCCAATGCGATAGAGAAGCAGGCAGTGAACGGATTCATCCTGCAAAAGTGGCCATACTAAGAGCTCTGGCTAGTCCTTGCTTCATGAGGTACATACTTCTTCCGGTCTGCTCTGTTGCCGAGCTTCCATTCTCGGACACCTACATTTCCAACAGGCTAGGGCAGGGCAAATACATGAAGTCGGAATGATTCCCACACCTGGATTGAATGCTCCGCCAAAGTAAACCTAAACAATTAATTGAAGGAAGTGTAGCCCGGCATCGATTTCACGTGTCGGTTGCCCAACCCAATAAGTAGTAGTTTTTGAATGATTCGCGTTAGCCAGGAGTTAGAGATGTACTTTCTATTTCAATGAAGTAACCAACAAAAAGAGAGTGCTAAAGGAGTCATTCAGAAGTGAGTGAAGGGGCGCAGAAAAAAGCTGGTGAGCAAAGAAAGCTCAAATTGTTAATTAAACGGGCCTTGTTAATGAAGTATTTCGTTACCTTCCTTTATTCTGATTTTGACCATTTAGTTGAACTGACTCTGTTAATTCGCTCTCACGGTAATTGGATTGCGATTTCCTCTGGATTCAATCTCAATGACTGCTAGGATTTCTTTCTACTTCTATTTGTGGCATATAGAATTTTACGATAGATGAAGCGGAAGAAGGAACAAGGCTTGAAGGCGGATTAGCAAGGGAATGAATCTGATGAAGCTGTTCCTCCGCTAGAATAAGGGGGGCATGATCGCTGATTTGACCGGGCAGACCAGATGAGCGAGATTGATTGAAAGCGCTGTGCCAACTTGCGTACAAGATTTTTAGACTCTAGTAAATCCTCTTCACAAGTTATTTCGTACAGGCTATTCAAGGTCTATTGGCTTTATTGCTTATGTGGTACTTCGACCGCGAAGCCTCGCTTATGCACCGAGAAAGATCGTAGATAGGAAAGATCTGTTATGCACCAACGACGACCCCTTCTCTTTACCTTTATCGTCTCATACCTCAGTCCATTGCTGGCTTGAATGCTGTCTCTCTTCTTCTTTGCTCGCGAGAGTGAATAAGAGGACGACCCACCGGGGGGAGGATGGAATGAGTCGGCAAGGGGATCAACCATCTTCTTTCAGTAAAGGCCCACACATTATCCTTAATATTGGGATAAAAGGACTCTGAAGAAGGAAACTCTCTTCCCGTCTTGCGTAACTGACCACTGCAAATCAAGTCGAAAGTGCTTATATGCTTAACACGTTTTTGTCTCAATGACAGGCCGCTTGAACATTGTCTGATTTTTTTAAAGAGACTCGATCTTATGTATCTACTTATTGTCTTTTTGCCTTTGCTCGGTAGTTCCATAGCCGGTTTTTTCGGACGTTTTCTAGGATCTGAAGGAACCGCTATAATGACCACCACGTGCGTTTCATTTTCTTCGATCTTATCTTTGATTGCTTTTTATGAAGTCGCACTGGGAGCTAGTGCTTGCTATCTCAGAATAGCTCCATGGATCTCATCGGAAATGTTTGATGCTTCTTGGGGCTTCTTTGGCGACCGTGAAGTCACCGGATGAATTGCCGAGTAGATAGATCAGATCCGGACGCTGCAGTTGTTCCGCGGTGATACGGACTCGACCCGCTCCTACCCACCCTGGGGTATCATAGCATGTCGGGAATCGAGGGGGGACATACTGGACGTAACTACTCCCGTCGGTTGGGGGCTCTACCGCCCTGCCTTTCGATCGATACACAGTTGAGGAGGCCGATCACGAACGTGACAGGTGTCGGAGCGATCCTGGGAAGGCAAGGCTAAGACGGCGCCTTGCATATGGGTAGCAAGAGGGCGCTTATGCCCCGACGGTGGGGCCTTATGGGGAAGGGCCCAGCCCAATAGGGACAGCACACCCCCCACTTTAAGCGCATCTCTGTATCGACTGAATAACTCTATCTAAGGGTGACGTCGGTGGAACCGGTGAACCACGCGAGCTGGTTAGATGCGTGGGGCAGAGGGCTCGTAGTACCCTCCTTTTCTTGATCCAGCCTTTTCTTCGCTTCGGTAGTTAATCACCTAAAATCCAAGGGAGGCTGGCCTGCACGCCATACCTATACCCATACAGTGCCAGGTAGGCGGTGGACTCATTTTTGGATTAGGGAAGGGAAGAAGGGGCCTAAGCACGGCAGATGCCGTACACTTGAGTGGCAAAGGAAAGCGAGACCGTACTTCTTTTGCCAGGCCTGTTCTTACATAAGGTTCCCGCAGAAGATCAAGTTGGTGAGCCGTGTGATGGGAAACCTTCCCGCACGGTTCGGAGAGCACTGAAGACGAATGAGAGGTTCACCACCACATCATTGCAAGGGGAGCTCGCTTGATTCGCAGATTGGCCTGACTCGTAATTCACTTTTGACTCTGTGTTCGATAGCCTGACCGTAGTGATGTTAATTGTGGTTACATTCATAAGTAGCTTGGTCCATCTTTATTCCATTTCATATATGTCCAAGGATCCGCATAGCCCTCGATTTATGTGTTATTTATCCATTTTTACTTTTTTTATGCTAATGTTGGTGACTGGAGATAACTTTCTTCAATTATTCCTGGGATGGGAGGGAGTAGGTCTTGCTTCATATTTGTTAATTCATTTCTGGTTTACACGACTTCAGGCGGATAAAGCTGCTATAAAAGCTATGCTTGTCAATCGAGTAGGTGATTTTGGATTAGCTCTTGGGATTTTTGGTTGTTTTACTCTCTTTCAAATAGTAGACTTTTCAACCATTTTTGCTTGTGCTAGTGCTCCCAGAAATGAATGGATTTTTTGCAATATGAGATTGAATGCCATAACTCTGATTTGTATTTTACTTTTTATTGGTGATGTTGGGAAATCTGCACAGATAGGATTGCATACTTGGTTACCTGATGCAATGGAGGGTCCCACTCCAGTATCTGCTTTGATTCATGCAGCTACTATGGTCACTGCTGGTGTTTTCATGATAGCAAGGTGCTCCCCTTTATTTGAATACTCACCTATGGCTTTGATTGTTATTACTTTTGCAGGAGCTATGACGTCATTCCTTGCGGCAACCACTAGAATATTACAGAACGATCTAAAGAGGGTCATAGCTTATTCAACTTGCAGTCAATTAGGCTATATGATCTTTGCTTGCGGCATCTCTAACTATTCGGTTAGCGTCTTTCACTTAATGAATCACGCGTTTTTCAAAGCATTACTCTTCCTGAGTGCGGGTTCGGTGATTCATGCCATGTCGGATGAGCAAGATATGCGGAAGATGGGGGGGCTTGCCTCCTCCTTTCCTTTTACCTATGCCATGATGCTCATGGGCAGCTTATCTCTTATTGGATTTCCTTTTCTACCAGGATTTTATTCTAAAGATGTGATCTTAGAGCTCGCTTACACAAAGTATACCATCAGTGGGAACTTTGCTTTCTGGTTGGGAAGTGTCTCTGTCCTTTTCACTTCTTATTACTCCTTTCGTTTACTATTTCTAACATTTCTAGTACCAACTAATTCATTCGGGCGAGACAGATTACGATGTCATGATGCGCCCATTCCTATGGCCATTCCTTTAATACTTTTGGCTCTCGGGAGTCTCTTTGTAGGATACTTGGCCAAAGTGTGACCTGTTAGCCCATAAGTCAGTACTGTGACGAAGCGGCTGTTGCTCACCCGATACGATCGTACGAGGTCACAATTTACCCAACACGATCATTCGGGGTGAACAAGAATTGGGGATCGGATGCGGGCGAAATTCCCGCCAATGGCTGAGATGTTCAGTCGACTCCCTCCCCCTTTGTGGGGGTCTGGACCCCTACGAGTGAGCAGAAAAGGGAGGAGGAAAGAGGCCCTGGTGAACCGTCATAATAAGTGAACAAGTGTAAGCTTTGCTGCCCGACAGTATGGAGTACTGACCACACCGAGGGACAGGCCCTGAAGCGAAGGACAGGAACGAGCGGAATCAATGTGTTCCAATTTCTGGCCTTGCACCGACCATCCAACGGACCATGGACTAAACGGCCACTGCCTGAAAGGACTATGCTATGTCCAGGGGACCGCCGCCCTCCACAAGGTACATCTTGCGCCTATGGGCCACTATAACTATCCAAGAAGACACTCGAAAAAGGAAGGATAAACAAACCTACCCGGTGGACTGCCGAGCTACAAGTCCTACGACACAGGAGCGGGATTCTCTAAAAAGCCAAGGTCTTGGGTGGCCAAGAGGGCCCACTTGGAGACTTGGGATCTCAGCAGGAAATGTGAAGGTTGTTTAAAGCCGGCCGATAGGCGAAAGAGAATCCAAAAGTTTTGTTCTGATCTGAGTAGGCTCAACATAGGGAATACCCTAACCCTGGGAACCGAGGCATATAAATCCGCTTATGGCATTCACCCAAGCATACAGAGACAGATGGAATGAAAGAAAGAAAAAAATAGCTCCTCAGCTCGCCCAGAAGAAGAAAGACCCGCCGCTAACGATTTGGAAATCCCTGGTGGGCTGGGCCTGAAAGACAAGTGTGTGTGGATTTCCACATCCTCGTCTTTACTTTAAGACACAACTCTTCTCTTTCTCGGTCAAATGACTTGCGATAGTCTACCTTGAGTAGGACCATAGGGATCTTATGTTTGTGGCGAAAGATAAGTGGTTCTGTCACAACCAAGAAAGTTTCTATGAGTGAGCGACCCTTGATAAACGCCGATTGATACGTGTCAATGTCAATAAGTGGATGAGTGTTGTTAAAGACAATGTTTGTTCCTCTTCTTTGAAACGATTTTCATGAATCTCGAGATGATACTGATTGGCCTGAAATCCTCGACGGTGTTGGCATCTTTTTTCTTTGGGAGGAGAGTGATGGATGCCTGGGTTAGCCTCCAAACATAAAGGCCATTGCTATGAAAGAGCTGCAAGAGAGAAAGCAGTTGCGGGTGGATGATGTCCCAGAAGGCTTGGATTGCACAGATTCTACCAAAGGATGTTGAGATGCTCCCATTGCAACTCACTGATGGAGAAGAACTGGAGAGCTCAGCTAGAGCTGGAGGAGGTGGTAGTACCTGTTCCCTACTGGTACCAGTGGTGGCTTGATCACTTCAAATTGGAGGGACTATTGGGCCAAATTCCCATACTGTAAAAAAAGGTTTTCTTTTCTGATATATCGGAGGTTTTGTGTGCAGAGGCCGCCAGGTTGAAGTTGGATGTTGCTTTTGTAGTTCCCAGTGAAGGATGATGCTGCGTCTATGATGCATTTTATTTGGATTTTGGCTGATAGTTTTCGATGAAGCCACATATACTACTCTTGTCTGAGACCTGTTGGCTTCATCCAGAGGGAGATGTGTTCTAGGGTGCCAAAGTACTCTTCAGCTGAAGAACTCTCTTTGGGACAAGGGCATCATCAAAGCAAAGAAATCAGAAGAAGAAGCAGTCAGTAATGCAATGCGAGACAAGTGTCATGTAGCAAGGTGCCCGGAATCTATCGTATATCGTATATAGGGATTTTGGATTGCCATTTCCTTTTGGGGATCAGGCCGATTTGATGACAGGAATTTCCTTGTTTGTTGGAGCCTAAGATTGGGATTGGCCTACTCTTCTTCTATAACCGGGATCTTATGACTCTCGTGCTTAATAAGTTGGCACCTCGCATCCTGCCAAAACCTAATCCTCTTATTCTCTAGCTAGAGTTGGGCTCCTTAAGAAGATATGATACTTCTACTTTTGACACCCTTTTTTTTTCCTATTTTGAAACTCAAATTGATAAAGCCACCTGGCGAGTAGGAATAGTTTCGAGTTTCTGGTCTGTTTTCTTTTGAGAATCAAACCTCTAATGGGTTTTTGCTACCAGGAGAAGGGAATGGCCATGTTGATGGGGTCTATCTAAATAGAGAGGAACCTACAGGGCTGATTACTCGATCACTCCATTGTGATGACAATCACACCCATATTCTTTATTATTTCTAAATATAGATAACTGCCATCTCCCGGCATAAGAAGGAGTGACCCTAACGACAGCCCCTATAATAGTAGACAACACATTTTAAATCAGACTGGACTGAACGAAGAAAGATCTTTCCACACAAGAGTGGAAGGGATCCTTTAGAAATAGTTCTTAGCTCCAATCAAGCTTTCTCTGCTGTCTAGGATCGTTAGTGCTATAGTGGAGACACTTTTCTCAAATAAGAATGGTGGTCACATTCCCTTTCTGGTGGTAGTCATTGAGGATCTCAAAAACAGGGATCGCAAAAACGTGTCAATAATGACAACGCTGGGCGAAAAGGCTAAAGAAGAAAAACCTGTAGATTTGAATGCCACTTCCTTTGCTAAGATAGCTAGATTTGGATGTCCATTCCATAAGGTATAGCTGCATCTGACACTGAGTAGAAGTTACTAGCAGGATAGACAGGAAGCTCTGAAGGATGTACAATGCTTGGAGGGACAGAAGTTTCAAGAGAAATGGTCTCTTTTGATGGGCATTTGTAGATGATGGTTGATACTGCAAACAATGCCTTCTTGACAGCTCTAGCATCACCAGTTATCTATTAAGCATAAAGATACATTCAAGATAACAATTAGCAGAATATAAGAAACAAAGAATAGATATTGAATAAAGAAAAAAAGAGCAGAGCCTCATAACCGTCCTAATAGAGATAATACCACGTTCGTCTTGTTCTTTACGCCGATCCAACTCGTGCTTTTTAGGATGGATTTCACACGGAATCAAGGGAGGTGCGGGATACAACCCATATCACATTCCTGTGCCATAGCTTGCAAAATCAAATAAATCTATGGAAGCTAGGGTGCCAGGCCTATCAGAATCAGAAGAACAATCCAAACTAATGTAACCGTCAAGAAATGGCGGCTCTAACATAGATTTTTCTCAATATGTCATGTTGTTGAAAAATCCTGTGGTAGCATGGGATGATCGGCACTTTAGTTTTAGTTATTGATTTACGCATCACGCATTAACTAATATTTATGGGGCTGGAGACTTCGCTAAAGCATGCACATAAATAGATGAATGAGAGATTACAAGGCAAGGAGATACAGATCTGGGGGTTAACTCAGAACTTGTACATAGGTCAGCTCACTAATGCTTAATAACCAATAAATAGTCAATCAAGAGATATGTACCAGCAAACAACATTATACTGAAATAGTGTATTAGGCGGCAAATGGCACAGAAGAGTTTAGACGATAGATTCTCTACAACAGGTAGGGATCGGGGGTTATACGCTCTTTTCTATAAACAAAGTAGGCTTGTGATTGTCCGCATCCATCACTCAATCATGCAATTCAAAGAAATGGTTTACTTATCTTCTTCTAAAGGATGGAATTGCTAGATTGTCAGTAATATCAATTGAGGAAGAAGCTAGTCCCACTTAAATTCGAAAAGAAGACCTCTATTGTGACAGAAGATTCCTCGCCCACAGCATCTCGATTATTGATTGTGACATAGCTCTCTATCTCCGCTCATAAGAAGATAGCGTTTCATTCACTCGCTCTAGAAACCATAGGAGCTACTATTCCCAAGTTTATTAAGAATGGGCACTCACTGGATTCAGGCTTCCACCGTTCTAGCTTCTCTTCGTAGTTCACTAGAATGTATCGAGCATGTTTATCCGGATCAGGAGGCTTTACATAAATTGCTACGATTGCCAAGTCGAAAAAGAACTGGGCATGAAAGTGAAAGTGGAAAGAGAAGGGAGCGTGACTTGTTTCAAGAATTGGATGCCCTTGTTAAGGAAATCTAGTATAAAAGGAGAAATTGGGCCTATTTATCACTTTTGGTACCTAACCACCTGAACTGGGAATCCAGTACCCAACTCTCTACTTTGTTTTTGCACCCAGGGCAAAGACCAAGAGCTGGAGATAAGAACGGAAGAGGAGAAGGATCGGACTGATCGATTGGAATAATTGGTCAAAGCCTTAATGCATATGCTCGGGTCATGCCTTATGGTTTACCTGGGGCCGGGCTGATGGATCGCATGCTTATAGGATTTGTTGATAGCATGGCTTGCCTCACTACATAAATGGTTGATGGATTCAGGTTAGCCGCATACTAAGGTTAGCTGGAACAAGAAGCGGCGAGTGGTCAAACAAGTTCTGTCGAAAAAGATAGCTCGGATTCGATCGCTACCTTCGTGGCACAAGCACGAACTCTAAACTTCTTTGTCGCTATTGCGAATCCGAGGATATAACCTTTTTATCAAAGTAGAGATGGGATCAGAGCAGGAATCAAAACCTTGGAAAAGGTTCATTGCTGTGCGGTTTCATTAGTACTACTTCGGCTAGCCGGCCACTACTTCACCAGTTCACTGGAAAGTGCATTCGAAATTGTAGCAAAGTTTCGTAACCACTAAAGCGCATTCTCTCCTTTACTCTTATTCCGGGATAGTCGGTCAATACTACAGAGACTATGGAGATAGACATATCTAAAGGGGCGGGTGGCTTACCAAATATACTAGATACAAGCACTTTGTGCCATTTGCACCTCCACTTCTCCAGCTTCCTGCACTGTCGGCTCAAGAAATGGGTTTGAGACTGGCTTTCTTCTTGTTACCTTCTTTATGCCTTTCCTTCCTTTGGCCATTGTGGGTAGAGGGGGAAGATCTGGTAGAGTAGACTCATCATAGGTTCTCTTCACCCTTTCCCTCACTGCAGATTTCTTCTGAATCTTTCTCTTAGGAGCATCAGATGTTCCTTTTCCAGCTTTTGTTTTGCTGTTTCAGCTCTTTTCTCACTCACTGAGGCCTTCAACTGCCTCAGTTTCTCAGCTGTTTCCTTGCACTGCTTGGCACCTTCAGCTGCTTCAGTCTGAGCTCTTCTTCTGGCTTGAGATTCTCGAACTTTTTGAACTGCCTCTGCAGCCAATTTTTCATGCTTAGTAGCCTCAGCTTTAGCTTCCAGTTTTTTTGCAAGAGAAATTCTTTCTTCATTTTGCTCCCTTTCACTTGTATTCTTGGCTGCATTGGGTGTTCTTATATTTCTCCCTGAAACAGATCTGTCTTTCTTCTCAGCTGCTTTTCTTTGAGTCAAGGTCATTCTTTCATCAGAGACGGAAAAAAGAAGAATATTATAACTAGCCTTAATTGGCCAGATGGTGTTGTAACCTGAAGAGGAGATGACGAATGAGTTCTTTAAACATCTCTATACTGCTCCAGGTACTGAAAGAATGGAGGATGTTCGTTCTGTCGACAGAAAGGCAATGCAATGAATGAGCAATTGACGAAGTCAGCTGGTAGATGACGGTATGGATCAAAGGAATCCTCCTATCTTCGACCCTTTTACTGGGATTTCACATTCCTATTCCGATTGGCAGAAGCCTTTCTTTCTGTTCGGGAAGATGACGAAGCCGTTGAAAGGCATGAGGTATCATATCTCCATAGATCTCTGGTGGAGAAGCTCGACGTTCTAAAGATCTCGTACTTTTGAAGTTGTTGATGATCAACCGAAGTGAGCAGCCTATCTCGAATAGGAGACGTAGTGGTCAATGCGCCTCAGTTGGGGAACTTCTATCCAGCTTCTGGTGATTCACCCTCCACTTTCACTTTATCCTTTGGACCAGGGCCAGCAACTTCCAAAGAAGGGGCATATGCAAGCGGCGGGAGACCGTGGATACCTTTTTTTTATGTCTCATTTTGGTTGAAATGGGTAAACAGCTCGTAGAGAAGGAAGCCCTCTGTATCCTGATATTTCTGAACTCCGCGAAGAACAATTCCATGAATATGGATAAGCAGAAGTCTTTGGGCTAGAGCGCACTAAAGAAGATGAAAGTGATGACTTGCCAGCGTTGGACGTTTCTCTCCTCTAGCTCTGTGCAAGCTGAACTCCTTGGCGAAAAGGGAGTATGCCAGTGGGTAGCTCTTCTATAACCTCCGTTTGAGGTGTTGATGTACGATTTCCTATGCCGATGCCGTTTCTATACTCAGAATAAAAGCCTCATAGCGAAGTCGAAGTAGATTATCCAACCGAATGCCATTGACTTTAGTATTTAGTATCTGCCAGTTTCGGGTATGTTGAATCTCCAGAGGGATTTCCTCGAGGCGAAGGGCCAGCTTCTCCGATTGATCTTGAATTTGGATATGACTGCGCTAGAGCAAGGTAAACCAAAGGCCTAGGCCTGACGATGAAGGCCAAAAGTGTCAATTCTTTCCTAATGAGCCTGTGTCCGAGGGCTTCAAATATGTGTCCCTCATACCTGCCGATCCTTCCGCAAAAGGAAGATGTTTTGCTCGAGCAATGCGTTATATCCAGATCGATGAGACAGATATGGGACTTCTACTAAGAGAAAAAAGGATACGATTCTAAGGCCTATTTCTAATGGTGAGAATTGGCGATAGGGACCCTTGACGATAGATCGGCTTACCGATGGTTATAATGGTAGTAAAGAAGAATGCATTCATTCTGGGTTACTCGAAAACGTATGCAAGCCCAGATCTTTCCGTAGGAAATATTATCAATTGGATGGCTGTTTACAATTACTTTCTTATCACCTCCTGCCTGCCATAACTGTTATAAGGTTTACTGACATGGTGAATGGAGTCTCGAAGCAATAGATATTCATAAATCTTTCCTTCTCCTGCTCATCCCTTGCTTGTGGGAAGTGCCATATGAATTTGCATGGGAAAGAAAAGGCACCGATTTCACTCCCTTCGGTCGGGGTACACCCGAGCCAGTGAAAAACGAAGTGCACTTTTGGAAATGACGAAATTGCTCAGTCAACTACGGAATTGTGAGTGAAACAAGAGAGCGGCGCCTAAGGTGGATACCTAGGCAAGTCGCAGTCAGAGACAAGGCAAGCAAGAACCCCGGTATCTGCTGCTTCATCGTTCGTACTAACCAAAAGATCAAGATGATGAACTGGCCTCGGGGCACAACTTGAGAGGTACGCCAGTACCATAGCTCGTACAAGTAAGAGGTTTTTCAACATGGGCAGCAGATTAAGTGATTTATTATTAGAATACGGGTATTATACACCATTTCTTTGTTCCATATTCTATGCTTTGCTGGTGAGAAAGAGAAACTACTTTGGATCCCCGACAACCATGACATCTTCTCAACGAAATCCGCTTTTGATCAGGGGAATCCTTAATCTAACACTAGGTTTTCCCTCAATCTAACAACCGGGGACCTATCAAAGATATCACCTATCCCTATTCGAATCAGCATTCCTTTCCTTTAGTTTCAAACGACTATGCATTCTAATACAAACAAGAATTGTAGTTGCCTAAACTATGAAACCTTAAACAAGAGGGCGTATGGGTTAATAGCTCTATCTTTATTCCATCGAGGAGTCGAGCCCCAAAGCTAAGCCACTAACAGTAGGAGAGCGCTCGCCACAGCCAGTTGGAATTCTTTGTTCCCTTCTCGAGCTATCTCATCCAATATCAACAACCGACGCGGGTCGAACAGCCAAACAAGTTCTATTCCTTCCCTTTGACATGTCTTCGTGCACTTTACTTGTTTTACAAAGCAGACCCCATTGCATGGTAGATAATTCACCATGGTCCCGAGATCCGGTAGCTCAGTATCATTCACGGCAGCCAAGATATCCCATCTTTGACAAGTAATTTATGACAAATGGAACCTTCCAACTAAAGGCGGGGAAGTGGAATCAAATGATGACCAAGTCAATAGCTCCCGAACAATCCGATGAGCGATTCAAGATATGAGAGGCCATGCACATTTGAAAGAATTCCCACACACAATGGGAGCCGTTTCAACCATTTCTGCTCTACGTTGCAAACTAGGGGGCATAAGCTACCAAACCCCTGGCTAAGAATCTATATCATACCGAGCAATCATTCCGTCTTCTTGAGAAGAAAGAACGCATGAATCCTCGCTTTGAGCTCACCTACGAGTGCACCTAACAAGGTTTTCCAGACCTAATAAACGTTCATTGCAAAGAAATGTTGACCTCTGATTTAGAGAGGATCAACCACAGTTTGAGAAAAGAAAAGTGCACACCGGCATTATGCCTCGTAAAGCTACCCCCATTCATAGCTTTATTCACTGTCTGCTCGAATAGCTTCATTTCAATGTTAGGATGACCCGCAAGGTCGTCTAAAATAGCTTCCACCTATCTAGTTTCCATGTGGCACGCCAACCACAATCACTTCATCCCTTGGCTTCTTTATCATAGCTGCCTACCTCTTCAGATCAAGGATCAAAGACTACAGGAGCTCAAAGTTATTGTCGCACACTTCCATCTAGGAGATGCAGGTTAAGCTATCCCTTGGATTATAGCCTAGGAGATCGATTGGTAGGCCTTGTTCTATGAAAAGAGTATCCTTATGGTTTAGGAACCCCAACATCTATTGAAAAGTATGATGCACCCCTCGGTTTACCAACATTTCCATTCAATCTCATTTAGATTCTATTAACTAACAAGCCGGGATCCAATTCCATTTCAACCGCTGAGGTCATTAACGAACTAGAAAAGAGCTAAGGAACTATTTCCAGATACTTAATCGTGTGCTGAACGAACTACTACTTCAATATGTCATTGCAATTTCAAATGGGTTTCGATGGCACTCAAGCAGCCTCACTACTTCGATCTCAGTAACCTAATGATCTCCCCAAACCAACTCATTCTCGGAAGGAGACATGGCCAAGGGTGAACAAGATATGATGGCTGAGAATCTCTATTCCTACAAAATAACATGATTCACATGCTCAATACCCAGGACGGTGGTTCCTCCCGCCTGGCAGGTCTAAGAATACAACCCCTACGACACAGTTGAAACCAATTGTCTCTCACTTCAAAGATGGACCCTCTGTTCCTTTGAAATGCCTTTGATACATCAATTCTGCACTTTTGAAAGTGAAGATCTAGGTCCAAGAGGAATGAAATGAGCATACCAGGAGTTGTCTATTCACATGTCATATGAAGAATACTTATTTTCAGAGAGTGCCTCCAGGTTCTCTAGTAGCTATATCAAACCACAACTCTGTACTAGCCAAGAGGCTTCGGTACTAACCAACACACCAGGATTCAAAGATGCAAAAAGAAAAAGGAAGATAATACCACTGCTGTAGATGCACGCCCTTCTCTTAGTTGAGAAGAACACAAGTAAGAAAGTCTAGAAAGTTCTGAGACTGGGGTAGGTGAATCCATTGACCTTGACGTAGGGCTTTCCCCTCCACCCGATGGTGATTGACTTACTGAAGACCGGCCCTAAGCCATTAATGAATTGAGCCTGGTGAACCATTGATATAGCACTCTGCGGGGCGAAGGCTATGCTTATCACGATAGTTTATAGAAGCTCTTTCCTGACCTGGAATAGACGAATCCTAACAAGATTCTAGACATACGCGGGATGAAACAACATCTACTTGAATTTCATTCACAAAGCCATCAAGGCGGCGCTCAAGAGAGGTTGTTGTCTACCTAATGCCATCCCTTCGATCAGATTGTAATGGCAGTAGCCCCGATTTCACGGGTTTCGATACCCCAGCAATGTGCAAGAACATCCTCGAAAACGTCTGATGTGACTTCACCTGAAAGTGCATATGGAACCGCTCCCAGTGCTGATTTAGATGCTGTAGGTCCTACGAACAAAGATTGTGGTGCTGAAACAAACGGACAACAGGATCTATCCTCTATTGGCGTTTGATAGCTCATTGCTACCTTGCCGGAGGGATGGGGAGATAGACTCTGACCCAGATCTCGCTATAGCCGCCAACGGATCAATTCATTAAGGGCACACCCAGGCAGGGAAGAATTCTCAATTAGTTCATTGAGTTTAGGAAAGGATGCCAGTTTGGAACAGTTGGTGGAGCATGGTGAAACGCGCTCATTTGGAGTGGCTGAAACAGAAACGTACTCGAGAGCTACTCGTCTTCCTAAAATCTCTAGCAATGCAAGACCTGTCCTAATGCAATAAATACCGGTGCTCTCGAACTCAATCAGCACAGGTATAGGGCCAGGTGCTTCTCCAGCTCTTGGTACCGTCTCTTGTGCCCCACCTGTATAGCTAGGGTTAAGTAACCCATTCAGGAGAAGATAAGAGAAACACCATCTGGTAAGGTTGGATCTATAAAACAACGTTGGTTGACAGAGCTATCTTGACATTATAGGTGGGGTCTTTGGATAGCAGGTATGCTGTGTCAGAGAGCATTGGTGAGATTATCCATCTTATAACCCCCGTTAGACCGACAGATGATAGATTCCCTTCCAAGCCATTGAAACCTCGCTTTTCTTATCTAAATACAGGCGTTAGAATACGTTTTTTGATTGAATAGGTTCTATCTGCTTCCATTCATTATCCGTGTGCTTGTGAATTTATTAGAATCCATTTCAGTAGGACAACAGGGCTCTCGCCTAGCTGATTCTAAAGTGGAAGCAATTCAGGTATCAGCAGATACGGGTACTAATTCACATTTCTGTCGCTACCCCGTGGTATTGGAGCTTGTAGTGATAAGGATTTTTATAATAGATAGTTTGTTTTATCCTTGAAGTAAGAGCACTGAGAATAGCTTAGCTTTCCAGTCGAAAGAAAGCATAGAGAACCATCAAACAAATACTGGATGGAGAATGCACTCTTCGTTGCCCAAAGGAAGACGGAGGGAAATGGGCATTTCTCACAAACTAGAATACGAGTCCTAAAGGGCAAGCAAAGGTGGGGCATACACCATTGAATGGACCGAGGGAGAAAGACGCTAAGCAGTGCTATTGAATGAGACGATCTACTCTACGTTATTTCAGTGATTCTTCGCTTAATGAGTACTTGATTCTATCCGCAGTGAGACTTTGTTCCTACTCTCCTTCTATATAGATGTTGGTAAACCTTCTTGTTCTATTTTACAAGTAGGACTTGGCGAACAAAAAGGAGAGAGTTTGCTTTCTATCTTTTACTGAGATAGCTTTCTCTATACTCGCTACCCTATTGTTCTGGTGAAGAAGGGTGTTGGTAAACGCGAGGTATTCGGCAAGGAGATCCTATATACCTGCACTTTGATTTTCATTGAAATAAGCATTTCCTCTATTTTTGGACACCGGATATAGGAATGTCTTCTTAAGGAAGCTGTTTGTTTTCTCGCAGGTGCGCTAAAGCACATCCATTTTCTCGCAGAGACAGAAACATAGGCATCCAGCCAGCCGAGATCTCCTTGATCCAATCCTGGATTTGCAACTGCATGTGGCCCAACGCACGTTGAAGGCCATCAAGCCCTCTGCCCCGACTCCCGGCAACCAGCATAACCACTCCTCTATGCTTCAGTGCCCAGTCCACTTGCATTGGACCAGTGGCTTACAAGATGAAGGAAAGAACTGGCTAGAAAGAACGGCTCACAAGGCCTAAGGAATTGAAACCACCCGCACAACCAAGGGAGACCCTCTACTGTACGCAATTCTTGATTGAAATCTAAGACTCTGCTCAGACTATCTATTGGCTTCTCGCTTTTCAAAGCGCTTTTTCCGTTGATAGTTTGTTCCCAGAAGTTTTGAATCGATGGAAAGAAGAGCACTCAACCACAGCCAGTCAGAAGATTTCTCATTTCTTTTTGATTTCCCATCTGAATCAGTCAATCAAGGCATCCGATCATTCGGGCAAGGGAAAGTCCTTGACTTGGATACGGTCTGTCAATTACTTGCATTCTCTTTCCTTCGCGTTGCTTGCTTGGATTGCCCATTGTGCTAAGCTTGTGCCTTTTGGATTCGTGGACAGCACGACCAGTTAGAAGCCAGGATCCCTTTGACTGGTGTGTGCCGAGCCAACTGATACTGATACGGTGCCATTTCATTTTACTACGTCCTATTTTTCTCGCTGCTACGGTCCCATCATGGATTTGAACCGCGAGGCTAAGTACCTGAAAAGGAAGCACTCGCCAAACAAAGAAAGGAAGTCATTCGCCAGTTTGAAAAGAAGGGAATATGAGCCAAGCTCTGGCTGTTGATTGCTCGACCAATACAAGCTCCATAGTTTCATTGCCAGTTGAATAAAGCTCTGTGGTTTTTGAATGAAGGAAGTAAGCTGCACTGTTGGATTAGTCAGTTCAGTCAAGAGGAAGTCAGCTGCTTTGGTCGTTTGCTTGCTTGGTTGAGATCTTGGCTTACCCTTGTTCATATTGTCAATCCAATCCTTCCTTTTCCTTTGTGTATCTACTCATAACAATTACCTATCCCTTGATTTGACTTTAGGGCGAGGATAGTCCCAATCCTTGTGATAATCAAGCAATTATTTTCACTCACGGAAGACGATTGTGTGGGTGTTCAAACGTCTGCGGAACGGTCGTATTCAGGTAATCTTGCCCCCGTAAGAGCTCTACCTAATCGTCGATATAATGGGTAGAAGGCTGTGCTTATTTATCGGCAAATAGCTAAGTCGACACCCCGAGGTAGCAACTCAACTCTTCGTAGATCAAAACAAATGTTCCGTCCCTCTCTGATAGCCTTTTTATTACTTAAAGTACAGAATGGTACCTGAACCCTTTGCCTTAATAGGAGTTGTTCCCAGTACTACTTGGTTGTTCTGAAGCATCCTTTCTTTCGAAAGACATGCGAATGAACTACGCATTCGACCCTTATCAGCAAGGTCATCACTTGTACCAGGTCTTAGAAAGGCAGCTGCGGCACGTCTTCTCTATGACGTTAGGGCAAGGCTACCTCGACAGCAATGGTTAGTGCGGTAAGGATAATCGGATGTGAACTAGCTTGCTCTGCTTGCGGAGAAAAACCAACCAAGAGGCGATGGAACCCTCAGAAAACTGCTAATATTGCCCCGGGCAGTACTGGCCATAGACTTGAGCGCAAAGGACAAGAAGGCATGAGCTGGTAGACAATTCTGCACAAATGCTAGGTGCACGAATGCTATCGAGTACAGTGGGAAGGTACTCACGCTAAACCGACAGTGACACTGGCTCCATACCGGATATGATTGGTATGGTAATATGACTGTGGTCCACTGGAGATGAAATATTATTCAGTGGTTAGGAATCCATTCCTTTCTAAGGAAGGTCTATAAGAACTGTTTCTTTCCGAGGTTTCCCCGAGGAACCAAACTGGGCTAACTTGAATCTATTTACTTGACTTCTATTTGAAACTACTCCTTTCCTCGGTGCATATTATCATATAGAAAGAAGCGAAGCGTAGCGATTCGTACTACCGGAAAAGTGTCGCTAACCGCTAGGCAATAGAGTCAGCTTACAGGGTGGGGCGCAAGCAAGCGTAGCGAATCACATAGAGTTGCCCCTACCTGCCAGCACGCAGATAGATAGGGCGGGCGAGGGCAGGGATGGATATCTGAGCGGTTGAAAGAGTCGGTCTTGAAAACCAAAGTATTGATAGGAATACCGGGGGTTTGAATCCCTCTCCATCCGCGAGGTCATAAGTTCTCTCTTGCCTTATCTATAGATAAGAACGAATCTCCTC
Source organism: Elymus sibiricus (assembly GCA_039707655.1). Taxonomy (NCBI): domain Eukaryota; kingdom Viridiplantae; phylum Streptophyta; class Magnoliopsida; order Poales; family Poaceae; genus Elymus; species Elymus sibiricus. The sequence continues at coordinate 39,066,408 of CM077674.1, forward strand.
GACTCGACTGATATGATGGATGGAATGGGTAGAAGGTTGAGGTTATTGTGTGTTGATTTAGTTAGGACTTTGTCTCCCTTTCGTTATCTTCCGCCCCGGGTGGATGACCTGTGGGAGCTAAGTCGAAGATCTTGGTGTCGTCGTGAGTGGTCGATAAACAACGATTGCAGTTTGATTTAGGGAGTCCCAACCCTGTGAAGCTTAACAGACAAAGAAAACGATAGAGACTTCCGGGTATAGGGTGACGACCTTAATGAATCAAGTATTCAGGTGGCAGAGTTTTTAGCTACATAAGCGCTCAAATTCCTGAATACTTATTGCCCAAAAAATATGATCAACCCCAGGTACATTTATTAGGTTTTGATCTGAGGCTATCCTGGTCTGCAGGACCCAACACAAGTATTCATCCTTTCCAATCTGAAAAAGGTGTTGCCGAAAGCTTACCCTCTTCCACACGGATGCTACAGCCGCTATCACTTTTGCAGGAGGGGAATTACAGAGTTCGCCTCTCGACATCTTGTTTGGTAAGCAGAATTTTGACCCAGGCGCCCTAGTGTTGCCTAACCGTTCGGCCGGAGATGTCGGATGCGAGATCTTTAGCTACTTGTATCAATTTGCCGCAGTGTGCTTAGATACAATGGGCTGACAGCTGAGGCTTGGCAGGATGGGGGAGTTAATTAAGGTCGAGGGAGCAGGAAAGAGTTTGTTATTCGCTATTGGCTTAGTACGGCCTATACATAATAGGGCCATGACGGTTTTGGCAAGGCCTTGAACTTCATATATCCCTTTTTTACTCAATCCAGAATACCGATAAAGTCAGATTGAATCATTTTGTCGACCTTTCCTTTGGATTTATTATCATAGGTAGTGTTCGAGATCGCCTCTGTGCGGTGAACGCTCGAATGTAGCTAACATCAGTTTTGTCCTCGCGTGGTTGAAGGAGATGCTGCTGCTGGATGGAATGCTTTCGGGACGCCATGATCCTTCTATCAGGAATAGAATAATCGAGGGCACTGACTGACTGCATCAATCATCGCTCAGTGAGATATTAATTGCCGCCAATAGCGCTTCGCTTGCATGCAAGGCGGCTAATAAAAGCGCCAGGTAGACGCGCGGAGATGCATTTTGAGTACTGGTGGTACTGGACAAGCTCTAGGGGAATAATCTCTTTCTTATTTCTTTCCCATGACGACTAGGAACGGGAAAATCAAGAATTTCACTTCGAATTCCGGACCTCAACATCCTGCTGCTCATGGTGTTTCACGATCAGTATTGGAAATGAACGAAGAAGTGGTGGAACATGCGGAACCACATATTGGATCACTCCAGTGTGGCACGAAGCCGCTGACGCTGAGTAGGCTCCTATGCCGCTAGCACGGTGGAGGTTCCGTAGCGCGTCATGAGCACTGGGCAAAGGGACGGTTGAGCAATTCAAGCGAACCGCCCTACCTGACTTTGGATAAAGATAGAAGGGAGAAGGTTGTGAAGGTGGCCTCGTTATCCACACAACTGGTCGGAGGACCGACCTGGGTTTTTACGAGCGTAGGCGGGTCCTGGAGTGCCTGTCAAGGGCGCTAGCGCATACCCCGGGGTGATCATCACCACCTGCACCTCACATCTCGGCACAGTGGAACGTGTAACCCGCCTGCTGTCCAAGTCAACCACTGAATTTCCTGTAATTCATAGCGCCTAACAGAACGTAGCAGCAAGGGACAACCCACCCATACAGACAGCCTGCGGGGAGGATGGCACTACTGGCAAAGACCGTCTGGCGAAAACGCCGCAGGCGCGAAGCGTGGTGGGCCTGCGCCGGGGGAGCATAGGGAGGAAAGGGAGCCCGGACGGTGGAAGAGCCAGGGGAAGCCGGGTCATTTGACGGAAATGGAAGGTCTGAGTGGCTCATTCATTCTTGAAAAAAGAGGGGGGAGCGAGCCAATGTATCAATGAATAGATACAGTCAACAGTATTAAGACAGCGCTGCCTACACGCGAATTAGCTTCCGAGGTCGAGCAGTCTCAATTTCACTACAGGATTTGCGAATGAATGCTGGGCTGGGCCACCTCAAATGGCGTGAGCCGCATGCGGGGAGACCCACACGTACGGTTTTCAGGGGGATCCGGCCGGCCGGCGCCCACCCGACTAGAGGGACTGAGAAATTAATCGAGTACAAAACTTATCTTCAAGCTTTACCTTATTTTGATCGTTTAGAGGGCGATCACGGAGTCACTGAATGAAGTCCTCCCTCCCTTTCTTTCGGAGGTGCTGACCCACTGCGAGGCAGATATGACTAAGTGACATATTGAATATGGCGACGACTACAGCATGTCGTAGAAGGAGATAAGAGGTGGAGCCAACGACCCACTAAGACTCACGTATCTACAACTACATTCCCGAGCGGCAGTCAAACGGAGGCGTGAATGCAAGATGCCAGCGGAATGATCGACCGGACAGAGGCTAGGGCAGCTTTCTTCCCACCGCGTCCTTCCTTGTGTGTCGGAGATACAAAGCGAGTGCACCGGAAAAGAAGGGGAACTGAGTCGATCTATTCCATGGCGAAGCATCCGAAGCATAACTGCACACTCACACAATCTTTGCCGAGAGATAGGAGCATTCGGTGGAACCGTTGAACTACACTTGCTTCTTGATAGATGTGTGGGACAGAGGGCTCGTGGTACCTGCTGCCCGCCCTTCCTCCACTTTGATAACCGTGTGAACGGAGAGTGGGCAGAGCAAAAGGGAAGGAGGTCCTTATACGGAGTCGCACACTTCAGTAGTGCGGGAGACTGGAGAATGGGTCGAGTAAACTCCCTTAGGGCCGATTAAATCACAGACGAGGAACTTTTCTTTCTTTTTTTCTTTTTGATTTGAAGGGTATGTTCTCAAAAAAGAAAGGCAGAGGTAAATACTTCGAAGAGGCGGCTCGGTAGGGATGGAATGGTCAATAGTCAAGTCAAGGATGACTTCTTTGTTGGCGAAACGATGGGGGAGAGAAAGCACGCCAGTGATTCTCTGAGCCGGTCTTCATTTCCAACGCCTCGGGAAACAGGTCGAGATAGATGACATCACCTTTTTATCCTCTTCCTTACCGGGAAGGCGCACTTCTCTTCTTCTTCTGGCCTTCACCTCCTGCCCGGTCCGGAAATAGAACCCAGCCCCCTTTCTGATCCATTCATTTCTGCAAGCAGGCGGGATCCAGAGCTAAGCCCCCCTCCTATTCGAAGCCGGGTGTGGCCTCGCCCTTTTGCTCTTCCTTCGGTTTGGCTCCACGAAGGCGCCGCCTAGACTAGGAGCCCCACTCATATTCATAAGGCGCCCAGCTTTCAAGACGATGTTAATAATTAGTAAACTTTTTCCAATATCATGGAATAGCATGGCCCGGGGCTAAGGTAACTCCAGTGGGAGAGCCGTGTTATGGGTGACCTTATTGCACGGTTCAGAGAGCACTTGTGTATGTGATGCAAGTGAACGTGTACGAAAAAGCTGTCGTAAAGTTTCGTTGTTCGTTCCGTCGTTGACCCTATCTATGTTTCTACGATGGCCCAAGAACACGCTCATTCTTCAGCCGTAGAGAGACTTTTGAATTGTGAGGTACCATTACGAGCTCAATATATAAGAGTGTTATTCTGTGAAATAACTCGAATTTCAAATCATTCACTTGCTTCAACTACTCATGCTATGGATGTGGGAGCATCAACTCCGTTCCTTTGGGCTTTTGAGGAGCGGGAGAAATTGTTGGAATTCTATGAAAGAGTCCCGGGAGCCAGGATGCATGCCAGTTTCATATGACCTGGTGGAGTGGCACAAGATCTGCCTCTTGGCTTATGTCGAGATATTGATTCCTCCACACAACAATTTGCTTCTTGTATCGACGAATTAGAAGAGATGTCAACCGGCAACCGTATCTGGAAACAACGATTAGTGGATATTGGTACTGTCACTGCACAGCAAGCAAAGGATTGGGGATTCAGTGGTGTAATGTTAAGAGGTCGTGCGACATGAAGACATTGATAGCAATATGGGGGAAGTTCCCATCAGGCAACAACGGTTCTGCCTGACCCTACAAAAGCATGCATATGTTGTCAGTGAAGATTTTGTGTGAAGCCTTGGAGACGACGTACCCGGGGCTAGGGTGAGCTGAGGGGGGACAGCGTAAGTGAGCGAATGTGTGTAAGCCCAGTCAAAGATTCCTATTCTAGGCGGGGCGGGCCATCAACCTTCGAATGGTGTTGGTCCTACGGACCATGAACGGATTCGCCTCTGGCCTCTGGGCACGTCGGAACCGCATGAGTTCACCGGGGTGGAGCACGGTCCGCCAAAATCGGCATAGGTTAGGTGCTATTGATGGAACATGGTAAGCCCATCTTTCTCCATACGAAAGTGCTGCGGGCACATAGAGATGTGGGTAGAGGAAGTCTCAAAAAGCGAAGGCCGAGCTGTAGGTCACGTGACCTGCACCGAAAAGGTGGCTGACTGGGCTTTCTCCTGGATCAAAGCGGATCAGCTCGCCAAATTCGTCGATCGAATCGGGCGCCCCGGAATGTCGAATGAAAGTGGTCTTTCTACAACCCTATTTATATGATTTTTAGGGCCCCTTTCCCCCTATCCCTCCCTTATGTTTAGGAGCGGGATCTGCCCAAGAACGACCTGTGGTGGTACGGAAGGCACGGACTCCGCAAGCGTCCCGCACCCTCTGAGAAAGAAACTCCTCAACCATCACAAGATAAAGAAGTATGATGCTCTGTGTCTGACTCTATTGGTCATAGTTCCTTGCTGTTGCAGCCGGTGCTCGTTTGCGCGCGTGTGAACCACTAGATCATAAGGAAAGATGCCTCTCGGGGCATCTGAGAATGATTCGAGCCGTATGAAGGGAAACTCCCACATACAGTTTGTTTTGGGGGGGGGAAGGAGCCCGACAGGGTCCCCCCACTGACTTGGCCCAGGCCTAAGTGAAAGTGCAAAAGTGAAGTGGTGGGCCTACCCATCCCAACCTGGGGTATGCTGGGATTCGCGAAGAGCAGCACCTTACGATGTTCATGACCAATCGGATCTTGACGTACCAGTAGGTACCAGAGGAGATCGCTATGATCATTACTGTATCCGTATCGAAGAGATGCGACAAAGTGTTCAGATCATTGTGCAATGTCCTAATCAAATGCCTAGTGGCATGATCAAAGCCGATGATCGTAAGCTATGTCCTCCATCACGATCTCGAATGAAACTATCCATGGAATCGTGCGCCATGTGAAACGTAGATCATTGCTGTTCTTAACCGAGACTCAGGTTAAGCTCCGTCTCGGAACCGCCGTGGGGTTAGGAGTAAAGCATCCCGAGGTTGGCGCATCTCGTTGGGCGTGGAGAAGCATTGGGAACCCCAATATCTTTCTTCAGAGCAGTTTCTTTTCCTGTCCCCTCGCCCCGGCATAGCGCTTCGCTTCCGGTTCTTCGGAAGAATCAACTGACTTCTCCCATCTTCATTGATCCGGGGGAAAGGGAACCGTCTACCAGTTGGGAAGCTAGACATCAAGGTTGTGGCTTGATGAGGATAACTAAGCTGACACGCCAGAGTTGGCTGCTGGCACAACAGGGTGGTGCCTTACCGCACCGCAGGCGCACGCACGGTAGCGTTCGTGGTGGTGCTTCAGGATTCCAATGTACTGCGTCCAGGATCAGAACGAGCTTGCCGGCGGACCACTGCCGTCCCATTCTTTAGTGAGCTGGAGCACTGCCATCTTATCCACGGAAAACGCGTCAAGCTATCGCTTCGGGTCGAAGCACTAAAAGAAAAGGACCGGGAAACGCGGCGGCATAGGAACCAAGGGAACCCAGGAGGGAGAAAGACGATGTATGGGATACGGGATCCTCGCAGTAGGCTGGACCAAAATCCAGCCGAGAGAGGGCAGCCTTTAGAAGCAACAGGTTGGGAAACCAAGAGAAGGCTTCGCCTTTTCTTATCTTCTTCCCGGCACAAAAAGAGGGATTAGCATTATTGACCCCATGAGAAAGCACTAACACCTTCCTCATCGGGGCTCCGCGCACTGGGAAAAGGCTTCCGCGACAGGAAACCGGCTACTAGTTAGGAAGTGAACATAAGGTATCAAGAGGTCCCTCACAGTCAGGTGCAATGCAATTGCCCCCTATTAGTCAAGTACCCCTCTTCCTATTTAGTTTAGGGGTTAAGGCGAGAAATGGCTTGATGAACCCTTCCATTCACCACGCACCGGCCCCATTCACTTGCAACTCGTAGAGGCTGTAAGTAAACAGTGCCCCACTAAATTCAAAGTAAAGATGGGGTTGAAAGACGAGAGTGCCTACCTCCGCGCTGAGAGTGCCCGCCCTTTCTGTCAAGTAGGCTACTTTTTCCGGAACGCAGTCCGGAATAAGCGTTCCTGTGTATATAGATATCTTCGATGCTGTCATTTCGACATGTCCGCTTCAACCCCTCTTTCGCCTCCCAAAAAGCAAAGTTGTCTTGACGAGCGCAGATGAGGAAGCGGGAGCAATAAAACCAAGAATCTCTTTCTTTTCTTTCCAAATACTTTATGAAGTTAAGGGGCAAAGAGAAGCGCTTTCGCTACTGAGAAAGCAAATGGTCAGCGCGAGGGTTCGACGACTTAGCCGAGCATTAGTGACGCGTCATTCTCATAGCGAGGCGCTTCGAGTTAGTGAAGCGCTGTAGTAGCGTCGGAGACTATGTGCTATAATGCTGAACTAAGGACGTTCCGCCTTATCTATAGAAGCAGTCGACTGAGTTCTGAACGAATGGGATCCTTGGTGGGTAATGGCTCAATCTATAGATGGAAAGCCTTATGATGGGAAACTACCACGTTAGGTTTGGAGAGAGATGGGACCCGTTATAGTTTAGGGGGAGCAGATGCAAGCTTTTTCTTTCCATAGCCGGCCAAATGACTACCGGATCATCGGTCTACTCTACCTCAATTCACCATTTCGAACTTTATACAGAAGGTTTTTCCGTACCAGCTCCTTCTACCTATACCGCAGTTGAAGCACCTAAAGGTGAATTTGGTGTCTTTCTTGTCAGTAATGGGAGTAATCGTCCCTACTGTTGTAAAATAAGAGCACCTGGCTTTGCCCATTCACAAGGACTCGATTCTATGTCCAAACATCACATGCCAGCAGATGTAGTCACCATCATAGGTACTCAAGATATTGTGTTTGGAGAGGTAGATAGATAGGACGTAGTCTTGCTCGATCAGGACCCTAGATTTATTGCGAGCCAAAACTGCCTGAAAGAAGAAAAATGGAAAAGGATGCAAAATGCAATGGGATTCCTGATCCAATAAGAAATCCCAATTCGGAGTTTGTTTGGATCAAATTCCTATGTTATACTAGTCCATTCTCGATGATGAATCGATTTGATAGATCAGATATTGTTATTCCAAATATTGATCCGATTCAGTATCATCAGAATGACAAAAGCTGACATAGTTACTAGTGGTTCGAGGAGAAATCCTTTCAATCATCAACGCCCTTTTCTACTAAAACTGCTATTCGTGATACCGATCAAATCGACTATTCTCATCAACTTTGAGTCTCTTCCCTCTCGTATGACTGTCAAAGTGGAGTTCCTTCTCTATAAGAAGAGCTGGTCTAGAGTGTGATTCAGATCAAAACAAATGGATGAGCCTCGTTTTGCTGAAGCAAGTGTACGCTGCACTAAGGAGTCGAGTCGACTTATCCGAACTTTCCTACCAAGTTCGAGCTCTTGCTCGCTCTATTTCGTGAGCTGAGCTATTTATACCGATATATACTATTGAGTGAGATGGAGAAAGACAATGGTGGTATTCCATAGGGAGATCCTGTGTTGGATGATAAAGAGGGTTTGCCTTTCGAGAAAGGGGCTTGGCTATCTCCATCTCCATGTTATAGGACGTATCAAATATATCTATCGATCTATACCATATGGTGACCCAACTAACCCCCACTCCAATCCAATACTTGCTAGCGCAGGGAATCGATCATCTGTGGATGTTCAGCCAAAGACTCTAGCCCTAGATTCCGATAACTTCTACGATTCTCTCATTATTCAGTGTCCAGATGGAAGGGATGTTTGTTATTCACTTCGGTCAGAAGAGGAATTGACACTCAAGAGCACGCGTTTTATGTTTGCATTCCTATTTGAGAGTGCCCCTCCCTCCTATTTGGTTGGAAGTTTCCTGCTCAAGTTGAGAAAGCAAGGGCTGACCGGACTGCTGCTCACTCTTGCGCTTCAACGGCAGTATTGTCTCCATCTTTCGCCCACCCAGGGGTTAGGGTTATCTTTTGAAAGAATCTCTTGTATCAGCAGATACGAGAATCGGTCGTGCATATTATCATATAGAAATGTGAATCGAGATGCATCTGGATGAGAGTTTGGCTTTCTTTTGGCAAAAGCTGGAAAAGGAACATCTGATGCTCCTAAGAGAAAGATTCAGAAGAAATCTGCAGTGAGGGAAAGGGTGAAGAGAACCTATGATGAGTCTACTCTACCAGATCTTCCCCCTCTACCCACAATGGCCAAAGGAAGGAAAGGCATAAAGAAGGTAACAAGAAGAAAGCCAGTCTCAAACCCATTTCTTGAGCCTACAGTGCAGGAAGCTGGAGAAGTGGAGGTGCAAATGGCACAAAGTGCTTGTATCTAGTATATTTGGTAAGCCACCCGCCTCTTTAGATATGTCTATCTCCATAGTCTCTGTAGTATTAACCGACTATCCCGGAATAAGAGTAAAGGAGAGAATGCGCTTTAGTGGTTACGAAACTTTGCTACAATTTCGAATGCACTTTCCAGTGAACTGGTGAAGTAGTGGCCGGCTAGCCGAAGTAGTACTAATGAAACCGCACAGCAATGAACCTTTTCCAAGGTTTCGATTCCTGCTCTGATCCGAAGTCAATTCTCCTACGGCACATCTTTCTCTGATGACATCGAGTCGAACGATATTAAAGTGATCCAGTTGAGAACGTAAGCAAGGCATAATTGGAAAACCTTTAACCCATCCGAAGTGGAGTTTTCCTTCCCATCAAGGTATGTAAAGAATTGAACAGAAGCTCTAGTGATGAAACCAACCTATGGTCATGGAAGGTCAACAGGAATGATCGAAACGTTATTAGTGATCAAGAACTGGAAACTCCTAGAAAAGAAATACCAATCCCATGCTCTTCGGTCGTTCTTACGCTCTGAAAGGAATCCTTCCAACGCTTTCCTCCGAGGTGGTGTTGAGAAATGATATACAATCTCTCATTGACGCATCCAATCTTTTGCTACCTGTCATATATTATAGGTGGATAAACTGATTTTTGATCAGTAGAAATGGGAGATCTGATGTTTTAGAATGACCTTCCCCCGATCAGAGAAGGGGCTTGGTCTGGAACGGATTGAGATGGAAAGCGGTAATGAATCGCCGCGTGGTGGAACGCTTGTTGGAGAAGGGTAAGCGCCTCCATGTCGTAGGGGTGGGTAGGCCAATAGAAGACTAGGGAACTTAGCCTAGCCACTCAGTTCTGCCCCGAGCCAAGTCTATTTAGTGTCAGCAAACACATACCACTATCTATATATAGGTTTTTCTTTTTCGTAGAGGTTGTCGCTTAGGTCCTTGGACCCTTCCTTCATGAAGCAAGAGGAAGCACTCACTTTTCTATCCACGGCATTCTTGGTTCTGCACTTAGTCTTGAACCTGTGTTGGTTTGGGACGTCAATCTCATTCGTCAGCGGTGTGTGCCGCATACTATGATTGCTTTCTTCTTTCTGTCAAATCCCAGTCTATCTTTCACTGAGCTTCCTTCGCTTGGAATTCAAAGTCCAAAAAAAAGAAAGAAAGCATACTGTGAGGTATGAATGATCAAATGTCTACGGGTGTCATTGAATATAATGGGGTACGAACTTCTAAGGTCATGGCGTAGGGTATTGGATAGGCTGGTCCACTGGTCGAAGTCATTGCAGGGTGTGCTACGGAGTGCTATTGTTCAAGGTCATTTCCTTTCTCTCGTCATCACGCCAACATACACAAGGCTTGCCTTCACAGGGCCCCACCTTGACTTGCCATCGTGGCTACACTCTTTTCATCAAAGCAACTCTTCTTAAGAAGACCCCTTGGTCCCCACAACGAAGTTCCTCCATAGAGAACCCAACTGCACAGCACCATCGCAAAGGTTTCTTCATAACTCGATTAGTCTCACTCAAGAGAACTCATCTACACGGAAGGTCTTTTAAGTGCCAGTTGTACCCGCACAGAAGTTCTGCGCCCTCAACTACACCAGGATGCCTCCTGCAGTAGCATCACAACTTTTCTCACCATGGACAGCTCGCCAGTCTTCTTGCATCAGCCACACCTAATTACAAATGACCTTGGCCTCTCCATGCTCGTCATTTACATTTAAACTGCACACCCCCTTGTTGAGGTCTTACTCCAAAGGTACAGCCTCTAGCACATGACCATTCCTCACTCAAGTCATCGACACCCTCGTCGATGTACGTGTTGAAAGAAGAAATTCCACTATCTCTCAAACGAAATGAGGTTTTTGAACTCGTATATAACATAGTTTCATTGATGCCAAAGGGGGTTTTCCTCAAACGATTGGAACCAGAATAAAATAAAAAAAAGAATGAAAGAGTCAATCTATCTTAGTCAAGGCGCCCACTCTGCCACAAAGGGAGGCACTGGCAAAATCTAAATAGAAAAGAGATGTTTCCAATTAAACCATAGATGTCCACTTCATACTTATAGTATTCTATTTCGGCTTGCTTGGGTTCATTCAAGGCATCTTCATATCTATTAAAGAAATCAATCAGCTCCTAATTAGGTCCCCCAAGGCGAGCGAAGTGACGTTTTTATTTCTCTTCCTCCGGTCAGAAAAAAAAGATTTATAGGACCGGATGCATAACAAGAAAAGACAGAATAGTAGTGGTGCCTGCGCGCAAACAATCTTAGAACTGAGCTCTTGTAAAGGTGGGCGTTCCTATGCTCAAAGCCCATATCTCAGATGCATGCCCATTGGAATAGCCCATCACCAGGATGAAATTATCCATTTAGCGCAGTTCCCCTTTCCTCTCTTCTTATATCAACTTCACATCCTAAACACCAAAAGGAAGGGAGAAGCAAACTCGACCTGGTGCTTTTTTTATCATTTCATTGACCTTCGAACCGCTCTTGCCCTCCCCTTTCACTTTCTTTCCTAAATGTGTGACTGATACCAATCCCTATGTTGTACACTCTTCCACTAACTAAAGAGAACCATGCCTGAAGTAGAAAGAACCAATTACAAGTGTTCATAGTGGTCTAATAAAATCAACCCTGACCGTGAAGGTTCCTAGTGTTGATACCAGTTGTTGGAGATAATGGAAGGAAGCAACAAAACAGAGAGAGGATCAAGTGTAATCTTAACTACATCTCAGCTCTTATACAAAAGCTTATGTTACAATACATGGTACCAGTCCAATTTATAGAAAATAGCAAACCGACACAAAGTCATTATTGACTCAAGTAACAACTATTTCGATTTTGTTCACAGCTCATTCCTAGCTAAGACATAACGGCAGGTAGGCAAACAACTTGTTTCAGGTCAATACAATACTCTTCTTCGAACTTGCAAGCTTGGGACACAAGCGTAAACTGAAAAAGAAGTAAGACCAGGTACACTGCTAAACATAAGTATAAAGAGGTGGAAGGCTGGCTGTGCTTGTGCTCACCTACAGGTCTGTCCCAGCATACAGTATCGAAAAAGACTGTCTCTTATTTTTGATTTGTCTGAATCAGCATATATTAACTAATACTACTTTATCCAGTCAATAATGAATTGAAAGGTTGTCTTTAATTAAAAAGTGCATAAGCAAGCAAGGAACGGAAGGCATGCTAACTACACTACTAGAGTCAAGAAAAAAAATACTACACTACAAACCAAACTACTTGAGTAAGAATCTATTCTTTTTGCTTATTCGTAAGCGCATGAAGAAACTTATTTCACTCTAGCATTGAGCATAAATAGTTGACAACATAGTTGAAAAAATTCTTTCTTTCCTCTTCCTACTACATACACGGCTATAATCGTTATATATTCGATTCTTTTTTTTATAAAAATCTTTCTGCATCTCTTTTCTTTCCATTGTGAGTAAAAGGGAACAGCAGTGGCTCAAGTATGTTCATTGGTATCATACTGTGGCAGTAGATCCTGGTGTCTTTCTCTCAGCTTTCAGAAGCACCTTTCGTCTCTCGTAGCTGTAAGGAAGGCAAGGAGAAGATCCGCATATTGTCCTTATGTGTCCTCTTTATGATGAGGTTGCTAATAAGGGTGGGTAAAGTAGTCCCAATGCTTTTTCCCTCGGTAAGGAACACTTATGGCATCTAAGGTACGCAATTTCTTGTGTTCGCGTTTAGCTCCTTGAACAACTTTGTATCATTCGATACCACTAAGCAGCGGTTAATCGGACATTCCAGAGAGTGAGAGGTCCTTCGGGAAAGAAGAAGCCTAGCCTAACATTGAAATCAAAGTGCCGTAGAGCTCGGTAAGCCGGTGGGCTAAGACAGGCTACGTAAGGCTAAGTAGAGCTTTCCCCCTTCCTAAGTGAAAGTTGAAACGCTGTCTATGGTCTGGATATAACATCCCCTTTATCAATTCCTTTCTGGTCAAGATAAATAGGTAAAGCCAGCTTTGAAGGTTAATTCAAAAGGGAAGTAAGAAGTTGCAGGAAGGTTTGAAGAGATGACTAACGTAAAAAGCCTTTGAGCCTCTTTTTGAAAGCTTCTTCCATCAAGTTACTGAAAGTCCCCGGGCTAGACTCGTTTTTCTTCTTCTCCATACTCAAGAACGCAAAATCAAAAGATAGTTAGCCTTTTCAGCCGAGCCTTTAGTAGCAAACTCTGTCTATATTTTAAGCCTGCAGTCTATCTTTCCTTTCTGGAGTTGTCCCGGAGAAGAAAGCTTCCCTCGAAGTGATGAAGTTCACCCCGCTCTCGAATCTCAATTCGTAGTTGGCCTGAAGCTTAGCCTCAATAAGAATGTGTTAAAGGTACATAGTCACTATAGCGAAACTATTGGCCTGGAATGAAGAGTTTGAGGTTGGCGGCGCGGCTCTTGATCCACTATACTATTCTCATAGTAGAAAGATGAGTTATATATCTTGACTGCTAGTTCGATGTAATGATCTGTCTATCTCTGCCGCGCCTCCTCTCGAGAGGAAAGAAACTACATCTTTTGTTCTCAACGACCTTCATAACCTGAAAGTGGGCCGGACAGTTCTTTGAGATCGGTACTTCTTAGAAAGTGGTAAATCCTGGCACTTCTTACTCCTATTTCCTCCCACGTGTCAACAAGCAAGTAGGGCGCTTGACCTTAACGTGGTAGGACTCTGTTGCATTTAGAGAGAGGGTGGGAAGAAAGCTTGCTATTGAGGCTATTGCTTGTGTTGAAGAAGACCCTTTTGATTCAAAGAGGCGGCGGTGAAAAACCATTCTTTGACTTTGGAGTTCCAAATAGAAAAACAGTTCTCATTTCTTCTTGTAGTCGATTGGTCGTCCGTTCATCTGCTTCAGTTTATTTGCCCTATTTTGCCTCTCTTTTTCTGCGGCGAATGGATTGGGTTGGTTCCCTGGTCAAAACAGAAAATACTAACCAATTTGTGTGGTTTCATTAAAATAGCTAAGTGCTAACTATGGTTTATAGATGGGAAAGGAAAGAGCAGTAGTTTCGGGTCAAGATCAGGTCACAAGCTTGAGAAAATGCCCTCTGACCCCCGTCTGTTCCCCTCCCAGCAAAATGAAAGCATACTAAAAAGTCTCAATACTTCAGATAGAGTTCATATTATCTGAAAAGCAATAGAAAGAAGAAACTGAATCAGGCCATGCTGCTCTCCTGCCACTGAGCTTGCTACCCCTTTGATTTCTACCAATGAACCTTCCCTAAAGACATGTATGTATTTCTCTTTCCAATTCACCTTCGTGTTCCCCAGCGGAGTATTCAACCAATCCATTCCTAGCACCATGTCATAGGCAACCAGTGGCAATTTTGCAGTTTAGCTATTCCACTCCTTGCACCTTCCAGGTACCCCCTCCGATACACAGCTTTACTGATTATGTTCTGACCATTAGCAACCATAACCACAACCACTATGGGAAATGTTTGTACCTGCTTGGGTTTGATTTCTTAACCTAAAGTTTCCTTTGCCTCAGAAACCAGCAATTCCCAGATCAGAAATCCTATTTCTAGCTCACTCTCCCTTTCGCAGGAAGGAAGTTCCATATACCATCAATGAAGTCAAACCGCTAGAGGGTCGCATATATCTAAATACTAGTGGAGATCATACCAGTACTTACTTCCGTGGAGATACGAGAAAGGGGGAGAAGATGCGATTATGTATCATAAATACTAAGGCCAGACAGACAAAAAGGGGCTTTTGGATATGAAGAAGGTTTTCACGTCTTGCTTTGGGTGGTATGCTTCCTCACTGTTGCTATTCTGCCCTTTCCCGGTAGTCAACCACCAATGAACGCAAGGAGATCTGGACCTGCATGTAATGTTTTTTTGCCAATACTCTAAAGCAGCTTCCTTACATCAACATGGGATTGCAAAAGGGAGGGAATTGAAAAAGGCGACTCCTCCTTAGTAGGAATAGTAGCTGAGGCTGCTTCAACTCATAACGAAGCTATTCTAGCACATAAGTCCGGGATGATCTGAGGTCGCTGGTCTCACATGGAAGAGATACGAACCTCCGCTGGATAAACACCAGAACTGGTATCGGCTTCTTTTGTTCGTAACGAACAAGCAACGGATTGGGGATTGGAATAGAAGTTTCTTATATACAGATATTCGTGTTTACTGATTTCGCATACTGGGAATGGAACTTGATGTAACCCATTGGAAACTCTCTTTGAGACTCATTATCTTTTATATACGACAGGCTAATTAAGTCCTTAAATTGAGGACCAACTGTGCTCCGAAAGTGAGAGAAGAGATCTCAAAAGACCGACACCCACATCAAGAGAAACAGACGAAGCAGCTCAAGCAGAGCTAGAAACGGAAGCCGAAGCAGCATCTTCTTCCTTTTTCCATACAGAGAAAGGTGCCTTCGCTTAGATTTTTTCCTGTTGATCAGAATTCCTTAGAAGAAATTGGAAGAAAACCGTAGCGAAATGGTTGAACCTTAGCGAAGTATTTTGGGTTCATTACAACCTTCTCCTATTCAGAATCGGAGAATAGGAACGAAGTAGCTCGCCTAAAGAGGAACTACAATTCTTCTTTACTTCGATCAAGAAACTATATTCTCAATAAAGTTGCTTACTACGAAAAGAAAGATGCCCCACCTTTAGTGATTAGATGGATCACTAGCCATTACTCTCAGTCACTGATTCAAGAACGAATACCGAGATAGAAAAAACCCTTGCTGGTCTACTGCTTGATGGCTTTACATCGCTAAATAACCTGTAATGGACAGCAAGAACTCTGAATCAAGAAAAGTACCAAATCGATTGGAAATGTACGCTCCTGTGGGAGTCGAACCCACCGCATAGGTGCCTTGTTCTACCGAGAGATGAACTAAGGAGCGGCAACCCCTACATCAGTTCTTTGTACCGCCCAGAAGGGCACGAGAGAAAAAACAAAACCAATAAAAGATCAGACGAGACAGAATTGGTAACGTGAACGTCTTTTCGTCTTCTTGCCTGAGTTTCATATAACTCAACCTCGCTTTCCAAAAAAGAAGTACTGATTGAGATTTCCCTTTTATGATGGCTATCCCGTTTCTATTACTTACTGAATTTCTTGTCTACTGGCTGGAAACTTGAAAGGCTTACCACTGGATCGAAGGCAGAAGAACTTTTAGGATTGGCTAGAGGGGAACTACTCCCCCAATCCCATTTTTTCACGGGAACCCGATGTTATTAGATTCTATTCATTCATTCATTCTGAATCTTTTATCATATCGCTTATTACGGCTATCTTTAGAATTTCATTGACTATATATGTTTCTTTCCATATGAGCTATTCCCTTTGCTTTCAATCTGTCTTGTGCCACTCCAGCTTTCACTCAAGCCATTCTTTGCCTATCGACCCTCACTCTTCCTCTTGCTTCCTTAGGAAAGAGCATAAAGAAGGCACCGAAAACAGGTGGGAAAGGAAAGGTATACTTTTCACAGCCGACAAGCGGCGCATTTAAGCCCTAAAGAACTAGCTTCCTGGAAAAAACTCACTCGATCACCGGCTTTCAGGGGATTCCCCCACTTAAGAATAAAGGGGCATAGACTACGAAAGGGCTACGTTCACTTGATGAACGGTAAAAGGTATTCTATTACATAACGAGAGCATACGAGCGGAATACGATACTATCGAGCTTTCCGAAAGTGTGAGCTGAAATTCCAGGGTAATCGCACCCTTGACTCTATCACAAGCTATTGGAATTGGCTGGAACTTTCTATACCAAAAAGGGATATATAGGGGTTTGTTTTATTGATGCAATAGAGATCTTTCATAGATGGATCCCGATATGATCTTATTGATACGAGAATTAGAATCAAATAAAAGTGTTTTCTGATGCATGCACTCTTTTCTTTAGGTTAATCAGCCCTTACTTGCATTGATTTAAAGGTCCTATTTCCCATTCCTTGCGGACTTGGTAATCTAACAACCCTTCAGGGGAGAGGATTATAGGACACCATAGCTTATCTGCCTTGATTTCCGAAACCAGAACTACTTCGGCCTTCCCTCAACTGATTGACCTAGCCGACCTATAACTTATGCTGTGTATAGATTGAAAAATTGCTGGGTCTACCCTCAGGGCGCCCTATAACTTATGCTGGGTGCCAGGGAAGAAAAGAAAGGGAAAGCGGTCTTCTTCAAGCCGAAGGGGAGCCCGGATAATTGAATGAAGGTTGGGACAGAACTCCAAAATAACATATCCTTTCCTACTAGTTTGCTGTTCCGGTTGGGAAAGCAAGAAATGGGATAATCATTTCAAGTCAATTTCTCCTAGTTTTCCTTCTTGAATTCCAGTCAGAAAATCAATGAAATAGGATTTGGATCAGAAAATCAGGAGAAGAAAAGCAACCGAACCATAGATCCTGCTTTGGCCAACCCTCAATTACCAAGTTCTTACTATCTAACCTAGCTTTTTTCCATCTATCTAACCTTTGTCTATGAAACCTCGAATGCCTCTATACAGTGACGAAAATAGGGTTGTACCTGTAATAACATCTCTTGATACCAGTATTCTAGCTTATGGTTCATGTGGGATTCCTTGCTACTTCCTATAGCTCTTCTTTTGCAGATACATTAGCAACTTTGGCCTCTATGATTTTGATTACCGAGGGACTCTGATACCAGTCTTGGTGCAATCGTCAGGGTCACCTGCCTATAGTTTTCGCCATAGAAACTTTACAAGATGAGGATGGTTATGATCCTAAAAGGTATGATGACATATAGAAATTCCTAAATAGGTAAAGTCACCACCATAAGCTGAGGTGAAAGATCGAGTTGTACTTTTCAAAACTCTGCCCTGTTTATTATCTGTGGTGATAAGTTTTACATAAGATCATTTAACGGGATGCACCTTATCAGGATGCAGATCTAGATCACAAGTAAGCAGTGATGCGCGAGACGGCTCTATCTCTTTTCACAAGTATAGATGGCCATCAAAAATTAGCAAAGCTATACCAAAGATAGGTTCACGTAAGAAAGTGCCTATTAGTTTGCGTAGGAATGCCCGTTTTAGTTTACGGAAGAGTGCACGTAGAATAACAAACGGGGTTATTCATGTGAAAGCCAGTTTCAACAATACCGAAATCATAACATTAACATTTCTATATTCGAATTTGAGATATATATACCGGACCTGAGTAGTAAGTGTTGACTCATGCGAGTCACTCCTTCTTCGCTTTGACTTCTTGGCTGGCTTGATGCTCAGTCTGGCCAATGGGATGACCCCCTTTTCTCTACTTTGTTTAGCTTTGCGAATGAGAAAGGTTCTTTTAGCCGACTTCGAACCCCATATTCATACCACTTTCCCACCTATGTATTATTTTTTAAAAGAAAACCGTAGGAATCTCTCCGAGGGTAGTAGGTCGGGGGAGCACCTTCCCTTTGCCTTATGGGACCCTCGATCATACTCTTTTCTGATAGCCAGAAAGGAATGACCTAACTTACCACTGAGTAGGCGCCCTTTTTCTTTTCCTTCTAAACTAGCTGCTCTCGCTCTACCAGTTCGTACTGAACTTTCACTTTCATTTATTTCATTTATAGGCGGGCTTGATTTTTCGATTTGCATTATCCGTTGGATCCAAATCCATATCATAATCAAGTAGATAATGCGATGACTGCCTATCTCTTTCGAGAAGGAGTCCTTTTTCCGATACTTACTATTGGGGTAGGAAAAAATAGCTGGAATCTTTCCATTCGTATACGTTATGAGCTCCTGCTTAAGGTTCTGGGCTACGAATTCCTTCCTTGGTCCCTTCCTTCGCTAGAAAAATTCCTAAACCTACCATCGAGAAATCTGGAAATCCTACCGATGATGCGGTAACATTTTGAAATGAACCATTTCGATGATACATCATTTCAAGAATTTCCTTTCACAAACGCTCTATTAATAAAGTATTCCGTTCCCATTGCTAAGGGGCTTTGAACATCTCGGGTGCGCGGTTACTCTCGGATGGTTCACGGCAATTCCAGGTAGTTTATACTAATAGCTCATTTTCCTGTATCGATAAGAGAAATGGCATCATGTCTTCTTCCGTAGCCTGAACTATCCAACTGGACTCCGGCTATGCGGATTGCTTTCTTCATTTCAGTTGGGTAATTCGACCGTCCACCTTCCATACAACTTGAGTTGGCTTTGATCGATTGCTTGGTGTCACGCTATTTACTACTACGGTTAGCGAAATTCGTTTATGACACCGATTCATTTCTAGTTGATCCATTTTGTAAGGTCGTTCAGAAGCAAAGGCCTACTACTCTAGTAGTAAAGTAAGCTGGTCAAGTCAAAAGAAGGTTCCTGACTATCTAGTAAATGAGTGCACGAAGAAAGGGAATGGCATGTTCACAAACTGGTACTTTTCTCCTGGCAGGTATGTTTTACAATAGGCATGTGCCATGAAGCAAGAAAAGGAAACATGCAGATAATGTTCTAACGTGCCGCTATTTACGACGAGTGGATCATCCCTATACTTAACTCACCCGTGTGCTATAAAAGAGAGTAGGTGGAAACATTAACGTATCTTTTCGCTCCCTTCCTTTCCTTGACGTATATGAGCGTAGCGATAGCGGTATCTTTTGATAGAAGCCCACATGCCCACTCTTCTATCCCACCGTACCACATAGGGTATCAGTGGCCTCGTGATCTCCATGAATAGAGATCACTACACAAAAACAACTATATGAAAAACAAACTTGCTTGCTTCTTTGAATCTCGAAATAACATAACATATAGAAAGTGTTTTTGTGATGAGACCATTCTCTTCGGGGAACCTATAGAAAGATTATCAGACGGCTT
This sequence comes from Elymus sibiricus, assembly GCA_039707655.1. Taxonomy (NCBI): domain Eukaryota; kingdom Viridiplantae; phylum Streptophyta; class Magnoliopsida; order Poales; family Poaceae; genus Elymus; species Elymus sibiricus. The sequence continues at coordinate 39,085,873 of CM077674.1, forward strand.
TCATTAGATTATGCTTCCTTGCCCGTGTGGAACATGTGTGAGCATTATGTTTTTCCAACAAGTGATCCGACTGGAAGAAGTGTTATATGAGGACTTCGAGATCAAATAGAGAATCTGTCTCTCCATTCCTCGTGAGCCACTTATTTCTCCGAAATCAGAGATCAGAGTGATTTTCCTCCTTTTTCCCAAATAGTCGACGGTCTTACACCATTGGGATACTTCGGATAAACTGGAGTACATATATGAGAGACCGGTGCTAAAACCTTTTATCGAGATATCTTCCAGATTCTTAGGGTCCTTGCTTCGGATCTCGCCCCCCCGGTGCGAAAGCAGTTGGTTCCGTAGTTTGAGAATTCTACTAATTCCAAGTATTCCATTATTATTATTAAATAAGAGAATATAAAAAGTAAAGAGGAGAAGACATAACCAGAAGAATTGTGAGAAATAAGTCAATTTATCAAGTTGAGGCATTTCGATTTGGATTTCAAATAATCAAGAAAAAAAAAGACTCCGAACCGTACTTTTGCTATTTTACGTCCCTCTATACAAAAAGAGATTTACTTTCCAAAATGGAATCTTTGCCATTTCTGATGTGAATGAGGGAGGTTGTCTGCCCGGGTAGGGGTGACCGGAACCCTCCCAAGTCATCGCTCAAGAAAGCACCACAGTCACACGAGAAAGAGTTTGGACTATGATGAAGACGAGCAAGCCTTTGTCGGGGAGTGATCGGGAAAGAGTCGAGTACAAGAGGAAGATGGAAGGAAGAAAGCGCCAGAAGCGCCAGGTGCGAAGATAGACCATCAAAGAACTCCACAGCAGAGCAAAAAAGAGAAAGGCAAGGCTCGCAAAGAACAAAGGCTCAACCATCAGATCCAACACAAAGCCCTCAAGATATTTAGAGGCTTGGACTACTCTCTCTAGTAAAAGAAAGGAAGCACAATGGGTGTTGCTCTATTTCTTATTAGTGAGGTATTCTTCTTCATTTCAGTATTATGGGCATTCTTCCATTCTAGTCTGGCACCAACAGTCAAACTAGGAGCTCAACGGCCACCTATTACTACGAACTTGTTTTCATCTGGCAGATAAGCTTTTGAGAAGAGACCACTTTGATAACGAGCTTTCGGGTTGCCGTATTGATACCGCCCTTCGGGGGAACAGGAGAATAGCATGCACGGGAGAAGGATTTAGGGAAAGGTACCCACCTTTTAATGGGAGAAAGGCAGCTTATGTGAAAACTTCCCTTGTGGTTTACAGTTCAAATAGATCAGGTGCCTATGTTGTTGATACACCGAAAGATACTAACGCTATGCTCCAATGCGGGATGAGGGCCAACGATTGTGATGAGTGGGGACCTTAGAGCTTAAAACCTACATACAGTGACCCTTATGGGCAGCGCCCTGGGCTGGCTATGTACGAGACGTCAAACCGTCTCCCGGGTCCAAAGTTTCCATTTCCAGGCCTGATAGTCAAAAGTAGGGCGGAGAACTAGTAAGAATTGTGCCTGCCATTCAATTCGTGACGTGGATGATCCACTGACGGAATCAATTAGGTGAAACGGCTCTGCAAAGTTTGTTTGTTCATAAAGGCTGCATGCAGCCATGCAATTCGTACTGCATGGCGATATTACTCTACCACTCTATAAATGGTATATAGATATCTTCACTTCATCACAAAGAAATTGAGTACTAGCACGCATTGCTATGGATGCTGCAACTGCAAACAGGCTTTCTGCAATTGCTACCGAAACGGAGCAACTGAAAAATGAGATTGAAGGGCACCGTAGAGTGCTAAACAACCAGTTGAGAAGTGTTAGAACAATGGATCCTGCAAAGAAAGAAGCACGCATTCGCGCTACCAGAGAGCGCATAGAGGGTTTGGAGGAGAGGCAGGAAGCGCTGCGGGTGGAGCAGCAAGTGCTCTTTATTCGTCTAGCATCTCGCTAGAATAGAAGAGTCCGTAGATTCTTTTTAGTTTTCTAAGGTTGGTTTAAATTCAATAAGTGTCTGGAGACATTTGTTTTCATGTCAGGTGTTCTTTGTCTTAGTTTGATTCTGATCTACTCCTATGCTAAGTGTCTTTGTTTGGTTTGATTTCTTGTGTTTGCATGTATGGGCTAGCCGTCAGTGTTCAATGCTTATGTTAATATAATAACGCCAAAATGTGCTGCAAATTCATGTTCAAGTTGAAATAAGGCCGAAGGGTTAAGTGTACTACTGGAGATTATATATTCCAGCTCTGAAGTTTCCTTTTGAGCCCCCGTTCTACTATGGTTTGGATTCTAGTTGAAGCGCGCGACCATCTATTCAGATGAGGAGACCGAGTAAGAAACCACTAAGCGGAGAGCAAACAGATCAATCTCTATCTATGAGTTTCTCAACCAAGATCCACTATTCAACCAAGACCCGCTAACTAATACTTTTACGCGAGCTTAGTTATTGGAAGTAGCAGCTGAGGAACTCTTATCCCTAGCCACAGTTGTTGCAGCACAAGGCTTTGTCGCGATTGGGTCATATGTCAGTACTCTCACATTCCCCGTGGTCTCCCTAGTATGCTGAGCTGAACTGAAGTGAAGTGAAGCTGCGGGCGATGATGGACTGATCCCATGCTATTCAGGCACCTGACAACGCTGGCTCCGATGGTGATGAGTCTGACGGTGGCTCAGATGTTTCTCTTCCTGATCCTTCAAGGTCCCCCGTTCCTGACATCGTCCAAAGGCCGTTGGCGCTCTCCCATCTGACAGTGCGGGCTCTGCGTGTCGCCTATGGCAACACTACCCGAGTGGTCTATTGCATAGTGGATCCACGGGTACCCCGTCGCTGCTTCGTTTTTATCAACATCCGGTAAGCAGAACGGACAGAGAACTGTCCCGATTTCTCGTAATGCCAGGCCCAAAAGTCCTCCATCCGCATAGCAGCAAAAGTAGGCATTTCTTTGATACTTACTCACCTGTGGCTAGATTTACCACCATTCGAGTACTACTATCACTGGCTGCCTCGCACGGTCTTCTCGTTCATCAGATGGGCAGACGGCTTTCCTTAATGGGGAGTTGGATGAGGAAATTTACATGGAGCAGCCAGATCAAGAGTACCCGCGCATTCGCCTAACCCCGGATTTTTTCGATCAAAATGAAGATTTTTGAGAAAATAAGCCCAAAAAGCATCTGATCTTGAAAAGAATCACCAGTTACTTGATCCATCCCTGCGGTAAGTGGGAACGAATGTGACAGCCGATGGTAGTAGGATTTCCACAGGTTGAGCTCCTTATCTTTTGACTTTTCTAAGGATAGCCGAGTAGATATACTAGAATGGGATGAATCGAGCACGAGAAATCACTAGGCACAGGGGAGCCGTAAGGAAGAGGAGTAATATCGTTATAAAGTTCACGAATTCGATTCATTTTGGAATCGATAAGTGAACACGGAATCTCGTCTTGTTCCCCTTGGTTCCGAGTCAATTTCGCTTGTCGAAATCATTCAATCCATAAGTTTTTGTTTTTTCGATCGGAATTTGGGTCAGCTGAACACTTATTTTCTCTTTCAAAAGTGGTGCTGGTGTGGGTAAATTCAATCGATATCTTGTTTCCCCTTTCCGAGGCAAATATCGGGGAAATCAGTGATTCATTGTTAGAAAGAGGGCTGAGCTATAAAATCTATAAAATGGAGCTTGATCGGTAGCTTCGGCCTCCCAGACCCAAATTAAGTTACCAACACGGAATGACATTTTCAACCTGACTTCCTGTTTGTCATTGGAAAGAACGGAAGAGCATTGTATTCCTCCTAGGAAATAATACAACAGGTCAAAATAAGAATGGAGAAGATTTGTTGATACGGAGCTGGTCCATTTTACAAGCGATCCCCTATTCTGCATCCCGAAGATCATACAGCCCAGAGCCAGAGCGATTATTACAGATATATAGGGACAACAAGAATCAGTAAATACCAGGGATACCTTACTAAGCATTTCCTAGATCTTGAGTTAGGCATAGCTACTTCCTCCCCCCATGTTCTCCTGATTCCCCATCCTTCCGCTGAAGCTAAACCAGTATCAGTTGATGGCGAGCATAGTAGAGGCAGCTTTATCGTAAAAAAAGCAACCGGCTTTCGAGTAAGAAATAACTTATAGAAGCACTTGAGCGTGGTTTTGGCCTATAGCCGGAGGGAATGTTTTTCAAAATCGACCCGATTTTGGGCATTCGTAGAGGGGAAAGACAGCCATGCGATAAGCGAGGGAGAGGTCTGTCTTCCCAAAGTAGCCATTCAAGGAGACAAGTTCTACCATTGTACCTTGACCTGTGGAACTGGAGAAGCTCCTTTATTGCTATAGTTCTTGTTGAACCTTTTCTAAAGTCAACAATTTCTGCAATCAGGGAGGAGGCATCGCCCTACTTGCTATACCTTAAACCTCATCAAGAAAGTAAGCCCAGCGAAACCGCAATCCCAATCAAATAAAAGATCAGATGGGCTGATCCCTGAGATCGATCGCTGTTGATTTTCTAGTTTTTTGGCTGACTCGGGACCTTCCATAGAAAACCGAGTACGAGAAACGGTCGGGTCTGCTGCCCCTTCCTTCTCAGCGTACAGCTGCAGATTGGATAAATGGTTTATCTTCGAATGTATGCTACAAGAAATGGGCTGAACCGATCTACAGGGAATGCAATAGCGAAAAGAATTCCACTCTATCTCAGATTTTTGTATCCTTTTCAAGGGCCAACCCTGGGCCAAGGTGAGCGCATCCGTATGGGCCTATTGCTCTTGACCTCTTCAGTTGTGCAGGCACAAATATGAACTGGTCTAAGTTTGTTCTTGACGATCCCCACAAGCTTCTCTTATCTACTTGAATGCAAATCAGAAAAGAGGAAGTCGCAATGCATTTTATTTTTATAAAGAATAAAAGACACGTGGATGGTATCGATCAAGAGACATGGCTAAAGGATGGAAGTGAATTAGAATCAGACGGTCGTCGAACGAATTCCCAATAAATGGAAGATCTACGTGCAACGAATTTCGTATAAAAAGTAAAGTAGGCGATTTCACCGAGAGGCCTATTGAACTAGCTCCCATGCATGGATCTGCATTGTGTGCTTTCGCCGGGGCGAGAGTGAAAAAGAAATGTACCAAGAGTTCCGTATGAATTAGGTTTGTCTTTCCGAAGAAATGAGATAAGGAGCAGTAAGGCCTGGTGGCTCTGCCTCAGCCGTTGCCTTGCCTTGCCTCTTGCTCCATGAGACTAATAAAACACTTTCTAATCTGTCTCATAACCTGACTAGACTACTCTGTTTTTCAATCAGTTGAGTGCCGGATAGGGGTAAAAGTGACTCATTTGGCCTTTCCGCTAGTCTTTTATATACTCGAAAGCCGTTTGCATGAGAAAAAGAACGGAGCTGAGCTAGAGGAACAGGTTTTGGGTTTAGCTGTAGCTGAGGACAACTTATTTTAGGAATGTTTTGGATCACATCGACATCCATTGGTGTAAAATATGCTTTGAGCTTTGGCATGTCCCACGTCCATGCACTCTGGTCGATATAGTCACTAACCAAGCACGTCGCATCGTCCACAAGACGTGTCACCGGCCGGAGCAAGCCATCTCGGGGGATCCTGTTGTCCCTCCATGCATCCGTGCTCTCCCCCGTACCAATGCGGCAGATAAGGAGTATTAATTGACTGCGCCCCGTTAGAGGAAGAGATGGCTAGGACAACGGCATACTTGTCTTAGCGGAACAGAGAGAAACCGGCTGCAGGCGTGAAGCCGAGGCCTGATATACTATCTAAATAAGTCATACAAGAAGAAGTCGGTAGCTTAAGAAGGAGACATACCATACTAGGTTCGATAAGAACCCAACTTGATCTTGATTCGGCAGATCAACGAATTAGAACTAGCTTGCTTCGAGAAAGAGTTTACCGAGATTCCTCCCCTAATCTTAATGGACCACTCAACTGTATATCTTGTGCTTGATCGGTCGGATCAGAGGCCTTCAGTTCCAGCCGGAACAGAGAGAAATCTTATTGAAGTAGCAGCAGCTGAGCTGTGATCACGTTGCTGTTCTGATACATGCATGCTTGTCTAACCTCGCTCTTGAACTTGTGCATGTCTGCTTCGTCTTTCTTGATCGGTTCCTCGTGTTGCATACATTGAAGTGGTGTCATGTGACGCTGGGCAGAATCTCTGAAAACTCCTGACTGGTTCGGTGTGGTTTTGTTTATTCAACACCAATTGCCTTAGCTTTCTTTTTCTGAAGGAGACAGAGAAGAGAGTAGCTAGATTTCTTTTTCTATTTTGATTTACAAATGGTCCAGTTTTATTTCAAAATGGTCCGTACTTTTCGATCTTTGGGCTTATTAAGCTTAAGAATCTTACTTAATAGGAGAAAATAGCCTCCTAAACATATGGCTAGCAACTGGTTCACCAGGAGTACGCAAGAAAGGCAAAAGCACTACGAATTATTGATTTAGGAATGGGAATGGGCTAGAACCCTGGGTTCTTCCTTATATAATTAATGGTCTTTTCATTCTAATACTCTATTCGAGAGTTCTCAGTATTTAGCAAAGCTGTTCCTATCTAACGGATAAAAACTGGATCAAATGACAAAGACATTGTTTGTGGATAAAGAGGTGGCTTTTCCCGGATGAAATGAAACATTTGATTTGTGTAACAGGAGAAAGATTTCCCACTCCTTAGCCATAAAGATATGTGGCCATGAAAAGGGGAGGGGATTCAGTGGAACAGGATTGGCCGGGCGGTAGAGTCGTGGAAACACTTGTTGATTCCTATTTTGGACCCTAGCTCCATGGAACAATATGCTACTGCGGAAACATGGAAGAATTGCAATCTTAGATCAAAACACTATGTGTGGAAAGCTTGATAAGGGTCAGTTACTTGTACATTTGATTAGTATGAGCCACTCACATCGTTTTTTAAGGATAGGTGGGAGTAGGACCCTACAATAAAGAGCAGATAGCCCACATGAATCAGGGGAATAACAATACGAGGCCTTTGACGAGTAAAGGAGAAATGCAAGATTTGGATCCGCGATTTCAACAAGTAGTTCGTGCTTCGTCGGCAGGGAAGACTATAGGCCATGAAAACCCACCCCTGGTATCTCCACCTGTGGATTGAGAGTCAAAAAGTGTGAATTTTGTATGTCCCGCTGGCACACGATTTCGATTACTTTTCTTGTTTCCTATTTCGGAGATCTGATAAGGGAATGCTAAATCGATATCTGGGGTCGAGCCAGGGTACTTATCCTCCCGTCTATAAATCAATGACCAACAAAAGACCAAAGCGGTGATAAATCAAGGGGCGGACAGGAGCAGCATCGTAGCTAGGAACAGGTGCTGCACCGTAGCTAGTAGGAAGAAGTACAACATAGCTACATTCCCTATAGGGTTGGGGCCCCTCTTCTCCAATACAAATTGAATCATAGCAAGGGCTAAGCTATCTTAAAACCTACTATCAATCTGTTTATAGAACTCAATACTACTATCCATGAGATCATCATAACAAAAACAAGAATTGCCCAGCGAAATAGGAATAGAAAGAAATCCAGGGTAACTTGTATCATGAGATGGGTCCATTCCAATTGGAATTCCGTACTTCAGTGCCCAGTCCACTTGCATTGGACCAGTGGCTTACAAGATGAAGGAAAGAACTGGCTAGAAAGAACGGCTCACAAGGCCTAAGGAATTGAAACCACCCGCACAACCAAGGGAGACCCTCTACTGTACGCAATTCTTGATTGAAATCTAAGACTCCGCTCAGACTATCTATTGGCTTCTCGCTTTTCAAAGCGCTTTTTCCGTTGATAGTTTGTTCCCAGAAGTTTTGAATCGATGGAAAGAAGAGCACTCAACCACAGCCAGTCAGAAGATTTCTCATTTCTTTTTGATTTCCCATCTGAATCAGTCAATCAAGGCATCCGATCATTCGGGCAAGGGAAAGTCCTTGACTTGGATACGGTCTGTCAATTACTTGCATTCTCTTTCCTTCGCGTTGCTTGCTTGGATTGCCCATTGTGCTAAGCTTGTGCCTTTTGGATTCATGGACAGCACGACCAGTTAGAAGCCAGGATCCCTTTGACTGGTGTGTGCCAAGCCAACTGATACTGATACGGTGCCATTTCATTTTACTACGTCCTATTTTTCTCGCTGCTACGGTCCCATCATGGATTTGAACCGCGAGGCTAAGTACCTGAAAAGGAAGCACTCGCCAAACAAAGAAAGGAAGTCATTCGCCAGTTTGAAAAGAAGGGAATACGAGCCAAGCTCTGGCTGTTGATTGCTCGACCAATACAAGCTCCGTAGTTTCATTGCCAGTTGAATAAAGCTCTGTGGTTTTTGAATGAAGGAAGTAAGCTGCACTGTTGGATTAGTCAGTTCAGTCAAGAGGAAGTCAGCTGCTTTGGTCGTTTGCTTGCTTGGTTGAGATCTTGGCTTACCCTTGTCCATATTGTCAATCCAATCCTCCTTTTCCTTTGTGTATCTACTCATAACAATTACCTATCCCTTGATTTGACTTTAGGGCGAGGATAGTCCCAATCCTTGTGATAATCAAGCAATTATTTTCACTCACGGAAGACGATTGTGTGGGTGTTCAAACGTCTGTGGAACGGTCGTATTCAGGTAATCTTGCTCCCGTAAGAGCTCTACCTAATCGTCAATATAATGGGTAGAAGGCTGTGCTTATGTATCGGCAAATAGCTAAGTCGACACCCCGAGGTAGCAACTCAACTCTTCGTAGATCAAAACAAATGTTCCGTCCCTCTCTGATAGCCTTTTTTTTACTTAAAGTACAGAATGGTACCTGAACCCTTTGCCGCAATAGGAGTTGTTCCCAGTACTACTTGGTTGTTCTGAAGCATCCTTTCTTTCGAAAGACATGCGAATGAACTACGCATTCGACCCTTATCAGCAAGGTCATCACTTGTACCAGGTCTTAGAAAGGCAGCTGCGGCACGTCTTCTCTATGACGTTAGGGCAAGGCTACCTCGCCAGCAATGGTTAGTGCGGTAAGGATAATCGGATGTGAACTAGCTTGCTCTGCTTGCGGAGAAAAACCAAACAAGAGGCGATGGAACCCTCAGAAAACTGCTAATATTGCCCTGGGCAGTACTGGCCATAGACTTGAGCGCAAAGGACAAGAAGGCATGAGCTGGTAGACAATTCTGCACAAATGCTAGGTGCACGAATGCTATCGAGTACAGTGGGAAGGTACTCACGCTAAACCGATAGTGACGCTGGCTCCATACCGGATATGATTGGTATGGTAATATGACTGTGGTCCACTGGAGATGAAATATTATTCAGTGGTTAGGAATCCATTCCTTTCTAAGGAAGGTCTATAAGAACTGTTTCTTTCCGAGGTTTCCCCAAGGAACCAAACTGGGCTAACTTGAATCTGTTTACTTGACTTCTATTTGAAACTACTCCTTTCCTCGGTGCATATTATCATATAGAAAGAAGCGAAGCGTAGCAATTCGTACTACCGGAAAAGTGTCGCTAACCGCTATGCAATAGAGTCAGCTTACGGGGTGGGGCGCAAGCAAGCGTAGCGAATCACATAGAGTTGCCCCTACCTGCCAGCGCCCAGATAGATAGGGCGGGCGAGCGCAGGGATGGATGTCTGAGCGGTTGAAAGAGTCGGTCTTGAAAACCGAAGTATTGATAGGAATACCGGGGGTTCGAATCCCTCTCCATCCGTGAGGTCATAAGTACTCTCTTGCCTTATCTATAGATAAGAACGAATCTCCTCGACTCGACTGATATGATGGATGGAATGGGTAGAAGGTTGAGGTTATTGTGTGTTGATTTAGTTAGGACTTTGTCTCCCTTTCGTTATCTTCCGCCCCGGGTGGATGACCTGTGGGAGCTAAGTCGAAGATCTCGGTGTCGTCGTGAGTGGTTGATAAACAACAATTGCAGTTTGATTTAGGGAGTCCCAACCCTGTGAAGCTTAACAGACAAAGAAAACGATAGAGACTTCCGGGTATAGGGTGACGACCTTAATGAATCAAGTATTCAGGTGGCAAAGTTTTTAGCTACATAAGCGCTCAAATTCCTGAATACTTATTGCCCAAAAAATATGATCAACCCCAGGTACATTTATTAGGTTTTGATCTGAGGCTATCCTGGTCTGCAGGACCCAACACAAGTATTCATCCTTTCCAATCTGAAAAAGGTGTTGCCGAAAGCTTACCCTCTTCCACACGGATGCTACAGCCGCTATCACTTTTGCAGGAGGGGAATTACAGAGTTCGCCTCTCGACATCTTGTTTGGTAAGTGGAATTTTGACCCAGGCGCCCTAGTGTTGCCTAACCGTTCGGCCGGAGATGTCGGATGCGAGATCTTTAGCTACTTGTATCAATTTGCCGCAGTGTGCTAAGACACAATGGGCTGGCAGCTGAGGCTTGGCAGGATGGGGGAGTTAATTAAGGTTGAGGGAGCAGGAAAGAGTTTGTTATTCGCTATTGGCTTAGTACGGCCTATACATAATAGGGCCATGACGGTTTTGGCAAGGCCTTGAACTTCATATATCCCTTTTTTACTCAATCCAGAATACCGATAAAGTCAGATTGAATCATTTTGTCGACCTTTCCTTTGGATTTATTATCATAGGTAGTGTTCGAGATCGCCTCTGTGCGGTGAACGCTCGAATGTAGCTAACATCAGTTTTGTCCTCGCGTGGTTGAAGGAGATGCTGCTGCTGGATGGAATGCTTCCGGGGCGCCATGATCCTTCTATCAGGAATAGAATAATCGAGGGCACTGACTGACTGCATCAATCATCGCTCAGTGAGCTATTAATTGCCGCCAATAACGCTTCGCTTGCATGCAAGGCGGCTAATAAAAGCGCCAGGTAGACGCGCGGAGATGCATTTTGAGTACTGGTGGTACTGGACAAGCTCTAGGGGAATAATCTCTTTCTTATTTCTTTCTTATTTCTTTCCCATGACAACTAGGAACGGGCAAATCAAGAATTTCACTTCGAATTCCGGACCTCAACATCCTGCTGCTCATGGTGTTTCACGATCAGTATTGGAAATGAACGGAGAAGTGGTGGAACGTGCAGAACCACATATTGGATCACTCCAGTGCGGCCCGAAGCCGCTGACGCTGAGTAGGCTCCTATGCCGCTAGCACGGTGGAGGTTCCGTAGCGCGTCATGAGCACCGGGCAAAGGGACGGTTGAGCAACTCAAGCGAACCGCCCTACCTGACTTTGGATAAAGATAGAAGGAAGAAGGTTGTGAAGGTGGCCTCGTTATCCACACATCTGGTCGGAGGACCGACCTGGGTTTTCACGAGCGTAGGCGGGTCCTGGAGTGCCCGTCAAGGGCGCTAGCGCATACCCCGGGGTGATCATCACCACCTGCACCGCACATCTCGGCACAGTGGAGCGTGTAACCCGCCTGCCGTCCAAGTCAACCACTGAATTTCCTGTAATTCATAGCGCCTAACAGAACGTAGCAGCAAGGGACAACCCACCCATACAGACAGCCTGCGGGGAGGATGGCACTACTGGCAAAGACCGTCTGGCGAAAACGCCGCAGGCACGAAGCGTGGTGGGCCTGCGCCGGGGGAGCATAGGGAGGAAAGGGAGCCCGGACGGTGGAAGAGCCAGGGGAAGCCGGGTCATTTGACGGAAATGGAAGGTCCGAGCGGCTCATTCATTCTTGAAAAAAGAGGGGGGGAGCGAGCCAATGTATCAATGAATAGATACAGTCAACGGTATTAAGACAGCGCTGCCTACACGCGAATTAGCTTCCGAGGTCGAGCAGTCTCAATTTCACTACATGATTTGCGAATGAATGCTGGGCTAGGCCACCTCAAATGGCGTGAGCCGCATGCGGGGAGACCCGCACGTATGGTTTTCAGGGGGATCCGGCCAGCCGACGCCCACCCGACTAGAGGGACTGAGAAATTAATCGAGTACAAAACTTATCTTCAAGCTTTACCTTATTTTGATCATTTAGAGGGCGATCACGGAGTCACTGAATGAAGTCCTCCCTCCCTTTCTTTCGGAGGTGCTGACCCGCTGCGAGGCAGATATGACTAAGTGACATATTGAATATGGCGACGACTACAGCATGTCGTAGAAGGAGATAAGAGGTGGAGCCAACGACCCACTAAGACTCACGTATCTACAACTACATTCCCGAGCGGCAGTCAAATGGAGGCGTGAATGCAAGATGCCAGCGGAATGATCGACCGGACAGAGGCTAGGGCAGCTTTCTTCCCACCGCGTCCTTCCTTGTGTGTCGGAGATACAAAGCGAGTGCACCGGAAAAGAAGGGGAACTGAGTCGATCTATTCCATGGCGAAGCATCCGAAGCATAACTGCACACTCACACGATCTTTGCCGAGAGATAGGAGCATTCGGTGGAACCGGTGAACTACACTTGCTTCTTGATAGATGTGTGGGACAGAGGGCTCGTGGTACCTGCTGCCCGCCCTTCCTCCGCTTTGATAACCGTGTGAACGGAGAGTGGGCAGAGCAAAAGGGAAGGAGGTCCTCATACGGAGTCGCACACTTGAGCAGTGCGGGAGACTGGAGAATGGGTCGAGTAAACTCCCTTAGGGCCGATTAAATCACAGACGAGGAACTTTTCTTTCTTTTTTTCTTTTTGATTTGAAGGGTATGTTCTCAAAAAATAAAGGCAGAGGTAAATACTTCGAAGAGGCGGCTCGGTAGGGATGGAATGGTCAATAGTCAAGTCAAGGATGACTTCTTTGTTGGCGAAACGATGGGGGAGAGAAAGCACGCCAGTGATTCTCTGAGCCAGTCTTCATTTCCAATGCCTCGGGAAACAGGTCGAGATAGATGACAGCACCTTTTTATCCTCTTCCTTACCGGGAAGGCGCACTTCTCTTCTTCTTCTGGCCTTCACCTCCTGCCCGGCCCGGAAATAGAACCCAGCCCCCTTTCTGATCCATTCATTTCTGCAAGCAGGCGGGATCCAGAGCTAAGCCCCCCTCCTATTCGAAGCCGGGTGTGGCCTCGCCCTTTTGCTCTTCCTTCGGTTTGGCTCCACGAAGGCGCCGCCTAGACTAGGAGCCCCACTCATATTCAAAAGGCGCCCAGCTTTCAAGACAATGATAATAATTAGTAAACTTTTTCCAATATCATGGAATAGCATGGCCCGGGGCTAAGGTAACTCCAGTGGGAGAGCCGTGTTATGGGTGACCTTATTGCACGGTTCAGAGAGCACTTGTGTATGTGATGCAAGTGAACATGTACGAAAAAGCTGTCGTAAAGTTTTGTTGTTCGTTCCGTCGTTGACCCTATCTATGTTTCTACGATGGCCCAAGAACACGCTCATTCTTCAGCCGTAGAGAGACTTTTGAATTGTGAGGTACCATTACGAGCTCAATATATAAGAGTGTTATTTTGTGAAATAACTCGAATTTCAAATCATTCACTTGCTTCAACTACTCATGCTATGGATGTGGGAGCATCAACTCCGTTCCTTTGGGCTTTTGAGGAGCGGGAGAAATTGTTGGAATTCTATGAAAGAGTCCCGGGAGCCAGGATGCATGCCAGTTTCATACGACCTGGTGGAGTGGCACAAGATCTGCCTCCTAGCTTATGTCGAGATATTGATTCCTCCACACAACAATTTGCTTCTCGTATCGACGAATTAGAAGAGATGTCAACCGGCAACCGTATCTGGAAACAACGATTAGTGGATATTGGTACTGTCACTGCACAGCAAGCAAAGGATTGGGGATTCAGTGGTGTAATGTTAAGAGGTCGTGCGACATGAAGACATTGATAGCAATATGGGGGAAGTTCCCATCAGGCAACAACGGAATGTCGAATGAAAGTGGTCTTTCTACAACCCTATTTATATGATTTTTAGGGCCCCTTTCCCCCTATCCCTCCCTTATGTTTATGAGCGGGATCTGCCCAAGAACGACCTGTGGTGGTACGGAAGGCACAGACTCCGCAAGCGTCCCGCACCCTCTGAGAATGAAACTCCTCAACCATCACAAGATAAAGAAGTATGACGCTCTGTGTCTGACTCTATTGGTCATAGTTCCTTGTTGTTGCGGCCGGTGCTCGTTTGCGCGCGTGTGAACCACCAGATCATAAGGAAAGATGCCTCTCGGGGCATCTGAGAATGATTCGAGCCGTATGAAGGGAAACTCCCACGTACAGTTTGTTTTGGGGGGGAAGGAGCCCGACAGGGTCCCCCCACTGACTTGGCCCGGGCCTAAGTGAAAGTGCAAAAGTGAAGTGGTGGGCCTACCCATCCCAACCTGGGGTATGCTGGGATTCGCGAAGAGCAGCACCTTACGATGTTCATGACCAATCGGATCTTGACGTACCAGTAGGTACCAGAGGAGATCGCTATGATCGTTACTGTATCCGTATCAAAGAGATGCGACAAAGTGTTCGGATCATTGTGCAATGTCCTAATCAAATGCCTAGTGGCATGATCAAAGCCGATGATCGTAATCTATGCCCTCCATCACGATCTCGAATGAAACTATCCATGGAATCGTGCACCATGTGAAACGTAGATCATCGCCGTTCTTAACCGAGACTCAGGTTAAGCTCCGTCTCGGAACCGCCGTGGGGTTAGGAGTAAAGCATCCCGAGGTTGGCGCATCTCGTTGGGCGTGGAGAAGCATTGGGAACCCCAATATCTTTCTTCAGAGCAGTTTCTTTTCCTGTCCCCTCGCCCCGGCATAGCGCTTCGCTTCCGGTTCTTCGGAAGAATCAACTGACTTCTCCCTTCTTCATTGATCCGGGGGAAAGGGAACCATCGACCAGTTGGGAAGCTAGACATCAAGGTTGTGGCTTGATGAGGATAACTAAGCTGACACGCCGGAGTTGGCTGTTGGCACAACAGGGTGGTGCCTTACCGCACCGCAGGCGCACGCGTGGTAGCGTTCGTGGTGGTGCTTCAGGATTCCAATGTACTGCGTCCAGGATCAGAATGAGCTTGCCGGCGGACCACTGCCGTCCCATTCTTTAGTGAGCTGGAGCACTGCCATCTTATCCACAGAAAATGCGTGAAGCTATCGCTTCGGGTCGAAGCACTAAAAGAAAAGGACTGGGAAACGCGGCGGCATAGGAACCACGGGAACCCAGGAGGGAGAAAGACGATGTACGGGATACGGGATCCTCGCAGTAGGCTAGACCAAAATCCAGCCGAGAGAGGGCAGCCTTTAGAAGCAACAGGTTGGGAAACCAAGAGAAGGCTTCGCCTTTTCTTATCTTCTTCCCGGCACAAAAAGAGGGATTAGCATTATTGACCCCATGAGAAAGCACTAACACCTTCCTCATCGGGGCTCTGCGCACTGGGAAAAGGCTTCCGCGACAGGAAACTGGCTACTAGTTAGGAAGTGAACATAAGGTATCAAGAGGTCCCTCACAGTCAGGTGCAATGCAATTGCCCCCTATTAGTCAAGTACCCCTCTTCCTATTTAGTTTAGGGGTTAAGGCGAGAAATGGCTTGATGAACCCTTCCGTTCACCACGCACCGGCCCCATTCACTTGCAACTCGTAGAGGCTGTAAGTAAACAGTGCCCCACTAAATTCAAAGTGACGGTGGGGTTGAAAGACGAGAGTGCCTACCTCCGCGCCGAGAGTGCCCGCCCTTTCTGTCAAGTAGGCTACTTTTTCCGGAACGCAGTCCGGAATAAGCGTTCCTGTGTATATAGATATCTTCGATGCTATCATTTCGACATGTCTGCTTCAACCCCTCTTTCGCCTCCCAAAAAGCAAAGTTGGCTTGACGAGCGCAGATGAGGAAGCGGGAGCAATAAAACCAAGAATCTCTTTCTTTTCTTTCCAAATACTTTATGAAGTTAAGGGGCAAAGAGAAGCGCTTTCGCTACTGAGAAAGCGAATGGGCAGCGCGAGGGTTCGACGACTTAGCCGAGCGTTAGCGACACGTCATTCTCATAGCGAGGCGCTTCAAGTTAGCGAAGCGCTGTAGTAGCGTCGGAGACTATGTGCTATAATGCTGAACTAAGGACGTTCCCCCTTATCTATAGAAGCAGTCGACTGAGTTCTGAACGAATGGGATCCTTGGTGGGTAATGGCTCAATCTATAGATGGAAAGCCTTATGATGGGAAACTACCACGTTAGGTTTGGAGAGAGATGGGACCCGTTATAGTTTAGGGGGAGCAGATGCAAGCTTTTTCTTTCCATAGCCGGCCAAATGACTACCGGATCATCTGTCTACTCTACCTCAATTCACCATTTCGAACTTTATACAGAAGGTTTTTCCGTACCAGCTCCTTCTACCTATACCGCAGTTGAAGCACCTAAAGGTGAATTTGGTGTCTTTCTTGTCAGTAATGGGAGTAATCGTCCCTACCGTTGTAAAATAAGAGCACCTGGCTTTGCCCATTCACAAGGACTCAATTCTATGTCCAAACATCACATGCCAGCAGATGTAGTCACCATCATAGGTACTCAAGATATTGTGTTTGGAGAGGTAGATAGATAGGACGTAGTCTTGCTCGATCAGGACCCTAGCTTTATTGCGAGCCAAAACTGCCTGAAAGAAGAAAAATGGAAAAGGATGCAAAATGCAATGGGATTCCTGATCCAATAAGAAATCCCAATTCGGAGTTTGTTTGGATCAAATTCCTATGTTATACTATTCCATTCTCGATGATGAATCGATTTGATAGATCAGATATTGTTATTCCAAATATTGATCCGATTCAGTATCATCAGAATGACAAAAGCTGACATAGTTACTAGTGGTTCGAGGAGAAATCCTTTCAATCATCAACGCCCTTTTCTACTAAAACTGCTATTCGTGATACCGGTCAAATCGACTATTCTCATCAACTTTGAGTCTCTTCCCTCTCGTATGACTGTCAAAGTGGAGTTCCTTCTCTATAAGAAGAGCTAGTCTAGAGTGTGATTCGGATCAAAACAAATGGATGAGCCTCGTTTTGCTGAAGCAAGTGTACGCTGCACTAAGGAGTCGAGTCGACTTATCCGAACTTTCCTACCAAGTTCGAGCTCTTGCTCGCTCTATTTCGTGAGCTGAGCTATTTATACCGATATATACTATTGAGTGAGATGGAGAAAGACAATGGTGGTATTCCATAGGGAGATCCTGTGTTGGATGATAAAGAGGGTTTGCCTTTTGAGAAAGGGGCTTGGCTATCTCCATCTCCATGTTATAGGACGTATCAAATATATCTATCGATCTATACCATATGGTGAGCCAACTAACCCCCACTCCAATCCAATACTTGCTAGCGTAGGGAATTGATCATCTGTGGATGTTCAGCCAAAGACTCTAGCCCCGGATTCTGATAACTTCTACGATTCTCTCATTATTCAGTGTCCAGATGGAAGGGATGTTTGTTATTCACTTCGGTCAGAAGAGGAATTGACACTTAAGAGCACGCGTTTTATGTTTGCATTCCTATTTGAGAGTGCCCCTCCCTCCTATTTGGTTGGAAGTTTCCTGCTCAAGTTGAGAAAGCAAGGGCTGACCGGACTGCTGCTCACTCTTGCGCTTCAACGGCAGAATTGTCTCCATCTTTCGCCCAACCAGGGGTTAGGGTTATCTTTTGAAAGAATCTCTTGTATCAGCAGATACGAGAATCGGTCGTGCATATTATCATATAGAAATGTGAATCGAGATGCATCTGGATGAGAGTTTGGCTTTCTTTCGGTAAAAGCTGGAAAAGGAACATCTGATGCTCCTAAGAGAAAGATTCAGAAGAAATCTGCAGTGAGGGAAAGGGTGAAGAGAACCTATGATGAGTCTACTCTACCAGATCTTCCCCCTCTACCCACAATGGCCAAAGGAAGGAAAGGCATAAAGAAGGTAACAAGAAGAAAGCCAGTCTCAAACCCATTTCTTGAGCCTATAGTGCAGGAAGCTGGAGAAGTGGAGGTGCAAATGGCACAAAGTGCTTGTATCTAGTATATTTGGTAAGCCACCTGCCTCTTTAGATATGTCTATCTCCATAGTCTCTGTAGTATTAACCGACTATCCCGGAATAAGAGTAAAGGAGAGAATGCACTTGAGTGGTTATGAAACTTTGCTACAATTTCGAATGCACTTTCCAGTGAACTGGTGAAGTAGTGGCCGGCTAGCCGAAGTAGTACTAATGAAACCGCACAGCAATGAACCTTTTCCAAGGTTTTGATTCCTGCTCTGATCCGAAGTCAATTCTCCTACGGCACATCTTTCTCTGATGACAATGAGTCGAATGATTTTAAAGTGATCCAGTTGAGAACGTAAGCAAGGCATAATTGGAAAACCTTTAACCCATCCGAAGTGGAGTTTTCCTTCCCATCAAGGTATGTAAAGAATTGAACAGAAGCTCTAGTGATGAAACCAACCTATGGTCATGGAAGGTCAACAGGAATGATCAAAACATTATTAGTGATCAAGAACTGGAAACTCCCAGAAAAGAAATACCAATCCCATGCTCTTCGGTGGTTCTTACGCTCTGAAAGGAATCCTTCCAACGCTTTCCTCCGAGGTGGTGTTGAGAAATGATATACAATCTCTCGTTGACGCATCCAATCTTTTGCTACCTGTCATATATTATAGGTGGATAAACTGATTTTTGATCAGCAGAAATGGGAGATCTGATGTTTTAGAATGACCTTCCCCGGATCAGAGAAGGGGCTTGGTCTGGAACGGATTGAGACGGAAAGCGGTAATCAATCGCCACGTGGTGGAACGCTTGTTGGAGAAGGGTAAGTGCCTCCATGTCGTAGGGGTGGGTAGGCCAATAGAAGACTAGGGAACTTAGCCTAGCCACTCAGTTCTGCCCCGAGCTAAGTCTATTTAGTGTCAGCGAACACATACCACTATCTATATATAGGTTTTTCTTTTCGTAGAGGTTGTCTCTTAATTCTAGCGATCTGGAAGAATTTACATACGCGCACACACCCAAGCACACGTGCGGTATGTTTGGGCCCCAGAAAAAGGCTGTTTAGACCCTCAAAAGGCTCAAAAGTCTGGAAAAAACTACTTTTTCGTGCAATTACACCTCGATATTGTAAAGGGCAGTACGTCCATATGGTCTGCAGGTCGTAGACGCCCCACCAATGAGCGGCTACGATTGGGTGTTAGGCTCACACTAGAGATGAAACGGTGGAAAAATAGTAGAATATAATCATTCTAGAGAGGGAATTGATAGGGACTATCAACGCGGATGAGAACGAGCTCCGATTGAGCCGGTTTCAGTGGCGTTGGAAAGCCCTCGGGAAACTAGGCTACTACGACGTCTAATTCTAGCGATCTAGAAGAATTTACATACGCACACACCATAGCACACGTGCGGTAAGTCTCGGCCCCAGAAAAGGCCGTTTGGACCCTCAAAAAGGCTCTAAAGTCTGGAAAAAACTACTTTTTCGTACAATTACACCTCGATATTGTAAAGGGCAGTACGTCCATATGGTCTGCAGGTCGTAGACGCCCCACCAATGAGCTGGTACGATAGGGTGTTGTGCTCACACTAGAGAAGAAATGGTGGAAAAAAGAAGAATATAATCATTCTAGAGAGGGAATTGATAGGGACTATCAACGCGGATGAGAACGAGCTCCGATTGAGCCGGTTTCAGTGGCGTTGGAAAGCCCTTGGGAAACTAGGCTACCAGGACTTCTAATTCAAGGGATCAGGAAGAATTTACATATGCGTACACACCCGAGCACACGTGCGGTAAGTCTTGGCCCCAGAAAAGGCCGTTTAGAGCCTCAAAAAGGCTCAAAAGTCTAGAAAAAACTACTTTTTCATGCAATTACACCTCGATATTGTAAAGGGCAGTACGTCCATATGGTCTGCTGGTCATAGACACCCCACCAATGAGCGGCTACGATAGGGTGTTAGGCTCGCACTAGAGAAGAAACGGTTGAAAAATAGAAGAATATAATCATTCTAGAGAGGGAATTGATAGGGACTATCAACGCGGATGAGAACGAGCTCCGATTGAGCCGGTTTCAGTGGAGTTGGAAAGCCCTCGGGAAACTAGGCTACTAGGATATCTAATTCTAGCGATCTAGAAGAATTTACATACGCGCACACACCCGAGCACACGTGCGGTATGTTTGGGCCCCAGAAAAGGCCGTTTAGACCCTCAAAAAGGCTCAAATGTCTGGAAAAAACTACTTTTTCGTCGAATTACACCTCGATATTGTAAAGGCAGTACGTCCATATGGTCTGCAGGTCGTAGACGCCCCACCAATGAGCGGCTACGATAGGGTGTAAGGCTCACACTAGCAAAGAAACGGTGGAAAAATAGAAGAATATAATCATTCTAGAGAGGGAATTGATAGGGACTATCAACGCGGATGAGAACGAGCTCCGATTGAGCCGGTTTCAGTGGCGTTGGAAAGCCCTCGGGAAACTAGGCTACTAGGACTTCTAATTCTAGCGATATGGAAGAATTTACATCCGCGCACACACCCGAGAACACGTGCGGTATGTCTGGGCCACAGAAAAGGCCGTTTAGACCCTAAAAAAGGGTCAAAAGTCTGGAAAAAACTACTTTTTCGTGCAATTACACCTCGATATTGTAAAGGGTAGTACGTCCATATGGTCTGCAGGTCGTAGACGCCCCTCCAACGAGCTGCTACGATAGGGTGTTAGGCTCACACTAGAGATGAAACAGTGGAAAAATAGAAGAATATAATCATTCCAGGGAGGGAATTGATACGGACTATCAACGCAGATGAGAACGAGCTCCGATTGAGCCAGTTTCAGTGGCGTTAGAAAGCCCTCGGGAAACTAGGCTACCAAGACTTCTAATTCTAGCGATCTAGAAGAATTTACATACGCGCACACACCCGAGCACACGTGCGGTATGTTTGGGCCCCAGAAAAGGCCGTTTAGACCCTCAAAAAGGCTCAAATGTCTGGAAAAAACTACTTTTTCGTCCAATTACACCTCGATATTGTAAAGGGCAGTACGTCCATATGGTCTGTAGGTCGTAGATGCCCCACCAATGAGCAGCTACGATAGGGTGTTAGGCTCGCACTAGCAAAGAAACGGTGGAAAAATAGAAGAATATAATCATTCTAGAGAGGGAATTGATAGGGACTATCAACGCGGATGAGAACGAGCTCCGATTGAGCCGGTTTCAGTGGTGTTGGAAAGCCCTCGGGAAACTAGGCTACTACGACTTCTAATTCTAGCGATCTAGAAGAATTTACATACGCGCACACACCCTAGCACACGTGCGGTAAGTCTCGGCCCCAGAAAAGGCCGTTTGGACCCTCAAAAAGGCTCTAAAGTCTGGAAAAAACTACTTTTTCGTGCAATTACTCCTCGATATTGTAAAGAGCAGTACGTCCATATGGTCTGCAGGTTGTAGACGCCCCACCATTGAGTAGGTATGACAGGGTGTTAGGCTCACACTAGCGAAGAAACGGTGGAAAAATAGAAGAATATAATCATTCTAGAGAGGGAATTGAGAGGGACTATCAACGCGGATGAGAACGAGCTCCGATTGAGCCGGTTCAGTGGCGTTGGAAAGCCCTTGGGAAACTAGGCTACCAGGACTTCTAATTCTAGCGATTTGGAAGAATTTACATACGCGCACACACCCAAGCACACGTGCCGTATGTTTGGGCCCCAGAAAAAGGCCGTTTAGACCCTCAAAAGGCTCAAAAGTCTGGAAAAAACTACTTTTTCGTGCAATTACACCTCGATATTGTAAAGGGCAGTACGTCCATATGGTCTACAGGTCGTAGACGCCCCACCAATGAGCGGCTACGATAGGGTGTTAGGCTCACACTAGAGATGAAACGGTGGAAACATAGTAGAATATAATCATTCTAGAGAGGGAATTGATAGGGACTATCAACGTGGATGGGAACGAGCTCCGATTGAGCCGGTTTCAGTGGCGTTGGAAAGCCCTCGGGAAACTAGGCTACTACGACTTCTAATTCTAGCGATCTAGAAGAATTTACATACGCACACACACCCTAGCACACGTGTGGTAAGTCTCGGCCCCAGAAAAGGCCGTTTGGACCCTCAAAAAGGCTCTAAAGTCTAGAAAAAACAACTTTTTCATACAATTACACCTCGATATTGTAAAGGGCAGTACGTCCATATGGTCTGCAGGTCGTAGACGCCCCACCAATGAGCTGGTACGATAGGGTGTTAGGCTCACACTAGAGAAGAAACGGTGGAAAAAAAGAAGAATATAATCATTCTAGAGAGGGAATTGATAGGGACTATCAACGCGGATGAGAACGAGTTCCGATTGAGCCGGTTTCAGTGGCGTTGGAAAGCCCTAGGGAAACTAGGCTACCAGGACTTCTAATTCTAGTGATCTGGAAGAATTTACATATGCGTACACACCCGAGCACACGTGCGGTAATTCTTGGCCCCAGAAAAGGCCGTTTAGAGCCTCGAAATGGCTCAAAAGTCTGGAAAAACAACTTTTTCATGCAATTACAGCTTGATATTGTAAAGGGCAATACGTGCATATGGTCTGCAGGTCATAGACGCCCCTCCAACGAGCGGCTACGATAGGGTGTTAGGCTCACACTAGAGAAGAAACAGTGGAAAAATAGAAGAATATAAACATTCCAGAGAGGGAATTGATACGGACTATCAACGCGGATGAGAACAGGCTCCGATTGAGCCAGTTTCAGGGTCGTTAGAAAGCCCTCGGGAAACTAGGCTACCAAGACTTCTAATTCTAGCGATCTGTAAGAATTTACATATGCATACACACCCGAGCACACGTGCGGTAAGTCTTGGCCCTAGAAAAGGCCGTTTAGAGCCTCGAAAAGCCTCAAAAGTCTGGAGAAAACTACTTTTTCGTGCAATTACACCTCGATATTGTAAAGGGCAGTACCTCCATATGGTCAGCTGGTCATAGACGCCCCACCAATGAGCGGCTACGATAGGGTGTTAGGCTCACACTAGAGAAGAAACGGTGGAAAAATAGAAGAATATAATCATTCTAGAGAGGGAATTTATAGGGACTATCAACGCGGATGAGAACGAGCTCCGATTGAGCCGGTTTCAGTGGCGTTGGAAAGCCCTAGGGAAACTAGGCTACCAGGACTTCTAATTCTAGTGATCTGGAAGAATTTAAATATGCGTACACACCCGAGCACACGTGCGGTAAGTCTTGGCCCCAGAAAAGGCCGTTTAGAGCCTCAAAAAGGCTCAAAAGTCTGGAAAAAACTACTTTTTCATGCAATTACACCTCGATATTGTAAAGGGCAGTACATCCATATGGTCTGCTGGTCATAGACGCCCCACCAATGAGCGGCTACGATAGGGTGTTAGGCTCACACTAGAGAAGAAACTGTGGAAAAATAGAAGAATATAATCATTCTAGAGAGGGAATTGATAGGGACTATCAACGCGGATGAGAACGAGCTCCGATTGAGCCGGTTTCAGTGGCGTTGGAAAGCCCTTGGGAAACTAGGCTACTAGGATTTCTAATTCTAGCGATCTAGAAGAATTTACATACGAGCACACACCCGAGCACACGTGCGGTATGTTTGGGCCCCAGAAAAGGCCGTTTAGACCCTCAAAAAGGCTCAAATGTCTGGAAAAAACTACTTTTTCGTCCAATTACACCTCGATATTGTAAAGGGCAGTACGTCCATATGGTCTGTAGGTCATAGACGCCCCACCAATGAGCAGCTACGATAGGGTGTTAGGCTCGCATTAGCAAAGAAATGGTGGAAAAATAGAAGAATATAATCAGTCTAGAGAGGGAATTGATAGGGACTATCAACGCGGATGAGAACGAGCTCCGATTGAGCCGGTTTCAGTGGCGTTGGAAAGCCCTCGGGAAACTAGGCTACTACGACTTCTAATTCTAGCGACCTAGAAGAATTTACATACGCGCACACACCCTAGCACACGTGCGGTAAGTCTCGGCCCCAGAAAAGGCCGTTTGGTCCCTCAAAAAGGCTCTAAAGTCTGGAAAAAACTACTTTTTCGTGCAATTACTCCTCGATATTGTAAAGAGCAGTACGTCCATATGGTCTGCAGGTCATAGACGCCCCACCAATGAGCAGGTAGGACAGGGTGTTAGGCTCACACTAGCGAAGAAACAGAGGAAAAATAGAAGAATATAATCATTCTAGAGAGGGAATTGATAGGGACTATCAACGCGGATGAGAACGAGCTCCGATTGAGCCGGTTTCAGTGGCGTTGGAAAGCCCTCGGGAAACTAGGCTACCAGGATTTCTAATTCTAGCGATTTGGAAGAATTTACATACGCGCACACACCCAAGCACACGTGTCGTATGTTTGGGCCCCAGAAAAAGGCCGTTTAGACCCTCAAAAGGCTCAAAAGTCTGGAAAAAACTAATTTTTCGTGCAATTACACCTCGATATTGTAAAGGGCAGTACGTCCATATGGTCTACAGGTCGTAGACGCCCCACCAATGAGCGGCTACGATAGGGTGTTAGGCTCACACTAGAGATGAAACGGTGGAAAAATAGTAGAATATAATCATTCTAGAGAGGGAATTGATAGGGACTATCAACGTGGATGGGAACGAGCTCCGATTGAGCCGGTTTCAGTGGCGTTGGAAAGCCCTCGGGAAACTAGGCTACTACGACTTCTAATTCTAGCGATCTAGAAGAATTTACATACGCACACACACCCTAGCACACGTGTGGTAAGTCTCGGCCCCAGAAAAGGCCGTTTGGACCATCAAAAAGGCTCTAAAGTCTAGAAAAAACAACTTTTTCGTACAATTACACCTCGATATTGTAAAGGGCAGTACGTCCATATGGTCTGCAGGTCGTAGACGCCCCACCAATGAGCTGGTACGATAGGGTGTTAGGCTCACACTGGAGAAGAAACGGTGGAAAAGAAGAAGAATATAATCATTCTAGAGAGGGAATTGATAGGGACTATCAACGCGGATGAGAACGAGTTCCGATTGAGCCGGTTTCAGTGGCGTTGGAAAGCCCTAGGGAAACTAGGCTACCAGGACTTCTAATTCTAGTGATCTGGAAGAATTTACATATGCGTACACACCCGAGCACACGTGCGGTAATTCTTGGCCCCAGAAAAGGCCGTTTAGAGCCTCGAAAAGGCTCAAAAGTCTGGAAAAACAACTTTTTCATGCAATTACAGCTCGATATTGTAAAGGGCAGTACGTCCATATGGTCTGCAGGTCATAGATGCCCCACCAATGAGCGGCTACGATAGGGTGTTAGGCTCACACTAGAGAAGAAACGGTGGAAAAATAGAAGATTATAATCATTCTAGAGAGGGAATTGATAGGGACTATCAACGCGGATGAGAACGAGCTCCGATTGAGCCGGTTTCAGTGGCGTTGGAAAGCCCTCGGCAAACTAGGCTACCAGGACTTCTAATTCTAGCGATCTAGAAGAATTTACATACGCACACACGACCTAGCACACGTGTGGTAAGTCTCGGCCCCCGAAAAGGCCGTTTGGACCCTCAAAAAGGCTCTAAAGTCTGGAAAAAACTATTTTTTCATGCAATTACACCTCGATATTGTAAAGGGTAGTACGTCCATATGGTCTGCAGGTCGTAGACGCCCCTCCAACGAGCGGCTATGATAGGGTGTTAGGCTCACACTAGATAAGAAACAGTGGAAAAATAGAAGAATATAATCATTCCAGAGAGGGAATTGATACGGACTATCAACGCGGATGAGAACGAGCTCCGATTGAGCCAGTTTCAGTGGCGTTAGAAAGCCCTCGTGAAACTAGGCTACCAAGACTTCCAATTCTAGCGATCTGGAAGAATTTACATATGCGTACACACCCGAGCACACGTGCGGTAAGTCTTGGCCCTAGAAAAGGCCGTTTAGAGCCTCGAAAAGCCTCAAAAGTCTGGAGAAAACTACTTTTTCGTGCAATTACACCACGATATTGTAAAGGGCAGTACGTCCATATGGTCAGTTGGTCATAGATGCCCCACCAACGAGCGGCTACAATAGGGTGTTAGGTTCACACTAGAGAAGAAACGGTGGAAAAATAGAAGAATATAATCATTCTTGAGAGGGAATTGTTAGGGACTATCAACGCGGATGAGAACGAGCTCCGATTGAGCCGGTTTCAGTGGCGTTGGAAAGCCCTAGGGAAACAAGGCTACCAGGACTTCTAATTCTATCGATCTGGAAGAATATACATACGCGCACACACCCTAGCACATGTGCGGTAAGTCTCGGCCCCAGAAAAGGCCGTTTAGAGCCTCGAAAATGCTCAAATGTCTGGAAAAACCTACTTTTTCGTCCAATTACACCTCGATATTGTAAAGGGCAGTACGTCCATATGGTCTGCAGGTCGTAGACGCCCCACCAATGAGCGGCTATGATAGGGTGTTAGGCTCACACTAGAGATGAAACGGTGGAAAAATAGTAGAATATAATCATCCTAGAGAGGGAATTGATAGGATCGGACAATCCACGCGGATGAGAACGAGCTCCGATTGAGCCGGTTTCAGTGGCGTTGGAAAGCCCTCGGGAAACAAGACTACCAGGACTTCTAATTCTAGCGATCTAGAAGAATTTACATACGCGCACACACCCGAGCACACGTGCGGTATGTTTGGGCCCCAGAAAAGGCCGTTTAGACCCTCAAAAAGGCTCAAATGTCTGGAAAAACCTACTTTTTCGTCCAATTACACCTCGATATTTTAAGGGGCAGTACGTCCGTATGGTCTGCAGGTCGTAGATGCCCCACCAATGAGCGGCTACGATAGGGTGTTAGGCTCACACTAGCAAAGAAACGGGGGAAGAATAGAAGAATATAATCATTCTAGAGAGGGAATTGATAGGGACTATCAACGCTAATGAGAACGAGCTCCGATTGAGCCGGTTTCAGTGGCGTTGGAAAGCCCTCGGGAAACAAGGCTACCAGGACTTCTAATTCTAGCAATCTGGAAGAATTTACATACGCGCACACACCCGAGCACACGTGCGGTATGTCTGGGCCCCAGAAAAGGCCGTTTAGACCCTCAAAAAGGCTCAAAAGTCTGGAAAAAACTACTTTTTCGTCCAATTACACCTCGATATTTTAAGGGGCAGTACGTCCGTATGGTCTGCAGGTCATAGACGCCCGACCAATGAGCGGATACAATAGGGTGTTAGGCTCACACTAGAGATGAAACGGTGGAAAAATAGTAGAATATAATCATTCTAGAGAGGGAATTGATAGGGACTATCAACCCGGATGAGAACGAGCTCCGATTGAGCCGGTTTCAGTGGCGTTGGAAAGCCCTCGGGACACTAGGCTACTACGACTTCTAATTCTAGCGATCTAGAAGAATTTACATATGCACACATGCACACACACCCTAGCACACGTGCGGTAAGTCTCGGCCCCAGAAAAGGCCGTTTGGACCCTCAAAAAGGCTCTAAAGTCTGGAAAAAACTACTTTTTCGTGTAATTACACCTCGATATTGTAAAGGGTAGTACGTCCATATGGTCTGCAGGTCTTAGACGCCCCTCCAATGAGCGGCTACGATAGGGTGTTAGGCTCACACTACAGAAGAAACAGTGGAAAAATAGAAGAATATAATCATTCCAGAGAGGGAATTGATACGGAATATCAACGCGGATGAGACCGAGCTCCGATTGAGCCAGTTTCAGTGGCGTTAGAAAGCCCTCGGGAAACTAGGCTACCAAGACTTCTAATTCTAGCGATCTGGAAGAATTTACATATGCGTACACACCCGAGCACACGTGCGTAAGTCTTGGCCCTAGAAAAGGCCATTTAGAGCCTCGAAAAGCCTCAAAAGTCTCGAGAAAACTACTTTTTCGTGCAATTACACCTCGATATTGTAAAGGGCAGTACGTCCATATGGTCAGTTGGTCATAGACGCCCCACCAATGAGCGGCTACGATAGGGTGTTAGGCTCACACTAGAGAAGAAACGGTGGAAAAATACAAGAATATAATCATTCTAGAGAGGGAATTGATAGGGACTATCAACGCCGATGAGAACGAGCTCCGATTGAGCCGGTTTCAGTGGCGTTGGAAAGCCCATGGGAAACTAGGCTACCAGGACTTCTAATTCTAGCGATCTGGATGAATTGACATATGCGTACACACCTGAGCACACGTGCGGTAAGTCTTGGCCCCAGAAAAGGCCGTTTAGAGCCTCGAAAAGGCTCAAAAGTCTGGACAAAACTACTTTTTCATGCAATTACACATCGATATTGTAAAGGGCAGTACGTCCATATGGTCTGCTGGTCATAGATGCCCCACCAATGAGAGGCTACGATAGGGTGTTAGGCTCACACTAGAGAAGAAATGGTGGAAAAATAGAAGAATATAATCATTCTAGAGAGGGAATTGATAGGGACTATCAACGCGGATGAGAACGAGCTCCGATTGAGCCGGTTTCAGTGGCGTTGGAAAGCCCTTGGGAAACTAGGCTACCAGGATTTCTAATTCTAGCGATCTAGAAGAATTTACATATGCGCACACACCCTAGCACACGTGCGGTAAGTCTCGGCCCCAGAAAAGGCCGTTTGGACCCTCAAAAAGGCTCTAAAGTCTGGAAAAAAACTACTTTTTCGTGCAATTACTCGTTGATATTGTAAAGGGCAGTACGTCCATATGGTCTGCAGGTCATAGACGCCCCACCAATGAGCAGGTACGACAGGGTGTTAGGCTCACACTAGCGAAGAAACGATGGAAAAATAGAAGAATATAATCATTCTAGAGAGGGAATTGATAGGGACTATCAACGCGGATGAGAGCGAGCTCCGATTGAGCCGATTTCAGTGGCGTTGGAAAGCCCTCGGGAAACTAGGCTACTAGGACTTCTAATTCTAGCGATCTGGAAGAATTTACATACGCGCACACAGCCGAGCACACGTGCGGTATGTTTGGGCCCCAGAAAAAGGCCGTTCAGACCCTCAAAAAGGCTCAAAAGTCTGGAAAAATCTACTTTTTCGTGCAATTACACCTCGATATTGTAAAGGGCAGTACGTCCATATTGTCTACAGGTCGTAGACGCCCCACCAATGAGCGGCTACGATAGGGTGTTAGGCTCACACTAGAGATGAAACGGTGGAAAAATAGTAGAATATAATCATTCTAGAGAGGGAATTGATAGGGACTATCAACGCGGATGAGAACGAGCTCCGATTGAGCCAGTTTCAGTGGCGTTAGAAAGCCCTCGGGAAACTAGGCTACCAAGACTTCTAATTCTAGCGATCTGGAAGAATTTACATATGCGTACACACCCGAGCACACGTGCGATAAGTCTTGGCCCTAGAAAAGGCCGTTTAGAGCCTCGAAAAGCCTCAAAAGTCTGGAGAAAACTACTTTTTCATGCAATTACACCTCGATATTGTAAAGGGCAGTACGTCCATATGGTCAGTTGGTCATAGACGCCCCACCAATGAGCGGCTACGATAGGGTGTTAGGCTCACACTAGAGAAGAAATGGTGGAAAAATAGAAGAATATAATCATTCTAGAGAGGGAATTGATAGGGACTATCAACGCGGATGAGAACGAGCTCCGATTGAGCCGGTTTCAGTGGCGTTGGAAAGCCCTAGGGAAACTAGTCTACCAGGACTTCTAATTCTAGCGATCTGGAAGAATTGACATATGCGTACACACCCGAGCACACGTGTGGTAAGTCTTGGCCCCAGAAAAGGCCGTTTAGAGCCTCCAAAAGTTTCAAAAGTCTGGAAAAAACTACTTTTTCATGCAATTACACCTCGATATTATAAAGGGCAGTACATCCATATGGTCTGCTGGTCATAGACGCCCCACCAATGAGCGGCTACGATAGGGTGTTAGGCTCACACTAGAGAAGAAACGGTGGAAAAATAGTAGAATATAATCATTCTAGAGAGGGAATTGATAGGGACTATCAACGCGGATGAGCACGAGCTCCGATTGAGCCGGTTTCAGTGGCGTTGTAAAGCCCTTGGGAAACTAGGCTACTAGGATTTCTAATTCTAGCGATCTAGAAGAATTCACATACGAGCACACACCCGAGCACACGTGCGGTATGTTTGGGCCCCAGAAAAGGCCGTTTGGACCCTCAAAAAGGCTGAAATGTCTGGAAAAAACTACTTTTTCGTCCAATTACACCTCGATATTGTAAAGGGCAGTACGTCCATATGGTCTGTAGGTCATAGACGCCCCACCAATGAGCAGCTACGATAGGGTGTTAGGCTCACACTAGCAAAGAAACGGTGGAAAAATAGAAGAATATAATCAGTCTAGAGAGGGAATTGATAGGGACTATCAACGCGGATGAGAACGAGCTCCGATTGAGCCGGTTTCAGTGGCGTTGGAAAGCCCTCGGGAAACTAGGCTACTACGACTTCTAATTCTAGCGATCTAGAAGAATTTACATACGCGCACACACCCTAGCACACGTGCGGTAAGTCTCGGCCCCAGAAAAGGCCGTTTGGACCCTCAAAAAGGCTCTAATGTCTGGAAAAAACTACTTTTTCGTGCAATTACTCCTCGATATTGTAAAGAGCAGTACGTCCATATGGTCTGCAGGTTGTAGACGCCCCACCATTGAGCAGGTACGACAGGGTGTTAGGCTCACACTAGCGAAGAAACGGTGGAAAAATAGAAGAATATAATCATTCTAGAGAGGGAATTGATAGGGACTATCAACGCGGATGAGAACGAGCTCCGATTGAGCCGGTTTCAGTGGCGTTGGAAAGCCCTCGGGAAACTAGGCTACCAGGACTTCTAATTCTAGCGATTTGGAAGAATTTACATACGCGCACACACCCAAGCACACGTGCCGTATGTTTGGGCCCCAGAAAAAGGCCGTTTAGACCCTCAAAAGGCTCAAAAGTCTGGAAAAAACTACTTTTTCGTGCAATTACACCTCGATATTGTAAAGGGCAGTACGTCCATATGGTCTACAGGTCGTAGACGCCCCACCAATGAGCGGCTACGATAGGGTGTTAGGCTCACACTAGAGATGAAACGGTGGAAAAATAGTAGAATATAATCATTCTATAGAGGGAATTGATAGGGACTATCAACGTGGATGGGAACGAGCTCCGATTGAGCCGGTTTCAGTGGCGTTGGAAAGCCCTTGGGAAACTAGGCTACTACGACTTCTAATTGTAGCGATCTAGAAGAATTTACATACGCACACACACCCTAGCACACGTGTGGTAAGTCTAGGCCTCAGAAAAGGCCGTTTGGACCCTCAAAAAGGCTCTAAAGTCTAGAAAAAACAACTTTTTCGTACAATTACACCTCGATATTGTAAAGGGCAGTACGTCCATATGGTCTGCAGGTCGTAGACGCCCCACCAATGAGCTGGTATGATAGGGTGTTAGGCTCACACTGGAGAAGAAACGGTGGAAAAAAAGAAGAATATAATCATTCTAGAGAGGGAATTGATAGGGACTATCAACGCGGATGAGAACGAGTTCCGATTGAGCCGGTTTCAGTGGCGTTGGAAAGCCCTAGGGAAACTAGGCTACCAGGACTTCTAATTCTAGTGATCTGGAAGAATTTACATATGCGTACACACCCGAGCACACGTGCGGTAATTCTTGGCCCCAGAAAAGGCCGTTTAGAGCCTCGAAAAGGGCAGAAAAACAACGTTTTCATGCAATTACAGCTCGATATTGTAAAGGGCAGTACGTCCATATTGTCTGCTGGTCATAGATGCCCCACCAATGAGCGGCTACGATAGGGTGTTAGGCTCACACTAGAGAAGAAACGGTGGAAAATTAGAAGATTATAATCATTCTAGAGAGGGAATTGATAGGGACTATCAACGCGGATGAGAACGAGCTCCGATTGAGCCGGTTTCAGTGGCGTTGGAAAGCCCTCGGCAAACTAGGCTACCAGGACTTCTAATTCTAGCGATCTAGAAGAATTTACATACGCACACACGACCTAGCACACGTGTGGTAAGTCTCGGCCCCCGAAAAGGCCGTTTGGACCCTCAAAAAGGCTCTAAAGTCTGGAAAAAACTATTTTTTCATGCAATTACACCTCGATATTGTAAAGGGTAGTACGTCCATATGGTCTGTAGGTCGTAGACGCCCCTCCAACGAGCGGCTATGATAGGGTGTTAGGCTCACACTAGATAAGAAACAGTGGAAAAATAGAAGAATATAATCATTCCAGAGAGGGAATTGATACGGACTATCAACGCGGATGAGAACGAGCTCCGATTGAGCCAGTTTCAGTGGCGTTAGAAAGCCCTCGGGAAACTAGGCTACCAAGACTTCCAATTCTAGTGATCTGGAAGAATTTACATATGCGTACACACCCGAGCACACGTGCGGTAAGTCTTGGCCCTAGAAAAGGCCGTTTAGAGCCTCGAAAAGCCTCAAAAGTCTGGAGAAAACTACTTTTTCGTGCAATTACACCTCGATATTGTAAAGGGCAGTACGTCCATATGGTCAGTTGGTCATAGACGCCCCACCAACGAGCGGCTACAATAGGGTGTTAGGTTCACACTAGAGAAGAAACGGTGGAAAAATAGAAGAATATAATCATTCTAGAGAGGGAATTGTTAGGGACTATCAACGCGGATGAGAACGAGCTCCGATTGAGCCGGTTTCAGTGGCGTTGGAAAGCCCTAGGGAAACAAGGCTACCAGGACTTCTAATTCTATCGATCTGGAAGAATTTACATATGCGTATCACCCGAGCACACGTGCGGTAAGTCTTGGCCCCATAAAAAGCCGTTTAGAGCCTCGAAAAGGTTCAAAAGTCTGGTAAAAACTACTTTTTCATGCAATTACACCTCGATATTGTAAAGGGCAGTACGTCCATATGGTCTGCTGGTCATAGACGCCCCACCAATGAGCGGCTACGATAGGGTGTTAGGCTCACACTAGAGAATAAACGGTGGAAAAATAGAAGAATATAATCATTCTAGAGAGGGAATTGATAGGGACTATCAACGCGGATGAGAACGAGCTCCGATTGAGCCGGTTTCAGTGGCGTTGGAAAGCCCTCGGGAAACTAGGCTACCAGGATTTCTAATTCTAGCGATCTAGAAGAATTTACATACGCGCACACACCCTAGCACACGTGCGGTAAGTCTCGGCCCCAGAAAAGGCCGTTTGGACCCTCAAAAAGGCTCTAAAGTCTGGAAAAAAACTACTTTTTCGTGCAATTACTCCTCGATATTGTAAAGGGCAGTACGTCCATATGGTCTGCAGGTCGTAGACGCCCCACCAATGAGCAGGTACAACAGGGTGTTAGGCTCACACTAGCGAAGAAACGGTGGAAAAATAGAAGAATATAATCATTCTAGAGAGGGAATTGATAGGGACTATGAACGCGGATGAGAACGAGCTCCGATTGAGCCGATTTCAGTGGCGTTGGAAAGCCCTCGGGAAACTAGGCTACCAGGACTTCTAATTCTAGCGATCTGGAAGAATTTACATAGGCGCACACAGCCGAGCACACGTGCGGTATGTTTGGGCCCCAGGAAAAGGACGTTTAGACCCTCAAAAAGTCTCAAAAGTCTGGAAAAAACTACTTTTTCGTGCAATTACACCTCGATATTGTAAAGGGCAGTACGTCCATATGGTCTGCAGGTCGTAGACGCCCCACAAATGAGCGGCTACGATAGGGTGTTAGGCTCACACTAGAGATGAAACGGTGGAAAAATAGTAGAATATAATCATCCTAGAGAGGGAATTGATAGGATCGGACAATCAACGCGGATGAGAACGAGCTCCGATTGAGCCGGTTTCAGTGGCGTTGGAAAGCCCTCGGGAAACTAGGCTACTAGGATTTCTAATTCTAGCGATCTCGAAGAATTTACATACGCGCACACACCCGAGCACACGTGCGGTATGTTTGGGCCCCAGAAAAGGCCGTTTAGACCCTCAAAAAGGCTCAAATGTCTGGAAAAACCTAGTTTTTCATCCAATTACACCTCGATATTGTGAAGGGCAGTACGTCCATATGGTCTGCAGATCGTAGATGCCCCACCAATGAGCGGCTACGATAGGGTGTTAGGCTCACACTAGCAAAGAAATGGGGGAAGAATAGAAGAATATAATCATTCTAGAGAGGGAATTGATAGGGACTATCAACGCTATTGAGAACGAGCTCCGATTGAGCCGGTTTCAGTGGCGTTGGAAAGCCCTCGGGAAACAAGGCTACCAGGACTTCTAATTCTAGCAATCTGGAAGAATTTACATACGCGCACACACCCGAGCACACGTGCGGTATGTCTGGGCCCCAGAAAAGGCCGTTTAGACCCTCAAAAAGGCTCAAAAGTCTGGAAAAAACTACTTTTTCGTCGAATTACACCTCGATATTTTAAGGGGCAGTACGTCCGTATGGTCTGCAGGTCATAGACGCCCGACCAATGAGCGGATACAATAGGGTGTTAGGCTCACACTAGAGATGAAACGGTGGAAAAATAGTAGAATATAATCATTCTAGAGAGGGAATTGATAGGGACTATCAACCCGGATGAGAACGAGCTCCGATTGAGCCGGTTTCAGTGGCGTTGGAAAGCCCTCGGGACACTAGGCTACTACGACTTCTAATTCTAGCGATCTAGAAGAATTTACATACGTGCACACACCCTAGCACACGTGCGGTAAGTCTCGGCCCCAGAAAAGGCCGTTTGGACCCTCAAAAAGTCTCTAAAGTCTGGAAAAAACTACTTTTTCGTGCAATTACACCTCGATATTGTAAAGGGTAGTACGTCCATATGGTCTGCAGGTCTTAGACGCCCCTCCAACGAGCGGCTACGATAGGGTGTTAGGCTCACACTATAGAAGAAACAGTGGAAAAATAGAAGAATATAATCATTCCAGAGAGGGAATTGATACGGACTATCAACGCGGATGAGACCGAGCTCCGATTGAGCCAGTTTCAGTGGCGTTAGAAAGCCCTCGGGAAACTAGGCTACCAAGACTTCTAATTCTAGCGATCTGGAAGAATTTACATATGCGTACACACCCGAGCACACGTGCGTAAGTCTTGGCCCTAGAAAAGGCCATTTAGAGCCTCGAAAAGCCTCAAAAGTCTGGAGAAAACTTCTTTTTCGTGCAATCACACCTCGATATTGTAAAGGGCAGTACGTCCATATGGTCAGTTGGTCATAGACGCCCCACCAATTAGCGGCTACGATAGGGTGTTAGGCTCACACTAGAGAAGAAACGGTGGAAAAATACAAGAATATAATCATTCTAGAGAGGGAATTGATAGGGACTATCAACGCCGATGAGAACGAGCTTCGATTGAGCCGGTTTCAGTGGCGTTGGAAAGCCCTTGGGAAACTAGGCTACCAGGACTTCTAATTCTAGCGATCTGGAAGAATTGACATATGCGTACACACCTGAGCACACGTGCGGTAAGTCTTGGCCCCAGAAAAGGCCGTTTAGAGCCTCGAAAAGGCTCAAAAGTCTGGACAAAACTACTTTTTCATGCAATTACACATCGATATTGTAAAGGGCACTACGTCCATATGGTCTGCTGGTCATAGATGCCCCACCAATGAGCGGCTACGATAGGGTGTTAGGCTCACACTAGAGAAGAAACGGTGGAAAAATAGAAGAATATAATCATTCTAGAGAGGGAATTGATAGGGACTATCAACGCGGATGAGAACGAGCTCCGATTGAGCCGGTTTCAGTGGCGTTGGAAAGCCCTCGGGAAACTAGGCTACCAGGATTTCTAATTCTAGCGATCTAGAAGAATTTACATATGCGCACACACCCTAGCACACGTGCGGTAAGTCTCGGCCCCAGAAAAGGCCGTTTGGACCCTAAAAAAAGCTCTAAAGTCTGGAAAAAACTACTTTTTCGTGCAATTACTCCTTGATATTGTAAAGGGCAGTACGTCCATATGGTCTGCAGGTCATAGACGCCCCACCAATGAGCAGGTACGACAGGGTGTTAGGCTCACACTAGCGAAGAAACGATGGAAAAATAGAAGAATATAATCATTCTAGAGAGGGAATTGATAGGGACTATCAACGCGGATGAGAACGAGCTCCGATTGAGCCGATTTCAGTGGCGTTGGAAAGCCCTCGGGAAACTAGGCTACCAGAACTTCTAATTCTAGCGATCTGGAAGAATTTACATACGTGCACACAGCCGAGCACACGTGCGGTATGTTTGGGCCCCAGAAAAAGGCCGTTCAGACCCTCAAAAAGGCTCAAAAGTCTGGAAAAAACAACTTTTTCGTGCAATTACACCTCGATATTGTAAAGGGCAGTACGTCCATATGGTCTACAGGTCGTAGACGCCCCACCAATGAGCGGCTACGATAGGGTGTTAGGCTCACACTAGAGATGAAACGGTGGAAAAATAGTAGAATATAATCATTCTAGAGAGGGAATTGATAGGGACTATCAACGCGGATGAGAACGAGCTCCGATTGAGCCAGTTTCAGTGGCGTTAGAAAGCCCTCGGGAAACTAGGCTACCAAGACTTCTAATTCTAGCGATCTGGAAGAATTTACATATGCGTACACACCCGAGCACACGTGCGATAAGTCTTGGCCCTAGAAAAGGCCGTTTAGAGCCTCGAAAAGCCTCAAAAGTCTGGAGAAAACTACTTTTCATGCAATTACACCTCGATATTGTAAAGGGCAGTACGTCCATATGGTCAGTTGGTCATAGACGCCCCACCAATGAGCGGCTACGATAGGGTGTTAGGCTCACACTAGAGAAGAAACGGTGGAAAAATAGAAGAATATAATCATTCTAGAGAGGGAATTGATAGGGACTATCAACGCGGATGAGAACGAGCTCCGATTGAGCCGGTTTCAGTGGCGTTGGAAAGCCCTAGGGAAACTAGTCTACCAGGACTTCTAATTCTAGCGATCTGGAAGAATTGACATATGCGTACACACCCGAGCACACGTGCGGTAAGTCTTGGCCCCAGAAAAGGCCGTTTAGAGCCTCGAAAAGGCTCAAAAGTCTGGAAAAAACTACTTTTTCATGCAATTACACCTCGATATTATAAAGGGCAGTACGTCCATATGGTCTGCTGGTCATAGACGCCCCACCAATGAGCGGCTACAATAGGGTGTTAGGCTCACACTAGAGAAGAAACGATGGAAAAATAGAAGAATATAATCATTCTCGGGAGGGAATTGATAGGGACTATCAACGCGGATGAGAACGAGCTCCGATTGAGCCGGTTTCAGTGGCGTTGGAAAGCCCTCAGGAAACTAGGCTACCAGGATTTCTAATTCTAGCGATCTAGAAGAATTTACATACGCGCACACACCCTAGCACACGTGCGGTAAGTCTCGGCCCCAGAAAAGGCCGTTTGGACCCTCAAAAAGGCTCTAAAGTCTGGAAAAAAACTACTTTTTCGTGCAATTACTCCTCGATATTGTAAAGGGCAGTACGTCCATATGGTCTACAGGTCGTAGACGCCCCACCAATGAGCAGGTACGACAGAGTGTTAGGCTCACACTAGCGAAGAAACGGTGGAAAAATAGAAGAATATAATCATTCTAGAGAGGGAATTGATAGGGACTATCAACGCGGATGAGAACGAGCTCCGATTGAGCCGGTTTCAGTGGCGTTGGAAAGCCCTCGGGAAACTAGGCTACTACAACTTCTAATTCTAGCGATCTAGAAGAATTTACATACGCACACACACCCTAGCACACATGCGGTAAGTCTCGGCCCCAGAAAAGGCCATTTGGACCCTCAAAAAGGCTCTAAAGTATGGAAAAAACTACTTTTTTGTACAATTACACCTCGATGTTGTAAAGGGCAGTACGTCCATATGGTCTGCAGGTCACAAACACCCCACCAATGAGCTGGTACAATAGGGAGTTAGGCTCACACTAGAGAAGAAACGGTGGAAAAAAAGAAGAATATAATCATTCTAGAGAGGGAATTGATAGCGACTATCAGCGCGGATGAGAACGAGCTCCGATTGAGCTAGTTTCAGTGGCGTTGGAAAGCCCTCGGGAAACTAGGCTACCAGGACTTCTAATCCTAGCAATCTGGAAGAATTTACATATACGTACACACCCGAGCACACGTGCGGTAAATCTTGGCCCCAGAAAAGGCCGTTTAGAGCCTCAAAAAGGCTCAAAAGTCTGGAAAAAACTACTTTTTCATGCAATTACACCTCGATATTGTAAAGGGCAGTACGTCCATATGGTCTGCTGGTCATAGACGCCCCACCAATGAGCGGCTACGATAGGGTGTTAGGCTCACACTAGAGAAGAAACGGTTGAAAAATAGAAGAATATAATCATTCTAGAGAGGGAAATTATAGGGACTATCAACGCGGATGAGAACGAGCTCCGATTGAGCCGGTTTCAGTGGCGTTGGAAAGCCCTAGGGAAACTAGGCTACTAGGATTTCTAATTCTAGCGATCTAGAAGAATTTACATACGCGCACACACCCGAGCACATGTGCGGTATGTTTGGGCCCCAGAAAAGGCCGTTTAGACCCTAAAAAAGGTTCAAATGTCTGGAAAAACCTACTTTTTCGTCCAATTACACCTCGATATTGTGAAGGGCAGTACGTCCATATGGTCTGCAGGTCGTAGATGCCCCACCAATGAGCGGCTACGATAGAGTGTTAGGCTCACACTAGCAAAGAAACGGGGGAAGAATAGAAGAATATAATCATTCTAGAGAGGGAATTGATAGGGACTATCAACGCTAATGAGAACGAGCTCCGATTGAGCCGGTTTCAGTGGTGTTGGAAAGCCCTCGGGAAACAAGGCTACCAGGACTTCTAATTCTAGCGATCTGGAAGAATTTACATATGCGCACACACCCGAGCACACGTGCGGTATGTCTGGGCCCCAGAAAAGGCCGTTTAGACCCTCAAAAAGGCTCAAAAGTCTGGAAAAAACTACTTTTTCGTCCAATTACACCTCGATATTTTAAAGGGCAGTACGTCCGTATGGTCTGCAGGTCATAGACGCCCGACCAATGAGCGGATACAATAGGGTGTTAGGCTCACACTAGAGACGAAACGGTGGAAAAATAGTAGAATATAATCATTCTAGAGAGGGAATTGATAGGGACTATGAACGCGGATGAGAACGAGCTCCGATTGAGCCGGTTTCAGTGGCGTTGGAAAGCCCTCGGGAAAGTAGGCTACTACGACTTCTAATTCTAGCGATCTAGAAGAATTTACATATGCACACACGCACACACACCCTAGCAGACGTGCGGTAAGTCTCGGCCCCAGAAAAGGCCGTTTGGACCCTCAAAAAGGCTCTAAAGTCTGGAAAAAAACTACTTTTTCGTGCCATTACACCTCGATATTGTAAAGGGCAGTACCTCCATATGGTCTACAGGTCGTAGACGCCCCCCAATGAGCGGCTACGATAGGGTGTTAGGCTCACACTAGAGATGAAACGGTGGAAAACTAGTAGAATATAATCATTCCAGAGAGGGAATTGATAGGGACTATCAACGCGGATGAGACCGAGCTCCGATTGAGCCAGTTTCAGTGGCGTTAGAAAGCCCTCGGGAAACTAGGCTACCAGGACTTCTAATTCTAGCAATCTGGAAGAATTTATATACGTGCACACAGCCAAGCACACGTGCAGTATGTTTGGGCCCCAGAAAAAGGCCGTTTATACCCTCAAAAATGCTCAAAAGTCTGGAAAAAACTACTTTTTCGTGCAATTACACCTCGATATTGTAAAGGGTAGTACGTCCATATGGTCTGCTGGTTGTAGACGCCCCACCAATGAGCGGCTACGATAGGGTGTTAGGCTCACACAAGAGATGAAACGGTGGAAAAATAGTAGAATATAATCATTCTAGAGAGGGAATTGATAGGGTCTATCAACGCGGATGAGAACGAGCTCCGATTGAGCCAGTTTCAGTGGCGTTAGAAAGCCCTCGGGAAACTAGGCTACCAAGACTTCTAATTCTAGCGATCTGGAAGAATTTACATATGCGTACACACCCGAGCACACGTGCGGTAAGTCTTGGCCCTAGAAAAGGCCGTTTAGAGCCTCGAAAAGCCTCAAAAGTCTGGAGAAAACTACTTTTTCGTGCAATTACACCTCGATATTGTAAAGGGCAGTACGTCCATATGGTCAGGTGGTCATAGACGCCCCACCAATGAGCGGCTACGATAGGGTGTTAGGCTCACACTAGAGAAGAAACGGTGAAAAAATAGAAGAATATAATCATTCTAGAGATGGAATTGATAGGGACTATCAACGCGGATGAGAACGAGCTCCGATTGAGCCGGTTTTAGTGGCGTTGGAAAGCCCTAGGGAAACTAGGCTACCAGGACTTCTAATTCTAGCGATCTGGAAGAATTGACATATGCATACACACCCGAGAACACGTGCGGTAAGTCTTGGCCCCAGAAAAGGCCGTTTAGAGCCTCGAAAAGGCTCAAAAGTCTGGAAAAAACTACTTTTTCATGCAATTACACCTCGATATTGTAAAGGGCGGTACGTCCATATGGTCTGCTGGTCATAGACGCCCCACCAATGAGCGGCTACGATAGGGTGTTAGGCTCACACTAGAGAAGAAACGGTGGAAAAATAGAAGAATATAATCATTCTAGAGAGGGAATTGATAGGGACTATCAACGCGGATGAGAACGAGCTCCGATTGAGCCGGTTTCAGTGGCGTTGGAAAGCCCTCGGGAAACTAGGCTACCAGGATTTCTAATTCTAGCGATCTAGAAGAATTTACATATGCGCACACACCCTAGCACACGTGCGGTAAGTCTCGGCCCCAGAAAAGGCCGTTTGGACCCTCAAAAAGGCTCTAAAGTCTGGAAAAAAACTACTTTTTCGTGCAATTACTCCTCGATATTGTAAAGGGCAGTACGTCCATATGGTCTGCAGGTCATAGACGCCCCACCAATGAGCAGGTACGACAGGGTGTTAGGCTCACAATAGCGAAGAAACGGTGGAAAAATAGAAGAATATAATCATTCTAGAGAGGGAATTGATAGGGACTATCAACGCGGATGAGAACGAGCTCCGATTGAGCCGATTTCAGTGGCGTTGGAAAGCCCTCGGGAAACTAGGCTACCAGGACTTCTAATTCTAGCAATCTGGAAGAATTTATATACGTGCACACAGCCAAGCACACGTGCAGTATGTTTGGGCCCCAGAAAAAGGCCGTTTATACCCTCAAAAATGCTCAAAAGTCTGGAAAAAACTACTTTTTCGTGCAATTACACCTCGATATTGTAAAGGGTAGTACGTCCATATGGTCTGCTGGTTGTAGACGCCCCACCAATGAGCGGCTACGATAGGGTGTTAGGCTCACACAAGAGATGAAACGGTGGAAAAATAGTAGAATATAATCATTCTAGAGAGGGAATTGATAGGGTCTATCAACGCGGATGAGAACGAGCTCCGATTGAGCCAGTTTCAGTGGCGTTAGAAAGCCCTCGGGAAACTAGGCTACCAAGACTTCTAATTCTAGCGATCTGGAAGAATTAACATATGCGTACACACCCGAGCACACGTGCGGTAAGTCTTGGCCCTAGAAAAGGCCGTTTAGAGCCTCGAAAAGCCTAAAAAGTCAGGAGAAAACTACTTTTTCGTGCAATTACACCTCGATATTGTAAAGGGCAGTACGTCCATATGGTCAGTTGGTCATAGACGCCCCACCAATGAGCGGCTACGATAGGGTGTTAGGCTCACACTAGAGAAGAAACGGTGGAAAAATAGAAGAATATAATCATTCTAGAGAGGGAATTGATAGGGACTATCAACCCGGATGAGATCGAGCTCCGATTGAGCCGGTTTCAGTGGCGTTGGAAAGCCCTCGGGACACTAGGCTACTACGACTTCTAATTCTAGCGATCTAGAAGAATTGACATATGCGTACACACCCGAGCACACGTGCGGTAAGTCTTGGCCCCAGAAAAGGCCGTTTAGAGCCTCGAAAAGGCTCAAAAGTCTGGACAAAACTATTTTTTCATGCAATTACACCTCGATATTGTAAAGGGCAGTACGTCCATATGGTCTACTGGTCAAAGACGCCCCACCAATGAGCGGCTATTATAGGGTGTTTGGCTCACACTAGAGAAGAAACGGTGGAAAAATAGAAGAATATAATCATTCTAGAGAGGGAATTGATAGGGACTATCAACGCGGATGAGAACGAGCTCCGATTGAGCCGGTTTCAGTGGCGTTGGAAAGCCCAAGGGAAACTAGGCTACCAGGATTTCTAATTCTAGCGATCTAGAAGAATTTACATACGCGCACACACCATAGCACACGTGCGGTAAGCTCGGCCCCAGAAAAGGCCGTTTGGACCCTAAAAAAGGCTCTAAAGTCTGGAAAAAAACTACTTTTTCGTGCAATTACTCCTCGATATTGTAAAGGGCAGTACGTCCATATGGTCTGCAGGTCGTAGACGCCCCACCAATGAGCAGGTACGATAGGGTGTTAGGGTCACACTAGCGAAGAAACGGTGGAAAAATAGAAGAATATAATCATTCTAGAGAGGGAATTGATAGGGACTATCAACGCGGATGAGAACGAGCTCCGATTGAGCCGATTTCAGTGGCGTTGGAAAGCCCTCGGGAAACTAGACCACCAGGACTTCTAATTCTAGCGATCTGGAAGAATTTACATATGCACACACACCCGAGCACACGTGCGGTATGTTTGGGCCCCAGAAAAAGGCCGTTTAGACCCTCAAAAAGGCTCAAAAGTCTGGAAAAAACTACTTTTTCGTGAATTACACCTCGTTATTCTAAAGGGCAGAACGTCCATATGGTCTGCACGTTGTAGACGCCCCACAAATGAGCGGCTATGATAGGGTGTTAGGCTCACACTAGAGATGAAACGGTGGAAAAATAGTAGAATATAATCATTCTAGAGAGGGAATTGATAGGGACTATCAACGCGGATGAGAACGAGCTCCGATTGAGCCGGTTTCAGTGGCGTTGGAAAGCCCTCGGGAAACTAGGCTACTACGACTTCTAATTCTAGCGATCTAGAAGAATGTACATACGCACACACACCCTAGCACACGTGCGGTAAGTCTCGGCCCCAGAAAAGGCCGTTTGGACCCTCAAAAAGGCTCTAAAGTCTGGAAAAAACTACTTTTTTGTTCAATTACACCTCGATATTGTAAAGGGCAGTACGTCCATATGGTCTGCAGGTCATAGACGCCCCACCAATGAGCTGGTACGATAGGGTGTTAGGCTCACACTAGAGAAGAAACGGTGGAAAAAAGAAGAATATAATCATTCTAGAGAGGGAATTGATAGGGACAATCAACGCGGATGAGAACGAGCTCCGATTGAGCCGGTTTCAGTGGCGTTGGAAAGCCCTCGGGAAACTAGGTTACCAGGACTTCTAATTCTAGCGATCTGGAAGAATTTACATATGCGTACACACCCGAGCACACATGCGGTAAGTCTTGGCCCCAGAAAAGGCCGTTTAGAGCCTCAAAAAGGCTCAAAAGTCTGGAAAAAACTACTTTTTCATGCAATTCCACCTCGATATTGTAAAGGGCAGTACGTCCATATGGTCTGCTGGTCATAGACGCCCCAGCAATGAGCGGCTACGATAGGGTGTTAGGCTCACACTAGAGAAGAAACGGTTGAAAAATAGAAGAATATAATCATTTTAGAGAGGGAATTGATAGGGACTATCAACGCGGATGAGAACGAGCTCCGATTGAGCCGGTTTCAGTGGCGTTGGAAAGCCCTCGGGAAACTAGGCTACTAGGATTTCTAATTCTTGCGATCTAGAAGAATTTACATACGCGCACACACCCGAGCACACGTGCGGTATGTTTGGGCCCCAGAAAAGGCCGTTTAGACCCTCAAAAAGGCTCAAATGTCTGGTAAAAACTACTTTTTCGTCCAATTACACCTCGATATTGTAAAGGGCAGTACGTCCATACGGTCTGCAGGTCGTAGACGGCCCACCAATGAGCGGCTACGATAGGGTGTTAGGCTCACACTAGCAAAGAAACGGTGGAAAAATAGAAGAATATAATCATTCTAGAGAGGGAATTGATAGGGACTATCAACGCGGATGAGAACGAGCTCCGATTGAGCCAGTTTCAGTGGCGTTGGAAAGCCCTCGGGAAACAAGGCTACCAGGACATCTAATTCTAGCGATCTGGAAGAATTTACATATGCGCACACACC
Source organism: Elymus sibiricus (assembly GCA_039707655.1). NCBI lineage: Eukaryota > Viridiplantae > Streptophyta > Magnoliopsida > Poales > Poaceae > Elymus > Elymus sibiricus. Next base: position 39,129,847 of record CM077674.1, read on the forward strand.
CGGGCACACGTGCGGTATGTCTGGGCCCCAGAAAAGGCCGTTTGGACCCGCAAAAAGGCTCTAAAGTCTGGAAAAAACTACTTTTTCATGCAATTACAGCTCGATATTGTAAAGGGCAGTACGTCCATATGGTCTTTAGGTCCTAGATGCCCCACCAATGAGCTGCAATGATAGGGTGTTAGGCTCACACTAGCGAAGAAACGGTGGAAAAATAGAAGATTATAATCATTCTAGAGAGGGAATCGATAGGGACTATCAACGCGGATCAGAACGAGCTCCGATTGAGCCGGTTTCAGTGGTGTTGGAAAGCCCTCGGGAAACTATGCTACTAGGACTTCTATTTCTAGCGATATGGAAGAATTTACATCTGCGCACACACTCGAGCACACGTGCGGTATGTCTGGGCCACAGAAAAGGCCGTTTAGACCCTCAAAAAGGCTCAAATGTCTGGAAAAAACTACTTTTTCGTGCAATTACACCTCAATATTGTAAAGGGTAGTATGTCCATATGGTCTGCAGGTCATAGACGCCCCTCCAACGAGTGGCTATGATAGGGTGTTAGGCTCACACTAGAGAAGAAACAGTGGAAAAAATAGAAGAATATAATCATTCCAGAGAGGGAATTGATACGGACTATCAACGCGGATGAGAACGAGCTCCGATTGAGCCAGTTTTAGTGGCGTTAGAAAGCCCTCGGGAAACTAGGCTACCAAGACTTCTAATTCTAGCGATCTGGAAGAATTTACATATGCGCACACACCCGGGCACACGTGCGGTATGTCTGGGCCCCAGAAAAGGCCGTTTGGACCCGCAAAAAGGCTCTAAAGTCTGGAAAAAACTACTTTTTCATGCAATTACAGCTCGATATTGTAAAGGGCAGTACGTCCATATGGTCTTTAGGTCCTAGATGCCCCACCAATGAGCTGCAATGATAGGGTGTTAGGCTCACACTAGCGAAGAAACGGTGGAAAAATAGAAGATTATAATCATTCTAGAGAGGGAATCGATAGGGACTATCAACGCGGATCAGAACGAGCTCCGATTGAGCCGGTTTCAGTGGCGTTGGAAAGCCCTCGGGAAACTATGCTACTAGGACTTCTAATTCTAGCGATATGGAAGAATTTACATCTGCGCACACACTCGAGCACACGTGCGGTATGTCTGGGCCACAGAAAAGGCCGTTTAGACCCTCAAAAAGGCTCAAAAGTCTGGAAAAAACTACTTTTTCGTGCAATTACACCTCAATATTGTAAAGGGTAGTACGTCCATATGGTCTGCAGGTCATAGACGCCCCTCCAACGAGTGGCTATGATAGGGTGTTAGGCTCACACTAGAGAAGAAACAGTGGAAAAAAATAGAAGAATATAATCATTCCAGAGAGGGAATTGATACGGACTATCAACGCGGATGAGAACGAGCTCCGATTGAGCCAGTTTCAGTGGCGTTAGAAAGCCCTCGGGAAACTAGGCTACCAAGACTTCTAATTCTAGCGATCTGGAAGAATTTACATATGCGTACACACCTGAGCACATGTGCGGTAAGTCTTGGCCCTAGAAAAGGCCATTTAGAGCCTCAAAAAGCCTCAAAAGTCTGGAGAAAACTACTTTTTCGTGCAATTACACCTCGATATTGTAAAGGGCAGTACGTCCATATGGTCAGCTGGTCATAGACGCCCCACCAATGAGCAGCTATGATAGGATGTTAGGCTCACACTAGAGAAGAAACGGTGGAAAAATAGAAGAATATAATCATTCTAGAGAGGGAATTGATAGGGACTATCAACGCGGATGAGAACGAGCTCCGATTAAGCCGGTTTCAGTGGCGTTGGAAAGCCCTCGGGAAACTAGGCTACCAGGACTGCTAATTCTAGCGATCTGGAAGAATTTACATACGCGCACACACCCGAGCACACGTGCGGTATGTCTGGGCCCCAGAAAAGGCCGTTTAGACCCTCAAAAAGGCTCAAAAGTCTGGAAAAAACTACTTTTTTGTCCAATTACACCTCGATATTGTAAACGGCAGTACATGCATATGGTCTGCAGGTCATAGACGCCCCACCAATGAGCGGGTACGATAGGGTGTTAGGCTCACACTAGAGTAGAAACGGTGGAAAAATAGAAGAATATAATCATTTTAGAGAGGGAATTGATAGGGACTATCAACGCGGATGAGAACGAGCTCCGATTGAGCTGGTTTCAGTGGCGTTGGAAAGCCCTCGGGAAACTAGGCTACCAGGACTTCTAATTCTAGTGATCTGGAAGAATTTACATATGCGCACACACCCGGGCACACGTGCGGTATGTCTGGGCCCCAGAAAAGGCCGTTTGGACCCGCAAAAAGGCTCTAAAGTCTGGAAAAAACTACTTTTTCATGCAATTACAGCTCGATATTGTAAAGGGCAGTACGTCCATATGGTCTTTAGGTCCTAGATGCCCCACCAATGAGCTGCAATGATAGGGTGTTAGGCTCACACTAGCGAAGAAACGGTGGAAAAATAGAAGATTATAATCATTCTAGAGAGGGAATCGATAGGGACTATCAACGCGGATGAGAACGAGCTCCGATTGAGCCGGTTTCAGTGGCGTTGGAAAGCCCTCGGGAAACTATGCTACTAGGACTTCTAATTCTAGCGATATGGAAGAATTTACATCTGCGCACACACTCGAGCACACGTGCGGTATGTCTGGGCCACAGAAAAGGCCGTTTAGACCCTCAAAAAGGCTCAAAAGTCTGGAAAAAACTACTTTTTCGTGCAATTACACCTCAATATTGTAAAGGGTAGTACGTCCATATGGTCTGCAGGTCATAGACGCCCCTCCAACGAGTGGCTATGATAGGGTGTTAGGCTCACACTAGAGAAGAAACAGTGGAAAAAATAGAAGAATATAATCATTCCAGAGAGGGAATTGATACGGACTATCAACGCGGATGAGAACGAGCTCCGATTGAGCCAGTTTCAGTGGCGTTAGAAAGCCCTCGGGAAACTAGGCTACCAAGACTTCTAATTCTAGCGATCTGGAAGAATTTACATATGCGCACACACCCGGGCACACGTGCGGTATGTCTGGGCCCCAGAAAAGGCCGTTTGGACCCGCAAAAAGGCTCTAAAGTCTGGAAAAAACTACTTTTTCATGCAATTACAGCTCGATATTGTAAAGGGCAGTACGTCCATATGGTCTTTAGGTCCTAGATGCCCCACCAATGAGCTGCAATGATAGGGTGTTAGGCTCACACTAGCGAAGAAACGGTGGAAAAATAGAAGATTATAATCATTCTAGAGAGGGAATCGATAGGGACTATCAACGCGGATCAGAACGAGCTCCGATTGAGCCGGTTTCAGTGGCGTTGGAAAGCCCTCGGGAAACTATGCTACTAGGACTTCTAATTCTAGCGATATGGAAGAATTTACATCTGCGCACACACTCGAGCACACGTGCGGTATGTCTGGGCCACAGAAAAGGCCGTTTAGACCCTCAAACAGGCTCAAAAGTCTGGAAAAAACTACTTTTTCGTGCAATTACACCTCAATATTGTAAAGGGTAGTACGTCCATATGGTCTGCAGGTCATAGACGCCCCTCCAACGAGTGGCTATGATAGGGTGTTAGGCTCACACTAGAGAAGAAACAGTGGAAAAAATAGAAGAATATAATCATTCTAGAGAGGGAATTGATACGGACTATCAACGCGGATGAGAACGAGCTCCGATTGAGCCAGTTTCAGTGGCGTTAGAAAGCCCTCGGGAAACTAGGCTACCAAGACTTCTAATTCTAGCGATCTGGAAGAATTTACATATGCGTACACACCCGAGCACATGTGCGGTAAGTCTTGGCCCTAGAAAAGGCCATTTAGAGCCTCAAAAAGCCTCAAAAGTCTGGAGAAAACTACTTTTTCGTGCAATTACACCTCGATATTGTAAAGGGCAGTACGTCCATATGGTCAGCTGGTCATAGACGCCCCACCAATGAGCAGCTACGATAGGATGTTAGGCTCACACTAGAGAAGAAACGGTGGAAAAATAGAAGAATATAATCATTCTAGAGAGGGAATTGATAGGGACTATCAACGCGGATGAGAACGAGCTCCGATTAAGCCGGTTTCAGTGGCGTTGGAAAGCCCTCGGGAAACTAGGCTACCAGGACTGCTAATTCTAGCGATCTGGAAGAATTTACATACGCGCACACACCCGAGCACACGTGCGGTATGTCTGGGCCCCAGAAAAGGCCGTTTAGACCCTCAAAAAGGCTCAAAAGTCTGGAAAAAACTACTTTTTTGTCCAATTACACCTCGATATTGTAAATGGCAGTACATGCATATGGTCTGCAGGTCATAGACGCCCCACCAATGAGTGGGTACGATAGGGTGTTAGGCTCACACTAGAGTAGAAACGGTGGAAAAATAGAAGAATATAATCATTTTAGAGAGGGAATTGATAGGGACTATCAACGCGGATGAGAACGAGCTCCGATTGAGCTGGTTTCAGTGGCGTTGGAAAGCCCTCGGGAAACTAGGCTACCAGGACTTCTAATTCTAGCGATCTGGAAGAATTTACATACGCGCACACACCCGAGCACACGTGCGGTATGTCTGGGCCCCAGAAAAGGCCGTTTAGACCCTCAAAAACGCTCAAAAGTCTGGAAAAAACTACTTTTTTGTCCAATTACACCTCGATATTGTAAAGGGCAGTACATGCATATGGTCTGCAGGTCATAGACGCCCCACCAATGAGCGGGTACGATAGGGTGTTTGGCTCGCACTAGCGAAGAAACGGTGGAAAAATAGAAGATTATAATCATTCTAGAGAGGGAATTGATAGGGACTATCAACGCGGATGAGAACGAGCTCCGATTGAGCCGGTTTCAGTGGCGTTGGAAAGCCCTCGGGAAACTATGCTACTAGGACTTCTAATTCTAGCGATATGGAAGAATTTACATCTGCGCACACACTCGAGCACACGTGCGGTATGTCTGGGCCACAGAAAAGGCCGTTTAGACCCTCAAAAAGGCTCAAAAGTCTGGAAAAAAACTACTTTTTCTTGCAATTACACCTCAATATTGTAAAGGGTAGTACGTCCATATGGTCTGCAGGTCATAGACGCCCCTCCAACGAGTGGCTATGATAGGGTGTTAGGCTCACACTAGAGAAGAAACAGTGGAAAAATAGAAGAATGTAATCATTCCAGAGAGGGAATTGATACGGACTATCAACGCGGATGAGAACGAGCTCCGAATGAGCCAGTTTCAGTGGCGTTAGAAAGCCCTCGGGAAACTAGGCTACCAAGACTTCTAATTCTAGCGATCTGGAAGAATATACATATGCGTACACACCCGAGCACACGTGCGGTAAGTCTTGGCCCTAGAAAAGGCCGTTTAGAGCCTCAAAAATCCTCAAAAGTCTGGAGAAAACTACTTTTTCGTGCAATTACACCTCGATATTGTAAAGGGCAGTACGTCCATATGGTCAGCTGGTCATAGACGCCCCACCAATGAGCAGCTACGATAGGGTGTTAGGCTCACACTAGAGAAGAAACGGTGGAAAAATAGAAGAATATAATCATTCTAGAGAGGGAATTGATAGGGACTATCAACGCAGATGAGAACGAGCTCCGATTAAGCCGGTTTCAGTGGCGTTGGAAAGCCCTCGGGAAACTAGGCTACCAGGACTTCTAATTCTAGCGATCTAGAAGAATTTACATACGCGCACACACCCGAGCACACGTGCGGTATGTCTGGGCCCCAGAAAAGGCCGTTTAGACCCTCAAAAAGGCTCAAAAGTCAGGAAAAAACAACTTTTTCGTCCAATTACACCTCGATATTGTAAAGGGCAGTACGTCCATATGGTCTGCAGGTCATAGACGCCCCACCAATGAGCGGATACGATAGGGTGTTAGACTCACACTAGCAAAGAAACGGTGGAAAAATAGAAGAATATAATCATTCTAGGGAGGGAATTGATAGGGACTATCAAAGCGGATGAGAACGAGCTCCGATTGAGCCGGTTTCAGTGGCGTTGGAAAGCCCTCAGGAAACTAGGCTACCAGGACTTCTAATTCTAGCGATCTGGAAGAATTTACATACGCGCACACACCCGAGCACACGTGCGGTATGTGTGGGCCCCAGAAAAGGTCGTTTAGACCTTCAAAAAGGCTCAAAAGTCTGGAAATAAACTACTTTTTCATGCCATTACACCTCGATATTGTAAAGGGCAGTACGTCCATATGTTCTGCAGGTCGTAGACACCCCACCAATGAGCGGCTATGATAGGGTGTTAGGCTCACACTAGAGAAGAAATGGTGGAAAAATAGAAGAATATAATCATTCTAGAAAGGGAATTGATAGGGACTATCAACGCGGATGAGAACGAGCTCCGATTGAGCCGGTTTCTGTGGCGTTGGAAAGCCCTCGGGAAACTAGGCTACCAGGACTTCTAATTCTAGCGATCTGGAAGAATTTACATCTGCGCACACACCCGAGCACACGTGTGGTATGTCTGGGCCAAATAAAAGGCCGTTTAGACCCTCAAAAAGGCTCAAAAGTCTGGAAAAAACTAATTTTTTGTCCAATTACACCTCGATATTGTAAAGGGCAGTACGTCCATATGGTCTGCTGGTCATAGACGCCCCACCAACGAGCAGCTACGATACGGTGTTAGGCTCACACTAGAGAAGAAACGGTGGAAAAATAGAAGAATATAATCATTCTAGAGAGGGAATTGATAGGGACTATAAACGCGGATGAGAACGAGCTCCGATTGAGCCGGTTTCAGTTGCGTTGGAAAGCCCTCGGGAAACTAGGCTACCAGGACTTCTAATTCTAGCGATCTGGAAGACTTTACATACGCGGACACACCCAAGCACACGTGCGGTATGTCTGGGCACCAGAAAAGGCCGTTTAGACCCTCAAAAAGGCTCAAAAGTCTGGAAAAAACTACTTTTTCGTCCAATTACACCTCGATATTGTAAATGGCAGTACGTCCATACGGTCTGCAGGTCATAGACGCCCCACCAATGAGCGGCTACGATAGGGTGTTAGGCTAACTATAGCAAAGAAACGGTGGAAAAATAGAAGAATAAAATCATTCTAGGGAGGGAACTGATAGGGACTATCAACGCGGATGAGAACGAGCTCCGATTGAGCCGGTTTCAGTGGCGTTGGAAATCCCTCAGGAAACTAGGCTACCAGGACTTGTAATTCTAATTATCTAGAAGAATTTACATACACGCACACACCCTAGCACACGTGCGGTAAGTCTCGGCCCCAGAAAAGGCCGTTTGGACCCTCAAAAAGGCTCTAAAGTCTGGAAAAAACTACTTTTTCGTGCAATTACACCTTGATATTGTAAAGGGCAGTACGTCCATATTGTCTGCAGGTCATAGACGCCCCACCAATGAGCAGGTATGATGGGGTGTTAGGCTCACACTAGAGAAGAAACGGTGGAAAAATAGAAGAATATAATCATTCTAGAGAGGGAATTGATAGGGACTATCAACACGGATGAGAACGAGCTCTGATTGAGCCGGTTTCAGTGGCGTTGGAAAGCCCTCAGGAAACTAGGCAACCAGGACTTCTAATTCTAGCGATCTGGAAGAATTTACATACACGCATACACCCGAGCACACGTGCGGTATGTCTGGGCCCCAGAAAAGGCCGTTTAGACCCTCAAAAAGACTCAAAAGTCTGGAAAAAACTACTTTTTTGTCCAATTACACCTCGATATTATAAAGGGCAGTACGTCCATATGGTCTGCAGGTCATAAACGCCCCTCCAACGAGTGGCTATGATAGGGTGTTAGGCTCACACTAGAGAAGAAACAGTGGAAAAATAGAAGAATATAATCATTCCAGAGAGGGAATTGATACGGACTATCAACGCGGATGAGAACGAGCTCCGATTGAGCCGGTTTTAGTGGCGTTGGAAAGCCCTCGGGAAACTAGGCTACCAAGACTTCTAATTCTAGCGATCTGGATGAATTTACATATGCATACACACCCGAGCACACGTGCGGTAAGTCTTGGCCCTAGAAAAGGCCGTTTCGAGCCTCAAAAAGCCTCAAAAGTCTGGAGAAAACTACTTTTTCGTGCAATTACACCTCGATATTGTAAAGGGCAGTACGTCCATATGGTCAGCTGGTCATAGATGCCCCACCAATGAGCAGCTACGATAGGGTGTTAGGCTCACACTAGAGAAGAAACGGTGGAAAAATAGAAGAATATAATCATTCTAGAGAGGGAATTGATAGGGACTATCAACGCGGATGAGAACGAGCTCCGATTAAGCCGGTTTCAGTGGCGTTGGAAAGCCCTCGGGAAACTAGGCTACCAGGACTTCTAATTCTAGCGATCTGGAAGAATTTACATACGCGCACACACCCGAGCACACGTGCGGTATGTCTGGGCCCCAGAAAAGGCCGTTTAGACCCTCAAAAAGGCTCAAAAGTCTGGAAAAAACTACTTTTTCGTCCAATTACACCTCGATATTGTAAAGGGCAGTACATGGATATGGTCTGCAGGTCATAGACGCCCCACCAATGAGCGGGTACGATAGGGTGTTAGGCTCACACTAGAGTAGAAACGGTGGAAAAATAGAAGAATATAATCATTATAGAGAGGGAATTGATAGGGACTATCAACGCGGATGAGAACGAGCTCCGATTGAGCTGGTTTCAGTGGCGTTGGAAAGCCCTCGGGAAACTAGGCTACCAGGACTTCTAATTCTAGCGATCTGGAAGAATTTACATACGCGCACACACCCGAGCACACGTGCGGTATGTCTGGGCCCCAGAAAAGGTCGTTTAGACCCTCAAAAAGGCTCAAAAGTCTGGAAAAAACTACTTTTTTGTCCAATTACACCTCGATATTGTAAAGGGCAGTACGTGCATATGGTCTGCAGGTCATAGATGCCCCACCAATGAGCGGGTACGATAGGGTGTTAGGCTCACACTAGCGAAGAAACGGTGGAAAAATAGAAGATTATAATCATTCTAGAGAGGGAATTGATAGGGACTATCAACGCGGATGAGAACGAGCTCCGATTGAGCCGGTTTCAGTGGCGTTGGAAAGCCCTCGGGAAACTATGCTACTAGAACTTCTAATTCTAGCGATATGGAAGAATTTACATCTGCGCACACACTCGAGCACACGTGCGGTATGTCTGGGCCACAGAAAAGGCCGTTTAGACCCTCAAAAAGGCTCAAAAGTCTGGAAAAAAACTACTTTTTCTTGCAATTACACCTCAATATTGTAAAGGGTAGTACGTCCATATGGTCTGCAGGTCATAAACGCCCCTCCAACGAGTGGCTATGATAGGGTGTTAGGCTCACACTAGAGAAGAAACAGTGGAAAAATAGAAGAATATAATCATTCCAGAGAGGGAATTGATACGGACTATCAACGCGGATGAGAACGAGCTCCGATTGAGCCGGTTTTAGTGGCGTTGGAAAGCCCTAGGGAAACTAGGCTACCAGGACTTCTAATTCTAGCGATCTGGAAGAATATACATATGCGTACACACCCGAGCACACGTGCGGTATGTCTGGGCCCCAGAAAAGGCCGTTTAGACCCTCAAAAAGGCTCAAAAGTCTGGAAAAAACTACTTTTTTGTCCAATTACACCTCGATATTGTAAAGGGCAGTACATGCATATGGTCTGCAGGTCATAGACGCCCCACCAATGAGCGGGTACGATAGGGTGTTAGGCTCACACTAGAGTGGAAACGGTGGAAAAATAGAAGAACATAATCATTCTAGAGAGGGAATTGATAGGGACTATCAACGCGGATGAGAACGAGCTCCGATTGTGCTGGTTTCAGTGGCGTTGGAAAGCCCTCGGGAAACTAGGCTACCAGGACTTCTAATTCTAGCGATCTGGAAGAATTTAAATACGCGCACACACCCGAGCACACATGCGGTATGTCTGGGCCCCAGAAAAGGCCGTTTAGTCCCTCAAAAAGGCTCAAAAGTCTGGAAAAAACTACTTTTTTGTCCAATTACACCTCGATATTGTAAAGGGCAGTACGTGCATATGGTCTGCAGGTCAGAGACGCCCCACCAATGAGCGGGTATGATAGGGTGTTAGGCTCACACTAGCGCAGAAACGGTGGAATAATAGAAGATTATAATCATTCTAGAGAGGGAATTGATAGGGACTATCAACGCGGATGAGAACGAGCTCCGATTGAGCCGGTTTCAGTGGCGTTGGAAAGCCCTCGGGAAATTATGCTACTAGGACTTCTAATTCTAGCGATATGGAACAATTTACATCTGCGCACACACTCGAGCACACGTGCGGTATGTCTGGGCCACAGAAAAGGCCGTTTAGACCCTCAAAAAGGCTCAAAAGTCTGGAAAAAAACAACCTTTTCTTGCAATTACACCTCAATATTGTAAAGCGTAGTACGTCCATATGGTCTGCAGGTCATAAACGCCCCTCCAACGAGTGGCTATGATAGGGTGTTAGCCTCACACTAGAGAAGAAACAGTGGAAAAATAGAAGAATATAATCATTCCAGAGAGGGAATTCATACGGACTATCAACGCGGATGAGAACGAGCTCCGATTGAGCCAGTTTCAGTGGCGTTAGAAAGCCCTCGGGAAACTAGGCTACCAAGACTTCTAATTCTAGCGATCTGGAAGAATTTAAATATGCGTACACACCCGAGCACACGTGCGGTAAGTCTTGGCCCTAGAAAAGGCCGTTTAGAGCCTCAAAAAGCCTCAAAAGTCTGGAGAAAACTACTTTTTCGTGCAATTACACCTCGATATTGTAAAGGGCAGTACGTCCATATGGTCAGCTGGTCATAGACGCCCCACCAATGAGCAGCTACGATTGGGTGTTAGGCTCACACTAGAGAAGAAACGGTGGAAAAATAGAAGAATATAATCATTCTAGAGAGGGAATTGATAGGGACTATCAACGCAGATGAGAACGAGCTCCGATTAAGCCGGTTTCAGTGGCGTTGGAAAGCCCTCGGGAAACTAGGCTACCAGGACTTCTAATTCTAGCGATCTGGAAGAATTTACATACGCGCACACACCCGAGCACACGTGCGGTATGTCTGGGCCCCAGAAAAGGCCGTTTAGACCCTCAAAAAGGCTCAAAAGTCTGGAAAAAACTACTTTTTTGTCCAATTACACCTCGATATTGTAAATTGCAGTACATGCATATGGTCTGCAGGTCATAGACGCCCCACCAATGAGCGGGTACGATAGGGTGTTAGGCTCACACTAGAGTGTAAACGGTGGAAAAATAGAAGAACATAATCATTCTAGAGAGGGAATTGATAGGGACTATCAGCGCGGATGAGAACGAGCTCCGATTGAGCTGGTTTCAGTGGCGTTGGAAAGCCCTCGGGAAACTAGGCTACCAGGACTTCTAATTCTAGCGATCTGGAAGAATTTACATACGTGCACACACCCGAGCACACGTGCGGTATGTCTGGGCCCCAGAAAAGGCCGTTTAGTCCCTCAATAAGGCTCAAAAGTCTGGAAAAAACTACTTTTTCGTCCAATTACACCTCGATATTGTAAAGGGCAGTACATGCATATGGTCTGCAGGTCATAGACGCCCCACCAATGAGCGGGTACGATAGGGTGTTAGGCTCACACTAGAGAAGAAACGGTGGAAAAATAGAAGAATATAATCATTCTAGAGAGGGAATTGATAGGGACTATCAACGCGGATGAGAACGAGCTCCGATTAAGCCGGTTTCAGTGGCGTTGGAAAGCCCTCGGGAAACTAGGCTACCAGGACTTCTAATTCTAGCGATCTGGAAGAATTTACATACGCGCACACACCCGAGCACACGTGCGGTATGTCTGGGCCCCAGAAAAGGCCGTTTAGACCCTCAAACAGGCTCAAAAGTCTGGAAAAAACTACTTTTTTGTCCAATTACACCTCGATATTGTAAAGGGCAGTACATGCATATGGTCTGCAGGTCATAGACGCCCCACCAATGAGCGGGTACGATAGGGTGTTAGGATCACACTAGAGTAGAAATGGTGAAAAAATAGAAGAATATAATCATTCTAGAGAGGGAATTGATAGGGACTATCAACGCGGTTGAGAACGAGCTCCGATTGAGCTGGTTTCAGTGGCGTTGGAAAGCCCTCGGGAAACTAGGCTACCAGGACTTCTAATTCTAGCGATCTGGAAGAATTTACATACGCGCACACACCCGAGCACACGTGCGTTATGTCTGGGCCCCAGAAAAGGCCGTTTAGACCCTCAAAAAGGCTCAAAAGTCTGGAAAAAACTACTTTTTCGTCCAATTACACCTCGATATTGTAAAGGGCAGTACATGCATATGGTCTGCAGGTCATAGACGCCCCACCAATGAGCGGGTACGATAGAGTGTTAGGCTCACACTAGAGTAGAAACGGTGGAAAAATAGAAGAATATAATCATTCTAGAGAGGGAATTGATAGGGACTATCAACGCGGATGAGAACGAGCTCCGATTGAGCTGGTTTCAGTGGCGTTGGAAAGCCCTCGGGAAACTAGGCTACCAGGACTTCTAATTCTAGCGATCTGGAAGAATTTACATACGCGCACACACCCGTGCACACGTGCAGTATGTCTGGGCCCCAGAAAAGGCCGTTTAGACACTCAAAAAGGCTCAAAAGTCTGGAAAAAACTACTTTTTTGTCCAATTACACCTCGATATTGTAAATTGCAGTACATGCATATGGTCTGCAGGTCATAGACGCCCCACAAATGAGCGGGTACGATAGGGTGTTAGGCTCACACTAGAGTGGAAACGGTGGAAAAATAGAAGAACATAATCATTCTAGAGAGGGAATTGATAGGGACTATCAGCGCGGATGAGAACGAGCTCCGATTGAGCTGGTTTCAGTGGCGTTGGAAAGCCCTTGGGAAACTAGGCTACCAGGACTTCTAATTCTAGCGATCTGGAAGAATTTACATATGCGCACACACCCGAGCACATGTGCGGTATGTCTGGGCCCCAGAAAAGGCCGTTTAGACCCTCAAAAAGGCTCAAAAGTCTGGAAAAAACTACTTTTTTGTCCAATTACACCTCGATATTGTAAAGGGCAGTACATGCATATGGTCTGCAGGTCATAGACGCCCCACCAATGAGCGGGTACGATAGGGTGTTAGGCTCACACTAGAGTAGAAATGGTGGAAAAATAGAAGAATATAATCATTCTAGAGAGGGAATTGATAGGGACTATCAACGCGGTTGAGAACGAGCTCCGATTGAGCTGGTTTCAGTGGCGTTGGAAAGCCCTCGGGAAACTAGGCTACCAAGACTTCTAATTCTAGCAATCTGGAAGAATTTACATACGCGCACACACCCGAGCACACGTGCGGTATGTCTGGGACCCAGAAAAGGCCGTTTAGACCCTCAAAAAGGCTCAAAAGTCTGGAAAAAACTACTTTTTCGTCCAATTACACCTCGATATTGTAAAGGGCAGTACATGCATATGGTCTGCAGGTCATAGACGCCCCACCAATGAGCGGGTACGATAGGGTGTTAGGCTCACACTAGAGTAGAAACGGTGGAAAAATAGAAGAATATAATCATTCCAGAGAGGGAATTGATAGGGACTATCAACGCGGATGAGAACGAGCTCCGATTGAGCTGGTTTCAGTGGCGTTGGAAAGCCCTCGGGAAACTAGGCTACCAGGACTTCTAATTCTAGCGATCTGGAAGAATTTACATACGCGCACACACCCGAGCACACGTGCGGTATGTCTGGGCCCCAGAAAAGGCCGTTTAGACCATCAAAAAGGCTCAAAAGTCTGGAAAAAACTACTTTTTTGTCCAATTACACCTCGATATTGTAAAGGGCAGTACGTGCATATGGTCTGCAGGTCATAGACGCCCCACCAATGAGCTAGTACGATAGGGTGTTAGGCTCACACTAGCGAAGAAACGGTGGAAAAATAGAAGATTATAATCATTCTAGAGAGGGAATTGATAGGGACTATCAACGCGGATGAGAACGAGCTCCGATTGAGCCGGTTTCAGTGGGGTTGGAAAGCCCTCGGGAAACTATGCTACTAGGACTTCTAATTCTAGCAATATGGAAGAATTTACATCTGCGCACACACTCGAGCACACGTGCGGTATGTCTGGGCCACAGAAAAGGCCGTTTAGACCCTCAAAAAGGCTCAAAAGTCTGGAAAAAAACTACTTTTTCTTGCAATTACACCTCAATATTGTAAAGGGTAGTACGTCCATATGGTCTGCAGGTCATAAACGCCCCTCCAACGAGTGGCTATGATAGGGTGTTAGGCTCACACTAGAGAAGAAACAGTGGAAAAATAGAAGAATATAATCATTCCAGAGAGGGAATTGATACAGACTATCAACGCGGATGAGAACGAGCTCCGATTGAGCCAGTTTCAGTGGCGTTAGAAAGCCCTCGGGAAACTAGGCTACCAAGACTTCTAATTCTAGCGATCTGGAAGAATTTACATATGCGTACACACCCGAGCACACGTGCGGTAAGTCTTGGCCCTAGAAAAGGCCGTTTAGAGCCTCAAAAAGCCTCAAAAGTCTGGAGAAAACTACTTTTTCGTGCAATTACACCTCGATATTGTAAAGGGCAGTACGTCCATATGGTCTGCTGGTCATAGACGCCCCACCAATGAGCAGCTACGATTGGGTGTTAGGCTCACACTAGAGAAGAAATGGTGGAAAAATAGAAGAATATAATCATTCTAGAGAGGGAATTGATAGGGACTATCAACGCAGATAAGAACGAGCTCCGATTAAGCCGGTTTCAGTGGCGTTGGAAAGCCCTCGGGAAACTAGGCTACCAGGACTTCTAATTCTAGCGATCTGGAAGAATTTACATACGCGCACACACCCGAGCACACGTGCGGTATGTCTGGACCCCAGAAAAGGCCGTTTAGACCCTCAAAAAGGCTCAAAAATCTGGAAAAAACTACTTTTTTGTCCAATTACACCTCGATATTGTAAAGGGCAGTACATGCATATGGTCTGCAGGTCATAGACGCCCCACCAATGAGCGGGTACGATAGGCTGTTAGGCTCACACTAGAGTGGAAACGGTGGAAATATAGAAGAACATAATCATTCTAGAGAGGGAATTGATAGGGACTATCAACGCGGATGAGAACGAGCTCCGATTGAGCTGGTTTCAGTGGCGTTGGAAAGCCCTCGGGAAACTAGGCTACCAGGACTTCTAATTCTAGCGATCTGGAAGAATTTACATACGCGCACACACCCGAGCACACGTGCGGTATGTCTGGGCCCCAGAAAAGGCCGTTTAGTCCCTCAAAAAGGCTCAAAAGTCTGGAAAAAACTACTTTTTTGTCCAATTACACCTCGATATTGTAAAGGGTAGTACATGCATATGGTCTGCAGGTCATAGACGCCCCACCAATGAGCGGGTACGATAGGGTGTTAGGCTCACACTAGAGTAGAAACGCTGGAAAACTAGAAGAATATAATCATTCTAGAGAGGGAATTGATAGGGACTATCAACGCGGATGAGAACGAGCTCCGATTGAGCTGGTTTCAGTGGCGTTGGAAAGCCCTCGGGAAACTAGGCTACCAGGACTTCTAATTATAGCGATCTGGAAGAATTTACATATGCGCACACACCCGAGCACACGTGCGGTATGTCTGGGCCCCAGAAAAGGCCGTTTAGACCCTCAAAAAGGCTCAAAAGCCTGGAAAAAACTACTTTTTCGTCCAATTACACATCGATATTGTAAAGGGCAGTACGTCCATATGGTCTACAGGTCATAGACGCCCCACCAATGAGCGGCTACGATAGGGTGTTAGGCTCACACTAGCAAAGAAACGGTGGAAAAATAGAAGAATATAATCATTCTAGGGAGGGAACTGATAGGGACTATCAACGCGGATGAGAACGAGCTCCGATTGAGCCGGTTTCAGTGGCGTTGGAAAGCCCTCAGGAAACTAGGCTACCAGGACTTCTAATTCTAATGATCTAGAAGAATTTACATACGCGCACACACCCTAGCACATGTGCAGTAAGTATCGGCCCCAGAAAAGGCCGTTTGGACCCTCAAAAAGGCTCTAAAGTCTGGAAAAAACTACTTTTTCGTGCAATTGCACCTCGATATTGTAAAGGGCAGTACGTCCATATGGTCTGTTGGTCATAGACGCCCCACCAATGAGCGGCTACGATAGGGTGTTAGGCTCACACTAGAGAAGAAACGGTGGATAAATAGAAGAATATAATCATTCTAGAGAGGGAATTGATAGGGACTATCAACGCGGATGAGAACGAGCTCTGATTGAGCCGGTTTCAGTGGCGTTGGAAAGTCCTCGGGAAACTAGGCAACCAGGACTTCTAATTCTAGCGATCTGGAAGAATTTACATCCACGCATACACCCGAGCACACGTGCGGTATGTCTGGGCCACAGAAAAGGCCCTTTAGACCCTCAAAAAGGCTCAAAAGTCTGGAAAAAAACTACTTTTTCGTGCAATTACACCTCAATATTGTAAAGGGAAGTACGTCCATATGGTCTGCAGGTCATAGACGCCCCTCCAACGAGTGGCTATGATAGGGTGTTAGGCTCACACTAGAGAAGAAACAGTGGAAAAAGAGAAGAATATAATCATTCCAGAGAGGGAATTGATACGGACTATCAACGCGGATGAGAACGAGCTCCGAGTGAGCCAGTTTCAGTGGCGTTAGAAAGCCCTCGGGAAACTAGGCTACCAAGACTTCTAATTCTAGCGATCTGGAAGAATTTACATATGCGTACACACCCGAGCACACGTGCGGTAAGTCTTGGCCCTAGAAAAGGCCGTTTAGAGCCTCAAAAAGCCTCAAAAGTCTGGAGAAAACTACTTTTTCATGAAATTACACCTCGATATTATAAAGGGCAGTACGTCCATATGGTCTGCTGGTCATAGACGCCCCACCAATGAGCAGCTATGATAGGGTGTTAGGCTCACACTAGAGAAGAAACGGTGGAAAAATAGAAGAATATAATCATTCTAGAGAGGGAATTGTAGGGACTATCAACGCGGATGAGAACGACCTCTGATTGAGCCGGTTTCAGTGGCGTTGGAAAGCCCTTGGGAAACTAGGCAACCAGGACTTCTAATTCTAGCGATCTGGAAGAATTTACATACACGCATACAACCGAGCACACGTGCGGTATGTCTGGGCCCCAGAAAAGGCCGTTTAGACCCTCAAAAAGACTCAAAAGTCTAGAAAAAACTACTTTTTTGTATAATTACACCTCGATATTGTAAAGGGCAGTACGTCCATATGGTCTGCAGGTCGTAGACGCCCCACCAATGATCGGTTACGATAGGGTGTTAGGCTCACACTAGCGAAGAAACGGTGGAAAAATTGAAGAATATAATCATTCTAGAGAGGGAATTGTTAGGGACTATCAACGCGGATGAGAACGAGCTCCGATTGAGCCGGTTTCAGTGGCGTTGGAAAGCCCTTGGGAAACTAGGCTACCAGGACTTCTAATTCTAGCGATCTGGAAGAATTAACATACGCGCACACACCCGAGCACACGTGCGGTATGTCTGGGCCCCCGAAAAGGTCGTTTAGACCCTCAAAAAGGCTCAAAAGTCTGGAAAAAACAACTTTTTCATGCCATTACACCTCGATATTGTAAAGGGCAGTACATCCATATGGTCTGCAGGTCGTAGACACCCCACCAATGAGCGGCTATGATAGGGTGTTAGGCTCACACTAGAGAAGAAATGGTGGAAAAATAGAAGAATATAATCATTCTAGAAAGGGAATTGATAGGGACTATCAACGCGGATGAGAACGAGCTCCGATTGAGCCGGTTTCTGTGGCGTTGGAAAGCCCTCGGGAAACTAGGCTACCAGGACTTCTAATTCTAGCGATCTGGAAGAATTTACATCTGCGCACACACCCGAGCACACGTTCGGTATGTCTGGGCCCCAGAAAAGGCCGTTTAGACCCTCAAAAAGGCTCAAAAGTCTGGAAAAAACTACTTTTTTGTCCAATTACACCTCGATATTGTAAAGGGCAGTACGTCCATATGGTCTGCTGGTCATAGACGCCCCACCAACGAGCAGCTACGATAGGGTGTTAGGCTCACACTAGAGAATAAACGGTGGAAAAATAGAAGAATATAATCATTCTAGAGAGGGAATTGATAGGGACTATCAACGCGGATGAGAACGAGCTCCGATTGAGCCGGTATTAGTGGCGTTGGAAAGCCCTTGGGGAACTAGGCTACCAGGACTTCTAATTCTAGCGATCTAGAAGAATTTACATACGCGCACACACCCGAGCACACGTGCGGCAAGTCTCGGCCCCAGAAAAGGCCGTTTAGACCCTCAAAAAGGCTCAAAAGTCTGGAAAAAACTACTTTTTCGTGCAATTACACCTTGATATTGTAAAAGGCAGTATGTCCATATGGTCTGCAGGTCGTATACGCCCCACTAATGAGCGGCTACGATAGGGTGTTAGGCTCACACTAGCGAAGAAACGGTGAAAAATTGAAGAATATAATCATTCTAGAGAGGGAATTGATAGGGACTATAAACGCGGATGAGAACGAGCTCCGATTGAGCCGGTTTCAGTGGCGTTGGAAAGCCCTCGGGAAACTAGGCTACCAGGACTTCTAATTCTAGCGATCTGGAAGAATTTACATACGCGCACACACCCGAGCACACGTGCGGTATGTCTGGGCCCCAGAAAAGGCCGTTTAGACCCTCAAAAAGGCTCAAAAGTCTGGAAAAAACTACTTTTTTGTCCAATTACACCTCGATATTGTAAAGGGCAGTACCTCCATATGGTCTGCAGGTCATAGACTCCCCACCAATGAGTGGCTACGATAGGGTTCTAGGCTCTCACTAGCAAAGAAACGGTGGAAAAATAGAAGAATATAATCATTCTAGGGAGGGAACTGATAGGGACTATCAACGCGGATGAGAACGAGCTCCGATTGAGCCGGTTTCAGTGGCGTTGGATAGCCCTCAGGAAACTAGGCTACCAGGACTTCTAATTCTAATGATCTAGAAGAATTTACATACGCGCACACACCCTAGCACACGTGCGGTAAGTCTCGGCCCCAGAAAAGGCCGTTTGGACCCTCAAAAAGGCTCTAAAGTCTGGAAAAAACTACTTTTTCATGCAATTACACCTCGATATTGTAAAGGGTAGTACGTCCATATTGTCTGCAGGTCGTAGACGCCCCACCAATGAGCAGGTACGATAGGGTGTTAGGCTCACACTAGAGAAGAAACGGTGGAAAAATAGAATAATATAATCATTCTAGAGAGGGAATTCATAGGGACTATCAACGCGGATGAGAACGAGCTCCGATTGAGCCGGATTCAGTGGCGTTGGAAAGCCCTCGGGAAACTAGGCAACCAGGACTTCTAATTCTAGCGATCTGGAAGAATTTACATACACGCATACACCCGAGCACACGTGCGGTATGTCTGGGCCCCAGAAAAGGCCGTTTAGACCCTCAAAAAGGCTCAAAAGTCTGGAAAAAACTACTTTTTCTTCCAATTACACCTCGATATTGTAAAGGGCAGTACGTCCATATGGTCTGCAGGTCGTAGACGCCCCACCAATGAGAGGTTATGATAGGGTGTTAGGCTCACACTAGCGAACAAACTGTGGAAAAATAGAAGAATATATTCATTCTAGAGAGGGAATTGATAGGGACTATCAACGCGGATGAGAACGAGCTCCGATTGAGTCAGTTTCAGTGGCGTTAGAAAGCCCTTGGGAAACTAGGCTACCAGGACTTCTCATTCTAGCGATCTGGAAGAATTTACGTACGCGCACACACCCGAGCACACGTGCGGTATGTCTGGGCCCCAGAAAAGGTCGTTTAGACCCTCAAAAAAGCTCAAAAGTCTGGAAAAAACTACTTTTTCATGCCATTACACCTCGATATTGTAAAGGGCAGTACGTCCATATGGTCTGCAGGTCGTAGACACCCCACCAATGAGCGACTACGATAGGGTGTTAAGCTCACACTAGAGATGAAATGGTGGAAATATAGAAGAATATAATCATTCTAGAGAGGAATTGATAGGGACTATCAACGCGGATGAGAACGAGCTCCGATTGAGCCGGTTTCAGTGGCGTTGGAAAGCCCTCGGGAAACTAGGCTACCAGGACTTCTAATTCTAGCGAGCTGGAAGAATTTACATGTGCACACACACCCGAGCACACGTGCGGTATGTCTGGGCCCCAGAAAAGGCCGTTTAGACCCTCAAAAAGGCTCAAAAGTCTGGAAAAAACTACTTTTTCGTCCAATTACACCTCGATATTGTAAAGGACAGTACGTCCATATGGTCTGTTGGTCATAGACGCCCCACCAACGAGCGGCTACGATAGGGTGTTAGGCTCACACTAGAGAAGAAACGGTGGATAAATAGAAGAATATAATCATTCTAGAGAGGGAATTGATAGGGACTATCAACGCGGATGAGAACGAGCTCCGATTGAGCCGGTTTTAGTGGCGTTGGAAAGCCCTTGGGAAACGAGGCTACCAGGACTTCTAATTCTAGCGATCTAGAAGAATTTACGTACGCGCACACACCCGAGCACACGTGCGGTATTTTTGGGCCTGAGAAAAGGCCGTTTAGACCCTCAAAAAGGCTCAAAAGTCTGGAAAAAACTACTTTTTCGTTAAATTACACCTCGATATTGTAAAGGGCAGTACGTCCATATGGTCTGCAGGTCATAGACGCCCCACCAATGAGCGGCTACGATAGGGTGTTAGGCTCACACTAGCAAAGAAATGGTGAAAAATAGAAGAATATAATCATTCTAGGGAGGGAACTGATAGGGACTATCAACGCGGATGAGAACGAGCTCCGATTGAGCCGGTCTCAGTGGCGTTGGAAAGCCCTTAGGAAACTAGGCTACCAGGACTTCTAATTCTAATGATCTAGAAGAATTTACATACGCGCACACACCCTAGCACACGTGCGGTAAGTCTCGGCCACAGAAAAGGCCGTTTGGACCCTCTAAAAGGCTCTAAAGTCTGGAAAAAACTACTTTTTCGTGCAATTACACCTCGATATTGTAAAGGGCAGTACGTCCATATTGTCTGCAGGTCATAGACGCCCCACCAATGAGCAGGTACAATAGGGTGTTAGGCTCACACAAGAGAAGAAACGGTGGAAAAATAGAAGAATATAATCATTCTAGAGAGGGAATTGATAGGGACTATCAACGCGGATGAGAACGAGCTCCGATTGAGCCGGTTTCAGTGGCGTTGGAAAGCCCTCGGGAAACTAGGCAACCAGGACTTCTAATTCTAGTGATCTGGAAGAATTTACATCCACGCATACACCCGAGCACACGTGCGGTATGTCTGGGCCCCACAAAAGGCCGTTTAGACCCACAAAAAGGCTCAAAAGTCTGGAAAAAACTACTTTTTCGTCCAATTACACCTCGATATTGTAAAGGGCAGTACGTCCATATGGTCTGCAGGTCGTAGACGCCCCACCAATGAGCGGTTACGATAGGGTGTTAGGCTCACACTAGCGAAGAAACGGTGGAAAAATAGAATAATATAATCATTCTAGAGAGGGAATTCATAGGGACTATCAACGCGGATGAGAACGAGCTCCGATTGAGCCGGTTTCAGTGGCGTTGGAAAGCCCTTGGGAAACTAGGCTACCAGGACTTCTAATTCTA
This sequence comes from Elymus sibiricus, assembly GCA_039707655.1. Classification (NCBI taxonomy): domain Eukaryota; kingdom Viridiplantae; phylum Streptophyta; class Magnoliopsida; order Poales; family Poaceae; genus Elymus; species Elymus sibiricus. Next base: position 39,151,480 of record CM077674.1, read on the forward strand.
GCGATCTGGAAGAATTTACATACGCGCACACACCCGAGCACACGTGCGGTATGTCTGGGCCCCAGAAAAGGTCGTTTAGACCCTCAAAAAGGCTCAAAAGTCTGGAAAAAACTACTTTTTCATGCCATTACACCTCGATATTGTAAAGGGCAGTACGTCCATATGGTCTGCAGGTCGTAGACACCCCACCAATGAGCGGCTATGATAGGGTGTTAGGCTCACACTAGAGAAGAAATGGTGGATAAATAGAAGAATATAATCATTCTAGAGAGGGAATTCATAGGGACTATCAACGCGGATGAGAATGAGCTCCGATTGAGCCGGTTTCAGTTGCGTTGGAAAGCCCTCAGGAAACTAGGCTACCAGGACTTCTAATTCTAGCGATCTGGAAGAATTTACATGTGCGCACACACCCGAGCACACGTGCGGTATGTCCGGGTCCCAGAAAAGGCCGTTTAGACCCTCAAAAAGGCTCAAAAGTCTGGAAAAAACTACTTTTTCGTCCAATTATACCTCGATATTGTAAAGGGCAGTACGTCCATATGGTCTGCTGGTCATAGACGCCCCACCAACGAGCGGCTACGATATGATGTTAGGCTCACACTAGAGAAGAAATGGTGGAAAAATAGAAGAATATAATTCTAGAGAGGGAATTGATAGGGACTATCAACGCGGATGAGAACGAGCTCCGATTGAGCCGGTTTCAGTGGCGTTGGAAAGCCCTCGGGAAACTAGGCTACCAGGACTTCTAATTATAGTGATCTAGAAGAATTTACATACGCGCACACACCAGAGTACACGTGCGGTATGTTTGGGCCCCAGAAAAGGCCGTTTAGACCTTCAAAAAGGCTCAAATGTCTGGAAAAAACTACTTTTTGGTCCAATTACAACTCGATATTGTAAAGGGCAGTACGTCCATATGGTCTGCAGGTCGTAGACGCCCCACCAATGAGCGGCTACGATAGGGTGTTAGGCTCACACTAGCAAACAAAAGGTGGAAAAATAGAAGAATATAATCATTCTAGAGAGGGAATTCATAGGGACTATCAACGCGGATGAGAATGAGCTCCGATTGAGCCGGTTTCAGTGGCGTTGGAAAGCCCTCGGGAAACAAGGCTACCAGGACTTCTAATTCTAGCGATCTGGAAGAATATACATGTGCGAACACACCCGAGCACACGTGCGGTATGTCTGGGCCACAGAAAAGGTCGTTTAGACCCTCAAAAAGGCTCAAAAGTCTGGAAAAAACTACTTTTTCGTTAAATTACACCTCGATATTGTAAAGGGCAGTACGTCCATATGGTCTGCAGGTCATAGACGCCCCACCAATGAGCGGCTACGATAGGGTGTTAGGCTCACACTAGCAAAGAAACGGTAGAAAAATAGAAGAATATAATCATTCTAGGGAGGGAACTGATAGGGACTATCAACGCGGATGAGAACGAGCTCCGATTGAGCCGGTTTCAGTGGCGTTGGAAAGCCCTTAGGAAACTAGGCTACCAGGATTTCTAATTCTAATGATCTAGAAGAATTTACATACGCGCACACACCCTAGCAGACGTGCGGTAAGTCTCGGCCCCAGAAAAGGCCGTTTGGACCCTCAAAAAGGCTCTAAAGTCTAGAAAAAACTACTTTTTCGTGCAATTACGCCTCGATATTGTAAAGGGCAGTACGTCCATATTGTCTGCAGGTCGTAGACGCCCCACCAATGAGCAGGTACGATAGGGTGTTAGGCTCACACTAGAGAAGAAACGGTGGAAAAATAGAAGAATATAATCATTCTAGAGAGGGAATTGATAGGGACTATCAACGCGGATGAGAACGAGCTCCGATTGAGCCGGTTTCAGTGGCGTTGGAAAGCCCTCGGGAAACTAGGCAACCAGGACTTCTAATTCTAGCGATCTGGAAGAATTTACATACACGCATACACCCGAGCACACGTGCGGTATGTCTGGGCCCCACAAAAGGCTGTTTAGACCCTCAAAAAGGCTCAATAGTCTGGAAAAAACTACTTTTTCGTCCAATTACACCTCGATATTGTAAAGGGCAGTACGTCCATATGGTCTGCAGGTCGTAGATGCCCCACCAATGAGCGGTTACGATAGGGTGTTAGGCTCACACTAGCGAAGAAACGGTGGAAAAATAGAAGAATATAATCATTCTAGAGAGGGAATTGATAGGGACTATCAACGCGGATGAGAACGAGCTCCGATTGAGCCGGTTTCAGTGGCGTTGGGAAGCCCTTGGGAAACTAGGCTACCAGGACTTCTAATTCTAGCGATCTGGAAGAATTTACATACGCGCACACACCCTAGCACACGTGCGGTATGTCTGGGCCTTAGAAAAGGTCGTTTAGACCCTCAAAAAGGCTCAAAACTCTGGAAAAACTACTTTTTCATGCCATTACACCTCGATATTGTAAAGGGCAGTACGTCCATATGGTCTGCAGGTCGTAGACACCCCACCAATGGGTGGCTCTGATAGGGTGTTAGGCTCACACTAGAGAAGAAATGGTGGATAAATAGAAGAATATAATCATTCTAGAGAGGGAATTGATAGGGACTATCAACGCGGATGAGAACGAGCTCCGATTGAGACGGTTTCAGTGGCGTTGGAAAGCCCTCGGGAAACTAGGCTACCAGGACTTCTAATTCTAGCGATCTGTAAGAATTTACATGTGCGCACACACCCGAGCACACGTGCGGTATGTCTGGGCCCTAGAAAAGGCCGTTTAGACCCTCAAAAAGGCTCAAAAGTCTGGAAAAAACTACTTTTTCGTCCAATTACACCTCGATATTGTAAAGGGCAGTACGTCCATATGGTCTGCTGATCATAGACGCCCCACCAACGAGCGGCTACGATAGGGTGTTAGGCTCACACTAGAGAAGAAATGGTGGAAAAATAGAAGAATATAATCATTCTAGAGAGGGAATTGATAGGGACTATCAACGCGGATGAGAACGAGCTCCGATTGAGCCGGTTTCAGTGGCGTTGGAAAGCCCTCAGGAAACTAGGCTACCAGGACTTCTAATTCTAGCGATCTGGAAGAATTTACATAGGCGCACACACCCGAGCACACGTGCGGTATGTCTGGGCCCCAGAAAAGGCCGTTTAGACTCTCAAAAAGGCTCAAAAGTCTGGAAAAAATTACTTTTTCATGCAATTACAGCTCGATATTGTAAAGGGCAGTACGTCCATATGGTCTTCAGGTCCTAGACGCCCCACCAATGAGCTGCAATGATAGGGTGTTAGGCTCACACTAGCGAAGAAACGGTGGAAAAATAGAAGATTATAATCATTCTAGAGAGGGAATTGATAGGGACTATCAACGCGGATGAGAACGAGCTCCGATTGAGCCGGTTTCAGTGGCGTTGGAAAGCCCTCGGGAAACTAGGCTACTAGGACTTCTAATTCTAGCGATATGGAAGAATTTACATCCGTGCACACACCCGAGCACACGTGCGGTATGTCTAGGCCACATAAAAGGCCGTTTAGACCCTCAAAAAGGCTCAAAAGTCTGGAAAAAACTACTTTTTCGTGCAATTACACCTTGATATTGTAAAGGGTAGTACGTCCATATGGTCTGCAGGTCATAGACGCCCCTCCAACAAGCGGCTACGATAGGGTGTTAGGCTCACACTAGAGAAGAAACAGTGGAAAAATAGAAGAATATAATCATTCCAGAGAGGGAATTGATACGGACTATCAACGCGGATGAGAACGAGCTCCGATTGAGCCAGTTTTAGTGGCGTCAGAAAGCCCTCGGGAAACTAGGCTACCACGACTTCTAATTCTAGTGATCTGGAAGAATTTACATATGCGTACACACCCGAGCACACGTGCGGTAAGTCTTGGCCCTAGAAAAGGCCGTTTAGAGCCTCGAAAAGACTCAAAAGTCTGGAGAAAACTACTTTTTCGTGCAATTACACCTCGATATTGTAAAGGGAAGTACGTCCATATGGTCAGCTGGTCATAGACGCCCCACCAATGAGCGGCTACGATAGGGTGTTAGGCTCACACTAGAGAAGAAACGGTGGAAAGATAGAAGAATATAATCATTCTAGAGAGGGAATTGATAGGGACTATTAACGCGGATGAGACCGAGCTCCGATTGAGCCGGTTTCAGTGGCGTTGGAAATCCCTCGGGAAACTAGGCTATCAGGACTTCTAATTCTAGCGATCTGGAAGAATTTACATACGCGCACACACCCGAGCACACGTCCGGTATGTCTGGGCCCCTGAAAAGGCCGTTTAGACCCTCAAAAAGGCTCAAAAATCTGGAAAAAACTACATTTTTTGTCCAATTACACCTCGATATGTAAAGGGCAGTACGGGCATATGGTCTACAGGTCGTAGACGCCCCACCAATGAGCGGGTACGATAGGGTGTTAGGCTCACACTAGAGAAGAAACGGTGGAAAAATAGAAGAATATAATCATTCTAGAGAGGGAATTGATAGGGACTATCAACGCGGATAAGAACGAGCTCCGATTGAGCCGGTTTCAGTGGCGTTGGAAAGCCCTTGGGAAACTAGGCTACCAGGACTTCTAATTCTATCGATCTGGAAGAATTTATATGTGCGCACACACCCGAGCACACGTGCGGTATGTCTGGGCCCCAGAAAAGGCCGTTTAGACCATCAAAAAGGATCAAAAGTCTGGAAAAAACTACTTTTTCGTCCAATTACACCTCGATATTGTAAAGGGCAGTACGTCCATATGGTCTGCTGGTCATAGACGCCCCACCAACGAGCGGCTACGATAGGGTGTTAGGCTCACACTAGAGAAGAAACGGTGGAAAAATAGAAGAATATAGTCATTCTAGAGAGGGAATTGATAGGGACTATCAACGCGGATGAGAACGAGCTCCGATTGAGTCGGTTTCAGTGGCATTGGAAAGCCCTTGGGAAACTAGGCTACCAGGACTTCTAATTCTAGCGATCTAGAAGAATTTACATACGCGCACACACCTGAGCACACGTGCGGTATGTTTGGGCCCCAGAAAAGGCCGTTTAGAACCTCAAAAAGGCTCAAATGTCTGGAAAAAACTACTTTTTCGTCCAATTACACCTCGATATTGTAAAGGGCAGTACGTCCATATGGTCTGCAGGTCGTAGACGCCCCACCAATGAGCGGCTACGATCGGGTGTTAGGCTCACACTAGCAAAGAAACGGTGGAAAAATAGAAGAATATAATCATTCTAGAGAGGGAATTCATAGGGACTATCAACGCGGATGAGAACGAGCTCCGATTAAGCCGGTTTCAGTGGCGTTGGAAAGCCCTCGGGAAACAAGGCTACCAGGACTTCTAATTCTAGCGATCTGGAAGAATTTACAAACGTGCACACACCCGAGCACACGAGCGGTATGTCTGGACCCCAGAAAAGGCCGTTTAGACCCTCAAAAAGGCTCAAAAGTCTGGAAAAAACTACTTTTTAATGCAATTACAGCTCGATATTGTAAAGGGCAGTACGTCCATATGGTCTTCATGTCCTAGATGCCCCAGCAATGAGCTGCAATGATAGGGTGTTAGGCTCACACTAGCGAAGAAACGGTGGAAAAATAGAAGATTATAATCATTCTAGAGTGGGAATTGATAGGGACTATTAACGCGGATGAGAACGAGCTCCGATTGAGCCGGTTTCAGTGGCGTTGGAAAGCCCTCGGGAAACTAGGCTACTAGGACTTCTTATTCTAGCGACATGGAAGAATTTACATCCGCGCACACACCCGAGCACACGTGCGGTATGTCTGGGCCACAGAAAAGGCCGTTTAGACCCTCAAAAAGGCACAAAAGTCTGGAAAAAACTACTTTTTCGTGCAATTACACCTCGATATTGTAAAGGGTAGTACGTCCATATGGTCTGCAGGTCATAGACGCCCCTCCAACGAGCGGCTACGATAGGGTGTTAGGCTCACACTAGAGAAGAAATAGTGGAAAAATAGAAGAATATAATCATTCCAGAGAGGGAATTGATACGGACTATCAACGCGAATGAGAACGAGCTCCGATTGAGCCAGTTTCAGTGGCGTTAAAAAGCCCTCGGGAAACTAGGCTACCAAGACTTCTAATTCTAGCGATCTGGAAGAATTTACATATGCGTACACACCCGAGCACACCTGCGGTAAGTCTTGGCCCTAGAAAAGGCCGTTTAGAGCCTCGAAAAGCCTCAAAAGTCTCGAGAAAACTACTTTTTCGTGCAATTACACCTCGATATTGTAAAGGGCAGTACGTCCATATGGTCAGCTGGTCATAGACGCCCCACCATTGAGCGGCTACGATAGGGTGTTAGGCTCACACTAGAGAAGAAACGGTGGAAAAATAGAAGAATATAATCATTCTAGAGAGGGAATTGATAGGGACTATCAACGCGGATGAGACCGAGCTCCGATTGAGCCGGTTTCAGTGGCGTTGGAAATCCCTCGGGAAACTAGGCTACCAGGACTTCTAATTCTAGCGATCTGGAAGAATTTACATACGCGCACACACCCGAGCACACGTGCGGTATGTCTGGGCCCCAGAAAAGGCCGTTTAGACCCTCAAAAAGAATCAAAGGTCTGGAAAAAACTACTTTTTTGTCCAATTACACCTCGATATTGTAAAGGGCAGTACGTGCATATGGTCTGCAGGTCGTAGACGCCCCACCAATGAGCGGGTATGATAGGGTGTTAGGCTCACACTAGAGAAGAAACGGTGGAAAAATAGAAGAATATAATCATTCTAGAGAGGGAATTGATAGGGACTATCAACGCGGATGAGAACGAGCTCCGATTGAGCCGGTTTCAGTGGCGTTGGAAAGCCCTCAGGAAACTAGGCTACCAGGACTTCTAATTCTAGCGATCTGGAAGAATTTACAAACGTGCACACACCCGAGCACACGAGCGGTATGTCTGGACCCCAGAAAAGGCCGTTTAGACCCTCAAAAAGGCTCAAAAGTCTGGAAAAAACTACTTTTTAATGCAATTACAGCTCGATATTGTAAAGGGCAGTACGTCCATATGGTCTTCATGTCCTAGATGCCCCAGCAATGAGCTGCAATGATAGGGTGTTAGGCTCACACTAGCGAAGAAACGGTGGAAAAATAGAAGATTATAATCATTCTAGAGTGGGAATTGATAGGGACTATTAACGCGGATGAGAACGAGCTCCGATTGAGCCGGTTTCAGTGGCGTTGGAAAGCCCTCGGGAAACTAGGCTACTAGGACTTCTAATTCTAGCGACATGGAAGAATTTACATCCGCGCACACACCCGAGCACACGTGCGGTATGTCTGGGCCACAGAAAAGGCCGTTTAGACCCTCAAAAAGGCACAAAAGTCTGGAAAAAACTACTTTTTCGTGCAATTACACCTCGATATTGTAAAGGGTAGTACGTCCATATGGTCTGCAGGTCATAGACGCCCCTCCAACGAGCGGCTACGATAGGGTGTTAGGCTCACACTAGAGAAGAAATAGTGGAAAAATAGAAGAATATAATCATTCCAGAGAGGGAATTGATACGGACTATCAACGCGAATGAGAACGAGCTCCGATTGAGCCAGTTTCAGTGGCGTTAAAAAGCCCTCGGGAAACTAGGCTACCAAGACTTCTAATTCTAGCGATCTGGAAGAATTTACATATGCGTACACACCCGAGCACACCTGCGGTAAGTCTTGGCCCTAGAAAAGGCCGTTTAGAGCCTCGAAAAGCCTCAAAAGTCTCGAGAAAACTACTTTTTCGTGCAATTACACCTCGATATTGTAAAGGGCAGTACGTCCATATGGTCAGCTGGTCATAGACGCCCCACCATTGAGCGGCTACGATAGGGTGTTAGGCTCACACTAGAGAAGAAACGGTGGAAAAATAGAAGAATATAATCATTCTAGAGAGGGAATTGATAGGGACTATCAACGCGGATGAGACCGAGCTCCGATTGAGCCGGTTTCAGTGGCGTTGGAAATCCCTCGGGAAACTAGGCTACCAGGACTTCTAATTCTAGCGATCTGGAAGAATTTACATACGCGCACACACCCGAGCACACGTGCGGTATGTCTGGGCCCCAGAAAAGGCCGTTTAGACCCTCAAAAAGAATCAAAGGTCTGGAAAAAACTACTTTTTTGTCCAATTACACCTCGATATTGTAAAGGGCAGTACGTGCATATGGTCTGCAGGTCGTAGACGCCCCACCAATGAGCGGGTATGATAGGGTGTTAGGCTCACACTAGAGAAGAAACGGTGGAAAAATAGAAGAATATAATCATTCTAGAGAGGGAATTGATAGGGACTATCAACGCGGATGAGAACGAGCTCCGATTGAGCCGGTTTCAGTGGCGTTGGAAAGCCCTCGGGAAAGTAGGCTACCAGGACTTCTAATTCTAGTGATCTAGACGAATTTACATCGCGCACACACCCGAGCACACGTGCGGTAAGTCTCGGCCCCAGAAAAGGCCGTTTAGACCCTCAAAAAGGCTCAAAAGTCTGGAAAAAACTACTTTTTCGTGCAATTACACCTCGATATTGTAAAAGGCAGTACGTCCATATGGTCTGCAGGTCGTATACGCCCCACCAATGAGCGGCTACGATAGGGTGTTAGGCTCACACTAGCAAAGAAACGGTGGAAAAATAGAAGAATATAATCATTCTAGAGAGGGAATTGATAGGGACTATCAACGCGGATGAGAACGAGCTCCGATTGAGCCGGTTTCAGTGGCGTTGGAAAGCCCTCAGGAAACTAGGCTACCAGGACTTCTAATTCTAGCGATCTGGAAGAATTTACATATGCGCACACACCCGAGCACATGTGCGGTATGTCTGGGCCCCAGAAAAGGCCGTTTAGACACTAAAAAAGGCTCAAAAGTCTGGAAAAAACTACTTTTTTGTCCAATTACACCTCGATATTGTAAAGGGCAGTACGTGCATATGGTCTGCAAGTCGTAGACGCCCCACCAATGAGCAGGTACGATAGGGTGTTAGGCTCACACTAGAGGAGAAACGGTGGAAAAATAGAAGAATATAATCATTCTAGAGAGTTAATTGATAGGGACTATTAACGCGGATGAGAACGAGCTCCGATTGAGCCGGTTTCAGTGGCGTTGGAAAGCCCTCGGGAAACTAGGCTACCAGGACTTCTAATTCTAGTGATCTAGATGAATTTACATACGCGCACACACCCGAGCACACATGCGGTAAGTCTCGGCCCCCGAAAAGGCCGTTTAGACCCTCAAAAAGGCTCAAAAGTATGGAAAAAACTACTTTTTCGTGCAATTACACCTCGATATTGTAAAAGGCAGTACATCCATATGGTCTGCAGGTCGTATACACCCCACCAATGAGCGGCTACAATAGGGTGTTAGGCTCACACTAGCAAAGAAACGGTGGAAAAATAGAAGAATATAATCATTCTAGAGAGGGAATTGAGAGGGACTATCAACGCGGATGAGAACGAGCTCCGATTGAGCCGGTTTCAGTGGCGTTCGAAAGCCCTCGGGAAACTAGACTACCAGGACTTCTAATTCTAGCGATCTGGAAGAATTTACATACGCGCACACACCCGAGCACACGTGCGGTATGTCTGGGCCCCAGAAAAGGCCGTTTAGACCCTCAAGAAGGCTCAAAAGTCTGGAAAAAACTACTTTTTTGTCCAATTACACCTCGATATTGTAAAGGGCAGTACGTGCATATGGTCTGTAGGTCATAGACGCCCCACCAATGAGCGGGTACGATAGGGTGTTAGGCTCAGACTAGAGAAGAATCGGTGGAAAAATAGAAGAATATAATCATTCTAGAGAGGGAATTGATAGGGACTATCAACGCGGATGAGAACGAGCTCCGATTGAGCCGGTTTTAGTGGCGTTGGAAAGCCCTCGGGAAACTAGGCTACCAGGACTTCTAATTCTAGCGATATGGAAGAATTTACATGTGCGCACACACCCGAGCATACGTGCGGTATGTCTGGGCCCCAGAAATGGCCGTTTAGACCCTCAAATGGGCTCAAAAGTCTGGAAAAAACTACTTTTTGGATCAATTACACCTCGATATTGTAAAGGGCAGTACGTCCATATGGTCTGCTGGTCTTAGACACCAAACCAATGAGCGGCTACGATAGGGTGTTAGGCTCACACTAGAGAAGAAACGGTGGAAAAATAGAAGAATATAATCATTCTAGAGAGGGAATTGATAGGGACTATCAACGCAGATCAGAACGAGCTCCGATTGAGCCGGTTTCAGTGGCGTTGGAAAGCCCTTGGGAAACTAGGCTACCAGGACTTCTAATTCTAGCGATCTAGAAGAATTTACATATGCGCACACACCAGAGCACACGTGCGGTATGTTTGGGCCCCAGAAAAGGCCGTTTAGACCCTCAAAAAGGCTCAAATGTCTGGAAAAAACTACTTTTTCGTCCAATTACACCTCGATATTGTAAAGGGCCGTACGTCCATATGGTCTGCAGGTCGTAGATGCCCCACCAATGAGTGGCTACGATAGGGTGTTAGGCTCACACTAGCAAAGAAACGGTGGAAAAATAGAAGAATATAATCATTCTAGAGAGGGAATTCATAGGGACTATCAACGCGGATGAGAACGAGCTCCGATTGAGCCGGTTTCATTGGCGTTGGAAAGCCCTCGGGAAACAAGGCTACCAGGACTTCTAATTCTAGCGATCTGGAAGTATTTACATAGGCGCACACACCCGAGCACACGTGCGGTATGTCTGGGCCCCAGAAAAGGCCGTTTAGACTCTCAAAAAGGCTCAAAAGTCTGGAAAAAACTACTTTTTCATGCAATTACAGCTCGATATTGTAAAGGGCAGTACGTCCATATGGTCTTCAGGTCCTAGACGCCCCACCAATGAGCTGCAATGATAGGGTGTTAGGCTCACACTAGCGAAGAAACGGTGGAAAAATAGAAGATTATAATCATTCTAGAGAGGGAATTGATAGGGACTATCAACGCGGATGATAACGAGCTCCGATTGAGCCGGTTTCAGTGGCGTTGGAATGCCCTCGGGAAACTAGGCTACCAGGACTTCTAATTCTAGCGATCTGGAAGAATTTACATACGCGCACACACCCGAGTACACGTGCGGTATGTCTGGGCCCCAGAAAAGGCCGTTTAGACCCTCAAAAAGGCTCAAAAGTCTGGAAAAAACTACTTTTTCGTCCAATTACACCTCGATATTGTAAAGGGCAGTACCTCCATATGGTCTGCAGGTCATAGACTCCCCACCAATGAGTGGCTACGATAGGGTTCTAGGCTCTCACTAGCAAAGAAACGGTGGAAAAATAGAAGAATATAATCATTCTAGGGAGGGAACTGATAGGGACTATCAACGCGGATGAGAACGAGCTCCGATTGAGCCGGTTTCAGTGGCGTTGGATAGCCCTCAGGAAACTAGGCTACCAGGACTTCTAATTCTAATGATCTAGAAGAATATACATACGCGCACACACCCTAGCACACGTGCGGTAAGTCTCGGCCCCAGAAAAGGCCGTTTGGACCCTCAAAAAGGCTCTAAAGTCTGGAAAAAACTACTTTTTCATGCAATTACACCTCGATATTGTAAAGGGTAGTACGTCCATATTGTCTGCAGGTCGTAGACGCCCCACCAATGAGCAGGTACGATAGGGTGTTAGGCTCACACTAGAGAAGAAACGGTGGAAAAATAGAATAATATAATCATTCTAGAGAGGGAATTCATAGGGACTATCAACGCGGATGAGAACGAGCTCCGATTGAGCCGGATTCAGTGGCGTTGGAAAGCCCTCGGGAAACTAGGCAACCAGGACTTCTAATTCTAGCGATCTGGAAGAATTTACATACACGCATACACCCGAGCACACGTGCGGTATGTCTGGGCCCCAGAAAAGGCCGTTTAGACCCTCAAAAAGGCTCAAAAGTCTGGAAAAAACTACTTTTTCGTCCAATTACACCTCGATATTGTAAAGGGCAGTACGTCCATATGGTCTGCAGGTCGTAGACGCCCCACCAATGAGAGGTTATGATAGGGTGTTAGGCTCACACTAGCGAACAAACTGTGGAAAAATAGAAGAATATATTCATTCTAGAGAGGGAATTGATAGGGACTATCAACGCGGATGAGAACGAGCTCCGATTGAGTCAGTTTCAGTGCCGTTAGAAATCCCTTGGAAACTAGGCTACCAGGACTTCTCATTCTAGCGATCTGGAAGAATTTACATACGCGCACACACCCGAGCACACGTGCGGTATGTCTGGGCCCCAGAAAAGGTCGTTTAGACCCTCAAAAAAGCTCAAAAGTCTGGAAAAAACTACTTTTTCATGCCATTACACCTCGATATTGTAAAGGGCAGTACGTCCATATGGTCTGCAGGTCGTAGACACCCCACCAATGAGCGGCTACGATAGGGTGTTAAGCTCACACTAGAGAAGAAATGGTGGAAAAATAGAAGAATATAATCATTCTAGAGAGGAATTGATAGGGACTATCAACGCGGATGAGAACGAGCTCCGATTGAGCCGGTTTCAGTGGCGTTGGAAAGCCCTCGGGAAACTAGGCTACCAGGACTTCTAATTCTAGCGAGCTGGAAGAATTTACATGTGCACACACACCCGAGCACACGTGCGGTATGTCTGGGCCCCAGAAAAGGCCGTTTAGACCCTCAAAAAGGCTCAAAAGTCTGGAAAAAACTACTTTTTCGTCCAATTACACCTCGATATTGTAAAGGGCAGTACGTCCATATGGTCTGTTGGTCATAGACGCCCCACCAACGAGCGGCTACGATAGGGTGTTAGGCTCACACTAGAGAAGAAACGGTGGATAAATAGAAGAATATAATCATTCTAGAGAGGGAATTGATAGGGACTATCAACGCGGATGAGAACGAGCTCCGATTGAGCCGGTTTTAGTGGCGTTGGAAAGCCCTTGGGAAACCAGGCTACCAGGACTTCTAATTCTAGCGATCTAGAAGAATTTACGTACGCGCACACACCCGAGCACACGTGCGGTATGTTTGGGCCTAAGAAAAGGCCGTTTAGACCCTCAAAAAGTCTCAAATGTCTGGAAAAAATTGCTTTTTCGTCCAATTATACCTCGATATTGTAAAGGGCAGTACGTCCATATGGTCTGCATGTCGTAGACGCCCCACCAATGAGCAGCTACGATAGGGTGTTAGGCTCACACTAGCAAAGAAACGGTGGAAAAATAGAAGAATATAATCATTCTAGAGAGGGAATTCATAGGGACTATCAACGCGGATGAGAACGAGCTCCGATTGAGCCGGTTTCAGTGGCGTTGGAAAGCCCTCGGGAAACAAGGCTACTAGGACTTCTAATTCTAGCGATCTGGAAGAATTTACATACGCGCACACACCCGAGCACATGTGCGGTATGTCTGGGCCTCAGAAAAGGCCGTTTAGACCCTCAAAAAGGCTCAAAAGTCTGGAAAAAACTACTTTTTCGTTAAATTACACCTCGATATTGTAAAGGGCAGTACGTCCATATGGTCTGCAGGTCATAGACGCCCCACCAATGAGCGGCTACGATAGGGTGTTAGGCTCACACTAGCAAAGAAACGGTGAAAAATAGAAGAATATAATCATTCTAGGGAGGGAACTGATAGGGACTATCAACGCGGATGAGAACGAGCTCCGATTGAGCCGGTCTCAGTGGCGTTGGAAAGCCCTCAGGAAACTAGGCTACCAGGACTTCTAATTCTAATGATCTAGAAGAATTTACATACGCGCACACACCCTAGCACACGTGCGGTAAGTCTCGGCGACAGAAAAGGCCGTTTGGACCCTCTAAAAGGCTCTAAAGTCTGGAAAAAACTACTTTTTCGTGCAATTACACCTCGATATTGTAAAGGGCAGTACGTCCATATTGTCTGCAGGTCATAGACGCCCCACCAATGAGCAGGTACAATAGGGTGTTAGGCTCACACTAGAGAAGAAACGGTGGAAAAATAGAAGAATATAATCATTCTAGAGAGGGAATTGATAGGGACTATCAACGCGGATGAGAACGAGCTCCGATTGAGCCGGTTTCAGTGGCGTTGGAAAGCCCTCGGGAAACTAGGCAACCAGGACTTCTAATTCTAGTGATCTGGAAGAATTTAAATACACGCATACACCCGAGCACACGTGCGGTATGTCTGGGCCCCACAAAAGGCCGTTTAGACCCACAAAAGGCTCAAAAGTCTGGAAAAAACTACTTTTTCGTCCAATTACACCTCGATATTGTAAAGGGCAGTACGTCCATATGGTCTGCAGGTCGTAGACGCCCCGCCAATGAGCGGTTACGATAGGGTGTTAGGCTCACACTAGCGAAGAAACGGTGGAAAAATAGAATAATATAATCATTCTAGAGAGGGAATTCATAGGGACTATCAACGCGGATGAGAACGAGCTCCGATTGAGCCGGTTTCAGTGGCGTTGGAAAGCCCTTGGGAAACTAGGCTACCAGGACTTCTAATTCTAGCGATCTGGAAGAATTTACATACGCGCACACACCCGAGCACACGTGCGGTATGTCTGGGCCCCAGAAAAGGTCGTTTAGACCCTCAAAAAGGCTCAAAAGTCTGGAAAAAACTACTTTTTCATGCCATTACACCTCGATATTGTAAAGGGCAGTACGTCCATATGGTCTGCAGGTCGTAGACACCCCACCAATGAGCGGCTATGATAGGGTGTTAGGCTCACACTAGAGAAGAAATGGTGGATAAATAGAAGAATATAATCATTCTAGAGAGGGAATTCATAGGGACTATCAACGCGGATGAGAATGAGCTCCGATTGAGCCGGTTTCAGTTGCGTTGGAAAGCCCTCAGGAAACTAGGCTACCAGGATTTCTAATTCTAGCGATCTGGAAGAATTTACATGTGCGCACACACCCGAGCACACGTGCGGTATGTCCGGGTCCCAGAAAAGGCCGTTTAGACCCTCAAAAAGGCTCAAAAGTCTGGAAAAAACTACTTTTTCGTCCAATTATACCTCGATATTGTAAAGGGCAGTACGTCCATATGGTCTGCTGGTCATAGACGCCCCACCAACGAGCGGCTACGATATGGTGTTAGGCTCACACTAGAGAAGAAATGGTGGAAAAATAGAAGAATATAATTCTAGAGAGGGAATTGATAGGGACTATCAACGCGGATGAGAACGAGCTCCGATTGAGCCGGTTTCAGTGGCGTCGGAAAGCCCTCGGGAAACTAGGCTACCAGGACTTCTAATTATAGTGATCTAGAAGAATTTACATACGCGCACACACCAGAGCACACGTGCGGTATGTTTGGGCCCCAGAAAAGGCCGTTTAGACCTTCAAAAAGGCTCAAATGTCTGGAAAAAACTACTTTTTGGTCCAATTACACCTCGATATTGTAAAGGGCAGTACGTCCATATGGTCTGCAGGTCGTAGACGCCCCACCAATGAGCGGCTACGATAGGGTGTTAGGCTCACACTAGCAAAGAAAAGGTGGAAAAATAGAAGAATATAATCATTCTAGAGAGGGAATTCATAGGGACTATCAACGCGGATGAGAATGAGCTCCGATTGAGCCGGTTTCAGTGGCGTTGGAAAGCCCTCGGGAAACAAGGCTACCAGGACTTCTAATTCTAGCGATCTGGAAGAATTTACATGTGCGCACACACCCGAGCACACGTGCGGTATGTCTGGGCCATAGAAAAGGTCGTTTAGACCCTCAAAAAGGCTCAAAAGTCTGGAAAAAACTACTTTTTCGTTAAATTACACCTCGATATTGTAAAGGGCAGTACGTCCATATGGTCTGCAGGTCATAGACGCCCCACCAATGAGTGGCTACGATAGGGTGTTAGGCTCACACTAGCAAAGAAACGGTAGAAAAATAGAAGAATATAATCATTCTAGGGAGGGAACTGATAGGGACTATCAACGCGGATGAGAACGAGCTCCGATTGAGCCGATTTCAGTGGCGTTGGAAAGCCCTTAGGAAACTAGGCTACCAGGATTTCTAATTCTAATGATCTAGAAGAATTTACATACGCGCACACACCCTAGCAGACGTGCGGTAAGTCTCGGCCCCAGAAAAGGCCGTTTGGACCCTCAAAAAGGCTCTAAAGTCTAGAAAAAACTACTTTTTCGTGCAATTACGCCTCGATATTGTAAAGGGCAGTACGTCCATATTGTCTGCAGGTCGTAGACGCCCCACCAATGAGCAGGTACGATAGGGTGTTAGGCTCACACTAGAGAAGAAATGGTGGAAAAATAGAAGAATATAATCATTCTAGAGAGGGAATTGATAGGGACTATCAACGCGGATGAGAACGAGCTCCGATTGAGCCGGTTTCAGTGGCGTTGGAAAGCCCTCGGGAAACTAGGCAACCAGGACTTCTAATTCTAGCGATCTGGAAGAATTTACATACACGCATACACCCGAGCACACGTGCGGTATGTCTGGGCCCCACAAAAGGCTGTTTAGACCCTCAAAAAGGCTCAACAGTCTGGAAAAAACTACTTTTTTGTCCAATTACACCTCGATATTGTAAAGGGCAGTACGTCCACATGGTCTGCAGGTCGTAGATGCCCCACCAATGAGCGGTTACGATAGGGTGTTAGGCTCACACTAGCGAAGAAACGGTGGAAAAATAGAAGAATATAATCATTCTAGAGAGGGAATTGATAGGGACTATCAACGCGGATGAGAACGAGCTCCGATTGAGCCGGTTTCAGTGGCGTTGGAAAGCCCTTGGGAAACTAGGCTACCAGGACTTCAAATTCAAGCGATCTGGAAGAATTTACATACGCGCACACACCCTAGCACACGTGCGGTATGTCTGGGCCTTAGAAAAGGTCGTTTAGACCCTCAAAAAGGCTCAAAACTCTGGAAAAAACTACTTTTTCATCCAATTACACCTCGATATTGTAAAGGGCAGTACGTCCATATGGTCTGCAGGTCGTAGACACCCCACCAATGGGTGGCTATGATAGGGTGTTAGGCTCACACTAGAGAAGAAATGGTGGATAAATAGAAGAATATAATCATTCTAGAGAGGGAATTGATAGGGACTATCAACGCGGATGAGAACGAGCTCCGATTGAGACGGTTTCAGTGGCGTTGGAAAGCCCTCGGGAAACTAGGCTACCAGGACTTCTAATTCTAGCGATCTGGAAGAATTTACATGTGCGCACACACCCGAGCACACGTGCGGTATGTCTGGGCCCTAGAAAAGGCCGTTTAGACCCTCAAAAAGGCTCAAAAGTCTGGAAAAAACTACTTTTTCATCCAATTACACCTCGATATTGTAAAGGGCAGTACGTCCATATGGTCTGCTGATCATAGACGCCCCAGAAACGAGCGGCTACGATAGGGTGTTAGGCTCACACTAGAGAAGAAATGGTGGAAAAATAGAAGAATATAATCATTCTAGAGAGGGAATTGATAGGGACTATCAACGCGGATGAGAACGAGCTCCGATTGAGCCGGTTTCAGTGGCGTTGGAAAGCCCTCAGGAAACTAGGCTACCAGGACTTCTAATTCTAGCGATCTGGAAGAATTTACATAGGCGCACACACCCGAGCACACGTGCGGTATGTCTGGGCCCCAGAAAAGGCCGTTTAGACTCTCAAAAAGGCTCAAAAGTCTGGAAAAAATTACTTTTTCATGCAATTACAGCTCGATATTGTAAAGGGCAGTACGTCCATATGGTCTTCAGGTCCTAGACGCCCCACCAATGAGCTGCAATGATAGGGTGTTAGGCTCACACTAGCGAAGAAATGGTGGAAAAATAGAAGATTATAATCATTCTAGAGAGGGAATTGATAGGGACTATCAACGCGGATGAGAACGAGCTCCGATTGAGCCGGTTTCAGTGGCGTTGGAAAGCCCTCGGGAAACTAGGCTACTAGGACTTCTAATTCTAGCGATATGGAAGAATTTACATCCGTGCACACACCCGAGCACACGTGCGGTATGTCTGGGCCACATAAAAGGCCGTTTAGACCCTCAAAAAGGCTCAAAAGTCTGGAAAAAACTACTTTTTCGTGCAATTACACCTTGATATTGTAAAGGGTAGTACGTCCATATGGTCTGCAGGTCATAGACGCCCCTCCAACAAGCGGCTACGATAGGGTGTTAGGCTCACACTAGAGAAGAAACAGTGGAAAAATAGAAGAATATAATCATTCTAGAGAGGGAATTGATACGGACTATCAACGCGGATGAGAACGAGCTCCGATTGAGCCAGTTTTAGTGGCGTCAGAAAGCCCTCGGGAAACTAGGCTACCACGACTTCTAATTCTAGTGATCTAGAAGAATTTACATATGCGTACACACCCGAGCACACGTGCGGTAAGTCTTGGCCCTAGAAAAGGCCGTTTAGAGCCTCGAAAAGACTCAAAAGTCTGGAGAAAACTACTTTTTCGTGCAATTACACCTCGATATTGTAAAGGGAAGTACGTCCATATGGTCAGCTGGTCATAGACGCCCCACCAATGAGCGGCTACGATAGGGTGTTAGGCTCACACTAGAGAAGAAACGGTGGAAAGATAGAAGAATATAATCATTCTAGAGAGGGAATTGATAGGGACTATTAACGCGGATGAGACCGAGCTCCGATTGAGCCGGTTTCAGTGGCGTTGGAAATCCCTCGGGAAACTAGGCTATCAGGACTTCTAATTATAGCGATCTGGAAGAATTTACATACGCGCACACACCCGAGCACACGTCCGGTATGTCTGGGCCCCTGAAAAGGCCGTTTAGACCCTCAAAAAGGCTCAAAAATCTGGAAAAAACTACATTTTTTGTCCAATTACACCTCGATATGTAAAGGGCAGTACGGGCATATGGTCTACAGGTCGTAGACGCCCCACCAATGAGCGGGTACGATAGGGTGTTAGGCTCACACTAGAGAAGAAACGGTGGAAAAATAGAAGAATATAATCATTCTAGAGAGGGAATTGATAGGGACTATCAACGCGGATGAGAACGAGCTCCGATTGAGCCGGTTTCAGTGGCGTTGGAAAGCCCTTGGGAAACTAGGCTACCAGGACTTCTAATTCTATCGATCTGGAAGAATTTATATGTGCGCACACACCCGAGCACACGTGCGGTATGTCTGGGCCCCAGAAAAGGCCGTTTAGACCATCAAAAAGGATCAAAAGTCTGGAAAAAACTACTTTTTCGTCCAATTACACCTCGATATTGTAAAGGGCAGTACGTCCATATGGTCTGCTGGTCATAGACGCCCCACCAACGAGCGGCTACGATAGGGTGTTAGGCTCACACTAGAGAAGAAACGGTGGAAAAATAGAAGAATATAGTCATTCTAGAGAGGGAATTGATAGGGACTATCAACGCGGATGAGAACGAGCTCCGATTGAGTCGGTTTCAGTGGCATTGGAAAGCCCTTGGGAAACTAGGCTACCAGGACTTTTGATTCTAGCGATCTAGAAGAATTTACATACGCGCACACACCTGAGCACACGTGCGGTATGTTTGGGCCCCAGAAAAGGCCGTTTAGAACCTCAAAAAGGCTCAAATGTCTGGAAAAAACTACTTTTTCGTCCAATTACACCTCGATATTGTAAAGGGCAGTACGTCCATATGGTCTGCAGGTCGTAGACGCCCCACCAATGAGCGGCTACGATCGGGTGTTAGGCTCACACTAGCAAAGAAACGGTGGAAAAAATAGAAGAATATAATCATTCTAGAGAGGGAATTCATAGGGACTATCAACGCGGATGAGAACGAGCTCCGATTAAGCCGGTTTCAGTGGCGTTGGAAAGCCCTCGGGAAACAAGGCTACCAGGACTTCTAATTCTAGCGATCTGGAAGAATTTACAAACGTGCACACACCCGAGCACACGTGCGGTATGTCTGGACCCCAGAAAAGGCCGTTTAGACCCTCAAAAAGGCTCCAAAGTCTGGAAAAAACTACTTTTTAATGCAATTACAGCTCGATATTGTAAAGGGCAGTACGTCCATATGGTCTTCATGTCCTAGATGCCCCAGCAATGAGCTGCAATGATAGGGTGTTAGGCTCACACTAGCGAAGAAACGGTGGAAAAATAGAAGATTATAATCATTCTAGAGTGGGAATTGATAGGGACTATCAACGCGGATGAGAACGAGCTCCGATTGAGCCGGTTTCCGTGGCGTTGGAAAGCCCTCGGGAAACTAGGCTACTAGGACTTCTAATTCTAGCGACATGGAAGAATTTACATCCGCGCACACACCCGAGCACACGTGCGGTATGTCTGGGCCACAGAAAAGGCCGTTTAGACCCTCAAAAAGGCACAAAAGTCTGGAAAAAACTACTTTTTCGTGCAATTACACCTCGATATTGTAAAGGGTAGTACGTCCATATGGTCTGCAGGTCATAGACGCCCCTCCAACGAGCGGCTATGATAGGGTGTTAGGCTCACACTAGAGAAGAAATAGTGGAAAAATAGAAGAATATAATCATTCCAGAGAGGGAATTGATACGGACTATCAACGCGAATGAGAACGAGCTCCGATTGAGCCAGTTTCAGTGGCGTTAAAAAGCCCTCGGGAAACTAGGCTACCAAGACTTCTAATTCTAGCGATCTGGAAGAATTTACATATGCGTACACACCCGAGCACACGTGCGGTAAGTCTTGGCCCTAGAAAAGGCCGTTTAGAGCCTCGAAAAGCCTCAAAAGTCTCGAGAAAACTACTTTTTCGTGCAATTACACCTCGATATTGTAAAGGGCAGTACGTCCATATGGTCAGCTGGTCATAGACGCCCCACCATTGAGCGGCTACGATAGGGTGTTAGGCTCACACTAGAGAAGAAACGGTGGAAAAATAGAAGAATATAATCATTCTAGAGAGGGAATTGATAGGGACTATCAACGCGGATGAGACCGAGCTCCGATTGAGCCGGTTTCAGTGGCGTTGGAAATCCCTCGGGAAACTAGGCTACCAGGACTTCTAATTCTAGCGATCTGGAAGAATTTACATACGCGCACACACCCGAGCACACGTGCGGTATGTCTGGGCCCCAGAAAATGCCGTTTAGACCCTCAAAAAGAATCAAAGGTCTGGAAAAAACTACTTTTTTGTCCAATTACACCTCGATATTGTAAAGGGCAGTACGTGCATATGGTCTGCAGGTCGTAGACGCCCCACCAATGAGCGGGTATGATAGGGTGTTAGGCTCACACTAGAGAAGAAACGGTGGAAAAATAGAAGAATATAATCATTCTAGAGAGGGAATTGATAGGGACTATCAACGCGGATGAGAACGAGCTCCGATTGAGCCGGTTTCAGTGGCGTTGGAAAGCCCTCGGGAAACTAGGCTACCAGGACTTCTAATTCTAGTGATCTAGATGAATTTACATCGCGCACACACCCGAGCACATGTGCGGTAAGTCTCGGCCCCAGAAAAGGCCGTTTAGACCCTCAAAAAGGCTCAAAAGTCTGGAAAAAACTACTTTTTCGTGCAATTACACCTCGATATTGTAAAAGGCAGTACGTCCATATGGTCTGCAGGTCGTATACGCCCCACCAATGAGCGGCTACGATAGGGTGTTAGGCTCACACTAGCAAAGAAACGGTGGAAAAATAGAAGAATATAATCATTCTAGAGAGGGAATTGATAGGGACTATCAACGCGGATGAGAACGAGCTCCGATTGAGCCGGTTTCAGTGGCGTTGGAAAGCCCTCAGGAAACTAGGCTACCAGGACTTCTAATTCTAGCGATCTGGAAGAATTTACATATGCGCACACACCCGAGCACATGTGCGGTATGTCTGGGCCCCAGAAAAGGCCGTTTAGACACTAAAAAAGGCTCAAAAGTCTGGAAAAAACTACTTTTTTGTCCAATTACACCTCGATATTGTAAAGGGCAGTACGTGCATATGGTCTGCAAGTCGTAGACGCCCCACCAATGAGCAGGTACGATAGGGTGTTAGGCTCACACTAGAGGAGAAACGGTGGAAAAATAGAAGAATATAATCATTCTAGAGAGTTAATTGATAGGGACTATTAACGCGGATGAGAACGAGCTCCGATTGAGCCGGTTTCAGTGGCGTTGGAAAGCCCTCGGGAAACTAGGCTACCAGGACTTCTAATTCTAGTGATCTAGATGAATTTACATACGCGCACACACCCGAGCACACATGCGGTAAGTCTCGGCCCCAGAAAAGGCCGTTTAGACCCTCAAAAAGGCTCAAAAGTATGGAAAAAACTACTTTTTCGTGCAATTACACCTCGATATTGTAAAAGGCAGTACGTCCATATGGTCTGCAGGTCGTATACACCCCACCAATGAGCGGCTACAATAGGGTGTTAGGCTCACACTAGCAAAGAAACGGTGGAAAAATAGAAGAATATAATCATTCTAGAGAGGGAATTTAGAGGGACTATCAACGCGGATGAGAACGAGCTCCGATTGAGCCGGTTTCAGTGGCGTTCGAAAGCCCTCGGGAAACTAGACTATCAGGACTTCTAATTCTAGCGATCTGGAAGAATTTACATACGCGCACACACCCGAGCACACGTGCGGTATGTCTGGGCCCCAGAAAAGGCCGTTTAGACCCTCAAGAAGGCTCAAAAGTCTGGAAAAAACTACTTTTTCGTGCAATTACACCTCGATATTGTAAAGGGCAGTACGTGCATATGGTCTGCTGGTCATAGACGCCCCACCAATGAGCGGGTACGATAGGGTGTTAGGCTCAGACTAGAGAAGAATCGGTGGAAAAATAGAAGAATATAATCATTCTAGAGAGGGAATTGATAGGGACTATCAACGCGGATGAGAACGAGCTCCGATTGAGCCGGTTTCAGTGGCGTTGGAAAGCCCTCGGGAAACTAGGCTACCAGGACTTCTAATTCTAGCGATATGGAAGAATTTACATGTGCGCACACACCCGAGCATACGTGCGGTATGTCTGGGCCCCAGAAAAGGCCGTTTAGACCCTCAAATGGGCTCAAAAGTCTGGAAAAAACTACTTTTTGGATCAATTACACCTCGATATTGTAAAGGGCAGTACGTCCATATGGTCTGCTGGTCTTAGACACCAAACCAACGAGCGGCTACGATAGGGTGTTAGGCTCACACTAGAGAAGAAACGGTGGAAAAATAGAAGAATATAATCATTCTAGAGAGGGAATTGATAGGGACTACCAACGCGGATCAGAACGAGCTCCGATTGAGCCGGTTTCAGTGGCGTTGGAAAGCCCTTGGGAAACTAGGCTACCAGGACTTCTAATTCTAGCGATCTAGAAGAATTTACATATGCGCACACACCAGAGCACACGTGCGGTATGTTTGGGCCCCAGAAAAGGCCGTTTAGACCCTCAAAAAGGCTCAAATGTCTGGAAAAAACTACTTTTTCGTCCAATTACACCTCGATATTGTAAAGGGCCGTACGTCCATATGGTCTGCAGGTCGTAGACGCCCCACCAATGAGTGGCTACGATAGGGTGTTAGGCTCACACTAGCAAAGAAACGGTGGAAAAATAGAAGAATATAATCATTCTAGAGAGGGAATTCATAGGGACTATCAACGCGGATGAGAACGAGCTCCGATTGAGCCGGTTTCATTGGCGTTGGAAAGCCCTCGGGAAACAAGGCTACCAGGACTTCTAATTCTAGCGATCTGGAAGTATTTACATAGGCGCACACACCCGAGCACACGTGCGGTATGTCTGGGCCCCAGAAAAGGCCGTTTAGACTCTCAAAAAGGCTCAAAAGTCTGGAAAAAACTACTTTTTCATGCAATTACAGCTCGATATTGTAAAGGGCAGTACGTCCATATGGTCTTCAGGTCCTAGACGCCCCACCAATGAGCTGCAATGATAGGGTGTTAGGCTCACACTAGCGAAGAAACGGTGGAAAAATAGAAGATTATAATCATTCTAGAGAGGGAATTGATAGGGACTATCAACGCGGATGAGAACGAGCTCCGATTGAGCCGGTTTCAGTGGCGTTGGAATGCCCTCGGGAAACTAGGCTACTAGGACTTCTAATTCAAGCGATATGGAAGAATTTACATCCGTGCACACACCCGAGCACACGTGCGGTATGTCTGGGCCACAGAAAAGGCCGTTTAGACCCTCAAAAAGGCTCAAAAGTCTGGAAAAAACTACTTTTTCGTGCAATTACACCTTGATATTGTAAAGGGTAGTACGTCCATATGGTCTGCAGGTCATAGACGCCCCTCTAACAAGCGGCTACGATAGGGTGTTAGGCTCACACTAGAGAAGAAATAGTGGAAAAATAGAAGAATATAATCATTCCAGAGAGGGAATTGATACGGACTATCAACGCGGATGAGAACGAGCTCCGATTGAGCCAGTTTTAGTGGCGTTAGAAAGCCCTCGGGAAACTAGGCTACCACGACTTCTAATTCTAGTGATCTGGAAGAATTTACATATGCGTACACACCCGAGCACACGTGCGGTAAGTCTTGGCCCTAGAAAAGGCCGTTTAGAGCCTCGAAAAGCCTCAAAAGTCTGGAGAAAACTACTTTTTCATGCAATTACACCTCGATTTTGTAAAGGGCAGTACGTCCATATGGTCAGCTGGTCATAGACGCCCCACCAATGAGCGGCTACGATAGGGTGTTAGGCTCACACTAGAGAAGAAACGGTGGAAAAATAGAAGAATATAATCATTCTAGAGAGGGAATTGATAGGGACTATCAACGCGGATGAGACCGAGCTCCGATTGAGCCGGTTTCAGTGGCGTTGGAAAGCCCTCGGGAAACTAGGCTACTAGGACTTCTAATTCTAGCGATATGGAAGAATTTACATCCGCGCACACACCCGAGCACACGTGCGGTATGTCTGGGCCACAGAAAAGGCCGTTTAGACCCTCAAAAAGGCTCAAAAGTCTGGAAAAAACAACTTTTTAGTGCAATTACACCTTGATATTGTAAAGGGTAGTACGTCCATATGGTCAGCTGGTCATAGGCGCCCCACCAATGAGCGGCTACGATAGGGTGTTAGGCTCACACTAGAGAAGAAACAGTGGAAAAATAGAAGAATATAATCATTCCAGAGAGGGAATTGATACGGACTATCAACGCGGATGAGAACGAGCTTCGATTGAGCCAGTTTCAGTGGCGTTAGAAAACCCTCGGGAAACTAGGCTACCACGACTTCTAATTCTAGAGATCTGGAAGAATTTACAGATGCGTACACACCCGAGCACACGTGCGGTAAGTCTTGGCCCTAGAAAAGGCCGTTTAGAGCCTCGAAAAGACTCAAAAGTCTGGAAAAAACTACTTTTTCGTGCAATTACACCTCGATATTGTAAAGGGCAGTACGTCCATATGGTCTGCTGGTCATAGACGCCCCACCAATGAGCGGGTACGATAGGGTGTTAGGCTCAGACTAGAGAAGAATCGGTGGAAAAATAGAAGAATATAATCATTCTAGAGAGGGAATTGATAGGGACTATCAACGCGGATGAGAACGAGCTCCGATTGAGCCGGTTTCAGTGGCGTTGGAAAGCCCTCGGGAAACTAGGCTACCAGGACTTCTAATTCTAGCGATATGGAAGAATTTACATGTGCGCACACACCCGAGCATACGTGCGGTATGTCTGGGCCCCAGAAAAGGCCGTTTAGACCCTCAAATGGGCTCAAAAGTCTGGAAAAAACTACTTTTTGGATCAATTACACCTCGATATTGTAAAGGGCAGTACGTCCATATGGTCTGCTGGTCTTAGACACCAAACCAACGAGCGGCTACGATAGGGTGTTAGGCTCACACTAGAGAAGAAACGGTGGAAAAATAGAAGAATATAATCATTCTAGAGAGGGAATTGATAGGGACTACCAACGCGGATCAGAACGAGCTCCGATTGAGCCGGTTTCAGTGGCGTTGGAAAGCCCTTGGGAAACTAGGCTACCAGGACTTCTAATTCTAGCGATCTAGAAGAATTTACATATGCGCACACACCAGAGCACACGTGCGGTATGTTTGGGCCCCAGAAAAGGCCGTTTAGACCCTCAAAAAGGCTCAAATGTCTGGAAAAAACTACTTTTTCGTCCAATTACACCTCGATATTGTAAAGGGCAGTACGTGCATATGGTCTGCAGGTCGTAGACGCCCCACCAATGAGCGGGTACGATAGGGTGTTAGGCTCACACTAGAGAAGAAACGGTGGAAAAATAGAAGAATATAATCATTCTAGAGAGGGAATTGATAGGGACTATCAACGCGGATGAGAACGAGCTCCGATTGAGCCGGTTTCAGTGGCGTTATAAAGCCCTCAGGAAACAAGGCTACCAGGACTTCTAATTCTAGCGATCTGGAAGAATTTACATATGCGCACACACCCGAGCACATGTGCGGTATGTCTGGGCCCCAGAAAAGGCCGTTTAGACACTCAAAAAGGCTCAAAAGTCTGGAAAAAACTACTTTTTTGTCCAATTACACCTCAATATTGTAAAGGGCAGTACGTGTATATGGTCTGCAAGTCGTAGACGCCCCACCAATGAGCAGGTACGATAGGGTGTTAGGCTCACACTAGAGGAGAAACGGTGGAAAAATAGAAGAATATAATCATTCTAGAGGGGGAATTGATAGGGACTATTAACGCGGATGAGAACGAGTTCCGATTGAGCCGGTTTCAGTGGCGTTGGAAAGCCCTCGGGAAACTAGGCTACCAGGACTTCTAATTCTAGTGATCTAGATGAATTTACATACGCGCACACACCCGAGCACACATGCGGTAAGTCTCGGCCCCAGAAAAGGCCGTTTAGACCCTCAAAAAGGCTCAAAAGTATGGAAAAAACTACTTTTTCGTGCAATTACACCTCGATATTGTAAAGGGCAGTACGTCCATATGGTCTGCAGGTCGTATACGCCCCACCAATGAGCGGCTACAATAGGGTGTTAGGCTCACACTAGCAAAGAAACGGTGGAAAAATAGAAGAATATAATCATTCTAGAGAGGGAATTGATAGGGACTATCAACGCGGATGAGAACGAGCTCCGATTGAGCCGGTTTCAGTGGCGTTGGAAAGCCCTCGGGAAACTAGGCTACCAGGACTTCTAATTCTAGCGATATGGAAGAATTTACATGTGCGCACACACCCGAGCATACGTGCGGTATGTCTGGGCCCCAGAAAAGGCCGTTTAGACCCTCAAATGGGCTCAAAAGTCTGGAAAAAACTACTTTTTGGATCAATTACACCTCGATATTGTAAAGGGCAGTACGTCCATATGGTCTGCTGGTCTTAGACACCAAACCAACGAGCGGCTACGATAGGGTGTTAGGCTCACACTAGAGAAGAAACGGTGGAAAAATAGAAGAATATAATCATTCTAGAGAGGGAATTGATAGGGACTACCAACGCGGATCAGAACGAGCTCCGATTGAGCCGGTTTCATATGCGCACACACCAGAGCACACGTGCGGTATGTTTGGGCCCCAGAAAAGGCCGTTTAGACCCTCAAAAAGGCTCAAATGTCTGGAAAAAACTACTTTTTCGTCCAATTACACCTCGATATTGTAAAGGGCCGTACGTCCATATGGTCTGCAGGTCGTAGATGCCCCACCAATGAGTGGCTACGATAGGGTGTTAGGCTCACACTAGCAAAGAAACGGTGGAAAAATAGAAGAATATAATCATTCTAGAGAGGGAATTGATACGGACTATCAACGCGGATGAGAACGAGCTCCGATTGAGCCAGTTTCAGTGGCGTTAGAAAACCCTCGGGAAACTAGGCTACCACGACTTCTAATTCTAGAGATCTGGAAGAATTTACAGATGCGTACACACCCGAGCACACGTGCGGTAAGTCTTGGCCCTAGAAAAGGCCGTTTAGAGCCTCGAAAAGACTCAAAAGTCTGGAAAAAACTACTTTTTCGTGCAATTACACCTCGATATTGTAAAGGGCAGTACGTGCATATGGTCTGCTGGTCATAGACGCCCCACCAATGAGCGGGTACGATAGGGTGTTAGGCTCAGACTAGAGAAGAATCGGTGGAAAAATAGAAGAATATAATCATTCTAGAGAGGGAATTGATAGGGACTATCAACGCGGATGAGAACGAGCTCCGATTGAGCCGGTTTCAGTGGCGTTGGAAAGCCCTCGGGAAACTAGGCTACCAGGACTTCTAATTCTAGCGATATGGAAGAATTTACATGTGCGCACACACCCGAGCATACGTGCGGTATGTCTGGGCCCCAGAAAAGGCCGTTTAGACCCTCAAATGGGCTCAACGAAGAATTTACATATGCGCACACACCAGAGCACACGTGCGGTATGTTTGGGCCCCAGAAAAGGCCGTTTAGACCCTCAAAAAGGCTCAAATGTCTGGAAAAAACTACTTTTTCGTCCAATTACACCTCGATATTGTAAAGGGCCGTACGTCCATATGGTCTGCAGGTCGTAGATGCCCCACCAATGAGTGGCTACGATAGGGTGTTAGGCTCACACTAGCAAAGAAACGGTGGAAAAATAGAAGAATATAATCATTCTAGAGAGGGAATTGATACGGACTATCAACGCGGATGAGAACGAGCTTCGATTGAGCCTGTTTCAGTGGCGTTAGAAAACCCTCGGGAAACTAGATTACCACGACTTCTAATTCTAGAGATCTGGAAGAATTTACATATGCGTACACACCCGAGCACACGTGCGGTAAGTCTTGGCCCTAGAAAAGGCCGTTTAGAGCCTCGAAAAGACTCAAAAGTCTAGAGAAAACTACTTTTTCGTGCAATTACACCTCGATATTGTAAAGGGCAGTACGTCCATATGGTCAGCTGGTCATAGACGCCCCACCAATGAGCGGCTACGATAGGGTGTTAGGCTCACACTAGAGAAGAAACGGTGGAAAGATAGAAGAATATAATCATTCTAGAGAGGGAATTGATAGGGACTATCAACGCGGATGAGACCGAGCTCCGATTGAGCCGGTTTCAGTGGCGTTGGAAATCCCTCGGGAAACTAGGCTATAAGGACTTCTAATTCTAGCGATCTGGAAGAATTTACATATGCGCACACACCCAAGCACACGTCCGGTATGTCTGGGCCCCAGAAAAGGCCGTTTAGACCCTCAAAAAGGCTCAAAAATCTAGAAAAAACTACATTTTTTGTCCAATTACACCTCGATATGTAAAGGGCAGTACGTGCATATGGTCTATAGGTCGTAGACGCCCCACCAATGAGCGGGTACGATAGGGTGTTAGGCTCACACTAGAGAAGAAACGGTGGAAAAATAGAAGAATATAATCATTCTAGAGAGGGAATTGATAGGGACTATCAACGCAGATGAGAACGAGCTCCGATTGAGCCGGTTTCAGTGGCGTTGGAAAGCCCTTGGGAAACTAGGCTACCAGGACTTCTAATTCTAGCGATCTAGAAGAATTTACATATGCGCACACACCTGAGCACACGTGCGGTATGTTTGGGCCCCAGAAAAGGCCGTTTAGACCCTCAAAAAGGCTCAAATGTCTGGAAAAAACTACTTTTTCGTCCAATTACACCTCGATATTGTAAAGGGCAGTACGTCCATATGGTCTTCATGTCCTAGACGCCCCAGCAATGAGCTGCAATGATAGGGTGTTAGGCTCACACTAGCGAAGAAACGGTGGAAAAATAGAAGATTAAAATCATTCTAGAGAGGGAATTGATAGGGACTATCAACGCGGATGAGAACGAGCTCCGATTGAGCCGGTTTCAGTGGCGTTGGAAAGCCCTCGGGAAACTAGGCTACTAGGACTTTACATGGAAGAATTTACATCCGCGCACACACCCGAGCACACGTGCGGTATGTCTGGGCCACAGAAAAGGCCGTTTAGACCCTGAAAAAGGCACAAAAGTCTGGAAAAAACTACTTTTTCGTGCAATTACACCTCGATATTGTAAAGGGTAGTACGTCCATATGGTCTGCAGGTCATAGACGCCCCTCCAACGAGCGGCTACGATAGGGTGTTAGGCTCACACTAGAGAAGAAATAGTGGAAAAATAGAAGAATATAATCATTCCAGAGAGGGAATTGATACGGACTATCAACGCGGATGAGAACGAGCTCCGATTGAGCCAGTTTCAGTGGCGTTAAAAAGCCCTCGGGAAACTAGGCTACCAAGACTTCTAATTCTAGCGATCTGGAAGAATTTACATATGCGTACACACCCGAGAACACGTGCGGTAAGTCTTGGCCCTAGAAAAGGCCGTTTAGAGCCTCGAAAAGACTCAAAAGTCTCGAGCAAACTACTTTTTCGTGCAATTACACCTCGATATTGTAAAGGGCAGTACGTCCATATGGTCAGCTGGTCATAGATTCCCCACCATTGAGCGGCTACGATAGGGTGTTAGGCTCACACTAGAGAAGAAACGGTGGAAAAATAGAAGAATATAATCATTCTAGAGAGGGAATTGATAGGGACTATCAACGCGGATGAGACCGAGCTCCGATTGAGCCGGTTTCAGTGGCGTTGGAAATCCCTCGGGAAACTAGGCTACTAGGACTTCTAATTCTAGCGATCTGGAAGAATTTACATACGCGCACACTCCCGAGCACACGTGCGGTATGTCTGGGCCCCAGAAAAGGCCGTTTAGACCCTCAAAAAGAATCAAAAGTCTGGAAAAAACTACTTTTTTGTCCAATTACACCTCGATATTGTAAAGGGCAGTACGTGCATATGGTCTGCAGGTCGTAGACGCCCCACCAATGAGCGGGTACGATAGGGTGTTAGGCTCACACTAGAGAAGAAACGGTGGAAAAATAGAAGAATATAATCATTCTAGAGAGGGAATTGATAGGGACTATCAACGCGGATGAGAACGAGCTCCGATTGAGCCGGTTTCAGTGGCGTTGGAAAGCCCTCAGGAAACTAGGCTACCAGGACTTCTAATTCTAGCGATCTGGAAGAATTTACATATGCGCACACACCCGAGCACATGTGCGGTATGTCTGGGCCCCAGAAAAGGCCGTTTAGACACTCCAAAAGGCTCAAAAGTCTGGAAAAAACTACTTTTTTGTCCAATTACACCTCAATATTGTAAAGGGCAGTACGTGTATATGGTCTGCAAGTCGTAGACGCCCCACCAATGAGCAGGTACGATAGGGTGTTAGGCTCACACTAGAGGAGAAACGGTGGAAAAATAGAAGAATATAATCATTCTAGAGGGGGAATTGATAGGGACTATTAACGCGGATGAGAACGAGTTCCGATTGAGCCGGTTTCAGTGGCGTTGGAAAGCCCTCGGGAAACTAGGCTACCAGGACTTCTAATTCTAGTGATCTAGATGAATTTACATACGCGCACACACCCGAGCACACATGCGGTAAGTCTCGGCCCCAGAAAAGGCCGTTTAGACCCTCAAAAAGGCTCAAAAGTATGGAAAAAACTACTTTTTCGTGCAATTACACCTCGATATTGTAAAAGGCAGTACGTCCATATGGTCTGCAGGTCGTATACGCCCCACCAATGAGCGGCTACAATAGGGTGTTAGGCTCACACTAGCAAAGAAACGGTGGAAAAATAGAAGAATATAATCATTCTAGAGAGGGAATTGTGAGGGACTATCAACGCGGATGAGAACGAGCTCCGATTGAGCCGGTTTCAGTGGCGTTGGAAATCCCTCGGGAAACTAGGCTACCAGGACTTCTAATTCTCGCGATCTGGAAGAATTTACATATGCGCACACACCCGAGCGCACGTGCGGTATGTCTGGGCCCCAGAAAAGACCGTTTAGACCCTCAAGAAGGCTCAAAAGTCTGGAAAAAACTACTTTTTCATGCAATTACACCTCGATATTGTAAAGGGCAGTACGTGCATATGGTCTGTAGGTCGTAGACGCCCCACCAATGAGCGGGTACGATAGGGTGTTAGGATCACACTAGAGAAGAATCGGTGGAAAAATAGAAGAATATAGTCATTCTAGAGAGGCAATTGATAGGGATTATCAACGCGGATGAGAACGAGCTCCGATTGAGCCGGTTTCAGTGGCGTTGGAAAGCCCTCGGGAAACTAGGCTACCAGGACTTCTAATTCTAGCGATCTGGAAGAATTTACATGTGCGCACACACCCGAGCATACGTGCGGTATGTCTGGGCCCCAGAAAAGGCCGTTTAGACCCTCAAATGGGCTCAAAAGTCTGGAAAAAACTACTTTTTCGATCAATTACACCTCGATATTGTAAAGGGCAGTACCTCCATATGGTCTGCTGGTCTTAGACACCAAACCAACGAGCGGCTACGATAGGGTGTTAGGCTCACACTAGAGAAGAAATGGTGGAAAAATAGAAGAATATAATCATTCTAGAGAGGGAATTGATAGGGACTATCAACGCGGATCTGAACGAGCTCCGATTGAGCCGGTTTCAGTGGCGTTGGAAAGCCCTTGGGAAACTAGGCTACCAGGACTTCTAATTCTAGCGATCTAGAAGAATTTACATACGCGCACACAGCCGAGCACACGTGCAGTATGTTTGGGCCCCAGAAAAGGCGGTTTAGACCCTCAAAAAGGCTCAAATGTCTGGAAAAAACTACTTTTTCGTCCAATTACACCTCGATATTGTAAAGGGCAGTATGTCTATATGGTCTGCGGGTCATAGACGCCCCACCAATGAGCGGCTACGATAGGGTGTTAAGCTCACACTAGCAAAGAAACGGTGGAAAAATAGAAGAATATAATCATTCTAGAGAGGGAATTCATAGGGACTATCAACGCGGATGAGAATGAGCTCCGATTGAGCCGGTTTCAGTGGCGTTGGAAAGCCCTCGGGAAACAACGCTACCAGGACTTCTAATTCTAGCGGTGTGGAAGAATTTACATACGTGCGCACACCCGAGCACACGTGCGGTATGTCTGGGCCCCAGAAAAGGCCGTTTAGACCCTCAAAAAGGCTCAAAAGTCTGGAAAAACTACTTTTTCATGCAATTACACCTCGATATTGTAAAGGGTAGTACATCCATATGGTCTGCAGGTCATAGACGCCCCTCCAACGAGCGGCTACGATAGGGTGTTAGGCTCACAATAGAGAAGAAACAGTGGAAAAATAGAAGAATATAATCATTCCAGAGAGGGAATTGATACGGACTATCAACGCGGATGAGAACGAGCTCCGATTGAACCAGTTTCAGTGGCGTTAGAAAGCCCTCGGGAAACTAGGCTACCAAGACTTCTAATTCTAGCGATCTGGAAGAATTTACATATGCGTACACACCCGAGCCTCGAAAAGCCTCAAAAGTCTGGAGAAAACTACTTTTTCATGCAATTACACCTCGATATTGTAAAGGGCAGTACGTCCATATGGTCAGCTGGTCATAGACGCCCCACCAATGAGCGGCTACAATAGGGTGTTAGGCTCACACTAGAGAAGAAACAGTGGAAAAATAGAAGAATATAATCATTCTAGAGAGGGAATTGATAGGGACTATCAACGCGGATCAGACCGAGCTCCGATTGAGCCGGTTTCACTGGCGTTGGAAATCCCGCAGAAAACTAGGCTACCAGGACTTCTAATTCTAGTGATCTGGAAGAATTTACATATGTGCACACACCCGGGCACACGCGCCGTATGTCTGGGCCCCAGAAAAGGCCGTTTAGACCCTCAAAAAGGCTCAAAAGTCTGGAAAAAACTACTTTTTTGTCCAATTACACCTCAATATTGTAAAGGGCAGTACGTGCATATGGTATGCAGGTCGTGGACGCCCCACCAATGAGCGGGTATGATAGGGTGTTAGGCTCACACTAGAGAAGAAACAGTGGAAAAATAGAAGAATATAATCATTCTAGAGAGGGAATTGATAGGGACTATCAACGCGGATGAGAACGAGCTCCGATTGAGCCGGTTTCAGTGGCGATGGAAGGCCCTCTGGAAACTAGGCTACCAGGACTTCTAATTCTAGTGATCTAGATTTATTTACATACGTGCACACACCCGAGCACACGTGCGGTAAGTCTCGGCCCCAGAAAAGGCCGTTTAGACCCTCAAAAAGGCTCAAAAGTCTGGAAAAAACTACTTTTTCGTCCAATTAGACCTCGATATTGTAAAAGGCAGTACGTCCATATGGTCTGCAGGTCGTATACGCCCCACCAATGAGCGGCTACGATAGGGTGTTAGGCTCACACTAGCGAATAAACGGTGCAAAATAGAAGAATATAATCATTCTAGAGAGGGAATTGATAGGGACTATCAACGCGGATGAGAACGAGCTCCGATTGAGCCGGTTTCAGTGGCGTTGGAAAGCCCTCGGGAAACTAGGCTACCAGGACTTCTAATTCTAGCGATCTGGAAGAATTTACATAGGCGCACACACCCGAGCACACGTGCGGTATGTCTGGGCCCCAGAAAAGGCCGTTTAGGCCCTCAAAAAGGCTCAAAAGTCTAGAAAAAACTACTTTTTTGTCCAATTACACCTCGATATTGTAAAGGGCAGTACGTGCATATGGTCTGCAGGTCGTAGACGCCCCACCAATGAGCGGGTATGATAGGGTGTTAGGCTCACACTAGAGAAGAAACGGTGGAAAAATAAAAGAATATAATCATTCTAGAGAGGGAATTGATAGGGACTATCAACGCGGATGAGAACGAGCTCCGATTGAGCCGGTTTCAGTGGCGTTGGAAAGCCCTCGGGAAACTAGGCTACCAAGACTTCTAATTCTAGTGATCTAGATGAATTTACATATGCGCACACACCCGAGCACACGTGCGGTAAGTCTCGGCCCCAGAAAAGGGCGTTTAGACCCTCAAAAAGGCTCAAAAGTCTCGAAAAAACTACTTTTTCGTGCGATTACGCCTCGATATTGTAAAAGGCAGTACGTCCATATGGTCTGCAGGTCATATACACCCCACCAATGAGTGGCTACAATAGGGTGTTAGGCTCACACTAGCGAAGAAACGGTGGAAAAATAGAAGAATATAATCATTCTAGAGAGGGAATTGATAGGGACTATCAGCGCGGATGAGAACGAGCTCCGATTGAGCCGGTTTCAGTTGTGTTGGAAAGCCCTCGGTAAACTAGGCTACCAGGACTTCTAATTCTAGCGATCTGGAAGAATTTACATGTGCGCACACACCCGAGCACACGTGCGGTATGTCTGGGCCCCAGAAAAGGCCGTTTAGACCCTCAAAAAGGCTCAAAAGTCTGGAAAAAACTACTTTTTCGTCCAATTACACCTCGATATTGTAAAGGACAGTACGTCCATATGATCTGCTGGTCATAGATGCCCCACAAACGAGCGGCTACGATAGGGTGTTAGGCTCACACTAGAGAAGAAACGGTGGAAAAATAGAAGAATATAATCATTCTAGAGAGGGAATTGATAGGGACTATCAACGCGGATGAGAACAAGCTCCGATTGAGCCGGTTTCAGTGGCGTTGGAAAGCCCTCGGGAAACTAGGCTACCAGGACTTCTAATTCTAGCGATCTAGAAGAATTTACGCATGCGCACACACCCAAGGACACGTGCGGTATGTTTGGGCCCCAGAAAAGGCCGTTTAGACCCTCAAAAAGGCTCAAATGTCCGGAAAAAACTACTTTTTCGTCCAATTACACCTCGATATTGTAAAGGGCAGTACGTCCATATGGTCTGCAGGTCATAGATGCCCCACCAATGAGCGGCTACGATAGGGTGTTAGGCTCACACTAGCAAAGAAACGGAGGACAAATAGAAGAATATAATCATTCTAGAGAGGGAATTCATAGGGACTATCAACGCGGATGAGAACGAGCTCCGATTGAGCCGGTTTCAGTGGCGTTGGAAAGCCCTCGGGAAACAACGCTACCAGGACTTCTAATTCTAGCAATCTGGAAGAATTTACATATGCGTACACACCCGAGCACACGTGCGGTAAGTCTTGGCCCTAGAAAAGGCCGTTTAGAGCCTCGAAAAGCCTCAAAAGTCTGGAGAAAACTACTTTTTCGTGCAATTACACCTCGATATTGTAAAGGGCAGTACGTCCATATGGTCAGCTGGTCATAGACGCCTCACCAATGAGCGGCTACGATAGGGTGTTAGGCTCACACTAGAGAACAAACGGTGGAAAAATAGAAGAATATAATCATTCTAGAGAGGGAATTGATAGGGACTATCAACGCGGATGAGACCGAGCTCCGATTGAGCCGGTTTCAATGGCGTTGGAAATCCCTTGGGAAACTAGGCTACCAGGACTTCTAATTCTAGCAATCTGGAAGAATTTACATACGCGCACACACCCGAGCACACGTGCGGTATGTCTGGGCCCCAGGAAAGGCCGTTTAGACCTTCAAAAAGGCTCAAAAGTCTGGAAAAAACTACTTTTTTGTCCAATTACACCTCGATATTGTAAAGGGCAGTACGTGCATATGGTCTGCAGGTCGTAGACGCCCCACCAATGAGCGGGTACGATAGGGTGTTAGGCTCACACTAGAGAAGAAACGGGGAAAAAATAGAAGGATATAATCATTCTAGAGAGGGAATTGATAGGGACTATCAACGCGGATGAGAACGAGCTCCGATTGAGCCGGTTTCAGTGGCGTTGGAAAGCCCTCGGGAAACTAGGCTACCAGGACTTCTAATTCTAGTGATCTAGATGAATTTACATACGCGCACACACCCGAGCACACGTGCGGTAAGTCTCGGCCCCAAAAAAGGCCGTTTAGACCCTCAAAAAGGCTCAAAAGTCTGGAAAAAACTACTTTTTCGTGCAATTACACCTCGATATTGTAAAAGGCAGTACATCCATATGGTCTGCAGGTCGTATACGCCCCACCAATGAGCGGCTACGATAGGGTGTTAGGCTCACACTAGCGAATAAATGGTGGAAAAATAGAAGAATATAATCATTCTAGAGAGGGAATTGATAGGGACTATCAACGCGGATGAGAACGAGCTCCGATTGATCCGGTTTCAGTGGCGTTGGAAAGCCCTCTGGAAACTAGGCTACCAGGACTTCTAATTCTAGCGATCTGGAAGAATTTACATACGCGCATACACCCGAGCACACATGCGGTATGTCTGGGCCCCAGAAAAGGCCGTTTAGACCCTCAAAAAGGCTCAAAAGTCTGGAAAAAACTACTTTTTCGTCCAATTACACCTCAATATTGTAAAGGGCAGTACGTCCATATGGTCTGTAGGTCATAGACGCCCCACCAATGAGCGGCTACGATAGGGTGTTAGGCTCACACTAGCAATGAAACGGTTGAAAAATAGAAGAATATAATCATTCTAGGGAGGGAACTGATAGGGACTATCAACGCGGATGAGAACGAGCTCCGATTGAGCCGGTTTCAGTGGCGTTGGAAAGCCCTTAGGAAACTAGGCTACCAGGACTTCTAATTCTAATGATCTAGAGGAATTTACATACGCGCACACACCCTAGCACACGTGCGGTAAGTCTCGACCCCAGAAAAAGCCGTTTGAACCCTCAAAAAGGCTCTAAAGTCTGGAAAAAATTACTATTTCGTGCAATTACACCTCGATATTGTAAAGGGCAGTATGTCCATATTGTCTGTAGGTCATAGACGCCCCACCAATGAGCAGGTACGATAGGGTCTTAGGCTCACACTAGAGAAGAAACGGTGGAAAAATAGAAGAATATTATCATTCTAGAGAGGGAATTGATAGGGACTATCAACGCGGATGAGAACGAGCTCCGATTGAGCCGGTTTCAGTGGCGTTGGAAAGCCCTCGGGAAACTAGGCAACCAGGACTACTAATTCTAGCGATCTGGAAGAATTTACATACGCGCATACACCCGAGCACACGTGCGGTATGTCTGGGCCCCAGAAAAGGACGTTTAGACCCTAAAAAAGGCTCAAAAGTCTGGAAAAAACTACTTTTTCGTCCAGTTACACCTGATATTGTAAAGGGCAGTACGTCCATATGGTCTGCAGGTCGTAGACGCCCCACCAATGAGCGGTTACGATAGGGTGTTAGGCTCACACTAGCGAAGAAACGGTGGAAAAATAGAAGAGTATAATCATTCTAGAGAGGGAAT
Source organism: Elymus sibiricus (assembly GCA_039707655.1). Classification (NCBI taxonomy): domain Eukaryota; kingdom Viridiplantae; phylum Streptophyta; class Magnoliopsida; order Poales; family Poaceae; genus Elymus; species Elymus sibiricus. Next base: position 39,189,327 of record CM077674.1, read on the forward strand.
TGATAGGGACTATCAACGTGGATGAGAACGTGCTCCGATTGAGCGGGTTTCAGTGGCGTTGGAAAGCCCTTGGTTAACTAGGCTACCAGGACTTCTAATTCTAGCGATCTGGGAGAATTTACATACGCGCACACACCCGAGCACACGTGCGGTATGTCTGGGCCCCAGAAAAGGTTGTTTATACCCTCAAAAAGGCTCAAAAGTCTGGAAAAAACTACATTTTCATGCAATTACAGCTCGATATTGTAAAGGGCAGTACGTCCATATGGTCTTCAGGTCCTAGACGCCCCACAAATGAGCTGCAATGATAGGGTGTTAGGCTCACACTAGCGAAGAAACGGTGGAAAAATAGAAGATTATAATCATTCTATAGAGGGAATTGATAGGGACTATCAACGCGGATGAGAACGAACTCCGATTGAGCCGGCTTCAGTGGCGTTGGAAAGCCCTTGGGAAACTAGGCTACTAGGACTTCTAATTCTAGCGATATGGAAGAATTTACATATGCGTACACACCCGAGCACACGTGCGGTAAGTCTTGGCCTCAGAAAAGGCCGTTTAGAGCCTCAAAAAGGCTCAAAAGTCTGGAAAAAACTACTTTTTCATCCAATTACACCTCGATATTGTAAAGGGCAGTACGTCCATGTGGTCTGCAGGTCGTAGACGCCCCACCAATGAGCGGGTACGATAGGGTGTTAGGCACACACTAGAGAAGAAACGGTGGAAAAATAGAAGAATATAATCATTCTAGAGAGGGAATTGATAGGGACTATCAACGCGGATGAGAACGAGCTCCGATTGAGCCGGTTTCAGTGGCGTTGGAAGGCCCTCGGGAAACTAGGCTACCAGGACTTCTAATTTTAGCTATCTAGAAGAATTTACATACGCGCACACACCCGAGCACACGTGCGGTATGTCTGGGCCCCAGAAAAGGCCGTTTAGACCCTCAAAAAGGCTCAAAAGTCTAGAAAAAACTACTTTTTCGTGCAATTACACCTTGATATTGTAAAGGGCAGTACGTCCATCTGGTCTACAGGTCGTAGACGCCCCTCCAACGAGCGGCTACGATAGGGTGTTAGGCTCACACTAGAGAAGAAACAGTGGAAAAATAGAAGAATATAATCATTCCAGAGAGGGAATTGATACGGACTATCAACGCGGATGAGAACGAGCTCCGATTGAGCCGGTTTCAGTGGCGTTGGAAAGCCCTCGGGAAAGTAGGCTACCAGGACTTCTAATTTTAGCGATCTAGAAGAATTTACATCCGCGCAGACACCCGAGCACACGTGCGGTATGTCTGGGCCCCAGAAAAGACCGTTTAGACCCTCAAAAAGGATCAAAAGTCTGGAAAAAACAACTTTTTCGTGCAATCACACCTCGATATTGTAAAGGGTAGTACGTCCAAATGGTCTACAGGTCGTAGACGCCCCTCCAACGAGCGGCTACGATAGGGTGTTACGCTCACACTAGAGAAGAAACAGTGAAAAAATAGAAGAATATAATTATTCCAGAGAGGGAATTGATACGGACTATCAACGCGGATGAGAACGAGCTCCGATTGAGCCAGTTTCAGTGGCGATAGAAAGCCCTCGGGAAACTAGGCTACCAAGACTTCTAATTCTAGCGATCTGGAAGAATTTACATACGCGCATACACCCGAGCACACATGCGGTATGTCTGGGCCCCAGAAAAGGCCGTTTAGACCCTCAAAAAGGCTCAAAAGTCTGGAAAAAACTACTTTTTCGTCCAATTACACCTCAATATTGTAAAGGGCAGTACGTCCATATGGTCTGTAGGTCATAGACGCCCCACCAATGAGCGGCTACGATAGGGTGTTAGGCTCACACTAGCAATGAAACGGTTGAAAAATAGAAGAATATAATCATTCTAGGGAGGGAACTGATAGGGACTATCAACGCGGATGAGAACGAGCTCCGATTGAGCCGGTTTCAGTGGCGTTGGAAAGCCCTTAGGAAACTAGGCTACCAGGACTTCTAATTCTAATGATCTAGAGGAATTTACATACGCGCACACACCCTAGCACACGTGCGGTAAGTCTCGACCCCAGAAAAAGCCGTTTGAACCCTCAAAAAGGCTCTAAAGTCTGGAAAAAATTACTATTTCGTGCAATTACACCTCGATATTGTAAAGGGCAGTATGTCCATATTGTCTGTAGGTCATAGACGCCCCACCAATGAGCAGGTACGATAGGGTCTTAGGCTCACACTAGAGAAGAAACGGTGGAAAAATAGAAGAATATTATCATTCTAGAGAGGGAATTGATAGGGACTATCAACGCGGATGAGAACGAGCTCCGATTGAGCCGGTTTCAGTGGCGTTGGAAAGCCCTCGGGAAACTAGGCAACCAGGACTACTAATTCTAGCGATCTGGAAGAATTTACATACGCGCATACACCCGAGCACACGTGCGGTATGTCTGGGCCCCAGAAAAGGACGTTTAGACCCTAAAAAAGGCTCAAAAGTCTGGAAAAAACTACTTTTTCGTCCAGTTACACCTGATATTGTAAAGGGCAGTACGTCCATATGGTCTGCAGGTCGTAGACGCCCCACCAATGAGCGGTTACGATAGGGTGTTAGGCTCACACTAGCGAAGAAACGGTGGAAAAATAGAAGAGTATAATCATTCTAGAGAGGGAATTGATAGGGACTATCAACGTGGATGAGAACGTGCTCCGATTGAGCGGGTTTCAGTGGCGTTGGAAAGCCCTTGGTTAACTAGGCTACCAGGACTTCTAATTCTAGCGATCTGGGAGAATTTACATACGCGCACACACCCGAGCACACGTGCGGTATGTCTGGGCCCCAGAAAAGGTTGTTTATACCCTCAAAAAGGCTCAAAAGTCTGGAAAAAACTACATTTTCATGCAATTACAGCTCGATATTGTAAAGGGCAGTACGTCCATATGGTCTTCAGGTCCTAGACGCCCCACAAATGAGCTGCAATGATAGGGTGTTAGGCTCACACTAGCGAAGAAACGGTGGAAAAATAGAAGATTATAATCATTCTATAGAGGGAATTGATAGGGACTATCAACGCGGATGAGAACGAACTCCGATTGAGCCGGCTTCAGTGGCGTTGGAAAGCCCTTGGGAAACTAGGCTACTAGGACTTCTAATTCTAGCGATATGGAAGAATTTACATATGCGTACACACCCGAGCACACGTGCGGTAAGTCTTGGCCTCAGAAAAGGCCGTTTAGAGCCTCAAAAAGGCTCAAAAGTCTGGAAAAAACTACTTTTTCATCCAATTACACCTCGATATTGTAAAGGGCAGTACGTCCATGTGGTCTGCAGGTCGTAGACGCCCCACCAATGAGCGGGTACGATAGGGTGTTAGGCACACACTAGAGAAGAAACGGTGGAAAAATAGAAGAATATAATCATTCTAGAGAGGGAATTGATAGGGACTATCAACGCGGATGAGAACGAGCTCCGATTGAGCCGGTTTCAGTGGCGTTGGAAGGCCCTCGGGAAACTAGGCTACCAGGACTTCTAATTTTAGCTATCTAGAAGAATTTACATACGCGCACACACCCGAGCACACGTGCGGTATGTCTGGGCCCCAGAAAAGGCCGTTTAGACCCTCAAAAAGGCTCAAAAGTCTAGAAAAAACTACTTTTTCGTGCAATTACACCTTGATATTGTAAAGGGCAGTACGTCCATCTGGTCTACAGGTCGTAGACGCCCCTCCAACGAGCGGCTACGATAGGGTGTTAGGCTCACACTAGAGAAGAAACAGTGGAAAAATAGAAGAATATAATCATTCCAGAGAGGGAATTGATACGGACTATCAACGCGGATGAGAACGAGCTCCGATTGAGCCGGTTTCAGTGGCGTTGGAAAGCCCTCGGGAAAGTAGGCTACCAGGACTTCTAATTTTAGCGATCTAGAAGAATTTACATCCGCGCAGACACCCGAGCACACGTGCGGTATGTCTGGGCCCCAGAAAAGACCGTTTAGACCCTCAAAAAGGATCAAAAGTCTGGAAAAAACAACTTTTTCGTGCAATCACACCTCGATATTGTAAAGGGTAGTACGTCCAAATGGTCTACAGGTCGTAGACGCCCCTCCAACGAGCGGCTACGATAGGGTGTTACGCTCACACTAGAGAAGAAACAGTGAAAAAATAGAAGAATATAATTATTCCAGAGAGGGAATTGATACGGACTATCAACGCGGATGAGAACGAGCTCCGATTGAGCCAGTTTCAGTGGCGATAGAAAGCCCTCGGGAAACTAGGCTACCAAGACTTCTAATTCTAGCGATCTGGAAGAATTTACATATGCGTACACACCCGAGCACACGTGCGTTAAGTCTTGGCCTCAGAAAAGGCCGTTTAGAGCCCCAAAAAGGCTCAAAAGTCTCGAAAAAACTACTTTTTCATCCAATTACACCTCGATATTGTAAAGGGCAGTACGTCCATATGGTCTGCAGGTCGTAGACGCCCCACCAATGAGCGGGTACGATAGGGTGTTAGGCTCACACTAGAGAAGAAACGTTGGAAAAATAGAAGAATATAATCATTCTAGAGAGGGAATTGATAGGGACTATCAACGCGGATCAGAACGAGCTCCGATTGAGCCGGTTTCAGTGGCGTTGGAAAGCCCTCGGGAAACTAGGCTACCAGGACTTCTAATTCTAGCGATCTTGATGAATTTACATACGCGCACACACCCGAGCACACGTGCGGTAAGTCTGGTCCCCAGAAAAGGCCGTTTAGACCCTCAAAAAGGCTCAAAAGTCTAGAAAAAACTACTTTTTCGTGCAATTACACCACGATATTGTAAAGGGCAGTACGTCCATCTGGTCTACAGGTCATAGACGCCCCTCCAATGAGCGGCTACGATAGGGTGTTAGGCTCACAGTAGAGAAGAAACAGTGGAAAAATAGAAGAATATAATCATTCCAGAGAGGGAATTGATACGGACTATCAACGCGGATGAGAACGAGCTCCGATTGAGCCGGTTTCAGTGGCGTTGGAAAGCCCTCGGGAAAGTAGGCTACCAGGACTTCTAATTTTTGCGATCTAGAAGAATTTACATACGCGCACACACCCGAGCACACGTGCGGTATGTCTGGGCCCCAGAAAAGGCCGTTTAGACCCTCAAAAAGGATCAAAAGTCTGGAAAAAACAACTTTTTCGTGCAATCACACCTCGATATTGTAAAGGGTAGTACGTCCATATGGTCTACAGGTCATAGACGCCCCTCCAACGAGCGGCTATGATAGGGTGTTACGCTCACACTAGAGAAGAAACAGTGGAAAAATAGAAGAATATAATTATTCCAGAGAGGGAATTGATACGGACTATCAACGTGGATGAGAACGAGCTCCGATTGAGCCAGTTTCAGTGGCGACAGAAAGCCCTCGGAAAACTAGGCTACCAAGACTTCTAATTCTAGCGATCTGGAAGAATTTACATATGCGTACACACCCGAGCACACGTGCGGTAAGTCTTGGCCTCAAAAAAGGCCGTTTAGAGCCTCAAAAAGGCTCTAAAGTCGGGAAAAAACTACTTTTTCGTCCAATTACACCTCGATATTGTAAAGGGCAGTACGTCCATATGGTCTGCAGGTCGTAGACGCCCCACCAATGAGCGGGTACGATAGGGTGTTAGGCTCACACTAGAGAATAAACGTTGAAAAAATAGAAGAATATAATCATTCTAGAGAGGGAATTGATAGGGACTATCAACGCGGATCAGAACGAGCTCCGATTGAGCCGGTTTCAGTGGCGTTGGAAAGCCCTCGGGAAACTAGGCTACCAGGACTTCTAATTCTAGTGATCTAGATGAATTTACATACGCGCACACACCCGAGCACACATGCGGTAAGTCTCGGCCCCAGAAAAGGCCGTTTAGACCCTCAAAAAGGCTCAAAAGTATGGAAAAAACTACTTTTTCGTGCAATTACACCTCGATATTGTAAAAGGCAGTACGTCCATATGGTCTGCAGGTCGTATACGCCCCACCAATGAGCGGCTACAATAGGGTGTTAGGCTCACACTAGCAAAGAAACGGTGGAAAAATAGAAGAATATAATCATTCTAGAGAGGGAATTGTGAGGGACTATCAACGCGGATGAGAACGAGCTCCGATTGAGCCGGTTTCAGTGGCGTTGGAAATCCCTCGGGAAACTAGGCTACCAGGACTTCTAATTCTCGCGATCTGGAAGAATTTACATATGCGCACACACCCGAGCGCACGTGCGGTATGTCTGGGCCCCAGAAAAGACCGTTTAGACCCTCAAGAAGGCTCAAAAGTCTGGAAAAAACTACTTTTTCATGCAATTACACCTCGATATTGTAAAGGGCAGTACGTGCATATGGTCTGTAGGTCGTAGACGCCCCACCAATGAGCGGGTACGATAGGGTGTTAGGATCACACTAGAGAAGAATCGGTGGAAAAATAGAAGAATATAGTCATTCTAGAGAGGCAATTGATAGGGATTATCAACGCGGATGAGAACGAGCTCCGATTGAGCCGGTTTCAGTGGCGTTGGAAAGCCCTCGGGAAACTAGGCTACCAGGACTTCTAATTCTAGCGATCTGGAAGAATTTACATGTGCGCACACACCCGAGCATACGTGCGGTATGTCTGGGCCCCAGAAAAGGCCGTTTAGACCCTCAAATGGGCTCAAAAGTCTGGAAAAAACTACTTTTTCGATCAATTACACCTCGATATTGTAAAGGGCAGTACCTCCATATGGTCTGCTGGTCTTAGACACCAAACCAACGAGCGGCTACGATAGGGTGTTAGGCTCACACTAGAGAAGAAATGGTGGAAAAATAGAAGAATATAATCATTCTAGAGAGGGAATTGATAGGGACTATCAACGCGGATCTGAACGAGCTCCGATTGAGCCGGTTTCAGTGGCGTTGGAAAGCCCTTGGGAAACTAGGCTACCAGGACTTCTAATTCTAGCGATCTAGAAGAATTTACATACGCGCACACAGCCGAGCACACGTGCAGTATGTTTGGGCCCCAGAAAAGGCGGTTTAGACCCTCAAAAAGGCTCAAATGTCTGGAAAAAACTACTTTTTCGTCCAATTACACCTCGATATTGTAAAGGGCAGTATGTCTATATGGTCTGCGGGTCATAGACGCCCCACCAATGAGCGGCTACGATAGGGTGTTAAGCTCACACTAGCAAAGAAACGGTGGAAAAATAGAAGAATATAATCATTCTAGAGAGGGAATTCATAGGGACTATCAACGCGGATGAGAATGAGCTCCGATTGAGCCGGTTTCAGTGGCGTTGGAAAGCCCTCGGGAAACAACGCTACCAGGACTTCTAATTCTAGCGGTGTGGAAGAATTTACATACGTGCGCACACCCGAGCACACGTGCGGTATGTCTGGGCCCCAGAAAAGGCCGTTTAGACCCTCAAAAAGGCTCAAAAGTCTGGAAAAACTACTTTTTCATGCAATTACACCTCGATATTGTAAAGGGTAGTACATCCATATGGTCTGCAGGTCATAGACGCCCCTCCAACGAGCGGCTACGATAGGGTGTTAGGCTCACAATAGAGAAGAAACAGTGGAAAAATAGAAGAATATAATCATTCCAGAGAGGGAATTGATACGGACTATCAACGCGGATGAGAACGAGCTCCGATTGAACCAGTTTCAGTGGCGTTAGAAAGCCCTCGGGAAACTAGGCTACCAAGACTTCTAATTCTAGCGATCTGGAAGAATTTACATATGCGTACACACCCGAGCCTCGAAAAGCCTCAAAAGTCTGGAGAAAACTACTTTTTCATGCAATTACACCTCGATATTGTAAAGGGCAGTACGTCCATATGGTCAGCTGGTCATAGACGCCCCACCAATGAGCGGCTACAATAGGGTGTTAGGCTCACACTAGAGAAGAAACAGTGGAAAAATAGAAGAATATAATCATTCTAGAGAGGGAATTGATAGGGACTATCAACGCGGATCAGACCGAGCTCCGATTGAGCCGGTTTCACTGGCGTTGGAAATCCCGCAGAAAACTAGGCTACCAGGACTTCTAATTCTAGTGATCTGGAAGAATTTACATATGTGCACACACCCGGGCACACGCGCCGTATGTCTGGGCCCCAGAAAAGGCCGTTTAGACCCTCAAAAAGGCTCAAAAGTCTGGAAAAAACTACTTTTTTGTCCAATTACACCTCAATATTGTAAAGGGCAGTACGTGCATATGGTATGCAGGTCGTAGACGCCCCACCAATGAGCGGGTATGATAGGGTGTTAGGCTCACACTAGAGAAGAAACAGTGGAAAAATAGAAGAATATAATCATTCTAGAGAGGGAATTGATAGGGACTATCAACGCGGATGAGAACGAGCTCCGATTGAGCCGGTTTCAGTGGCGATGGAAGGCCCTCTGGAAACTAGGCTACCAGGACTTCTAATTCTAGTGATCTAGATTTATTTACATACGTGCACACACCCGAGCACACGTGCGGTAAGTCTCGGCCCCAGAAAAGGCCGTTTAGACCCTCAAAAAGGCTCAAAAGTCTGGAAAAAACTACTTTTTCGTCCAATTAGACCTCGATATTGTAAAAGGCAGTACGTCCATATGGTCTGCAGGTCGTATACGCCCCACCAATGAGCGGCTACGATAGGGTGTTAGGCTCACACTAGCGAATAAACGGTGCAAAATAGAAGAATATAATCATTCTAGAGAGGGAATTGATAGGGACTATCAACGCGGATGAGAACGAGCTCCGATTGAGCCGGTTTCAGTGGCGTTGGAAAGCCCTCGGGAAACTAGGCTACCAGGACTTCTAATTCTAGCGATCTGGAAGAATTTACATAGGCGCACACACCCGAGCACACGTGCGGTATGTCTGGGCCCCAGAAAAGGCCGTTTAGGCCCTCAAAAAGGCTCAAAAGTCTAGAAAAAACTACTTTTTTGTCCAATTACACCTCGATATTGTAAAGGGCAGTACGTGCATATGGTCTGCAGGTCGTAGACGCCCCACCAATGAGCGGGTATGATAGGGTGTTAGGCTCACACTAGAGAAGAAACGGTGGAAAAATAAAAGAATATAATCATTCTAGAGAGGGAATTGATAGGGACTATCAACGCGGATGAGAACGAGCTCCGATTGAGCCGGTTTCAGTGGCGTTGGAAAGCCCTCGGGAAACTAGGCTACCAAGACTTCTAATTCTAGTGATCTAGATGAATTTACATATGCGCACACACCCGAGCACACGTGCGGTAAGTCTCGGCCCCAGAAAAGGGCGTTTAGACCCTCAAAAAGGCTCAAAAGTCTCGAAAAAACTACTTTTTCGTGCGATTACGCCTCGATATTGTAAAAGGCAGTACGTCCATATGGTCTGCAGGTCATATACACCCCACCAATGAGTGGCTACAATAGGGTGTTAGGCTCACACTAGCGAAGAAACGGTGGAAAAATAGAAGAATATAATCATTCTAGAGAGGGAATTGATAGGGACTATCAGCGCGGATGAGAACGAGCTCCGATTGAGCCGGTTTCAGTTGTGTTGGAAAGCCCTCGGTAAACTAGGCTACCAGGACTTCTAATTCTAGCGATCTGGAAGAATTTACATGTGCGCACACACCCGAGCACACGTGCGGTATGTCTGGGCCCCAGAAAAGGCCGTTTAGACCCTCAAAAAGGCTCAAAAGTCTGGAAAAAACTACTTTTTCGTCCAATTACACCTCGATATTGTAAAGGACAGTACGTCCATATGATCTGCTGGTCATAGATGCCCCACAAACGAGCGGCTACGATAGGGTGTTAGGCTCACACTAGAGAAGAAACGGTGGAAAAATAGAAGAATATAATCATTCTAGAGAGGGAATTGATAGGGACTATCAACGCGGATGAGAACAAGCTCCGATTGAGCCGGTTTCAGTGGCGTTGGAAAGCCCTCGGGAAACTAGGCTACCAGGACTTCTAATTCTAGCGATCTAGAAGAATTTACGCATGCGCACACACCCAAGGACACGTGCGGTATGTTTGGGCCCCAGAAAAGGCCGTTTAGACCCTCAAAAAGGCTCAAATGTCCGGAAAAAACTACTTTTTCGTCCAATTACACCTCGATATTGTAAAGGGCAGTACGTCCATATGGTCTGCAGGTCATAGATGCCCCACCAATGAGCGGCTACGATAGGGTGTTAGGCTCACACTAGCAAAGAAACGGAGGACAAATAGAAGAATATAATCATTCTAGAGAGGGAATTCATAGGGACTATCAACGCGGATGAGAACGAGCTCCGATTGAGCCGGTTTCAGTGGCGTTGGAAAGCCCTCGGGAAACAACGCTACCAGGACTTCTAATTCTAGCAATCTGGAAGAATTTACATATGCGTACACACCCGAGCACACGTGCGGTAAGTCTTGGCCCTAGAAAAGGCCGTTTAGAGCCTCGAAAAGCCTCAAAAGTCTGGAGAAAACTACTTTTTCGTGCAATTACACCTCGATATTGTAAAGGGCAGTACGTCCATATGGTCAGCTGGTCATAGACGCCTCACCAATGAGCGGCTACGATAGGGTGTTAGGCTCACACTAGAGAACAAACGGTGGAAAAATAGAAGAATATAATCATTCTAGAGAGGGAATTGATAGGGACTATCAACGCGGATGAGACCGAGCTCCGATTGAGCCGGTTTCAATGGCGTTGGAAATCCCTTGGGAAACTAGGCTACCAGGACTTCTAATTCTAGCAATCTGGAAGAATTTACATACGCGCACACACCCGAGCACACGTGCGGTATGTCTGGGCCCCAGGAAAGGCCGTTTAGACCTTCAAAAAGGCTCAAAAGTCTGGAAAAAACTACTTTTTTGTCCAATTACACCTCGATATTGTAAAGGGCAGTACGTGCATATGGTCTGCAGGTCGTAGACGCCCCACCAATGAGCGGGTACGATAGGGTGTTAGGCTCACACTAGAGAAGAAACGGGGAAAAAATAGAAGGATATAATCATTCTAGAGAGGGAATTGATAGGGACTATCAACGCGGATGAGAACGAGCTCCGATTGAGCCGGTTTCAGTGGCGTTGGAAAGCCCTCGGGAAACTAGGCTACCAGGACTTCTAATTCTAGTGATCTAGATGAATTTACATACGCGCACACACCCGAGCACACGTGCGGTAAGTCTCGGCCCCAAAAAAGGCCGTTTAGACCCTCAAAAAGGCTCAAAAGTCTGGAAAAAACTACTTTTTCGTGCAATTACACCTCGATATTGTAAAAGGCAGTACATCCATATGGTCTGCAGGTCGTATACGCCCCACCAATGAGCGGCTACGATAGGGTGTTAGGCTCACACTAGCGAATAAATGGTGGAAAAATAGAAGAATATAATCATTCTAGAGAGGGAATTGATAGGGACTATCAACGCGGATGAGAACGAGCTCCGATTGATCCGGTTTCAGTGGCGTTGGAAAGCCCTCTGGAAACTAGGCTACCAGGACTTCTAATTCTAGCGATCTGGAAGAATTTACATACGCGCATACACCCGAGCACACATGCGGTATGTCTGGGCCCCAGAAAAGGCCGTTTAGACCCTCAAAAAGGCTCAAAAGTCTGGAAAAAACTACTTTTTCGTCCAATTACACCTCAATATTGTAAAGGGCAGTACGTCCATATGGTCTGTAGGTCATAGACGCCCCACCAATGAGCGGCTACGATAGGGTGTTAGGCTCACACTAGCAATGAAACGGTTGAAAAATAGAAGAATATAATCATTCTAGGGAGGGAACTGATAGGGACTATCAACGCGGATGAGAACGAGCTCCGATTGAGCCGGTTTCAGTGGCGTTGGAAAGCCCTTAGGAAACTAGGCTACCAGGACTTCTAATTCTAATGATCTAGAGGAATTTACATACGCGCACACACCCTAGCACACGTGCGGTAAGTCTCGACCCCAGAAAAAGCCGTTTGAACCCTCAAAAAGGCTCTAAAGTCTGGAAAAAATTACTATTTCGTGCAATTACACCTCGATATTGTAAAGGGCAGTATGTCCATATTGTCTGTAGGTCATAGACGCCCCACCAATGAGCAGGTACGATAGGGTCTTAGGCTCACACTAGAGAAGAAACGGTGGAAAAATAGAAGAATATTATCATTCTAGAGAGGGAATTGATAGGGACTATCAACGCGGATGAGAACGAGCTCCGATTGAGCCGGTTTCAGTGGCGTTGGAAAGCCCTCGGGAAACTAGGCAACCAGGACTACTAATTCTAGCGATCTGGAAGAATTTACATACGCGCATACACCCGAGCACACGTGCGGTATGTCTGGGCCCCAGAAAAGGACGTTTAGACCCTAAAAAAGGCTCAAAAGTCTGGAAAAAACTACTTTTTCGTCCAGTTACACCTGATATTGTAAAGGGCAGTACGTCCATATGGTCTGCAGGTCGTAGACGCCCCACCAATGAGCGGTTACGATAGGGTGTTAGGCTCACACTAGCGAAGAAACGGTGGAAAAATAGAAGAGTATAATCATTCTAGAGAGGGAATTGATAGGGACTATCAACGTGGATGAGAACGTGCTCCGATTGAGCGGGTTTCAGTGGCGTTGGAAAGCCCTTGGTTAACTAGGCTACCAGGACTTCTAATTCTAGCGATCTGGGAGAATTTACATACGCGCACACACCCGAGCACACGTGCGGTATGTCTGGGCCCCAGAAAAGGTTGTTTATACCCTCAAAAAGGCTCAAAAGTCTGGAAAAAACTACATTTTCATGCAATTACAGCTCGATATTGTAAAGGGCAGTACGTCCATATGGTCTTCAGGTCCTAGACGCCCCACAAATGAGCTGCAATGATAGGGTGTTAGGCTCACACTAGCGAAGAAACGGTGGAAAAATAGAAGATTATAATCATTCTATAGAGGGAATTGATAGGGACTATCAACGCGGATGAGAACGAACTCCGATTGAGCCGGCTTCAGTGGCGTTGGAAAGCCCTTGGGAAACTAGGCTACTAGGACTTCTAATTCTAGCGATATGGAAGAATTTACATATGCGTACACACCCGAGCACACGTGCGGTAAGTCTTGGCCTCAGAAAAGGCCGTTTAGAGCCTCAAAAAGGCTCAAAAGTCTGGAAAAAACTACTTTTTCATCCAATTACACCTCGATATTGTAAAGGGCAGTACGTCCATGTGGTCTGCAGGTCGTAGACGCCCCACCAATGAGCGGGTACGATAGGGTGTTAGGCACACACTAGAGAAGAAACGGTGGAAAAATAGAAGAATATAATCATTCTAGAGAGGGAATTGATAGGGACTATCAACGCGGATGAGAACGAGCTCCGATTGAGCCGGTTTCAGTGGCGTTGGAAGGCCCTCGGGAAACTAGGCTACCAGGACTTCTAATTTTAGCTATCTAGAAGAATTTACATACGCGCACACACCCGAGCACACGTGCGGTATGTCTGGGCCCCAGAAAAGGCCGTTTAGACCCTCAAAAAGGCTCAAAAGTCTAGAAAAAACTACTTTTTCGTGCAATTACACCTTGATATTGTAAAGGGCAGTACGTCCATCTGGTCTACAGGTCGTAGACGCCCCTCCAACGAGCGGCTACGATAGGGTGTTAGGCTCACACTAGAGAAGAAACAGTGGAAAAATAGAAGAATATAATCATTCCAGAGAGGGAATTGATACGGACTATCAACGCGGATGAGAACGAGCTCCGATTGAGCCGGTTTCAGTGGCGTTGGAAAGCCCTCGGGAAAGTAGGCTACCAGGACTTCTAATTTTAGCGATCTAGAAGAATTTACATCCGCGCAGACACCCGAGCACACGTGCGGTATGTCTGGGCCCCAGAAAAGACCGTTTAGACCCTCAAAAAGGATCAAAAGTCTGGAAAAAACAACTTTTTCGTGCAATCACACCTCGATATTGTAAAGGGTAGTACGTCCAAATGGTCTACAGGTCGTAGACGCCCCTCCAACGAGCGGCTACGATAGGGTGTTACGCTCACACTAGAGAAGAAACAGTGAAAAAATAGAAGAATATAATTATTCCAGAGAGGGAATTGATACGGACTATCAACGCGGATGAGAACGAGCTCCGATTGAGCCAGTTTCAGTGGCGATAGAAAGCCCTCGGGAAACTAGGCTACCAAGACTTCTAATTCTAGCGATCTGGAAGAATTTACATATGCGTACACACCCGAGCACACGTGCGTTAAGTCTTGGCCTCAGAAAAGGCCGTTTAGAGCCCCAAAAAGGCTCAAAAGTCTCGAAAAAACTACTTTTTCATCCAATTACACCTCGATATTGTAAAGGGCAGTACGTCCATATGGTCTGCAGGTCGTAGACGCCCCACCAATGAGCGGGTACGATAGGGTGTTAGGCTCACACTAGAGAAGAAACGTTGGAAAAATAGAAGAATATAATCATTCTAGAGAGGGAATTGATAGGGACTATCAACGCGGATCAGAACGAGCTCCGATTGAGCCGGTTTCAGTGGCGTTGGAAAGCCCTCGGGAAACTAGGCTACCAGGACTTCTAATTCTAGCGATCTTGATGAATTTACATACGCGCACACACCCGAGCACACGTGCGGTAAGTCTGGTCCCCAGAAAAGGCCGTTTAGACCCTCAAAAAGGCTCAAAAGTCTAGAAAAAACTACTTTTTCGTGCAATTACACCACGATATTGTAAAGGGCAGTACGTCCATCTGGTCTACAGGTCATAGACGCCCCTCCAATGAGCGGCTACGATAGGGTGTTAGGCTCACAGTAGAGAAGAAACAGTGGAAAAATAGAAGAATATAATCATTCCAGAGAGGGAATTGATACGGACTATCAACGCGGATGAGAACGAGCTCCGATTGAGCCGGTTTCAGTGGCGTTGGAAAGCCCTCGGGAAAGTAGGCTACCAGGACTTCTAATTTTTGCGATCTAGAAGAATTTACATACGCGCACACACCCGAGCACACGTGCGGTATGTCTGGGCCCCAGAAAAGGCCGTTTAGACCCTCAAAAAGGATCAAAAGTCTGGAAAAAACAACTTTTTCGTGCAATCACACCTCGATATTGTAAAGGGTAGTACGTCCATATGGTCTACAGGTCATAGACGCCCCTCCAACGAGCGGCTATGATAGGGTGTTACGCTCACACTAGAGAAGAAACAGTGGAAAAATAGAAGAATATAATTATTCCAGAGAGGGAATTGATACGGACTATCAACGTGGATGAGAACGAGCTCCGATTGAGCCAGTTTCAGTGGCGACAGAAAGCCCTCGGAAAACTAGGCTACCAAGACTTCTAATTCTAGCGATCTGGAAGAATTTACATATGCGTACACACCCGAGCACACGTGCGGTAAGTCTTGGCCTCAAAAAAGGCCGTTTAGAGCCTCAAAAAGGCTCTAAAGTCGGGAAAAAACTACTTTTTCGTCCAATTACACCTCGATATTGTAAAGGGCAGTACGTCCATATGGTCTGCAGGTCGTAGACGCCCCACCAATGAGCGGGTACGATAGGGTGTTAGGCTCACACTAGAGAATAAACGTTGAAAAAATAGAAGAATATAATCATTCTAGAGAGGGAATTGATAGGGACTATCAACGCGGATCAGAACGAGCTCCGATTGAGCCGGTTTCAGTGGCGTTGGAAAGCCCTCGGGAAACTAGGCTACCAGGACTTCTAATTCTAGCGATCTAGATGAATTTACATACGCGCACACACCCGAGCACACGTGCGGTAAGTCTCGGCCCCAGAAAAGGCCGTTTAGACCCTCAAAAAGGCTCAAAAGTCTGGAAAAAACTACTTTTTCGTGCAATTACACCTCGATATTGTAAAAGGCAGTACGTCCATATGGTTTGCAGGTCGTATACGCCCCACCAATGAGCGGCTACGATAGGGTGTTAGGCTCACACTAGCGAAGAAACAGTGGAAAAATAGAAGAATATAATCATTCTAGAGAGGGAATTGATAGGGACTATCAACGCGGATGAGAACGAGCTCCGATTGAGCCGGTTTCAGTGGCGTTGGAAAGCCCTCGGGAAACTAGGCTACCAAGATTTCTAATTCTAGCGATCTAGAAGAATTTACATATGCCCACACACCCTAGCACACGTGCGGTAAGTCTCAGCCCCAGAAAAGGCCGTTTGGACCCACAAAAAGGCTCTAAAGTCTGGAAAAAAACTACTTTTTCGTGCAATTACACCTCGATATTGTAAAGGGCAGTACATACATATGGTCTGCAGGTCGTAGACGCCCCACCAATGAGCAGGTACGACAGGGTGTTAGGCTCACACTAGCGAAGAAACAGTGGAAAAATAGAAGAATATAATCATTCTAGAGAGGGAATTGTTAGGGACTATCAACACGGATGAGAACGAGCTCCGATTGAGCCGTTTTCAGTGGCGTTGGAAAGCCCTCGGGAAACTAGGCTACCAGGAGTACTAATTCTAGCGATCTGGAAGAATTTACATACGCGCACACACCCGAGCACACGTGCGGTATGTTTGGGCCCCAGAAAAGGCCGTTTAGACCCTCAAAAAGGCTCAAAAGTCTGGAAAAAACAACTTTTTCGTGCAATTACACCTCGATATTGTAAAGGGTAGTACGTCCATATGGTTTGCTGGTCATAGATGCCCCACCAATGAGCGGTTACGATAGGGTGTTAGGCTCACACTAGCGAAGAAACGGTGGAAAAATAGAAGAATATAATCATTCTAGAGAGGGAATTGATAGGGACTATCAACGCGGATGAGAACGAGCTCCGATTGAGCCAGTTTCAGTGTCGTTGGAAAGCCCTTGGGAAACTAGGCTACCAGGACTTCTAATTCTAGCGATCTGGAAGAATTTACATATGCCCACACACCCGAGCACACGTGCGGTATGTCTGGGCCCCAGAAAAGGTCGCTTAGACCCTCAAAAAGGATAAAAGTCTGGAAAAACTACTTTTTCATGCAATTACACCTCGATATTGTAAAGGACAGTACGTCCATATGGTCTGCAGGTCATAGAAGCCCCACCAATGAGCGGCTACGATAGGGTGTTAGGCTCACACTAGAGAAGAAATGGTGAAAAAATAGAAGAATATAATCATTCTAGAGAGGGAATTGATAGGGACTATCAACGCGGATGAGAACGAGCTCCGATTGAGCCGGTTTCAGTGGCGTTGGAAAGCCCTCGGGAAACTAGGCTACTACAACTTCTAATTCTAGCGATCTAGAAGAATTTACATACGCACACACACCCTAGCACACGTGCGATAAGTCTCGGCCCCAGAAAAGGCCGTTTGGACCCTCAAAAAGGCTCTAAAGTCTGGAAAAAACTACTTTTTCGTACAATTACACCTCGATATTGTAAAGGGTAGTACGTCAATATGGTCTGCAGGTCATAGACGCCCCACCAATGAGCAGGTATGATAGGGTGTTAGGCTCACACTACAGAAGAAACGGTGGAAAAAAAGAAGAATATAATCATTCTAGAGAGGGAATTGATAGGGACTATCAACGCAGATGAGAACGAGCTCCGATTGAGCCGGTTTCAGAGGCGTTGGAAAGCCCTTGGGAAACTAGGCTACCAGGACTTCTAATTCTAGCGATCTAGAAGAATTTACATATGCGAACACACCCGAGCACGCGTGTGGTAAGTCTTGGCCTCAGAAAAGGCCGTTTAGAGCCTCAAAAAGGCTCAAAAGTCTAGAAAAAACTACTTTTTCATCCAATTACACCTCAATATTGTAAACGGCAGTACGTCCATATGATCTACTAGTCATAGACGCCCCACCAATGAGCAGCTACGATAGGGTGTTAGGCTCACACTAGAGAAGAAACGGTGGAAAAATAGAAGAATATAATCATTCTAGAGAGGGAATTGATAGGGACTATCAACGCAGATGAGAACGAGCTCCGATTGAGCCGGTTTCAGTGGCGTTCGAAGGCCCTAGGGGAACTAGGCTACCAAGACTTCTAATTCTAGCGATCTAGAAGAATTTACATATGCGTACACACCCGAGCACACGTGCGGTAAGTCTTGGCCTCAGAAAAGGCCGTTTAGAGCCTCAAAAAGGCTCAAAAGTCTGGAAAAAACTACTTTTTCATCCAATTACACCTCGATATTGTAAAGGGCAGTACGTCCATGTGGTCTGCAGGTCGTAGACGCCCCACCAATGAGCGGGTATGATAGGGTGTTAGGCTCACACTAGAGAAGAAACGGTGGAAAAATAGAAGAATATAATCATTCTAGAGAGGGAATTGATAGGGACTATCAACGCGGATGAGAACGAGCTCCGATTGAGCCGGTTTCAGTGGCGTTGGAAAGCCCTCGGGAAACTAGGCTACCAGGACTTCTAATTCTAGCGATCTAGATGAATTTACATACGCGCACACACCCGAGCACATGCGTGGAAAGTCTCGACCCCAGAAAAGGCCGTTTAGACCCTCAAAAAGGCTCAAAAGTCTAGAAAAAACTACTTTTTCGTGCAAATACACCTCGATATTGTAAAAGGCAGTATGTCCATATGGTCTGCAGGTCGTATACGCCCCACCAATGAGCGGGTACGATAGGGTGTTAGGCTCACACTAGCGTAGAAATGGTGGAAAAATAGAAGAATATAATCATTCTAGAGAGGGAATTGATAGGGACTATCAACGCGGTGAGAATGAGCTCCGATTGAGCCGGTTTATGTGGCGTTGGAAAGATCTCAAGAAACTAGGCAACCAGGACTTCTAAATTTTGCGATCTAAATGAATTTACATACGCGCACACACCCTAGCACACGTGCGGTAAGTCTTGGCCCCAGAAAAGGCCGTTTGGACCCTCAAAAAGGCTCTAAAGTCTGGAAAAAACTACTTTTTCGTACAATTACACCTCGATATTGTAAAGGGTAGTACGTCAATATGGTCTGCAGGTCGTAGACGCCCCACCAATGAGCAGGTACGATAGGCTGTTAGGCTCATATTAGAGAAGAAACGGTGGAAAAAAAAGAAGAATATAATCATTCTAGAGAGGGAATTGATAGGGACTATCAACGCGGATGAGAACGAGCTCCGATTGAGCCGGTTTCAGTGGCATTGGAAAGCCCTAGGGAAACAAGGCTACCAGGACTTCTAATTCTAGCGATCTGGAAGAATTTACATATGCGTACACACCCGAGCACACGTGCGGTAAGTCTTGGCCTCAGAAAAGGCCGTTTAGAGCCTCAAAAAGGCTCAAAAGTCTGGAAAAAACTACTTTTTCATGCAATTACACCTCGATATTGTAAAGGGCAGTACGTCCATATGGTCTGCTGGTCATAGACGCCCCACCAATGAGCGGCTACGATAGGGTGTTAGGCTCACACTAGAGAAGAAACGGTGGAAAAATAGATGAATATAATCATTCTATAGAAGGAATTGATAGGGACTATCAACGCGGATGAGAACGAGCTCCGATTGAGCCGGTTTCAGTGGCGTTGGAAAGCCCTTGGGAAACTAGGCTACCAGGACTTCTAATTCTAGCGCTCTGGAAGAATTTACATACGCGCACACACCCGAGCACACGTGCGGTATGTCTGGGCCCCAGAAAAGGCCGTTTAGACCCTCAAAAAGGCTCAAAAGTCTGGAAAAAACTACTTTTTCGTCCAATTACACCTCGATATTGTAAAGGGCAGTATGTCCAAATGGTCTTTAGGTCATAGACGCCCCACCAATGAGCAGCTACAATAGGGTGTTAGGCTCACAGTAGAGAAGAAACGGTGGAAAAATAGAAGAATATAATCATTCTAGAGAGGGAATTGATAGGGACTATCAACGCGGATGAGAACGAGCTCTGATTGAGCCGGTTTCAGTGGCGTTGGAAAGCCCTTGGGAAACTAGGCTACCAAGATTTCTCATTCTAACGATCTAGAAGTATTTACATACGCGCACACACCCTAGCACACGTGCGGTAAGTCTCGGCCACAGAAAAGGCCGTTTGGACCCTCAAAAAGGCTCAAAAGTCTGGAAAAAACTACTTTTTTGTGCAATTACACCTCAATATTGTAAAGGGCAGTACGTCCATATGGTCTGCAGGTCATAGACGCCCCACCAATGAGAAAGTAGGACAGGGTGTTAGGCTCACACTAGCGAAGAAACAGTGGAAAAATAGAAGAATATAATCATTCTAGAGAGGGAATTGATAGGGACTATCAACGCGAATGAGAACGAACTCCGATTGAGCCAGTTTCAGCGGTGTTGGAAAGCCCTCGGGAAACTAGGCTACCGGGACTTCTAATTCTAGCGATCTGGAAGAATTTACGTACGCGCACACACCCGAGCACATGTGCGGTATGTTTGGGCCACAGAAAAGGCCGTTTAGACCCTCAAAAAGGCTCAAAAGTCTGGAAAAAACTACTTTTTCATCCAATTACACCTCGATATTGTAAAGGGCAGTACGTCCATGTGGTATGCAGGTCGTAGACGCCAATGAGCGGGTATGATAGGGTGTTAGGCTCACACTAGAGAAGAAACGGTGGAAAAATAGATGAATATAATCATTCTAGAGAGGGAATTGATAGGGACTGTCAACGCGGATGAGAACGAGCTCCGATTGAGCCGGTTTCAGTGGAGTTGGAAAGCCCTAGGGAAACTAGGCTACCAGGACCTCTAATTCTAGTGATCTGGAAGAATTTACATATGCGTAAAACCCGAGCACACGTGCGGTAAGTCTTGGCCTCAGAAAAGGCCGTTTAGAGCCTCAAAAAGGCTCAAAAGTCTGGAAAAAACTACTTTTTCATGCAATTACACCTCGATATTGTAAAGGGCAGTACGTCCATATGGTCTGCTGGTCATAGACGCCCCCCCAATGAGCGGCTACGATAGGGTGTTAGGCTCACACTAGAGAAGAAACGGTGGAAAAATAGAAGAATATAATCATTCTAGAGAGGGAATTGATAGGGACTATCAACGCGGATGAGAACGAGCTCCGATTGAGCCGGTTTCAGTGGCGTTGGAAAGCCCTCGGGAAACTAGGCTACCATGATTTCTAATTCTAGCGATCTAGAAGTATTTAGATACGCGCACACACCCTAGCACACGTGCGGTAAGTCTCGGCCCCAGAAAAGGCCGTTTAGACCCTCAAAAAGGCTCAAAAGTCTGGAAAAAACTACTTTTTCGTGCAATTACACCTCGATATTGTAAAGGGCAGTACGTCCATATGGTCTATTGGTCATAGACGCCCCATGAACGAGTGGCTACGATAGGGTGTTAGGCTCTCACAAGAGAAGAAACGGTGGAAAAATAGATGAATATAATCATTCTAGAGAGGGAATTGATAGGGACTATCAACGCGGATGAGAACGAGCTCCGATTGAGCCGGTTTCAGTGGCGTTGGAAAGCCCTCGGGAAACTAGGCTACCAGGACTTCTAATTCTAGTGATCTGGAAGAATTTACATACGCGCACACACCCGAGCACACGTGCGGTATGTCTGGGCCCCAAAAAAGGACGTTTAGACCCTCAAAAAGGCTCAAAAGTCTGGAAAAAACTACTTTTTCGTCCAATTACACCTCGATATTGTAAAGGGCAGTACATCCATATGGTCTGCAGGTCGTAGACGCCCCACCAATGAGCAGGTACGACAGGGTGTTAGGCTCACACTAGCGAAGAAACAGTGGAAAAATAGAAGAATATAATCATTCTAGAGAGGGAATTGATAGGGACTATCAAAGCGGATGAGAACGAGCTCCGATTGAGCCGGTTTCAGTGGCGTTGGAAAGCCCTTGGTAAACTAGGCTACCAGGACTTCTAATTCTAGCGCTCGGGAAGAATTTACATATGCGCACACACCCGAGCACACGTGCGGTATGTCTGGGCCCCAGAAAAGGTCGTTTAGACCCTCAAAAAGGCTAAAAGTCTGGAAAAAACTACTTTTTCACGCAATTACACCTCTATATTGTAAAGGGCAGTACGTCCATATGGTCTGCAGGTCGTAGACGCCCCACCAATGAGCGGCTACGATAGGGTGTTAGGCTCACACTAGAGAAGAAACGGTGGAAAAAAAGAAGAATATAATCATTCTAGAGAGGGAATTGATAGGGACTATCAACGCGGATGAGAACGAGCTCCGATTGAGCCGGTTTCAGTGCCGTTGGAAAGCCCTCGGGAAACTAGGCAACCAGGACTACTAATTTTTCTGAACTAAATGAATTTACATACGCGCACACACCCTAGCACACGTGCGGTAAGTCTCGGCCCCAGAAAAGGCCGTTTGGACCCTCAAAAAGGCTCAAAAGTCTGGAAAAAACGACTTTTTCGTACAATTACACCTCGATATTGTAAAGGGCAGTACATCCATATGGTCTGCAGGTCGTAGACGCCCCACCAATGAGCAGGTACGATAGGGTGTTAGGCTCACACTAGAGAAGAAACGGTGGAAAAAAAAGAATATAATCATTCTAGAGAGGGAATTGATAGGGACTATCAACGCGGATGAGAACGAGCTCCGATTGAGCCGGTTTCAGTTGCGTTGGAAAGCCCTAGGGAAACTAGGCTACCAGGACTTCTAATTCTAGCGATCTGGAAGAATTTACATATGCGTACACACCCGAGCACACGTGCGGTAAGTCTTGGCCTCAGAAAAGGCCGTTTAGAGCCTCAAAAAGGCTCAAAAGTTTGGAAAAAACTACTTTTTCATGCAATTACACCTCGATATTGTAAAGGGCAGTACGTCCATATGGTCTGCTGGTCATAGACGCCCCACCAATGAGCGGCTACGATAGGGTGTTAGGCTCACACTAGAGAAGAAACGGTGGAAAAATAGAAGAATATAATCATTCTAGAGAGGGAATTGATATGGACTATCAACGCGGATGAGAACGAGCTCCGATTGAGCCGGTTTCAGTGGCGTTCGAAAGATCTCAAGAAACTAGGCAACCAGGACTTCTAATTTTTGCGATCTGGATGAATTTACATACGCGCACACACCCGAGAACACGTGCGGTAAGTCTTGGCCCCAGAAAAAGCTGTTTAGACCCTCAAAAAATCTCAAAAATCAGGAAAAAACTACTTTTCCGTGCAATTACACCTCGATATTGTAAATTGCAGTACGTCCAAATGGTCTTCAGGTCATAGACGTCCCACCAATGAGCAGCTACAATAGGGTGTTAGGCTCACACTAGAGAAGAAACGGTGGAAAAATAGAAGAATATAATCATTCTAGAGAGGGAATTGATAGGGACTATCAACGCAGATGAGAACGAGCTCCGATTGAGCCGGTTTCAGTGGCGTTGGAAATCTATCGGGAAACTAGGCTACCAAGATTTCTAATTCTAGCAATCTAGAAGTATTTACATACGCGCACACACCCTAGCACACGTGCGGTAAGTCTCGGCCCCAGAAAAGGCCGTTTGGACCCTCAAAAAGGCTCTAAAGTCTGGAAAAAAAACTACTTTTTCATGCAATTACACCTCGATATTGTAAAGGGCAGTACGTCCATATGGTCTGTAGGTCATAGACGCCCCGCAATGAGCAGGTACGATAGGGTGTTAGGCTCACACTAGAGAAGAAACGGTGGAAAAAACGAAGAATATAATCATTCTAGAGAGGGAATTGATACGGACTATCAACGCGGATGAGAACGAGCTACGATTGAGCCGGTTTCAGTGGCGTTGGAAAGCCCTAGGGAAACTAGGCTACCAGGACTTCTAATTCTAGCAATCTGGAAGAATTTACATGTGCGTACACACCTGAGCACACGTGCGGTAAGTCTTGGCCTCAGAAAAGGCCGTTTAGAGCCTCAAAAAGGCTCAAAAGTCTGGAAAAAACTACTTTTTCGTGCAATTACACCACGATATTGTAAAGGGCAGTATGTCCATATGGTTGCTAGTCATAGACGCCCCATGAACAAGTGGCTATGATAGGGTGTTAGGCTCACACTAGAGAAGAAACGGTGGAAAAATAGATGAAAATAATCATTCTAGAGAGGGAATTGATAGGGACTATCAACGCGGATGAGAACGAGCTCCGATTGAGCCGGTTTCAGTGGCGTTGGAAAGCCCTTGGGAAACTAGGCTATCAGAACTTCTAATTCTAGCGCTCTGGAAGAATTTACATACGCGCACACAACCGAGCACACGTGCGGTATGTCTGGGCCCCAGAAAAGGTCGTTTAGACCCTCAAAAAGGCTAAAAGTATGGAAAAAACTACTTTTTCACGCAATTACACCTCGATATTGTAAAGGGCAGTACGTCCATATGGTCTGCAGGTCGTAGACGCCCCACCAATGAGCGGCTACGATAGGGTGTTAGGCTCACACTAGAGAAGAAACGGTGGAAAAAAATAAGAATATAATCATTCTAGAGAGGGAATTGATAGGGACTATCAACGCGGATGAGAACGAGCTCCGATTGAGCCAGTTTCAGTGGCGTTGGAAAGCCCTCGGGAAACTAGGCAACCAGGACTACTAATTTTTGTGATCTAAATGAATTTACATACGCGCACACACCCTAGCACACGTGCGGTAAGTCTCGGCCCCAGAAAAGGCCGTTTGGACCCTCAAAAAGGCTCTAAAGTCTGGAAAAAAACGACTTTTTCGTACAATTACACCTCGATATTGTAAAGGGCAGTACATCCATATGGTCTGCAGGTCATAGACGCCCCACCAATGAGCAGGTACAATAGGGTGTTAGGCTCACACTAGAGAAGAAACGGTGGAAAAAAAGAAGAATATAATCATTCTAGAGAGGGAATTGATAGGGACTATCAACGCGGATGAGAACGAGCTCCGATTGAGCCGGTTTCAGTGGCGTTGGAAAGCCCTAGGGAAACTAGGCTACCAGGACTTCTAATTCTAGCGATCTGGAAGAATTTACATATGCGTACACACCCGAGCACACGTGCGGTAAGTCTTGGCCTCAGAAAAGGCCGTTTAGAGCCTCAAAAAGGCTCAAAAGTTTGGAAAAAACTACTTTTTCATGCAATTACACCTCGATATTGTAAAGGGCAGTACGTCCATATGGTCTGCTGGTCATAGACGCCCCACCAATGAGCGGCTACGATAGGGTGTTAGGCTCACACTAGAGAAGAAACGGTGGAAAAATAGAAGAATATAATCATTCTAGAGAGGGAATTGATATGGACTATCAACGCGGATGAGAACGAGCTCCGATTGAGCCGGTTTCAGTGGCGTTCGAAAGATCTCAAGAAACTAGGCAACCAGGACTTCTAATTTTTGCGATCTGGATGAATTTACATACGCGCACACACCCGAGAACACGTGCGGTAAGTCTTGGCCCCAGAAAAAGCTGTTTAGACCCTCAAAAAATCTCAAAAATCAGGAAAAAACTACTTTTCCGTGCAATTACACCTCGATATTGTAAATTGCAGTACGTCCAAATGGTCTTCAGGTCATAGACGTCCCACCAATGAGCAGCTACAATAGGGTGTTAGGCTCACACTAGAGAAGAAACGGTGGAAAAATAGAAGAATATAATCATTCTAGAGAGGGAATTGATAGGGACTATCAACGCAGATGAGAACGAGCTCCGATTGAGCCGGTTTCAGTGGCGTTGGAAAGCCATCGGGAAACTAGGCTACCAAGATTTCTAATTCTAGCGATCTAGAAGTATTTACATACGCGCACACACCCTAGCACACGTGCGGTAAGTCTCGGCCCCAGAAAAGGCCGTTTGGACCCTCAAAAAGGCTCTAAAGTCTGGAAAAAAAACTACTTTTTCATGCAATTACACCTCGATATTGTAAAGGGCAGTACGTCCATATGGTCTGTAGGTCATAGACGCCCCGCAATGAGCAGGTACGATAGGGTGTTAGGCTCACACTAGAGAAGAAACGGTGGAAAAAACGAAGAATATAATCATTCTAGAGAGGGAATTGATACGGACTATCAACGCGGATGAGAACGAGCTACGATTGAGCCGGTTTCAGTGGCGTTGGAAAGCCCTAGGGAAACTAGGCTACCAGGACTTCTAATTCTAGCAATCTGGAAGAATTTACATGTGCGTACACACCTGAGCACACGTGCGGTAAGTCTTGGCCTCAGAAAAGGCCGTTTAGAGCCTCAAAAAGGCTCAAAAGTCTGGAAAAAACTACTTTTTCGTGCAATTACACCACGATATTGTAAAGGGCAGTATGTCCATATGGTTGCTAGTCATAGACGCCCCATGAACAAGTGGCTATGATAGGGTGTTAGGCTCACACTAGAGAAGAAACGGTGGAAAAATAGATGAAAATAATCATTCTAGAGAGGGAATTGATAGGGACTATCAACGCGGATGAGAACGAGCTCCGATTGAGCCGGTTTCAGTGGCGTTGGAAAGCCCTTGGGAAACTAGGCTATCAGAACTTCTAATTCTAGCGCTCTGGAAGAATTTACATACGCGCACACAACCGAGCACACGTGCGGTATGTCTGGGCCCCAGAAAAGGTCGTTTAGACCCTCAAAAAGGCTAAAAGTCTGGAAAAAACTACTTTTTCACTTAATTACACCTCGATATTGTAAAGGGCAGTACGTCCATATGGTCTGCAGGTCGTAGACGCCCCACCAATGAGTGGCTACGATAGGGTGTTAGGCTCACACTAGAGAAGAAACGGTGGAAAAAAATAAGAATATAATCATTCTAGAGAGGGAATTGATAGGGACTATCAACGCGGATGAGAACGAGCTCCGATTGAGCCAGTTTCAGTGGCGTTGGAAAGCCCTCGGGAAACTAGGCAACCAGGACTACTAATTTTTGTGATCTAAATGAATTTACATACGCGCACACACCCTAGCACACGTGCGGTAAGTCTCGGCCCCAGAAAAGGCCGTTTGGACCCTCAAAAAGGCTCTAAAGTCTGGAAAAAAACGACTTTTTCGTACAATTACACCTCGATATTGTAAAGGGCAGTACATCCATATGGTCTGCAGGTCATAGACGCCCCACCAATGAGCAGGTACAATAGGGTGTTAGGCTCACACTAGAGAAGAAACGGTGGAAAAAAAGAAGAATATAATCATTCTAGAGAGGGAATTGATAGGGACTATCAACGCGGATGAGAACGAGCTCCGATTGAGCCGGTTTCAGTGGCGTTGGAAAGCCCTAGGGAAACTAGGCTACCAGGACTTCTAATTCTAGCGATCTGGAAGAATTTACATATGCGTACACACCCGAGCACACGTGCGGTAAGTCTTGGCCTCAGAAAAGGCCGTTTAGATCCTCAAAAAGGCTCAAAAGTTTGGAAAAAACTACTTTTTCATGCAATTACACCTCGATATTGTAAAGGGCAGTACGTCCATATGGTCTGCTGGTCATAGACGCCCCACCAATGAGCGGCTACGATAGGGTGTTAGGCTCACACTAGAGAAGAAACGGTGGAAAAATAGAAGAATATAATCATTCTAGAGAGGGAATTGATATGGACTATCAACGCGGATGAGAACGAGCTCCGATTGAGCCGGTTTCAGTGGCGTTCGAAAGATCTCAAGAAACTAGGCAACCAGGACTTCTAATTTTTGCGATCTGGATGAATTTACATACGCGCACACACCCGAGAACACGTGCGGTAAGTCTTGGCCCCAGAAAAAGCTGTTTAGACCCTCAAAAAATCTCAAAAATCAGGAAAAAACTACTTTTCCGTGCAATTACACCTCGATATTGTAAATTGCAGTACGTCCAAATGGTCTTCAGGTCATAGACGTCCCACCAATGAGCAGCTACAATAGGGTGTTAGGCTCACACTAGAGAAGAAACGGTGGAAAAATAGAAGAATATAATCATTCTAGAGAGGGAATTGATAGGGACTATCAACGCAGATGAGAACGAGCTCCGATTGAGCCGGTTTCAGTGGCGTTGGAAAGCCATCGGGAAACTAGGCTACCAAGATTTCTAATTCTAGCGATCTAGAAGTATTTACATACGCGCACACACCCTAGCACACGTGCGGTAAGTCTCGGCCCCAGAAAAGGCCGTTTGGACCCTCAAAAAGGCTCTAAAGTCTGGAAAAAAAACTACTTTTTCATGCAATTACACCTCGATATTGTAAAGGGCAGTACGTCCATATGGTCTGTAGGTCATAGACGCCCCGCAATGAGCAGGTACGATAGGGTGTTAGGCTCACACTAGAGAAGAAACGGTGGAAAAAACGAAGAATATAATCATTCTAGAGAGGGAATTGATACGGACTATCAACGCGGATGAGAACGAGCTACGATTGAGCCGGTTTCAGTGGCGTTGGAAAGCCCTAGGGAAACTAGGCTACCAGGACTTCTAATTCTAGCAATCTGGAAGAATTTACATGTGCGTACACACCTGAGCACACGTGCGGTAAGTCTTGGCCTCAGAAAAGGCCGTTTAGAGCCTCAAAAAGGCTCAAAAGTCTGGAAAAAACTACTTTTTCGTGCAATTACACCACGATATTGTAAAGGGCAGTATGTCCATATGGTTGCTAGTCATAGACGCCCCATGAACAAGTGGCTATGATAGGGTGTTAGGCTCACACTAGAGAAGAAACGGTGGAAAAATAGATGAAAATAATCATTCTAGAGAGGGAATTGATAGGGACTATCAACGCGGATGAGAACGAGCTCCGATTGAGCCGGTTTCAGTGGCGTTGGAAAGCCCTTGGGAAACTAGGCTATCAGAACTTCTAATTCTAGCGCTCTAGAAGAATTTACATACGCGCACACAACCGAGCACACGTGCGGTATGTCTGGGCCCCAGAAAAGGTCGTTTAGACCCTCAAAAAGGCTAAAAGTCTGGAAAAAACTACTTTTTCACGCAATTACACCTCGATATTGTAAAGGGCAGTACGTCCATATGGTCTGCAGGTCGTAGACGCCCCACCAATGAGCGGCTACGATAGGTTGTTAGGCTCACACTAGAGAAGAAACGGTGGAAAAAAATAAGAATATAATCATTCTAGAGAGGGAATTGATAGGGACTATCAACGCGGATGAGAACGAGCTCCGATTGAGCCAGTTTCAGTGGCGTTGGAAAGCCCTCGGGAAACTAGGCAACCAGGACTACTAATTTTTGTGATCTAAATGAATTTACATACGCGCACACACCCTAGCACACGTGCGGTAAGTCTCGGCCCCAGAAAAGGCCGTTTGGACCCTCAAAAAGGCTCTAAAGTCTGGAAAAAAACGACTTTTTCGTACAATTACACCTCGATATTGTAAAGGGCAGTACATCCATATGGTCTGCAGGTCATAGACGCCCCACCAATGAGCAGGTACAATAGGGTGTTAGGCTCACACTAGAGAAGAAACGGTGGAAAAAAAGAAGAATATAATCATTCTAGAGAGGGAATTGATAGGGACTATCAACGCGGATGAGAACGAGCTCCGATTGAGCCGGTTTCAGTGGCGTTGGAAAGCCCTAGGGAAACTAGGCTACCAGGACTTCTAATTCTAGCGATCTGGAAGAATTTACATATGTGTACACACCCGAGCACACGTGCGGTAAGTCTTGGCCTAAGAAAAGGCCGTTTAGAGCCTCAAAAAGGCTCAAAAGTCTGGAAAAAACTACTTTTTCATGCAATTACACCTCGATATTGTAAAGGGCAGTACGTCCATATGGTCTGCTGGTCATAGACGCCCCACCAATGAGCGGCTACGATAGGGTGTTAGGCTCACACTAGAGAAGAAACGGTGGAAAAATAGAAGAATATAATCATTCTAGAGAGGGAATTGATATGGACTATCAACGCGGATGAGAACGAGCTCCGATTGAGCCGGTTTCAGTGGCGTTCGAAAGATCTCAAGAAACTAGGCAACCAGGACTTCTAATTTTTGCAATCTGGATGAATTTACATACGCGCACACACCCGAGAACACGTGCGGTAAGTCTTGGCCCCAGAAAAAGCTGTTTAGACCCTCAAAAAATCTTAAAAATCAGGAAAAACTACTTTTTCGTGCAATTACACCTCGATATTGTAAATTGCAGTACATCCAAATGGTCTTCAGGTCATAGACGCCCAACCAATGAGCAGCTACAATAGGGTGTTAGGCTCACACTAGAGAAGAAACGGTGGAAAAATAGAAGAATATAATCATTCTAGAGAGGGAATTGATAGGGACTATCAACGCGGATGAGAACGAGCTCCGATTGAGCCGGTTTCAGTGGCGTTGGAAAGCCCTTGGGAAACTAGGCTACCAAGATTTCTAATTCTAGCGATGTAGAAGTATTTATATACGCGCACACACCCTAGCACACGTGCGGTAAGTCTCGGCCCCAGAAAAGGCCGTTTGGACCCTCAAAAAGGCTGTAAAGTCTAGAAAAAAACTACTTTTTCATGCAATTACACCTCGATATTGTAAAGGGCAGTACGTCCATATGGTCTGCAGGTCATAGACGCCCCGCCAATGAGCAGGTACGATAGGGTGTTAGGCTCACACTAGAGAAGAAACGGTGGAAAAAAAGAAGAATATAATCATTCTAGAGAGGGAATTGATACGGACTATCAACGCGGATTAGAACGAGCTACGATTGAGCCGGTTTCAGTGGCGTTGGAAAGCCCTTGGGAAACTAGGCTACCAGGACTTCTAATTCTAGCGATCTGGAAGAATTTACATATGCGTACACACCTGAGCACACGTGCGGTAAGTCTTGGCCTCAGAAAAGGCCGTTTAGAGCCTCAAAAAGGCTCAAAAGTCTGGAAAAAACTACTTTTTCATGCAATTACACCTCGATATTGTAAAGGGCAGTACGTCCATATGGTCTGCTGGTCATAGACGCCCCACCAATGAGCGGCTACGATAGGGTCTTAGGCTCACACTAGAGATGAAACGGTGGAAAAATAGAAGAATATAATCATTCTAGAGAGGGAATTGATAGGGACTATCAATGCGGATGAGAACGAGCTCCGATTGAGCCGGTTTAAGTGGCGTTGGAAAGATCTCAAGAAACTAGGCAACCAGGACTTCTAATTTTTGCGATCTAGATGAATTTACATATGCGCACACACCCGAGCACACGTGCGGTAAGTCTCGGACCAAGAAAAAGCTGTTTAGACCCTCAAAAAATCTCAAAAATCAGGAAAAAACTACTTTTTCGTGCAAGTACACCTCGATATTGTAAATTGCAGTACGTCCAAATGGTCTTCAGGTCATAGACGCCCCACCAATGAGCAGCTACAATAGGGTGTTAGGCTCACACTAGAGAAGAAACGGTGGAAAAATAGAAGAATATAATCATTCTAGAGAGGGAATTGATAGGGACTATCAACGCGGATGAGAACGAGCTCCGATTGAGCCGGTTTCAGTGGCGTTGGAAAGCCCTCGGGAAACTAGGCTACCAAGATTTCTAATTCTAGCGATCTAGAAGTATTTACATACGCGCACACACCCTAGCACACGTGCGGTAAGTCTCGGCCCCAGAAAAGGCCGTTTGGACCCTCAAAAAGGCTGAAAAGTCTGGAAAAAAACTACTTTTTCATTCAATTACACCTCGATATTGTAAAGGGCAGTACGTCCATATGGTCTGCAGGTCATAGACGCCCCACCAATGAGCAGGTAGGACAGGGTGTTAGGCTCACACTAGCGAAGAAACAGAGGAAAAATAGAAGAATATAATCATTCTAGAGAGGGAATTGATAGGGACTATCAACGCGGATGAGAACGAGCTCCGATTGAGCCGGTTTCAGTGGCGTTGGAAAGCCCTCGGGAAACTAGGCTACCAGGACTTCTAATTCTAGCGATATGGAAGAATTTACGTACGCGCACACACCCGAGCACATAAGCGGTATGTTTGGGCCCTAGAAAAGGCCGTTTAGACCCTCAAAAAGGGTCAAAAGTCTGGAAAAAACTACTTTTTCGTGCAATTACACCTCGATATTGTAAAGGGCAGTACGTCCATATGGTCTGCTGGTCATAGACGCCCCACGAACGACTGGCTACGATAGGGTGTTAGGCTCACACTAGAGAAGATACGGTGGAAAAATAGATGAATATAATCATTCTAGAGAGGGAATTGATAGGGACTATCAACGCGGATGAGAACGAGCTCCGTTTGAGCCGGTTTTAGTGGCGTTGGAAAGCCCTAGGGAAACTAGGCTACCTGGACTTCTAATTCTAGCGATCTGGAAGAATTTACATATGCATACACACCCGAGCACACGTGCGGTAAGTCTTGGCCTCAGAAAAGGCCGTTTAGAGCCTCAAAAAGGCTCAAAAGTCTGGAAAAAACTACTTTTTCATGCAATTACACCTCGATATTGTAAAGGGCAGTTCGTCCATATGGTCTGCTGGTCATAGATGCCACACCAATGAGCGGCTACGATAGGGTGTTAGGCTCACACTAGAGAAGAAACGGTGGAAAAATAGAAGAATATAATCATTCTAGAGAGGGAATTGATAGGGACTATCAACGCGGATGAGAACGAGCTCCGATTAAGCCGGTTTCAGTGGCGTTGGAAAGATCTCAAGAAACTAGGCAACCAGGACTTCTAATTTTTACGATCTGGATGAATTTACATACGTGCACACACCCGAGCACACGTGCGGTAAGTCTCGGCTCCAGAGAAAGCTGTTTAGACCCTCAAAAAATCTCAAAAATCAGGAAAAAACTACTTTTTCGTGCAATTACACCTCGATATTGTAAAGGGCAGTACGTCCAAATGGTCTTCAGGTCGTAGACGCCCCACCAATGAGTGGCTACGATAGGGTGTTAGGCTCACACTAGAGAATAAATGGTGGAAAAATAGAAGAATATAATCATTCTAGAGAGGGAATTGATAGGGACTATCAACGCGGATGAGAACGAGCTCCGATTGAGCCGGTTTCAGTGGCGTTGGAAAGCCCTCGGGAAACTAGGCTACTACGACTTCTAATTCTAGCGATCTAGAAGAATTTACATACGCACACACACCCTAGCACACGTGCGGTAAGTCTCGACCCGAGAAAATGCCGTTTGGACCCTCAAAAAGGCTCTAAAGTCTAAAAAAACTACTTTTTCGTACAATTACACCTCGATATTGTAAAGGGCAGTACGTCCATATGGTCTGCAGGTCGTAGACGCACCACCAATGAGCAGGTATGATAGGGTGTTAGGCTCACACTAGAGAAGAAACGGTGGAAAAAAAGAAGAATATAATCATTGGGAATTGATAGGGACTATCAACGCGAATGAGAACGAGCTCCGATTGAGCCGGTTTTAGTGGCGTTGGAAAGCACTAGGGAAACTAGGCTACCAGGACTTCTAATTCTAGCGATCTGGAGGAATTTACATATGCGTACACACCCGAGCACACGTGCGGTAAGTCTTGGCCTCAGAAAAGGCCGTTTAGAACCTCAAAAAGGCTCAAAAGTCTGGAAAAAACTACATTTTCATGCAATTATACCTCGATATTGTAAAGGGCAGTACGTCCATATGGTCTGCTGGTCATAGACGCCCCATGAACGAGTGGCTACGATAGGGTGTTAGGCTCACACTAGAGACGAAACGGTGGAAAAATTGATGAATATAATCATTCTAGAGAGGGAATTGATAGGGACTATCAACGCGGATGAGAACGAGCTCCGATTGAGCCGGTTTCAGTGGCGTTGGAAAGCCCCCGGGAAACTAGGCTACCAGGACTTCGAATTCTAGCGATCTGGAAGAATTTACATACGCACACACACCCGAGCACACGTGCGGTATGTCTGGGCCCCAGAAAAGGACGTTTAGACCCTCAAAAAGGCTCAAAAGTCTGGAAAAAACTACTTTTTCGTCCAATTACACCTCGATATTGTAAAGGGCAGTACGTCCATATGGTCTGCAGGTCGTAGACGCCCCACCAATGAGCGGTTATGATAGGGTGTTAGGCTCACACTAGCGAAGAAATGGTGGAAAAATAGAAGAATATAATCATTCTAGAGAGGGAATTGATAGGGACTATCAACGCGGATGAGAACGAGCTCCGATTGAGCCGGTTTCAGTGGCGTTGGAAAGCCCTTGGGAAACTAGGCTACCAGGACTTCTAATTCTAGCGCTCTGGAAGAATTTACATATGCGCACACACCCGAGCACACGTGCGGTATGTCTGGGCCCCAGAAAAGGTCGTTTAGACCCTCAAAAAGGCTAAAAGTCTGGAAAAAACTACTTTTTCACGCAATTACACCTCGATATTGTAAAGGGCAGTACGTCCATATGGTTTGCAGGTCGTAGATGGCCCACCAATGACCGGCTATGATAGGGTGTTAGGCACACACTAGAGAAGAAATGGTGGAAAAAAAAGAAGAATACAATCATTCTAGAGAGGGAATTGATAGGGACTATCAACGCGGATGAGAACGAGCTCCGATTGAGCCGGTTTCAGTGGTGTTGGAAAGCCCTCGGGAAACTAGGCTACTATGACTTCTAATTCTAGCGATCTAGAAGAATTTACATACGCACACACACCCTAGCACACGTGCGGTAAGTCTCGGCCCCAGAAAAGGCCGTTTGGACCCTCAAAAAGGCTCTAAAGTCTGGAAAAAACTACTTTTTCGTACAATTACACCTCGATATTGTAAAGGGCAGTATGTCCATATGGTGTGCAGGTCGTAGACGCACCACCAATGAGCAGGTACGATAGGGTGTTAGGCTCACACTAGAGAAGAAACGGTGGAAAAAAAGAAGAATAAAATCATTCTAGAGAGGGAATTGATAGGGACTATCAACGCGGATGAGAACGAGCTCCGATTGAACCGGTTTCAGTGGTGTTGGAAAGCCCTAGGGAAACTAGGCTACCAGGACTTCTAATTCTAGCGATCTGGAAGAATTTACATATGCGTACACACCCGAGCACACGTGCGGTAAGTCTTGGCCTCAGAAAAGGCCGTTTAGAGCCTCAAAAAGGCTCAAAAGTCTGGAAAAAACTAGTTTTTCATGCAATTACACCTCGATATTGTAAAGGGCAGTACGTCCATATGGTCTGCTGGTCATAGACGCCCCACCAATGAGCGGCTACGATAGGGTGTTTGGCTCACACTAGAGAAGAAACGGTGGAAAAATTGAAGAATATAATCATTCTAGAGAGGGAATTGATAGCACTACTAGGAAAAGGGCTACTAGAAAATAAGTTTCCCATGTGATATGTGGTCTAGTTGTTGGGAACCCCGTTGAAGATTTTTAGAATCCTCAAAAACCTAACAGAAAAAAAGTTACGGTGCTTTCAAAATCTGGAGAGGCAAAAAAAAAATTAAAAAAAGTTAGCAATGGCGCACCAGTGCATAGTGCGCCACTACTATTTCCCCGCCTTCAAATTTCAAAAAAAGTTATAAATAGTAATGGCGCACCACACGTAGGTGCGCCACTGCTATGTACCATAGCAATGGCGCACCACACCTAGGTGCGCCATTACTAAGGTACATAGCAATGGCGCACCACACCTAGGTGCGCCATTACTATTTTCCCGCCTTCAAAATTCAAAAAAATAAAAAAAGGGTTAGCAATGGCGCATCAGTACAAGGTGCGCCACTGCTAAGCCATATATAAACCCGGTCGGCCTCCTTCTCCTCTTTACCTCTTCATTCTTCTCCTCCTCTCCTCCTCTCCTCCTCTCCTCCACTCCTCTCCTCCTCTCCTCCACTCCATCTCCTCCTCTCCTCCACCATACTCCCCTCCTCCTCTCCGGCGACATCCTCTCCGGCGACCTCCTCACGGTGCTCTCCGGCGACCTCCTCCTCCTCCTCTCCGGCGACCTAGGTGACCTCCTCCTCCTCCTCTCCGGCGACCTAGGTGACCTCCTCCTCCTCCTCCCCGGTCCTCTACGGCGACCTCCTCCTCCTCTCCGGCGACCTAGGCGAGCTCCTCTCCGGCGACCTCCCTCCTCTCCTCCTCATGGTCTCTCCTCCCTCCTCTCCGGCGACCTCCTCTCCGGCCACATGTGGAGCTCCCCGGCACAAAGAACGTAGCAGAACGAAATTTGAAAAAATATCACAAAAAAATCGCAAAAAAATATCGTGCCAGATCCGGATCTAGAATTCAAAAAAAAATTAGCAATGGCGCACCAGTGCATGGTGCGCCACTACTATTTTCCTGCCTTCAAATTTCAAAAAAAAAATTCAATAAAAAAAAAGTTACCAGTGGCGCACCTGTAGCAATAGTAATGGCGCACCACATGGTGCGCCACTAGTATTTGGATTACTAATGGCGCACCAGAGGTGTGCCATTACTATTTGTTACTAATGGCGTGATAATAGTGGCGCACCTGTAGTGCGCCATTAATAGCAAAAACAGGTCCGCCACTAACAACCCTTTTTCTAGTAGTGTAGGGACTATCAACGCGGATGAGAACGAGCTCCGATTGAGCCGGTTTCAGTGGCGTTGGAAAGATCTCAAGAAACTAGGCAACCAGGACTTCTAATTTTTGCGATCTGGATGAATTTACATATGCGCACACACCCGAGCACACGTGCGGTAAGTCTCGGCCCCAGAAAAAGCCGTTTAGACCCTCAAAAAATCTCAAAAATCAGGAAAAAAACTACTTTTTCGTGCAATTACACCTCGATATTGTAAATTGCAGTACGTCCAAATGGTCTTCAGGTCATAGACGCCCCACCAATGAGCAGCTACAATAGGGTGTTAGGCTCACACTAGAGAAGAAACGGTGGAAAAATAGAAGAATATAATCATTCTAGAGAGGGAATTGATAGGGACTATCAACGCGGATGAGAACGAGCTCCGATTGAGCCGGTTTCAGTGGCGTTGGAAAGCCCTCGGGAAACTAGGCTACCAAGATTTCTAATTCTAGCGATCTAGAAGTATTTACATACGGGCACACACCCGAGCACACGTGCGGTATGTCTGGGCCCCAGAAAAGGACGTTTAGACCCTCAAAAAGGCTCAAAAGTCTGGAAAAAACTACTTTTTCGTCCAATTACACCTCGATATTGTAAATGGCAGTACGTCCATATGGTCTGCAGGTCGTAGAGGCCCCACCAATGAGCGGTTATGATAGGGTGTTAGGCTCACACTAGCGAAGAAACGGTGGAAAAATAGAAGAATATAATCATTCTAGAGAGGGAATTGATAGGGACTATCAAAGCGGATGAGAACGAGCTCCGATTGAGCCGGTTTCAGTGGCGTTTGAAAGCCCTTGGCAAACTAGGCTACCAGGACTTCTAATTCTAGCGCTCTGGAAGAATTTACATATGCGCACACACCCGAGCACACGTACGGTATGTCTGGGCCCCAGAAAAGGTCGTTTAGACCCTCAAAAAGGCTAAAAGTCTGGAAAAAACTACTTTTTCACGCAATTACACCTCGATATTGTAAAGGGCAGTACGTCCATATGGTCTGCAGGTCGTAGACGCCCCACCAATGAGCGGCTACGATAGGGTGTTAGGCTCACACTAGAGAAGAAACGGTGGAAAAAAAGAAGAATATAATCATTCTAGAGAGGGAATTGATAGGGACTATCAACGCGGATGAGAACGAGCTCCGATTGAGCCGGTTTCAGTGGCGTTGGAAAGCCCTCGGGAAACTAGGCAACCAGGACTACTAATTTTTGTGATCTAAATGAATTTACATACGCGCACACACCCTAGCACACGTGCGGTAAGTCTCGGCCCCAGAAAAGGCCGTTTGGACCCTCAAAAAGGCTCTAAATTCTGGAAAAAACGACTTTTTCGTACAATTACACCTCGATATTGTAAAGGGCAGTACATCCATATGGTCTACAGGTCATAGACGCCCCACCAATGAGCAGGTACGTTAGGGTGTTAGGCTCACACTAGAGAAGAAACGGTGGAAAAAAAGAAGAATATAATCATTCTAGAGAGGGAATTGATAGGGACTATCAACGCAGATGAGAACGAGCTCCGATTGAGCCGGTTTCAGTGGCGTTGGAAAGCCCTAGGGAAACTAGGCTACCAGGACTTCTAATTCTAGTGATCTAGAAGAATTTACATATGCGTACACACCCGAGCACACGTGCGGTAAGTCTTGGCCTCAGAAAAGGCCGTTTAGAGCCTCAAAAAGGCTCAAAAGTCTGGAAAAAACTACTTTTTCATGCAATTACACCTCGATATTGTAAAGGGCAGTACGTCCATATGGTCTGCTGGTCATAGACGCCCCACCAATGAGCGGCTACGATAGGGTGTTAGGCTCACACTAGAGAAGAAACGGTGGAAAAATAGAAGAATATAATCATTCTAGAGAGGGAATTGATAGGGACTATCAACGCGGATGAGAACGAGCTCCGATTGAGCCGGTTTCAGTGGCGTTGGAAAGCCCTCGGGAAAATAGGCTACCAAGACTTCTAATTCTAACGATCTGGAAGAATTTATGTACGCGCACACACCCGAGCACATGTGCGGTATGTTTGGGCCCCAGAAAAGGCCGTTTAGACCCTCAAAAAGGGTCAAAAGTCTGGAAAAACTACTTTTTCATGCAATTACACCTCGATATTGTAAAGGGCAGTACGTCCATATGGTCTGCTGGTCATAGACGCCCCACGAACGACTGGCTACGATAGGGTGTTAGTCTCACACTAGAGAAGATACGGTGGAAAAATAGATGAATATAATCATTCTAGAGAGGGAATTGATAGGGACTATCAACGCGGATGAGAACGAGCTCCGATTGAGCCGGTTTCAGTGGCGTTGGAAAGTCCTAGGGAAACTAGGCTACCTGGATTTCTAATTCTAGCGATCTGGAAGAATCTACATATGCATACACACCCGAGCACACGTGCGGTAAGTCTTGGCCTCAGAAAAGGCCGTTTAGAGCCTCAAAAAGGCTCAAAAGTCTGGAAAAAACTACTTTTTCATGCAATTACACCTCGATATTGTAAAGGGCAGTACGTCCATATGGTCTGCTGGTCATAGACGCCCCACCAATGAGCGGCTACGATAGGGTGTTAGGCTCACACTAGAGAAGAAACAGTGGAAAAATAGAAGAATATAATCATTCTAGAGAGGGAATTGATAGGGACTATCAACGCGGATGAGAACGAGCTCCGATTGAGCCCGTTTCAGTGGCGTTGGAAAGCCCTCGGGAAACTAGGCTACCAAGACTTCTAATTCTAGCGATCTGGAAGAATTTACATACACGCACACACCCGAGCACATGTGCGGTATGTTTGGGCCCCAGAAAAGGCCGTTTAGACCCTCAAAAAGGCTCAAAAGTCTGGAAAAAACTACTTTTCATGCAATTACACCTCGATATTGTAAAGGGCAATACGTCCATATGGTCTGCTGGTCATAGACGCCCCACGAACGAGTGGCTACGATAGGGTGTTAGGCTCACACTAGAGAAGAAACGGTGGAAAAATAGATGAATATAATCATTCTAGAGAGGGAATTGATAGGGACTATCAACGCGGATGAGAACGAGCTCCGATTGAGCCAGTTTCAGTGGCGTTGGAAATCCCTCAGGAAACTAGGCTACCAGGACTTCTAATTCTAGCGCTCTGGAAGAATTTACATACGCGCACACACCCGAGCACACGTGCGGTATGTCTGGGCCCCAGAAAAGGACGTTTAGACCCTCAAAAAGGCTCAAAAGTCTGGAAAAAACTACTTTTCGTCCAATTACACCTCGATATTGTAAAGGGCAGTACGTCCATATGGTCTGCAGGTCGTAGACGCCCCACCAATGAGCGGTTATGATAGGGTGTTAGGCTCACACTAGAGAAGAAACGGTGGAAAAAAAGAAGAATATAATCATTCTAGAGAAAGAATTGATAGGGACTATCAACGCGGATGAGAACGAGCTCCGATTGAGCCGGTTTCAGTGGCGTTGGAAAGCCCTCGGGAAACTAAACTACCAAGATTTCTAATTCAAGCGAGCTAGAAGTATTTACATACGCGCACACACCCTAGCACACGTGCGGTAAGTCTCGGCCCCAGAAAAGGCCGTTTGGACCCTCCAAAAGGCTCTAAAGTCTGGAAAAAAACTACTTTTTCATGCTATTACACCTCGATATTGTAAAGGGCAGTACGTCCCTATGGTCTGCAGGTCATAGACGCCCCACCAATGAGCAGGTAGGACAGGGTGTTAGGATCACACTAGCGAAGAAACAGTGGAAAATAGAAGAATATAATCATTCTAAAGAGGGAATTGATAGGGACTATCAACGCGGATGAGAACGAGCTCCGATTGAGCCCGTTTCAGTGGCGTTGGAAAGCCCTCGGGAAACTAGGCTACCAGGACTTCTAATTCTAGCGATCTAGAAGAATTTACATACGCGCACACACCCGAGCACATGTGCGGTATGTTTGGGCCCCAGAAAAGGCCGTTTAGACCCTCAAAAAGGCTCAAAAGTCTGGAAAAAACTACTTTTTCGTGCAATTACACCTCGATATTGTAAAGGGCAATACGTCCATATGGTCTGCTGGTCATAGACGCCCCACGAACGAGTGGCTACGATAGGGTGTTAGGCTCACACTAGAGAAGAAACGGTGGAAAAATAGATGAATATAATCATTCTAGAGAGGGAATTGATAGGGACTATCAACGCGGATGAGAACGAGCTCCGATTGAGCCGGTTTCAGTGGCGTTGGAAAGCCCTCAGGAAACTAGGCTACCAGGACTTCTCATTCTAGCGACCTGGAAGAATTTACAAACGCGCACACACCCGAGCACACGGGCGGTATGTCTGGGCCCCAGAAAAGGACATTTAGACCCTCAAAAAGGCTCAAAAGTCTGGAAAAAACTACTTTTCGTCCAATTACACCTCGATATTGTAAAGGGCTGTACGTCCATATGGTCTGCTGGTCATAGACGCCCCATGAACGAGTGGCTACGATAGGGTGTTAGGCTCACACTAGAGAAGAAACGGTGGAAAAATAGATGAATATAATCATTCTAGAGAGGGAATTGATAGGGACTATCAACGCGGATGAGAACGAGCTCCGATTGAGCCAGTTTCAGTGGCGTTGGAAAGCCCTTGGGTAACTAGGCTACCAGGACTTCTAATTCTAGCGCTCTGGAAGAATTTACATACGCGCACACACCCGAGCACACGTGCGCTATGTCTGGGCCCCAGAAAAGGTCGTTTAGGCCCTCAAAAAGGCTAAAAGTCTGGAAATAACTACTTTTTCACGCAATTACACCTCGATATTGTAAAGGGCAGTACATCCATATGGTCGGCAG
This sequence comes from Elymus sibiricus, assembly GCA_039707655.1. Taxonomy (NCBI): domain Eukaryota; kingdom Viridiplantae; phylum Streptophyta; class Magnoliopsida; order Poales; family Poaceae; genus Elymus; species Elymus sibiricus. The sequence continues at coordinate 39,230,280 of CM077674.1, forward strand.
GTCGTAGATGCCCCACCAATGAGCGGCTACGATAGGGTGTTAGGCTCACACTAGAGAAGAAATGGTGGAAAAAAAGAAGAATATAATCATTCTAGAGAGGGAATTGATAGGGACTATCAACGCGGATGAGAACGAGCTCCGATTGAGCCGGTTTCAGTGGCGTTGGAAAGCCCTCAGGAAACTAGGCTACTTCGACTTCTAATTCTAGTGATCTAGAAGAATTTACATATGCACACACACCCTAGCACACATGCGGTAAGTCTTGGCCCCAGAAAAGGCCGTTTGGACCCTCAAAAAGGCTCTAAAGTCTAGAAAAAACTACTTTTTCGTACAATTACACCTCGATATTGTAAAGGGCAGTACGTCCATATGGTCTGCAGGTCGTAGACGTACCACCAATGAGCAGGTACGATAGGGTGTTAGGCTCACACTAGAGAAGAAACGGTGGAAAAAAAGAAGAATATAATCATTCTAGAGAGGGAATTGATAGGGACTATCAACGCGGATGAGAACGAGCTTCGATTGAGCCGGTTTCAGTGGCGTTGGAAAACCCTAGGGAAACTAGGCTACCAGGACTTCTAATTCTAGCGATCTGGAAGAATTTACATACGCGCACACACCCGACCACACGTGCGGTATGTTTGGGCCCCAGAAAAGGCCGTTTAGACCCTCAAAAAGGCTCAAAAGTCTGGAAAAAACTACTTTTTCATGCAATTACACCTCGATATTGTAAAGGGCAGTACGTCCATATGGTCTGCTGGTCAGAGACGCCCCACCAATGAGCGGCTACGATAGGGTGTTAGGCTCACACTAGAGAAGAAACGGTGGCAAAATAGAAGAATATAGTCATTCTAGAGAGGGAATTGATAGGGACTATCAATGCGGATCAGAACGAGCTCCGATTGAGCCGGTTTCAGTGGCGTTGAAAAGCCCTCGGGAAACTAGGCTACCAGGACTTCTAATTCTAGCGATCTGGAAGAATTTACATACGCGCACACACCCGAGCACATGTGCGGTATGTTTGGGCCACAGAAAAGGCCGTTTAGACCCTCAAAAAGGCTCAAAAGTCTGGAAAAAACTACTTTTTCATGCAATTACACCTTGATATTGTAAAGGGCAGTACGTCCATATGGTTTACTGGTCATAGACGCCCCACCAATGAGCGACTACGATAGGGTGTTTGGCTCACACTAGAGAAGAAACGGTGGAAAAATAGATGAATATAATCATTCTAGAGAGGGAATTGATAGGGACTATCAACGCGGATGAGAACGAGCTCCGATTGAGCCGGTTTCAGTGGCGTTGGAAAGCCCTTGGGAAACTAGGCTACCAGGACTTCTAATTCTATCGCTCTGGAAGAATTTACATACGCGCACACACCCGAGCACACGTGCGGTATGTCTGGGCCCCAGAAAAGGTCGTTTAGACCCTCAAAAAGGCTAAAAGTCTGGAAAAAACTACTTTTTCATGCAATTACACCTCGATATTTTAAAGGGCAGTACGTCCATATGGTCTGCAGGTCGTAGACGCCCCACCAATGAGCGGCTACGATAGGGTGTTAGGCTCACACTAGAGAAGAAATGGTGGCAAAATAGAAGAATATAATCATTCTAGAGAGGGAATTGATAGGGACTATCAACGCGGATGAGAACGAGCTCCGATTGAGCCGGTTTCAGTGGCGTTGGAAAGCCCTCGGGAAACTAGGCTACTACGACTTCTAATTCTAGCGATCTAGAAGAATTTACATATGCACACACACCCTAGCACACGTGCGGTAAGTCTCGACCCGAGAAAAGGCCATTTGGACCCTCAAAAAGGCTCTAAAGTCTAAAAAAACTACTTTTTCGTACAATTACACCTCGATATTGTAAAGGGCAGTACGTCCCTATGGTCTGTAGGTCGTAGACGCTCCACCAATGAGCAGGTATGATAGGGTGTTGGGCTCACACTAGAGAAGAAACGGTGGAAAAAAAGAAGAATATAATCATTGGGAATTGATAGGGACTATCAACGCGGATGAGAACGAGCTCCGATTGAGCCGGTTTTAGTGGCGTTGGAAAGCACTAGGGAAACTAGGCTACCAGGACTTCTAATTCTAGCGATCTGGAGGAATTTACATATGCGTACACACCCGAGCACACGTGCGGTAAGTCTTGGCCTCAGAAAAGGCCGTTTAGAACCTCAAAAAGGCTCAAAAGTCTGGAAAAAACTACATTTTCATGCAATTACAGCTCGATATTGTAAAGGGCAGTACGTCCATATGGTCTGCTGGTCATAGACGCCCCACTAATGAGCGGCTACAATAGGGTGTTAGGCTCACACTAGAGAAGAAACGGTGGAAAAATAGAAGAATATAATCATTCTAGAGAGGGAATTGATAGGGACTATCAACGCGGATGAGAACGAGCTCCGATTGAGCCGGTTTCAGTGGTGTTGGAAAGCCCTCGGGAAACTAGGCTACCAGGACTTCTAATTCTAGCGATCTGGAAGAATTTACGTATGCGCACACACCCGAGCACATGTGCTGTATGTTTGGGCCCCAGAAAAGGCCGTTTAGACCCTCAAAAAGGCTCAAAAGTTTGGAAAAAACTACTTTTTCATGCAATTACACCTCGATATTGTAAAGGGCAGTACGTCCATATGGTCTGCTGGTCATAGACGCCCCATGAACGAGTGGCTACGATAGGGTGTTAGGCTCACACTAGAGAAGAAACGGTGGAAAAATAGATGAATATAATCATTCTAGAGAGGGAATTGATAGGGACTATCAACGCGGATGAGAACGAGCTCCGATTGAGCCGGTTTCAGTGGCGTTGGAAAGCCCTTGGGAAACTAGGCTACCAGGACTTCTAATTCTAGCACTCTGGAAGAGTTTACATACGCGCACACACCCGAGCACACGTGCGGTATGTCTGGGCCCCAGAAAAGGTCGTTTAGGCCCTCAAAAAGGCTAAAAGTCTGGAAAAAACTACTTTTTCACGCAATTACACCTCGATATTGTAAATTGCTGTACATCCATATGGTCTGCAGGTCGTAGATGCCCCACCAATGAGTGGCTACGATAGGGTGTTAGGCTCACACTAGAGAAGAAATGGTGGAAAAAAAGAAGAATATAATCATTCGAGAGAGGGAATTGATAGGGACTATCAACGCGGATGAGAACGAGCTCCGATTGAGCCGGTTTCAGTGGCGTTGGAAAGCCCTCAGGAAACTAGGCTACTACGGCTTCTAATTCTAGTGATCTAGAAGAATTTACATATGCACACACACCCTAGCACACGTGCGGTAAGTGTCGGCCCCAGAAAAGGCCGTTTGGACCCTCAAAAAGGCTCTAAAGTCTGGAAAAAACTACTTTTTCGTACAATTACACCTCGATATTGTAAAGGGCAGTACGTCCATATGGTCTGCAGGTCGTAGACGCACCACCAATGAGCAGGTAGGATAGGGTGTTAGGCTCACACTAGAGAAGAAACGGTGGAGAAAAAGTAGAATTTAATCATTCTAGAGAGGGAATTGATAGGGACTATCAACGCGGATGAGAACGAGCTCCGATTGAGCCGGTTTCAGTGGCGTTGGAAAGCCCTAGGGAAACTAGGCTACCAGGACTTCTAATTCTAGCGATCTGGAAGAATTTACATATGCGTACACACCCAAGCACACGTGCGGTAAGTCTTGGCCTCAGAAAAGGCCGTTTAGAGCCTCAAAAAGGCTCAAAAGTCTGGAAAAAACTACTTTTTCATGTAATTACACCTCGATATTGTAAAGGGCAGTACGTCCATATGGTCTGCTGGTCATAGACGCCCCACCAATGAGCAGCTACGATAGGGTGTTAGGCTCACACTAGATAAGAAACGGTGGAAAAATAGAAGAATATAATCATTCTAGAGAGGGAATTGATAGGGACTATCAACGCGGATGAGAACGAGCTCCGATTGAGCCGGTTTCAGTGGCGTTGGAAAGCCCTCGGGAAACTAGGCTACCAGGACTTCTAATTCTAGCGATCTGGAAGAATTTACGTACGCGCACACACCCGAGCACATGTGCGGTTTGTTTGGGCCCTAGAAAAGGCCGTTTAGACCCTCAAAAAGGCTCAAAAGTCTGGAAAAAACTACTTTTTCGTGCAATTACACCACGATATTGTAAAGGGCAGTATGTCCATATGGTCTGCTGGTCATAGACGCCCCATGAACAAGTGGCTATGATAGGGTGTTAGGCTCACACTAGAGAAGAAACGGTGGAAAAATAGATGAATATAATCATTCTAGAGAGGGAATTGATAGGGACTATCAACGCGGATGAGAACGAGCTCCGATTGAGCCGGTTTCAGTGGCGTTGGAAAGCCCTTGGGAAACTAGGCTATCAGGACTTCTAATTCTAGCGCTCTGGAAGAATTTACATACGCGCACACAACCGAGCACACGTGCGGTATGTCTGGGCCCCAGAAAAGGTCGTTTAGACCCTCAAAAAGGCTAAAAGTCTGGAAAAAACTACTTGTTCACGCAATTACACCTCGATATTGTAAAGGGCAGTACGTCCATATGGTATGCAGGTCGTAGACGCCCCACCAATGAGCGGCTACGATAGGGTGTTAGGCTCACACTAGAGAAGAAATGGTGGAAAAAAAGAAGAATATAATCATTCTAGAGAGGGAATTGATAGGGACTATCAACGCGGATGAGAACGAGCTCCTATTGAGCCGGTTTCAGTGGCCTTGGAAAGCCCTCGGGAAACTAGGCTACTACGACTTCTAATTCTAGCGATCTAGAAGAATTTACATACGCAGACACACCCTAGCACACGTGCGGTAAGTGACGGCCCCAGAAAAGGTCGTTTGGACCCTCAAAAAGGCTCTCACTACTGGAATCTGGAGTTTTGCCGTCTGCCAGGTCTTTGCCGTCAGCTGGCGGATGGCAAAGAAGCTCTTTGCCATCTGTTTCCAGAAAACTGACGGCAAAGAAAGAGCTGACGGCAAAGATCATATTTGTCGTCAGCCAGATCTTTGCCGTCTGCTAGCAAACGGCATAGAAGCTTTGCCGTCTGCTAGCAGACGGCAAAGAGGCTTGGTGGCCCACTAGCGAGAACCATCTAACGACCACCTCTTTGCCGTCTGCTAGCGGACGGCAAAGAAACATTGCCGTCCGCTAGCAAACGGCAAAGAAAATAACCCCCTAACGGCCGTTACCCCCCCACCTCTTCTCTCTCCCTCTCTCTCTTCTCTCTCTCCCACAAAAATAACCCCCTTATTCCGTCCAAATTGCCACCGCCCAGTCCCGCACAGAACCGCCTCGCACTCGATCCCCTCCCTCCCGCACTCTGTCGCTCCCCTAGGGTTCCTCCCGTCCGCCGCCGCCGCCGCAGGCCCTCCCGTCCGCCGCCGCCTGCGCCGGTCCTCCTGTCCTCCGCTCCTCGACAAGGCCATCTCTGGCGACATGGCCATGGGGTAGGCCTGCATCTTCCACCGAGCTCCCTCGGGCGTGTCCTCTCCCTTGGCCGCGTCCCCTCCGTCCAGCCGGCGGAGCCCCACTCCGGCGGACCTGCTACTCCGAGGCAGGTGGAACCCCGTTCCCCATCCCTTCCTCCTGGCCGTGAGCCACCAAGGTAAGCAGCTCCTGTGATGTTTTTTGCAGTAGATTTGCTGTAAGCTACTGTGAAGTATGATATTGTCATCTAGATTTGCTATGATGTGTTGCTTTATATATGGCAGAAACAATTTTGATATGGATGTAGTGCAGACCAAATGTGTTCTATAGAGTAGTGCAGACCAAATGTGTTCTATAGAGTAGTGCAGACCAAATGTTTTGCACTGTAATTTTCTCCACTGAGTAGTGCAGACCAAATGTGTTGCTTTATATATGTGGTTGAGAGTGCAGACCAAACATTTTGATATGGTTGAGAGTGGATCGTATGCTCATGAAGACAACCTTTATCATCACTATGCACCCATTGATGATGGTACTATGGGTTCAATCCATGATGCTATTGCTACAAGTGTTTTCCCTTGATCGTTAGCTCCAGGGGTGTATGCTTTTGTTGGGAGAACCACGTAATAATTTGAAGATCTTTTTAATTCAGTACTTCTTCTCAAGTACTAGTACTCGTACATGAGACAATGATTCATGTATGATATTCGTATGCCAGACATTGATCTTTCTTATGTTTGATTATAATATGGTGTGCTGTTTGAAAGTCGGCGGGACGGTGCTCTGGCGCAACTCCGACGCGGCGTCGTCGGCTTGCGGTGCAGGAGGGCTCCTCGCCGGTTGGACGGCGTAAAACGCAACCCCGGCGCCTCCCCGAGTACTGCTCCGTCAACAGCCCCTCGGTGAGCTTCATCTCCCCCTGCTCCTACTCTTCTGCTACTGTGTCGGAGGTGGCCGTGGCTATGGTGCTGCTCTACTGCTAGTGGGGATATGGTGGCTGTGATCTAGGCCATCCTGATGTGCTACTGTGATGCTCTGGTGCTTGTGTGAGGGCTCTGAGTATGTAGTTGGCTCTTGGATTTGTTAAATTGGTCAGTGGTTGCTCATGTGTGTAGTTGCTCCTGTGCATATGTGCTTCTAGATTTGCTAAATTAGTTAGGCTGTGCTGCTCCTCTAGTTGTTCCTAAGTGAGGCTTGCCGTGTTTGATCTAGTCAGTGGCTAAATCCTGTACTTGGCTGTACTGGGGATCTCTCCCTGTAGTTGTTGTGGCTGTCATTTAATTCCCTAACTGTTGGTGGTGACTTTGATTTAGTTAACTGATTTTAGAGTTATATATTTCCTTTCCATTGGTCTATTTAACCTTTGGATAATAGTGGTTATAGCTGCTGTTAACTAATGCTGCTGCTATTTAGTTGTAGTAGCTGTTAAGTGATACTAGCCCCCTGTGCTTGTGGGTGCAGTGCCCTATTTGAAGAAATTACCAGGTGCATGTGTGTGCTGTGTTCTGCAGAAGCAGATAATCAGTGGGGTGCTACCCTGCTATTTTTTCTATGCTATTTCTATTGATCTTATGAACAGATGCTCACTTGATCTTAGTTGCTTTATTTCTAATACTGACATGAACAGATACCACTTGGTTTGGCTATTCCTATTGGTCTCTTTCTAATAGCATATGAACAGATGCTATACTTGGTTTTGGCTGTTACTTTCCTAGTTTTCTACTGATAAGACAGATACTACATCTGATTTGGGCAGTGATGCTGGTCTGAGCCCCCCCCCCCCTCTCTTAGGCTTAATTTACATGTGGCTATCCCTGTGCTGTGATGAACTAGCCCTGGCACTTCCAGGCTGTCTGAGCACATAATCCCTCAAGTATACCTTGAGGTCTTCTGTAGCTGGGTCTTGTGGATTCTGGTAAACCTGCTTCTTGTGGACAGCCTGCTCCTCCTAGCTGCTTCACACTAAATCACAGATATGGTTTTGGGCCCAGTCCTGTTTGATGTTTTGGACACCAAGTGTCTAACAGACCCTACTCTACGGTGGGCTGCCCTATTTATACTGGCCTGAATGGTGTGACTAAGCTGTGTGTGTGTGTTTGTGATGTCCTCACGGGTGGCTTTGGTGATTGTGGTGTTAACAGCAGCTGCTTGCTGTGTCAAGCTCTCCTTGATAGTTTTCTCTTCTAAGTTGCTGGTGGCTGGATGTGTTGGGACTTGGTCTGGTCGGCTGGTTGTGATGTATATCTCCTCCTGGAGCTTTGTTTTTGGCGTTGCACAGTGACATGTACCGATTGTCACTGGACAAAACTGATTGTGGTGATGAAGTCTAATCTTGGCTTTAATCACTAGTTTTTAGTTGGTTTAATTCCTGGAGCTAGTACTGATAGTGGTCTTTGTGTTGGCATTTAACTTACTACTAATTGTGGTGGCTTCTTGATTGGGTCCTTGGCTGGTTCTCTCCTTTGGCTCTTTGGTATTGGTTTACTCTATTTGGCTTTCTAATTAAGATCACTTTGAAAATCAGGATCTTAACTAAGATTGTCTTGATCTCAAGTGATGGCACCTACAGCATTGCATTTCACCAAGTGAAATGCTACATTTGTACTCCTAGCCCATTCTCTCTTTCTTAGTGTTTTTGTTATGCAGGTTGGAAGAAAAGAAGAAGATCCAGAGAAGATCTTAGTAATAAGATAGTTTTTAGGAAAATAGATATTTAGTTTTAGGTCATTTCTTGTAATTTCCGAAATGTAAATTTAATTACTTAATCATTTCTGATTCTTTATAATATGACTTTGTATTACCTATTCCAATTATTAATAAAGTTTTTAATTTACATGTGTTCATTGTAACACCCCAAAAATTTAACCATATTTTTATTAAATAAAATTTGGCCAGAAATAAATTTTTTAATTTTATTAGGTCTTTTATTTATTCTAGAGTACTTTCTGTTTCCTGTTTTCCAAAATTCTTCCCTCCATTTAGAAATTTTTGTAGAATATTGTGGGATTTAGTAGTTGTCTTAAATCAAATCTATTATATCTTAAATAATAGTAGTAATTATTTTGATAATAAAAATTTTCCCAAGATAATTCTCTTAAAGGCATTTTCCGTATTTTAATTGCTTCTGTTACACTACGACCATTTTAAATAATTCTTTAAAAATTCCACAAAAATTATGGGAGGTCATGTGATGCCTAGATATCACTTTTATGCAAAAGCCCAATCTGGCCTTTTGAAAATTTTGAGGAAAACACCCTCTTTTCTTTTCTGGTCCAGATTTAGCTTTGAACTACAACCCTATTTTTCTTTACTCCAAAAATTCTGAAATTATTCCCACTTATAGTCCTTCCAACCAAACCCTTAAGTCCAGGAGCTCACCCCCAATCGCATCATTTTATTTCACAAAATTATTCCCTGCAGTTTCTGTCCAGAACAGAAATCCAACAAAACTTGCACTTGCAAGTCTTTCATTCAGTCCACCCAACTCCACCATCATACCTATCATATAATGAGACATCATCCTGGCAATTTTCATAGTCAGCAAAAATGCCTAGATTGCCTTATCATTTTGTCAAGCAGGTTGTGTGCATGACAGAAGTTATGCCTCTCCCTAAACTACAATAGGAACTTGATCTTCTGGACAAACCAACATGTCCATCGTCACCACCATCCATGCTAGCATAACTCTACCAAAAATCAGCTCGAGTGGATCATCCTAGTTCACCCTGACATTTCATCGAGCACCACACGTGCACGACCAGAGCACGAGCAGAGCGCTCTTTTGGCAGGCTCGGCCTCGCCCTCGCACCGCTGCTCTGCCGCCTCCCCCACACGTTTTCCACCCTCTGCAGCTTCGCGGGCAAGCCACCGCCCTCACCGACACCTCCCCTCGTCCCCTAGTGCCGACCACCACCGTCCCGAGCCGCCGCCGACGACGACTTCCACTCGGGCACGGCACCGCCCGAGCCAGCCGACCCAGCCAGCACACCCCTGTGGTAAATGTGGGCGGCCACCGTCCGCAACGACCTCACCGACCACCGCCTACCTCAGCTACCCCCTCCTACTGCCATCAATGGCCGCCGCCATTGTTTCTTCGTCGGAGAGGCACGGAACCGACCTCCCCCGAGCTATATAAGCTCACCCCGAGCTCCCTCCTCTCGGGTCTCATCCCCTCATCTCCCCTCAAGCCACCCCAGGCAGCCAAACGACCGGGAAAGGTCATCTTCTCCAATTCCGGCAGTTACTGCCGCCGCCACCGTTCGGATGGTTCCGACGCCGTCCGACTCTCCCTCTCCAAAATCTCACCACCAAGATCCTCCTGGAGCACCCATGAACCCATCCCCATCTTCAATTCCACTGGAGATACACCATAGCTAGAATCCCTCTTTCAATCGACGCCGACGTCCGTCGGGTGAGCTCGTCGCCGGCAGCTCCGTGCTCCCCGTCGACCATCTCGCCCACCGGAGGGACCGCATCGACCTCCTGAACTCAACGATGGCCTCAGCTTTCCGAACATCGCCGCCGTTCGCCGGCAAGCGTCGCCGGAGCCCCGCCCCTGTCTCGTCCAGATGCGCGCGCGAGATAGATGATGAACCCGACATGTGGGGCCCGCTCGTCAGCGGCTCAAGCCGCGGGCCCCGCCGTTTAAGTGGAGGCGGTTTTCCCCAGAAGTCGTCTTCGCGCGAAGGAAGCGTACTTCCAGTAGTACGCTTTCGACGTCATCGGAATTTCTGCGTGGCCGAGCGACTGGGCTCGGCCCAGTGGCGCAGTCCGGCTATATCGCGCTCAGGGCGCACCTCTACTCCTTCCTATTTTCTTTTTCCAGTAGATTTCAATTAATTCTACAGAATTCATTTCTAAACCAAATTTGATGATTCAAATTTCTTCATGCTCATAAAATCATGCTCTATTAATCTGGCTAGGGTGAACATTTTTGATAAGTTTAACTCTGCTGGATATATTAAATAAGTTCAATCCAGTATTTATTTCAGCTTAGAAACTCTGTAGGATAATCATATGAACTCCAGATAAATTGATTCTTTTTCTGAAATTCCATATATTTCGTCTATTTTATTTTATTATTTATTCCAAAATTTTCCAAGCAACTTTTTAGTACTGTTTTTTACTTTATGTGGTAATTGCAATATTTTTGAAAATAGGAAATGGAGGGAAGATAAAAAAATTCAAACTTTTGGAGTGCCCTCAATATTTCTGCATGATCAAGGCAAGCATCTTGAACACTGGATATGGTGATTGCATGGTTAAATATTTGCTAAAATAATTGAGTCATGCCTATGGTGAATTCAAATAAAATTTGCAAGCATGTAGTGTTGGCATGTTTTTCCGGACCGTGCAACGTATGCTTGTCATGACTAACTTGCAGGAGCAGGTATAAGAGAAATACCGTTACCAGTAGAAGGGTGATCACGTTGGAGCGTGATCATGCCTTGTTGGTTATGCATGTCGGGACATGCAAGGGCTGTGGACCCGTTTTGATATTACTGTTGAGAGAACACTTTATTGTGCTAACCACTGCAGGAAAACTTAATCCTCCTGAGTCGACCATAGACCGAGTCTTGTTCCGGTAACCCCCATACTTGTTTCGTGCTGCCACTTGTCCCTGCCACAGGTAGGGTATGGTTAAGTAAGTTGATAACCCCTTTCCTTGCACACGCCGTACAGAGGGCCATGATGAGGGTTCCCACCGATCGGGGGCTAAATCCCGTCATCAGGTCAGGGGTATGGGTGTATCCGGCTGGTTTGCCGAGAGGGGGGCACCCCTTGGAATCTGCGTGTATGAATAGTGATCCCATGCAGGACGTGGTCTCCCCGTCTTAGAGTTTTTCTGGAACGATGCTTTGGGTGATTCCTGGCATCCGGAAGGTTAAGCTGGTGTGTGCTGGTTAGGTGTGTTTTCAACCCAAAGACCGTAATTGGAATTAGTCGGCGTCTCGGTGCTGACTAAAGAAATCCTTTACTTGTGGGTAAAGAGTACACCCTCTGCAGAGTTAAATCTATTCGAATAGCCGTGTCCGCAGTTAAAGACTACAGTCTGGGTTGGGCAAGTGTCGGTCCTAGAGTCGTTCTCCGGAGGAAATAATTAATTTGAGCATCAGTTATTTTGCAGAATATTATTATCTCATCACTAACACTACCATGAATATTTTGTCATCAGGATTTGATGGTTGTGAATATTATTGTGTTGCATATTATTGTTGCAAGAATAGATATTATTGCGGACTAACCCATTTCTCTTACTTTATTTTATTTTCCTGAGTGCCTCAGGGGCTGGCTTGACTACCCCGGACACTCGGTTCTATTTTCAAGACCTCTCCATGGCGTCTCTTGAGACTTCTCTTGTAGACACCCGATTGGCATTTCTTTTCAAGACCTCTCCGTGGCGTCTCTTGAGACTTCTCTTGTAGACACCCGATTGGCATTTCTTTTCAAGTCCTCTTTGTGGCGTCTCTCGAGATTTTCGGATGGTAGCGTCCGATTCTCTTGTAGACACCCGATTGGCATTTCTGTTCAAGACCGACCGTGGCGTCACTTGACACCCGACTGGCATTTCTCTTCAAGACCTCATCGTGGCGTCTCTCGAGTTCTCGGATGGTAGCGTCCGATTCTCTTGTAGACACCCGTTTGGCATTTCTTTTCCATTAATTTTTCTTTGCTTGCCACTAATATTTATTTACTTATACTTCTGCGCGTGCTAATATTTACCATGCCAAAATTTAATTTTAGTCAACATTTGCATATCATTTTAATCCTGCATGAGCATATGCATATCACTTAACCCATCATGATCATTTGCATTCGGTATATCTTTTGTTCATGATGTTTGCGAGTACATTCAAACGTACTCACTGGCTTGTCCCTGGCTATTGGCTTGGCCAGATTTCTTGCCTGGAGAGGAGCACAATAATGACAGCCCGGAACCTAGGCAACGATGATCGCAGCCTCGCGAAGATAGGAGTTATCCAGGTCAGCTGTTCCTGTGGGAAATGGAGTCCCATAAACGCTGATGACCGCAGATCGCTTCCGCCATCAACCACTAGAAATCTTCTGTTGAACACTTAGACCAGAATGGTCTTGTACTGCATATTTTGTATTCTGCTTGGAAATTCTGTATCAAGACTGTGCCTCATCATCTAACAGTAATCCTGGGGCTGGTGAGCACAAGGACCATTTACTGGGAAATTAATATCCTGGAAAAACCGGTCCTGACATTCATGACTATTGGTAATATGTGTTGGATATGCTATATTGGTCATATATATAATTTTCTGTGAAAATGAATTGATATAAGAAAAAAGAGAAAAAACAGGGGCTATATAGCCACTTTGGCCTATTTGGCCTCTTTGCCGTCTGCTGGCAGACGGCAAAGAGCCTGCGTTGGCCCAGCTGACGCCTGACGTCAGCTGACGTCAGCTGCACCTCTTTGCCGTCTGCTGGCAGACGCCAAAGAAGCAAACCTCTTTGCCATCTGCCAGCAGACGGCAAAGAGCGCCGTTAGCCCCCTTAACGGACCTAAGCTGCCATGTGTGCCGTCCATGCCCTTTGCCGTCTGCTGGCAGACGGCAAAGATGCAAAGGTCTTTGCCGTCAGCCAGCAGACGGCAAAGTGGCCTTTACCGAAGGCTGTTCAGCAGGATGTGATGCTGTCTGCTGGCTGACGGCAAAGACCTTTGCCGTCCGCAATGCATGTCTTTGCCGTCTGCCATGGCAGATGGCAAAACTCCAGATTCCAGTAGTGTCTAAAGTATGGAAAAAACTATTTTTTCGTACAATTACACCTCGATATTTTAAAGGGCAGTACGTCCATATGGTCTGCAGGTCGTAGATGCACCACCAATGAGCAGGTACGATAGGGTGTTAGGCTCACACTAGAGAAGAAACAGTGGAAAAAAGAAGAATATAATCATTCTAGAGAGGGAATTGATAGGGACTATCAACGCGGATGAGAACGAGCTCTGATTGAGCCAGTTTCAGTGGCGTTGGAAAGCCCTAGGGAAACTAGGCTACCAGGACTTCTAATTCTAGCGATCTGGAAGAATTTACATATGCGTACACACCCGAGCACACGTGCGGTAAGTCTTGGCCTCAGAAAAGGCCGTTTAGAGCCTCAAAAAGGCTCAAAAGTCTGGAAAAAACAACTTTTTCATGCAATTACACCTCGATATTGTAAAGGGTAGTACGTCCATATGGTCTGCTGGTCATAGACGCCCCACCAATGAGTGGCTATGATAGGGTGTTAGGCTCACACTAGAGAAGAAACGGTGGAAAAATAGAAGAATATAATCATTCTAGAGAGGGAATTGATAGGGACTATCAACGCGGATGAGAACGAGCTCCGATTGAGCCGGTTTCAGTGGCGTTGGCAAGCCCTCGGGAAACTAGGCTACCAGGACTTCTAATTCTAGCGATCTGGAAGAATTTACGTACGCGCACACACCAGAGCACACGTGCGGTAAGTCTTGGCCATAGAAAAGGCCGTTTAGAGCCTCAAAAAGCCTCAAAAGTCTGGAGAAAACCACTTTTTCGTGCAATTACACCTCGATATTGTAAAGGGCAGTACGTCCACATGGTCAGCTGGTCATAGATGCCCCACCAATGAGTGGCTACGATAGGGTGTTAGGCTCACACTAGAGTAGAAACGGTGGAAAAATAGAAGAATATAATCATTCTAGAGAGGGAATTGATAGGGACTATCAACCCGGATGAGAACGAGCTCCGATTGAGCCGGTTTCAGTGGCGTTGGAAAGCCCTCGGGAAACTAGGCTACCAGGACTTCTAATTCTAGCAATCTGGAAGAATTTACATATGCGCACACACCCGAGCATACGTGCGGTATGTCTGGGCCCCAGAAAAGCCCGTTTGGACCCTCAAAAAGGCTCAAAAGTCTGGAAAAAACTACTTTTTTGTCCAATTACACCTCGATATTGTAAAGGGCAGTACGTGCATATGGTCTGCAGGTCGTAGACGCCCCACCAATGAGCGGCTACGATAGCGTGTTAGGCTCACACTAGCGAAGAAACACTGGAAAAATAGAAGAATATAATCATTCTAGAGAGGGAATTGATAGAGAATATCAACGCGAATGAGAACAAGCTCCGATTGAGCCGGTTTCAGTGGCGTTGGAAAGCCCTCGGGAAACTAGGCTACCAAGATTTCTAATTCTAGCGATCTAGAAGAATTTACATACGAGCACACACCCTAGCACATGTGCGGTAAGTCTCGGCCCCAGAAAAGGCCGTTTGGACCCTCAAAAAGGCTCTAAAGTCCAGAAAAAAACTACTTTTTCGTTTAATTACACCTCGATATTGTAAAGGGCAGTACGTCCATATGGTCTGCAGGTCGTAGATGCCGCACCAATGAGCAGGTACGACGGGGTGTTATGCTCACACTAGTGAAGAAACAGTGGAAAAATAGAATAATATAATCATTCTAGAGAGGGAATTGATAGGGACTATCAACGCGGATGAGAACGAGCTCCGATTGAGCCGGTTTCAGTGGCATTGGAAAGCCCTTGGGAAACTAGGCTACCAGGACTTCTAATTCTAGCGATCTGGAAGAATTTACATACGCACACACACCCGACCACACGTGCGGTATGTTTGGGCCCCAGAAAAGGCCGTTTAGACCCTCAAAAAGGCTCAAATGTCTGGAAAAAACTACTTTTTCGTCCAATTACACCTCGATATTGTAAAGGGCAGTGCGTCCATATGGTCTGCAGGTCATAGACGCCCCACCAATGAGCGGCTACGATAGGGTGTTAGGCTCACACTAGCAAAGAAACAGTGGAAAAATAGAAGAATATAATCATTCTAGAGAGGGAATTGATAGAGACTATCAACGCGGATGAGAACGAGCTCCGATTGAGCCGGTTTCAGTGGCGTTGGAAAGCCCTCAGGAAACTAGGCTACCAGGACTTCTAATTCTAGCGATCTAGAAGAATTTACATACGCGCACACACCCGACCACACGTGCGGTATGTTTGGGCCCCAGAAAAGGCCGTTTAGACCCTCAAAAAGGCTCAAATGTCTGGAAAAAACTACTTTTTCGTCCAATTACACCTCGATATTGTAAAGGGCAGTACGTCCATATGGTCTGCAGGTCGTAGACGCCCCACCAATGAGCGGCTATGATAGGGTGTTAGGCTCACACTAGCAAAGAAACGGTGGAAAAATAGAAGAATATAATCATTCTAGAGAGGGAATTGATAGAGACTATCAACGCGGATCAGAATGAGCTCCGATTGAGCCGGTTTCAGTGGCGTTGGAAAGCGCTCGGGAAACTCGGCTACCAAGATTTCTAATTCTAGCGATCTAGAAGAATTTACATACGAGCACACACCCTAGCACACGTGCGGTAAGTCTAGGCCCCAGAAAAGGCCGTTTGGACCCTCAAAAAGGCTCTGAAGTCTGGGAAAAAACTACTTTTTCGTGCAATTACACCTCGATATTGTAAAGGGCAGTACGTCCATATGGTCTGCAGGTCGTAGACGCCCCACCAATGAGCAGGTACGATAGGGTGTCAGGCTCACACTAGAGTAGAAACGGTGGAAAAATAGAAGAATATAATCATTCTAGAGAGGGAATTGATAGGGACTATCAACCCGGATGAGAACGAGCTCCGATTGAGCCGGTTTCAGTGGCGTTGGAAAGCCCTCGGGAAACTAGGCTACCAGGACTTCTAATTCTATCGATCTGGAAGAATTGACATACGCGCACACACCCGACCACACGTGCGGTATGTTTGGGCCCCAGAAAAGGCCGTTTAGACCCTCAAAAAGGCTCAAATGTCTGGAAAAAACTACTTTTTCGTCCAATTACACCTCGATATTGTAAAGGGCAGTACGTCCATATGGTCTGCAGGTCATAGACGCCCCACCAATGAGCGGATATGATAGGGTGTTAGGCTCACACTAGCAAAGAAACGGTGGAAAAATAGAAGAATATAATCATTCTAGAGAGGGAATTGATAGAGACTATCAACGCGGATGAGAACGAGCTCCGATTGAGCCGGTTTCAGTGGCGTTGGAAAGCCCTCGGGAAACTAGGCTACCAGGACTTCTCATTCTAGCGATCTGGAAGAATTTACGTACGCGCACACACCCGAGCACACGTGCGGTAAGTCTTGGCCATAGAAAAGGCCGTTTAGACCCTCAAAAAGGCTCAAAAGTCTGGAAAAAACTACTTTTTCATGCAATTACACCTCGATATTGTAAAGGGCAGTATGTCCATATGGTCTTCAGGTCCTAGACGCCCCACCAATGAGCTGCAATGATAGGGTGTTAGGCTCACACTAGCGAAGAAACGGTGGAAAAATAGAAGATTATAATCATTCTAGAGAGGGAATTGATAGGGACTATCAACGCGGACGAGAACGAGCTCCGATTGAGCCGGTTTCAGTGGCGTTGGAAAGCCCTCGGGAAACTAGGCTACCAGGATTTCTAATTCTAGCGATCTAGAAGAATTTACATACGCGCACATACCCGAGCACACGTGCGGTAAGTCTCGGCCCCAGAAAAGGCCGTTTGGACCCTCAAAAAGGCTCTAAAGTCTGGAAAAAAAACTACTTTTTCGTGCAATTACACCTCGATATTGTAAAGGGCAGTACATCCATATGGTCTGCAGGCCGTAGACGCCCCACCAATGAGCAGGTACGACTGGGTGTTTGGCTCACATTAGTGAAGAAACAGTGGAAAAATAGAAGAATATAATCATTCTTGAGAGGGAATTGATAGGGACTATCAACGCGGATGAGAACGAGCTCCGATTGAGCCGGTTTCAGTGGCGTTGGAAAGCCCTCGGGAAACTAGGCTACCAGGACTTCTAATTCTAGCGATCTGGAAGAATTTACATACGCACACACACCCAACCACACGTGCGGTATGTATGGGCCCCAGAAAAGGCCGTTTAGACCCTCAAAAAGGCTCAAATGTCTGGAAAAAACTACTTTTTCGTCCAATTACACCTCGATATTGTAAAGGGCAGTGCGTCCATATGGTCTGCAGGTCGTAGACGCCCCACCAATGAGCAGCTATGATAGGGTGTTAGGCTCACACTAGCAAAGAAACGGTGGAAAAATAGAAGAATATAATCATTCTAGAGAGGGAATTGATAGAGACTATCAACGCGGATGAGAACGAGCTCCGATTGAGCCGGTTTCAGTGGCGTTGGAAAGCCCTCGGGAAACTAGGCTACCAAGATTTCTAATTCTAGCAATCTAGAAGAATTTACATACGAGCACATACCCTAGCACACGTGCGGTAAGTCTCGGCCCCAGAAAAGGCCGTTTGGACCCTCAAAAAGGCTCTAAAGTCTGGAAAAAAACTACTTTTTCGTGCAATTACACCTCGATATTGTAAAGGGCAGTACGTCCATATGGTCTGCAGGTCGTAGATGCCCCACCAATGAGCAGGTACGACAGGGTGTTAGGCTCACACTAGCGAAGAAACAGTGGAAAAATAGAAGAATATAATCATTCTAGAGAGGGAATTGATAGGGACTATCAACTCGGATGAGAACGAGCTCCGATTGAGCCGGTTTCAGTGGTGTTGGAAAGCCCTCGGGAAACTAGGCTACCAGGACTTCTAATTCTAGCGATCTGGAATAATTTACATACGCGCACACACCCGACCACACGTGCGGTATGTTTGGGCCCCAGAAAAGGCCGTTTAGACCCTCAAAAAGGCTCAAATGTCTGGAAAAAACTACTTTTTCGTCCAATTACACCTCGATATTGTAAAGGGCAGTACGTCCATATGGTCTGCAGGTCGTAGACGCCCCACCAATGAGCGGCTATGATAGGGTGTTAGGCTCACACTAGCAAAGAAACGGTGGAAAAATAGAAGAATATAATCATTCTAGAGAGGGAATTGATAGAGACTATCAACGCGGATGAGAATGAGCTCCGATTGAGCCGGTTTCAGTGGCGTTGGAAAGCCCTCGGGAAACTCGGCTACCAAGATTTCTAATTCTAGCGATCTAGAAGAATTTACATACGAGCACACACCCTAGCACACGTGCGGTAAGTCTAGGCCCCAGAAAAGGCCGTTTGGACCCTCAAAAAGGCTCTGAAGTCTGGGAAAAAACTACTTTTTCGTGCAATTACACCTCGATATTGTAAAGGGCAGTACGTCCATATGGTCTGCAGGTCGTAGACGCCCCACCAATGAGCAGGTACGATAGGGTGTCAGGCTCACACTAGAGTAGAAACGGTGGAAAAATAGAAGAATATAATCATTCTAGAGAGGGAATTGATAGGGACTATCAACCCGGATGAGAACGAGCTCCGATTGAGCCGGTTTCAGTGGCGTTGGAAAGCCCTCGGGAAACTAGGCTACCAGGACTTCTAATTCTATCGATCTGGAAGAATTTACATACGCGCACACACCCGACCATACGTGCGGTATGTTTGGGCCCCAGAAAAGGCCGTTTAGACCCTCAAAAAGGCTCAAATGTCTGGAAAAAACTACTTTTTCGTCCAATTACACCTCGATATTGTAAAGGGCAGTACGTCCATATGGTCTGCAGGTCATAGACGCCCCACCAATGAGCGGATATGATAGGGTGTTAGGCTCACACTAGCAAAGAAACGGTGGAAAAATAGAAGAATATAATCATTCTAGAGAGGGAATTGATAGAGACTATCAACGCGGATGAGAACGAGCTCCGATTGAGCCGGTTTCAGTGGCGTTGGAAAGCCCTCGGGAAACTAGGCTACCAGGACTTCTAATTCTAGCGATCTGGAAGAATTTACGTACGCGCACACACCCGAGCACACGTGCGGTAAGTCTTGGCCGTAGAAAAGGCCGTTTAGACCCTCAAAAAGGCTCAAAAGTCTGGAAAAAACTACTTTTTCATGCAATTACACCTCGATATTGTAAAGGGCAGTATGTCCATATGGTCTTCAGGTCCTAGACGCCCCACCAATGAGCTGCAATGATAGGGTGTTAGGCGCACACTAGCGAAGAAACGGTGGAAAAATAGAAGATTATAATCATTCTAGAGAGGGAATTGATAGGGACTATCAACGCGGACGAGAACGAGCTCCGATTGAGCCGGTTTCAGTGGCGTTGGAAAGCCCTCGGGAAACTAGGCTACCAGGATTTCTAATTCTAGCGATCTAGAAGAATTTACATACGCGCACATACCCGAGCACACGTGCGGTAAGTCTCGGCCCCAGAAAAGGCCGTTTGGACCCTCAAAAAGGCTCTAAAGTCTGGAAAAAAAACTACTTTTTCGTGCAATTACACCTCGATATTGTAAAGGGCAGTACATCCATATGGTCTGCAGGCCGTAGACGCCCCACCAATGAGCAGGTACGACTGGGTGTTTGGCTCACATTAGTGAAGAAACAGTGGAAAAATAGAAGAATATAATCATTCTAGAGAGGGAATTGATAGGGACTATCAACGCGGATGAGAACGAGCTCCGATTGAGCCGGTTTCAGTGGCGTTGGAAAGCCCTCGGGAAACTAGGCTACCAGGACTTCTAATTCTAGCGATCTGGAAGAATTTACATACGCACACACACCCAACCACACGTGCGGTATGTATGGGCCCCAGAAAAGGCCGTTTAGACCCTCAAAAAGGCTCAAATGTCTGGAAAAAACTACTTTTTCGTCCAATTACACCTCGATATTGTAAAGGGCAGTGCGTCCATATGGTCTGCAGGTCGTAGACGCCCCACCAATGAGCAGCTATGATAGGGTGTTAGGCTCACACTAGCAAAGAAACGGTGGAAAAATAGAAGAATATAATCATTCTAGAGAGGGAATTGATAGAGACTATCAACGCGGATGAGAACGAGCTCCGATTGAGCCGGTTTCAGTGGCGTTGGAAAGCCCTCGGGAAACTAGGCTACCAAGATTTCTAATTCTAGCAATCTAGAAGAATTTACATACGAGCACATACCCTAGCACACGTGCGGTAAGTCTCGGCCCCAGAAAAGGCCGTTTGGACCCTCAAAAAGGCTCTAAAGTCTGGAAAAAAACTACTTTTTCGTGCAATTACACCTCGATATTGTAAAGGGCAGTACGTCCATATGGTCTGCAGGTCGTAGATGCCCCACCAATGAGCAGGTACGACAGGGTGTTAGGCTCACACTAGCGAAGAAACAGTGGAAAAATAGAAGAATATAATCATTCTAGAGAGGGAATTGATAGGGACTATCAACTCGGATGAGAACGAGCTCCGATTGAGCCGGTTTCAGTGGTGTTGGAAAGCCCTCGGGAAACTAGGCTACCAGGACTTCTAATTCTAGCGATCTGGAAGAATTTACATACGCGCACACACCCGACCACACGTGCGGTATGTTTGGGCCCCAAAAAAGGCCGTTTAGACCCTCAAAAAGACTCAAATGTCTGGAAAAAACTACCTTTTCGTCCAATTACATCTCGATATTGTAAAGGGCAGTACGTCCATATGGTCTGCAGGTCGTAGAGGCCCCACCAATGAGCGGCTACGATAGGGTGTTAGGCTCACACTAGCAAAGAAACGGTGGAAAAATAGAAGAATATAATCATTCTAGAGAGGGAATTGATAGAGACTATCAACGCGGATGAGAACGAGCTCCGATTGAGCCGGTTTCAGTGGCGTTGGAAAGCCCTCGGGAAACTAGGCTACCAAGTTTCCAATTCTAGCGATCTAGAAGAATTTACATACGAGAACACACCCTAGCACACGTGCGGTAAGTCTAGGCCCCAAAAAAGGCCGTTTGGACCCTCAAAAAGGCTCTGAAGTCTGGAAAAAAACTACTTTTTCGTGCAATTACACCTCGATATTGTAAAGGGCAGTACGTCCATATGGTCTGCAGGTCGTAGACGCCCCACCAATGAGCAGGTATGATAGGGTGTTAGGCTCACACTAGCGAAGAAACAGTGGAAAAATAGAAGAATATAATCATTCTAGAGAGGGAATTGATAGGGACTATCAACGCAGATGAAAACGAGCTCCGATTGAGCCAGTTTCAGTGGCGTTGGAAAGCCCTCGGGAAACTAGGCTACCAGGACTTCTAATTCTAGCGATCTGGAAGAATTTACATACGCGCACACACCCGACCACACGTGCGGTATGTTTGGGCCCCAGAAAAGGCCGTTTAGACCCTCAAAAAGGCTCAAATGTCTGAAAAAACTACTTTTTCGTCCAATTACACCTCGATATTGTAAAGGGCAGTACGTCCATATGGTCTGCAGGTCGTAGACGCCCCACTAATGAGCGGATACGATAGGGTATTAGTCTCACACTAGAGAAGAAACGGTGGAAAAATAGAAGAATATAATCATTCTAGAGAGGGAATTGATAGGGACTATCAACGCGGATGAGAGCGAGCTCCGATTGAGCCGGTTTCAGTGGCGTTGGAAAGATCTCAAGAAGCTAGGCAACCAGGACTTCTAATTTTTGCGATCTGGAAGAATTTACATACGCGCACACACCCGAGCACACGTGCGGTAAGTCTCGGCCCCAGAAAAAGCCGTTTAGACCCTCAAAAAGGCTCAAAAATCTGGAAAAAACTATTTTTTCGTGCAATTACATCTCGATATTGTAAAGTGCAGTACGTCCAAATGGTCTTCAGGTCGTAGACACCCCACCAATGAGCAGCTACAATAGGGTGTTAGGCTCACACTAGAGAAGAAACGGTGGAAAAATAGAAGAATATAATCATTCTAGAGAGGGAATTGATAGGGACTATCAACGCGGATGAGAACGAGCTCCGATTGAGCCGGTTTCAGTGGCGTTGGAAAGATCTCAAGAAGCTAGGCAACCAGGACTTCTATTTCTAGTGATCTGGAAGAATTTACATACGCGCACACACCCGAGCACATGTGCGGTAAGTCTTGGCCCCAGAAAAGGCCGTTTAGACCCTCAAAAATGCTCAAAAGTCTGGAAAAAACTCCTTTTTCGTGCAATTACACCTCGATATTGTAAAGGGCAGTACGTCCATATGGTCTACAGGTCGTAGACGCCCCACCAATGAGCGGCTATGATAGGGTTATAGGCTCACACTAGAGAAGGAACGGTGGAAAAATATAAGAATATAATCATTCTAGAGAGGGAATTGATAGGGACTATCAACGCGGATTAGAACGAGCTCCGATTGAGCCGGTTTCAGTGGTGTTGGAAAACCCTCGGGGAACTAGGCGACCAGGACTTCTAATTCTAGCGATCTGGAAGAATTTGCGTATGTGCACACACCCGAGCACACATGCGGTATGTCTTGGCCCCAGAAAAGGCCGTTTAGACCCTCAAAAAGGCTCAAAAGTCTGGAAAAAACTACTTTTTCGTGCAATTACACCTTGATATTGTAAAGGGCAGTACGTCCATATGGTCTGCAAGTCATAGATGCCCCACCAATGAGCAGCTTTGGTAGGGTGTTAGGCTCACACTAGAGAAGAAATGGTGGAAAAATAGAAGAATATAATCATTCTAGAGATGGACTTGATAGGGACTATCAACGCGGATGAGAACGAGCTCCGATTGAGCCGGTTTCAGCTGCGTTGGAAAGCTCTCTGGAAACTAGGCTACCAAGACTTCTAATTTTTGTGATCTGGATGAATTTACATACGCGCACACACCCGGGCACATGTGCGGTAAGTCTCAGCCCCAGAAAAGGCCGTTTAGACCCTCAAAAAGGATCAAAAGTCTGGAAAAAACTATTTTTTCGTGCAATTACACCTCAATATTGTTAAAGGCAGTACGTCCATATGGTCTGCAGGTCGTAGACGCCCCACCAATGAGCGGCTACGATAGCGTGTTAGGCTCACACTAGAGAAGACACGGTGCAAAAATAGAAGAATATAATCATTCTGGAGTGGGAATTGATAGGGACTATTATTGCGGATGAGAACGAGCTCCGATTGAGCCGGTTTCTATGGCGTTGGAAAGCTCTCAGGAAACTAGGCAACCAGGACTTCGAATTTGTGCGATCTGGATGAATTTACATACGCGCACACACCCGAGCACACGTGCGGTAAGTCTCGACCCCAGAAAAAGCCGTTTAGACCCTCAAAAAGGCTCAAAAATCAGGAAAAAACTACTTTTTCGTGCAATTACACCTCGATATTGTAAAGGGCAGTACGTCCAAATGGTCTTCAGGTCGTAGACGCCCCACCAATGAGCAGCGACAATAGGGTGTTAGGCTCACACTAGAGAAGAAACAGTGGAAAAATAGAAGAATATAATCATTCTAGAGAGGGAATTATTAGGGACTATCAACGCGGATGAGAACGAGCTCCGATTGAGCCGGTTTCAGTGGCGTTGGAAAGCCCTCGGGAAACTAGGCTACCAGGACTTCTATTTCTAGCGATCTGGTAGAACTTACATACGCGCACACACCCGAGCACATGTGCGGTAAGTCTTGGCCCCAAAAAAGGCCGTTTAGACCCTCAAAAAGGCTCAAAAGTCTAAAAAAAACTCCTTTTTCGTGCAATTACACCTCGATATTGTAAAGGGCAGTACGTCCATATGGTCCACAGGTCGTAGACACCCCACCAATGAGCGGCCATGATAGGGTGTTAGGCTCACACTAGAGAAGAAACGGTGGAAAAATCTAAGAATATAATCATTCTAGAGAGGGAATTGATAGGGACTATCAACGAGGATGAGAACGAGCTCCGATTGAGCCGGTTTCAGTGGTGTTGGAAAGCCCTCGGGAAACTAGGCCACCAGGACTTCTATTTCTAGTGATTTGGAAGAATTTACATACGCGCACACACCCGAGCACATGTGTGGTAAGTCTTGGCCCCTGAAAAGGCCGTTTAGACCCTCAAAAAGGCTCAAAAGTCTGGAAAAAAACTCCTTTTTTCATGCAATTACACCTCAATATTATAAAGGGCAGTACGTCCATATGGTCTGTAGGTCATAGACGCCCCACCAATGAGCGGCTATGATAGGGTGTTAGGCTCACACTAGAGATGGAACGGTGGAAAAATATAAAAATATAATCATTCTAGAGAGGGAATTGACAGGGACTATCAACGCGGATGAGAACGAGCTCCGATTGAGCCGGTTTCAGTGGCGTTGGAAAACCCTCGGGAAACTAGGCTACCAGGACTTCTAATTCTAGCGATCTGGAAGAATTTGCGTATGCGCACACACCCGAGCACACATGCGGTATGTCTTGGCCCTAGAAAAGGCCGTTTAGACCCTCAAAAAGGCTCAAAAGTCTGGAAAAAACTACTTTTTCGTGCAATTACACCTGGATATTGTAAAGGGCAGTACGTCCATATGGTCTGCAGGTCATAGATGCCCCACCAATGAGCAGCTTCGATAGGGTGTTAGGATCACACTAGAGAAGAAACGGTGGAAAAATAGAAGAATATAATCATTCTAGAGAGGGAATTGATAGGGACTATCAACACGGATGAGAACGAGCTCCGATTGAGCCGGTTTCATCGGCGTTGGAAAGCTCTATGGAAACTAGGCTACCAGGACTTCTAATTTTTGCGATATGGATGAATTTACATACGCGCACACACCCGAGCACACGTGCGGTAAGTCTCGGCCCCAGAAAAGGGCGTTTAGACCCTCAAAAAGGATCAAAAGACCGGAAAAAACTACTTTTTCGTGCAATTACTCCTCGAAATTGTAAAAGGCAGTACGTCCATATGGTCTGCAGGTCGTAGACGCCCCACCAATAAGCGGCTACGATAGTGTGTTAGGCTCACACTAGAAAAGAAACGGTGGAAAAATAGAAGAATATAATCATTCTAGAGAGGGAATTGATAGGGACTATCAACGCGGATGAGAACGAGCTCCGATTGAGCCGGTTTCAGTGGCGTTGGAAAGCCCTCAGGAAACTAGGCTACCAGGACTTCTATTTCTAGCGATCTGGAAGAATTTACATATGCGCACACACCCGAGCACATGTGCGGTAAGTCTTGGCCCCAGAAAAGGCCGTTTAGACCCTCAAAAAGGCTCAAAAGTCTGGAAAAAACTCCTTTTCGTGCAATTACACCTCGATATTGTAAAGGGCAGTACGTCCATGTGGTCTACAGGTCGTAGACGCCCCACCAATGAGCGGCTATGATAGGGAGTTAGGCTCACACTAGAGAAGAAACGGTGGAAAAATATAAGAATATAATCATTCTAGAGAGGGAATTGATAGGGACTATCAACGCGGATGAGAACGAGCTCCGATTGAGCCGGTTTCAGCGGCGTTGGAAAACCCTCGAGAAACTAGGAAACCAGGACTTCTAATTCTAGCGATCTGGAAGAATTTGTGTATGCGCACACACCCGAGCACACATGCGGTATGTCTTGGCCCCAGAAAAGGCCGTTTAGACCCTCAAAAAGGCTCAAAAGTCTGGAAAAAAAACTACTTTTTTGTGTAATTACACCTTGATATTGTAAAGGGCAGTACGTCGAAATGGTCTGCAGGTCATAGATGCCCCACCAATGAGCAGCTTCGATAGGGTGTTAGGCTCACACTAGAGAGGAAACGGTGGAAAAATAGAAGAATATAATCATTCTAGAGAGGGAATTGATAGGGACTATCAACGCGGATGAGAACGAGCTCCGATTGAGCCGGTTTCAGCGGCGTTGGAAAGCTCTCTGGAAACTAGGCTACCAGGACTTCTAATTCTAATGATCTAGAAGAATTTACGTACGCGCACACACCCTAGCACACGTGCGGTATGTCTCGGCCCCAGAAAAGGCCCTTTGGACCCTCAAAAAGGCTCTAAAGTCTGGAAAAAACTATTTTTTCGTGCAATTACACCTCGATATTGTAAAGGGCAGTACGTCATATTGTCTGCAGGTCGTAGACGCCCCACCAATGAGCAGGTACGATAGGGTGTTAGGCTCACACTACAGAAGAAACAGTGGAAAAATAGAAGAATATAATCATTCTAGAGAGGGAATTGATAGGGACTAGCAACGCGGATGAGAACGAGCTCCGATTGAGCCGGTTTCAGTGGCGTTGGAAAGACCTCGGGAAACTAGGCTACCAGGACTTCTAATTCAAGCGATCTGGAAGAATTTACATATGCGCACACACCCGAGCACACGTGCGGTATGTCTGGGCCCCAGAAAAGGCCGTTTAGACCATCAAAAAGGCTCAAAAGTCTGGAAAAAACTACTTTTTCGTGCAATTACACCTCGATATTGCAAAGGGCAGTACGTCCATATGGTCTGCTGGTCATAGACGCCCCACCATTGAGCGGCTACGATAGGGTGTTAGGATCACACTAGAGAAGAAACGGTGGAAAAATAGAAGAATATAATCATTCTAGAGAGGGAATTGATAGGGACTATCAACGCGGATGAGAACGAGCTCCGACTGAGCTAGTTTCAGTGGCGTTGGAAAGCCCTCGGGAAACTAGGCTACTACGACTTCTAATTCTAGCGATCTAGAAGAATTTACATACACACACACATCCTACCACACGTGCGGTAAGTCTCGGCCCCAGAAAAGGCCGTTTGGACCCTCAAAAAGGCTCTAAAGTCCAGAAAAAAACTACTTTTTCGTTTAATTACACCTCGATATTGTAAAGGGCAGTACGTCCATATGGTCTGCAGGTCGTAGATGCCGCACCAATGAGCAGGTACGACGGGGTGTTATGCTCACACTAGTGAAGAAACTACTTTTTCGTGCAATTACACCTCGATATTGTAAAGGGCAGTACATCCATATGGTCTGTTGGTCATAGACGCCCCACCAACGAGTGGCTACGATAGGGTGTTAGGCTCACACTAGAGAAGAAACGGTGGAAAAATAGATGAATATAA
Organism: Elymus sibiricus; assembly: GCA_039707655.1. Lineage (NCBI taxonomy): Eukaryota > Viridiplantae > Streptophyta > Magnoliopsida > Poales > Poaceae > Elymus > Elymus sibiricus. The sequence goes on from CM077674.1 coordinate 39,257,435, forward strand.
TCATTCTAGAGAGGGAATTGATAGGGACTATCAACGCGGATGAGAACGAGCTCTGATTGAGCCGGTTTCAGTGGCGTTGGAAAGCCCTCGGGAAACTAGGCTACCAGGACTTCTAATTCTAGCGATCTGGAAGAATTTACATACGCGCACACACCCGATTATATGGGGTGTCCCGATCTTCTCAGTAAGCGGCGGTGGTGATGATGATGATGGGGGATAACTTGTATGTCGCCGATGAACTCTCCCTCGCTTGATCCCTGATGCCAATGCAAAAGGTCTCAACCCTTTGGATATTCACAATGTCACACACTTGCGCACGCAGCCGTCGACCACGAACGTTATAATTGCAATACACTAATTCCCAATGGAACAGCAGATCACACTTGACCTGCAGTAAATAATCACTAGATCGATACGAATTGGTGATGAGGATTCAAGATGAATGCTTACAAGCAATCTCATGAACTAGGGTTTATCTTAAACGTGGTCTCCCCCTAACTAACCCTAGGGAAGGGTATTTATAACCTAAGATACGATTGACGGGGTACACGGGCCGTCAGCCCAAGTCTGCACGCAGGCAGCACGGTAGTATCGCTTATAGTAAGCGGTACTACCGCTCCTAAGCGGTACTTCCGCTCTAAAAATACTTAGTGCCGCTTTAGTACCGCTTGGGGTCGCTTGGATTCCAGAAGAAATTTCCTAAGCGGTACTAGGACGGTAGTACTAGGTCGGTACTACCGCTTGTGTGGGGCGGTACTACCGCCCTGGAAACTGCAGGGTCTTCCTCCCTTCCCAGCTGCAATGCCTCCTTGCTCCCCTCCTTGCTCCCTTGTGCCATGCCTTCCTCTCCAATGTACCTAATGACACATACACACAAGGATTTAGGCAGTATAAAGCTCTCATTAAAATAAATAGCATTATCAACTAAGAGAGAATTCACCTGTGGTTCTAGTAAGTTAGCACGAGCTCTTGTAGTTGGTCCAATCCTGATTTCATCATTGGATATCTTCTTTGCAGCAACAGGTTGTTCATCTTCATGAGGTGGAGATGGAACCATAGTAGGGATATCCTCATCATCCTCCCCTCTTCAAAAGGCGTCGACCCCGACGCTCCAAGGTCATCGACATCACATGGGGACAAATCAGCAACGTTGAAACTGTTGCTAATGCCACCAAAGTCAGCAATAGGAATATCAATCGAGTAGGCATTGTCATTTATCTTGGCCAACACCTTGTAAGGACCAGCACCACATGGCCGAAGTTTAGAACGTCACAACTGTGGAAACCTGTCCTTGCGAAGATGCACCCACACCATATCGCCAGGCTGGAACAAAACTTTCTTTCTTGATTGGTTTCGGGCAGCAGCAATGTTCTTGCCTTGCTTCTCAATAGCTTCCCGTGTCTTCTCATGAATCTTCTTCACATAATCTGCTCTGTTTGATGCCTCCATATTAACCCTCTCATGCAATGGAAGAGGCAGCAAATCTAGTGGTGTAATTGGTTTGAATCCATACACCACCTCAAAAGGACAAAGCTGGGTGGTAGTGTGCACAGCCCTGTTATAGGCAAACTCAACAAGTAGCAAACACTCCTCCCACTCACGCAGATTTTTCTTGATCATAACTCGCAGCAATTGGGACAATGTGCGATTCACCACCTCCGTTTGACCATCAATTTGTGGGTGACATGTAGTGCTGAACAGCAACTTTGTTCCGAGCTTTCCCCACAATGTCTTCCAGAAGTAGCTCATAAACTTCACATCCCTGTCAGAAACAATTGTTTTGGGCACTCCATGCAAGCGAACAATATCCCTGAAAAACAGATTAGCAATATGCGACGCATCGTCGCTTTTGTTGCATGCAATAAAATGTGCCATCTTTGAAAAACGATCCACTACCACAAAGATACTATCATGACCTCATTTAGTACGTGGAAGACCCAACACAAAATCCATACTAATGTCTTCCCATGGTGTGGTAGGTGCAGGTAGTGGAGTATACAAACCATGAGGCTTTAGTTTTGATTTGGACTTGTGGCATGTAACGCAGCGCCCCACAAACCTGTAGACATCACGCCTCATCTTGGGCCAATAAAAATGATCAGCGAGCATGAGCAATGTCTTTTCACGCCCAAAGTGACCCATCAATCCTCCTGCATGTGACTCCTGCAACAATAGCAAACGAATGGACGATTCTGGAACACAAAGTTTGTTAGCTCGAAACAAGTATCTATCATGGATGTGGTATTTCTCCCAAGTATTTCGAAGCAAACACAAACGATATGGTTCAGCAAAATCATGATCAGTTGCATACAAATCACACAAACTCTCTAAACCAGGAATTTGAACATCGAGATGTGTCAAGAGCATGTTCTTCCTAGATAGAGCATCCGCAACAATGTTATCTTTTCCTTTCTTATGCTTAATGATATATGGAAAAGACTCAATAAACTCAACCCATTTAGCTAAGCGTCGATGCAGATTTGATTGAGCTTTCAAATACTTCAATGCTTCATGATCAGAATGTATGATAAATTCTTTTGGCCATAAATAATGTTGCCAAATCTCAAGAACTCAAACAAGCGCATACAATTCTTTATCATAAACAGGATAATTCAGTCTAGCACCAGAAAGTTTCTCGCTGAAATAAGCAATAGGTCTACCTTCTTGCATCAACACACCACCAATACCTATACCACTAGCATCACATTCAACCTCAAATTGTTTGGAAAAATCTGGTAGTGCAAGTAATGGTGCAGAAGTAAGTAAACGTTTCAGCTCGTCAAAAGCATGATCTTGGGCTACGCCCCACACAAAAGGCACACCTTTCTTTGTTAATTCATTCAATGGTGCGGCAATAGAACTAAAGTCTTTCACAAAACGGCGATAGAAACCAGCAAGACCGTGAAAACTTCGTACTTGACTAACATTCATGGGAGTAGGCCAATTTTGAATTGCTTCAATCTTAGATGAATCTACTTCTACCCCATGCTTAGAAACAATGTATCCCAGAAATATCACTTTATCTTTTGCAAATGTGCACTTCTCAAGATTAGCATACAATTTATTATCACGCAACACTTGCAAAACCTGTCTAATATGATCACAATGTTCAGATTCATTGCGGCTGTAAATAAGTATATCATCAAAATATACAACCACAAAACGACCAATAAACTCTCTCAAAACATGATTCATTAATCTCATGAAGGTACTAGGTGCATTAGTAAGACCAAAAGGCATAACTAACCACTCATATAAACCAAATTTAATTTTGAAAGCAGTTTTCCATTCATCCCCTTCCTTCATCCGAATTTGATGGTAACCACTACGCAAATCAATCTTAGAGAAAACAGCAGCACCACTCAATTCATCTAGCATATCCTCTAAGCGTGGAATAGGATGACGATATCGAATAGTGATGTTGTTAATAGCTCTACAATCTACGCACATGCGCCACGTACCATCTTTCTTAGGCACCAAAATAACAGGAACAGCACAAGGACTAAGAGAAACACGAATATACCCTTTGTCCAGTAGTGCTTGCACTTGTTTCTGTATTTCCTTTGTTTCTTTGGGGTTGGTCCTGTATGGCGCTCGGTTGGGGAGGGTGGCGCCAGGTATGAGATCAATTTGGTGCTCAATTCCACGCAATGGTGGCAGCCCCGCTGGTACCTCCTCCGGAAACACGTCGCCATATTCCTGCAAAACAGTAGACACACCAAGAGAAACAGATTGCGTATCATTAGAAACTAAAACCTCGCCTTTGTACATAAGCACAAGAGGCAGGGCTGTAGGATCCTCTCGAAATTCTCTCATGTCTTCTTTGGTGGCTAATATAAGCAAACTAGGCACTCTCGCACTTTTCGTTATATTGTCACTCACGGCTATTACATTGTTCTCTCGTGCAGGTGGCTGTTCGATATTCACTTCTGTTTTCTGACGAGACTCATTCACAATTTGCTGCGGTGACATAGGTTGTAGATTTATTTTCTTGCCCTTGAACTCCAAGTGATAAGTATTGGCACGGCCATTGTGTTGCACATGGCGGTCATAGAGCCATGGCCGACCCAAAAAAAGATGGCAAACTGTCATAGGCACCACATCAAATTCAATGGAATCCTTGTATGGTCCTATCTCAAAATTTACGCGCACCATATGACTCACCTTCATCTCACCATTGTCACTCAACCATTGTATGTAATATGGATTGGGGTGACGTAAATATTTCAGATTTAGCTTGGCACATAACTCCTTGCTGGCAAGATTGCGGCAGCTACCTCCATCAATAATCATCTTGCAAGCTTTGTTGGGGCCAACTAGTGCTTTTGTCTGGAACAGATTGCAGCGCTGTGAGTCAGCATGTGGCTGCACACTAAGAGCACGCTGCGAGACAACAAGAGTAGGCGCTGAAGAGGCAAAAGCATCTATGCCGTCTTCACGTGTGTACCCATCGTCATCGAAAGCATATGGATCAGCGTCATCTCCAGTCTCATATTCATTGTCATCGTTCACAATCATCACTTTTCTGTTTGGGCACTCTCTCTTGAAGTGTCCCTTGCCGCCACATGTATGACATAGCATATCTCTATTACGGGCTGTAGACATATTGGAACCGGAGCTAGCAGCAGGAGCAGCAGGTTGCTTTGATTGTGAAACAGTGGAAGCTGGTTTTGTTGCAGAAGAAGAGGGGCGGATGGCAGCGCCCTCACTAGGTGTGTAAGGGGGCGGCTGTGTTCTGTTGGAGAACCGCCCAGCTGTAGTATAACGGCCTTTAATTTGAGCTTCTTCGGCCAAATGGGACTCAGCTTCTCTTGCATGATGGAGCAGCTCGTTCATTGTATTGTATTGGTGATGCCTAACAATACCCTTGATGTTATATTTCAGCCCATGGAGAAAACGTTGCATAGTCATCTCAACAGATTCTCTAACTCGAACACACTGCAGCAACATCTCCATCTCCATGTAATATGCATCAACCGTCATGGAACCTTGCTTCAATTGCGTCAATTTATCATAAACTGTCCGCTAGTAATTAGTGGGAACAAAACGAGCTTTCATAACCGCCTTCATCTCACGCCATGTAAGAATAGGTAACTCATTGTCTTCACGACGGTTACTCACAAGGCTATCCCACCAACGCAATGCATAGCCATCAAATTCTGAGGAAGCAAGCTTGATTTTCCTATCTTCAGTGTAGTCATGCAAACGCCATAATTTCTCCATCTTGAGCTCCCAAGTGAGGTATTCTTCTACATCGGAGCCTTCAAATCTGGGAATTGTGAACTTAGGCTTGCCCAAGCCATCATCCTCCTGAAGTGGTACACGCCGAGCACCAGGTGGTGGTAGGCGACCATGCCCTTGAAAGCCACGCCCACGGCCATGATTTCCCACCATGTGTTCATTGTCGCCATGGACACTATCAGCATCGTCATGGCCGTCATGTTGGCGTTGCTCAATAGCGACACGCAGCCCATTGACTGAAGTTGTCAACTGCTGTATACTTGTTTGGAGAGCATTGACTTGTGTTTGCATAGCATTGACGGTAGTGTCAGTTGCATCCACTTTCATTTGTATAGCTTGAACATCAGCCTCAAGTTTTTCAGCGGATCTATCAATAACCCCTGTCAAATGAACGCGGAGGTCTTCATGATCCTTCCAGGAAACACACTCGTCATCAGCCTTTTTCTGCAGCACATCAACATCACTAGAAGACATGATTAGTAGGTTAGTGCAAAAATCAAAATCGGTTTGGTGGCACACTCACAACTCACTCAAAACTGACAAGAAAAGGAAATCTTACCGTTCCAAAGTGAATAGTAATGCGCACCCGTTCGGACAGATGACCAATGCACGGATGTGATGAAGTGAATACCCGGGTATAAGAGCAATCACACGACAGAGCAGGAGTATATGGTGGAGCTATAGGTATGATATCCTATCTACACCGAAGACAAGTCCTAGTGCTGATCGTGTGATCAAAACCCAAGGAAACTCACGCAGTGGAGAAAATCGTTGCAAAGCAACTATTAAAACAGGATGTGTTGCAATGCACTAGAGAGACACTAGCAATGCTCAATGTAAACAGGCACAAGATTGCTCAATTCTACTAGTGCACAATCGCAATGTAACACAAATCCAACAGTGCAATAGATAGCAACAACTTCCGGCCACTTTTTCTCTCTACTCTTTTCTTTTCCTTTTTTTTTTATTTTTGTGCGGCCACAATAGATCGCAGGCAGCGGCAACTGTTCTTGGATCACGTCCAGAAATTGCAAAGCACCAAAACCTATATGAGCAGCCTGTAGAGCGGAAACTAGTCTCGTGGGTAAGTTCCTAACACCTTTGTGTAGACAGGCTGTGGCTATGGATTGGAATTTGCAAAACAGGATAGCTGATCGAAACAACAATCCAATCTACGATGCAATCTACGATGGAAACTAAAAACCAAAGGATTCGAAGGAAAAAGCTATGCAAAAAGAAAGACACAACGACCAGCAACTAAAACCAATCTACGATGAAATCTAGGCTATGGCAAACAACTAAGAACCCTAATATTTTTGTGAGGCTTTTTTTGGATAGGATGACAAACACAACTAATCTACGGATGATTTGGTGGATGCTTACCGAGGAAACACTGGAAATCTGATACCAAGATTATATGGGGTGTCCCGATCTTCTCAGTAAGCCGCGGTGGTGATGATGATGATGGGGGATAACTTGTATGTCGCCGATGAACTCTCCCTCGCTTGATCCCTGATGCCAATGCAAAAGGTCTCAACCCTTTGGATATTCACAACGTCACACACTTGCGCACGCAGCCGTCGACCACGAACGGTATAATTGCAATATACTAATTCCCAATGGAACAACAGATCACACTTGACTTGCAGTATATAATCACCAGATCGATACGAATTGGTGATGAGGATTCGAGATGAATGCTTACAAGAAATCTCATGAACTAGGGTTTATCTTAAACATGGTCTCCCCCAAACTAACCCTAGGGAAGGGTATTTATAACCTAAGATACGATTGACGGGGTACACGGGCCGTCAGCCCAAGTCTGCACGTAGGCAGCACGGTAGTACCGCTTATAGTAAGCGGTACTACCGCTCCTAAGCGGTACTTCCGCTCTAAAAATACTTAGTGCCGCTTTAGTACCGCTTGGGGTCGCTTGGATTCCAGAAGAAATTTCCTAAGCTGTACTAGGACGGTAGTACTGGGGCGGTACTACCGCTAAGCGGTACTACCGCTTGTGTGGGACGGTACTACCGCCCTGGAAACTGCAGGGTCTTCCTCCCTTCCCAGCTGCAATGCCTCCTTGCTCCCCTCCTTGCTCCCTTGTGCCATGCCTTCCTCTCCAATGTACCTAATGACACATACACACAACGATTTAGGCAGTATAAAGCTCTCATTAAAATAAATAGCATTATCAACTAAGAGATAATTCACCTATTGTTCTAGTAACTTAGCACGAGCTCTTGTAGTTGGTCCAATCCTGATTTCATCATTGGATATCTTCTTTGCAGCAACAGGTTGTTCATCTTCATGAGGTGGAGATGGAACCATAGTAGGGAAATCCTCATCACCCGAGCACATGTGCGGTATGTCTGGGCCCCAGAAAAGGACGTTTAGACCCTCAAAAAGGCTCAAAAGTCTGGAAAAAACTACTTTTCGTCCAATTACACCTCGATATTGTAAAGGGCAGTACGTCCATATGGTCTGCAGGTCGTAGACGCCCCACCAATGAGCGGTTACGATAGGGTGTTAGGCTCACACTAGCGAAGAAATAGTGGAGAAATAGAAGAATATAATCATTCTAGAGAGGGAATTGATAGGGACTATCAACACGGATGAGAACGAGCTCCGATTGAGCCGGTTTCAGTGGCGTTGGAAAGCCCTTGGGAAACTAGGCTACCAGGACTTCTAATTCTAGCGCTCTGGAAGAATTTACATATGCGCACACACCCGAGCACACGTGCGGTATGTCTGGGCCCCAGAAAAGGTCGTTTAGACCCTCAAAAAGGCTAAAAGTCTGGAAAAAACTACTTTTTCACGCAATTACACCTCGATATTGTAAAGGGTAGTACGTCCATATGGTCTGCAGGTCGTAGACGCCCCACCAATGAGCGGCTACGATAGGGTGTTAGGCTCACACTAGAGAAGAAATGGTGGAAAAAAGAAGAATATAATCATTCTAGAGAGGGAATTGATAGGGACTATCAACGCGGATGAGAACGAGCTCCGATTGAGTCGGTTTCAGTGGCGTTGGAAAGCCCTCGGGAAACTAGGCTACTACGACTTCTAATTCTAGCGATCTAGAAGAATTTACATATGCACACACACCCTAGCACATGTGCGGTAAATCTCGGCCCTAGAAAAGGCCGTTTGGACCCTCAAAAAGGCTCTAAAGTCTGGAAAAAACTACTTTTTCCTACAATTACACCTCGATATTGTAAAGGGCAGTACGTCCATATGGTCTGTAGGTCGTAGACGCCCCACCAATGAGCAGGTACGATAGGGTGTTAGGCTCACACTAGAGAAGAAACGGTGGAAAAAAGAAGAATATAATCATTATAGAGAGGGAATTGATAGGGACTATCAACGCGGATGAGAACGAGCTCCGATTGAGCCGGTTTCAGTGGCGTTGGAAAGCCCTAGGGAAACTAGGCTACCAGGACTTCTAATTCTAGCGATCTGGAAGAATTTACATATGCGTACACACCCGAGCACACGTGCGGTAAGTCTTGGCCTCAGAAAAGGCCGTTTAGAGCCTAAAAAGGCTCAAAAGTCTGGAAAAAACTACTTTTTAATGCAATTACACCTCGATATTGTAAAGGGCAGTACGTCCATATGGTCTGCTGGTCATAGACGCCCCACCAATGAGCGGCTACGATAGGGTGTTAGGCTCACACTAGAGAAGAAACGGTGGAAAAAAAGAAGAATATAATCATTCTAGAGAGGGAATTGATAGGGACTATCAACGCGGATGAGAATGAGCTCCGATTGAGCCGGTTTCAGTGGCGTTGGAAAGCCCTCGGGAAACTAGGCTACCAGGATTTCTAATTCTAGCGATCGAGAATAATTTACATATGCGCACACACCCTACCACACGTGCGGTAAGTCTCGGCCCTAGAAAAGGCCGTATGGACCCTGAAAAAGGCTCTAATGTCTGGAAAAAAACTACTTTTTCGTGCAATTACACCTCGATATTGTAAAGGGCAGTATGTCCATCTGGTCTGCAGGTCGTAGACGCCCCACCAATGAGCAGTTACAACAGGGTGTTAGGCTCACACTAGCGTAGAAATGGTGGAAAAATAGAAGAATATAATCATTCTAAAGAGGGAATTGATAGGGACTATCAACGCGGATGAGAACGAGCTCCGATTGAGCCGGTTTCAGTGGCGTTGGAAAGCCCTCGGGAAACTAGGCTACCAGGACTTCTAATTCTAGTGATCTGGAAGAATTTACATACGCGCACACACCCGAGCACACGTGCGGTATGTTTGGGCCCCAGAAAAAGGCCGTTTAGACCCTCAAAAAGGCTCAAAAGTCTGAAAAAACTAATTTTTGTGCAATTACACCTCGATATTGTAAAGTGCAGTACGTCCATATGGTCTGCAGGTCATAGACGCCCCACCAATGAGCGGCTACCATAGGGTGTTAGGCTCACACTAGAGAAGAAAATGTGGAAAAATAGTAGAATATAATCATTCTAGAGAGGGAATTGATAGGGACTATCAACGCGGATGAGAACGAGCTCCGATTGAGCCGGTTTCAGTGGCGTTGGAAAGCCCTCGGGAAACTATGCTACCAGGACTTCTAATTCTAGCGATCTAGAAGAATTTACATACGCACACACACGAGCACACGTGCGGTATGTCTGGGCCCCAGAAAAGGCCGTTTAGACCCTCGAAAAGGCACAAAAGTCTGGAAAAACTACTTTTTCATGCAATTACAGCTTGATATTGTAAAGGGCAGTACGTCCATGTGGTCTTCAAGTCCTAGACGCCCCACCAATGAGCTGCAATGATAGGGTGTTAGGCTCATACTAGCGAAGAAATGGTGGAAAAATAGAAGATTATAATCATTCTAGAGAGGGAATTGATTGGGACTATCAACGCGGATGAGAACGAGCTCCGATTGAGCTGGTTTCAGTGGCGTTGGAAAGCCCTCGGGAAACTAGGCTACTAGGACTTCTAATTCTAGCGATATGGAAGAATTTACATCCGCGCACACACCCGAGCACACGCGCGGTATGTCTGGGCCACAGAAAAGGCCGTTTAGACCCTCAAAAAGGTTCAAAAGTCTGGAAAAAACTACATTTTCGTACAATTACACCTTGATATTGTAAAGGGTAGTACGTCCATATGGTCTGCAGGTCGTAGACGCCCCTCCAACAAGGGGCTACGATAGGGTGTTAGGCTCACACTAGAGAAGAAATAGTGGAAAAATAGAAGAATATAATCATTCCAGAGAGGGAATTGATACGGACTATCAACGCGGATGAGAACGAGCTCCGATTGAGCCAGTTTCAGTGGCGTTAGAAAGCCCTCGGGAAACTAGGCTACCAAGACTTCTAATTCTTGCGATCTGGAAGACTTTACATATGCGTACACACCCAAGCACATGTGTGGTAAGTCTTGGGCCTAGAAAAGGCCGTTTAGAGCCTCAAAAAGCCTCAAAAGTCTGGAGAAAACTACTTTTTCGTGCAATTACACCTCGATATTGTAAAGGGCAGTACGTCCATATGGTCAGCTGGTCATAGACGCCCCACCAATGAGAGGCTACGATAGGGTGTTAGGCTCACACTAGAGAAGAAACGGTGGAAAAATAGAAGAATATAATCATTCTAGAGAGGGAATTGATAGGGACTATCAACGCGGATGAGAACGAGCTCCGATTGAGCCGGTTTCAGTGGCGTTGGAAAGCCCTCGGGAAACTAGGCTACTAGGATTTCTAATTCTAGTGATCTAGAAGAATTTATATACGCGCACACACCCTAGCACACGTGCGGTAAGTCTCGGCCCCAGAAAAGGCCGTTTGGACCTTCAAAAAGGCTCTAAAGTCTGGAAAAAAACTACTTTTTCGTGCAATTACACCTCGATATTGTAAAGGGCAGTACATCCATATGGTCTGCAGGTCGTAGACGCCCCACCAATGAGCAGGTACGACAGGGTGTTAGGCTCACACTAGCGAAGAAATGGTGGAAAAATAGAAGAATATAATCATTCTAGAGAGGGAATTGATAGGGACTATCAACACGGATGAGAACGAGCTCCGATTGGGCCGGTTTCAGTGGCGTTGGAAAGCCCTCGGGAAACTAGGCTACCAGGACTTCTAAATCTAGCGATCTGGAAGAATTTACATACGCGCACACACCCGAGCACACGTGCGGTACGTCTGGGCCCCAGAAAAGGCCGTTTAGCCCTCGAAAAGGCTCAAAAGTCTGGAGAAAACTACTTTTTCATGCAATTACAGCTCGATATTGTAAAGGGCAGTACGTCCATATGGTCTTCAGGTCCTAGACGCACCACCAATGAGCTGCAATGATGGGGTGTTAGGCTCACACTAGCGAAGAAACAGTGGAAAAATAGAAGATTATAATCATTCTAGAGAGGGAATTGATAGGGACTATCAACGCGGATGAGAACGAGCTCCGATTGAGCCGGTTTCAGTGGCGTTGGAAAGCCCTCGGCAAACTAGGCTACTAGGACTTCTAATTCTAGCGATATGGAAGAATTTACATCCGCGCACACACTCGAGCACACATGCGGTATGTCTGGGCCACAGAAAAGGCCGTTTAGACACTCAAAAAGGCTCAAAAGTCTGGAAAAAACTACATTTTCGTGCAATTACACCTCGATATTGTAAAGGGTAGTACGTCCATATGGTCTGCAGGTCGTAGACGCCCCTCCAACGAGCGGCTATGATAGGGTGTTAGGCTCACACTAGAGAAGAAACAGTGGAAAAATAGAAGAATATAATCATTCCAGAGAGGGAATTGATACGGACTATCAACGCGGATGAGAACGAGCTCCGATTGAGCCAGTTTCAGTGGCGTTAGAAAGCCCTCGGGAAACTAGGCTACCAAGACTTCTAATTCTAGCGATCTGGAAGAATTTACATATGCATACACACCCGAGCACATGTGTGGTAAGTCTTGGCCCTAGAAAAGGCCGTTTAGAGCCTCAAAAAGCCTCAAAAGTCTGGAGAAAACTACTTTTTCGTGCAATTACACCTCGATATTGTAAAGGGCAGTACGTCCATATGGTCAGCTGGTCATAGATGCCCCACCAATGAGAGGCTACGATAGGGTGTTAGGCTCACACTAGAGAAGAAACGGTGGAAAAATAGAAGAATATAATCATTCTAGAGAGGGAATTGATAGGGACTATCAACGCGGATGAGAACGAGCTCCGATTGAGCCGGTTTCAGTGGCTTTGGAAAGCCCTTGGGAAACTAGGCTACTAGGATTTCTAATTCTAGTGATCTAGAAGAATTTACATACGCGCACACACCCTAGCACACGTGCGGTAAGTCTCGGCCCCAGAAAAGGCCGTTTGCACCTTCAAAAAGGCTCTAAAGTCGGGAAAAAAACTACTTTTTCGTGCAATTACACCTCGATATTGTAAAGGGCAGTACATCCATATGGTCTGCAGGTCGTAGACGCCCCACCAATGAGCAGGTACGACAGGGTGTTAGGCTCACACTAGCGAAGAAACGGTGGAAAAATAGAAGAATATAATCATTCTAGAGAGGGAATTGATAGGGACTATCAACGCGGATGAGAACGAGCTCCGATTGGGCCGGTTTCAGTGGCGTTGGAAAGCCCTCGGGAAACTAGGCTACCAGGACTTCTAAATCTAGCGATCTGGAAGAATTTACATACGCGCACACACCCGAGCACACTTGCGGTATGTCTGGGCCCCAGAAAAGGCCGTTTAGACCCTCGAAAAGGCTCAAAAGTCTGGAAAAAACTACTTTTTCATGCAATTACAGCTCGATATTGTAAAGGGCAATACGTCCATATGGTCTTCAGGTCCTAGACGCCCCACCAATGAGCTGCAATGATGGGGTGTTAGGCTCACACTAGCGAAGAAACAGTGGAAAAATAGAAGATTATAATCATTCTAGAGAGGGAATTGATAGGGCCTATCAACGCGGATGAGAACGAGCTCCGATTGAGCCGGTTTCAGTGGCGTTGGAAAGCCCTCGGCAAACTAGGCTACTAGGACTTCTAATTCTAGCGATATGGAAGAATTTACATCCGCGCACAGACCCGAGCACACATGCGGTATGTCTGGGCCACAGAAAAGGCCGTTTAGACACTCAAAAAGGCTCAAAAGTCTGGAAAAAACTACATTTTCGTGCAATTACACCTCGATATTGTAAAGGGTAGTACGTCCATATGGTCTGCAGGTCGTAGACGCCCCTCCAACGAGCGGCTATGATAGGGTGTTAGGCTCACACTAGAGAAGAAACAGTGGAAAAATAGAAGAATATAATCATTCCAGAGAGGGAATTGATACGGACTATCAACGCGGATGAGAACCAGCTCCGATTGAGCCAGTTTTAGTGGCGTTAGAAAGCCCTCGGGAAACTAGGCTACCAAGACTTCTAATTCTAGCGATCTGGAAGAATTTACATATGCGTACACACCCGAGCACACGTGCGGTAAGCCTTGGCCCTAGAAAAGGTCGTTTAGAGCCTCAAAAAACCTCAAAAGTCTGGAGAAAACTACTTTTTCGTGCAATTACACCTCGATATTGTAAAGGGCAGTACGTCCATATGGTCAGCTGGTCATAGACGCCCCACCAATGAGCGGCTATGATAGGGTGTTAGGCTCACACTAGAGAAGAAACAGTGGAAAAATAGAAGAATATAATCATTCTAGAGAGGGAATTGATAGGGACTATCAACGCGGATGAGAACGAGCTCCGATTGAGCCGGTTTCAGTGGCGTTGGAAAGCCCTCGGGAAACTAGGCTACTAGGATTTCTAATTCTAGAGATCTAGAAGAATTTACATACGCGCACACACCCTAGCACACGTGCGGTAAGTCTCGGCCCCAGAAAAGGCCGTTTGGACCCTCAAAATGGCTCTAAAGTCTGGAAAAAAACTACTTTTTCGTGCTATTACACCTCGATATTGTAAAGGGCAATACATCCATATGGTCTGCAGGTCGTAGATGCCCCACCAATGAGCAGGTATGACAGGGTGTTAGGCTCACACTAGCGAAGAAACGGTGGAAAAATAGAAGAATATAATCATTCTAGAGAGGGAATTGATAGGGACTATCAACGCGGATGAGAACGAGCTCCGATTGGGCCGGTTTCAGTGGCGTTGGAAAGCCCTCGGGAAACTAGGCTACCAGGACTTCTAAATCTAGCGATCTGGAAGAATTTACATACGCGCACACACCCGAGCACAAGTTCGGTATGTCTGGGCCCCAGAAAAGGCCGTTTAGACCCTCGAAAAGGCTCAAAAGTCTGGAAAAAACTACTTTTTCATGCAATTACAGCTCGATATTGTAAAGGGCAGTACGTCCATATGGTCTTCAGGTCCTAGACGCCCCACCAATGAGCTGCAATGATAGGGTGTTAGGCTCACACTAGCGAAGAAACGGTTGAAAAATAGAAGATTGTAATCATTCTAGAGAGGGAATTGATAGGGACTATCCACGCGGATGAGAACGAGCTCCGATTGAGCCGGTTTCAGTGGTGTTGGAAAGCCCTCGGGAAACTAGGCTACTAGGACTTCTAATTCTAGTGATATGGAAGAATTTACATCCGCGCACACACCCGAGCACACGTGCGGTATGTCTGGGCCACAGAAAAGGCCGTTTAGACCCTCAAAAAGGCTCAAAAGTCTGCAAAAACTACATCTTCGTGCAATTACACCTCGATATTGTAAAAGGTAGTACGTCCATATGGTCTGCAGGTCGTAGACGCCCCTCCAACGAGCGGCTACGATAGGGTGTTAGGCTCACACTAGAGAAGAAACAGTGGAAAAATAGAAGAGTATAATCATTCCAGAGAGGGAATTGATACGGACTATCAACGCGGATGAGAATGAGCTCCGATTGAGCCGGTTTTAGTGGCGTTGGAAAGCCCTCGGGAAACTAGGCTACCAGGACTTCTAATTCTAGCGATCTGGAAGAATTTACATATGCGCACACACCCGAGCACACGTGCGGTATGTCTGGGCCCCAGAAAAGGCCGTTTAGACCCTCAAAAAGGCTCAAATGTCTGGAAAAAATTACTTTTTTGTCCAAATACACCTCGATATTGTAAAGGGCAGTACGTGCATATGGTCTGCAGGTCGTAGATGCCCCACCAATGAGCGGCTACGATAGGGTGTTAGGCTCACCCTAGAGAAGAAACGGTGGAAAAATAGAAGAATATAATCATTCTAGAGAGGGAATTGATAGGGACTATCAACGCGGATGAGAACGAGCTACGATTGAGCCGGTTTCAGTGGCGTTGGAATGCCCTCAGGAAACTAGTCTACCAGGACTTCTAAATCTAGCGATCTGGAAGAATTTACATACGCGCACACACCCGAGCACACGTGCGGTATGTCTGGGCCCCAGAAAAGGCCGTTTAGACCCTCAAAAAGGCTCAAATGTCTGGAAAAAACTACTTTTTAGTCCAATTACACCTCGATATTGTAAAGGGCAGTGCGTCCATATGGTCTGCAGGTCGTAGACGCCCCACCAATGAGCGGCTACGATAGGGTGTTAGGCTCACACTAGAGAAGAAACGTTGGAAAAATAGAAGAATATAATCATTCTAGAGAGGGAATTGATAGGGACTATCAATGCCGATGAGAACGAGCTCCGATTGAGCCGGTTTCAGTGGCGTTGGAAAGATCTCAAGAAACTAGGCAACCAGGACTTCTAATTTTTGCGATCTGGATGAATGTACATACGCGCACACACCCGAGCACACGTGCGGTAAGTCTCGGCCCCAGAAAAAGCCGTTTAGACCCTCAGAAAGGCTCAAAAATCAGGAAAAAACTACTTTTTCATGCAATTACACCTCGATATTGTAAAGGGCAGTACCCAAATGGTCTTCAGGTCATAGAAGCCCCACCAATGAGCAGCTACAATAGGGTGTTATGCTCACACTAGAGAAGAAACGATGGAAAAAATAGAAGAATATAATCATTCTAGAGAGGGAATTGATAGGGACTATCAACGCGGATGAGAACGAGCTCCGATTGAGCCGGTTTCTGTGGCGTTGGAAAGCCCTCGGGAAACTAGACTACCAAGATTTCTAATTCTAGTGATCTAGAGGAATTTACATCCGCGCACACACCCGAGCACACGTGCGGTATGTCTGGGCCACAGAAAAGGCCGTTTAGACCCTCAAAAAGGCTCAAAAGTCTGGAAAAAACTACATTTTCGTGCAATTACACCTCGATATTGTAAAAGGTAGTACGTCCATATGGTCTGCAGGTCGTAGACGCCCCTCCAACGAGCGGCTACGATAGGGTGTTAGGCTCACACTAGAGAAGAAACAGTGGAAAAATAGAAGAGTATAATCATTCCAGAGAGGGAATTGATACGGACTATCAACGCGGATGAGAATGAGCTCCGATGGAGCCGGTTTCAGTGGCGTTCGAAATCCCTCGGGAAACTAGGCTACCAGGACTTCTAATTCTAGCAATCTGGAAGAATTTACATACGCGGACACACCCGACCACACGTGCGGTATGTTTGGGCCCCAGAAAAGGCCATTTAGACCCTCAAAAAGGCTCAAATGTCTGGAAAAAACTACTTTTTCGTCCAATTACACCTCGATATTGTAAAGGGCAGTACGTCCATATGGTCTGCAGGTCGTAGACGCCCCACCAATGAGCGGCTACGATAGGGTGTTAGGCTCACACTAGCAAAGAAACGGTGGAAAAATAGAAGAATATAATCATTCTAGAGAGGGAATTGATAGAGACTATGAACGCGGATGAGAACGAGCTCCGATTGAGCCGGTTTCAGTGGCGTTGGAAAGCCCTCGGGAAACTAGGCTACCAGGACTTCTAATTCTAGCGATCTGGAAGAATTTACATACGCGCATACACCTGAGCACACGTGCGGTATGTCTGGGCCCCAGAAAAGGCCGTTTGGACCCTCAAAAAGGCTCTAAAGTCTGGAAGAAAATCACTTTTTCGTGCAATTACACCTCGATATTGTAAAGGGCAGTACGTCCATATGGTCTGCAGGTCATAGACGCCCCACCAATAAGCAGGTATAACAGGGTGTTAGGCATACACTAGCGAAGAAACGGTGGAAAAGTAGAAGAATATAATCATTCTAGAGAGGGAATTGATTGGGACTATCAACGCGGATGAGAACGAGCTCCGATTGAGCCGGTTTCAGTGGCGTTGGAAAGCCCTCGGGAAACTAGGCTACCAGGACTTCTAATTCTTGCGGTCTGGAAGAATTTACATAGGAGCACACACCCGAGCACACGTGCGGTAAGTCTCGGCCCCAGAAAAAGGCCGTTTAAACCCTCAAAAAGGCTCAAAAGCCTGGAAAAAACTACTTTTTCTTGCAATTACACCTCGATATTGTAAAGGGCAGTACGTCCATATGGTCTGCAGGTCGTAGACGCCCCACCAATGAGCGGCTATGATAGGGTGTTAGGCTCACACTAGAGAAGAAACGGTGGAAAAATAGTAGAATATAATTGTTGACACCTGATTTTGGCACGATGCAAAATGCAGTAAAAGTGGACTCAAGCGAAAAGCTTGCCGGTTTTGAGTGCTTGCCGAAGACCCAAACAGAGGCAGGAGACGGCCCGGCAAGGAGGCGATCCGGCAAGGAGAAACTTTGAAGTTTGGGCCATTTCCATCCGATCTCATCTCGAAAGCCGAAATTGTGTTCGAAGTACTGGGATTTTGTATCCAGAACACTATTCGGCTGATTACGCCCTCAAGATGATCTCATATGAGAAAACTTTCTACATGAATTGTCTTCGTCTCGTCGAAACGGTCAGAATTGCTTTTGGGCACATTTTCATTCGAGGTCGTTTGCTGCCTCAAAAAGGGCCCGCAAGGTGCAGCCAGAAAGCTTGCCGCGTGAATAGTAAGCTTGCCGGGGAAGGCTTGCCGCGCGTGAATAGTAACCTTGCGGGTGAACAGTACGTTGCCGTGGAAAGCTTGCGGCGCGTGAACAGTAACCTTTGCCGGGTGAACAGTAACCTTGCCCGGGTGATAACCTTTTTGCCGGGTGAACAGTACTTGCCGGGGGAGGCTTGCCGCGCGTGAACAGTAACCTTTGCCGGGTGAACAGTACTTTGCCGGGGAAGGCTTTGCCGCGCGTGAACAGTACCTTGCCGGGGAAAGCTTGCCGCGCGTGAACAGTACCTTGCCGCGTGAACAGTACTTTGCCGGGGAAAGCTTGCCGCGCGTGAACAGTAACCTTGCCGAAACAGTACCTTGCCGGGGGAAAGCTTGTCGCGCGTGAACAGTAACTTGCCGGAGAAAAGCTTGCCGTGTGTGAACAGTAATCTTGCCGGGTGAACAGTACTCTTGCCGGTTGAACAGTACCTTGCCGGGGAAGGCTTGCCACGTGAACAGTAAAAACTGTCCGACGAGATGCTGAAGATGGGCTCAAATACTTATCTAGATGGCCTCAGATCAAAAAGTGTTCAACATGAAAGTTGTTCGTCTCGTCGAAACGGTCAACTTTACTTTTGGAGTCATCATCATCTGAGATAGTATACGGCCTGCAAAGTTATTACAGAACTCGGACAGTCAAGAAAACTGCATGATTGAATCCGACCCACAGTTAAAGATAGGCCCTAAAAGTCATAAAGATGGCCTTATAAGGAGAAGTGGCACGCGTTGTCATATGCAGATTGTCGAGGCGGACAAGTTTTATGTTGGACTCGTCTCCATCCGAGTTAGTACGCAACTTCTACGACCAAAACAAGGAGCAGGACAGAAGTCTGGGTCAGATTCAGACTAAATCCGAGTTAGACTGGAACCAGGACTCTAGGACGTAAATTGATGTAATTTTCTTGTAAGGAAAACCTAGATGAATCCTTTGCTTGTACGGGAAGTCCAGCCGCCTCTTATATATGTTGGGGGTGACGGCCGATTAAAGAACACACAATCGAACAAACACATCTACATCTTTTTACCCTACTTTTATCCTTCTCCCTTGTATCTTTCTTCTCGTTCTTCGTTCGTTCTTCTTGTTGCAGGACGGCGAACCTCGAGGCCCTAGGGGCGAGCGAATCGACCTAGGGCAGCCCATCGTCCATCCGTGACTCCTGACGGGTTCCATCCCGGAGAAGCGGTGCGTCGGGTCTACAAAAGCGTCCGCCGGTTTGCTTGCGTACCGCGCTGCCGGACGGACCTCCCACGGTGCGAGCTGCGGAGCATCTCCCTCGGCGCCGCGGGTACACGTGACGCGTTCGTGTGTCAACACACTTTTTGGCGACTCCGCTGGGGACGAAAGATCAAGAATCATCATCAACCATGTCAAATCTTCCCCAGCCCTCAGAAGTTAGCGCCGATAACATCATTAAGCCCGGTCTTGATGAGCTATCAGAGGAACATCGCCAGGCCTACGAAGCGCTCAAGAAAAAGCGTGAAGAGGCTTTTGAGGCGCTCAAGAAGAAGCGCGAGGAGGAGGATTTGGAGGCGTTTCTTTCAAGTTTCAAGAAGGACCGCCAAGGCAACGTCACTCCGATTGGAGAAATCAGGTTACCTCCTCCCATTGATGAACAAGATGAAATCACTGTGGGCAAAGTTTTTTCTCCTGAGCAACTGGCTGTGATTGAAAGTCTTGTTAGTAAGGGTAATGTGATGGCGTACAATTCTTTCGTGGCAAATACCAATGCTCAGAAAAATATGCCGCCGTCATCTAGTGGTAATGTTGGTGTATCCAGTAGCCCAGAAAAACCTAATCCAACTTTACCTATTTCATCGGCACCTCCCATGCAACAACATTACAATTTGCCGATGAATTTTTATCCTAGCCAAACCAATCAACTTGTGGCCGCACCTGCATACCCTAATCCTATTATGAGTGTGCCCAATTCGGCGTCTACGCCAAATTACTTTGTCACATCACCTATGAATACAAGCATGTTTGGTCTCCCGCCGAATTATGTTTCGGCGCCTACTCCACAAGTTGCATCACTAGCTAGTTCCCAAGTTGCTCCTATGTCATTGCCACAAGCATCTTCATCTACCTCGGATCCAATTTTAGCCAAATTAAGGGAGGATTTGCATAAGATGTTTCAAGAAACTTTCGGAAACGAGCCGAAAGTAAAGTGTCGTATGTATCAAAAGCCTTATCCTTAGCACTTCGACGCAGTTTTGTACCCTCCAGGTTATAAGGTTCCTGATTTTGTCAAATTTAGTGGAGAGGGCACAAAAACAACTTGGGAGCATGTGAGTCAGTATCTAGCACAGTTGGGTGAAGCAAGTTCCATAGAAGAATTGAAAGTGCGGTTATTTCCCTTATCTTTAACTGGCACCGCATTTTCATGGTTTGCTGCTTTGCCACCTGGCTCAATTCTCTTATGGTCGCAACTAGAGCAAAAGTTTCATGATCATTTTTATAGTGGCGACAATGAGCTTAAGTTATCACATCTTACATCGGTTAGGCAAAAGCATGATGAATCGGTCACTGATTATGTCAAAAGATTTAGAGATATAAAAAACCGATGCTATAGCTTAGTGATAACCGAAAGAGACTTGGCAGATCTTGTCCTTAATGGTTTGAAAACTCACATTAAGGAGAGGCTAGAAAGTTATGAATTTTTAAATATTAACCAAGTCTTGCAGAAAGCTTTGGCTCAAGAAAGCCGAAGTAAAGAAATCCATAGGTCAACAACCGATCGTCCTAGAATGCATATGCTTGATTATAATGATGAATATTCGGACGATGAGGTTGATGTCTGTACCACTGAATTTGTTTGGTCCTCAAAGGCCAAACCCTATGCATGCAATGCTCTTAAGCCGATTCGTAAGAATCGTGATGAGGAGATGAAATTTACTTTTGATATATCCAAGTGTGATAGAATATTTGATGCTCTCTTGCAAGAAAAGATGATTAGAATATCACACACCATACCGCCGTTTGAGGAGCTGAAACGGCGTGCTTATTGCAAATATCATAATTCATTTTCTCATGCTACTAATGATTGCAATGTTTTTCGGAGACAGATACAATCGGCCATTAATGACGGACGATTGAGTTTTTCTGAGATGCAAGTTGATAGACAGCCCTTCCCAATGAATACCATGACTTTGGAGGGTAAGAAAATGTTAATTCGGCCTAACATAGCCGAATCAGCTAATAAAGACAATATTGTCATTGGTGAGCCCAGGAAGAACAAAGATGGCGACAAGATCTTGGGGAGGCAAGTCGTGCTTGAGAAGCAATCCGATGGTGGAGAGGTAATCAAGATCACTATAAAAAATCCTGCACTCGGGGGGCAACCGCAAGTACAAGAGGATACTCATATTGAATTTATCAAGCCCAAGAATTCAGAAGTTGACAAGTGTAAAAGGAGTGAAGCTAAGCACAAGCGAATCAAGCCAACTTTTGATATGTTGCTATCTAAATATGCAAGTCAAGCAGCCGGTTCTAGCTCCAATCGGCCATCATATTCAAAACATTCAAGATCACCTCCGAAGCAAGAGTTTCGACACTATGCAAGGCCATATGGGTCATGGGCACCGGCACCATGGATGTCGCCACCCCCCTATGCGCCATATTACATGGGAGACTTCAATGGAGGATGGGGGCAGCCCCCAATGGCTCCTTATGCTTTTCATATGGGGTGGACAACACCTAGAAGGCCTGCTCACAAAATGCTGTATTATCCTACACAAGGCCGTTCAAGCCATGGTGCTAATCGGCCAACAAAAAATTCTCCAAGCAAAGCAGAATCTAGGGATCCCAAGTATATTCAACCTAAGTGGTGCCCTACCGGTCTGACCAAGGCGCAAAAAAGGAGATTGCAATGCATGAGGAGTCGCGAGAAGACGACACATAAAGTAGAGGAGCAAAAGGACGAATTGTTCAATAAAATTCGGTCCGCGGCACCCACAAAACAAGTGTGGAGACCTAAACAAAAAGGAAACGCAGATGCCTCTACACTAGCTACAACAGCACCTACGCCACCAAAAAAGGATGATGCAGCCCCTGTTACATCGTCCACGCCACCTGAAACATCCCCTTTGATTGAAGAAACTTTAAGTCCAATATACACATTGGGAGATGAAGATGAGATGGAGGATTTTGAATCTACGCCGGTTCGGGATGGTGGCAATCGACTTCAAGATATATACTTGTCATCCTAAACACAAACATGACCGATGTATGATTATCGCCCTAAGAATATAAATGGCCGATGGAGTGTTGACATCGTCCTTAGAACCAATGTGGTGCAAATTATTTTTCGGCACACAAGTTTTGCCGAAAAACAGGGGGGCATGTGTTGACACCTGATTTTGGCACGATGCAAAATGCAGTAAAAGTGGACTCAAGCGAAAAGCTTGCCGGTTTTGAGTGCTTGCCGAAGACCCAAACAGAGGCAGGAGACGGCCCGGCAAGGAGGCGATCCGGCAAGGAGAAACTTTGAAGTTTGGGCCATTTCTATCCGATCTCATCTCGAAAGCCGAAATTGTGTTCGAAGTACTGGGATTTTGTATCCAGAACACTATTCGGCTGATTACGCCCTCAAGATGATCTCATATGAGAAAACTTTCTACATGAATTGTCTTCGTCTCGTCGAAACGGTCAGAATTGCTTTTGGGCACATTTTCATTCGAGGTCGTTTGCTGCCTCAAAAAGGGCCCGCAAGGTGCAGCCAGAAAGCTTGCCGCGTGAATAGTAAGCTTGCCGGGGAAGGCTTGCCGCGCGTGAACAGTAACCTTGTGGGTGAACAGTGCGTTGCCGGGGAAAGCTTGCCGCGCGTGAACAGTAACCTTTCCGGGTGAACAGTAACCTTTGCCCGGGTGATAACCTTTTTGCCGGGTGAACAGTACTTGCCGGGGGAGGCTTGCCGCGCGTGAACAGTAACCTTTTGCCGGGTGAACAGTACTTTGCCGGGGAAGGCTTTGCCGCGCGTGAACAGTACCTTGCCGGGGAAAGCTTGCCGCGCGTGAACAGTACCTTGCCGCTTGAACAGTGCTTCGCCGGGGAAAGCTTGCCGCGCGTGAACAGTAACCTTGCCGGGTGAACAGTACCTTGCCGGGGGAAAGCTTGTCGCGTGTGAACAGTAACTTGCCGGAGAAAAGCTTGCCGCGTGTGAACAGTAATCTTGCCGGGTGAACAGTACTCTTGCCGGGTGAACAGTACCTTGCCGGGGAAGGCTTGCCGCGTGAACAGTAAAAACTGTCCGACGAGATGCTGAAGATGGGCTCAAATACTTATCTAGATGGCCTCAGATCAAAAAGTGTTCAACATGAAAGTTGTTCGTCTCGTCGAAACGGTCAACTTTACTTTTGGAGTCATCATCATCTGAGATAGTATACGGCCTGCAAAGTTATTACAGAACTCGGACAGTCAAGAAAACTGCATGATTGAATCAGACCCACAGTTAAAGATAGGCCCTAAAAGTCATAAAGATGGCCTTAGAAGGAGAAGTGGCCCGCGCTGTCATATGCAGATTGTCGAGGCGGACAAGTTTGATGTTGGACTCGTCTCCATCCGAGTTAGTACGCAACTTCTACGACCAAAACAAGGAGCAGGACAGAAGTCTGGGTCAGATTCAGACTAAATCCGAGTTAGACTGGAACCAGGACTCTAGGACGTAAATTGATGTAATTTTCTTGTAAGGAAAACCTAGATGAATCCTTTGCTTGTACGGGAAGTCCAGCCGCCTCTTATATATGTTGGGGGTGACGGCCGATTAAAGAACACACAATCGAACAAACACATCTACATCTTTTTACCCTACTTTTATCCTTCTCCCTTGTATCTTTCTTCTCGTTCTTCGTTCGTTCTTCTTGTTGCAGGACGGCGAACCTCAAGGCCCTAGGGCCGAGCGAATCGACCTAGGGCAACCCATCGTCCATCCGTGACATCTGACGGGTTCCATCCCGGAGAAGCGGTGCGTCGGGTCTACAAAAGCGTCCGCCGGTTTGCTTGCGTACCGCGCTGCCGGACGGACCTCCAACGGTGCGAGCTGCGGAGCATCTCCCTCGGCGCCGCGGGTACGCGTGACGCGTTCGTGTGTCAACAATAATCATTCTAGAGAGGGAATTGATAGGGACTATCAACGCGGATGAGAACGAGCTCCGATTGAGCCGGTTTCAGTGGCGTTGGAAAGCCCTCGGGAAACTAGGCTACCAAGATTTCTAATTCTAGCGATCTAGAAGAATTTACATACGTGCACACACCCTAGCACACGTGCGGTAAGTCTCGGCCCCAGAAAAGGCCGTTTGGACCCTCAAAAAGGCTCTAAAGTCTGGAAAAAAACTACTTTTTCGTGCAATTACACCTCGATATTGTAAAGGGCAGTACGTCCATATGGTCTGCAGGTCGTAGACGCCCCACCAATGAGCAGGTACGAGAGGGTGTTAGGCTCACACTAGCGAAGAAACAGTGGAAAAATAGAAGAATATAATCATTCTAGAGAGGGAATTGATAGGGACTATCAACGCGGATGAGAACGAGCTCTGATTAAGCCGGTTTCAGTGGCGTTGGAAAGCCCTCGGGAAACTAGGCTACCAGGACTTCTAATTCTAGCGATCTGGAAGAATTTACATACGCGCACACACCCGACCACACGTGCGGTATGTTTGGGCCCCAGAAAAGGCCGTTTAGACCCTCAAAAAGGCTCAAATGTCTGGAAAAAACTACTTTTTCGTCCAATTACACCTCGATATTGTAAAGGGCAGTACGTCCATATGGTCTGCAGGTCGTAGACACCCCACCAATGAGCGGCTACGATAGGGTGTTAGGCTCACACTAGCAAAGAAAGGGTGGAAAAATAGAAGAATATAATCATTCTAGAGAGGGAATTGATAGAGACTATCAACGCGGATGAGAGCGAGCTCCGATTGAGCCGGTTTCAGTGGCGTTGGAAAGCCCTCGGGAAACTAGGCTACCAGGACTTCTAATTCTAGCGATCTGGAAGAATTTACAAACGCGCATACACCTGAGCACACGTGCGGTATGTCTGGGCCCCAGAAAAGGTCGTTTGGACCCTAAAAAAGGCTCTAAAGTCCGGAAGAAAACCACTTTTTCGTGCAATTACACCTCGATATTGTAAAGGGCAGTACGTCCATATGGTCTGCAGGTCGTAGATGCCCCACCACTGAGCAGGTATGACAGGGTGTTAGGCATACACTAGCGAAGAAACAGTGGAAAAGTAGAAGAATATAATCATTCTAGAGAGGGAATTGATAGGGACTATCAACGCGGATGAGAACGAGCTCCGATTGAGCCGGTTTCAGTGGCGTTGGAAAGCCCTCGGGAAACTAGGCTACCAGGACTTCTAATTCTAGCGATCTGGAAGAATTTACATAGGAGCACACACCCGAGCACACATGCGGTATGTTTGGGCCCCAGAAAAAGGCCGTTTAGCCCTCGAAAAGGCTCAAAAGCCTGGAAAAAACTACTTTTTCTTGCAATTACACCTCGATATTGTAAAGGGCAGTACGTCCATATGGTCTGCAGGTCGTAGACGCCCCACTAATGAGCGGCTATGATAGGGTGTTAGGCTCACACTAGAGAAGAAACGGTGGAAAAATAGTAGAATATAATCATTCTAGTGAGGGAATTGATAGGGACTATCAACGCGGATGAGAACGAGCTCCGATTGAGCCGGTTTCAGTGGCGTTGGAAAGCCCTCGGGAAACTAGGCTACCAAGATTTCTAATTCTAGCGATCTAGAAGAATTTACATACGTGCACACACCCTAGCACACGTGCGGTAAGTCTCGGCCCCAGAAAAGGCCGTTTGGACCCACAAAAAGGCTCTAAAGTCTGGAAAAAAACTACTTTTTCGTGCAATTACACCTCGATATTGTAAAGGGCAGTACATCCATATGGTCTACAGGTCGTAGACGCCCCACCAATGAGCAGGTATGACAGGGTGTTAGCCTCACACTAGCGAAGAAACAGTGGAAAAATAGAAGAATATAATCATTCTAGAGAGGGAATTGATAGGGACTATCAACGCCGATGAAAACGAGATCCGATTGAGCCGGTTTCAGTGGCGTTGGAAAGCCCTCAGGAAACTAGGCTACCAAGACTTCTAATTCTAGCGATCTGGAAGAATTTACATACGCGCACACACCCGACTACACGTGCGGTATGTTTGGGCCCTAGAAAAAGGCCGTTTAGACCCTCAAAAAGGCTCAAAAGTCTGGAAAAACCTAATTTTTCGTCCAATTACACCTCAATATTGTAAAGGGCAGTACGTCCATATGGTCTGCAGGTCGTAGACGCCCCACCAATGAGCGGCTACGATAGGGTGTTAGGCTCACACTAGAGAAGAAACGGTGGAAAAATAGAAGAATATAATCATTCTAGATAGGGAATTGATAGGGACTATCAACGCGGATGAGAACGAGCTCCGATTGAGCGGTTTCAGTGGCGTTGGAAAGCCCTCGGGAAACTAGGCTACCAGAACTTCTAATTCTAGCGATCTGGAAGAATTTACATACGCGCACACACCCGAGCACACGTGCGGTATGTCTGGGCCCCAAAAAAGGCCGTTTAGACCCTCAAAAATGCTCAAAAGCCTGGAAAAAACTACTTATTCATGCAATTACAGCTCGATATTGTAAAGGGCAGTACGTCCATATGGTCCTCAGGTCCTAGATGCCCCACCAATGAGCTGCAATGATAGGGTGGTAGGCTCACACTAGCGATGAAACGGTGGAAAAATAGAAGATTATAATCATTCTAGAGAGGGAATTGATAGGGACTATCAACGCGGATGAGAACGAGCTCCGATTGAGCCGGTTTCAGTGGAGTTGGAAAGCCCTCGGGAAACAAGGCTACCAGGATTTCTAATTCTTGCAATCTAGAAGAATTTACATACGCGCACACACCCTAGCACACGTGCGGTAAGTCTCGGCCCCAGAAAAGGCAGTTTGGACCCTCAAAAAGGCTCTAAAGTCTGGAAAAAAACTACTTTTTCATGCAATTACACCTCGATATTGTAAAGGGCAGTACGTCCATATGGTCTGCAGGTCGTAGACGCCCCACCAATGAGTAGGTACGACAGGGTGTTAGGCTCACACTAGCGAAGAAACGGTGGAAAAATAGAAGAATATAATCATTCTAGAGAGGGAATTGATAGGGACTATCAACGCGGATGAGAACGAGCTCCGATTGAGCCGGTTTCAGTGGCGTTGGAAAGCCCTCGGGAAACTAGGCTACCAGGATTTCTAATTCTAGCGATCTGGAAGAATTTACATAGGCGCACACACCCGAGCACACGGGCGGTATGTCTCGGCCCCAGAAAAGGCCGTTTGGACCCTCAAAAAGGCTCAAAAGTCTGGAAAAAAACTACTTTTTCGTGCAATTACACCTCGATATTGTAAAGGGCAGTACGTCCATATGGTCTGCAGGTCGTAGACGCCCCACCAATGAGTAGGTACGACAGAGTGTTAGGCGCACACTAGCAAAGAAACGGTGGAAAAATAGAAGAATATAATCATTCTAGAGAGGGAATTGATAGGGACTATCAACGCGGATGAGAACGAGCTCCGATTGAGCCGGTTTCAGTGGCGTTGGAAAGCCCTCGGGAAACTAGGCTACCAGGACTTCCAATTCTAGCGATCTAGAAGAATTTACATACGCGCACACACCCGACCACACGTGCGGTATGTTTGGGCCCCAGAAAAGGCCGTTTAGACCCTCAAAAAGGCTCAAATGTCCGGAAAAAACTACTCTTTCGTCCAATTACACCTCGATATTGTAAAGGGCAGTACGTCCATATGGTCTGCAGGTCATAGACGCCCCACCAATGAGCAGGTACGATAGGGTGTTAGGCTCACACTAGCAAAGAAACGGTGGAAAAATAGAAGAATATAATCATTCTAGAGAGGGAATTGATAGAGACTATCAACGCGGATGAGAACGAGCTCCGATTGAGCTGGTTTCAGTGGTGTTGGAAAGCCCTCGAGAAACTAGGCTACCAAGACTACTAATTCTAGCGATCTGGAAGAATTTACATACGCACACACACCCGAGCACACGTGCGGTATGTCTTGGCCCCAGAAAAGGCCGTTTGGACCCTCAAAAAGGTTCTAAAGTCTGGAAAAAAACTACTTTTTCGTGCAATTACACCTCGATATTGTAAAGGGCAGTACGTCCATATGGTCTGCAGGTCGTAGACGCCCCACCAATGAGTAGGGACGACAGAGTGTTAGGCTCACACTAGCGAAGAAACGGTGGAAAAATAGAAGAACATAATCATTCTAGAGAGGGAATTGATAGGGACTATCAACGCGGATGAGAACGAGCTCCGATTGAGCCGGTTTCAGTGGCGTTGGAAAGCCCTCGGGAAACTAGGCTACCAGGACTTCTAATTCTAGCGATCTGG
Source organism: Elymus sibiricus (assembly GCA_039707655.1). NCBI lineage: Eukaryota > Viridiplantae > Streptophyta > Magnoliopsida > Poales > Poaceae > Elymus > Elymus sibiricus. Next base: position 39,285,968 of record CM077674.1, read on the forward strand.
AAGAATTTACATAGGCGCACACACCCGAGCACACGTGCGGTATGTTTGGGCCCCAGAAAAAGGCCGTTTAGACCCTCAAAAAGGCTCAAAAGTCTGGAAAAAACTACTTTTTTGTGCAATTACACCTCGATATTGTAAAGGGCAGTACGTCCATATGGTCTGCAGGTCGTAGACGCCCCACCAATGAGTGGCTACGATAGGGTGTTAGGCTCACACTGGCGAAGAAACGGTGGAAAAATAGTAGAATATAATCATTCTAGAGAGGGAATTGATAGGGACTATCAACGCGGATGAGAACGAGCTCCGATTGAGCCGGTTTCAGTGGCGTTGGAAAGCCCTCGGGAAACTAGGCTACCAAGATTTCTAATTCTAGCGATCTAGAAGAATTTACATACGTGCACACAACCTAGCACACGTGCGGTATGTTTGGGCCCCAGAAAAAGGCCGTTTAGACCCTCAAAAAGGCTCAAAAGTCTGGAAAAAACTACTTTTTCGTGCAATTACACCTCGATATTGTAAAGGGCAGTACGTCCATATGGTCTGCAGGTCGTAGACGCCCCACCAATGAGCAGCTACGATAGGGTGTTAGGCTCACACTAGAGAAGAAACGGTGGAAAAATAGTAGAATATAATCATTCTAGAGAGGGAATTGATAGGGACTATCAACGCGGATGAGAACGAGCTCCGGTTGAGCCGGTTTCAGTGGCGTTGGAAAGCCCTCGGGAAACTAGCCTACCAAGATTTCTAATTCTAGCGATCTAGAGTAATTTACATATGTGCACACACCCTAGCACACGTGCGGTAAGTCTCGGCCCCAGAAAAGGCCGTTTGGACCCTCAAAAAGGCTCTAAATTCTGGAAAAAAACTACTTTTTCGTGCAATTACACCTCGATATTGTAAAGGGCAGTACGTCCATATGGTCTGCAGGTCGTAGACGCCCCACCAATGAGCAGGTACGACAAGGCGTTAGGCTCACACTAGCGAAGAAACAGGGGAAAAATAGAAGAATATAATCATTCTAGAGAGGGAATTGATAGGGACTATCAACGCGGATGAGAACGAGCTCCGATTGAGCCGGTTTCAGTGGCGTTGGAAAGCCCTCGGGAAACTAGGCTACCAGGACTTCTAATTCTAGCGATCTGGAAGAATTTACATACGCGCACACACCCGACCACACGTGGGGTATGTTTGGGCCCCAGAAAAGGCCGTTTCGACCCTCAAAAAGGCTCAAATGTCTGGAAAAAACTACTTTTTCGTCCAATTACACCTCGATATTGTAAAGGGCAGTACGTCCATATGGTCTGTAGGTCGTAGACGCCCCACCAATGAGCGGCTACGATAGGGTGTTAGGCTCACACTAGCAAAGAAACGGTGGAAAAATAGAAGAATATAATCATTCTAGAGAGGGAATTGATAGAGACTATCAACGCGGATGAGAACGAGCTCCGATTGAGCCGGTTTCAGTGGCGTTGGAAAGCCCTCAGGAAACTAGGCTACCAGGACTTCTAATTCTAGCGATTTGGAAGAATTTACATATGCGCACACACCCGAGCACACGTGCGGTATGTCTGGGCCCCAGAAAAGGCCGTTTAGAACCTCAAAAAGGCTCAAAAGTCTGGAAAAAAATACTTTTTCATGCAATTACAGCTCGATATTGTAAAGGGCAGTACGTCCATATGGTCTTCAGGTCCTAGACGCCCCAACAATGAGCTGCAATGATAGGGTGTTAGGCTCACACTAGCGAAGAAACGGTCGAAAAATAGAAGATTATAATCATTCTAGAGAGGGAATTGATAGGGACTATCAACGCGGATGAGAACGCGCTCCGATTGAGCCGGTTTCAGTGGCGTTGGAAAGCCCTCGGGAAACAAGGCTACCAGGATTTCTAATTCTAGCAATCTAGAAGAATTTATATATGTGCACACACCCTAGCACACGTGCGTTAAGTCTCAGCCCCAGAAAAGGCCGTTTGGACCATCAAAAAGGCTCTAAAGTCTGGAAAAAAACTACTTTTTCATGCAATTACAGCTCGATTGTAAAGGGCAGTACGTCCATATGGTCTTCAGGTCCTAGACGCCCCAACAATGAGCTGCAATGATAGGGTGTTAGGCTCACACTAGCGAAGAAACGGTCGAAAAATAGAAGAATATAATCATTCTAGAGAGGGAATTGATAGGGATTATCAACGCGGATGAGAACGAGCTCCGATTGAGCTGGTTTCAGTGGCAATGGAAAGCCCTCGGGAAACTAGGCTACCAGGACTTCTAATTCTAGCGATCTGGAAGAATTTACATACGCGCACACACCCGACCACACGTGGGGTATGTTTGGGCCCCAGAAAAGGCCGTTTCGACCCTCAAAAAGGCTCAAATGTCTGGAAAAAACTACTTTTTCGTCCAATTACACCTCGATATTGTAAAGGGCAGTACGTCCATATGGTCTGTAGGTCGTAGACGCCCCACCAATGAGCGGCTACGATAGGGTGTTAGGCTCACACTAGCAAAGAAACGGTGGAAAAATAGAAGAATATAATCATTCTAGAGAGGGAATTGATAGAGACTATCAACGCGGATGAGAACGAGCTCCGATTGAGCCGGTTTCAGTGGCGTTGGAAAGCCCTCGGGAAACTAGGCTACCAGGACTTCTAATTCTAGCGATTTGGAAGAATTTACATATGCGCACACACCCGAGCACACGTGCGGTATGTCTGGGCCCCAGAAAAGGCCGTTTAGAACCTCAAAAAGGCTCAAAAGTCTGGAAAAAAATACTTTTTCATGCAATTACAGCTCGATATTGTAAAGGGCAGTACGTCCATATGGTCTTCAGGTCCTAGACGCCCCAACAATGAGCTGCAATGATAGGGTGTTAGGCTCACACTAGCGAAGAAACGGTCGCAAAATAGAAGATTATAATCATTCTAGAGAGGGAATTGATAGGGACTATCAACGCGGATGAGAACGCGCTCCGATTGAGCCGGTTTCAGTGGCGTTGGAAAGCCCTCGGGAAACAAGGCTACCAGGATTTCTAATTCTAGCAATCTAGAAGAATTTATATATGTGCACACACCCTAGCACACGTGCGGTAAGTCTCAGCCCCAGAAAAGGCCGTTTGGACCATCAAAAAGGCTCTAAAGTCTGGAAAAAAACTACTTTTTCATGCAATTACAGCTCGATATTGTAAAGGGCAGTACGTCCATATGGTCTTCAGGTCCTAGACGCCCCAACAATGAGCTGCAATGATACTGTGTTAGGCTCACACTAGCGAAGAAACGGTCGAAAAATAGAAGAATATAATCATTCTAGAGAGGGAATTGATAGGGATTATCAACGCGGATGAGAACGAGCTCCGATTGAGCTGGTTTCAGTGGCGTTGGAAAGCCCTCGGGAAACTAGGCTACCAGGAATTCTAATTCTAGCGATCTGGAAGAATTTACATAGGCGCACACACCCGAGCGCACGTGCGGTATGTTTGGGCCCCAGAAAAAGGCCGTTTAGACCCTCAAAAAGGCTCAAAAGTCTGGAAAAAACTACTTTTTCGTGCAATTACACCTCGATATAGTAAAGGGCAGTACGTCCATATGGTCTGCAGTTCATAGACGCCCCACCAATGAGCGGCTACGATAGGTTGTTAGGCTCACACTAGAGAAGAAACGGTGGAAAAATAGTAGAATATAATCATTCTAGAGAGGGAATTGATAGGGACTATCAACGCGGATGAGAACGAGCTCCGATTGAGCCGGTTTCAGTGGCCTTGGAAAGCCCTCAGGAAACTAGGCTACTACAACTTCTAATTCTAGCGATCTAGAAGAATTTACATGCGCACACACACCCTAGCACACGTGCGGTAAGTCTCGGCCCCAGAAAAGGCCGTTTGGACCCTCAAAAAGGCTCTAAAGTCTGGAAAAAACTACTTTTTCATGCAATTACACCTCGATATTGTAAAGGGCAGTACGTGCATATGGTCTGCAGGTCGTAGACGCCCTACCAATGAGCGGCTACGATAGGGTGTTAGGCTCACACCAGAGAAGAAACGGTGGAAAAATAGAAGAATATAATCATTCTAGAGAGGGAATTGATAGGGACTATCAACGCGGATGAGAACGAGCTCCGATTGAGCCGGTTTCAGTGGCGTTGGAAATCCCTCAGGAAACTAGGCTACCAGGACTTCTAATTTTTGCGATCTGGAACAATTTACATACGCGCACACACCCGAGCACACGTGCGGTAAGTCTCGGCCCCAGAAAAGGCCGTTTAGACCATCAAAAAGGCTCAAAAGTCTAGAAAAAACTACTTTTTCGTGCAATTACACCTCGATATTGTAAAAGGCAGTATGTCCATATGGTCTGCAGGTCGTAGACGCCCCACCAATGAGCAGCTATGATAGGGTGTTAGGCTCACACTAGAGAAGAAACGGTAAAAAAATAGAAGAATATAATCATTCTAGAGAGGGAATTGATAGGGACTATCAACGCGGATGAGAACGAGCTCCGATTGAGCCGGTTTCAGTGGCGTTGGAAAGATCTCAAGAAGCTAGGCAACCAGGACTTCTAATTTTTGCGATCTGGATGAATTTACATACGCGCACACACCCGAGCACACGTGCGGTAAGTCTCGGCCCCAGAAAAAGCCGTTGAGACCCTCAAAAAGGCTCAAAAATCGGGAAAAAACTACTTTTTCGTGCAATTACACCTCGATATTGTAAAGGGCAGTACGTCCAAATGGTCTTCAGGTCATAGACACCCCCACCAATGAGCAGCTACAATAGGGTGTTAGGCTCACACTAGAGAAGAAATGGTGGAAAAATAGAAGAATATAATCATTCTAGAGAGGGAATTGATAGGGACTATCAACGCGGATGAGAACGAGCTCCGATTGAGCCGGTTTCAGTGGCGTTGGAAAGCCCTCGGGAAACTAGGCTACCAGGACTTCTATTTCTAGCGATCTGGAAGAATTTACATACGCGCACACACCCGAGCACATGTACGGTAAGTCTTGGCCCCTGAAAAGGCCGTTTAGACCGTAAAAAAGGCTCAAAAGTCTGGAAAAAACTCCTTTTTTTCGTGCAATTACACCTCGATATTGTAAAGGGCAGTACGTCCATATGGTCTGCAGGTCGTAGACGCCCCACCAATGAGCGGCTATGATAGGGTGTTAGGCTCACACTAGAGAAGGAATGGTGGAAAAATATAAGAATATAATCATTCTAGAGAGGGAATTGATAGGGACTATCAACGCGGATGAGAACGAGCTCCGATTGAGCCGGTTTCAGTGGCGTTGGAAAACCCTCGGGAAACTAGGCTACCAGGACTTCTAATTCTAGCGATCTGGAAGAATTTGCGTATGCGCACACACCCGAGCACACATGCGGTATGTCTTGGCTCCAGAAAAGGCCGTTTAGACCCTCGAAAAGGCTCAAAAGTCTGGAAAAAACTACTTTTTCGTGCAATTAAACCTTGATATTGTAAAGGGCAGTACGTCCATATGGTCTACAGGTCATAGATGCCCCACCAATGAGTAGCTTCGATAGGGTGTTAGGCTCACACTAGAGAAGAAACGGTGGAAAAATAGAAGAATATAATCATTCTAGAGAGGGAATTGATAGGGACTATCAACGCGGATGAGAACAAGCTCCGATTGAGCCGGTTTGAGCGGCGTTGGAAAGCTCTCTGGAAACTAGGCTACCAGGACTTGTAATTTTTGCGATCTGGATGAATTTACATACGCGTACACACCCGAGCACATGTGCGGTAAGTCTCGGCTCCAGAAAACGCCGTTTAGACCCTCAAAAAGGTTCAAAAGTCTGGAAAAAACTACTTTTTCGTGCAATTACACCTCGATATTGTAAAAGGCAGTACGTCCATATGGTCCGCAGGTCGTAGACGCCCCACCAATGAGCGGCTACGATAGCGTGTTAGGCTCACACTAGAGAAGACACGGTGCAAAAATAGAAGAATATAATCATTCTGGAGTGGGAATTGATAGGGACTATTAACGCGGATGAGAACGAGCTCCGATTGAGCCGGTTTCAGTGGCGTTGGAAAGCTCTCAGGAAACTAGGCACCATGACTTCTAATTTGTGCGATCTGGACGAATTTACATACGCGCACACACCCGAGCACACGTGCGGTAAGTCTCGGCCCCAGAAAAAGCCGTTTAGACCCTCAAAAAGGCTCAAAAATCAGGAAAAAAACTACTTTTTCGTGCAATTACACCTCGATATTGTAAAGGGCAGTATGTCCAAATGGTCTTCAGGTCGTAGACGCCCCACCAATGAGCAGCTACAATAGGGTGTTAGGCTCACACTAGAGAAGAAACGGTGGAAAAATAGAAGAATATAATCATTCTAGAGAGGGAATTGATAGGGACTATCAACGCGGATGAGAACGAGCTCCGATTGAGCCGGTTTCAGTGGCGGTGGAAAGCCCTCGGGAAACTAGGCTACCAGGACTTCTATTTCTAGCGATCTGGAAGAATTTACATACGCGCACACACCCGAGCACATGTGCGGTAAGTCTTGGCCCCAAAAAAGGCCGTTTAGACCCTCAAAAAGGCTCAAAAGTCTGGAAAAAACTCCTTTTTTCATTCAATTACACCTCGATATTGTAAAGGGCAGTCCGTCCATATGGTCTGCAGGTCGTAGACGCCCCACCAATGAGCGGCTATGATAGGGTGTTAGGCTCACACTAGAGAAGGAATGGTGGAAAAATATAAGAATATAATCATTCTAGAGAGGGAAATGATAGGGACTATCAACGCGGATGAGAACGAGCTCCGATTGAGCCGGTTTCAGTGGCGTTGGAAAACCCTCGGGAAACTAGGCTACCAGGACTTCTAATTCTAGCGATCTGGAAGAATTTGCGTATGCGCACACACCCGAGCACACATGCGGTATGTCTTGGCCCCAGAAAAGGCCGTTTAGACCCTCAAAAGGGCTCAAAAGTCTGGAAAAAACTTCTTTTTCATGCAATTACACCTTGATATTGTAAAGGGCAGTACGTCCATATGGTCTGCAGGTCATAGATGCCCCACCAATGAGCAGCTTCGATAGGGTGTTAGGCTCACACTAGAGAAGGAACGGTGGAAAAATAGAAGAATATAATCATTCTAGAGAGGGAATTGATAGGGACTATCAACGCGGATGAGACCGAGCTCCGATTGAGCCGGTTTCAGCGGCGTTGGAAACCTCTCTAGAAACTAGGCTACCAGGACTTCTAATTTTTGCGATCTGGATGAATTTACATACGCGCACACACCCGAGCACACGTGCGGTAAGTCTCGGCCCCAGAAAAGGCCGTTTAGACCCTCAAAAAGGATCAAAAGTCCGGAAAAAACTACTTTTTCGTGCAATTACACCTCGATATTGTAAAAGGCAGTACGTCCATATGGTCTGCAGGTCGTAGACGCCCCACCAATGAGCGGCTACGATAGCGTGTTAGTCTCACACTAGAGAAGACATGGTGCAAAAATAGAAAAATATAATCATTCTAGAGTGGGAATTGATAGGGACTATTAACACGGATGAGAACGAGCTCCGATTGAGCAGGTTTCAGTGGCGTTGGAATGCTCTCAGGAAACTAGGCAACTAGGACTTCTAATTTGTGTGATCTGGATTAATTTACATACGCGCACACACCCAAGCACACGTGCGGTAAGTCTTGGCCCCAGAAAAAGCCGTTTAGACCCTCGAAAAGGCTCGAAAATCAGGAAAAAACTACTTTTTCCTGCAATTACACCTCGATATTGTAAAGGGCAGTACGTCCAAATGGTCATCAGGTCGTAGACGCCCCACCAATGAGCAGCTACAATAGGGTGTTAGGCTCACACTAGAGAAGAAACGGTGGAAAAATAGAAGAATATAATCATTCTAGAGAGGGAATTGATTGGGACTATCTACGCGGATGAGAACGAGCTCCGATTGAGCCGGTTTCAGTGGCGTTGGAAAGCCCTCGAGAAACTAGGCTACCAGGACATCTATTTCTAGCGATCTGGAAGAATTTACATACGCGCACAGACCCGAGCACATGTGCGGTAAGGCTTGGCCCCAGAAAAGGCCGTTTAGACCCTCAAAAAGGCTCAAAAGTCTGGAAAAAACTCCTTTTTCGTGCAATTACACCTCGATATTGTAAAGGGCAGTACATCCATGTGGTCTACAGGTCGTAGACGCCCCACCAATGAGCAGCTATGATAGGGTGTTAGGCTCACACTAGAGAAGAAACGATGGAAAAATATAAGAATATAATCATTCTAGAGAGGGAATTGATAGGGACTATCAACGCGGATGAGAACGAGCTCCGATTGAGCCGGTTTCAGCGGCGTTGGAAAACCCTCGGGAAACTAGGCTACCAGGACTTCTAATTCTAGGGATCTGGAAGAATTTGCGTATGCGCACACACCCGAGCACACATGCGGTATGTCTTGGCCCCAGAAAAAGCCGTTTAGACCCTCAAAAAGGCTCAAAATTCTGGAAAAAACTACTTTTTCATGCAATTACACCTTTATATTGTAAAGGGTAGTACGTCCATATGGTCTGCAGGTCATAGATGCCCCACCAATGAGCGGCTTCGATAGGGTGTTATTCTCACACTAGAGAAGAAACGGTGGAAAAATAGAAGAATATAATCATTCTAGAGAGGGAATTGATAGGGACTATCAACGCGGATTAGAACGAGCTCCGATTGAGCCGGTTTCAGCGGCGTTGGAAAGCTCTCTGGAAACTAGGCTACCAGGACTTCTAATTCTAACGATCTAGAAGAATTTACGTACGCGCACACACCCTAGCACACGTGCCATAAGTCTCGGCCCCAGAAAAGGCCGTTTGGACCCTCAAAAAGGCTCTAAAGTCTGGAAAAAACTACTTTTTCGTACAATTACACCTCGATATTGTAAAGGGCAGTATGTCCATATTGTCTGCAGGTCGTAGACGCCCAACCAATGAGCAGGTACGATAGGGTCTTAGGCTCCCACTAGAGAAGAAACAGTGGAAAAATAGAAGAATATAATCATTCTAGACAGGAGATTGATAGGGACTATCAACGCGGATGAGAACGAGCTCCGATTGAGCCGGTTTCAGTGGTGTTGGAAAGACCTCGGGAAACTAGGCTACCAGGACTTCTAATTCTAGCGATCTAGAAGAATTTACATATGCGTACACACCCGAGCACACGTGCGGTAACTCTTGGCCCCAGAAAAGGCCGTTTAGAGCCTCAAAAAGGCTCAAAAGTCTGGAAAAAACTACTTTTTCGTGCAATTACACCTCGATATTGTAAAGGGCAGTACGTCCATATGGTCTGCTGGTCATAGACGCCCCACCAATGAGCGGCTACGATAGGGTGTTAGGCTCACACTAGAGAAGAAACGGTGGAAAAATAGAAGAATATAATCATTCTAGAGAGGGAATTGATAGGGACTAACAACGCGGATGAGAACGAGCTCCGATTGAGCCGGTTTCAGTGGCGTTGGAAAGCCCTCAGGAAACTAGGCTACTACGACTTCTAATTCTAGCGATCTAGAAGAATTTACATACGCACACACATCCTAGCACACGTGCGGTAAGTCTCGGCCCCAGAAAAGGCCGTTTGGACCCTCAAAAAGGCTCTAATTCTGGAAAAAACTACTTTTTCATACAATTACACATCGATGTTGTAAAGGGAAGTACGTACATATGGTCTGCAGGTCGTAGATGCCCCACCAATGAGCAGGTACAATAGGGTGTTAGGCTCACACTAGAGAAGAAACGGTGGAAAAAAAGAAGAATATAATCATTCTAGAGAGGGAATTGATAGGGACTATCAACGCGGATGAGAACGAGCTCCGATTGAGCCGTTTTCAGTGGCATTGGAAAGCCCTCGGGAAACTAGGCTACCAGGACTTCTATTTCTAGCGATCTGGAAGAATTTACATACGCGCACACACCCGAGCACACGTGCGGTATGTCCGGGCCCCAGAAAAGGCCGTTTAGACCCTCAAAAAGGCTCAAAAGTCTGGAAAAAACTACTTTTTCGTGCAATTACACCTCGATATTGTAAAGGGCAGTACGTCCATATGGTCTGCTGGTCATAGACGCCCCACCAACGAGCGGCTACGATAGGGTGTTAGGCTCACACTAGAGAAGAAACGGTGGAAAAATAGAAGAATATAATCATTCTAGAGAGGGAATTGATAGGGACTATCAACGCGGATGAGAACAAGCTCGGATTGAGCCGGTTTCTGTGGCGTTGGAAAGCCCTCAGGAAAATAGGCTACCAGGACTTCTAATTCTAGCGATCTAGAAGAATTTACATATGCGTACACACCCGAGCACACGTGCGGTATGTCCGGGCCCCAGAAAAGGTCGTTTAGAGCCTCAAAAAGGCTCAAAAGTCTGGAAAAAACTACTTTTTCGTGCAATTACACCTCGATATTGTAAAGGGCAGTATGTCCATATGGTCTGCTGGTCATAGACGCCCCACCAATGAGCGGCTACGATAGGGTGTTACGCTCACACTAGAGAAGAAACGGTGGAAAAATAGAAGAATATAATCATTCTAGAGAGGGAATTGATAGGGACTATCAATGCGGATGAGAACGAGCTCCGATTGAGTCGGTTTCAGTGGCGTTGGAAAGTCCTCAGGAAACTAGGCTACTACGACTTCTAATTCTAGCGATCTAGAAGAATTTACATACGCACACACATCCTAGCACACGTGCGGTAAGTCTCGGCCCCAGAAAAGGCCGTTTGGACCCTAAAAAAGGCTCTAAAGTCTGGAAAAAACTACATTTTCATACAATTACACATCGATGTTGTAAAGGGAAGTACGTCTATATGGTCTACAGGTCGTAGACGCCCCACCGATGAGCAGGTATGATAGGGTTTTAGGCTCACACTAGAGAAGAAACGGTGGAAAAAAAGAAGAATATAATCATTCTAGAGAGGGAATTGATAGGGACTATCAACGCGGATGAGAACGAGCTCAGATTGAGCCGTTTTCAGTGGCATTGGAAAGCCCTCGGGAAACTAGGCTACCAGGACTTCTATTTCTAGTGATCTGGAAGAATTTACATACGCGCACACACTCGAGCACATGTGCGGTAAGTCTTGGCCCCAGAAAAGGCCGTTTAGACCCTCAAAAAGGCTCAAAAGTCTAGAAAAAACTCCTTTTTCGTGCAATTACACCTCGATATTGTAAAGGGCAGTACGTCCATATGGTTTATAGGTCATTAACGCCCCACCAATGAGCGGCTATGATAGGGTGTTAGGCTCACACTTGAGAAGAAACGGTGGAAAAATATAAGAATATAATCACTCTAGAGAGGGAATTGATAGGGACTATCAACGCGGATGAGAACGAGCTCCAATTGAGCCGGTTTCAGTGGCGTTGGAAAACCCTCGGGAAACTAGGCTACCAGGACTTCTAATTCTAGCGATCTAGAAGAATTTGCGTATGCGCACACACCCGAGCACACATGCGGTATGTCTTGGCCCCAGAAAAGGCCGTTTAGACCCTCAAAAAGGCTCAAAAGTCTGGAAAAAACTACTTTTTCGTGCAATTACACCTTGATATTGTAAAGGGCAGTACGTCCATATGGTCTACAGGTCATATATGCCCCACCAATGAGCGGCTTCGATAGGGTGTTAGGCTCACACTAGAGAAGAAACGGTGGAAAAATAGAAGAATATAATCATTCTAGAGAGGGAATTGATAGGGACTATCAACGCGGATGAGAACGAGCTCCGATTGAGCCGGTTTCAGCGGTGTTGGAAAGCTCTCTGGAAACTTGGCTACCAGGACTTCTAATTCTAACGATCTAGAAAAATTTACGTACGCGCACACACCCTAGCACACGTGCGGTAAGTCTCGGCCCCAGAAAAGGCCGTTTGGACCCTCAAAAAGGCTCTAAAGTCTGGAAAAAACTACTTTTTCGTGCAATTACACCTCGATATTGTAAAGGGCAGTACGTTCATATTGTCTGCAGGTCGTAGACGCCCCACCAATGAGTGGCTACGATAGGGTGTTAGGCTCACACTAGAGAAGAAACAATGGAAAAATAGAAGAATATAATCATTCTAGAGAGGGAATTGATAGGGACTATCAACGCGGATGAGAACGAGCTCCGATTGAGCAGGTTTCAGTGGCGTTGGAAAGCCCTCGGGAAACTAGGCTACTATGACTTCTAATTCTTGCGATCTAGAAGAATTTACATACGCAAACACATCCTAGCACACGTGCGGTAAGTCTCGGCCCCAGAAAAGGCCGTTTGGAACCTCAAAAAGGCTCTAAAGTCTGGAAAAAACTACTTTTTTATACAATTACACCTCGATATTGTAAAGGGAAGTACGTCCATATGGTCTGCAGGTCGTAGACGCCCCACCAATGAGCAGGAACGATAGGGTGTTAGGCTCACACTAGAGAAGAAACGGTGGAAAAAAAGAAGAATATAATCATTCTAGAGAGGGAATTGATAGGGACTATCAACGCGGATGAGAACGAGCTCCGATTGAGCCGTTTTCAGTGGCATTAGAAAGCCCTCGGGAAACTAGGCTACCAGGACTTCTATTTCTAGCGATCTGAAAGAATTTACATACGCGCACACACCCGAGCACATGTGCGGTAAGTCTTGGCCCCAGAAAAGGCCGTTTAGACCCTCAAAAAGGCTCAAAAGTCTGGACAAAACTCCTTTTTCGTGCAATTACACATCGATATTGTAAAGGGCAGTACGTCCATATGGTTTATAGGTCGTAGACGCCCCACCAATGAGCATCTATGATAGCGTGTTAGGCTCACACTAGAGAAGAAACGGTGGAAAAATATAAGAATATAATCATTCTAGAGAGGGAATTGATAGGGACTATCAACGCGGATGAGAACGAGCTCCGATTGAGCCGGTTTCAGTGGCGTTGGAAAACCCTCGGGAAACTAGGCTACCAGGACTTCTTATTCTAGCGATCAGGAAGAATTTGCGTATGCGCACACATCCGAGCACGCATGCGGTATGTCTTGGCCCCAGAAAAGGCCGTTTAGACCCTCAAAAAGGCTCAAAAGTCTGGAAAAAACAACTTTTTCGTGCAATTACACCTTGATATTGTAAAGGGCAGTACGTCCATATGGTCTACAGGTCATAGATGCGCCCACCAATGAGCGGCTTCGATAGGGTGTTAGGCTCACACTAGAGAAGAAACGGTGGAAAAAAGAAGAATATAATCATTCTAGAGAGAGAATTGATAGGGACTATCAACGCGGATGAGAACGAGCTCCGATTGAGCCGTTTTCAGTGGCATTGGAAAGCCCTCGGGAAACTAGGCTACCAGGACTTCTATTTCTAGCGATCTGAAAGAATTTACATACGCGCACACACCCGAGCACATGTGCGGTAAGTCTTGGCCCCAGAAAAGGCCGTTTAGACCCTCAAAAAGGCTCAAAAGTCTGGACAAAACTCCTTTTTTGTGCAATTACACCTCGATATTGTAAAGGGCAGTACGTCCATATGGTTTATAGGTCGTAGACGCCCCACCAATGAGCGGCTATGATAGCGTGTTAGGCACACACTAGAGAAGAAACGGTGGAAAAATATAAGAATATAATCATTCTAGAGAGGGAATTGATAGGGACTATCAACGCGGATGAGAACGAGCTCCGATTGAGCCGGTTTCAGTGGCGTTGGAAAACCCTCGGGAAACTAGGCTACCAGGACTTCTAATTCTAGCGATCTGGAAGAATTTGCGTATGCGCACACATCCGAGCACACATGCGGTATGTCTTGGACCCAGAAAAGGCCGTTTAGACCCTCAAAAAGGCTCAAAAGTCTGGAAATAACTACTTTTTCGTGCAATTACACCTTGATATTGTAAAGGGCAGTACGTTCATTTGGTCTACAGGTCATAGAGGCCCCACCAATGAGCGGGTTCGATTGGGTGTTAGGCTCACACTAGAGATGAAACAGTGGAAAAATAGAAGAATATAATCATTCTAGAGAGGGAATTGATAGGGACTATCAACGCGGATGAGAACGAGCTCCGATTGAGCCGGTTTCAGCGGCGTTGGAAAGCTCGATGGAAACTAGGCTACCTGGACTTCTAATTCTAACGATCTAGAAGAATTTACGTACGCGCACACACCCTAGCACACGTGCGGTAAGTCTCGGCCCCAGAAAAGGCCGTTTGGACCCTAAAAAAGGCTCTAAAGTCTGGAAAAAACTACTTTTTCGTGCAATTACACCTCGATATTGTAAAGGGCAGTACGTCCATATTGTCTGCAGGTCGTAGATGCCCCACCAATGAGCTGGTACGATAGGGTGTTAGGCTCACACTAGAGAAGAAACGGTGGAAAAATAGAAGAATATAATCATTCTAGAGAGGAGATTGATAGGGACTATCAACGCGGATGAGAACGAGCTCCGATTGAGCCGGTTTCAGTGGCGTTGGAAAGACCTCGGGAAACTAGGCTACCAGAACTTCTAATTCTAGCGATCTGGAAGAATTTACATACGCGCACACACCCGAGCACACGTGCGGTATGTCTGGGCCCCAGAAAAGGCCGTTTAGACCCTCAAAAAGGCTCAAAAGTCTGGAAAAAACTACTTTTTTGTCCAATTACACCTCGATATTGTTAAGGGCAGTACGTGCATATGGTCTGCAGGTCATAGACGCCCCACCAATGAGCGTCTACGATAGGGTGTTAGGCTCACACTAGAGAAGAAACAGTGGAAAAATAGAAGAGTATAATCATTCAAGAGAGGGAATTGATAGGGACTATCAACGCGGATGAGAACGAGCTCGGATTGAGCCGGTTTCAGTGGCGTTGGAAAGCCCTCGGGAAACTAGGCTACCAGGACTTCTAATTCTAGCGATCTAGAAGAATTTACATATGCGTACACACCCGAGCACACGTGCGGTAAATCTTGGCCCCAGAAAAGGCCGTTTAGGGCCTCAAAAAGGCTCAAAAGTCTGGAAAAAACTACTTTTTCGTGCAATTACACCTCGATATTGTAAAGGGCAGTACGTCCATATGGTCTGCTGGTCATAGACGCCCCACCAATGAGCGGCTACGATAGGGTGTTAGGCTCACACTCGAGAAGAAACGGTGGAAAAATAGAAGAATATAATTATTCTAGAGAGGGAATTGATAGGGACTATCAACGCGGATGAGAACGAGCTCCGATTGAGCAGGTTTCAGTGGCGTTGGAAAGCCCTCGGGAAACTAGGCTACTGCGACTTCTAATTCTAGCGATCTAGAAGAATTTACATACGCAAACACATCCTAGCACACGTGCGGTAAGTCTCGGCCCCAGAAAAGGCCGTTTGGACCCTCAAAAAGGCTCTAAAGTCTGGAAAAAACTACTTTTTTATACAATTACACCTCGATATTGTAAAGGGAAGTACGTCCATATGGTCTACAGGTCGTAGACGCCCCACCAATGAGCAGGTACGATAGGGTGTTAGGCTCACACTAGAGAAGAAACGGTGGAAAAAAAGAAGAATATAATCATTCTAGAGAGGGAATTGATAGGGACTATCAACGCGGATGAGAACGAGCTCCGATTGAGCCGTTTTCAGTGGCATTGGAAAGCCCTCGGGAAACTAGGCTACCAGGACTTCTATTTCTAGCGATCTGAAAGAATTTACATACGCGCACACACCCGAGCACATGTGTGGTAAGTCTTGGCCCCAGAAAAGGCCGTTTAGACCCTCAAAAAGGCTCAAAAGTCTGGACAAAACTCCTTTTTCGTGCAATTACACATCGATATTGTAAAGGGCAGTACGTCCATATGGTTTATAGGTCGTAGACGCTCCACCAATGAGCAGCTATGATAGCATGTTAGGCTCACACTAGAGAAGAAACGATAGAAAAATATAAGAATATAATCATTCTAGAGAGGGAATTGATAGGGACTATCAACGCGGATGAGAACGAGCTCCGATTGAGCCGGTTTCAGTGGCGTTGGAAAACCCTCGGGAAACTAGGCTTCCAGGACTTCTAATTCTAGCGATCTGGAAGAATTTGCGTATGCGCACACATCCGAGCACGCATGCGGTATGTCTTGGCCCCAGAAAAGGCCGTTTAGACCCTCAAAAAGGCTCAAAAGTCTGGAAAAAACTACTTTTTCGTGCAATTACACCTTGATATTGTAAAGGGCAGTACGTCCATATGGTCTACAGGTCATAGATGCGCCCACCAATGAGCGGCTTCGATAGGGTGTTAGGCTCATACTAGAGAAGAAACGGTGGAAAAAAAGAAGAATATAATCAATCTAGAGAGGGAATTGATAGGGACTATCAACGCGGATGAGAACGAGCTCCGATTGAGCCGTTTTCAGTGGCATTGGAAAGCCCTCGGGAAACTAGGCTACCAGGACTTCTATTTCTAGCGATCTGAAAGAATTTACATAGGCGCACACACCCGAGCACATGTGCGGTAATTCTTGGCCCCAGAAAAGGCCGTTTAGACCCTCAAAAAGGCTCAAAAGTCTGGACAAAACTCCTTTTTCGTGCAATTACACCTCGATATTGTAAAGGGCAGTACGTCCATATGGTTTATAGGTCGTAGACGCCCCACCAATGAGCGGCTATGATAGCGTGTTAGGCACACACTAGAGAAGAAACGGTGGAAAAATATAACAATATAATCATTCTAGAGAGGGAATTGATAGGGACTATCAACGCGGATGAGAACGAGCTCCGATTGAGCCGGTTTCAGTGGCGTTGGAAAACTCTTGGGTAACTAGGCTACCAGGACTTCTAATTCTAGCGATCTGGAAGAATTTGCGTATGCGCACACATCCGAGCACACATGCGGTATGTCTTGGCCCCAGAAAAGGCCGTTTAGACCCTCAAAAAGGCTGAAAAGTCTGGAAAAAACTACTTTTTCGTGCAATTACACCTTGATATTGTAAAGGGCAGTACGTTCATATGGTCTACAGGTCATAGATGCCCCACCAATGAGCGGCTTCGATAGGGTGTTAGGCTCACACTAGAGAAGAAACGGTGGAAAAATAGAAGAGTATAATCATTCTAGAGAGGGAATTGATAGGGATTATCAACGCGGATGAGAACGAGCTCCGATTGAGCCTGTTTTAGCGGCGTTGGAAAGCTCTCTGGAAACTAGGCTACCAGGACTTCTAATTCTAACGATCTAGAAGAATTTACGTACGCGCACACACCCTAGCACACTTGCGGTAAGTCTCGGCCCCAGAAAAGGCCGTTTGGACCCTCAAAAAGGCTCTAAAGTCTGGAAAAAACTACTTTTTCGTGCAATTACACCTCAATATTGTAAAGGGCAGTACGTCCATATTGTCTGCAGGTCGTAGATGCCCCACCAATGAGCTGGTACGATAGGGTGTTAGGCTCACACTAGAGAAGAAACGGTGGAAAAATAGAAGAATATAATCATTCTAGAGAGGAGATTGATAGGGACTATCAACGCGGATGAGAACGAGCTCCGATTAAGCCGGTTTCAGTGGCGTTGGAAAGACCTCGGGAAACTAGGCTACCAGGACTTCTAATTCTAGCGATCTGGAAGAATTTACATATGCGCACACACCCGAGCACACGTGCGATATGTCTGGGCCCCAAAAAAGGCCGTTTAGACCCTCAAAAAGGCTCAAAAGTCTGGAAAAAACTACTTTTTCGTGCAATTACACCTCGATATTGTAAAGCGCAGTACGTCCATATGGTCTGCAGGTCATAGACGCCCCACCAATGAGCGGCTACGATAGGGTGTTAGGCTCACACTCGAGAAGAAACGGTGGAAAAATAGAAGAATATAATTATTCTAGAGAGGGAATTGATAGGGACTATCAACGCGGATGAGAACGAGCTCCGATTGAGCAGGTTTCAGTGGCGTTGGAAAGCCCTCGGGAAACTAGGCTACTGCGACTTCTAATTCTAGCGATCTAGAAGAATTTACATACGCAAACACATCCTAGCACACGTGCGGTAAGTCTCGGCCCCAGAAAAGGCCGTTTGGACCCTCAAAAACGCTCTAAAGTCTGGAAAAAACTACTTTTTTATACAATTACACCTCGATATTGTAAAGGGAAGTACGTCCATATGGTCTGCAGGTCGTAGACGCCCCACCAATGAGCAGGTACGATAGGGTGTTAGGCTCACACTAGAGAAGAAACGGTGGAAAAAAAGAAGAATATAATCATTCTAGAGAGGGAATTGATAGGGACTATCAACGCGGATGAGAACGAGCTCCGATTGAGCCGTTTTCAGTGGCATTGGAAAGCCCTCGGGAAACTAGGCTACCAGGACTTCTATTTCTAGCGATCTGAAAGAATTTACATACGCGCACACACCCGAGCACATGTGCGGTAAGTCTTGGCCCCAGAAAAGGCCGTTTAGACCCTCAAAAAGGCTCAAAAGTCTGGACAAAACTCCTTTTTCGTGCAATTACACATCGATATTGTAAAGGGCAGTACGTCCATATGGTTTATAGGTCGTAGACGCCCCACCAATGAGCAGCTATGATAGCATGTTAGGCTCACACTAGAGAAGAAACGGTGGAAAAATATAAGAATATAATCATTCTAGAGAGGGAATTGATAGGGACTATCAACGCGGATGAGAACGAGCTCCGATTGAGCCGGTTTCAGTGGCGTTGGAAAACCCTCGGGAAACTAGGCTACCAGGACTTCTAATTCTAGCGATCTGGAAGAATTTGCGTATGCGCACACATCCGAGCATGCATGCGGTATGTCTTGGCCCCAGAAAAGACCGTTTAGACCCTCAAAAAGGCTCAAAAGTCTGGAAAAAACTACTTTTTCGTGCAATTACACCTTGATATTGTAAATGGCAGTACGTCCATATGGTCTACAGGTCCTAGATGCGCCCACCAATGAGCGGCTTCGATAGGGTATTAGGCTCACACTAGAGAAGAAACGGTGGAAAAAAAAGAAGAATATAATCATTCTAGAGAGGGAATTGATAGGGACTATCAACGCGGATGAGAATGAGCTCCGATTGAGCCGTTTTCAGTGGCATTGGAAAGCCCTCGGGAAACTAGGCTACCAGGACTTCTATTTCTAGCGATCTGAAAGAATTTACATACGCGCGCACACCCGAGCACATGTGCGGTAAGTCTTGGCCCCAGAAAAGGCCGTTTAGACCCTCAAAAAGGCTCAAAAGTCTGGACAAAACTCCTTTTTCGTGCAATTACACCTCGATATTGTAAAGGGCAGTACGTCCATATGGTTTATAGGTCGTAGATGCCCCACCAATGAGCGGCTATGATAGCGTGTTAGGCACACACTAGAGAAGAAACGGTGGAAAAATATAAGAATATAATCATTCTAGAGAGGGAATTGATAGGGACTATCAACGCGGATGAGAACGAGCTCCGATTGAGCCGGTTTCAGTGGCGTTGGAAAACCCTCGGGAAACTAGGCAACCAGGACTTCTAATTCTAGCGATCTGGAAGAATTTGCGTATGCGCACACATCCGAGCACACATGCAGTATGTCTTGGCCCCAGAAAAGGCCGTTTAGACCCTCAAAAAGGCTCAAAAGTCTGGAAAAAACTACTTTTTCGTGCAATTACACCTTGATTTTTTAAAGGGCAGTACATTCATATGGTCTACAGGTCATAGATGCCCCACCAATGAGCGGCTTCGATAGGGTGTTAGGCTCACACTAGAGAAGAAACGGTGGAAAAATAGAAGAATATAATCATTCTAGAGAGGAGATTGATAGGGACTATCAACGCGGATGAGAACGAGCTCCGATTGAGCCGGTTTCAGTGGCGTTGGAAAGACCTCGGGAAACTAGGCTACCAGGACTTCTAATTCTAGCGATCTGGAAGAATTTACATACGCGCACACACCCGAGCACACGTGCGGTATGTCTGGGCCCCAGAAAAGGCCGTGTAGACCCTCAAAAATGCTGAAAAGTCTGGAAAAAACTACTTTTTTGTCCAATTACACCTCGATATTGTAAAGGGCAGTACGTCCATATGGTCTGCTGGTCATAGACGCCCCACCAATGAGCGGCTACGATAGGGTGTTAGGCTCACACTACAGAAGAAACGGTGGGAAAATAGAAGAATATAATCATTCTAGAGAGGGAATTGATAGGGACTATCAACGCGGATGAGAACAAGCTCCGATTGAGCCAGTTTCATTGGCGTTGGAAAGCCCTCGGGAAACTTGGCTACTACGACTTCTAATTCTAGCGATCTAGAAGAATTTACATACGCACACACATCCTAGCACACGTGCGGTAAGTCTCGTCCCCAGAAAAGGCCGTTTGGACCCTCAAAAAGGCTCTAAAGTCTGGAAAAAACTACTTTTTTATACAATTACACCTCGATATTGTAAAGGGAAGTACGTCCATATGGTCTGCAGGTCGTAGACGCCCCACCAATGAGCAGGTAAGACAGGGTGTTAGGCTCACACTAGAGAAGAAATGGTGGAAAAAAAGAAGAATATAATCATTCTAGAGAGGGAATTGATAGGTGTTGACACACGAACGCGTCAGGCGTACCCGCGGCGCCGAGGGAGATGCTCCGCAGCTCGCACCGTGGGAGGCCTGCCGGAAGCGCGATACGCAAGACAATCCGGCCGGCGCTTTTGACACCAGACGCCCCGGTTACTCGGGAGGGACCCCGTCAGAGTACCCGGCGACGATTGGCTGCTCCAAGTCGTCCTGAACGCCCCTGGAGCCTCGTGGATCGCTGCCCTCGTTCACGAAGAACGAACGAAGAACGAGAAGAAAAGATACAAGGGAGAAGATAAAAGTAGGGTAAAGATGTATATGTGTTTGTTCGATTGTGTGTTGTTTAATCGGCCGTCACCCCCAACATATATAAGAGGCGGCTGGACTTCCCGTACAAGCAAAGGATTCATCTAGGTTTTCCTTACAAGAAAATTACATCAATTTACGTCCTAGAGTCCTGGTTCCAGTCTAACTCGGATTTAGTCTGAATCTGACCCAGACTTCTGTCCTGCTCCTTGTTTTGGTCGTAGAAGTTGCGTACTAACTCGGATGGAGACGAGTCCAACATCAAACTTGTCCGCCTCGACAATCTGCATATGACAGCACGGGCCACTTCTCATTCTAAGGCCATCTTTATGACTTTTAGGGCCTATCTTTAACTCTGGGTCGGATTCAATCATGCAGTTTTCTTGACTGTCCGAGTTCTGTAATAACTTTGCAGGCCGTATACTATCTCAGATGATGATGACTCCAAAAGTAAAGTTGACCGTTTCGACGAGACGAACAACTTTCATGTTGAACACTTTTTGATCTGAGGCCATCTAGATAAGTATTTGAGCCCATCTTCAGCATCTCGTCGGACAGTTTTTACTGTTCACGCGGCAAGCCTTCCCCGGCAAGGTACTGTTTCACCCGGCAAGAGTACTGTTCACCCCGGCAAGATTACTGTTCACACGCGGCAAGCTTTTCTCCGGCAAGTTACTGTTCGCGCGCGACAAGCTTTCCCCCGGCAAGGTACTGTTCACCCAGCAAGGGTACTGTTCACGCGCGGCAAGCTTTCCCCGGCAAAGTACTGTTCACGCGGCAAGGTACTGTTCACGCGCGGCAAGCTTTCCCCGGCAAGGTACTGTTCACGCGCGGCAAGCTTTCCCCGGCAAAGTACTGTTCACCCGGCAAGGTTACTGTTCACGCGCGGCAAGCTTTCCCCGGCAAAGTACTGTTCACCCGGCAAGGTTACTGTTCACGCGCGGCAAGCCTTCCCCGGCAAGCTTACTATTCACGCGGCAAGCTTTCTGGCTGCACCTTGCGGGCCCTTTTTGAGGCAGCAAACGACCTCGAATGAAAATGTGCCCAAAAGCAATTCTGACCGTTTCGACGAGACGAAGACAATTCATGTAGAAATTTTTCTCATATGAGATCATCTTGAGGGCGTAATCAGCCGAATAGTGTTCTGGATACAAAATCCAGTACTCCGAACACAATTTCGGCTTTCGAGACGAGATCGGATGGCAATGGCCCAAACTTCAAAGTTTCTCCTTTCGACGACACAGAACTTTCTCACTTTGAGCACTTTTCCATTTGAGGCCTTCTTAATTGTGTTTTGTATCGTGCCAAAATCAGGTGTCAACACATGCCCCCCTGTTTTCTGGCAAAGCTTGCGTGCCAGAAAATACTTTGCCTAGTGTAATGTTGAAGCACGATGTCAACACTCCATCAGCTGTGCGTGCTGAGGACAATAATTATTATCGGCCATATGCTCAGGTTTGCTGCCACTTGGGATTTCCTCAGATATTTGCCGCTTCAAAGCCCATGACGGGTGTATAAAATGTCTCTGTGTATGCATCCCATGGGAATCTTTGCTTGGTTCGAACAACTTTGCCCAAGCACCTCAACAGAATATTGTCAACCGTTCGGCAACACAAATCATCAAATATCGAAGGGTATATTACGTCATGTGCCGAACAATTTTGCTTCACTCGGATCCTGCAAATGACTGATACTTGGATTGCACAAGTAATCAATAATGGGCTTCCTCCAGTCATGATTTTCACCTGTATTTGATTCACTGTTGGTGACCGAATCAGTGGGCTCTGGTTCGGCCTCTCCTATGTCAGCAAGACAAGACATCGGCTTTTGAGAGATATGAAACATGCCATGATCGACATGATAGCCGGATGCTTGCTGTGCCAACTCGTTTGCTCTCCAATTATCATGTCTAGATATATGAGCAATGCTAAAGCGATCCAAAGTAGAAATTATATCTAGACATTTATCAAGATAAACATTAAGTGATTCATCTAAACATTGAAAGACTATGGATACTTATTGTACTACTAATAACGAATCACCAAAAGCCTCAATATGTGTAGCATCTATAGCAGGTAAAAGCTCCAATCCGAATAACAATGCATATTCGGCTTTGATCATTTGTGCATAAATATTTTAAGCGGCATGAGGCTTCAAAAACAGTACCATGAGGAGATATATCAGCAATACCAACACCTTGGCCGTTGCTACAAACTGAACCGTCAAAATATAATCTCCATGGTACTAAAGAGACAAGCCTAATATTAATATATCATGCATGTCATAAATCCGATGCTCAATAATAAAATCAACAATGATTTGGCCTCTCGTAAATTTGAAAGATTTGTAGGCCAAATCATATTAAATCAAAGCATAAGCCCACTCACCAATTTTGCTATGAATTGGTCACAACATATTTTGAATGGCATCGGTCATAATGTCTCAGCTCCATCGAAGCATAACATAGGTATAAGTATAAATTTCAATGAATATGTGCCTTGTCTCGGTATCCAACTGTGCTAAGGACGATGTCAGAACACTGCACCGGACGTGCTTAGATAGATTCTCAGGACGATAGAAAAATATCGTCCATTATCATAAAAGACATGTAGAATTCATCCACCAAAGCATGTATAACCAAAATAAACAAACGAAATAACAAGTCAAATATTTCGGCTTTTTTGGATTACCAACAAATATGTAACTAACCAAATGTATAGTGATTTGGTAATACCCTCTTGTGATGTAAGAAATTGTATTGCATCCATGGATCAAAACAAGCCCATGGAGGGTAACCAATCATACCTGGGGATGAGTTATATGGCATAGGCATCAATGGCACGTTTGATGAATATGGATGATGTGCTAACCGAAGATTTTGATGGGGTGATGGAAACCTTCGGCTGGATTTCTTATGAGATTCTTTCTCCTTCTTCACTTGTGTTGTACTTGCTACAATAGAAGCTTGCACATCATTTTTGGTTTGACTGTTCTTCTTGGGAACCCACGCCATATTCTTCTTCTCAAGTTCTTGTGCACTTAGCTTTTGTAATTCCTTCCTTTGCCAATATGATAAGCCGAGTGGGCACCCCGGCTGTGATTTTGTTTGAAGTGGCAATTCTTTTCCAGCCTTGTGCACTCTCAACTCCTTCTCTTCAGATTTGGCATTTTGATCTTGGATATTTGTTTGCTTCTCTTCTTTGCCTTTTGTAGCCAATGTAAACATTTTAATTGGCTCTTGCTCATTTGAGATCAAATCTGAAGTAGCACACTTACGACCATCTTTCCTGATCCGGTATACTTGCTTGACCTCCTCTTTATTATTCCTTGAGCTCCGGACCGATTCCTTATGATTGAAACGGTCTTTGACATGTGATTGTTCACTGAACGTTGGGCTTCTTGGAGCTGCATAATATTGGTGAGATGGTTTATAATAAGATGGAAAATGTGCCCTTTTATCACGCCTGTCCCATGATGGATATGGATTTACGTGAGCATAGGGAGGTATCCACGACATTGGCATTGGTGGCCCAAAATAAGGATATGAATATGTTGCATTGAAATCCTCTTCTTGACAATACCAATCCTTGGATTTGCGCCTAGGGGATGATCTTGATGCTTTTGAATTACTTGGCCGATAAGCACTTTTCTCTTCACTCTTCTTTTGATATTTATCTAATAATTGTGCAAAAGTGACTTTCGATTTTTTACCCTTGTGCTTATTTCGGCCTTTATCTCCTTTGGTTTTCATTGCATCGATCTTAGGATTTGCTTGTTGCCCCCCAGTGCTTGGCGTCTTCATTGTAACGTTGATGGAACACTCGCCTTCAGGATTGCCCGATTGAATGATTTCTTTGTGCAACAAATTGGCCCCATCACCTTCAGCGTGTATCCGTCTATCTCGGGATGAATCAGCTTGCAGTCGGGCTAACATATGATCAATATTACTGTTAACCGGTTGGCCATCAACCTGTGCTCCAACAATTTCCAATCGTCCTTCGACGGCCGATTGTGTAGCTTGATGAAGCATGTTGCAATCCCTGATTTTCTCTACGAACGAATTTTGCATTCGCTCTTGTCTTGCCGACTCGCTATGGTGATCTTCTATGATGATTGGATTAGTCGGCGAGGTACCAACAGTGTTATCACATATGCCCGGACTGGAGGTACATTGCCCATCCCTTAGCCGATATTGGAATACCGGCTTTGGAGTCAAGAAACCGAGTGGTGCCGGCTCGTTGTTATTCGACTCGGTTCCGAGTAGTGTCGACTTGATGTCATCCAACTCGGTTCCGAGTGGTGCCGAATTGATGTCATCCGACTCGGCTATGCATCGATTTTTATCCTCCTTTTCCGATGCTCTTGAATCGGTTATCTTGAAGGACTTTGAACCTGGCTTTATATATCTGTAATCAAAATAATTACAGAATATACGTCTCATCTGAGACCAAATGTTAGTCAGGCATGAAATAAACAAAGCTGTACATATGAATATAAAGTTTATCCGACATGATGGGAACAACTTTGGTTGCGATAAATCGTCACTCTTAATCTCTATGAATGGTACCATATATTGACCAGCATTATTAGTGACAAGTTTATTTGTTACAAACAGATTACTCATCTCAATTGGTCTTTCAAAATTAATCAGAATCTTGTTAATGGGTATATCAACAATATGATTTTGACCGAATTGGAATTTTAGTAAACTGTCTGCTAGGTGTACCTCTGTAAAGACGTTTGGGCGATACAATGGTTGCACAACTGGAACAATACTTTGCTCCACTTCTGGATAATCCTCCAACGCCTCATCTTCAGCGAGCAATCCCGAGTTAGCTGTAACTCGGTCGATCCGAGTCATTGGGTTGAGCAGTCCCGAGTTATCTGTAACTTGGTCGTTCCGAGTCATTGAGTTGAGCAGTCCCGAGTTATCTATAACTCGGTCGTCCTGAGTCCCCAACCGAGTTAGTTGTAACTCGGATATCCTTGGGTTTTCATTGTAACTCTGATGCTTATCAGCTTTGACTCGGAACTCATCGTCGATGAAGTCTTCCTCTGCCATCTCCGAGTTATAAGTGACTCGGTGTGCATTTGTTCCGAGTTGGCTGCAACTCGGTGGGTTCTCTTTCCAAGTTGGTAACTCGGTGAGTACCCTTTCTTCTGTCGGCTCAATGGACTCAGCATGTATGCCCGACTTGCTATTGCCTGAACTGTTTAGTTCAGCTTCTGCGGAGTCAATTGTGCTACCCGAGTTGTCCTCCCTCTGCTTATTGGACTCGGCGTTTACCGAGTTACATGACTCGGCTTCGTTAGTCGGCTCAATCGTAGTAACCGAGTTAACTTTATCCTGATTGGCTTGCAGAGTTTCGCCTTCTTGTCTTTCTAACGCAGAGGGCTTGACATGCTTGTTGCGGTAAGGAGTAGACGTTGGATCTTTCTTAAGAGTCGCGTAAAACATCTGCAAATCTTCCTCCTCACGCTTCTTCTTGAGTGCCTCATAAGCCTGTCGATATTTTGCGGGTAATTCCTCAAGAGTGGGTGTAGTAAGATCACCGGTGTCAGCCATTACATGTTGAAATTGCCCCCCGACTCTTTTAGACTCTTTCGGCATTGAACTGTTGCCGAAAGTTTGTACAGGGAGTACATAATATGCTGCATTGACAGGTGAAGATGTATGCACTGTTGTAGAATCATATTTCCTCTCGCCAATTCGATCAATTGGCAACACTTTGTCTTCTTGTAAAACTCTAGCTCTTATTGCTTCATAATCAGAAACCAACCCCTTTTCATGTTGCTCAAGACAAAGAGCACTAATCCTTTTATTTTGAGCTAAACTCTTTTTTAGTGCAGCCATGTGAGCTTCTGGAAGGGATTGCTCCATAATATTTGTAGATTCTTTCGGCAATGAGGTGTTGCCGAAATTTTGCATTTCTGCAGGGCATTGTAACTCGGAATTTTGCACTTGTGCAGAGAAAGTATGGTATGCCATAGTATTATAATCCGGTCTATGTGCTCCTGTGGAATCTTCACTAATCCGGCCATCACCCTGAAGGTAAGCCGAATTGCGAATATCGTCAGTCGCATGAGTTGCTGATTCAATGGTTACATAAGGCGTATTATAAGTCGGCTGGGAGTAAACGGCTAAACAGCTTGTGGAAGCTAAGCCGATTCTCTCACCCATCGGCCTGCTTAGGGATGACTTCATGAATTCCGAGTCAGCAGCCGATGGATAAAACCGTGAGACATCTTCTAGCCTATGAAGTGTCCCACGTTGATCAACCGAGTACTCAATGTTATTCATCGGCCTATAATCTGAGGCAGCCGATGCATTAGAACTCGGACATGCTTGCCGTGTGTAGGTAGGGTGGTCCTGAATCGGCTTCTGTTCATAGCTATATGGGAGATAACCAGAACTAGCCGATAAAGTATGCCTGCCCACACCGACGCAAGGGCTATTTGCATCCACGTAAAAAGATTGATGATACATGTCAGCTTCGTAGATTGCCGCCTCTTGATGCGCTCCTCGTAGCAAGAACGGGCTGGAGACCGTTCAAAGTTTCTTCCCCAGCGGAGTCGCCAAAAAGTGTGTTGACACACGAACGCGTCACGCGTACCCGCGGCGCCGAGGGAGATGCTCCGCAGCTCGCACCGTGGGAGGCCTGCCGGAAGCGCGATACGCAAGACAATCCGGCCGGCGCTTTTGACACCAGACGCCCCGGTTACTCGGGAGGGACCCCGTCAGAGTACCCGGCGACGATTGGCTGCTCCAAGTCGTCCTGAACGCCCCTGGAGCCTCGTGGATCGCTGCCCTCCTTCACGAAGAACGAACGAAGAACGAGAAGAAAAGATACAAGGGAGAAGATAAAAGTAGGGTAAGATGTATATGTGTTTGTTCGATTGTGTGTTGTTTAATCGGCCGTCACCCCCAACATATATAAGAGGCGGCTGGACTTCCCGTACAAGCAAAGGATTCATCTAGGTTTTCCTTACAAGAAAATTACATCAATTTACGTCCTAGAGTCCTGGTTCCAGTCTAACTCGGATTTAGTCTGAATCTGACCCAGACTTCTGTCCTGCTCCTTGTTTTGGTCGTAGAAGTTGCGTACTAACTCGGATGGAGACGAGTCCAACATCAAACTTGTCCGCCTCGACAATCTGCATATGACAACGCGTGCCACTTTTCCTTCTAAGGCCATCTTTATGACTTTTAGGGCCTATCTTTAACTGTGGGTCGGATTCAATCATGCAGTTTTCTTGACTGTCCGAGTTCTGTAATAACTTTGCAGGCCGTATACTATCTCAGATGATGATGACTCCAAAAGTAAAGTTGACCGTTTCGACGAGACGAACAACTTTCATGTTGAACACTTTTTGATCTGAGGCCATCTAGATAAGTATTTGAGCCCATCTTCAGCATCTCGTCGGACAGTTTTTACTGTTCACGCGACAAGCCTTCCCCGGCAAGGTACTGTTCACCCGGCAAGAGTACTGTTTTCACCCGGCAAGATTACTGTTCCCACGCGGCAAGCTTTTCTCCGGCAAGTTACTGTTCGCGCGCGACAAGCTTTCCCCCCGGCAAAGTACTGTTCACCCGGCAAGGGTACTGTTCACGCGCGGCAAGCCTTCCTCGGCAAAGTACTGTTCGCCCGGCAAAAGGTTACTGTTTACCCGGCAAGGTACTGTTCACCCGGGCAGGTTACTGTTCACGCGCGGCAAGCCCCCCCGGCAAGTACTGTTCACCCGGCAAAAGGTTACTGTTCACGCGCGGCAAGCCTTCCCTGGGCAAGGTTACTGTTTACCCGGCAAGGTTACTGTTCACCCGGGGCAAGGTTACTGTTCACCCGGCAAGGTTACTGTTCGAGCGCGGCAAGCTTTCCCCGGCAAAGTACTGTTCACCCGGCAAGGTTACTGTTCACGCGCGGCAAGCTTTCACCGGCAAAGTACTGTTCACCCGGCAAGGTTACTGTTCACGCGCGGCAAGCCTTCCCCGGCAAGCTTACTATTCACGCGGCAAGCTTTCTGGCTGCACCTTGCGGGCCCTTTTTGAGGCAGCAAACGACCTCGAATGAAAATGTGCCCAAAAGCAATTCTGACCGTTTCGACGAGACAAAGACAATTCATGTAGAAATTTTTCTCATATGAGATCATCTTGAGGGCGTAATCAGCCGAATAGTGTTCTGGATACAAAATCCAGTACTCCGAACACAATTTCGGCTTTCGAGACGAGATCGGATGGCAATGGCCCAAACTTCAAAGTTTCTCCTTTCGACGACACAGAACTTTCTCTTTTTGAGCACTTTTCCATTTGAGGCCTTCTTAATTGTGTTTTGTATCGTGCCAAAATCAGGTGTCAACAATAGGGACTATCAACGCGGATGAGAACGAGCTCCGATTGAGCCATTTTCAGTGGCATTGGAAAGCCCTCGGGAAACTAGGCTACCAGGACTTCTAGTTCTAGCGATCTGGAAGAATTTACATACGCGCACTCACCCGAGCACATGTGCGGTAAGTCTTGGCCCCAGAAAAGGCCGTTTAGACCCTCAAAAAGGCTCAAAAGTCTGGACAAAACTCCTTTTTTGTGCAATTACACCTCGATACTGTAAAGGGCAGTACGTCCAAATGGTTTATAGGTCGTAGATGCCCCACCAATGAACGGCTATGATAGGGTGTTAGGATCACACTAGAGAAGAAACGGTGGAAAAATATAAGAATATAATCATTCTAGAGAGGGAACTGATAGGGACTATCAACGCGGATGAGAACGAGCTCCGATTGAGCTGGTTTCAGTGGCGTTGGAAAACCCTCGGGAAACTAGGCTACCAGGACTTCTAATTCTAGCGATCTGGAAGAATTTGCGCATGTGCACACACCCGAGCACACACGCGGTATGTCTCGGCCCCAGAAAAGGCCGTTTAGACCCTCAAAAAGGCTCAAAAGTCTGGAAAAACTACTTTTTCGTGCAATTACAAGTTGATATTGTAAAGGGCAGTATGTCCATATGGTCTACAGGTCATAGATGCCCCACCAATGATCGGCTTCGATAGGGTGTTAGGCTCACACTAGAGAAGAAACGGTGGAAAAATAGAAGAATATAATCATTCTAGAGAGGAGATTGATAGGGACTATCAACGCGGATGAGAACGAGCTCCGATTGAGCCGGTTTTAGTGGCGTTGGAAAGACCTCAGGAAACTAGGCTACCAGGACTTCTAATTCTAACGATCTAGAAGAATTTACATACGCGCAGACACCCTAGCACACGTGCGGTATGTCTGGGCCCCAGAAAAGGCCGTTTAGACCCTCAAAAAGGCTCAAAAGTCTAGAAAAAACTACTTTTTTGTCCAATTACACCTCTATATTGTAACGGGCAGTACGTGCATATGGTCTGCAGGTCGTAGACGCCCCACCAATGAGCGGCTATGATAGGGTGTTAGGCTCACACTAGAGAAGAAACAGTGGAAAAATAGAAGAATATAATCATTCTAGAGAGGGAATTGATAGGGACTATCAACGCGGATGAGAACGAGCTCCGATTGAGCCGGTTTCACTAGCGTTGGAAAGACCTCGGGAAACTAGGCTACCAGGACTTCTAATTCTAGCAATCTAGAAGAATTTACATATGCGTACACACCCGAGCACACGTGCGGTAAGTCTTGGCCCCATAAAAGGCCGTTTAGACCCTCAAAAAGGCTCAAAAGTCTGGAAAAAACTACTTTTTCGTGCAATTACACCTCGATATTGTAAAGGGCAGTACGTGCATATGGTCTGCAGGTCGTAGACGCCCCACCAATGAGCGGCTATGATAGGGTGTTAGGCTCACACTAGAGAAGAAACAGTGGAAAAATAGAAGAATATAATCATTCTAGAGAGGGAATTGATAGAGACTATCAACGCGGATGAGAACGAGCTCCGATTGAGCCGGTTTCAGTGGCGTTGGAAAGCCCTCAGGAAACTAGGCTACCAGGACTTCTAATTCTAGCGATCTAGAAGAATTTACATATGCGTACACACCTGAGCACACGTGCGGTAAGTATTGGCCCCAGAAAAGGCCGTTTAGAACCTCAAAAAGGCTCAAAAGTCTGGAAAAAACTACTTTTTCGTGCAATTACACCTTGATATTGTAAAGGGCAATATGTCCATATGGTCTGCTGGTCATAGACGCCCCACCAATGAGCGGCTACGATAGGTGTTAGGCTCACACTCGAGAAGAAACGGTGGAAAAATAGAAGAATATAATCATTCTAGAGAGGGAATTTATAGGGACTATCAACACGGATGAGAACGAGCTCTGATTGAGCCGGTTTCAGTGGCGTTGGAAAGCCCTCAGGAAACTAGGCTACTACGACTTCTAATTCTAGCGATCTAGAAGAATTTACATATGCACACACATCCTAGCACACGTGTCAGGACCGGTTTTCCAGGATATCACTTTCCCAGAAAATGGCCCTTGTGCTCACCATCCCGAGGATTACTGTTAGCTGATGAGACACAAACTTGATACAGAAATTCCAAGCGAAATTACCAAAAAAATATGAAGTACAAGACCATTCTGGTCTAAGAATACAACAAAAGGCTTCTAGTGGTTGATGGCGGAAGCGGTTCGGGGTTATCAGCGTCTATGGGACTCCATTTCCCACAGGAACAGCTGACCTGGATAACTCCTATCTTCGCACGGCTGCTATCTTCGATGCCTAGGTTCCGAGGCTGTCGTCAATGTGCTCCTCTCCAAGCAAGAAATCTGGCCAAGACAATAGCCAGGGACAAGCCAGTGAGTACTTTTGAATGTACTCGCAAACATCATGAAAACAGGTATAATATATAGCAGATGATAATCATGCACTGAAAAAAAAATCCACGATCGCTTAGTCAGTCACAAAATGAAATTCATGATGCACACAACCAGGTCATTCATATTAAACAGGAATAAGCAATCGGAGAATAAAAATAAAATAAACCGATCGGGTGTCTGAAGCGACGCCTCGAAAGGATAATAAAAATATAAAGCATGCCTCAGTCGGGCGTCGGAAGCGACGTCACATAAAGGGCTTATATTGAAAAGTAAATACAGCAGTGCCGCAGTCGGGCGTCGGAAGCGACGTCACATAAAGGTCTTATATTGAAAAGTAAATACAGCAGTGCCACAGTCGGGCGTCGGAAGCGACGTCACATATAGGGCTTATATTGAAAAGTAAATACAGCAGTGCCACAGTCGGGCGTCGGAAGCGACGTCACATAAAGGGCTTATATAATAAAAAATCACAACAAGTATCCAGGAGGTAGAACCATCCTAGGGATACTCGATAAACAGACAATATAATTGGTTAGTGCATAATAATAATAATCATAATCATCATTCCTCACGCATCATGATCAATATTCTGGTTTAGAAGTTTTCCTCCGAAGACCGACACTAAGACCGACACTTGACCCATCCCAGACTGTAGTCCTTAACCGCGGACACGGCTATTCGAATAGATATAAACTCTGCAGAGGGTGTACTCTTTACCCACGAGTAACGGATTCCCTTAGTCCACCGGGACTAATTCCGTTTACGGTCTTTTAATTGAAAACACACCTAACTCGCACACACCAGCTTAACTTACCGGTGTCTGGAATCACCCATGACACTCGTTAAGCAAAACTCTAAGTGGGGAGGCTACAACCTCGATTAGCATGGGATCAAATTTATATTCGCGCGCTCTAAGGGGTGCCCCCCTCTCGGTCCCGGACCGGAAACACCCATGCCCCCGGACCAGGTGGCATGCCTACCGGATGCACCCGGTATCTTCCACCATGGCCTCTCTGTACGGTGTGTGCCAAGAAAGGGGTTGACAACTTACTGAACCGTACCCTACCTGCGGCAGGGACGAGTGGTAGTACGGAACAAGTATGGGGGTTACTGGAACAAGACTCGATCTATGGTCGACTCAGGAGGCTTATGTGTTCCCTGCATGGTTAGCACAACAAAAATATTTTTCATGACATCAGACAGAAGTCACCCCTCATCATACCCCTTCATGCCTTACTGACCATTCTCGCTCCAACGAGAGGTCAGCACCAAGCTCGTGTCTTCCCGAGACAAGAACTCCTCCGGATTCCTTCCGGTAGGCATGTGAGGTATAAGGCATGATCACAACATCACACGAAATAACGCATGTTCCAAAACATCTCGGTGCTGTAGTCACGTCAAACAACACACAACAAACATTAGACCAGGTTTAAGGATGCTTGCCTTTCAGGTGCAGAGGTGCAGGGTGCACCACAAATTTTTTGAAGGTTTACTCCTCTCTCCAATTCCTATTTTGAAAAATATTCGAATCAACACGCAATTCAAAAACAGTACAAAAAGTTGTCTTGGAAAAATTTCAAATAAATATGAAAATAAACTAGATGAAATTTCAGAGAGGTAGGAAAAAGAATCAATTCAATCGGAGTTTTATTTTAAAAGATATGCCCAGTCAAAGTTTAGTCAAAATTCTGTTTTAATAAAAATCAGAAAAAGAAAACGGTTCGACCCGGAATACGTTTCCAGAGAAGGGGAGATGTACTTCGGTGGTTTACCTTTTCCAGAACAGAAAATGCCTTCAGTCGAATACACTTACCCGCGAAGAAGACGTATTTACGTGCCGGCGCCACTGGCGGTTTGGATGAGTGACCGACAGGTGGGACCCAGCTGTCGGGTTCATCTTCTTTCTCTCCGCGAGCGAGGACAGAGAGCAGGGGCGGCTTCGGCGATGATTGCCAGAGCTAGAGGGCTCCATTCCTTGCGCTCGGCATACCGGAGTGCTCAGGAGGGAGGGATCCATCCTCTCGAGGGCAAAAGGATCGCCGGGGAGCTTGGGGGTGAGCACCCCTTCATCCACGGCGGACAGAGAGCTCCGGCGAGCATGGCATCGTCCTACGGTTGCTATGGCGCAAATTAGCAGAGGGAACGGGCTTGCGGGGTCGAGGAGGAGCTACTGGTGAGGAAAGAATGGGACGGGAGGCTCTGGCTGCGTCCAATCGACAGGGAGGTGGCGGCGGCCAAAGCTCCCGGAGCTGAGGAGGACGACCACCTCTGGTCCTTCTGGTGGCTATGGGGTTCACAGGGGGCTGCAGGGTCGCGGTGAGGACGGCAGAGAGCTCAAGGGGGTCCTTTTATAGGCTGGCTACGTCTGTTCATTGGCTGCCCGTGGATAAGCACGGTGGCGGCGGCCACTGCTGCAGAACAGGGGAGGTGGGGCTGGCCGGCGGGACTTGTCGGGGGAAGGCGACGCCGATGCGGATGAGTTCGAGGAGCTGGCGCTCGGGGAATGGCTGGACGGCGCTGACCATGGCAGGGAAGGGATAAGACCGACGGCAAGCCGCCAAGGCGAGCACTGCGGCGGCTCTGAGCGGCGCAGGGGCTTGTTGGCAGCTCTAGCGAGCGAGGGGGGGCATCTCTGTGAGCAGGGAAGGGCCAGGGAGATGCGACGGCTCGGGCAGGCGCGTGCAAAACGCACGCTCTGCTCGCGCTCTCAGCACGCCCACCACGTGCTCGATGAAATGCCAAGCCTAGCTAGCAAGCTGTGATGCACGTGCAAACTACCAGGGTTACGCTTTGGACTAATGCAAGGCTATAAGACATGATGGTTTGGCAAATAGGACAAGTTCACAATGCAAAAATAAAATCATGCCAAATCTGGACATGCACTACAGGTGCTCGACAAAATGTCAGGGGCATCTAGGGATCTGCTATGGCCACCAAAATTTCCAGATAAGAGTCTCTTTAGGTGTAGGTGATGATGGCAAAGTTAGTTTGGCCAAAGCAGAAACTTGTTAATGCAAGTTTTGGTGAAAAACAATACTGGACAGAAAATGAAAGGGGCAATTTTGTCAACTTAAAACCTGCCTATGGGTCTGATCTCTTGGACTTAAAGGTTTTATAGGGTTGACTATAAGTAGGAAAAATCCCAAGGCAATTAGGGCAAAATAAAATAGGGTTGCAGTACAAACTGCCAAACTGGACCAGAATGCAAATGAGGATGGTTTGCTCAAAATTTTACAAAGAACCCAAATGGATTTTTGCATAAACATGAGTTATACACCTCTACTGACATCCCCAAATTTTTATAGAATTTTTAAAGAAATATTTAAATAGGTTGCAGTGCAAACTACAAACTGACCTAGATTTGAAAGATTGAAGTGGAGCTCAAAATTTACAAAACACAAGGCTGGGTTTTTGCATAAAAGTTATCCAGGGACATCACATGCCATCTACAAATTTTTATGGAATTTATAGATGAATTTATAAAATAGTTGTAGTGCAAATGAGGCTCTTAAAAGGGATAAAATGCTATTAAAAGAATTAAAACTAGGCAAGTTTTATTAGAAAAACAATTCCACTGGTTTTACTAAATGAAATAAAATGATTCAGTAAAACATTCAAGTCACACAACATTATACAAAAGTTTTAGAAAAGAGGGAGAAATTTTGAAATCCACAGAAAAGAAGTGGCTCTGAAATTAAGAGAAAAAATCCAGAAAATAGGAAAAAAATCTCACTGACAAAATTTTAATTATTAAAACAATATTAAATTTTTGGGGTGTTACAACACGTGCGGTAAGTCTCGGCCCCAGAAAAGGCCGTTTGGACCCTCAAAAAGGCTCTAAAGTCTGGAAAAAACTACTTTTTCATACAATTACACCTCGATATTGTAAAGGGCAGTACGTCCATATGGTCTGCAGGTCGTAGATGCCCCACCAATGAGCAGGTACGATAGCCTGTTAGGCTCACACTAGAGAAGAAACGGTGGAAAAAAAGAAGAATATGATCATTCTAGAGAGGGAATTGATAGGGACTATCAACGCGGATGAGAACGAGCTCCGATTGAGCCGTTTTTAGTGGCATTGGAAAGCCCTTGGGAAACTAGGCTACCAGGACTTCTATTTCTAGCGATCTAGAAGAATTTACATACGCGCACACACCCGAGCACATGTCCGGTAAGTTTTGGCCCCAGAAAAGGCCGTTTAGACCCTCAAAAAGGCTCAAAAGTCCGGACAAAACTCCTTTTTCGTGCAATTACACCTCGATATTGTAAAGGGCAGTACGTCCATATGGTCTATAGGTCGTAGATGCCCCACCAATGAGCGGTTATGATAGGGTGTTAGGCTCACACTAGAGAAGAAACGGTGGAAAAATATAAGAATATAATCATTCTAGAGAGGGAATTGATAGGGACTATCAACGCGGATGAGAACGACCTCCGATTGAGCCGGTTTCAGTGGCGTTGGAAAACCCTTGGGAAACTAGTCTACCAGGACTTCTAATTCTAGCGATCTGGAAGAATTTGCGTATGCGCACACACCCGAGCACACATGCGGTATGTCTTGGCCCCAGAAAAGGCCGTTTAGACCCTCAAAAAGGCTCAAAAGTCTGGAAAAAACTACTTTTTCGTGGAATTACACCTTGATATTGTAAAGGGCAGTACGTCCATATGGTCTGCAGGTCATAGATGCCCCACCAATGAGCGGCTTCGATAGGGTGTTAGGCTCACACTAGAGAAGAAACGGTGGAAAAATAGAAGAATATAATCATTCTAGAGAGGGAATTGATAGGGACTATCAACGCGGATGAGAACGAGCTCTGATTGAGCCGGTTTCAGTGGCGTTGGAAAGCCCTCGGGAAACTAGGCTACCAGGACTTCTAATTCTAATGATCTAGAAGAATTTACGTACGCGCACACACCCTAGCACATGTGCGGTAAGTCTCGGCCCCAGAAAAGGCCGTTTGGACCCTCAAAAAGGCTCTAAAGTCTAGAAAAAACTACTTTTTCGTACAATTACACCTCGATATTGTAAAGGGCAGTATGTTCATATGGTCTACAGGTCGTAGACGCCCCACCAATGAGCAGGTATGATAGGGTGTTAGGCTCACACTAGAGAAGAAACGGTGGAAAAAAAGAAGAATATAATCATTCTAGAGAGGGAATTGATAGGGACTATCAACGCGGATGAGAACGAGCTCCGATTGAGCCGTTTTCAGTGGCATTGGAAAGCCCTCGGGAAACTAGGCTACCAGGACTTCTATTTCTAGCGATCTGGAAGAATTTACATACGCGCACACACCCGATCACATGTGCGGTAAGTCTTGGCCCCAGAAAAAGCCGTTTAGACCCTCAAAAAGGCTCAAAAGTCTGGAAAAAACTCCTTTTTCGTGCAATTACACCTCGATATTGTAAAGGGCAGTACGTCCATATGGTCTACAGGTCGTAGACGCCCCACTAATGAGCGGCTATGATAGGGTGTTAGGCTCACACTAGAGAAGAAACGGTGGAAAAATATAAGAATATAATCATTCTAGAGAGGGAATTGATAGGGACTATCAACACGGATGAGAACGAGCTCCGATTCAGCCGGTTTCTGTGGCGTTGGAAAACCCTCGGGAAACTAGGCTACCAGGACTTCTAATTCTAGCGATCTGGAAGAATTTGCGTATGCGCACACACCCAAGAACACATGCGGTATGTCCTGGCCCCAGAAAAGGCCGTTTAGACCGTCAAAAAGGCTCAAAAGTTTGGAAAAAACTACTTTTTCGTGCAATTACACCATGATATTGTAAAGGGCAGTACGTTCTTGTGGTCTGCAGGTCATAGATGCCCCACCAATGAGCGGCTTCGATAGGGTGTTAGGCTCACACTAGAGAAGAAACGGTGGAAAAATAGAAGAATATAATCATTCTAGAGAGGGAATTCATAGGGACTGTCAACGCGGATGAGAACGAACTCCGATTGAGCCGGTTTCAGCGGCGTTGGAAAGCTCTCTGGAAACTAGGCTACCGGGACTTCTAATTCTAACGATCTAGAAGAATTTACGTACGGTAAGTCTCGGCCCCAGAAAAGGCCGTTTGGACCCTCAAAAAGGCTCTAAAGTCTGGAAAAAACTACTTTTTCGTGCAATTACACCTCGATATTGTAAAGGGCAGTACGTCCATATGGTCTGCTGGTCATAGATGCCCCACCAATGAGCGGCTACGATAGGGTGTTAGGCTCACACTAGAGAAGAAATAGTGGAAAAATAGAAGAATATAATCATTCTAGAGAGGGAATTGATAGGGACTATCAACGCGGATGAGAACGAGCTCGGATTGAGCCGGTTTCAGTGGCGTTGGAAAGCCCTCGGGAAACTAGGCTACCAGGACTTCTAATTCTAGCGATCTGGAATAATTTACATATGCGTACACACCCGAGCACACGTGCGGTAAGTCTTGGCCCCAGAAAAGGCTGTTTGGACCCTCAAAAAGGCTCCAAAGTCTGGAAAAAACTACTTTTTCGTACAATTACACCTCGATATTATAAAGCGCAGTACGTCCATATGGTCTGCAGGTCATAGACGCCCCACCAATGAGCAGGTACGATAGGGTGTTAGGCTCACACTAGAGAAGAAACGGTGGAAAAAAAGAAGAATATAATCATTCTAGAGAGGGAATTGATAGGGACTATCAACGCGGATAAGAACGTGCTCCGATTGAGCCGATTTCAGTGGCGTTGGAAAGCCCTCGGGAAACTAGGCTACTACGACTTCTAATTCTAGCGATCTAGAAGAATTTACATACGCACACACACCCTAGCACACGTGCGGTAAGTCTCGGCCCCAGAAAAGGCCGTTTGGACCCTCAAAAAGGCTCTAAAGTCTGGAAAAAACTACTTTTTCGTACAATTACACCTCGATATTGTAAAGGGCAGTACGTCCATATGGTCTGCAGGTCGTAGATGCCCCACCAATGAGCATGTATGATAGGGTGTTAGGCTCACACTAGAGAAGGAACGGTGGAAAAAAAGAAGAATATAATCATTCTAGAGAGGGAATTGATAGGGACTATCAACGCGGATGAGAACGAACTCCGATTGAGCTGTTTTCAGTGGCATTGGAAAGCCCTCGGGAAACTAGGCTACCAGGACTTCTATTTCTAGTGATCTGGAAGAATTTACATACGTGCAGACACCCTAGCACACGTGCGGTATGTCTGGGCCCCAGAAAAGGCCGTTTAGACCCTCAAAAAGCCTCAAAAGTCTAGAAAAAACTACTTTTTTGTCCAATTACACCTCGATATTGTAAAGGGCAGTACATGCATATGGTCTGCAGGTCGTAGACGCCCCACCAATGAGCGGCTATGATAGGGTGTTAGGCTCACACTAGGGAAGAAACGGTGGAAAAATAGAAGAATATAATCATTCTAGAGAGGGAATTGATAGGGACTATCAACGCGGATGAGAACGAGCTCCGATTGAGCCGGTTTCACTGGCGTTGGAAAGACCTCGGGAAACTAGGCTACCAGGACTTCTAATCTAGCGATCTAGAAGAATTTACATATGCGTACACACCCGAGCACACGTGCGGTAAGTCTTGGCCCCAGAAAAGGCCGTTTAGACCCTCAAAAAGGCTCAAAAGTCTGGAAAAAACTACTTTTTCGTGCAATTACACCTCGATATTGTAAAGGGCAGTACGTGCATATGGTCTGCAGGTCGTAGACGCCCCACCAATGAGCGGCTATGATAGGGTGTTAGGCTCACACTAGAGAAGAAACAGTGGAAAAATAGAAGAATATAATCATTCTAGAGAGGGAATTGATAGGGACTATCAACGCGGATGAGAACGAGCTCCGATTGAGCCGGTTT
Organism: Elymus sibiricus; assembly: GCA_039707655.1. Lineage (NCBI taxonomy): Eukaryota > Viridiplantae > Streptophyta > Magnoliopsida > Poales > Poaceae > Elymus > Elymus sibiricus. Next base: position 39,325,311 of record CM077674.1, read on the forward strand.
CAGTGGCGTTGGAAAGCCCTCAGGAAACTAGGTTACCAGGACTTCTAATTCTAGCGATCTAGAAGAATTTACATATGCGTACAGACCTGAGCACACGTGCGGTAAGTCTTGGCCCCAGAAAAGGCCGTTTAGAGCCTCAAAAAGGCTCAAAAGTCTGGAAAAAACTACTTTTTCGTGCAATTACACCTTGATATTGTAAAGGGCAATATGTCCATATGGTCTGCTGGTCATAGACGCCCCACCAATGAGCGGCTACGATAGGGTGTTAGGCTCACACTCGAGAAGAAACGGTGGAAAAATAGAAGAATATAATCATTCTAGAGAGGGAATTTATAGGGACTATCAACACGGATGAGAACGAGCTCCGATTGAGCCGGTTTCAGTGGCGTTGGAAAGCCCTCAGGAAACTAGGCTACTACGACTTCTAATTCTAGCGATCTAGAAGAATTTACATATGCACACACATCCTAGCACACGTGTCAGGACCGGTTTTCCAGGATATCACTTTCCCAGAAAATGGCCCTTGTGCTCACCATCCCGAGGATTACTGTTAGCTGATGGGACACAAACTTGATACAGAAATTCCAAGCGAAATTACCAAAAATATATGAAGTACAAGACCATTCTGGTCTAAGAATACAACAAAAGGCTTCTAGTGGTTGATGGCGGAAGCGGTTCGGGGTTATCAGCGTCTATGGGACTCCATTTCCCACAGGAACAGCTGACCTGGATAACTCCTATCTTCGCACGGCTGCTATCTTCGATGCCTAGGTTCCGAGGCTGTCGTCAATGTGCTCCTCTCCAAGCAAGAAATCTGGCCAAGACAATAGCCAGGGACAAGCCAGTGAGTACTTTTGAATGTACTCGCAAACATCATGAAAACAGGTATAATATATAGCAGATGATAATCATGCACTGAAAAAAAAATCCACGATCGCTTAGTCAGTCACAAAATGAAATTCATGATGCACACAAGCAGGTCATTCATATTAAACAGGAATAAGCAATCGGAGAATAAAAATAAAATAAACCGATCGGGTGTCTGAAGTGACGCCTCGAAAGGATAATAAAAATATAAAGCATGCCTCAGTCGGGCGTCGGAAGCGACGTCACATAAAGGGCTTATATTGAAAAGTAAATACAGCAGTGCCGCAGTCGGGCGTCGGAAGCGACGTCACATAAAGGGCTTATATTGAAAAGTAAATACAGCAGTGCCACAGTCGGGCGTCGGAAGCGACGTCACATATAGGGCTTATATTGAAAAGTAAATACAGCAGTGCCACAGTTGGGCGTCGGAAGCGACGTCACATAAATGGCTTATATAATAAAAAATCACAACAAGTATCCAGGAGGTAGAACCATCCCAGGGATACTCGATAAACAGACAATATAATTGGTTAGTGCATAATAATAATAATCATAATCATCATTCCTCACGCATCATGATCAATATTCTGGTTTAGAAGTTTTCCTCCGAAGACCGACACTAAGACCGACACTTGACCCATCCCAGACTATAGTCCTTAACCGCGGACACGGCTATTCGAATAGATATAAACTCTGCAGAGGGTGTACTCTTTACCCACGAGTAACGGATTCCCTTAGTCCACCGGAACTAATTCCGTTTACGGTCTTTTAATTGAAAACACACCTAACTCGCACACACCAGCTTAACTTACCGGTGTCTGGAATCACCCATGACACTCGTTAAGCAAAACTCTAAGTGGGGAGGCTACAACCTCGATTAGCATGGGATCAAATTTATATTCGCGCGCTCTAAGGGGTGCCCCCCTCTCGGTCCCGGACCGGAAACACCCATGCCCCCGGACCAGGTGGCATGCCTACCGGATGCACCCGGTATCTTCCACCATGGCCTCTCTGTACGGTGTGTGCCAAGAAAGGGGTTGACAACTTACTGAACCGTACCCTACCTGCGGCAGGGACGAGTGGTAGTACGGAACAAGTATGGGGGTTACTGGAACAAGACTCGATCTATGGTCGACTCAGGAGGCTTATGTGTTCCCTGCATGGTTAGCACAACAAAAATATTTTTCATGACATCAGACATAAGTCACCCCTCAGCATACCCCTTCATGCCTTACTGACCATTCTCGCTCCAACGAGAGGTCAGCACCAAGCTCGTGTCTTCCCGAGACAAGAACTCCTCCGGATTCCTTCCGGTAGGCATGTGAGGTATAAGGCATGATCACAACATCACACGAAATAACGCATGTTCCAAAACATCTCGGTGCTGTAGTCACGTCAAACAACACACAACAAACATTAGACCAGGTTTCAGGATGCTTGCCTTTCAGGTGCAGAGGTGCAGGGTGCACCACAAATTTTTTGAAGGTTTACTCCTCTCTCCAATTCCTATTTTGAAAAATATTCGAATCAACACGCAATTCAAAAACAGTACAAAAAGTTGTCTTGGGAAATTTTCGAATAAATATGAAAATAAACTAGATGAAATTTCAGAGAGGTAGGAAAAAGAATCAATTCAATCGGAGTTTTAGTTTAAAAGATATGCCCAGTCAAAGTTTAGTCAAAATTCTGTTTTAATAAAAATCAGAAAAAGAAAACGGTTCGACCCAGAATACGTTTCAAGAGAAGGGGAGACGTACTTACGTGATTTACGCTTTCCAGAACAGAAAAAGCTTTCCCTCGAATACACTTACCCGCGAAGAAGACGTATTTACGGGCCGGCGCCACTGCGGTTTGGATGAGTGACCGACAGGTGGGACCCAGCTGTCGGGTTCATCTTCTTTCTCTCCGCGAGCGAGGACAGAGAGCAGGGGCGGCTTCGGCGATGATTGCCAGAGCTAGAGGGCTCCATTCCTTGCGCTCGGCATACCGGAGTGCTCAGGAGGGAGGGCCCCATCCTCTCGAGGGCAAAAGGATCGCCGGGGAGCTCGGGGGTGAGCACCGCTTCATCCACGGCGGACAGAGAGCTCCGGCGAGCATGGCATCGTCCTACGGTTGCTATGGCGCAAATTAGCAGAGGGAACGGGCTTGCGGGGTCGAGGAGGAGCTACTGGTGAGGAAAGAATGGGACGGGAGGCTCTGGCTGCGTCGAATCGACAGGGAGGTGGCGGCGGCCAAAGCTCCCGGAGCTGAGGAGGACGACCACCTCTGGTCCTTCTGGTGGCTATGGGGTTCACAGGGGGCTGCAGGGTCGCGGTGAGGACGGCAGAGAGCTCAAGGGGGTCCTTTTATAGGCTGGCTACGTCTGTTCATTGGCTGCCCGTGGATAAGCACGGTGGCGGCGGCCACTGCTGCAGAACAGGGGAGGTGGGGCTGGCCGGCGGGACTTGTCGGGGGAAGGCGACGCCGATGCGGATGAGTTCGAGGAGCTGGCGCTCGGGGAATGGCTGGACGGCGCTGACCACGGCAGGGAAGGGATAAGACCGACGGCAAGCCGCCAAGGCGAGCACTGCGGCGGCTCTGAGCGGCGCAGGGGCTTGTTGGCAGCTCTAGCGAGCGAGGGGGGGCATCTCTGTGAGCAGGGAAGGGCCAGGGAGATGCGACGGCTCGGGCAGGCGCGTGCAAAACGCACGCTCTGCTCGCGCTCTCAGCACGCCCACCACGTGCTCGATGAAATGCCAAGCCTAGCTAGCAAGCTGTGATGCACGTGCAAACTACCAGGGTTACGCTTTGGACTAATGCAAGGCTATAAGACATGATGGTTTGGCAAATAGGACAAGTTCACAATGCAAAAATAAAATCATGCCAAATCTGGACATGCACTACAGGTGCTCGACAAAATGTCAGGGGCATCTAGGGATCTGCTATGGCCACCAAAATTTCCAGATAAGAGTCTCTTTAGGTGTAGGTGATGATGGCAAAGTTAGTTTGGCCAAAGCAGAAACTTGTTAATGCAAGTTTTGGTGAAAAACAATACTGGACAGAAAATGAAAGGGGCAATTTTGTCAACTTAAAACCTGCCTATGGGTCTGATCTCTTGGACTTAAAGGTTTTATAGGGTTGACTATAAGTAGGAAAAATCCCAAGGCAATTAGGGAAAAATAAAATAGGGTTGCAGTACAAACTGCCAAACTGGACCAGAATGCAAATGAGGATGGTTTGCTCAAAATTTTACAAAGAACCCAAATGGATTTTTGCATAAACATGAGTTATACACCTCTACTGACATCCCCAAATTTTTATAGAATTTTTAAAGAAATATTTAAATAGGTTGCAGTGCAAACTACAAACTGACCTAGATTTGAAAGATTGAAGTGGAGCTCAAAATTTACAAAACGCAAGGCTGGGTTTTTGCATAAAAGTTATCCAGGGACATCACATGCCATCTACAAATTTTTGTGGAATTTATAGATGAATTTATAAAATAGTTGTAGTGCAAATGAGGCTCTTAAAAGGGATAAAATGCTATTAAAAGAATTAAAACTAGGCAAGTTTTATTAGAAAAACAATTCCACTGGTTTTACTAAATGAAATAAAATGATTCAGTAAAACATTCAAGTCACACAACATTATTCAAAAGTTTTAGAAAAGAGGGAGAAATTTTGAAATCCACAGAAAAGAAGTGGCTCTGAAATTAAGAGAAAAAATCCAGAAAATAGGAAATAAATCTCACTGACAAAATTTTAATTATTAAAACAATATTAAATTTTTGGGGTGTTACAACACGTGCGGTAAGTCTCGGCCCCAGAAAAGGCCGTTTGGACCCTCAAAAAGGCTCCAAAGTCTGGAAAAAACTACTTTTTCATACAATTACACCTCGATATTGTAAAGGGCAGTACGTCCATATGGTCTGCAGGTCGTAGACGCCCCACCAATGAGCAGGTACGATAGGCTGTTAGGCTCACACTAGAGAAGAAACGGTGGAAAAAAAGAAGAATATGATCATTCTAGAGAGGGAATTGATAGGGACTATCAACGCGGATGAGAACGAGCTCCGATTGAGCCGTTTTTAGTGGCATTGGAAAGCCCTTGGGAAACTAGGCTACCAGGACTTCTATTTCTAGCGATCTAGAAGAATTTACATACGCGCACACACCCGAGCACATGTCCGGTAAGTCTTGGCCCCAGAAAAGGCCGTTTAGACCCACAAAAAGGCTCAAAAGTCCGGACAAAACTCCTTTTTCGTGCAATTACACCTCGATATTGTAAAGGGCAGTACGTCCATATGGTCTATAGGTCGTAGATGCCCCACCAATGAGCGGTTATGATAGGGTGTTTGGCTCACACTAGAGAAGAAACGGTGGAAAAATATAAGAATATAATCATTCTAGAGAGGGAATTGATAGGGACTATCAACGCGGATGAGAACGAGCTCCGATTGAGCCGGTTTCAGTGGCGTTGGAAAACCCTTGGGAAACTAGTCTACCAGGACTTCTAATTCTAGCGATCTGGAAGAATTTGCGTATGCGCACACACCCGAGCACACATGCGGTATGTCTTGGCCCCAGAAAAGGCCGTTTAGACCCTCAAAAAGGCTCAAAAGTCTGGAAAAAACTACTTTTTCGTGGAATTACACCTTGATATTGTAAAGGGCAGTACGTCCATATGGTCTACAGGTCATAGATGCCCCACCAATGAGCGGCTTCGATAGGGTGTTAGGCTCACACTAGAGAAGAAACGGTGGAAAAATAGAAGAATATAATCATTCTAGAGAGGGAATTGATAGGGACTATCAACGCGGATGAGAACGAGCTCCGATTGAGCCGGTTTCAGTGGCGTTGGAAAGCCCTCGGGAAACTAGGCTACCAGGACTTCTAATTCTAATGATCTAGAAGAATTTACGTACGCGCACACACCCTAGCACATGTGCGGTAAGTCTCGGCCCCAGAAAAGGCCGTTTGGACCCTCAAAAAGGCTCTAAAGTCTAGAAAAAACTACTTTTTCGTACAATTACACCTCGATATTGTAAAGGGCAGTATGTTCATATGGTCTACAGGTCGTAGACGCCCCACCAATGAGCAGGTATGATAGGGTGTTAGGCTCACACTAGAGAAGAAACGGTGGAAAAAAAGAAGAATATAATCATTCTAGAGAGGGAATTGATAGGGACTATCAACGCGGATGAGAACGAGCTCCGATTGAGCCATTTTCAGTGGCATTGGAAAGCCCTCGGGAAACTAGGCTACCAGGACTTCTATTTCTAGCGATCTGGAAGAATTTACATACGCGCACATACCCGATCACATGTGCGGTAAGTCTTGGCCCAGAAAAAGCCGTTTAGACCCTCAAAAAGGCTCAAAAGTCTGGAAAAAACTCCTTTTTCGTGCAATTACACCTCGATATAGTAAAGGGCAGTACGTCCATATGGTCTACAGGTCGTAGACGCCCCACTAATGAGCGGCTATGATAGGGTGTTAGGCTCACACTAGAGAAGAAACGGTGGAAAAATATAAGAATATAATCATTCTAGAGAGGGAATTGATAGGGACTATCAACTCGGATGAGAACGAGCTCCGATTGAGCCGGTTTCAGGGGCGTTGGAAAACCCTCGGGAAACTAGGCTACCAGGACTTCTAATTCTAGCGATCTGGAAGAATTTGCGTATGCGCACACACCCAAGAACACATGCGGTATGTCCTGGCCCCAGAAAAGGCCGTTTAGACCGTCAAAAAGGCTTAAAAGTTTGGAAAAAACTACTTTTTCGTGCAATTACACCATGATATTGTAAAGGGCAGTACGTTCATGTGGTCTGCAGGTCATAGATGCCCCACCAATGAGCGGCTTCGATAGGGTGTTAGGCTCACATTAGAGAAGAAACGGTGGAAAAATAGAAGAATATAATCATTCTAGAGAGGGAATTGATAGGGACTGTCAACGCGGATGAGAACGAGCTCCGATTGAGCCGGTTTCAGCGGCGTTGGAAAGCTCTCTGGAAACTAGGCTACCAGGACTTCTAATTCTAACGATCTAGAAGAATTTACGTATGCACACACACCCTAAAACACGTGCGGTAAGTCTCGGCCCCAGAAAAGGCCGTTTGGACCCTCAAAAAGGCTCTAAAGTCTGGAAAAAACTACTTTTTCGTGCAATTACACCTCGATATTGTAAAGGGCAGTACGTCCATATGGTCTGCTGGTCATAGATGCCCCACCAATGAGCGGCTACGATAGGGTGTTAGGCTCACACTAGAGAAGAAATAGTGGAAAAATAGAAGAATACAATCATTCTAGAGAGGGAGTTGATAGGGACTATCAACGCGGATGAGAACGAGCTCGGATTGAGCCGGTTTCAGTGGCGTTGGAAAGCCCTCAGGAAACTAGGCTACCAGGACTTCTAATTCTAGCGATCTGGAATAATTTACATATGCGTACACACCCGAGCACACGTGCGGTAAGTCTTGGCCCCAGAAAAGGCTATTTGGACCCTCAAAAAGGCTCTAAAGTCTGGAAAAAACTACTTTTTCGTACAATTACACCTCGATATTATAAAGCGCAGTACGTCAATATGGTCTGCAGGTCATAGACGCCCCACCAATGAGCAGGTACGATAGGGTGTTAGGCTCACACTAGAGAAGAAACGGTGGAAAAAAAGAAGAATATAATCATTCTAGAGAGGGAATTGATAGGGACTATCAACGCGGATCAGAACGAGCTCCGATTGAGCCGATTTCAGTGGCGTTGGAAAGCCCTCGGGAAACTAGGCTACTACGACTTCTAATTCTAGCGATCTAGAAGAATTTACATACGCACACACACCCTAGCACACGTGCGGTAAGTCTCGGCCCCAGAAAAGGCCGTTTGGACCCTCAAAAAGGCTCTAAAGTCTGGAAAAAACTACTTTTTCGTTCAATTACACCTCGATATTGTAAAGGGCAGTACGTCCATATGGTCTGCTGGTCATAGATGCCCCACCAATGAGAGGCTACGATAGGGTGTTAGGCTCACACTAGAGAAGAAATAGTGGAAAAATAGAAGAATATAATCATTCTAGAGAGGGAGTTGATAGGGACTATCAACGCGGATGAGAACGAGCTCGGATTGAGCCGGTTTCAGTGGCGTTGGAAAGCCCTCAGGAAACTAGGCTACCAGGACTTCTAATTCTAGCGATCTGGAATAATTTACATATGCGTACACACCCGAGCACACGTGCGGTAAGTCTTGGCCCCAGAAAAGGCTATTTGGACCCTCAAAAAGGCTCTAAAGTCTGGAAAAAACTACTTTTTCGTACAATTACACCTCGATATTATAAAGCGCAGTACGTCCATATGGTCTGCAGGTCATAGACGCCCCACCAATGAGCAGGTACGATAGGGTGTTAGGCTCACACTAGAGAAGAAACGGTGGAAAAAAAGAAGAATATAATCATTCTAGAGAGGGAATTGATAGGGACTATCAACGTGGATCAGAACGAGCTCCGATTGAGCCGATTTCAGTGGCGTTGGAAAGCCCTCGGGAAACTAGGCTACTACGACTTCTAATTCTAGCGATCTAGAAGAATTTACATACGCACACACACCCTAGCACACGTGCGGTAAGTCTCGGCCCCAGAAAAGGCCGTTTGGACCCTCAAAAAGGCTCTAAAGTTTGGAAAAAACTACTTTTTCGTACAATTACACCTCGATATTGTAAAGGGCAGTACGTCCATATGGTCTGCAGGTCGTAGATGCCCCACCAATGAGCATGTATGATAGGGTGTTAGGATCACACTAGAGAAGAAACGGTGGAAAAAAAGAAGAATATAATCATTCTAGAGAGGGAATTGATAGGGACTATCAATGCGGATGAGAACGAACTCCGATTGAGCTGTTTTCAGTGGCATTGGAAAGCCCTCGGGAAACTAGGCTACTAGGACTTCTATTTCTAGTGATCTGGAAGAATTTACATACGCGCACACACCCGAGCACATGTGCGGTAAGTCTTGGCCCCAGAAAAGGCCGTTTAGACCCTCAAAAAGGCTCAAAAGTCTGGAAAAAACTCCTTTTTCGTGCAATTACACCTCGATATTGTAAATGGCAGTACGTCCATATGGTCTGCAGGTCGTAGATGCCCCACTAATGAGTGGCTATGATAGGGTGTTAGTCTCACACTAGAGAAGAAACGGTGGAAAAATATAAGAATATAATTATTCTAGAGAGGGTATTGACAGGGACTATCAACGCGGATGAGAACGAGCTCCGATTGAGCCGGTTTCAGCGGCGTTGGAAAACCCTCGGGAAACTAGGCTACCAGGAATTCTAATTCTAGCGATCTGGAAGAATTTGCGTATGCGCACACACCCGAGCACACATGCGGTATGTCTTGGCCCCAGAAAAAGCCGTTTAGACCCTCAAAAAGGCTCAAAAGTCTGGAAAAAACTACTTTTTCGTGCAATTAAACCTTGATATTGTAAAGGGCAGTATGTCCATATGGTCTGCAGGTCATAGATGCCCCACCAATGAGCGGCTTCGATATGGTGTTAGGCTCACACTAGAGAAGAAACGGTGGAAAAATAGAAGAATATAATCATTCTAGAGAGGGAATTGATAGGGACTATCAACGCGGATGAGAACGAGCTCCGATTGAGCCGGTTTCAGCGGCGTTGGAAAGCTCCCTGGAAACTAGGCTACCAGGACTTCTAATTCTAACAATTTAGAATAATTTACGTACGCGCACACACCCTAGCACACGTGCGGTAAGTCTCGGCCCCCGAAAAGGCCGTCTGGAAAAACTACTTTTTCATGCAATTACACCTCGATATTGTCCATATTGTCTGCAAGTCGTAGACGCCCCACCAATGAGCAGGTATGATAGGGTGTTAGGCTCACACTAGAGGAGAAACGGTGGAAAAATAGAAGAATATAATCATTCTAGAGAGGAGATTGATAGGGACTATCAACGCGGATGAGAACGAGCTCCGATTGAGCCGGTTTCAGTGGCGTTGGAAAGACCTCGGGAAACTAGGCTACCAGGACTTCTAATTCTAGCGATCTGGAAGAATTTCCATACGCGCGCACACCCGAGCACACGTGCGGTATGTCTGGGCCCCAGAAAAGGCCGTTTAGACCCTCAAAAAGGCTCAAAAGTCTGGAAAAAACTACTTTTTTGTCCAATTACAACCCGATATTGTAAAGGGCAGTACGTGCATGTGGTCTGCAGGTCATAGACGCCCCACCAATGAGCCGTGACGATAGGGTGTTAGGCTCACACTAGAGAAGAAACAGTGGAAAAATAGAAGAATATAATCATTCTAGAGAGGGAATTGATAGGGACTATCAACGCGGATGAGAACGAGCTCGGATTGAGCCAGTTTCAGTGGCGTTGGAAAGCCCTCGGGAAACTAGGCTACCAGGACTTCTAATTCTAGCGATCTAGAATAATTTACATATGCGTACACACCCGAGCACATGTGCGGTAAGTCTTGGCCCCAGAAAAGGCTGTTTAGAGCCTCAAAAAGGCTCAAAAGTCTGGAAAAAACTACTTTTTCGTGCAATTACACCTCGATATTGTAAAGGGCAGTACGTCCATATGGTCTGCTGGTCATAGACGCCCCACCAATGAGCGGCTACGATAGGGTGCTAGGCTCACACTCGAGAAGAAACGGTGGAAAAATAGAAGAATATAATCATTCTAGAGAGGGAATTGATAGGGACTATCAACGCGGATGAGAACGAGCTCCGATTGAGCCGGTTTCAGTGGCATTGGAAAGCCCTCGGTAGACTAGGCTACTACGACTTCTAATTCTAGCGATCTAGAACAATTTACATACGCACACACACCCTAGCACCTCGATATTGTAAAGGGCAGTACGTGCATATGGTCTGCAGGTCGTAGACGCCCCACCAATGAGCGGCTACGCTAGGGTGTTAGGCTCACACTAGAGAAGAAACAGTGTTAAAATAGAAGAATATAATCATTCTAGAGAGGGAGTTGATAGGGACTATCAACACGGATGAGAACGAGCTCGGATTGAGCCTGTTTCAGTGGCGTTGGAAAGCCCTCGGAAAACTAGGCTACCAGGACTTCTAATTCTAGCGATCTGGAAGAATTTACATATGCGCACACACCCGAGCACACGTACGGTATGTCTGGGCCCCAGAAAAGGCCGTTTAGACCCTCAAAAAGGCACAAAAGTTTGGAAAAAACTACTTTTTCGTACAATTACACCACGATATTGTAAAGGGCAGTACGTCCATATGGTCTGCAAGTCGTAGACACCCCACCAATGAGCAGGTACGATAGGGCGTTAGGCTCACACTAGAGAAGAAATGGTGGAAAAAAAGAAGAATATAATCATTCTAGAGAGGCAATTGATCGGGACTATCAACGCGGATGAGAACGAGCTCCGATTGAGCCGGTTTCAGTGGCGTTGGAAAGACCTCGGGAAACTAGGCTACCAGGACTTCTAATTCTAGCAATCTGGAAGAATTTACATATGCGCACACACCCGAGCACACGTGCGGTATGTCTGGGCCCCAGAAAAGGACGTTTAGACCCTCAAAAAGGCACAAAAGTCTGGAAAAAACTACTTTTTCGTCCAATTACACTTCGATATTGTAAAGGGCAGTACGTCCATATGGTCTGCAGGTCGTAGATGCCCCACCAATGAGCGGCTACGATAGGGTGTTAGGCTCACACTAGCGAAGAAACGGTGGAAAAATTGAAGAATATAATCATTCTAGAGAGGGAATTGATAGGGACTATCAACGCGGATGAGAACGAGCTCCGATTGAGCCGGTTTCAGTGGCATTGGAAAGCCCTCGGGAAACTAGGCTACCAGGACTTCTAATTCTAGCCATCTGGAAGAATTTACATACGCGCACACACCCGAGCACATGGGCGGTATGTCTGGGGCCCAGAAAAGGCCGTTTAGACCCTCAAAAAGGTTCAAAAGTCTGGAAAAAACTACTTTTTCATGCAATTACACCTCGATATTGTAAAGGGCAGTACGTGCATATGGTCTGCAGGTCGTAGACGCCCCACCAATGAGCGGCTACGATAGGGTGTTAGGCTCACCCTAGAGAAGAAACAATGGAAAAATAGAAGAATATAATCATTCTAGAGAGGGAATTGATAGGGACTATCAACGCGGATGAGAACGAGCTCGGATTGAGCCGGTTTCAGTGGCGTTGGAAAGCCCTCAGGAAACTAGGCTACCAGGACTTCTAATTCTAGCAATCTGGAAGAATTTATATATGCGTACACACCCGGGCACACGTGCGGTAAGTCTTGGCCCTAGAAAAGGCCGTTTAGGGCCTCAAAAAGGCTCAAAAGTCTGGAAAAAACTACTTTTTTGTGCAATTACACCTGGATATTGTAAAGGGCAGTACATCCATATGGTCTGCTGGTCATAGACGCCCCACCAATGAGCGGCTATGATAGGGTGTTAGGCTCACACTAGAGAAGAAACGGTGGAAAAATAGAAGAATATAATCATTCTAGAGAGGGAATTGATAGGGACTATCAACGCGGATAAGAACGAGCTCCAATTGAGCCGGTTTCAGTGGCGTTGTAAAGATCTCGGGAAACTAGGCTACCAGGACTTCTAATTCTAGCCATCTGGAAGAATTTACATAAGCGCACACACCCGAGCACAGGTGCGGTATGTCTGGGCCCTAGAAAAGGCCGTTTAGAGCCTCAAAAAGGCTCAAAAGTCTGGAAGAAAACTACTTTTTCGCTTAATTACACCTCGATATTGTAAAGGCAGTACGTCCATATGGTCTGCTGGTCATAGACGCCCCACCAATGAGAGGCTATGATAGGGTGTTTTGCTGACACTAGAGAAGAAACGGTGGAAAAATAGAAGAATATAATCATTCTAGAGAGGGAATTGATAGGGACTATCAACGCGGATGAGAACGAGCTCCGATTGAGCCGGTTTCAGCGGCGTTGAAAAGCTCCCTGGAAACTAGGCTACCAGGACTTCTAATTCTAGCGATCTGGAAGAATTTACATATGCGCACACACCCGAGCACACGTGCGGTATGTCTGGGCCCCAGAAAAAGCCGTTTAGACCCTCAAAAAGGCACAAAAGTCTGGAAAAAACTACTTTTTCGTACAATTACACCTCGATATTGTAAAGGGCAGTACGTCCATATGGTCTGCAGGTCGTAGATGCCCCACCAATGAGCAGGTATGATAGGGTGTTAGGCTCACACTAGAGAAGAAACGGTGGAAAAAAAGAAGAATATAATCATTCTAGAGAGGGAATTGATAGGGACTATCAACGCGGATGAGAGCGAACTCCGATTGAGCCGTTTTCAGTGGCATTGGAAAGCCCTCGGGAAACTAGGCTACCAGGACTTCTATTTCTAGTGATCTGGAAGAATTTACATACGCGCACACACCCGAGCACATGTGCGGTAAGTCTTGGCCCCAGAAAAGGCCGTTTAGACCCTCAAAAAGGCTCAAAAGTCTGGAAAAAACTCCTTTTTCGTGCAATTACACCTCGATATTGTAAATGGCAGTACGTCCATATGGTCTGCAGGTCGTAGATGCCCCACTAATGAGTGGCTATGATAGGGTGTTAGGCTCACACTAGAGAAGAAACGGTGGAAAAATATAAGAATATAATTATTCTAGAGAGGGTATTGACAGGGACTATCAACGCGGATGAGAACGAGCTCCGATTGAGCCGGTTTCAGTGGCGTTGGAAAACCCTCAGGAAACTAGGCTACCAGGAATTCTAATTCTAGCGATCTGGAAGAATTTGCTTATGCGCACACACCCGAGCACACATGCGGTATGTCTTGGCCCCAGAAAAAGCCGTTTAGACCCTCAAAAAGGCTCAAAAGTCAGGAAAAAACTACTTTTTCGTGCAATTACACCTTGATATTGTAAAGGGCAGTATGTCCATATGGTCTGCAGGTCATAGATGCCCACCAATGAGCGGCTTCGATACGGTGTTAGGCTCACACTAGAGAAGAAACGGTGGAAAAATAGAAGAATATAATCATTCTAGAGAGGGAATTGATAGGGACTATCAACGCGGATGAGAACGAGCTCCGATTGAGCCGGTTTCAGCGGTGTTGGAAAGCTCTCTGGAAACTAGGCTACCAGGACTTCTAATTCTAACAATCTAGAATAATTTACGTACGCGCACACACCCTAGCACACGTGCGGTAAGTCTCGGCCCCAAAAAAGGCCGTTTGGACCCTCAAAAAGGCTCTAAAGTCTGGAAAAAACTACTTTTTCGTGCAATTACACCTCGATATTGTCCATATTGTCTGCAGGTCATAGATGCCCCACCAATGAGCAGGTACGATAGGGTGTTAGGCTCACACTAGAGGAGAAACGGTGGAAAAATAGAAGAATTTAATCATTCTAGAGAGGAGATTGATAGGGACTATCAACGCGGATGAGAACGAGCTCCGATTAAGCCGGTTTCAGTGGCGTTGGAAAGACCTCGGGAAACTAGGCTACCAGGACTTCTAATTCTAGCGATCTGGAAGAATTTACATACGCGCACACACCCGAGCACACGTGCGGTATGTCTGGGCCCCAGAAAAGGCCGTTTAGACCCTCAAAAAGGCTCAAAAGTCTGGAAAAAACTACTTTTTTGTCCAATTACAACTCGATATTGTAAAGGGCAGTATGTGCATGTGGTCTGCAGGTCATAGACGCCCCACCAATGAGCCGCGACAATAGGGTGTTAGGCTCACACTAGAGAAGAAATAGTGGAAAAATAGAAGAATATAATCATTCTAGAGAGGGAATTGATAGGGACTATCAACGCGGATGAGAACGAGCTCGGATTGAGCCAGTTTCAGTGGCGTTGGAAAGCCCTCAGGAAACTAGGCTACCAGGACTTCTAATTCTAGCGATCTAGAATAATTTACATATGCGTACACACCCGAGCACATGTGCGTAAGTCTTGGCCCCAGAAAAGGCCGTTTAGAGCCTCAAAAAGGCTCAAAAGTCTGGAAAAAATTACTTTCTCGTGCAATTACACCTCGATATTGTAAAGGGCAGTACGTCCATATGGTCTACTGGTCATAGACGCCCCACCAATGAGCGGCTACGATAGGGTGTTAGGCTCACACTAGAGAAGAAACGGTGGAAAAATAGAAGAATATAATCATTCTAGAGAGGGAATTGATAGGGACTATCAACGCGGATGAGAACGAGCTCCGATTTAGCCGGTTTCAGTGCCATTGGAAAGCCCTCGGGAAACTAGGCTACTACGACTTCTAATTCTAGCGATCCAGAAGAATTTACATACGCAAACACACCCTAGCACCTCGATATTGTAAAGGGCAGTACGTGCATATGGTCTGCAGGTCGTAGACGCCCCACCAATGAGCGGCTACGATAGGGTGTTAGGCTCACACTAGAGATGAAACAGTGGAAAAATAGAAGAATATAATCATTCTAGAGAGGGAGTTGATAGGGACTATCAACACGGATGAGAACGAGCTCGGATTGAGCCTGTTTCAGTGGCGTTGGAAAGCCCTCGGGAAACTAGGCTACCAGGACTTCTAATTCTAGCGATCTGGAAGAATTTACATATGCGCACACACCCGAGCACACGTACGGTATGTCTGGGCCCCAGAAAAGGCCGTTTAGACCCTCAAAAAGGCACAAAAGTCTGGAAAAAACTACTTTTTCGTACAATTACACCTCGATATTGTAAAGGGCAGTACGTCCATATGGTCTGCAAGTCGTAGACACCCCACCAATGAGCAGGTACGATAGGGTGTTAGGCTCACACTAGAGAAGAAATGGTGGAAAAAAAGAAGAATATAATCATTCTAGAGAGGCAATTGATAGGGACTATCAACGCGGGTGAGAACGAGCTCCGATTGAGCCGGTTTCAGTGGCGTTGGAAAGACCTCGGGAAACTAGGCTACTAGGACTTCTAATTCTAGCAATCTGGAAGAATTTACATATGCGCACACACCCGAGCACACGTGCGGTATGTCTGGGCCCCAGAAAAGGCCGTTTAGACCCTCAAAAAGGCACAAAAGTCTGGAAAAAACTACTTTTTCATCCAATTACACCTCGATATTGTAAAGGGCAGTACGTCCATATGGTCTGCAGGTCGTAGATGCCCCACCAATGAGCGGCTACGATAGGGTGTTAGGCTCACACTAGCGAAGAAACGGTGGAAAAATAGAAGAATATAATCATTCTAGAGAGGGAATTGATAGGGACTATCAACGCGGATGAGAACGAGCTCCAATTGAGCCGGTTTCAGTGGTGTTGGAAAGACCTCGGGAAACTAGGCTACCAGGAGTTCTAATTCTAGCCATCTGGAAGAATTTACATACGCGCACACACCCGAGCACAGGTGCGGTATGTCTGGGCCCTAGAAAAGGCCGTTTAGAGCCTCAAAAAGGCTCAAAAGTCTGGAAGAAAACTACTTTTTCGCTTAATTACACCTCGATATTGTAAAGGCAGTACGTCCATATGGTCGGCTGGTCATAGACGCCCCACCAATGAGAGGCTATGATAGGGTGTTAGGCTGACACTAGAGAAGAAACGGTGGAAAAATAGAAGAATATAATCATTCTAGAGAGGGAATTGATAGGGACTATCAACGCGGATGAGAACGAGCTTCGATTGAGCCGGTTTCAGCGGCGTTGGAAAGCTCTCTGGAAACTAGGCTACCAGGAGATCTAATTCTAGCGATCTGGAAGAATTTACATATGCGCACACACCCGAGCACATGTGCGGTATGTCTGGGCCCCAGAAAAGGCCGTTTAGACCCTCAAAAAGGCACACAAGTCTGGAAAAAACTACTTTTTCGTACAATTACACCTCGATATTGTAAAGGGCAGTACGTCTATATGGTCTGCAGGTCATAGATGCCCCACCAATGAGCAGGTATGATAGGGTTTTAGGCTCACACTAGAGAAGAAACGGTGGAAAAAAAGAAGAATATAATCATTCTAGAGAGGGAATTGATAGGGACTATCAACGCGGATGAGAGCGAACTCCGATTGAGCCGTTTTCAGTGGCATTGGAAAGCCCTCGGGTAACTAGGCTACCAGGACTTCTATTTCTAGTGATCTGGAAGAATTTACATATGCGCACACACCCGAGCACATGTGCGGTAAGTCCTGGCCCCAGAAAAGACCGTTTAGACCCTCAAAAAGGCTCAAAAGTCTGGAAAAAACTCCTTTTTCGTGCAATTACACCTCGATATTGTAAATGGCAGTACGTCCATATGGTCTGCAGGTCGTAGATGCCCCAGTAATGAGTGGCTATGATAGGGTGTTAGGCTCACACTAGAGAAGAAACGGTGGAAAAATATAAGAATATAATTATTCTAGAGAGGGTATTGACAGGGACTATCAACGCGGATGAGAACGAGCTCCGATTGAGCCGGTTTCAGTGGCGTTGGAAAACCCTCGGGAAACTAGGCTACCAGGAATTCTAATTCTAGCGATCTGGAAGAATTTGCTTATGCGCACACACCCGAGCACACATGCGGTATGTCTTGGCCCCAGAAAAAGCCGTTTAGACCCTCAAAAAGGATCAAAAGTCTGGAAAAAACTACTTTTTCGTGCAATTACACCTTGATATTGTAAAATGGCAGTATGTCCATATGGTCTGCAGGTCATAGATGCCCCACCAATGAGCGGCTTCGATATGTTGTTAGGCTCACACTAGAGAAGAAACGGTGGAAAAATAGAAGAATATAATCATTCTAGAGAGGGAATTGATAGGGACTATCAACGCGGATGAGAACGAGCTCCGATTGAGCCGGTTTCAGCGGCGTTGGAAAGCTCTCTGGAAACAAGGCTACCAGGACTTCTAATTCTAACAATCTAGAAGAATTTACGTACGCGCACACACCCTAGCACATGTGCGGTAAGTCTCGGCCCCAAAAAAGGCCGTTTGGACCCTCAAAAAGGCTCTAAAGTCTGGAAAAAACTACTTTTTCGTGCAATTACACCTCGATATTGTCCATATTGTCTGCAGGTCCTAGATGCCCCACCACTGAGCAGGTACGATAGGGTGTTAGGCTCACACTAGAGGAGAAACGGTGGAAAAATAGAAGAATATAATCCTTCTAGAGAGGAGATTGATAGGGACTATCAACGCGGATGAGAACGAGCTCCGATTGAGCCGGTTTCAGTGGCGTTGGAAAGACCTCGGGAAACTAGGCTACCAGGACTTCTAATTCTAGCGATCTGGAAGAATTTACATACGCGCACACACCCGAGCACACGTGCGGTATGTCTGGGCCCCAGAAAAGGCCGTTTAGACCCTCAAAAAGGTTCAAAAGTCTGGAAAAAACTACTTTTTTGTCCAATTACAACTCGATATTGTAAAGGGCAGTATGTGCATGTGGTCTGCAGGTCATAGATGCCCCACCAATGAGCCGCGACAATAGGGTGTTAGGCTCACACTAGAGAAGAAACGGTGGAAAAATAGAAGAATATAATCATTCTAGAGAGGGAATTGATAGGGACTATCAACGCGGATGAGAACGAGCTCGGATTGAGCCAGTTTCAGTGGCGTTGGAAAGCCCTCGGGAAACTAGGCTACCAGGACTTCTAATTCTAGCGATCTAGAATAATTTACATATGCGTACACACCCGAGCACATGTGCGGTAAGTCTTGGCCCCAGAAAAGGCCGTTTAGAGCCTCAAAAGTCTGGAAAAAACTACTTTTTCGTGCAATTACACCTCGATATTGTAAAGGGAAGTACGTCCATATGGTCTGCTGGTCATAGACGCCCCACCAATGAGCGGCTACGATAGGGTGTTAGGCTCACAATAGAGAAGAAACAGTGGAAAAATAGAAGAATATAATCATTCTAGAGAGGGAGTTGATAGGGACTATCAACACGGATGAGAACGAGCTCGGATTGAGCCTGTTTCAGTGGCGTTGGAAAGCCCTCGGGAAACTCGGCTACCAGGACTTCTAATTCTAGCGATCTAGAAGAATTTACATACGCACACACACCCTAGCACACGTACGGTATGTCTGGGCCCCAGAAAAGGCCGTTTAGACCCTCAAAAAGGCACAAAAGACTGGAAAAAACTACTTTTTCGTCCAATTACACCTCGATATTGTAAAGGGCAGTACGTCCATATGGTCTGCAGGTCGTAGATGCCCCACCAATGAGCGGCTACGATAGGGTGGTAGGCTCACACTAGCGAAGAAACGGTGGAAAAATAGAAGAATATAATCATTTTAGAGAGGGAATTGATAGGGACTATCAACGCTGATGAGAACGAGCTCCGATTGAGCCGGTTTCAGTGGCATTGGAAAGCCCTCGGGAAACTAGGCTACCAGGACTTCTAATTCTAGCCATCTGGAAGAATTTACATACGCGCACACACCCGAGCACATGGGCGGTATGTCTGGGGCCCAGAAAAGGCCGTTTAGACCCTTAAAAAGGTTCAAAAGTCTGGAAAAAACTACTTTTTCGTGCAATTACACCTCGATATTGTAAAGGGCAGTACGTGCATATGGTCTGCAGGTCGTAGATGCTCGACCAATGAGCGGCTACGATAGGGTGTTAGCCTCACACTAGAGATGAAACAGTGGAAAAATAGAAGAATATAATCATTCTAGAGAAGGAATTGATAGGGACTATCAACGCGGATGAGAACGAGCTCGGATTGAGCCGGTTTCAGTGGCGTTGGAAAGCCCTCAGGAAACTAGGCTACCAGGACTTCTAATTCTAGCAATCTGGAAGAATTTACATATGTGTACACACCCGGGCACACGTGCGGTAAGTCTTGGCCCTAGAAAAGGCCGTTTAGAGCCTCAAAAAGGCTCAAAAGTATGGAAAAAACTACTTTTTCGGGCAATTACACCTGGATATTGTAAAGGGCAGTACATCCATATGGTCTGCTGTTCATAGACGCCCCACCAATGAGCGGCTTTGATAGGGTGTTAGGCTCACACTAGAGAAGAAACGGTGGAAAAATAGAAGAATATAATCATTCTAGAGAGGGAATTGATAGGGACTATCAACGCGGATGAGAACGAGCTCCAATTGAGCCGGTTTCAGTGGCGTTGGAAAGACCTCGGGAAACTAGGCTACCAGGACTTCTAATTCTAGCCATATGGAAGAATTTACATACGCGCACACACCCGAGCACAGGTGCGGTATGTCTGGGCCCTAGAAAAGGCCGTTTAGAGCCTCAAAAAGGCTCAAAAGTCTGGAAAAAACTACTTTTTCGTTCAATTACACCTCGATATTGTAAAGGGCAGTACGTCCATATGGTCTGCTGGTCATAGATGCCCCACCAATGAGTGGCTACGATAGGGTGTTAGGCTCACACTAGAGAAGAAATAGTGGAAAAATAGAAGAATATAATCATTCTAGAGAGGGAGTTGATAGGGACTATCAACGCGGATGAGAACGAGCTCGGATTGAGCCGGTTTCAGTGGCGTTGGAAAGCCCTCAGGAAACTAGGCTACCAGGACTTCTAATTCTAGCGATCTGGAATAATTTACATATGCGTACACACCCGAGCACACGTGCGGTAAGTCTTGGCCCCAGAAAAGGCTATTTGGACCCTCAAAAAGGCTCTAAAGTCTGGAAAAAACTACTTTTTCGTACAATTACACCTCGATATTATAAAGCGCAGTACGTCCATATGGTCTGCAGGTCATAGACGCCCCACCAATGAGCAGGTACGATAGGGTGTTAGGCTCACACTAGAGAAGAAACGGTGGAAAAAAAGAAGAATATAATCATTCTAGAGAGGGAATTGATAGGGACTATCAACGCGGATCAGAACGAGCTCCGATTGAGCCGATTTCAGTGGCGTTGGAAAGCCCTCGGGAAACTAGGCTACTACGACTTCTAATTCTAGCGATCTAGAAGAATTTACATACGCACACACACCCTAGCACACGTGCGGTAAGTCTCGGCCCCAGAAAAGGCCGTTTGGACCCTCAAAAAGGCTCTAAAGTCTGGAAAAAACTACTTTTTCGTACAATTACACCTCGATATTGTAAAGGGCAGTACGTCCATATGGTCTGCAGGTCGTAGATGCCCCACCAATGAGCATGTATGATAGGGTGTTAGGATCACACTAGAGAAGAAACGGTGGAAAAAAAGAAGAATATAATCATTCTAGAGAGGGAATTGATAGGGACTATCAATGCGGATGAGAACGAACTCCGATTGAGCTGTTTTCAGTGGCATTGGAAAGTCCTCGGGAAACTAGGCTACTAGGACTTCTATTTCTAGTGATCTGGAAGAATTTACATACGCGCACACACCCGAGCACATGTGCGGTAAGTCTTGGCCCCAGAAAAGGCCGTTTAGACCCTCAAAAAGGCTCAAAAGTCTGGAAAAAACTCCTTTTTTGTGCAATTACACCTCGATATTGTAAATGGCAGTACGTCCATATGGTCTGCAGGTCGTAGATGCCCCACTAATGAGTGGCTATGATAGGGTGTTAGTCTCACACTAGAGAAGAAACGGTGGAAAAATATAAGAATATAATTATTCTAGAGAGGGTATTGACAGGGACTATCAACGCGGATGAGAACGAGCTCCGATTGAGCCGGTTTCAGCGGCGTTGGAAAACCCTCGGGAAACTAGGCTACCAGGAATTCTAATTCTAGCGATCTGGAAGAATTTGCGTATGCGCACACACCCGAGCACACATGCGGTATGTCTTGGCCCCAGAAAAAGCCGTTTAGACCCTCAAAAAGGCTCAAAAGTCTGGAAAAAACTACTTTTTCGTGCAATTAAACCTTGATATTGTAAAGGGCAGTATGTCCATATGGTCTGCAGGTCATAGATGCCCCACCAATGAGCGGCTTCGATATGGTGTTAGGCTCACACTAGAGAAGAAACGGTGGAAAAATAGAAGAATATAATCATTCTAGAGAGGGAATTGATAGGGACTATCAACGCAGATGAGAACGAGCTCCGATTGAGCCGGTTTCAGCGGCGTTGGAAAGCTCCCTGGAAACTAGGCTACCAGGACTTCTAATTCTAAAAATTTAGAATAATTTACGTACGCGCACACACCCTAGCACACGTGCGGTAAGTCTCGGCCCCCGAAAAGGCCGTCTGGAAAAACTACTTTTTCATGCAATTACACCTCGATATTGTCCATATTGTCTGCAAGTCGTAGACGCCCCACCAATGAGCAGGTACGATAGGGTGTTAGGCTCACACTAGAGGAGAAACGGTGGAAAAATAGAAGAATATAATCATTCTAGAGAGGAGATTGATAGGGACTATCAACGCGGATGAGAACGAGCTCCGATTGAGCCGGTTTCAGTGGCGTTGGAAAGACCTCGGGAAACTAGGCTACCAGGACTTCTAATTCTAGCGATCTGGAAGAATTTCCATACGCGCGCACACCCGAGCACACGTGCGGTATGTCTGGGCCCCAGAAAAGGCCGTTTAGACCCTCAAAAAGGCTCAAAAGTCTGGAAAAAACTACTTTTTTGTCCAATTACAACCCGATATTGTAAAGGGCAGTACGTGCATGTGGTCTGCAGGTCATAGACGCCCCACCAATGAGCCGTGACGATAGGGTGTTAGGCTCACACTAGAGGAGAAACAGTGGAAAAATAGAAGAATATAATCATTCTAGAGAGGGAATTGATAGGGACTATCAACGCGGATGAGAACGAGCTCGGATTGAGCCAGTTTCAGTGGCGTTGGAAAGCCCTCGGGAAACTAGGCTACCAGGACTTCTAATTCTAGCGATCTAGAATAATTTACATATGCGTACACACCCGAGCACATGTGCGGTAAGTCTTGGCCCCAGAAAAGGCTGTTTAGAGCCTCAAAAAGGCTCAAAAGTCTGGAAAAAACTACTTTTTCGTGCAATTACACCTCGATATTGTAAAGGGCAGTACGTCCATATGGTCTGCTGGTCATAGACGCCCCACCAATGAGCGGCTACGATAGGGTGCTAGGCTCACACTCGAGAAGAAACGGTGGAAAAATAGAAGAATATAATCATTCTAGAGAGGGAATTGATAGGGACTATCAACGCGGATGAGAACGAGCTCCGATTGAGCCGGTTTCAGTGGCATTGGAAAGCCCTCGGGAGACTAGGCTACTACGACTTCTAATTCTAGCGATCTAGAACAATTTACATACGCACACACACCCTAGCACCTCGATATTGTAAAGGGCAGTACGTGCATATGGTCTGCAGGTCGTAGACGCCCCACCAATGAGCGGCTACGCTAGGGTGTTAGGCTCACACTAGAGAAGAAACAGTGGAAAAATAGAAGAATATAATCATTCTAGAGAGGGAGTTGATAGGGACTATCAACACGGATGAGAACGAGCTCGGATTGAGCCTGTTTCAGTGGCGTTGGAAAGCCCTCGGAAAACTAGGCTACCAGGACTTCTAATTCTAGCGATCTGGAAGAATTTACATATGCGCACACACCCGAGCACACGTACGGTATGTCTGGGCCCCAGAAAAGGCCGTTTAGACCCTCAAAAAGGCACAAAAGTTTGGAAAAAACTTCTTTTTCGTACAATTACACCACGATATTGTAAAGGGCAGTACGTCCATATGGTCTGCAAGTCGTAGACACCCCACCAATGAGCAGGTACAATAGGGCGTTAGGCTCACACTAGAGAAGAAATGGTGGAAAAAAAGAAGAATATAATCATTCTAGAGAGGCAATTGATCGGGACTATCAACGCGGATGAGAACGAGCTCCGATTGAACCGGTTTCAGTGGCGTTGGAAAGACCTCGGGAAACTAGGCTACCAGGACTTCTAATTCTAGCAATCTAGAAGAATTTACATATGCGCACACACCCGAGCACACGTGCGGTATGTCTGGGCCCCAGAAAAGGACGTTTAGACCCTCAAAAAGGCACAAAAGTCTGGAAAAAACTACTTTTTCGACCAATTACACCTCGATATTGTAAAGGGCAGTACGTCCATATGGTCTGCAGGTCGTAGATGCCCCACCAATGAGCGGCTACGATAGGGTGTTAGGCTCACACTAGCGAAGAAACGGTGGAAAAATAGAAGAATATAATCATTCTACAGAGGGAATTGATAGGGACTATCAACGCGGATGAGAACGAGCTCCGATTGAGCCGGTTTCAGTGGCATTGGAAAGCCCTCGGGAAACTAGGCTACCAGGACTTCTAATTCTAGCCATCTGGAAGAATTTATATACGCGCACACACCCGAGCACATGGGCGGTATGTCTGGGGCCCAGAAAAGGCCGTTTAGACCCTCAAAAAGGTTCAAAACTCTGGAAAAAACTACTTTTTCATGCAATTACACCTCGATATTGTAAAGGGCAGTACGTGCATATGGTCTGCAGGTCGTAGACGCCCCACCAATGAGCGGCTACGATAGGGTGTTAGGCTCACCCTAGAGAAGAAACAATGGAAAAATAGAAGAATATAATCATTCTAGAGAGGGAATTGATAGGGACTATCAACGCGGATGAGAACGAGCTCGGATTGAGCCGGTTTCAGTGGCGTTGGAAAGCCCTCAGGAAACTAGGCTACCAGGACTTCTAATTCTAGCAATCTGGAAGAATTTATATATGCGTACACACCCGGGCACACGTGCGGTAAGTCTTGGCCCTAGAAAAGGCCGTTTAGGGCCTCAAAAAGGCTCAAAAGTCTGGAAAAAACTACTTTTTTGTGCAATTACACCTGGATATTGTAAAGGGCAGTACATCCATATGGTCTGCTGGTCATAGACGCCCCACCAATGAGCGGCTATGATAGGGTGTTAGGCTCACACTAGAGAAGAAACAGTGGAAAAATAGAAGAATATAATCATTCTAGAGAGGGAATTGATAGGGACTATCAACGCGGATAAGAACGAGCTCCAATTGAGCCGGTTTCAGTGGCGTTGTAAAGATCTCGGGAAACTAGGCTACCAGGACTTCTAATTCTAGCCATCTGGAAGAATTTACATACGCGCACACACCCGAGCACAGGTGCGGTATGTCTGGGCCCTAGAAAAGGCCGTTTAGAGCCTCAAAAAGGCTCAAAAGTCTGGAAGAAAACTACTTTTTCGCTTAATTACACCTCGATATTGTAAAGGCAGTACGTCCATATGGTCTGCTGGTCATAGACGCCCCACCAATGAGAGGCTATGATAGGGTGTTTTGCTGACACTAGAGAAGAAACGGTGGAAAAATAGAAGAATATAATCATTCTAGAGAGGGAATTGATAGGGACTATCAACGCGGATGAGAACGAGCTCCGATTGAGCCGGTTTCAGCGGCGTTGAAAAGCTCCCTGGAAACTAGGCTACCAGGACTTCTAATTCTAGCGATCTGGAAGAATTTACATATGCGCACACACCCGAGCACACGTGCGGTATGTCTGGGCCCCAGAAAAAGCCGTTTAGACCCTCAAAAAGGCACAAAAGTCTGGAAAAAACTACTTTTTCGTACAATTACACCTCGATATTGTAAAGGGCAGTACGTCCATATGGTCTGCAGGTCGTAGATGCCCCACCAATGAGCAGGTATGATAGGGTGTTAGGCTCACACTAGAGAAGAAACGGTGGAAAAAAAGAAGAATATAATCATTCTAGAGAGGGAATTTATAGGGACTATCAACGCGGATGAGAGCGAACTCCGATTGAGCCGTTTTCAGTGGCATTGGAAAGCCCTCGGGAAACTAGGCTACCAGGACTTCTATTTCTAGTGATCTGGAAGAATTTACATACGCGCACACACCCGAGCACATGTGCGGTAAGTCTTGGCCCCAGAAAAGGCCGTTTAGACCCTCAAAAAGGCTCAAAAGTCTGGAAAAAACTCCTTTTTCGTGCAATTACACCTCGATATTGTAAATGGCAGTACGTCCATATGGTCTGCAGGTCGTAGATGCCCCACTAATGAGTGGCTATGATAGGGTGTTAGGCTCACACTAGAGAAGAAACGGTGGAAAAATATAAGAATATAATTATTCTAGAGAGGGTATTGACAGGGACTATCAACGCGGATGAGAACGAGCTCCGATTGAGCTGGTTTCAGTGGCGTTGGAAAACCCTCAGGAAACTAGGCTACCAGGAATTCTAATTCTAGCGATCTGGAAGAATTTGCTTATGCGCACACACCCGAGCACACATGCGGTATGTCTTGGCCCCAGAAAAAGCCGTTTAGACCCTCAAAAAGGCTCAAAAGTCTGGAAAAAACTACTTTTTCGTGCAATTACACCTTGATATTGTAAAGGGCAGTATGTCCATATGGTCTGCAGGTCATAGATGCCCACCAATGAGCGGCTTCGATATGGTGTTAGGCTCACACTAGAGAAGAAACGGTGGAAAAATAGAAGAATATAATCATTCTAGAGAGGGAATTGATAGGGACTATCAACGCGGATGAGAACGAGCTCCGATTGAGCCGGTTTCAGCGGTGTTGGAAAGCTCTCTGGAAACTAGGCTACCAGGACTTCTAATTCTAACAATCTAGAATAATTTACGTACGCGCACACACCCTAGCACACGTGCGGTAAGTCTCGGCCCCAAAAAAGGCCGTTTGGACCCTCAAAAAGGCTCTAAAGTCTGGAAAAAACTACTTTTTCGTGCAATTACACCTCGATATTGTCCATATTGTCTGCAGGTCATAGATGCCCCACCAATGAGCAGGTACGATAGGGTGTTAGGCTCACACTAGAGGAGAAACGGTGGAAAAATAGAAGAATTTAATCATTCTAGAGAGGAGATTGATAGGGACTATCAACGCGGATGAGAACGAGCTCCGATTAAGCCGGTTTCAGTGGCGTTGGAAAGACCTCGGGAAACTAGGCTACCAGGACTTCTAATTCTAGCGATCTGGAAGAATTTACATACGCGCACACACC
Source organism: Elymus sibiricus (assembly GCA_039707655.1). NCBI lineage: Eukaryota > Viridiplantae > Streptophyta > Magnoliopsida > Poales > Poaceae > Elymus > Elymus sibiricus. Next base: position 39,351,959 of record CM077674.1, read on the forward strand.
CGAGCACACGTGCGGTATGTCTGGGCCCCAGAAAAGGCCGTTTAGACCCTCAAAAAGGCTCAAAAGTCTGGAAAAAACTACTTTTTTGTCCAATTACAACTCGATATTGTAAAGGGCAGTATGTGCATGTGGTCTGCAGGTCATAGACGCCCCACCAATGAGCCGCGACAATAGGGTGTTAGGCTCACACTAGAGAAGAAATAGTGGAAAAATAGAAGAATATAATCATTCTAGAGAGGGAATTGATAGGGACTATCAACGCGGATGAGAACGAGCTCGGATTGAGCCAGTTTCAGTGGCGTTGGAAAGCCCTCAGGAAACTAGGCTACCAGGACTTCTAATTCTAGCGATCTAGAATAATTTACATATGCGTACACACCCGAGCACATGTGCGTAAGTCTTGGCCCCACAAAAGGCCGTTTAGAGCCTCAAAAAGGCTCAAAAGTCTGGAAAAAACTACTTTCTCGTGCAATTACACCTCGATATTGTAAAGGGCAGTACGTCCATATGGTCTACTGGTCATAGACGCCCCACCAATGAGCGGCTACGATAGGGTGTTAGGCTCACACTAGAGAAGAAACGGTGGAAAAATAGAAGAATATAATCATTCTAGAGAGGGAATTGATAGGGACTATCAACGCGGATGAGAACGAGCTCCGATTTAGCCGGTTTCAGTGCCATTGGAAAGCCCTCGGGAAACTAGGCTACTACGACTTCTAATTCTAGCGATCCAGAAGAATTTACATACGCAAACACACCCTAGCACCTCGATATTGTAAAGGGCAGTACGTGCATATGGTCTGCAGGTCGTAGACGCCCCACCAATGAGCGGCTACGATAGGGTGTTAGGCTCACACTAGAGATGAAACAGTGGAAAAATAGAAGAATATAATCATTCTAGAGAGGGAGTTGATAGGGACTATCAACACGGATGAGAACGAGCTCGGATTGAGCCTGTTTCAGTGGCGTTGGAAAGCCCTCGGGAAACTAGGCTACCAGGACTTCTAATTCTAGCGATCTGGAAGAATTTACATATGCGCACACACCCGAGCACACGTACGGTATGTCTGGGCCCCAGAAAAGGCCGTTTAGACCCTCAAAAAGGCACAAAAGTCTGGAAAAAACTACTTTTTCGTACAATTACACCTCGATATTGTAAAGGGCAGTACGTCCATATGGTCTGCAAGTCGTAGACACCCCACCAATGAGCAGGTACGATAGGGTGTTAGGCTCACACTAGAGAAGAAATGGTGGAAAAAAAGAAGAATATAATCATTCTAGAGAGGCAATTGATAGGGACTATCAACGCGGGTGAGAACGAGCTCCGATTGAGCCGGTTTCAGTGGCGTTGGAAAGACCTCGGGAAACTAGGCTACTAGGACTTCTAATTCTAGCAATCTGGAAGAATTTACATATGCGCACACACCCGAGCACACGTGCGGTATGTCTGGGCCCCAGAAAAGGCCGTTTAGACCCTCAAAAAGGCACAAAAGTCTGGAAAAAACTACTTTTTCATCCAATTACACCTCGATATTGTAAAGGGCAGTACGTCCATATGGTATGCAGGTCGTAGATGCCCCACCAATGAGCGGCTACGATAGGGTGTTAGGCTCACACTAGCGAAGAAACTGTGGAAAAATAGAAGAATATAATCATTCTAGAGAGGGAATTGATAGGGACTATCAACGCGGATGAGAACGAGCTCCAATTGAGCCGGTTTCAGTGGTGTTGGAAAGACCTCGGGAAACTAGGCTACCAGGAGTTCTAATTCTAGCCATCTGGAAGAATTTACATACGCGCACACACCCGAGCACAGGTGCGGTATGTCTGGGCCCTAGAAAAGGCCGTTTAGAGCCTCAAAAAGGCTCAAAAGTCTGGAAGAAAACTACTTTTTCGCTTAATTACACCTCGATATTGTAAAGGCAGTACGTCCATATGGTCGGCTGGTCATAGACGCCCCACCAATGAGAGGCTATGATAGGGTGTTAGGCTGACACTAGAGAAGAAACGGTGGAAAAATAGAAGAATATAATCATTCTAGAGAGGGAATTGATAGGGACTATCAACGCGGATGAGAACGAGCTCCGATTGAGCCGGTTTCAGCGGCGTTGGAAAGCTCTCTGGAAACTAGGCTACCAGGAGATCTAATTCTAGCGATCTGGAAGAATTTACATATGCGCACACACCCGAGCACATGTGCGGTATGTCTGGGCCCCAGAAAAGGCCGTTTAGACCCTCAAAAAGGCACACAAGTCTGGAAAAAAACTACTTTTTCGTACAATTACACCTCGATATTGTAAAGGGCAGTACGTCTATATGGTCTGCAGGTCATAGATGCCCCACCAATGAGCAGGTATGATAGGGTTTTAGGCTCACACTAGAGAAGAAACGGTGGAAAAAAAGAAGAATATAATCATTCTAGAGAGGGAATTGATAGGGACTATCAACGCGGATGAGAGCGAACTCCGATTGAGCCGTTTTCAGTGGCATTGGAAAGCCCTCGGGTAACTAGGCTACCAGGACTTCTATTTCTAGTGATCTGGAAGAATTTACATATGCGCACACACCCGAGCACATGTGCGGTAAGTCCTGGCCCCAGAAAAGACCGTTTAGACCCTCAAAAAGGCTCAAAAGTCTGGAAAAAACTCCTTTTTCGTGCAATTACACCTCGATATTGTAAATGGCAGTACGTCCATATGGTCTGCAGGTCGTAGATGCCCCAGTAATGAGTGGCTATGATAGGGTGTTAGGCTCATACTAGAGAAGAAACGGTGGAAAAATATAAGAATATAATTATTCTAGAGAGGGTATTGACAGGGACTATCAACGCGGATGAGAACGAGCTCCGATTGAGCCGGTTTCAGTGGCGTTGGAAAACCCTCGGGAAACTAGGCTACCAGGAATTCTAATTCTAGCGATCTGGAAGAATTTGCTTATGCGCACACACCCGAGCACACATGCGGTATGTCTTGGCCCCAGAAAAAGCCGTTTAGACCCTCAAAAAGGATCAAAAGTCTGGAAAAAACTACTTTTTCGTGCAATTACACCTTGATATTGTAAAGGGCAGTATGTCCATATGGTCTGCAGGTCATAGATGCCCCACCAATGAGCGGCTTCGATATGTTGTTAGGCTCACACTAGAGAAGAAACGGTGGAAAAATAGAAGAATATAATCATTCTAGAGAGGGAATTGATAGGGACTATCAACGCGGATGAGAACGAGCTCCGATTGAGCCGGTTTCAGCGGCGTTGGAAAGCTCTCTGGAAACTAGGCTACCAGGACTTCTAATTCTAACAATCTAGAAGAATTTACGTACGCGCACACACCCTAGCACATGTGCGGTAAGTCTCGGCCCCAAAAAAGGCCGTTTGGACCCTCAAAAAGGCTCTAAAGTCTGGAAAAAACTACTTTTTCGTGCAATTACACCTCGATATTGTCCATATTGTCTGCAGGTCCTAGATGCCCCACCAATGAGCAGGTACGATAGGGTGTTAGGCTCACACTAGAGGAGAAACGGTGGAAAAATAGAAGAATATAATCATTCTAGAGAGGAGATTGATAGGGACTATCAACGCGGATGAGAACGAGCTCCGATTGAGCCGGTTTCAGTGGCGTTGGAAAGACCTCGGGAAACTAGGCTACCAGGACTTCTAATTCTAGCGATCTGGAAGAATTTACATACGCGCACACACCCGAGCACACGTGCGGTATGTCTGGGCCCCAGAAAAGGCCGTTTAGACCCTCAAAAAGGTTCAAAAGTCTGGAAAAAACTACTTTTTTGTCCAATTACAACTCGATATTGTAAAGGGCAGTATGTGCATGTGGTCTGCAGGTCATAGATGCCCCACCAATGAGCCGCGACAATAGGGTGTTAGGCTCACACTAGAGAAGAAACGGTGGAAAAATAGAAGAATATAATCATTCTAGAGAGGGAATTGATAGGGACTATCAACGCGGATGAGAACGAGCTCGGATTGAGCCAGTTTCAGTGGCGTTGGAAAGCCCTCGGGAAACTAGGCTACCAGGACTTCTAATTCTAGCGATCTAGAATAATTTACATATGCGTACACACCCGAGCACATGTGCGGTAAGTCTTGGCCCCAGAAAAGGCCGTTTAGAGCCTCAAAAGTCTGGAAAAAACTACTTTTTCGTGCAATTACACCTCGATATTGTAAAGGGAAGTACGTCCATATGGTCTGCTGGTCATAGACGCCCCACCAATGAGCGGCTACGAAAGGGTGTTAGGCTCACAATAGAGAAGAAACAGTGGAAAAATAGAAGAATATAATCATTCTAGAGAGGGAGTTGATAGGGACTATCAACACGGATGAGAACGAGCTCGGATTGAGCCTGTTTCAGTGGCGTTGGAAAGCCCTCGGGAAACTCGGCTACCAGGACTTCTAATTCTAGCGATCTAGAAGAATTTACATACGCACACACACCCTAGCACACGTACGGTATGTCTGGGCCCCAGAAAAGGCCGTTTAGACCCTCAAAAAGGCACAAAAGTCTGGAAAAAACTACTTTTTCGTCCAATTACACCTCGATATTGTAAAGGGCAGTACGTCCATATGGTCTGCAGGTCGTAGATGCCCCACCAATGAGCGGCTACGATAGGGTGTTAGGCTCACACTAGCGAAGAAACGGTGGAAAAATAGAAGAATATAATCATTTTAGAGAGGGAATTGATAGGGACTATCAACGCTGATGAGAACGAGCTCCGATTGAGCCGGTTTCAGTGGCATTGGAAAGCCCTCGGGAAACTAGGCTACCAGGACTTCTAATTCTAGCCATCTGGAAGAATTTACATACGCGCACACACCCGAGCACATGGGCGGTATGTCTGGGGCCCAGAAAAGGCCGTTTAGACCCTTAAAAAGGTTCAAAAGTCTGGAAAAAACTACTTTTTCGTGCAATTACACCTCGATATTGTAAAGGGCAGTACGTGCATATGGTCTGCAGGTCGTAGATGCTCGACCAATGAGCGGCTACGATAGGGTGTTAGCCTCACACTAGAGATGAAACAGTGGAAAAATAGAAGAATATAATCATTCTAGAGAAGGAATTGATAGGGACTATCAACGCGGATGAGAACGAGCTCGGATTGAGCCGGTTTCAGTGGCGTTGGAAAGCCCTCAGGAAACTAGGCTACCAGGACTTCTAATTCTAGCAATCTGGAAGAATTTACATATGTGTACACACCCGGGCACACGTGCGGTAAGTCTTGGCCCTAGAAAAGGCCGTTTAGAGCCTCAAAAAGGCTCAAAAGTATGGAAAAAACTACTTTTTCGGGCAATTACACCTGGATATTGTAAAGGGCAGTACATCCATATGGTCTGCTGTTCATAGACGCCCCACCAATGAGCGGCTTTGATAGGGTGTTAGGCTCACACTAGAGAAGAAACGGTGGAAAAATAGAAGAATATAATCATTCTAGAGAGGGAATTGATAGGGACTATCAACGCGGATGAGAACGAGCTCCAATTGAGCCGGTTTCAGTGGCGTTGGAAAGACCTCGGGAAACTAGGCTACCAGGACTTCTAATTCTAGCCATATGGAAGAATTTACATACGCGCACACACCCGAGCACAGGTGCGGTATGTCTGGGCCCTAGAAAAGGCCGTTTAGAGCCTCAAAAAGGCTCAAAAGTCTGGAAAAAACTACTTTTTCGTTCAATTACACCTCGATATTGTAAAGGGCAGTACGTCCATATGGTCTGCTGGTCATAGATGCCCCACCAATGAGCGGCTACGATAGGGTGTTAGGCTCACACTAGAGAAGAAATAGTGGAAAAATAGAAGAATATAATCATTCTAGAGAGGGAGTTGATAGGGACTATCAACGCGGATGAGAACGAGCTCGGATTGAGCCGGTTTCAGTGGCGTTGGAAAGCCCTCAGGAAACTAGGCTACCAGGACTTCTAATTCTAGCGATCTGGAATAATTTACATATGCGTACACACCCGAGCACACGTGCGGTAAGTCTTGGCCCCAGAAAAGGCTATTTGGACCCTCAAAAAGGCTCTAAAGTCTGGAAAAAACTACTTTTTCGTGCAATTACACCTCGATATTGTAAAGGGCAGGATGTCCATATGGTCTGCTGGTCATAGACACCCCACCAATGAGCGGCTACGATAGGGTGTTAGGCTCACACTAGCAAAGAAACGGTGGAAAAATAGAAGAATATAATCATTCTTGAGAGGGCATTGATAGGGAGTATCAACGCGGATGAGAACGAGCTCCGATTGAGCCGGTTTCAGTGCCGTTGGAAAGCCCTCGGGAAACTAGGCTACCAGGACTTCTAATTCTAGCCATCTGGAAGAATTTACATATGCGCACACACCCGAGCACATGTGCGGTATGTCTGGGCCCCAGAAAAGGCCGTTTAGAGCCTCAAAAAGGCTCAAAAGTCTGGAAAAAAACTACTTGTTTGCTTAATTACACCTCGATATTGTAAAGGGCAGTACATCCATATGGTCTGCTGGTCATAGACGCCCCACCAATGAGTGGCTATGATAGGGTGTTAGGCTCACACTAGAGAAGAAACGGTGGAAAAATAGAAGAATATAATCATTCTAGAGAGGGAATTGATAGGGATTATCAACGCGGATGAGAACGAGCTCCGATTGAGCCGGTTTTAGTGGCGTTGGAAAGACCTCGGGAAACTATGCTACCAGGACTTCTAATTCTAGCGATCTGGAAGAATTTACATACGCGTACACACCCGAGCACACGTGCGGTATGTCTGGGCGCCAGAAAAGGCCGTTTAGACCCTCAAAAAGGCTCAAAAGTCTGGAAAAAACTACTTTTCTGTCCAATTACACCTCGATATTGTAAAGGGCAGTACATGCATGTGGTCTGCAGGTCGTAGACGCCCCACCAATGAGCGGCTACGATAGGGTGTTAGGCTCACACTAGAGAAGAAACAGTGGAAAAATAGAAGAATATAATCATTCTAGAGAGGGAATTGATAGGGACTATCAACGCGGATGAGAACGAGCTCGGATTGAGCCGGTTTCAGTGGCGTTGGAAAGCCCTCGGGAAACTAGGCTACCAGGACTTCTAATTCTAGCGATCTGGAATAATTTACATATGCGTACACACCCGAACACATGTGCGGTAAGTCTTGGCCCAAGAAAAGGCCGTTTAGAGCCTCAAAAAGGCTCAATAGTCTGGAAAAAACTACTTTTTCATGCAATTACACCTCAATATTGTAAAGGGCAGTACGTCCATATGGTCTGCTGGTCATAGATGCCCCACCAATGAGAGGCTATGATAGGGTGTTAGGCTGACACTAGAGAAGAAACGGTGGAAAAATAGAAGAATATAATCATTCTAGAGAGGGAATTGATAGGGACTATCAACGCGGATGAGAACGAGCTCCGATTGAGCCGGTTTCAGTGGCGTTGGAAAGACCTTGGGAAACTAGGCTACCAGGACTTCTAATTCTAGCGATCTAGAAGAATTTACATATGCGCACACACCCGAGCACACGTGCGGATTACCTGGGCCCCAGAAAAGGCCGTTTAGACCCTCAAAAAGGCACAAAAGTCTGGAAAAAACTACTTTTTCGTCCAATTACACCTCGATATTGTAAAGGGTAGTACGTGCACATGGTCTGCAGGTCTTAGATGCCCCACCAATGAGTGGCTACGATAGGGTGTTAGGCTCACACTAGCGAAGAAACGGTGGAAAAATAGAAGAATATAATCATTCTAGAGAGGGAATTGATAGGGACTATCAACGCGGATGAGAACGAGCTTCGATTGAGCCGGTTCCAGTGGCGTTGGAAAGCCCTCGGGAAACTAGACTACCAGGACTTCTAATTCTAGCCATCTGGAAGAATTTACATATGCGCACACACCCGAGCACATGGGCGGTATGGCTGGGCCCCAGAAAAGGCCGTTTAGACCCTCAAAAAGGCTCAAAAGTCTGGAAAAAACTACTTTTTCGTGCAATTACACCTCGATATTGTAAAGGGTAGTACGTGCATATGGTGTTCAGGTCGTAGACGCCCCACCAATGAGTGGCTACGATAGGGTGTTAGGCTCACACTAGAGAACAAACGGTGGAAAAATAGAAGAATATAATCATTCTAGAGAGGGAATTGATAGGGACTATCAACGCGGATGAGAACGAGCTCGGATTGAGCCAGTTTCAGTGGCATTGGAAAGCCCTCAGGAAACTAGGCTACCAGGACTTCTAATTCTAGCGATCTGGAAGAATTTACATATGCATACACACCCGAGCACACATGCGGTAAGTCTTGGCCCCAGAAAAGGCCGTTTAGAGCCTCAAAAAGGCTCAAAAGTCTGGAAAAAACTACTTTTCGTGCAATTACACCTCGATATTGTAAAGGGCAGTATGTCCATATGGTCTGCTGGTCATAGACGCCACACCAATGAGCGGCTACGATAGGGTGTTAGGCTCACACTAGCAAAGAAACGGTGGAAAAATAGAAGAATACAATCATTCTTGAGAGGGCATTGATAGGGAGTATCAACGCGGATGAGAACGAGCTCCGATTGAGCCGGTTTCAGTGGCGTTGGAAAGCCCTCGGGAAACTAGGCTACCAGGACTTCTAATTCTAGCCATCTGGAAGAATTTACATATGCGCACACACCCGAGCACATGTGCGGTATGTCTGGGCCCCAGAAAAGGCCGTTTAGAGCCTCAAAAAGGCTCAAAAGTCTGGAAAAAACTACTTTTTTGCTTAATTACACCTCGATATTGTAAAGGGCAGTACATCCATATGGTCTGCTGGTCATAGACGCCCCACCAATGAGCGGCTACGATAGGGTGTTAGGCTCACACTAGAGAAGAAACGGTGGAAAAATAGAAGAATATAATCATTCTAGAGAGGTAATTGATAGGGACTATCAACGCGGATGAGAACGAGCTCCGATTGAGCCGGTTTTAGTGGCGTTGGAAAGACCTCGGGAAACTAGGCTACCAGGACTTCTAATTCTAGCGATCTGGAAGAATTTACATACGCGTACACACCCGAGCACACGTGCGGTATGTCTGGGCCCCAGAAAAGGCCGTTTAGACCCTCAAAAAGGCTCAAAAGTCTAGAAAAAACTACTTTTTTGTCCAATTACACCTCGATATTGTAAAGGGCAGTACGTTCATGTGGTCTGCAGGTCGTAGACGCCCCACCAATGAGCGGCTACGATAGGGTGTTAGGCTCACACTAGAGAAGAAACAGTGGAAAAATAGAAGAATATAATCATTCTAGAGAGGGAATTGATAGGGACTATCAACGCGGATGAGAACGAGCTCGGATTGAGCCGGTTTCAGTGGCGTTGGAAAGCCCTCGGGAAACTAGGCTACCAGGACTTCTAATTCTAGCGATCTGGAATAATTTACATATGCGTATACACCCGAGCACATGTGCGGTAAGTCTTGGCCCAAGAAAAGGCCGTTTAGAGCCTCAAAAAGGCTCAAAAGTCTGGAAAAAACTACTTTTTCATGCAATTACACCTCAATATTGTAAAGGGCAGTACGTCCATATGGTCTGCTGGTCATAGACGCCCCACCAATGAGCGGCTACGATAGGGTGTTAGGCTCACACTAGAGAAGAAACGGTGGAAAAATAGAAGAATATAATCATTCTAGAGAGGGAATTGATAGGGACTATCAACGCAGATGAGAACGAGCTCCGATTGAGCCGATTTCAGTGGCGTTGGAAAGTCCTCGGGAAAATAGGCTACTACGACGTCTAATTCTAGCGATCTAGAAGAATTTACATACGGACACACACACTAGCACCTCGATATTGTAAAGGGCAGTACGTGCATATGGTCTGCAGGTCGTAGACGCCCCACCAATGAGCGGCTACGATAGGGTGTTAGGCTCACACTAGAGAAGAAACAGTGGAAAAATAGAAGAATATAATCATTCTAGAGAGGGAGTTGATAGGGAGTATCAACGCGGATGAGAACGAGCTCGGATTGAGCCGGTTTCATTGGCGTTGGAAAGCCCTTGGGAAACTAGGCTACCAGGACTTCTAATTCTAGCGATCTGGAATAATTTAGATATGCGTACACACCCGAGCACACGTGCGGTAAGTCTTGGCCCCAGAAAAGGCCATTTGGACCCTCAAAAAGGCTCTAAAGTATGGAAAAAACTACTTTTTCGTACAATTACACCTCGATATTGTAAAGGGTAGTACGTCCATATGGTCTGCAGGTCGTAGACGCCCCACCAATGAGCAGGTACGATAGGGTGTTAGGCTCACACTAGAGAAGAAACGGTGGAAAAAAGAAGAATATAATCATTCTAGAGAGGGAATTGATAGGGACTATCAACGCGGATGAGAACGAGCTCCGATTGAGCCGTTTTCAGTGGGATTCGAAATCCCTCGGGAAGCTAAGCTACCAGGACTTCCAATTCTAGCGATCTGGAAGAATTTACATATGCGCACACACCCGAGCACACGTACGGTATCTCTGGTCCCCAGAAAAGGCCGTTTAGACCCTCAAAAAGGCACAAAAGTCTTGAAAAAACTACTTTTTCATACAATTACACCTCGATATTATAAAGGGCAGAACGTCCATATGGTCTGCAAGTCATAGAAATCCCACCAATGAGCAGGTACGATAGGGTGCTAGGCTCACACTAGAGAAGAAATGGTGGAAAAAAAGAAGAATATAATCATTCTAGAGAGGCAATTGATAGGGACTATCAACGCGGATCAGAACGATCTCCGATTGAGCCGGTTTCAGTGGCATTGGAAAGACCTCGGGAAACTAGGCTACCAGGACTCCTAATATTAGCAATCTGGAAGAATTTACAAATGCGCACACACCCGAGCACACGTGCGGTATGTCCGGGCCTCAGAAAAGGCCGTTTAGACACTCAAAAAGGCACAAAAGTCTGGAAAAAAACTACTTTTTTGCTTAATTACACCTCGATATTGTTAAGGGCAGTACATCCATATGGTCTGCTGGTCATAGACACCCCACCAATGAGCGGCTACGATAGGGTGTTAGGCTCACACTAGAGAAGAAACGGTGGAAAAATAGAAGAATATAATCATTCTAGAGAGGGAATTGATAGGGACTATCAACGCGGATGAGAACGAGCTCCGATTGAGCCGGTTTCAGTGGCGTTGGAAAGACCTCGGGAAACTAGGCTACCAGGACTTCTAATTCTAGCGATCTGGAAGAATTTACATACGCGTACACACCCGAGCACACGTGCGGTATGTCTGGGCCCCAGAAAAGGCCGTTTAGACCCTCAAAAAGGCTCAAAAGTCTGGAAAAAACAACTTTTTTGTGCAATTACACCTCGATATTGTAAAGGGCAGTACGTGCATGTGGTCTGCAGGTCGTAGACGCCCCACCAATGAGCGGCTACGATAGGGTGTTAGGCTCACACTAGAGAAGAAACAGTGGAAAAGTAGAAGAATATAATCATTCTTGAGAGGGAATTGATAGGGACTATCAACGCGGATGAGAACGAGCTCCGATTGAGCCGGTTTTAGTGGCGTTGGAAAGCCCTCGGTAAACTAGGCTACCAGGACTTCTAATTCTAGCGATCTGGAAGAATTTACATATGCGTACACACCCGGGCACACGTGCGGTAAGTCTTGGCCCCAGAAAGGGCAGTTTAGAGCCTCAAAAAGGCTCAAAAGTCTGGAAAAAACTACTTTTTCGTGCAATTACACCTCGATATTGTAAAGGGCAGTACGTCCATATGGTCTGCTGGTCATAGACGCCCCACCAATGAGCGGCTACGATAGGGTGTTAGGCTCACACTAGAGAAGAAAGGGTGGAAAAATAGAAGAATATAATCATTCTAGATAGGGAATTGATAGGGACTTTCAACGCGGATGAGAACGAGCTCCGATTGAGCTGGGTTCAGTGGCGTTGGAAAGCCCTCGGGAAACTAGGCTACTACGACTTCTAATTCTAGCGATCTAGGAGAATTTACATACGCACACACACCCTAGCACCTCGATATTGTAAAGGGCAGTACGTGTATATGGTCTGCAGGTCGTAGACGCCCCACCAATGAGCGGCTACGATAGGGTGTTAGGCTCACACTAGAGAAGAAACAGTGGAAAAATAGAAGAATATAATCATTCTAGAGAGGGAGTTGATAGGGAGTATCAACGCGGATGAGAACGAGCTCGGATTGAGCCGGTTTCAGTGGCGTTGGAAAGCCCTCGGGAAACTAGGCTACCAGGACTTCTAATTCTAGCGATCTGGAATAATTTAAATATGCGTACACACCCGAGCACACGTGCGGTAAGTCTTGGCCCCAGAAAAGGCCGTTTGGACCCTCAAAAAGGGTCTAAAGTATGGAAAAAACTACTTTTTCGTGCAATTACACCTCGATATTGTAAAGGGCAGTACGCCCATATGGTCTGCAGGTCGTAGACGCCCCACCAATGAGCTGGTACGATAGGGTGTTAGGCTCACACTAGAGAAGAAACGGTGGAAAAAAAGAAGAATATAATCATTCTAGAGAGGGAATTGATAGGGACTATCAACGCGGATTAGAACGAGCTCCGATTGAGCCGTTTTCAGTGGCATTGGAAAGCCCTCGGGAAACTAGGCTACCAGGACTTCTAATTCTAGCGATCTGGAAGAATTTACATATGTGCACACACCCGAGCACACGTACGGTATGTCTGGGCCCCAGAAAAGGCCGTTTAGACCCTCAAAAAGGCACAAAAGTATGGAAAAAACTACTTTTTCATACAATTACACCTCGATATTGTAAAGGGCAGTACGTCCATATGGTTTGCAGGTCGTAGACGCCCCACCAATGAGCAGGTACGATAGGGTGTTAGGCTCACACTAGAGAAGAAACGGTGGAAAAAAAGGAAGAATATAATCATTCTAGAGAGGCAATTGATAGGGACTATCAACGCGGATGAGAACGAGCTCCGATTGAGCCGGTTTCAGTGGCGTTGGAAAGACCTCGGGAAACTAGGCTACCAGGACTTCTAATTCTAGCAATCTGGAAGAATTTACATATGCGCACACACCCGAGCACACGTGCGGTATGTCTGGGCCCCATAAAAGGCCGTTTAGACCCTCAAAAAGGCACAAAAGTCTGAAAAAAACTACTTTTTCGTCCAATTACACGATATTGTAAAGGGCAGTACGTCCATATGGTCTGCAGGTCGTAGATGCCCCACCAATGAGCGGCTACGATAGGGTGTCAGGCTCACACTAGCGAAGAAACAGTGGAAAAATAGAAGAATATAATCATTCTAGAGAGGGAACTGATAGGGACTGTCAACGCGGATGAGAACGAGCTCCGATTGAGCCGGTTTCAGTGGCGCTGGAAAGCCCTCGGGAAACTAGGCTACCAGGACTTCTAATTCTAGCCATCTGGAAGAATTTACATACGCACACACACCCGAGCACATGGGCGGTATGTCTGGGGCCCAGAAAAGGCCGTTTAGACCCTCAAAAAGGTTCAAAAGTCTGGAAAAAACTACTTTTTCGTGCGATTACACCGCGATATTGTAAAGGGCAGTACGTGCATATGGTCTGCAGGTCGTAGATGCCTGACCAATGAGCGGCTACGATAGGGTGTTAGGCTCACACTAGAGAAGAAATAGTGGAAAAATAGAAGAATATAATCATTCTAGAGAGGGAATTGATAGGGACTATCAACGCGGATGAGAACGAGCTCGGATTGAGCCGGTTTCAGTGGCCTTGGAAAGCCCTCGGTAAACTAGGCTACCAGGACTTCTAATTCTAGCGATCTGGAAGAATTTACATATGCGTACACACCCGGGCACATGTGTGGTAAGTCTTGGCCCTAGAAAAGGCCGTTTAGAGCCTCAAAAAGGCTGAAAAGTCTAGAAAAAACTACTTTTTCGTGCAATTACACCTCGATATTGTAAAGGGCAGTACGTCCATATGGTCTGCAAGTCGTAGACACCCCACCAATGAGCAGGTATGATAGGGTGTTAGGCTCACACTAGAGAAGAAACGGTGGAAAAAAAGGAGAATATAATCATTCTAGAGAGGCAATTGATAGGGACTATCAACACGGATGAGAACGAGCTCCGATTGAGCCTGTTTCAGTGGCGTTGGAAAGACCTCGGGAAACTAGGCTACCAGGACTTCTAATTCTAGCGATCTGGAAGAATTTACATATGCACACACACCCGAGCACACGTGCGGTATGTCTGGGCCCCAGAAAAGGCCGTTTAGACCCTCAAAAAGACTCAAAAGTCTGGAAAAAACTAGTTTTTCGTGCAATTACACCTCGATATTGTAAAGGGCAGTACGTCCATATGGTCTGCAAGTCGTAGACACCCCACCAATGAGTAGGTATGATAGGGTGTTAGGCTCACACTAGAGAAGAAATGGTGGAAAAAAAGAAGAATATAATCATTCTAGAGAGGCAATTGATAGGGACTATCTATGCGGATGAGAACGACACCGACTGATCCGGTTTCAGTGGCGTTGGAAAGCCCTCGGGAAACTAGGCTACCAGGATTTCTAATTCTAGCCATCTGGAAGAATTTACATACGCGCACACACCCGAGCACATGGGCGGTATGTCTGGGCCCTAGAAAAGGCCGTTTAGACCCTCAAAAAGGCTCAAAAGTCTGGAAAAAACTAATTTTTCGTGCAATTACACCTCGATATTGTAAAGGGCAGTACGTCCATATGGTCTGTAGGTCGTAGACGCCCCACCAATGAGCAGGTACGATAGGGTGTTAGGCTCACACTAGAGAAGAAACGGTGGAAAAAAAGAAGAATATAATCATTCTAGAGAGGGAATTGATAGGGACTATCAACGCGGATGAGAACGAGCTCCGATTGAGCCGTTTTCAGTGGCATTGGAAAGACCTCGGGAAACTAGGCTACCAGGACTTCTAATTCTAGTGATCTAGAAGAATTTACATATGCGCACACACCCGAGCACACGTACGGTATGTCTGGGCCCCAGAAAAGGCCGTTTAGACCCCCAAAAAGGCACAAAAATCTGGAAAAAACTACTTTTTCGTACAATTACACCTCGATATTGTAAAGGGCAGTATGTCCATATGGTTTGCAGGTCGTAGACGCCCCACCAATGAGCAGGTACGATAGGGTGTTAGGCTCACACTAGAGAAGAAACAGTGGAAAAAAAGAAGAATATAATCATTCTAGAGAGGGAATTGATAGGGACTATCAACGCGGATGAGAACGAGCTCCGATTGAGCCGGTTTCAGTGGCGTTGGAAAGACCTCGGGAAACAAGGCTACCAGGACTTCTAATTCTAGCGATCTGGAAGAATTTACATATGCACACACACCCGAGCACACGTGCGGTATGTCAGAAAAGGACGTTTAGACCCTCAAAAAGGCACAAAAGTCTGGAAAAAACTACTTTTTCGTCCAATTACACCTCGATATTGTAAAGGGCAGTACATCCATATGGTCTGCAGGTCGTAGACGCCCCACCAATGAGCGGCTACGATAGGCTGTTAGGCTCACACTAGCGAAGAAATGGTGGAAAAATAGAAGAATATAATCATTCTAGAGAGGGAACTGATAGGGACTATCAACGCGGATGAGGACGAGCTCCGATTGAGCCAGTTTCAGTGGCGTTGGAAAGCCCTCGGGAAACTAGGCTAGCAGGACTTCTAATTCTAGCCATCTGGAAGAATTTACATACACGCACACACCCGAGCACATGGGCGGTATGTCTGGGACCCAGAAAAGGCCGTTTAGTCCCTCAAAAAGGTTCAAAAGTCTGGAAAGAACTACTTTTTCGTGCAATTACACCTCGATATTGTAAAGGGCAGTACGTACATATGGTCTGCAGGTCGTAGACGCCCCACCAATGAGCGGCTACGATAGGGTGTTAGGCTCACACTAGAGAAGAAATAGTGGAAAAATAGAAGAATATAATCATTCTAGAGAGGGAATTGATAGGGACTATCAACGCGGATGAGAACGAGCTCGGATTGAGCCGGTTTCAGTGGCGTTGGAAAGCCCTCAGGAAACTAGGCTACCAGGACTTCTAATTCTAGCGATCTGGAAGAATTTACATATGCGTACACACCCGGGCACACGTGTGCTAAGTCATGGCCCTAGAAAAGGCCGTTTAGAGCCTCAAAAAGGCTCAAAAGTCTGGAAAAAACTACTTTTTCGTGCAATTACACCTCGATATTGTAAAGGGCAGTACGTCCATATGGTCTGCAAGTCGTAGACACCCCACTAATGAGCAGGTACGGTAGGGTGTTAGGCTTACACTAGAGAAGAAACGGTGGAAAAAAAGAAGAATATAATCATTCTAGAGAGGCAATTGATAGGGACTATCAACGCGGATGAGAACGAGCTCCGATTGAGCCGGTTTCAGTGGCGTTGGAAAGACCTCGGGAAACTAGGCTACCAGGACTTCTAATTCTAGCGATCTAGAAGAATTTACATATGCGCACACACCCGAGCACACGTGCGGTATGTCTGGGCCCCAAAAAAGGCCGTTTAGACCCTAAAAAAGGCACAAAAGTCTGGAAAAAACTAATTTTCGTCCAATTACACCTCGATATTGTAAAGTGCAGTACGTCCATATGGTCTGCAGGTCGTAGACGCCCCAGCAATGAGCGGCTATGATAGGGTGTTTGGCTCACACTAGCGAAGAAACGGTGGAAAAATAGAAGAATATAATCATTCTAGAGAGGGAACTGATAGGGACTATCAACGCGGATGAGAACGAGCTCCGATTGAGCCGGTTTCAGTGGCGTTGGAAAGCCCTCGGGAAACTAGGCTATCAGGACTTCTAATTCTAGCCATCTGGAAGAATTTACATACGCGCACACACCCGAGCACATGGGCGGTATGTCTGGGGCCCAGAAAAGGCCGTATAGACCCTCAAAAAGGTTCAAAAGTCTGGAAAAAACTACTTTTTCGTGCAATTACACCTCGATATTGTAAAGGGCAGTACGTGCATATGGTCTGCAGGTCGTAGATGCCCCACCAATGAGCGGCTATGATAGGGTGTTAGGCTCACACTAGAGAAGAAATAGTGGAAAAATAGAAGAATATAATCATTCTAGAGAGGGAATTGATAGGGACTATCAACGCGGATGAGAACGAGCTCGGATTGAGCCGGTTTCAGTAGCGTTGGAAAGCCCTCGGGAAACTTGGCTACCAGGACTTCTAATTCTAGTGATCTGAAAGAATTTACATATGTGTACACACCCGAGCACATGGGCGGTATGTCTGGGGCCTAGAAAAGGTCGTGTAGAGCCTCAAAAAGGCTTAAAAGTCTGGAAAAACTACTTTTTCATGCAATTACACCTCGATATTGTAAAGGGCAGTACGTCCATATGGTCTACAAGTCATAGACGCCCCACCAATGAGCGGCTACGATAGGGTGTTAGGCTCACACTAGAGAAGAAACAGTGGAAAAATAGAAGAATATAATCATTCTAGAGAGGGAATTGATAGGGACTATCAACGCGGATGAGAACGAGCTCGTATTGAGCCGGTTTCAGTGGCGTTGGAAAGCCCTCGGGAAACTAGGCTACCAGGACTTCTAATTCTAGTAATCTGGAAGAATTTACATATGTGTACACACCGGGGCAAACGTGCGGTAAGTCTTGGCCCTAGAAAAGGCTGTTTAGAGCCTCAAAAAGGCTCAAAAGTCTGGAAAAAACTACTTTTTCGTGCAATTACACCTCGATAATGTAAAGGGCAGTACGTCCATATGGTCTGCAGGTCGTAGACGCCCCACCAATGAGCGGCTACGATAGGGTGTTAGGCTCACACTAGCGAAGAAACGTTGTAACAATAGAAGAATATAATCATTCTAGAGAGGGAATTGATAGGGACTATCAATGCGGATGAGAACGAGCTCGGATTGAGCCGGTTTTAGTGGCATTGGAAAGCCCTCAGGAAACTAGGCTACCAGGACTTCTAATTCTAGCGATCTGGAAGAATTTACATATGCGTACACACCCGGGCACACGTGCGGTAAGTCTTGGCCCTAGAAAAGGCCGTTTAGAGCCTCAAAAAGGCTCAAAAGTCTGTAAAAAACTACTTTTTGGTGCAATTACACCTCGATATTGTAAAGGGCAGTACGTCCATATGGTCTGTAGGTCATAGACGCCCCACCAATGAGCGGTTACGATAGGGTGTTAGGCTCACACTAGCGAAGAAATGGTGGAAAAATAGAAGAATATAATAATTCTAGAGAGGGAACTGATAGGGACTATCAACGCGGATGAGAACGAGCTCCGATTGAGCCGGTTTCAGTGGCGTTGGAAAGCCCTCGGGAAACTAGGCTACTAGGACTTCTAATTCTAGCCATCTGGAAGAATTTACATATGCGCACACACCCGAGCACATGGGCGGTATGTCTGGGGCCCACAAAAGGCCGTTTAGACCCTCA
This sequence comes from Elymus sibiricus, assembly GCA_039707655.1. Classification (NCBI taxonomy): domain Eukaryota; kingdom Viridiplantae; phylum Streptophyta; class Magnoliopsida; order Poales; family Poaceae; genus Elymus; species Elymus sibiricus. The sequence goes on from CM077674.1 coordinate 39,370,318, forward strand.
AAAAGGTTCAAAAGTCTGGAAAAAACTACTTTTTCGTGCAATTACACCTCGATATTGTATAGAGCAGTACGTGCATATGGTCTGCAGGTCGTCGACGCCCCACCAATGAGCGGCTACGATAGGGTGTTAGGCTCACACTAGAGAAGAAACAGTGGAAAAATAGAAGAATCTAATCATTCTAGAGAGGGAATTGATAGGGACTATCAACGCGGATGAGAACGAGCTCGGATTGAGCCGCTTTCAGTGGCGTTGGAAAGCCCTCGGGAAACTAGGCTACCAGGACTTCTAATTCTAGCGATCTAGAAGAATTTACATATGCGTACACACCCGAGCACATGGGCGGTATGTCTGGGGCCTAGAAAAGGCCGTTTAGAGCCTCAAAAAGGCTCAAAAGTCTGGAAAAAACTACTTTTTCGTGCAATTACACCTCGATATTGTAAAGGGCAGTACATCCATATGGTCTGCAAGTCGTAGATGCCCCACCAATGAGCGGCTACGATAGGGTGTTAGGCTCACACTAGAGAAGAAACAGTGGAAAAATAGAAGAATATAATCATTCTAGAGAGGGAATTGATAGGGACTATCAACGAGGATGAGAACGAGCTCGGATTGAGCCGGTTTCAGTGGCGTTGGAATGCCCTCGGGAAACTAGGCTACCGGGACTTCTAATTCTAGCGATCTAGAAGAATTTACATATGCGTACACACCCGGGCACACGTGCGGTAAGTCTTGGCCCTAGAAAAGGCCGTTTAGAGCCTCAAAAAGGCTCAAAAGTCTGGAAAAAACTACTTTTTCGTGCAATTACACCTCGATATTGTCAAGGGCAGTACGTCCATATGGTCTGCAGGTCGTAGATGCCCCACCAATGAGAGCTACGATAGGGTGTTAGGCTCACACTAGCGAAGAAACGGTGGAAAAATAGAAGAATATAATCATTCTAGAGAGGGAATTGATAGGGACTATCAACGCGGATGAGAACGAGCTCGGATTGAGCCGGTTTCAGTGGCGTTGGAAAGCCCTCGGGAAACTAGGCTACTAGGACTTCGAATTCTAGCGATCTGGAAGAATTTACATATGCGAACACACACGGGCACACGTGCGGTAAGTCTTGGCACTAGAAAAGGCCGTTTAGAGCCTCAAAAAGGCTCAAAAGTATGGAAAAAACTACTTTTTAGTGCAATTACACCTCGATATTGTAAAGGGCAGTATGTCCATATGGTCTGCTGGTCATAGACGCCCCACCAATGAGCGGCTATGATAGGGTGTTAGGCTCACACTAGAAAAGAAACGGTGGAAAAATAGAAGAATATAATCATTCTTGAGAGGGCATTGATAGGGACTATCAACGTGGATGAGAACGAGCTCCGATTGAGCCGGTTTCAGTGGCGTTGGAAAGCCCTCGGAAACTAGGCTACCAGGACTTCTAATTCTAGCCATCTAGAAGAATTTACATACGCGCACACACCCGAGCACATGTGCGGTATGTCTGGGCCCCAGAAAAGGCCGTTTAGAGCCTCAAAAAGGCTCAAAAGTCTGGAAAAAACTATTTTTTCGTGCAATTACACCTCGATATTGTAAAGGGCAGTACGTCCATATGGTCTGCTGGTCATAGATGCCCCACCAATGAGTGGCTATGATAGGGTGTTAGGCTCACACTAGAGAAGAAACGGTGGAAAAATAGAAGAATATAATCATTCTAGAGAGGGAATTGATAGGGACTATCAACGCGGATGAGAACGAGCTTCGATTGAGCCGGTTTCAGTGGCATTGGAAGGACTTCTAATTCTAGCGATCTGGAAGAATTTACATATGCGCACACACCCGAGCACACGTGCGGTATGTCTGGGCCCCAGAAAAGGCCATTTAGACCCTCAAAAAGGCAAAAAGTCTGGAAAAAACTACTTTTTTGTACAATTACAACTCGATATTGTAAAGGGTAGTACGTCCATATGGTCTATAGGTCGTAGACGCCCCACCAATGAGCAGGTACAATAGGGTGTTAGGCTCACACTAGAGAAGAAACGGTGGAAAAAAAGAAGAATATAATCATTCTAGAGAGGGAATTGATAGGGACTATCAATGCGGATGAGAAGGAGCTCCAATTGAGCCGGTTTCAGTGGCATTGGAAAGTCCTCGGGAAACTAGGCTACCAGGACTTCTAATTCTAGCGATCTGGAAGAATTTACATATGCACACACACCCGAGCACACGTGCGGTATGTCTGGGCCCCAGAAAAGGCCGTTTAGACCCTCAAAAAGGCACAAAAGTCTGGAAAAAACTACTTTTTTGTCCAATTACACCTCGATATTGTAAAGGGCAGTACGTCCATATGGTCTGCAGGTCGTAGACGCCCCACCAATGAGCAGGTACGATAGGGTGTTAGGCTCACACTAGCAAAGAAACAGTGGAAAATAGAAGAATATAATCATTCTAGAGAGGGAATTGATAGGGACTATCAACGCGGATGAGAACGAGCTCCGATTGAGCCGGTTTCAGTGGCGTTGGAAAGCCCTCGGGAAACTAGGCTACCAGGACTTCTAATTCCAGCCATCAGGAAGAATTTACATACGCGCACACACCCGAGCACATGGGCGGTATGTCTGGGGCCCAGAAAAGGCCGTTTAGACCCTCAAAAAGGCTCAAAAGTCTGGAAAAACTACTTTTTCATGCAATTACACCTCGATATTGTAAAGGGCACTACGTGCATATGGTGTGCAGGTCGTAGACGCCCCACCAATGAGCCTCTACGATAGGGTGTTAGGCTCACACTAGAGAAAAAACAGTGGAAAAATAGAAGAATATAATCATTCTAGAGAGGGAATTGATAGGAACTATCAACGCGGATGAGAACGAGCTCGGATTGAGCCGGTTTCAGTGGCGTTGGAAAACCCTCGGGAAACTAGGCTACCAGGACTTCTAATTCTAGCGATCTGGAAGAATTTACATATGCGTACACACCCGGGCACACGTGCGGTAAGTCTTGGCCCCAGAAAGGGCAGTTTAGAGCCTCAAAAAGGCTCAAAAGTCTGGAAAAAACTACTTTTTCGTGCAATTACACCTCGATATTGTAAAGGGCAGTACGTCCATATGGTCTGCTGGTCATAGACGCCCCACCAATGAGCGGCTACGATAGGGTGTTAGGCTCACACTAGCGAAGAAACGGTGGAAAAATAGAAGAATATAATCATTCTTGAGAGGGCATTGATAGGGACTATCAACGCGGATGATAACGAGCTCCGATTGAGCCGGTTTCAGTGGCGTTGGAAAGCCCACGGGAAACTAGGCTACCAGGACTTCTAATTCTAGCGATCTGGAAGAATTTACATACGCGTACACACCCGAGCACATATCCGGTAAGACTTGGCCCCAGAAAAGGCCGTTTAGAGCCTCAAAAAGGCTCAAAAGTCTGGAAAAAACTACTTTTTCGTGCAATTACACCTCGATATTGTAAAGGGCAGTACATCCATATGGTCTACTGGTCATATACGCCCCACCAATGAGTGGCTACGATTGGGTGTTAGGCTCACACTAGCGAAGAAACGGTGGAAAAATAGAAGAATATAATCATTCTTGAGAGGGCATTGATAGGGACTATCAACGCGGATGAGAACGAGCTCCGATTGAGCCAGTTTCAGTGGCATTGGAAAGCCCTCGGGAAACTTGGCTACCAGGACTTCTAATTCTAGCCATCTGGAAGAATTTACATACGCGCACACACCCGAGCACATGTGCGGTATGTCTGGGCCCCAGAAAAGGCCGTTTAGAGCCTCAAAAAGGCTCAAAAGTCTGGAAAAAAACTACTTTTTCGCTTAATTACACCTCGATATTGTAAAGGGCAGTACGTCCATATGGTCTGCTGGTCATAGACGCCCCACCAATGAGCGGCTACGATAGGGTGTTAGGCTCACACTAGAGAAGAAACGGTGGAAAAATAGAAGAATATAATCATTCTAGAGAGGGAATTGATAGGGACTATCAACGCGGGTGAGAACGAGCTACGATTGAGCCGGTTTCAGTGGCGTTGGAAAGTCCTCGGGAAACTAGGCTACCAGGACTTCTAATTCTAGCGATCTGGAAGAATTTACATATGCGCACACACCCGAGCACACGTGCGGTATGTCTGGGCCCCAGAAAAGGCCGTTTATTCCCTCAAAAAGGCACAAAAGTCTGGAAAAAAACTACTTTTTCGTGAAATTACACCTCGATATTGTAAAGGGCAGTACGTCCATATGGTCTGTAGGTCGTAGACGCCCCACCAATGAGTAGGTACAATAGGGTGTTAGGCTCACACTAGCGAAGAAACGGTGGAAAAATAGAAGAATATAATCATTCTAGAGAGGGAATTGATAGGGACTATCAACGCGGATGAGAACGAGCTCCGATTGAGCCGGTTTTAGTGGCGTTGGAAAGCCCTCGGGAAACTAGGCTACCAGGACTTCTAATTCTAGCCATCTGGAAGAATTTACATACGCGCACACACCCGAGCACGTGGGCGGTATGTCTGGGCCCCAGAAAAGGCCGTTTAGACCCTCAAAAAGGTTCAAAAGTCTGGAAAAAACTACTTTTTCGTGCAATTACACCTCGATATTGTAAAGGGCAATACGTGCATATGGTCTGCAGGTCATACACGCCCCACCAATGAGCGGCTACGATAGGGTGTTAGGCTCACACTAAAGAAGAAACAGTGGAAAAATAGAAGAATATAATCATTCTAGAGAGGGAATTGATAGGGACTATCAACGCGGATGAGAACGAGCTCGGATTGAGCCGGTTTCAGTGGCGTTGGAAAGCCCTCGGGAAACTAGGCTACCAGGACTTCGAATTCTAGCGATCTGGAAGAATTTACATATGCGTACACACCCGGGCACACGTGCGGTAAGTCTTGGCCCTAGAAAAGGCCGTTTAGAGCCTCAAAAAGGCTCAAAAGTATGGAAAAAACTACTTTTTAGTGCAATTACACCTCGATATTGTAAAGGGCAGTATGTCCATATGGTCTGCTGGTCATAGACGCCCCACCAATGAGCGGCTATGATAGGGTGTTAGGCTCACACTAGAAAAGAAACGGTGGAAAAATAGAAGAATATAATCATTCTTGAGAGGGCATTGATAGGGACTATCAACGCGGATGAGAACGAGCTCCGATTGAGCCGGTTTCAGTGGTGTTGGAAAGCCCTCGGAAACTAGGCAACCAGGACTTCTAATTCTATCCATCTAGAAGAATTTACATACGCGCACACACCCGAGCAAATGTGCGGTATGTCTGGGCCCCAGAAAAGGCCGTTTAGAGCCTCAAAAAGGCTCAAAAGACTGGAAAAAAACTACTTTTTCGTGCAATTACACCTCGATATTGTAAAGGGCAGTACGTCCATATGGTCTGCTGGTCTTAGACGCCCCACCAATGAGTGGCTATGATAGGGTGTTAGGCTCACACTAGAGAAGAAACGGTGGAAAAATAGAAGAATATAATCATTCTAGAGAGGGAATTGATAGGGACTATCAACGCGGATCAGAACGAGCTTCGATTGAGCCGGTTTCAGTGGCATTGGAAGGACTTCTAATTCTAGCGATCTGGAAGAATTTACATATGCGCACACACCCGAGCACACGTGCGGTATGTCTGGGCCCCAGAAAAGGCCATTTAGACCCTCAAAAAGGCAAAAAGTCTGGAAAAAACTACTTTTTTGTACAATTACACCTCGATATTTTAAAGGGCAGTACATCCATATGGTCTATAGGTCGTAGACGCCCCACCAATGAGCAGGTACAATAGGGTGTTAGGCTCACACTAGAGAAGAAACGGTGGAAAAAAAGAAGAATATAATCATTCTAGAGAGGGAATTGATAGGGACTATCAATGCGGATGAGAAGGAGCTCCAATTGAGCCGGTTTCAGTGGCATTGGAAAGTCCTCGGGAAACTAGGCTACCAGGACTTCTAATTCTAGCGATCTGGAAGAATTTACATATGCACACACACCCGAGCACACGTGCGGTATGTCTGGGCCCCAGAAAAGGCCGTTTAGACCCTCAAAAAGGCACAAAAGTCTGGAAAAAACTACTTTTTTGTCCAATTACACCTCGATATTGTAAAGTGCAGTACGTCCATATGGTCTGCAGGTCGTAGACGCCCCACCAATGAGCAGGTACGATAGGGTGTTAGGCTCACACTAGCAAAGAAACAGTGGAAAATAGAAGAATATAATCATTCTAGAGAGGGAATTGATAGGGACTATCAACGCGGATGAGAACGAGCTCCGATTGAGCCGGTTTCAGTGGCGTTGGAAAGCCCTCGGGAAACTAGGCTACCAGGACTTCTAATTCCAGCCATCAGGAAGAATTTACATACGCGCACACACCCGAGCACATGGGCGGTATGTCTGGGGCCCAGAAAAGGCCGTTTAGACCCTCAAAAAGGCTCAAAAGTCTGGAAAAACTACTTTTTCGTGCAATTACACCTCGATATTGTAAAGGGCACTACGTGCATATGGTGTGCAGGTCGTAGACGCCCCACCAATGAGCCTCTACGATAGGGTGTTAGGCTCACACTAGAGAAAAAACAGTGGAAAAATAGAAGAATATAATCATTCTAGAGAGGGAATTGATAGGGACTATCAACGCGGATGAGAACGAGCTCGGATTGAGCCGGTTTCAGTGGCGTTGGAAAACCCTCGGGAAACTAGGCTACCAGGACTTCTAATTCTAGCGATCTGGAAGAATTTACATATGCGTACACACCCGGGCACACGTGCGGTAAGTCTTGGCCCCAGAAAGGGCAGTTTAGAGCCTCAAAAAGGCTCAAAAGTCTGGAAAAAACTACTTTTTCGTGCAATTACACCTCGATATTGTAAAGGGCAGTACGTCCATATGGTCTGCTGGTCATAGACGCCCCACCAATGAGCGGCTACGATAGGGTGTTAGGCTCACACTAGCGAAGAAACGGTGGAAAAATAGAAGAATATAATCATTCTTGAGAGGGCATTGATAGGGACTATCAACGCGGATGAGAACGAGCTCCGATTGAGCCGGTTTCAGTGGCGTTGGAAAGCCCACGGGAAACTAGGCTACCAGGACTTCTAATTCTAGCGATCTGGAAGAATTTACATACGCGTACACACCCGAGCACATATCCGGTAAGTCTTGGCCCCAGAAAAGGCCGTTTAGAGCCTCAAAAAGGCTCAAAAGTCTGGAAAAAACTACTTTTTCGTGCAATTACACCTCGATATTGTAAAGGGCAGTACATCCATATGGTCTACTGGTCATATACGCCCCACCAATGAGTGGCTACGATTGGGTGTTAGGCTCACACTAGCGAAGAAACGGTGGAAAAATAGAAGAATATAATCATTCTTGAGAGGGCATTGATAGGGACTATCAACGCGGATGAGAACGAGCTCCGATTGAGCCAGTTTCAGTGGCATTGGAAAGCCCTCGGGAAACTTGGCTACCAGGACTTCTAATTCTAGCCATCTGGAAGAATTTACATACGCGCACACACCCGAGCACATGTGCGGTATGTCTGGGCCCCAGAAAAGGCCGTTTAGAGCCTCAAAAAGGCTCAAAAGTCTGGAAAAAAAACTACTTTTTCGCTTAATTACACCTCGATATTGTAAAGGGCAGTACGTCCATATGGTCTGCTGGTCATAGACGCCCCACCAATGAGCGGCTACGATAGGGTGTTAGGCTCACACTAGAGAAGAAACGGTGGAAAAATAGAAGAATATAATCATTCTAGAGAGGGAATTGATAGGGACTATCAACGCGGGTGAGAACGAGCTCCGATTGAGCCGGTTTCAGTGGCGTTGGAAAGTCCTCGGGAAACTAGGCTACCAGGACTTCTAATTCTAGCGATCTGGAAGAATTTACATATGCACACACACCCGAGCACACGTGCGGTATGTCTGGGCCCCAGAAAAGGCCGTTTATTCCCTCAAAAAGGCACAAAAGTCTGGAAAAAAACTACTTTTTCGTGCAATTACACCTCGATATTGTAAAGGGCAGTACGTCCATATGGTCTGTAGGTCGTAGACGCCCCACCAATGAGTAGGTACAACAGGGTGTTAGGCTCACACTAGCGAAGAAACGGTGGAAAAATAGAAGAATATAATCATTCTAGAGAGGGAATTGATAGGGACTATCAACGCGGATGAGAACGAGCTCCGATTGAGCCGGTTTTAGTGGCGTTGGAAAGCCCTCGGGAAACTAGGCTACCAGGACTTCTAATTCTAGCCATCTGGAAGAATTTACATACGCGCACACACCCGAGCACGTGGGCGGTATGTCTGGGCCCCAGAAAAGGCCGTTTAGACCCTCAAAAAGGTTCAAAAGTCTGGAAAAAACTACTTTTTCGTGCAATTACACCTCGATATTGTAAAGGGCAATACGTGCATATGGTCTGCAGGTCATACACGCCCCACCAATGAGCGGCTATGATAGGGTCTTAGGCTCACACTAAAGAAGAAACAGTGGAAAAATAGAAGAATATAATCATTCTAGAGAGGGAATTGATAGGGACTATCAACGCGGATGAGAACGAGCTCGGATTGAGCCGGTTTCAGTGGCGTTGGAAAGCCCTCGGGAAACTAGGCTACCAGGACTTCGAATTCTAGCGATCTGGAAGAATTTACATATGCGTACACACCCGGGCACACGTGCGGTAAGTCTTGGCCCTAGAAAAGGCCGTTTAGAGCCTCAAAAAGGCTCAAAAGTATGGAAAAAACTACTTTTTAGTGCAATTACACCTCGATATTGTAAAGGGCAGTATGTCCATATGGTCTGCTGGTCATAGACGCCCCACCAATGAGCGGCTATGATAGGGTGTTAGGCTCACACTAGAAAAGAAACGGTGGAAAAATAGAAGAATATAATCATTCTTGAGAGGGCATTGATAGGGACTATCAACGCGGATGAGAACGAGCTCCGATTGAGCCGGTTTCAGTGGTGTTGGAAAGCCCTCGGAAACTAGGCTACCAGGACTTCTAATTCTATCCATCTAGAAGAATTTACATACGCGCACACACCCGAGCAAATGTGCGGTATGTCTGGGCCCCAGAAAAGGCCGTTTAGAGCCTCAAAAAGGCTCAAAAGACTGGAAAAAAACTACTTTTTCGTGCAATTACACCTCGATATTGTAAAGGGCAGTACGTCCATATGGTCTGCTGGTCTTAGACGCCCCACCAATGAGTGGCTATGATAGGGTGTTAGGCTCACACTAGAGAAGAAACGGTGGAAAAATAGAAGAATATAATCATTCTAGAGAGGGAATTGATAGGGACTATCAACGCGGATCAGAACGAGCTTCGATTGAGCCGGTTTCAGTGGCATTGGAAGGACTTCTAATTCTAGCGATCTGGAAGAATTTACATATGCGCACACACCCGACCACATGTGCGGTATGTCTGGGCCCCAGAAAAGGCCATTTAGACCCTCAAAAAGGCAAAAAGTCTGGAAAAAACTACTTTTTTGTACAATTACACCTCGATATTTTAAAGGGCAGTACGTCCATATGGTCTATAGGTCGTAGACGCCCCACCAATGAGCAGGTACAATAGGGTGTTAGGCTCACACTAGAGAAGAAACGGTGGAAAAAAAGAAGAATATAATCATTCTAGAGAGGGAATTGATAGGGACTATCAATGCGGATGAGAAGGAGCTCCAATTGAGCCGGTTTCAGTGGCATTGGAAAGTCCTCGGGAAACTAGGCTACCAGGACTTCTAATTCTAGCGATCTGGAAGAATTTACATATGCACACACACCCGAGCACACGTGCGGTATGTCTGGGCCCCAGAAAAGGCCGTTTAGACCCTCAAAAAGGCACAAAAGTCTGGAAAAAACTACTTTTTTGTCCAATTACACCTCGATATTGTAAAGGGCAGTACGTCCATATGGTCTGCAGGTCATAGACGCCCCACCAATGAGCGGCTACGATAGGGTGTTAGGCTCACACTAGCGAAGAAACGGTGGAAAATAGAAGAATATAATCATTCTAGAGAGGGAATTGATAGGGACTATCAACGCGGATGAGAACGAGCTCCGATTGAGCCGGTTTCAGTGGCGTTGGAAAGCCCTCGGGAAACAAGGCTACCAGGACTTCTAATTCCAGCCATCAGGAAGAATTTACATACGCGCAGACACCCGAGCACATGGGCGGTATGTCTGGGGCCCAGAAAAGGCCGTTTAGACCCTCAAAAAGGCTCAAAAGTCTGGAAAAAACTACTTTTTCGTGGAATTACACCTCGATATTGTAAAGGGCACTACGTGCATATGGTGTGCAGGTCGTAGACGCCCCACCAATGAGCCTCTACGATAGGGTGTTAGGCTCACACTAGAGAAAAAACAGTGGAAAAATAGAAGAATATAATCATTCTAGAGAGGGAATTGTTAGGGACTATCAACGCGGATGAGAACGAGCTCGGATTGAGCCGGTTTCAGTGGCGTTGGAAAACCCTCGGGAAACTAGGCTACCAGGACTTCTAATTCTAGCGATCTGGAAGAATTTACATATGCGTACACACCCGGGCACACGTGCGGTAAGTCTTGGCCCCAGAAAGGGCAGTTTAGAGCCTCAAAAAGGCTCAAAAGTCTGGAAAAAACTACTTTTTCGTGCAATTACACCTCGATATTGTAAAGGGCAGTACGTCCATATGGTCTGCTGGTCATAGACGCCCCACCAATGAGCGGCTACGATAGGGTGTTAGGCTCACACTAGCGAAGAAACTGTCGAAAAATAGAAGAATATAATCATTCTTGAGAGGGCATTGATAGGGACTATCAACGCGGATGAGAACGAGCTCCGATTGAGCCGGTTTCAGTGGCGTTGGAAAGCCCTCGGGAAACTAGGCTACCAGGACTTCTAATTCTAGCGATCTGGAAGAATTTACATACGCGTACACACCCGAGCACATATGCGGTAAGTCTTGGCCCCAGAAAAGGCCGTTTAGAGCCTCAAAAAGGCTCAAAAGTCTGGAAAAAACTACTTTTTCGTGCAATTACACCTCGATATTGTAAAGGGCAGTACATCCATATGGTCTACTGGTCATAGACGCCCCACCAATAAGTGGCTACGATTGGGTGTTAGGCTCACACTAGCGAAGAAACGGTGGAAAAATAGAAGAATATAATCATTCTTGAGAGGGCATTGATAGGGACTATCAACGCGGATGAGAACGAGCTCCGATTGAGCCAGTTTCAGTGGCATTGGAAAGCCCTCGGGAAACTTGGCTACCAGGACTTCTAATTCTAGCCATCTGGAAGAATTTACATACGCGCACACACCCGAGCACATGTGCGGTATGTCTGGGCCCCAGAAAAGGCCGTTTAGAGCCTCAAAAAGGCTCAAAAGTCTGGAAAAAAACTACTTTTTTGCTTAATTACACCTCGATATTGTAAAGGGCAGTACGTCCATATGGTCTGCTGGTCATAGACGCCCCACCAATGAGCGGCAACGATAGGGTGTTAGGCTCACACTAGAGAAGAAACGGTGGAAAAATAGAAGAATATAATCATTCTAGAGAGGGAATTGATAGGGACTATCAACGCGGGTGAGAACGAGCTCCGATTGAGCCGGTTTCAGTGGCGTTGGAAAGTCCTCGGGAAACTAGGCTACCAGGACTTCTAATTCTAGCGATCTGGAAGAATTTACATATGCGCACACACCCGAGCACACATGCGGTATGTCTGGGCCCCAGAAAAGGCCGTTTATTCCCTCAAAAAGGCACAAAAGTCTGGAAAAAAACTACTTTTTCGTGCAATTACACCTCGATATTGTAAAGGGCAGTACGTCCATATGGTCTGTAGGTCGTAGACGCTCCACCAATGAGCAGGTACAACAGGGTGTTAGGCTCACACTAGCGAAGAAACGGTGGAAAAATAAAAGAATATAAACATTCTAGAGAGGGAATTGATAGGGACTATCAACGCGGATGAGAACGAGCTCCGATTGAGCCGGTTTTAGTGGCGTTGGAAAGCCCTCGGGAAACTAGGCTACCAGGACTTCTAATTCTAGCCATCTGGAAGAATTTACATACGCGCACACACCCGAGCACGTGGGCGGTATGTCTGGGCCCTAGAAAAGGCCGTTTAGACCCTCAAAAAGGCTCAAAAGTCTGGAAAAAACTACTTTTTCGTGCAATTACACCTCGATATTGTAAAGGGCAGTATGTGCATATGGTCTGCAGGTCGTAGACGCCCCAACAATGAGGAGCTACGATAGGGTGTTAGGCTCACACTAGAGAATAAATGGTGGAAAAATAGAAGAATATAATCATTCTAGAGAGGGAATTGATAGGGACTATCAATGCGGATGAGAACGAGCTCGGATTGAGCCGCTTTCAGTGGCGTTGGAAAGCCCGCGGGAAACTAGGCTACCAGGACTTCTAATTCTAGCCATCTAGAAGAATTTACATACGCGCACACACCCGAGCACATGTGCGGTATTTCTAGGCCCAAGAAAAGGCCGTTTAGAGCCTCAAAAAGGCTCAAAAGTCTGGAAAAAAACTACTTTTTAACTTAATTACACCTCGATATTGTAAAGGGCAGTACATCCATATGGTCTGCTGGTCATAGACGCCCCACCAATGAGCGGCTACGATAGGGTGTTAGGCTCACACTAGAGAAGAAACGGTGGAAAAATAGAAGAATATAATCATTCTAGAGAGGGAATTGATAGGGACTATCAACGCGGATGAGAACGAGCTCCGATTGAGCCGGTTTCAGTGGCGTTGGAAAGCCCACAGGAAACTAGGCTACCAGGACTTCTAATTCTAGCCGTCTAGAAGAATTTACATACGCGCACACACCCGAGCAAATGTGCGGTATGTCTGGGCCCCAGAAAAGGCCGTTTAGAGCCTCAAAAAGGCTCAAAAGTCTGGAAAAAAACTACTTTTTCGTGCAATTACACCTCGATAATGTAAAGGGCAGTACGTCCATATGGTCTGCTGGTCTTAGACGCCCCACCAATGAGTGGCTATGATAGGGTGTTAGGCTCACACTAGAGAAGAAACGGTGGAAAAATAGAAGAATATAATCATTCTAGAGAGGGAATTGATAGGGACTATCAACGCGGATGAGAACGAGCTTCGATTGAGCCGGTTTTAGTGGCATTGGAAGGACTTCTAATTCTAGCGATCTGGAAGAATTTACATATGCGCACACACCCGAGCACATGTGCGGTATGTCTGGGCCCCAGAAAAGGCCATTTAGACCCTCAAAAAGGCAAAAAGTCTCGAAAAAACTACTTTTTTGTACAATTACACCTCGATATTTTAAAGGGCAGTACGTCCATATGGTCTATAGGTCATAGACGCCCCACCAATGAGCAGGTACAATAGGGTGTTAGGCTCACACTAGAGAAGAAACGGTGGAAAAAAAGAAGAATATAATCATTCTAGAGAGGGAATTGATAGGGACTATCAATGCGGATGAGAAGGAGCTCCAATTGAGCCGGTTTCAGTGGCATTGGAAAGTCCTCGGGAAACTAGGCTACCAGGACTTCTAATTCTAGCGATCTGGAAGAATTTACATATGCACACACACCCGAGCACACGTGCGGTATGTCTGGGCCCCAGAAAAGGCCGTTTAGACCCTCAAAAAGGCACAAAAGTCTGGAAAAAACTACTTTTTTGTCCAATTACACCTCGATATTGTAAAGGGCAGTACGTCCATATGGTCTGCAGGTCGTAGACGCCCCACCAATGAGCGGCTACGATAGGGTGTTAGGCTCACACTAGCGAAGAAACGGTGGAAAATAGAAGAATATAATCATTCTAGAGAGGGAATTGATAGGGACTATCAACGCGGATGAGAACGAGCTCCGATTGAGCCGGTTTCAGTGGCGTTGGAAAGCCCTCGGGAAACTAGGCTACCAGGACTTCTAATTCCAGCCATCAGGAAGAATTTACATAGGCGCACACACCCGAGCACATGGGCGGTATGTCTGGGGCCCAGAAAAGGCCGTTTAGACCCTCAAAAAGGCTCAAAAGTCTGGAAAAAACTACTTTTTCGTGCAATTACACCTCGATATTGTAAAGGGCACTACGTGCATATGGTGTGCAGGTCGTAGACGCCCCACCAATGAGCCTCTACGATAGGGTGTTAGGCTCACACTAGAGAAAAAACAGTGGAAAAATAGAAGAATATAATCATTCTAGAGAGGGAATTGATAGGGACTATCAACGCGGATGAGAACGAGCTCGGATTGAGCCGGTTTCAGTGGCGTTGGAAAACCCTCGGGAAACTAGGCTACCAGGACTTCTAATTCTAGCGATCTGGAAGAATTTACATATGCGTACACACCCGGGCACACGTGCGGTAAGTCTTGGCCCCAGAAAGGGCAGTTTAGAGCCTCAAAAAGGCTCAAAAGTCTGGAAAAAACTACTTTTTCGTGCAATTACACCTCGATATTGTAAAGGGCAGTACGTCCATATGGTCTGCTGGTCATAGACGCCCCACCAATGAGCGGCTACGATTCGTGTTAGGCTCACACTAGCGAAGAAACTGTCGAAAAATAGAAGAATATAATCATTCTTGAGAGGGCATTGATAGGGACTATCAACGCGGATGAGAACGAGCTCCGATTGAGCCGGTTTCAGTGGTGTTGGAAAGCCCTCGGGAAACTAGGCTACCAGGACTTCTAATTCTAGCGATCTGGAAGAATTTACATACGCGTACACACCCGAGCACATGTGCGGTATGTCTGGGCCCCAGAAAAGGCCGTTTAGAGCCTCAAAAAGGCTCAAAAGTCTGGAAAAAAAACTACTTTTTCGCTTAATTACACCTCGATATTGTAAAGGGCAGTACGTCCATATGGTCTGCTGGTCATAGACGCCCCACCAATGAGCGGCAACGATAGGGTGTTAGGCTCACACTAGAGAAGAAACGGTGGAAAAATAGAAGAATATAATCATTCTAGAGAGGGAATTGATAGGGACTATCAACGCGGGTGAGAACGAGCTCCGATTGAGCCGGTTTCAGTGGCGTTGGAAAGTCCTCGGGAAACTAGGCTACCAGGACTTCTAATTCTAGCGATCTGGAAGAATTTACATATGCGCACACACCCGAGCACACACGCGGTATGTCTGGGCCCCAGAAAAGGCCGTTTATTCCCTCAAAAAGGCACAAAAGTCTGGAAAAAAACTACTTTTTCGTGCAATTACACCTCGATATTGTAAAGGGCAGTACGTCCATATGGTCTGTAGGTCGTAGAAGCCCCACCAATGAGCAGGTACAACAGGGTGTTAGGCTCACACTAGCGAAGAAACGGTGGAAAAATAGAAGAATATAATCATTCTAGAGAGGGAATTGATAGGGACAATCAACGCGGATGAGAACGAGCTCCGATTGAGCAGGTTTATTGGCGTTGGAAAGCCCTCGGGAAACTAGGCTACCAGGACTTCTAATTCTAGCCATCTGGAAGAATTTACATACGCGCACACACCCGAGCACGTGGGCGGTATGTCTGGGCCCTAGAAAAGGCCGTTTACACCCTCAAAAAGGCTCAAAAGTCTGGAAAAAACTACTTTTTCGTGCAATTACACCTCGATATTGTAAAGGGCAGTATGTGCATATGGTCTGCAGGTCGTAGACGCCCCAACAATGAGGAGCTACGATAGGGTGTTAGGCTCACACTAGAGAATAAATGGTGGAAAAATAGAAGAATATAATCATTCTAGAGAGGGAATTGATAGGGACTATCAATGCGGATGAGAACGAGCTCGGATTGAGCCGCTTTCAGTGGCGTTGGAAAGCCCGCAGGAAACTAGGCTACCAGGACTTCTAATTCTAGCCATCTAGAAGAATTTACATACGCGCACACACCCGAGCACATGTGCGGTATTTCTGGGCCCCAGAAAAGGCCGTTTAGAGCCTCAAAAAGGCTCAAAAGTCTGGAAAAAAACTACTTTTTCACTTAATTACACCTCGATATTGTAAAGGGCAGTACATCCATATGGTCTGCTGGTCATAGACGCCCCACCAATGAGCGGCTACGATAGGGTGTTAGGCTCACACTAGAGAAGAAACGGTGGAAAAATAGAAGAATATAATCATTCTAGAGAGGGAATTGATAGGGACTATCAACGCGGATGAGAACGAGCTCCGATTGAGCCGGTTTCAGTGGCGTTGGAAAGCCCACAGAAAACTAGGCTACGACGACATCTAATTCTAGCGATCTAGAAGAATTTACATACGCACACACACCCTAGCACACGTGCGGTAAGTCTCGGCCCCAGAAAAGGCCGTTTGGACCCTCAAAAAGGCTCTAAAGTCTGGAAAAAACTACTTTTTTGTACAATTATACCTCGATATTGTAAAGGGAAGTACGTCCATATGGTCTGCAGGTCATAGACGCCCTACCAATGAGCAGGTAGAAAAGGGTGTTAGGCTCACACTAGCAAAGAAATGGTGGAAAAATAGAAGAATATAATCATTCTAGAGAGGGAATTGATAGGGACTATCAACGCGGATGAGAACGAGCTCCGATTGAGCCGGTTTCAGTGGCGTTGGAAAGCCCTCAGGAAACTAGGCTACCAGGACTTCTAATTCCAGTCATCAGGAAGAATTTACATATGCAAACACACCCGAGCACATGGGCGGTATGTCTGGGGCCCAGAAAAGGCCGTTTAGACCCTCAAAAAGGCTCAAAAGTCTGGAAAAACTACTTTTTCGTGCAATTACACCTCGATATTGTAAAGGGCACTACGTGCATATGGTCTGCAGGTCGTAGACGCCCCACCAATGAGCCTCTACGATAGGGTGTTAGGCTCACACTAGAGAAGAAACAGTGGAAAAATAGAAGAATATAATCATTCTAGAGAGGGAATTGATAGGGACTATTAACGCGGATGAGAACGAGCTCGAATTGAGCCGGTTTCAGTGGCATTGGAAAGCCCTCGGGAAACTAGGCTACCAGGACTTCTAATTCTAGCGATCTGGAAGAATTTACATATGCGTACACACCCGGGCACACGTGCGGTAAGTCTTGGCCCCAGAAAAGGCAGTTTAGAGCCTCAAAAAGGCTCAAAAGTCTGGAAAAAACTACTTTTTCGTGCAATTACACCTCGATATTGTAAAGGGCAGTACATCCATATGGTCTACTGGTCATAGACGCCCCACCAATGAGTGGCTACGATTGGGTGTTAGGCTCACACTAGCGAAGAAACGGTGGAAAAATAGAAGAATATAATCATTCTTGAGAGGGCATTGATTGGGACTACCAACGCGGATGAGAACGAGCTCCGATTGAGCCAGTTTCAGTGGCATTGGAAAGCCCTCGGGAAACTAGGCTACCAGGACTTCTAATTCTAGCCATCTGGAAGAATTTACATACGCGCACGCACCCGAGCACATGTGCAGTATGTCTGGGCCCCAGAAAAGGCCGTTTACAGCCTCAAAAAGGCTCAAAAGTCTGGAAAAAAAACTACTTTTTCGCTTAATTACACCTCGATATTGTAAAGGGCGGTATGTCCATATGGTCTGCTGGTCATAGACGCCCCACCAATGAGCGGCTACGATAGGGTGTTAGGCTCACACTAGAGAAGAAACGGTGGAAAAATAGAAGAATATAATCATTCTAGAGAGGGAATTGATACGGACTATCAACGCGGGTGAGAACGAGCTCCGATTGAGCCGGTTTCAGTGGCGTTGGAAAGTCCTCGGGAAACTAGGCTACCAGGACTTCTAATTCTAGCGATCTGGAAGAATTTACATATGCGCACACACCCGAGCACACGTGCGGTATGTCTGGGCCCCAGAAAAGGCCGTTTATTCCCTCAAAAAGGCACAAAAGTCTGGAAAAAAACTACTTTTTCGTGCAATTACACCTCGATATTGTAAAGGGCAGTACGTCCATATGGTCTGTAGGTCGTAGACGCACCACCAATGAGCAGGTACAACCGGGTGTTAGGCTCACACTAGCGAAGAAACGGTGGAAAAATAGAAGAATATAATCATTCTAGAGAGGGAATTGATAGGGACTATCAACGCGGATGAGAACGAGCTCCGATTGAGCCGGTTTCAGTGGCGTTGGAAAGCCCACAGAAAACTAGGCTACGACGACATCTAATTCTAGCGATCTAGAAGAATTTACATACGCACACACACCCTAGCACACGTGCGGTAAGTCTCGGCCCCAGAAAAGGCCGTTTGGACCCTCAAAAAGGCTCTAAAGTCTGGAAAAAACTACTTTTTTGTACAATTATACCTCGATATTGTAAAGGGAAGTACGTCCATATGGTCTGCAGGTCATAGACGCCCTACCAATGAGCAGGTAGAAAAGGGTGTTAGGCTCACACTAGCAAAGAAATGGTGGAAAAATAGAAGAATATAATCATTCTAGAGAGGGAATTGATAGGGACTATCAACGCGGATGAGAACGAGCTCCGATTGAGCCGGTTTCAGTGGCGTTGGAAAGCCCTCAGGAAACTAGGCTACCAGGACTTCTAATTCCAGTCATCAGGAAGAATTTACATATGCAAACACACCCGAGCACATGGGCGGTATGTCTGGGGCCCAGAAAAGGCCGTTTAGACCCTCAAAAAGGCTCAAAAGTCTGGAAAAACTACTTTTTCGTGCAATTACACCTCGATATTGTAAAGGGCACTACGTGCATATGGTCTGCAGGTCGTAGACGCCCCACCAATGAGCCTCTACGATAGGGTGTTAGGCTCACACTAGAGAAGAAACAGTGGAAAAATAGAAGAATATAATCATTCTAGAGAGGGAATTGATAGGGACTATTAACGCGGATGAGAACGAGCTCGAATTGAGCCGGTTTCAGTGGCATTGGAAAGCCCTCGGGAAACTAGGCTACCAGGACTTCTAATTCTAGCGATCTGGAAGAATTTACATATGCGTACACACCCGGGCACACGTGCGGTAAGTCTTGGCCCCAGAAAAGGCAGTTTAGAGCCTCAAAAAGGCTCAAAAGTCTGGAAAAAACTACTTTTTCGTGCAATTACACCTCGATATTGTAAAGGGCAGTACGTCCATATGGTCTGCTGGTCATAGACGCCCCACCAATGAGCGGCTACGATAGGGTGTTAGGCTCATACTAGCGAAGAAACAGTGAAAAAATAGAAGAATATAATCATTCTTGAGATCGCATTGATAGGCACTATCAACGCGGATGAGAACGAGCTCCGATTGAGCCGGTTTCAGTGGCGTTGGAAAGCCCTCAGAAACTAGGCTACTACGACATCTAATTCTAGCGATCTAGAAGAATTTACATATGCACACACACCCTAGCACACGTGCGGTAAGTCTCGGCCGCAGAAAAGGCCGTTTGGACCCTCAAAAAGGCTCAAAAGTCTGGAAAAAACTACTTTTTCGGGCAATTACACCTCGATATTGTAAAGGGCAGTACGTCCATATGGTCTGCTGGTCATAGACGCCCCACCAATGAGCGGCTACAATAGGGTGTTAGGCTCACACTAGCGAAGAAACGTTGAAAAAATAGAAGAATATAATCATTCTTGAGAGGGAATTGATAGGGACTATCAACGCGGATGAGAAGGAGCTCCGATTGAGCCGGTTTCAGTGGCATTGGAAAGCCCTCGGGAAACTAGGCTACCAGGACTTCTAATTCTAGTGATCTGGAAGAATTTACATATGCACACACACCCGAGCACACGTGCGGTATGTCTGGGCCCCAGAAAAGGCCGTTTAGACCCTCAAAAAGGCACAAAAGTCTGGAAAAAACTACTTTTTTGTCCAATTACACCTCGATATTGTAAAGGGCAGTACGTCCATATGGTCTGCAGGTCGTAGACGCCCCACCAATGAGCGGCTACGATAGGGTGTTAGGCTCACACTAGCGAAGAAACGGTGGAAAATAGAAGAATATAATCATTCTAGAGAGGGAATTGATAGGGACTATCAACGCGGATGAGAACGAGCTCCGATTGAGCCAGTTTCAGTGGCGTTGGAAAGCCCTCAGGAAACTAGACTACCAGGACTTCTAATTCTAGCGATCTGGAAGAATGTACATACACGCACACACCCGAGCACACGTGCGGTATGTCTGGGCCCCAGAAAAGGCCGTTTAGACCCTCAAAAAGGCTCAAAAGTCTGGAAAAAACTACTTTTTCGTGCAATTACACCTCGGTATTGTAAAGGGAAGTACGTGCATATGGTCTGCAGGTCGTAGACCCCCCACCAATGAGCGGCTACGATAGGGTGTTAGGCTCACACTTGAGAAGAAACGGTGGAAAAATAGAAGAATATAATCATTCTAGAGAGGGAAATGATAGGGACTATCAACGCGGATCAGAACGAGCTCGGATTGAGCCGGTTTCAGTGGCGTTGGAAAGCCCTCGGGAAACTAGGCTACTAGGACTTCTAATTCTAGCGATCTGGAAGAATTTACATATGCGTACACACGCGAGCACACGTGCGGTAAGTCTTGGCCCTAGAAAAGGCCGTTTAGAGCCTCAAAAAGGCTCAAAAGTCTGGAAAAAACTACTTTTTCGTGCAATTACACCTCGATATTGTAAAGGGCAGTACGTCTATATGGTCTGCTGGTCATAGACGCCCCACCAATGAGCGGCTACGATAGGGTGTTAGTCTCACACTAGCGAAGAAACGGTGGAAAAATAGAAGAATATAATCATTCTTGAGAGGGCATTGATAGGGACTATCAACGCGGATGAGAACGAGCTCCGATTGAGCCGGTTTCAGTGGCGTTGGAAAGCCCTCGGAAACTAGGCTACCAGGACTTCTAATTCTAGCCATCTGGAAGAATTTACATACGCGCACACACCCGAGCACATGTGCGGTATGTCTGGGCCCCAGAAAAGGCCGTTTAGAGCCTCAAAAAGGCTCAAAAGTCTGGAAAAAAACTACTTTTTCGCTTAATTACACCTCGATATTGTAAAGGGCAGTACGTCCATATGGTCTGCTTGTCATAGATGCCCCACCAATGAGCGGCTACGATAGGGTGTTAGGCTCACACTAGAGAAGAAATGGTGGAAAAATAGAAGAATATAATCATTCTAGAGAGGGAATTGATAGGGACTGTCAACGCGGATGAGAACGAGCTCCGATTGAGCCAGTTTCAGTGGCGTTGGAAAGCCCACGGGAAACTAGGCTACCAGGACTTCTAATTCTAGCGATCTGGAAGAATTTACATATGCGCACACACCTGAGCACACGTGCGGTATGTCTGGGCCCCAGAAAAGGCCGTTTAGACCCTCAAAAAGGCTCTAAAGTCGGGAAAAAACTACTTTTTCGTCCAATTACACCTCGATATTGTAAAGGGCAATACGTCCATATGGTCTGCAGGTCATAGACGCCCCACCAATGAGCGGCTAAGATAGGGTGTTAGGCTCACACTAGCGAAGAAACGGTGGAAAAATAGAAGAATAAAATCATTCTAGAGAGGGAATTGATAGGGACAATCAACGCGGATGAGAACGAGCTTCGATTGAGCCGGTTTCAGTTGCGTTGGAAAGCCCTCGGGAAAATAGACTACCAGGACTTCTAATTCTAGCGTTCTGGAAGAATTTACATACGCGCACACATCCGAGCACACGTGCGGTATGTCTGGGCCCCAGAAAAGGCCATTTAGACCCTCAAAAAGGCTCAAAAGTCTGAAAAAACTACTTTTTCGTGCAATTACACGTCGATATTGTAAAGGGCAGTACGTGCATATGGTCTGCAGGTCGTAGACGCCCCACCAATGAGCGGCTACGATAGGGTGTTAGGCTCACACTAGAGAAGAAACAGTGGAAAAATAGAAGAGTATAATCATTCTAGAGAGGGAATTGATAGGGACTATCAACGCGGATGAGAACGAGCTCGGATTGAGCCGGTTTCAGTGGCGTTGGAAAGCCCTCGGGAAACTAGGCTACCAGGACTTCTAATTCTAGAGATATGGAAGAATTTACATATGCATACACACCCGGGCACACGTGCGGTAAGTCTTGGCCCCAGAAAAGGCCGTTTAGAGCCTCAAAAAGGCTCAAAAGTCTGGAAAAAACTACTTTTTCGTGCAATTACACCTCGATATTGTAAAGTGCAGTACGTCCATATGGTCTGCTGGTCATAGACGCCCCACCAATGAGCGGCTATGATAGGGTGTTAGGCTCACACTAGCGAAGAAACGGTGGAAAAATAGAAGAATATAATCATTTTTGAGAGGGCATTGATAGGGACTATCAACGCGGATGAGAACGAGTTCCGATTGAGCCGGTTTCAGTGGCGTTGGAAAGCCCTCGGAAACTAGGCAACCAGGACTTCTAATTCTAGCCATCTGGAAGAATTTACATACGCGCACACACCCGAGCACATGTGCGGTATGTCTGGGCCCCAGAAAAGGCCGTTTAGAGCCTCAAAAAGGCTCAAAAGTCTGGAAAAAAACTACTTTTTCGCTTAATTACACCTCAATATTGTAAAGGGCAGTACATCCATATGGTCTGCTGGTCATAGACGCCCCACCAATGAGCGGCTACGATAGGGTGTTAGTCTCACACTAGCGAAGAAACGGTGGAAAAATAGAAGAATATAATCATTCTTGAGAGGGCATTGATAGGGACTATCAACGCGGATGAGAACGAGCTCCGATTGAGCCGGTTTCAGTGGCGTTGGAAAGCCCTCGGAAACTAGGCTACCAGGACTTCTAATTCTAGCCATCTGGAAGAATTTACATACGCGCACACACCCGAGCACATGTGCGGTATGTCTGGGCCCCAGAAAAGGCCGTTTAGAGCCTCAAAAAGGCTCAAAAGTCTGGAAAAAAACTACTTTTTCGCTTAATTACACCTCGATATTGTAAAGGGCAGTACGTCCATATGGTCTGCTGGTCATAGATGCCCCACCAATGAGCGGCTACGATAGGGTGTTAGGCTCACACTAGAGAAGAAATGGTGGAAAAATAGAAGAATATAATCATTCTAGAGAGGGAATTGATAGGGACTGTCAACGCGGATGAGAACGAGCTCCGATTGAGCCAGTTTCAGTGGCGTCTGAAAGCCCACGGGAAACTAGGCTACCAGGACTTCTAATTCTAGCGATCTGGAAGAATTTACATATGCGCACACACCTGAGCACACGTGCGGTATGTCTGGGCCCCAGAAAAGGCCGTTTAGACCCTCAAAAAGGCTCTAAAGTCGGGAAAAAACTACTTTTTCGTCCAATTACACCTCGATATTGTAAAGGGCAATACGTCCATATGGTCTGCAGGTCATAGACGCCCCACCAATGAGCGGCTAAGATAGGGTGTTAGGCTCACACTAGCGAAGAAACGGTGGAAAAATAGAAGAATATAATCATTCTAGAGAGGGAATTGATAGGGACAATCAACGCGGATGAGAACGAGCTTCGATTGAGCCGGTTTCAGTTGCGTTGGAAAGCCCTCGGGAAAATAGACTACCAGGACTTCTAATTCTAGCGTTCTGGAAGAATTTACATACGCGCACACATCCGAGCACACGTGCGGTATGTCTGGGCCCCAGAAAAGGCCATTTAGACCCTCAAAAAGGCTCAAAAGTCTGAAAAAACTACTTTTTCGTGCAATTACACCTCGATATTGTAAAGGGCAGTACGTGCATATGGTCTGCAGGTCGTAGACGCCCCACCAATGAGCGGCTACGATAGGGTGTTAGGCTCACACTAGAGAAGAAACAGTGGAAAAATAGAAGAGTATAATCATTCTAGAGAGGGAATTGATAGGGACTATCAACGCGGATGAGAACGAGCTCGGATTGAGCCGGTTTCAGTGGCGTTGGAAAGCCCTCGGGAAACTAGGCTACCAGGACTTCTAATTCTAGAGATATGGAAGAATTTACATATGCATACACACCCGGGCACACGTGCGGTAAGTCTTGGCCCCAGAAAAGGCCGTTTAGAGCCTCAAAAAGGCTCAAAAGTCTGGAAAAAACTACTTTTTCGTGCAATTACACCTCGATATTGTAAAGTGCAGTACGTCCATATGGTCTGCTGGTCATAGACGCCCCACCAATGAGCGGCTATGATAGGGTGTTAGGCTCACACTAGCGAAGAAACGGTGGAAAAATAGAAGAATATAATCATTTTTGAGAGGGCATTGATAGGGACTATCAACGCGGATGAGAACGAGTTCCGATTGAGCCGGTTTCAGTGGCGTTGGAAAGCCCTCGGAAACTAGGCAACCAGGACTTCTAATTCTAGCCATCTGGAAGAATTTACATACGCGCACACACCCGAGCACATGTGCGGTATGTCTGGGCCCCAGAAAAGGCCGTTTAGAGCCTCAAAAAGGCTCAAAAGTCTGGAAAAAAACTACTTTTTCGCTTAATTACACCTCAATATTGTAAAGGGCAGTACATCCATATGGTCTGCTGGTCATAGACGCCCCACCAATGAGCGGCTACGATAGGGTGTTAGGCTCACACTAGCGAAGAAACGTTGAAAAAATAGAAGAATATAATCATTCTAGAGAGGGAATTGGTAGGGACTATCAACGCGGATGAGAACGAGCTCCGATTGAGCCGGTTTCAGTGGCATTGGAAAGACCTCGGGAAACTAGGCTACCAGGACTTCTAATTCTAGCAATCTGGAAGAATTTACATATGCGCACACACCCGAGCACACGTGCGTTATGTCTGGGCCCCAGAAAAGGCCGTTTAGACCCTCAAAAAGGCACAAAAGTCTGGAAAAAACTACTTTTTCGTCCAATTACACCTCGATATTGTAAAGGGCAGTACGTCCATATGGTCTGCAGGTCGTAGATGCCCCACCAATGAGCGGCTAAGATAGGGTGTTAGACTCACACTAGCGAAGAAACGGTGGAAAAATAGAAGAGTATAATCATTCTAGAGAGGGAATTGATAGGGACTATCAACGCGGATGAGAACGAGCTCCGATTGAGCCGGTTTCAGTGGCGTTGGAAAGCCCTCGGGATACTAGACTACCAGGACTTCTAATTCTAGCGATCTGCAAGAATTTACATACACACACACACCCGAGCACACGTGCGGTATGTCTGGGCCCCAGAAAAGGACGTTTAGACCCTCAAAAAGGCTCAAAAGTCTGGAAAAAACTACTTTTTCGTGCAATTACACCTCGATATTGTAAAGGGCAGTACGTGCATATGGTCTGCAGGACATAGACGCCCCACCAATGAGCGGCTACGATAGGGTGTTAGGCTCACACTAGAGAAGAAACGGTGGAAAAATAGAAGAATATAATCATTCTAGAGAGGGAATTGATAGGGACTATCAACGCGGATGAGAACGAGCTCCGATTGAGCCGGTTTCAGTGGCGTTGGAAAGCCCTCGGGAAACTAAACTACCAGGACTTCTAATTCTAGCCATCTTGAAGAATTTACATACGCGCACACACCCGAGCACATGTGCGGTATGTCTGGGCCCCAGAAAAGGCCGTTTAGAGGCTCAAAAAGGCTCAAAAGTCTGGAAAAAAACTACTTTTTCGCTTAATTACACCTCGATATTGTAAAGGGCAGTACGTCCATATGGTCTGCTGGTCATTGACGCCCCACCAATGAGTGGCTACGATAGGGTGTTAGGCTCACACTAGCGAAGAAACGTTGAAAAAATAGAAGAATATAATCATTCTAGAGAGGGAATTGATAGGGACTATCAACGCGGATGAGAACGAGCTCCGATTGAGCCAGTTTCAGTGGCGTTGGAAAGACCTCGGGAAACTAGGCTACCAGGACATCTAATTCTAGCGATCTGGAAGAATTTACATATGCGCACACCCCTGAGCACACGTGCGGTATGTCTGGGCCCCAGAAAAGGCCGTTTAGACCCTAAAAAAGGCACAAAAGTCTGGAAAAAAACTACTTTTTCGTCCAATTACACCTCGATATTGTAAAGGGCAGTACGTGCATATGGTCTGCAGGTCGTAGACGCCCCACCAATGAGCGGCTACGATAGGGTGTTAGGCTCACACTAGAGAAGAAACAGTGGAAAAATAGAAGAATATAATCATTCTAGAGAGGGAATTGATAGGGACTATCAACGCGGATGAGAACGAGCTCGGATTGAGCCGGTTTCAGGGGCGTTGGAAAGCCCTCGGGAAACTAGGCTACCAGGACTTATAATGCTAGTGATATGGAAGAATTTACATATGCGTACACACCCGGGCACACGTGCGGTAAGTCTTGGCCCCAGAAAAGGCCATTTAGAGCCTCAAAAAGGCTCAAAAGTCTGGAAAAAACTACTTTTTTGTACAATTATACCTCGATATTGTAAAGGGAAGTACGTCCATATGGTCTGCAGGTCATAGACGCCCCACCAATGAGCAGGTAGAAAAGGGTGTTAGGCTCACACTAGCAAAGAAATGGTGGAAAAATAGAAGAATATAATCATTCTAGAGAGGGAATTGATAGGGACTATCAACGCGGATGAGAACGAGCTCCGATTGAGCCGGTTTCAGTGGCGTTGGAAAGCCCTCAGGAAACTAGGCTACCAGGACTTCTAATTCCAGCCATCAGGAAGAATTTACATACGCACACACCCCTGAGCACACGTGCGGTATGTCTGGGCCCCAGAAAAGGCCGTTTAGACCCTCAAAAAGGCACAAAAGTCTGGAAAAAAACTACTTTTTCGTCCAATTACACCTCGATATTGTAAAGGGCAGTACGTGCATATGGTCTGCAGGTCGTAGACGCCCCACCAATGAGCGGCTACGATAGGGTGTTAGGCTCACACTAGCGAAGAAACGGTGGAAAATAGAAGAATATAATCATTCTAGAGAGGGAATTGATAGGGACTATCAACGCGGATGAGAACAAGCTCGAATTGAGCCGGTTTCAGTGGCGTTGGAAAGCCCTCGGGAAACTAGGCTACCAGGACTTCTAATTCTAGCGATCTGGAAGAATTTACATATGCGTACACACCCGGGCACACGTGCGGTAAGTCTTGGCCCCAGAAAAGGCAGTTTAGAGCCTCAAAAAGGCTCAAAAGTCTGGAAAAAACTACTTTTTCGTGCAATTACACCTCGATATTGTAAAGGGCAGTACGTCCATATGGTCTGCTGGTCATAGACGCCCCACCAATGAGCGGCTACGATAGGGTGTTAGGCTCATACTAGCAAAGAAACAGTGGAAAAATAGAAGAATATAATCATTCTTGAGAGGGCATTGATAGGGACTATCAACGCGGATGAGAACGAGCTCCGATTGAGCCGGTTTCAGTGGCGTTGGAAAGACCTCAGAAACTAGGCTACTACGACATCTAATTCTAGCGATCTAGAAGAATTTACATATGCACACACACCCTAGCACACGTGCGGTAAGTCTCGGCCCCAGAAAAGGCCGTTTGGACCCTCAAAAAGGCTCAAAAGTCTGGAAAAAACTACTTTTTCGGGCAATTACACCTCGATATTGTAAAGGGCAGTACGTCCATATGGTCTGCTGGTCATAGACGCCCCACCAATGAGCGGCTACAATAGGGTGTTAGGCTCACCCTAGCGAAGAAACGTTGAAAAAATAGAAGAATATAATCATTCTAGAGAGGGAATTGATAGGGACTATCAACGCGGATGAGAAGGAGCTCCGATTGAGCCGGTTTCAGTGGCATTGGAAAGCCCTCGGGAAACTAGGCTACCAGGACTTCTAATTCTAGCGATCTGGAAGAATTTACATATGCACACACACCCGAGCACACGTTCGGTATGTCTGGGCCCCAGAAAAGGCCGTTTAGACCCTCAAAAAGGCACAAAAGTCTGGAAAAAACTACTTTTTTGTCCAATTACACCTCGATATTGTAAAGGGCAGTACGTCCATATGGTCTGCAGGTCGTAGACGCCCCACCAATGAGCGGCTGCGATAGGGTGTTAGGCTCACACTATCGAAGAAACGGTGGAAAATAGAAGAATATAATCATTCTAGAGAGGGAATTGATAGGGACTATCAACGCGGATGAGAACGAGCTCCGATTGAGCCAGTTTCAGTGGCGTTGGAAAGCCCTCAGGAAACTAGACTACCAGGACTTCTAATTCTAGCGATCTGGAAGAATGTACATACACGCACACACCCGAGCACACGTGCGGTATGTCTGGGCCCCAGAAAAGGCCGTTTAGACCCTCAAAAAGGCTCAAAAGTCTGGAAAAAACTACTTTTTCGTGCAATTACACCTCGATATTGCAAAGGGAAGTACGTGCATATGGTCTGCAGGTCGTAGACCCCCACCAATGAGCGGCTACGATAGGGTGTTAGGCTCACACTTGAGAAGACACGGTGGAAAAATAGAAGAATATAATCATTCTTGAGAGGGAATTGATAGGGACTATCAACGCGGATGAGAACGAGCTCGGATTGAGCCGGTTTCAGTGGCGTTGGAAAGCCCTCGGGAAACTAGGCTACTAGGACTTCTAATTCTAGCGATCTGGAAGAATTTACATATGCGTACACACCCGAGCACACGTGCGGTAAGTCTTGGCCCTAGAAAAGGTCGTTTAGAGCCTCAAAAAGGCTCAAAAGTCTGGAAAAAACTACTTTTTCATGCAATTACACCTCGATATTGTAAAGGGCAGTACGTCCATATGGTCTGCTGGTCATAGGCGCCCCACCAATGAGCGGCTACGATAGGGTGTTAGGCTCACACTAGCGAAGAAACGGTGGAAAAATAGAAGAATATAATCATTCTTGAGAGGGCATTGATAGGGACTATCAACGCGGATGAGAACGAGCTCCGATTGAGCCGGTTTCAGTGGCGTTGGAAAGCCCTCGGAAACTAGGCTACCAGGACTTCTAATTCTAGCCATCTGGAATAATTTACATACGCGCACACACCCGAGCACATGTGCGGTATGTCTGGGCCCCAGAAAAGGCCGTTTAGAGCGTCAAAAAGGCTCAAAAGTCTGGAAAAAAACTACTTTTTCGCTTAATTACACCTCGATATTGTAAAGGGCAGTACGTCCATATGGTCTGCAGGTCATAGATGCCCCACCAATGAGCGGCTACGATAGGGTGTTAGGCTCACACTAGAGAAGAAATGGTGGAAAAATAGAAGAATATAATCATTCTAGAGAGGGAATTGATAGGGACTATCAACGCGGATGAGAACGAGCTCCGATTGAGCCGGTTTCAGTGGCGTTGGAAAGCCCACGGAAAACTAGGCTACCAGGACTTCTAATTCTAGCGATCTGGAAGAATTTACATATGCGCACACACCCGAGCACACGTGCGGTATGTCTGGGCCCCAGAAAAGGCCGTTTAGACCCTCAAAAAGGCTCTAAAGTCGGGAAAAAACTACTTTTTCGTCCAATTACACCTCGATATTGTAAAGGGCAGTACGTCCATATGGTCTGCAGGTCATAGACGCCCCACCAATGAGCGGCTATGATAGGGTGGTAGGCTCACACTAGCGAAGAAACGGTGGAAAAATAGAAGAATATAATCATTCTAGAGAGGGAATTGATAGGGACTATCAACGCGGATGAGAACGAGCTTCGATTGAGCCGGTTTCAGTTGCGTTGGAAAGCCCTCGGGAAACTAGACTACCAGGACTTCTAATTCTAGCGTTCTGGAAGAATTTACATACGCGCACACATCCGAGCACACGTGCGGTATGTCTGGGCCCCAGAAAAGGCCATTTAGACCCTCAAAAAGGCTCAAAAGTCTGAAAAAACTACTTTTTCGTGCAATTACACCTCGATATTGTAGAGGGCAGTACGTGCATATGGTCTGCAGGTCGTAGACGCCCCACCAATGAGCGGCTACGATAGGGTGTTAGGCTCACACTAGAGAAGAAACAGTGGAAAAATAGAAGAATATAATCATTCTAGAGAGGGAATTGATAGGGACTATCAACGCGGATGAGAACGAGCTCGGATTGAGCCTGTTTCAGTGGCGTTGGAAAGCCCTCGGGAAACTAGGCTACCAGGACTTATAATGCTAGTGATATGGAAGAATTTACATATGCGTACACACCCGGGCACACGTGCGGTAAGTCTTGGCCCCAGAAAAGGCCATTTAGAGCCTCAAAAAGGCTCAAAAGTCTGGAAAAAACTACTTTTTTGTACAATTATACCTCGATATTGTAAAGGGAAGTACGTCCATATGGTCTGCAGGTCATAGATGCCCCACCAATGAGCAGGTAGAAAAGGGTGTTAGGCTCACACTAGCAAAGAAATGGTGGAAAAATAGAAGAATATAATCATTCTAGAGAGGGAATTGATAGGGACTATCAACGCGGATGAGAACGAGCTCCGATTGAGCCGGTTTCAGTGGCGTTGGAAAGCCCTTAGGAAACTAGGCTACCAGGACTTCTAATTCCAGCCATCAGGAAGAATTTACATACGCACACACACCCGAGCACATGGGCGGTATGTCTGGGCCCCAGAAAAGGCCGTTTAGACCCTCAAAAAGGCTCAAAAGTCTGGAAAAAACTACTTTTTCGTGCAATTACACCTCGATATTGTAAAGGGCACTACGTGCATATGGTCTGCAGGTCGTAGACGCCCCACCAATGAGCCTCTACAATAGGGTGTTAGGCTCACACTAGAGAAGAAACAGTGGAAAAATAGAAGAATATAATCATTCTAGAGAGGGAATTGATAGGGACTATCAACGCGGATGAGAACAAGCTCGAATTGAGCCGGTTTCAGTGGCGTTGGAAAGCCCTCGGGAAACTAGGCTACCAGGACTTCTAATTCTAGCGATCTGGAAGAATTTACATATGCGTACACACCCGGGCACACGTGCGGTAAGTCTTGGCCCCAGAAAAGGCAGTTTAGAGCCTCAAAAAGGCTCAAAAGTCTGGAAAAAACTACTTTTTCGTGCAATTACACCTCGATATTGTAAAGGGCAGTACGTCCATATGGTCTGCTGGTCATAGACGCCCCACCAATGAGCGGCTACGATAGGGTGTTAGGCTCATACTAGCAAAGAAACAGTGGAAAAATAGAAGAATATAATCATTCTTGAGAGGGCATTGATAGGGACTATCAACGCGGATGAGAACGAGCTCCGATTGAGCCGGTTTCAGTGGCGTTGGAAAGACCTCAGAAACTAGGCTACTACGACATCTAATTCTAGCGATCTAGAAGAATTTACATATGCACACACACCCTAGCACACGTGCGGTAAGTCTCGGCCCCAGAAAAGGCCGTTTGGACCCTCAAAAAGGCTCAAAAGTCTGGAAAAAACTACTTTTTCGGGCAATTACACCTCGATATTGTAAAGGGCAGTACGTCCATATGGTCTGCTGGTCATAGACGCCCCACCAATGAGCGGCTACAATAGGGTGTTAGGCTCACACTAGCGAAGAAATGTTGAAAAAATAGAAGAATATAATCATTCTAGAGAGGGAATTGATAGGGACTATCAACGCGGATGAGAAGGAGCTCCGATTGAGCCGGTTTCAGTGGCATTGGAAAGCCCTCGGGAAACTAGGCTACCAGGACTTCTAATTCTAGCGATCTGGAAGAATTTACATATGCACACACACCCGAGCACACGTTCGGTATGTCTGGGCCCCAGAAAAGGCCGTTTAGACCCTCAAAAAGGCACAAAAGTCTGGAAAAAACTACTTTTTTGTCCAATTACACCTCGATATTGTAAAGGGCAGTACGTCCATATGGTCTGCAGGTCGTAGACGCCCCACCAATGAGCGGCTGCGATAGGGTGTTAGGCTCACACTATCGAAGAAATGGTGGAAAATAGAAGAATATAATCATTCTAGAGAGGGAATTGATAGGGACTATCAACGCGGATGAGAACGAGCTCCGATTGAGCCAGTTTCAGTGGCGTTGGAAAGCCCTCAGGAAACTAGACTACCAGGACTTCTAATTCTAGCGATCTGGAAGAATGTCCATACACGCACACACCCGAGCACACGTGCGGTATGTCTGGGCCCCAGAAAAGGCCGTTTAGACCCTCAAAAAGGCTCAAAAGTCTGGAAAAAACTACTTTTTCGTGCAATTACACCTCGATATTGTAAAGGGAAGTACGTGCATATGGTCTGCAGGTCGTAGACCCCCACCAATGAGCGGCTATGATAGGGTGTTAGGCTCACACTTGAGAAGACACGGTGGAA
Source organism: Elymus sibiricus (assembly GCA_039707655.1). Lineage (NCBI taxonomy): Eukaryota > Viridiplantae > Streptophyta > Magnoliopsida > Poales > Poaceae > Elymus > Elymus sibiricus. Next base: position 39,402,290 of record CM077674.1, read on the forward strand.
AAATAGAAGAATATAATCATTCTTGAGAGGGAATTGATAGGGACTATCAACGCGGATGAGAACGAGCTCGGATTGAGCCGGTTTCAGTGGCGTTGGAAAGCCCTCGGGAAACTAGGCTACTAGGACTTCTAATTCTAGCGATCTGGAAGAATTTACATATGCGTACACACCCGAGCACACGTGCGGTAAGTCTTGGCCCTAGAAAAGGTCGTTTAGAGCCTCAAAAAGGCTCAAAAGTCTGGAAAAAACTACTTTTTCGTGCAATTACACCTCGATATTGTAAAGGGCAGTACGTCCATATGGTCTGCTGGTCATAGGCGCCCCACCAATGAGCGGCTACGATAGGGTGTTAGGCTCACACTAGCGAAGAAACGGTGGAAAAATAGAAGAATATAATCATTCTTGAGAGGGCATTGATAGGGACTATCAACGCGGATGAGAACGAGCTCCGATTGAGCCGGTTTCAGTGGCGTTGGAAAGCCCTCGGAAACTAGGCTACCAGGACTTCTAATTCTAGCCATCTGGAAGAATTTACATACGCGCACACACCCGAGCACATGTGCGGTATGTCTGGGCCCCAGAAAAGGCCGTTTAGAGCGTCAAAAAGGCTCAAAAGTCTGGAAAAAACTACTTTTTCGCTTAATTACACCTCGATATTGTAAAGGGCAGTACGTCCATATGGTCTGCAGGTCATAGATGCCCCACCAATGAGCGGCTACGATAGGGTGTTAGGCTCACACTAGAGAAGAAATGGTGGAAAAATAGAAGAATATAATCATTCTAGAGAGGGAATTGATAGGGACTATCAACGCGGATGAGAACGAGCTCCGATTGAGCCGGTTTCAGTGGCGTTGGAAAGCCCACGGAAAACTAGGCTACCAGGACTTCTAATTCTAGCGATCTGGAAGAATTTACATATGCGCACACACCCGAGCACACGTGCGGTATGTCTGGGCCCCAGAAAAGGCCGTTTAGACCCTCAAAAAGGCTCTAAAGTCGGGAAAAAACTACTTTTTCGTCCAATTACACCTCGATATTGTAAAGGGCAGTACGTCCATATGGTCTGCAGGTCATAGACGCCCCACCAATGAGCGGCTATGATAGGGTGTTAGGCTCACACTAGCGAAGAAACGGTGGAAAAATAGAAGAATATAATCATTCTAGAGAGGGAATTGATAGGGACTATCAACGCGGATGAGAACGAGCTTCGATTGAGCCGGTTTCAGTTGCGTTGGAAAGCCCTCGGGAAACTAGACTACCAGGACTTCTAATTCTAGCGTTCTGGAAGAATTTACATATGCGCACACATCCGAGCACACGTGCGGTATGTCTGGGCCCCAGAAAAGGCCATCTAGACCCTCAAAAAGGCTCAAAAGTCTGAAAAAACTACTTTTTCGTGCAATTACACCTCGATATTGTAGAGGGCAGTACGTGCATATGGTCTGCAGGTCGTAGACGCCCCACCAATGAGCGGCTACGATAGGGTGTTAGGCTCACACTAGAGAAGAAACAGTGGAAAAATAGAAGAATATAATCATTCTAGAGAGGGAATTGATAGGGACTATCAACGCGGATGAGAACGAGCTCGGATTGAGCCGGTTTCAGTGGCGTTGGAAAGCCCTCGGGAAACTAGGCTACCAGGACTTCTAATTCTAGCGATATGGAAGAATTTACATATGCATACACACCCGGGCACACGTGCGGTAAGTCTTGGCCCCAGAAAAGGCCGTTTAGAGACTCAAAAAGGCTCAAAAGTCTGGAAAAAACTACTTTTTTCGTGCAATTACACCTCAATATTGTAAAGGGCAGTACGTCCATATGGTCTGCTGGTCATAGACGCCCCACCAATGAGCGGCTATGATAGGGTGTTAGGCTCACACTAGCGAAGAAACGGTGGAAAAATAGAAGAATATAATCATTTTTGAGAGGGCATTGATAGGGACTATCAACGCGGATGAGAACGAGCTCGGATTGAGCCGGTTTCAGTGGCGTTGGAAAGCCCTGGGGAAACTAAACTACCAGGACTTCTAATTCTAGCCATCTTGAAGAATTTACATACGCGCACACACCCGAGCACATGTGCGGTATGTCTGGGCCCTAGAAAAGGCCGTTTAGAGTCTCAAAAAGGCTCAAAAGTCTGGAAAAAAACTACTTTTTCGCTTAATTACACCTCGATATTGTAAAGGGCAGTACGTCCATATGGTCTGCTGGTCATTGACGCCCCACCAATGAGTGGCTACGATAGGGTGTTAGGCTCACACTAGCGAAGAAACGTTGAAAAAATAGAAGAATATAATCATTCTAGAGAGGGAATTGATAGGGACTATCAACGCGGATGAGAACGAGCTCCGATTGAGCCAGTTTCAGTGGCGTTGGAAAGACCTCGGGAAACTAGGCTACCAGGACATCTAATTCTAGCGATCTGGAAGAATTTACATATGCGCACACCCCCGAGCACACGTGCGGTATGTCTGGGCCCCAGAAAAGGCCGTTTAGACCCTCAAAAAGGCACAAAAGTCTGGAAAAAACTACTTTTTCGTCCAATTACACCTCGATATTGTAAAGGGCAGTACGTGCATATGGTCTGCAGGTCGTAGATGCCCCACCAATGAGCGGCTACGATAGGGTGTTAGGCTCACACTAGAGAAGAAACAGTGGAAAAATAGAAGAATATAATCATTCTAGAGAGGGAATTGATAGGGACTATCAACGCGGATGAGAACGAGCTCGGATTGAGCCGGTTTCAGTGGCGTTGGAAAGCCCTCGGGAAACTAGGCTACCAGGACTTATAATGCTAGCGATATGGAAGAATTTACATATGCGTACACACCCGGGCACACGTGCGGTAAGTCTTGGCCCCAGAAAAGGCCATTTAGAGCCTCAAAAAGGCACAAAAGTCTGGAAAAAACTACTTTTTCGTGCAATTACACCTCGATATTGTAAAGGGCAGTACGTCCATATGGTCTGCTGGTCATAGACGCCCCACCAATGAGCGGCTATGATAGGGTGTTTGGATCACACTAGCGAAGAAACGGTGGAAAAATAGAAGAATATAATCATTTTTGAGAGGGCATTGATAGGGACTATCAACGCGGATGAGAACGAGCTCGGATTGAGCCGGTTTCAGTGGCGTTGGAAAGCCCTCGGGAAACTAGGCTACTAGGACTTCTAATTCTAGCGATCTGGAAGAATTTACATATGCGTACACACCCGAGCACACGTGCGGTAAGTCTTGGCCCTAGAAAAGGTCGTTTAGAGCCTCAAAAAGGCTCAAAAGTCTGGAAAAAACTACTTTTTCGTGCAATTACACCTCGATATTGTAAAGGGCAGTACGTCCATATGGTCTGCTGGTCATAGGCGCCCCACCAATGAGCGGCTACGATAGGGTGTTAGGCTCACACTAGCGAAGAAACGGTGGAAAAATAGAAGAATATAATCATTCTTGAGAGGGCATTGATAGGGACTATCAACGCGGATGAGAACGAGCTCCGATTGAGCCGGTTTCAGTGGCGTTGGAAAGCCCTCGGAAACTAGGCTACCAGGACTTCTTATTCTAGCAATCTGGAAGAATTTACATACGCGCACACACCCGAGCACATGTGCGGTATGTCTGGGCCCCAGAAAAGGCCGTTTAGAGCGTCAAAAAGGCTCAAAAGTCTGGAAAAAACTACTTTTTCGCTTAATTACACCTCGATATTGTAAAGGGCAGTACGTCCATATGGTCTGCAGGTCATAGATGCCCCACCAATGAGCGGCTACGATAGGGTGTTAGGCTCACACTAGAGAAGAAATGGTGGAAAAATAGAAGAATATAATCATTCTAGAGAGGGAATTGATAGGGACTATCAACGCGGATGAGAACGAGCTCCGATTGAGCCGGTTTCAGTGGCGTTGGAAAGCCCACGGAAAACTAGGCTACCAGGACTTCTAATTCTAGCGATCTGGAAGAATTTACATATGCGCACACACCCGAGCACACGTGCGGTATGTCTGGGCCCCAGAAAAGGCCGTTTAGACCCTCAAAAAGGCTCTAAAGTCGGGAAAAAACTACTTTTTCGTCCAATTACACCTCGATATTGTAAAGGGCAGTACGTCCATATGGTCTGCAGGTCATAGACGCCCCACCAATGAGCGGCTATGATAGGGTGTTAGGCTCACACTAGCGAAGAAACGGTGGAAAAATAGAAGAATATAATCATTCTAGAGAGGGAATTGATAGGGACTATCAACGCGGATGAGAACGAGCTCGGATTGAGCCGGTTTCAGTGGCGCTGGAAAGCCCTTGGGAAACTAGGCTACTAGGACTTCTACTTCTAGCGATCTGGAAGAATTTACATACGCGCACACACCCGAGCACACGTGCGGTAAGTCTTGGTCCCAAAAAAGGCCGTTTAGAGCCTCAAAAAGGCTCAAAAGTCTGGAAAAAAACTACTTTTTCGCTTAATTACACCTCGATATTGTAAAGGGCAGTACGTCCATATGGTCTGCTGGTCATTGACGCCCCACCAATGAGTGGCTACGATAGGGTGTTAGGCTCACACTAGCGAAGAAACGTTGAAAAAATAGAAGAATATAATCATTCTAGAGAGGGAATTGATAGGGACTATCAACGCGGATGAGAACGAGCTCCGATTGAGCCAGTTTCAGTGGCGTTGGAAAGACCTCGGGAAACTAGGCTACCAGGACATCTAATTCTAGCGATCTGGAAGAATTTACATATGCACACACACCCGAGCACACGTGCGGTATGTCTGGGCCCCAGAAAAGGCCGTTTAGACCCTCAAAAAGGCACAAAAGTCTGGAAAAAACTACTTTTTTGTCCAATTACACCTCGATATTGTAAAGGGCAGTACGTCCATATGGTCTGCTGGTCATAGACGCCCCACCAATGAGCGGCTATGATAGGGTGTTAGGCTCACACTAGCGAAGAAACGGTGGAAAAATAGAAGAATATAATCATTTTTGAGAGGGCACTGATAGGGACTATCAACGCGGATGAGAACGATCTCCGATTGAGCCGGTTTCAGTGGCGCTGGAAAGCCCTCGGAAACTAGGCAACCAGGACTTCTAATTCTAGCCATCTGGAAGAATTTACATACGCGCACACACCCGAGCACATGTGCAGTATGTCTGGGCCCCAGAAAAGGCCGTTTAGAGCCTCAAAAAGGCTCAAAAGTCTGGAAAAAAACTACTTTTTCGCTTAATTACACCTCAATATTGTAAAGGGCAGTACATCCATATGGTCTGCTGGTGATAGATGCCCCACCAATGAGCGGCTACGATAGGGTGTTAGGCTCACAATAGCGAAGAAACGTTGAAAAAATAGAAGAATATAATCATTCTAGAGAGGGAATTGGTAGGGACTATCAACGCGGATGAGAACGAGCTCCGATTGAGCCGGTTTCAGTGGCATTGGAAAGACCTCGGGAAACTAGGCTACCAGGACTTCTAATTCTAGCAATCTGGAAGAATTTACATATGCGCACACACCCGAGCACACGTGCGTTATGTCTGGGCCCCATAAAAGGCCGTTTAGACGCTCAAAAAGGCACAAAAGTCTGGAAAAAACTACTTTTTCGTCCAATTACACCTCGATATTGTAAAGGGCAGTACGTCCATATGGTCTGCAGGTCGTAGATGCCCCACCAATGAGCGGCTAAGATAGGGTGTTAGACTCACACTAGCGAAGAAACGGTGGAAAAATAGAAGAGTATAATCATTCTAGAGAGGGAATTGATAGGGACTATCAACGCGGATGAGAACGAGCTCCGATTGAGCCGGTTTCAGTGGCGTTGGAAAGCCCTCAGGAAACTAGACTACCAGGACTTCTAATTCTAGCGATCTGGAAGAATTTACATACGCACACACACCCGAGCACACGTGCGGTATGTCTGGGCCCCAGAAAAGGACGTTTAGACCCTCAAAAAGGCTCAAAAGTCTGGAAAAAACTACTTTTTCGTGCAATTACACCTCGATATTGTAAAGGGCAGTACGTGCATATGGTCTGCAGGACATAGACGCCCCACCAATGAGCGGCTACGATAGGGTGTTAGGCGCACACTAGAGAAGAAACGGTGGAAAAATAGAAGAATATAATCATTCTAGAGAGGGAATTGATAGGGACTATCAACGCGGATGAGAACGAGCTCGGATTGAGCCGGTTTCAGTGGCGCTGGAAAGCCCTCGGGAAACTAGGCTACTAGGACTTCTACTTCTAGCGATCTGGAAGAATTTACATACGCGCACACACCCGAGCACACGTGCGGTAAGTCTTGGTCCCAGAAAACGCCGTTTAGAGCCTCAAAAAGGCTCAAAAGTCTGGAAAAAACTACTTTTTCGTGCAATTACACCTCGATATTGTAAAGGGCAGTACGTCCATATGGTCTGCTGGTCATAGACGCCCCACCAATGAGCGGCTATGATAGGGTGTTAGGCTCACACTAGCGAAGAAACGGTGGAAAAATAGAAGAATATAATCATTCTTGAGAGGGCAGTGATAGGGACTATCAACGCAGATGAGAACGAGCTCCGATTGAGCCGGTTTCAGTGGCGTTGGAAAGCCCTCGGGAAACTAAACTACCAGGACTTCTAATTCTAGCCATCTTGAAGAATTTACATACGCGCACACACCCGAGCACATGTGCGGTATGTCTGGGCCCCAGAAAAGGCCGTTTAGAGCCTCAAAAAGGCGCAAAAGTCTGGAAAAAAACTACTTTTTCGCTTAATTACACCTCGATATTGTAAAGGGCAGTACGTCCAGATGGTCTGCTGGTCATAGATGCCCCACCAATGAGCGGCTACGATAGGGTGTTAGGCTCACACTAGAGGAGAAACGGTGGAAAAATAGAAGAATATAATCATTCTAGAGAGGGAATTGATAGGGACTATCAACGCGTATGAGAACGAGCTCCGATTGAGCCTGTTTCAGTGGCGTTGGAAAGCCCACAGGAAACTAGGCTACTACGACATCTAATTCTAGCGATCTAGAAGAATTTACATACGCACAGACATCCTAGCACACGTGCGGTAAGTCTCGGCCCCAGAAAAGGCCGTTTGGACCCCCAAAAAGGCTCTAAAGTCTGGAAAAAACTACTTTTTCGTACAATTACACCTCGATATTGTAAAGGGCAGTACGTCCATATGGTCTGCAGGTCGTAGACGCCCCACCAATGAGCAGGTATAATAGGGTGTTAGGCTCACACTTGAGAAGAAACGGTGGAAAAAAATAAGAATATAATCATTCTAGAGAGGGAATTGATAGGGACTATCAACGTGGATGAGAACGAGCTCCGATTGAGCCAGTTTCAGTGGCATTGGAAAGCCCTCGGGAAACCAGGCTACCAGGACTTCTAATTCTAGCGATCTGGAAGAATTTAGATATGCGCACACACCCGAGCACACGTGCGGTATGTCTGGCCCCAGAAAAGGCCGTTTAGACCCTCAAAAAGGCACAAAAGTCTGGAAAAAACTACTTTTTTGTACAATTACACCTCGATATTGTAAAGGGCAGTACGTCCATATGGTCTGCAGGTCGTAGACGCCCCACCAATGAGCAGGTATGATAGGGTGTTAGGCTCACACTAGAGAAGAAACGGTGGAAAAAAATAAGAATATAATCATTCTAGAGAGGGAATTGATAGGGACTATCAACGCGGATGAGAACGAGCTCCGATTGAGCCGGTTTCAGTGGCATTGGAAAGACCTTGGGAAACTAGGCTACCAGGACTTCTAATTCTCGCGATCTGGAAGAATTTACATATGCGCACACACCCGAGCACACGTACGGTATATCTGGGCACCAGAAAAGGCCGTTTAGACCCTCAAAAAGGCACAAAAGTCTGGAAAAAACTACTTTTTCGTCCAATTACACCTCGATATTGTAAAGGGCAATACTTCCATATGGTCTGCAGGTCGTAGATGCCCCACCAATGAGCGGCTACGATAGGGTGTTAGGATCACACTAGCGAAGAAACGGTGGAAAAATAGAAGAATATAATCATTCTAGAGAGGGAATTGATAGGGACTACCAACGCGGATGAGAACGAGCTCCGATTGAGCCGGTTTCAATGGCGTTGGAAAGCCCTCGGGAAACTAGGCTACCAGGACATCTAATTCTAGCCATCTGGAAGAATTTACATACGCGCACACACCCGAGCACATGGGCGATGTGTCTGGGCCCCAGAATAGGCCGTTTAGACCCTCAAAAAGGCTCAAAAGTCTGGAAAAAACTACTTTTTCGTGCAATTACACCTCGATATTGTAAAGGGCAGTACGTGCATATGGTCTGCAGGTCGTAGACGCCCCACCAATGAGTGGCTACGATAGGGTGTTAGGCTCACACTAGAGAAGAAACAGTGGAAAAATAGAAGAATATAATCATTCTAGAGAGGGAATTGATAGGGACTATCAACGCGGATGAGAACGAGCTCGGATTGAGCCGGTTTCAGTGGCGTTGGAAAGCCCTCGGGAAACTAGGCTACCAGGACTTCTAATTCTAGCGATCTGGAAGAATTTACATATGCGTACACACCCGAGCAGACGTGCGGTAAGTCTTGGCCCCAGAAAAGGCCGTTTAGAGCCTCAAAAAGGCTCAAAAGTCTGAAAAAAACTACTTTTTCGTGCAATTACACCTCGATATTGTAAAGGGCAGTATGTCCATATGGTCTGCTGGTCATAGACGCCCCACTAATGAGCGGCTACGATAGGGTGTTAGGCTCACACTAGCGAAGAAACGGTGGAAAAATAGAAGAATATAATCATTCTTGAGAGGGCATTGATAGGGACTATCAACGCGGATGAGAACGAGCTCCGATTGTGCCGGTTTCAGTGGCGTTGGAAAGCCCTCAGGAAACTAGGCTACCAGGACTTCTAATTCTAGCCATCTGGAAGAATTTACATACGCGCACACACCTGAGCACATGTGCGGTATGTCTGGGCCCCAGAAAAGGCCGTTTAGAGCCTCAAAAAGGCTCAAAAGTCGGGAAAAAAACTACTTTTTCATGCAATTACACCTCGATATTTTAAAGGGCAGTACGTGCATATGGTCTGCAGGTCGTAGATGCCCCACCAATGAGTGGCTACGATAGGGTGTTATGTGACACCCTGGTTTTCGCTCCTTGTTTTTATTTTTATTTTTTTTTCCTTCGCGGGATTTGACTCCCGTCTTTTTTCGGTGTTCTCGGGTTTTCTCTTGCCTTTGGGTATATGAAGATGGTCATTTAGTCTTGCCTTCCCTATCCCACTAGAGATTCTCTCCAGACCAACCTTGCCACCCCAGATCTTTTCTCAGGATTTTATCGCCGAAACCCTACTCTTCGATTTACCGGAAGGGAAACCCCAATTCTTTCCGTTACAAAGGAACTCCAATTTCCTTTGATCTTTTGCCTCCCAAATTTCTTCCAGTGATCATCCTATCTTTTTAAACCCTGGATATGTAAAAATATTGCCAAGTCATTTGCAATATTTTTCATTTAAAATTAATTCCTTTTTCTACCAGTTAAAGGAATTAAATCCAGGAAAATATCTATCCATCTCCAAAGTTCATGAAAACTTGTGGAGATATTCTTTGTGATCATATTGAGCTCCAATAAAAATATTGGCAATAATTAAATAAGGGAAATTGCCTCTTCCTATTTAATGCCAATATTGCATTGCGGGCACTTTCCAAAGGAGCTACCATTTTGGTAGCCAGGAAAAATCCCAAATAATTTGCGGAGCTTATCCTATCCATATCTTCACCATTTCCATCAAGATCCCAAGTTCCATAGTTCAACTTTTGAGTGCATCAACCAATTCTTGTTTCTGGATTTATTTTGAGGTTGTGAAGCAACTATATTTTATATTGCTTAAAAAATTCTCAAATTAATCTAGGACCTCACATTCCCTATATTATGTGACTATGCAAAAATTCACATCATTTCATCTAGCCAACTTCTCCCCTCGTCTGCCATTGCCGCCACGGTCATCGTCCGGCCTCGCCCAAATTCGCGGCACCGAAGCCCTCCCCGCCTCTACCGAGTCCATTGCTGGACTCCCCAGCTGCCTTAGTCCACCTTCGCCCCCTCGCCCAGCCTCGCTGGCCACCAGAACGCCTACATCAACCGGCGCCGCCGCCTACTGCCTTGGCTCGCCACCGTGTGTCCGGCCGTCCCCGAGCCGCGTGAAGCCCACCAGTGGACGCGGCAAGATACGGCGGACCTATTCCCCTCGTCGCCCGAGGCCACATAGCCCTCCCTCGCCGGAGTCGACCGCGGCCGGCGTCCTCTGTTCCCACAGCGGGAGGATGAAGAAGAAGCAGAGGAGGGAGGAGAGAGAGAGAGCAAAGTCAACGCGGGGCCCAACCGTCAGCCACTCAGTCCCGAGCCCGCGGTGGCTTAAGTGGAAGCGTACTTTCCAAGAATATGTTTTCCATTGGGCAAAGCGTAATCCTCTTCTGCTTCAGAGAAGAATACGCCTTCTCTTGCTGAAGACGGATTTTGAAAAATACGCTTTCTCTTTTAGCCGCCGGCGCCGAACCCTTTAAATAGTGGACGTTCACTGGTTAGGGGCAGATCCTATTTGTTTTCTGCCTAATCAACGAACGGCCACAACTTCTCGCTCGTAACTCCGATCAAGGTGATTCCAATGCCCACTTCTTCAGTTCGTCGAGCCCGTTCCGATGACATCCATTTCACCATGTTGACACTTTCTGAAATGACCATTTTGCCCTTGCCCTTCTATCAGCCCCTCCGAGAGAGAACCCTTTCCGGCGATTTTTCCGCGAGGTGATCGCACCTCTTCCCGGAGTATCCCTTCACCCCCAGGCAAGCCGACCATCTGATATATGCCCTAAAGCATTGCTCTGTGTTATTCTTGCGTGTATAAATTGATATGCTTATGCCTGTATGCGTAGTGGTGAGCTGTATGTGACGCCAGTGAACCCTTGTTTGCCTTTCTTTGGTGACGGCACCACGCCTGTGTTCTGAGCTGTTTCCAGCTGTCCGGGGTGGATGCCGACTTTTTGTTCTCTTTTCAACAACTGGCCCGTGTTTTGAGCTGCTTTTCGGCCGTCTCGGACAGCTGTTGAATTTCTTTCTATAGCGGTGACCCTATGCTCTGAGCTGCTTTTCGGCCGTCTTAGGGAACCGCTACACTCTTTTTATAAACACCGTCTCATGCTCTGAGCTGCTTTTCAGCCATCTTGAGCTGGGGTTGAGTTATTCCGGTAACGTCCCAGATCTGAGTTGTAAAGACCGTTCTGGTGGCTACTGGGTTATTTTCCGGTTTCATGCAAGGGTTCAGATGGTCGTCACTTACAGCTAGAACTTGTAAAGTGATAACCTGCCATTTAAATTTTGTTTCACTAATGACTCGTTGTGATGGAGATAGGTTGTTATGTTTTCATAATTGTTACCTCATGCATGGTTACTGTTATTGCAATATTATGAAATGTGACTTAATAACAACAACCTCCTCCGTCGATTGGATCGAGTCATAGTGTCACGTACCGAGCTTACCCGTGCAACCACATTTGCCTGGATGGGGAGGCCCTAGCTTGGTCTATTGTCCTGCCTCTTGTCGGTACCTCCAACTAGGGAAGGGTATGCGTGCGTGCTACCCTGGCCCGGTAGGCGGCGATAACCTTGTGAGCCCAGTTGTTTGTTTGCGCGCGGTCCCCGTTTGGGACAGTTTTGTTTGGCCACGACGGTGGCAGGTGTCACGGGGTGACACAGGGGCCAACCAGGACATGACCCTGGGAGGGTATGATTGTCGGAGGGACCGTAAGAGTGTCAGGCAATAGACTGAGTTTTGTTGGAGCAGCACTGGTCCACCCGAATGGGAACATGTACTAAAGTACGAGGCCAGGCGCTCCATGGTGTGGGTAAAGTGCGCAACCTCTGCAGAGTGTAAATCTATTCGAATAGCCGCGTCCTCGGTCATGGACGGTTTGTGTAGGCCCTATTTGTTCTATGTCGAGTCTGAAGGAACAAACCATATAATTTTATTGTTAAGACTGAACCAGAGAATGGTAAGGTTTATCAGACTTGCAGTACAGATGCATGGACATCAGATGATGTCAGAGGTATGATGTTAGCCATGCGATGGCTATGAGATGAGTGGTCGGATGACCACAGGACTTGGATTTGGTTTGGATCATGACCATTTTCGGAGTATGGATTATTTACTTGATATATTTTACTCCAGTAATTATCATGCTAGATAATCTTGCTATGACATGATGATTAATGCTGCTAGATGATTAATCTTGCTAGATGATCCTGCCATAACATGATAGTTAATATTGTTAAGATAGCACATGCATGCTTGAATGCCATGGATTGCATTGCTTGGTGTATATGTTGGTTTGGTTTGCTTGCGAGTACATTCAAAAGTACTCAGCGGCCTTCAATGTGGCCAGGTTCACATAAGGATTCGACGCCCTCTAGCGAGGAGCCGGAGTGTTCGCGGGCTAGAACAGTAACCCAGTCAGATCCCTGTGGATTGGAGCCGCACCAGGACCATGCTGCCTAGATAGAGCTTTCCGCTGCCATCACCCTTGTAATATATCATGTAAGACTGATATATTTCATTAATAGAAATGTCTGTGTTCATGATACTTGTCGTAAAAGCGCATGCCAAAGTGATTTTCCTGGGCTGGCATGTGCGGTGACCGTCTGGCTACAGTGTTATTCAGGCGGGGGGCCACATGTTAGGCTCACACAAGAGAAGAAACAGTGGAAAAATAGAACAATATAATCATTCTAGAGAGGGAATTGATAGGGACTATGAACGCGGATGAGAACGAGCTCGGATTGAGCCGGTTTCAGTGGCGTTGGAAAGCCCTCGGGAAACTAGGCTACCAGGACTTCTAATTCTAGCGATCTGGAAGAATTTACATATGCGTACACACCCGAGCAGACGTGCGGTAAGTCTTGGCCCCAGAAAAGGCCGTTTAGAGCCTCAAAAAGGCTCAAAAGTCTGGAAAAAACTACTTTTTCGTGCAATTACACCTCGATATTGTAAAGGGCAGTATGTCCATATGGTCTGCTGGTCATAGACGCCCCACTAATGAGCGGCTACGATAGGGTGTTAGGCTCACACTAGCGAAGAAACGGTGGAAAAATAGAAGAATATAATCATTCTTGAGAGGGCATTGATAGGGACTATCAACGCGGATGAGAACGAGCTCCGATTGTGCCGGTTTCAGTGGCGTTGGAAAGCCCTCAGGAAACTAGGCTACCAGGACTTCTAATTCTAGCCATCTAGAAGAATTTACATACGCGCACACACCCGAGCACATGTGCGGTATGTCTGGGCCACAGAAAAGGCCGTTTAGAGCCTCAAAAAGGCTCAAAAGTATGGAAAAAAATTACTTTTTCGTGCAATTACACCTCGATATTTTAAAGGGCAGTACGTGCATATGGTCTGCAGGTCGTAGACGCCCCACCAATGAGTGGCTACGATAGGGTGTTAGGCTCACACAAGAGAAGAAACAGTGGAAAAATAGAACAATATAATCATTCTAGAGAGGCAATTGATAGGGACTATCAACGCGGATGAGAACGAGCTCAGATTGAGCCGGTTTCAGTGGCGTTGGAAAGCCCTCAGGAAACTAGGCTACCAGGACTTCTAATTCTAGCGACCTGGAAGAATTTTCATATGCGCACACACCCGAGCACACGTGCGGTATATCTGGGCCCCAGAAAAGGCCGTTTAGACCCTCAAAAAGGCTCAAAAAGTCTGGAAAAAACTACTTTTTTGTACAATTACACCTCGATATTGTAAAGGGCAGTACGTCCATATGGTCTGCAGGTCGTAGACGCCCCACCAATGAGCAGGTATGATAGGGTGTTAGGCTCACACTAGAGAAGAAACGGTGGAAAAAAAGAAGAATATAATCATTCTAGAGAGGGAATTGATAGGGACTATCAACGCGGATGAGAACGATCTCCGATTGAGCCGGTTTCAGTGGCGTTGGAAAGACCTCGGGAAACTAGGCTACCAGGACTTCTAATTCTAGCCATCTGGAAGAATTTACATATGCGCACACACCCCAGCACACGTGCGATATGTCTGGGCCCCAGAAAAGGCCGTTTAGACCCTCAAAAAGGCACAAAAGTTTGGAAAAAACTACTTTTTCGTCCAATTACACCTCGGTATTGTAAAGGGCAGTACGTCCATCTGGTCTGCAGGTCGTAGACGCCCCACCAATGAGCGGCTACAATAGGGTGTTAGGCTCACACTAGCAAAGAAACGGTGGAAAAATAAAAGAATATAATCATTCTAGAGAGGGAATTGATAGGGACTATCAACGCGGATGAGAACGAGCTCCGATTGAGCCGGTTTCAGTGGCGTTGGAAAGCCCTCGGGAAACTAGGCTACCAGGACTTCTAATTCTAGCCATCTGGAAGAATTTACATACGCGCACAAACCCGAGCACATGGGCGGTATGTCTGGGCCCCAGAAAAGGCCGTTTAGACCTTCAAAAAGGCTCAAAAGTCTGGAAAAAACTACTTTTTCGTGCAATTACACCTCGATATTGTAAAGGGCAGTACGTGCATATGGTCTGCAGGTCGTAGACGCCCCACCAATGAGTGGCTACGATAGGGTGTTAGGCTCAGACAAGAGAAGAAACAATGGAAAAATAGAATAATATAATCATTCTAGAGAGGGAATTGATAGGGACTATCAACGCGGATGAGAACGAGCTCGGATTGAGCCGGTTTCAGTGGCGTTGGAAAGCCCTCGGGAAGCTAGGCTACCAGGACTTCTAATTCTAGTGACCTGGAAGAATTTACATGTGCGCACACACCTGAGCACGCGTGCGGTATGTCTGGGCCCCAGAAAAGGCCGTTTAGACCCTAAAAAAGGCACAAAAGTCTGGAAAAAACTACTTTTTCATGCAATTACACCTCGATATTGTAAAGGGCAGTACGTCCATATGGTCTGCAGGTCGTAGACGCCCCACCAATGAGTAGGTACGATAGGGTGTTAGGCTCACACTAGAGAAGAAACGGTGGAAAAAAGAAGAATATAATCATTCTAGAGAGGGAATTAATAGGGACTATCAACGCGGATGAGAACGAGCTCCGATTGAGCCGGTTTCAGTGGCGTTGGAAAGACCTCAGGAAACTAGGCTACCAGGACTTCTAATTCTAGCCATCTGGAAGAATTTACATATGCGCACAAACCCGAGCACACGTGCGGTATGTCTGGGCCCCAGAAAAGGCCGTTTAGACCCTCAAAAAGGCACAAAAGTCTGGAAAAAACTACTTTTTCATCCAATTACACCTCGATATTGTAAAGGGAAGTACGTCCATATGGTCTGCAGGTCGTAGACGCCCCACCAATGAGTGGCTACAATAGGGTGTTAGGCTCACACTAGCGAAGAAACGGTGGAAAAATAGAAGAATATAATCATTCTAGAGAGGGAATTGATAGGGACTATCAACGCGGATGAGAACGAGCTCTGATTGAGCCGGTTTCAGTGGCGTTGGAAAGCCCTCGGGAAACTAGGCTACCAGGACTTCTAATTCTAGCCATCTAGAAGAATTGACATACGCGCACACACCCGAGCACATGGGCGGTATGTCTGGGCCACAGAAAAGGCCGTTTAGACCCTCAAAAAGGCTCAAAAGTCTGGAAAAAACAACTTTTTCGTGCAATTACACCTTGATATTGTAAAGGGCAGTACGTGCATATGGTCTGCAGGTCGTAGACGCCCCACCAATGAGTGGCTACGATAGGGTGTTAGGCTCACACTAGAGAAGAAACAGTGGAAAAATAGAAGAATATAATCATTCTAGAGAGGGAATTGATAGGGACTATCAACGCGGATGAGAACGAGCTCGGATTGAGCCGGTTTCAGTGGCGTTGGAAAGCCCTCAGGAAACTAGGCTACCAGGACTTCTAATTCTAGCGATCTGGAAGAATTTACATATGCGTACACACCCGAGCATACGTGCGGCAAGTCTTGGCCCCAGAAAAGGCCGTTTAGAGCCTAAAAAAGGCTCAAAAGTCTGGAAAAAACTACTTTTTCATGCAATTACACCTCGATATTGTAAAGGGCAGTATGTCCATATGGTCTGCTGGTCATAGACGCCCCACCAATGAGCGGCTACGATAGGGTGTTAGGCTCACACTAGCGAAGAAACGGTGGAAAAATAGAAGAATACAATCATTCTTGAGAGGGCATTGATAGGGACTATCAACGCGGATGAGAACGAGCTCCGATTGAGCCGGTTTCAGTGGCGTTGGAAAGCCCTCGGGAAACTAGGCTACCAGGACTTCTAATTCTAGCCATCTGGAAGAATTTACATACGTGCACACACCCGAGCACATGTGCGGTATGTCTGGGCCCAGAAAAGGCCGTTTAGAGCCTCAAAATGGCTCAAAAGTCTGGAAAAAAACTACTTTTTCCTGCAATTACACCTCGATATTGTAAAGGGCAGTACGTGCATATGGTCTGCAGGTCATAGACGCCCCACCAATGAGTGGCTACGATAGGGTGTTAGGCTCACTCAAGAGAAGAAACAGTGGAAAAATAGAACAATATAATCATTCTAGAGAGGGAATTGATAGGGACTATCAACGCGGATGAGAACGAGCTCAGATTGAGCCGGTTTCAGTGGCGTTGGAAAGCCCTCGGGAAACTAGGCTACCAGGACTTCTAATTCTAGCGATCTGCAAGAATTTACATATGCACACACACCTGAGCACACGTGCGGTATGTCTGGGCCCCAGAAAAGGCCGTTTAGACCCTAAAAAAGGCACAAAAGTCTGGAAAAAACTACTTTTTTGTACAATTACACCTCGATATTGTAAAGGGCAGTACGTCCATATGGTCTACAGGTCGTAGACGCCCCACCAATGAGCAGGTACGATAGGGTGTTAGGCTCACACTAGAGAAGAAACGGTGGAAAAAAGAAGAATATAATCATTCTAGAGAGAGAATTGATAGGGACTATCAACGCGGATGAGAACGAGCTCCGATTGAGCCGGTTTCAGTGGCGTTGGAAAGCCCTCCGGAAACTAGGCTACCAGGACTTCTAATTCTAGCCATCTGGAAGAATTTACATACGCGCAGACACCCGAGCACATGGGCGGTATGTCTTGGCCCAGAAAAGGCCGTTTAGAGCCTCAAAAAGGCTCAAAAGTCTGGAAAAAAACTACTTTGTCCTGCAATTACACCTCGATATTGTAAAGGGCAGTACGTGCATATGGTCTGCAGGTCATAGACGCCCCACCAATGAGCGGCTACGATAGGGTTTTAGGCTCACACTAGCGAAGAAACGGTGGAAAATAGAAAAATATAATCATTCTTGAGAGGGCATTGATAGGGACAATCAACGCGGATGAGAACGAGCTCCGATTGAGCCGGTTTCAGTGGCGTTGGAAAGCCCTCGGGAAACTAGGCTACCAGGACTTCTAATTCTAGCCATCTGGAAGAATTTACATACACGTACACACCCGAGCACATGTGTGGTATGTCTAGGCCCCAGAAAAGGCCGTTTAGAGCCTCAAAAAGGCTCAAAAGTCTGAAAAAAACTACTTTTTCGTGCAATTACACCTCAATATTGTAAAGGGCAGTACGTGCATATGGTCTGCAGGTCGTAGATGCCCCACCAATGAGTGGCTACGATAGGGTGTTAGGCTCACACAAGAGAAGAAACAGTGGAAAAATAGAACAATATAATCATTCTAGAGAGGGAATTGATAGGGACTATCAACGCGGATGAGAACGAGCTCGGATTCAGCCGGTTTCAGTGGCGTTGGAAAGCCCTCGGGAAACTAGGCTACCAGGACTTCTAATTCTAGCAATCTGGAAGAATTTACATATGCGCACACACCCGAGCACACGTGCGGTATGTCTGGGCCCCAGAAAAGGCCGTTTAGACCCTCAAAAAGGCACAAAAGTCAGGAAAAAACTACTTTTTTGTACTATTACACCTTGATATTGTAAAGGGCAGTACATCCATATGGTCTGCAGGTCGTAGATGCCCCACCAATAGAACAATATAATCATTCATGAGAGGGCATTGATAGGGACTATCAACGCGGATGAGAACGAGCTCCAATTGAGCCGGTTTTAGTGGCGTTGGAAAGCCCTCGGGAAACTAGGCTACCAGGACTTCTAGTTCTAGCCATCTGGAAGAATTTACATACGCGCACACACCCGAGCACATGTGCGGTATGTCTGGGCCCCAGAAAAGGCCGTTTAGAGCCTCAAAAAGGCTCAAAAGTCTGGAAAAAACTACTTTTTCGTGCAATTACACCTCAATATTATAAAGGGCAGTACATCCATATTGTCTGCTGGTCATAGACGCCCCACCAATGAGCGGCTACGATAGGGTGTTAGGCTCACACTAGAGAAGAAATTTTGGAAAAATAGAAGAATATAATCATTCTAGAGAGGGAATTGATAGGGACTATCAACGCGGATGAGAACGAGCTCCGATTGAGCCGGTTTCAGTGGCGTTGGAAAGCCCATGGGAAACTAGGCTACTACGACTTCTAATTCTAGCGATCTAGAAGAATTTACATACGCACACACACCCTAGCACACGTGCGGTAAGTCTCGGCCCCAGAAAAGGCCGTTTGGACCCTCAAAAAGGCTCTAAAGTCTGGAAAAAACAACTTTTTCGTACAATTACACCTCGATATTGTAAAGGGTAGTACGTCCATATGGTCTGCAGGTCGTAGACGCCCCACCAATGAGCAGGTATGATAGGGTGTTAGGCTCGCACTGGAGAAGAAACGGTGGAAAAAAGAAGAATATAATCATTCTAGATAGGGAATTGATAGGGACTATCAACGCGGATGAGAACGAGCTCCGATTGAGCCGGTTTCAGTGGCATTGGAAAGCCCTCGGGAAACTAGGCTACCAGGACTTCTAATTCTAGCGATCTGGAAGAATTTACATATGCGTACACACCCGAGCACACGTGCGGTAAGTCTTGGCCCCAGAAAAGTCCGTTTAGAGCCTCAAAAAGGCTCAAAAGTCTGGAAAAAACTACTTTTTCGTGCAATTACACCTCGATATTGTAAAGGGCAGTATGTCCATATGGTCTGCTGGTCATAGACGCCCCACCAATGAGCGGCTATGATAGGGTGTTAGGCTCACACTAGCGAAGAAACGGTGGAAAAATAGAAGAATATAATCATTCTTGAGAGGGCATTGATAGGGACTATCAACGCGGATGAGAACGAGCTCCGATTGAGCCGGTTTCAGTGGCATTGGAAAGCCCTCGGGAAACTAGGCTACCAGGACTTCTAATTCTAGCCATTTGGAAGAATTTACATACGCGCACACACCCGAGAACATGAGCGGTATGTCTGGGCCCCAGAAAAGGCCGTTGAGAGCCTCAAAAAGGCTCAAAAGTCTGGAAAAAAACTACTTTTTCGTGCAATTACACCTCGATATTGTAAAGGGCAGTACGTCCATATGGTCTGCTGGTCATAGACGCCACACTAATGAGCGGCGACGATAGGGTGTTAGGCTCACACTAGAGAAGAAACGGTGGAAAAATAGAAGAATATAATCATTCTATAGAGGGAATTGATAGGGACTATCAACGCGGATGAGAACGAGCTCCGATTGAGCCGGTTTCAGTGGCGTTGGAAAGCCCACGGGAAACTAGGCTACTACGACTTCTAATTCTAGCGATCTAGAAGAATTTACATACGCACACACACCCTAGCACACGTGCGGTAAGTCTCGGCCCCAGAAAAGGCCGTTTGGACCCTCAAAAAGGCTCTAAAGTCTGGAAAAAACTACTTTTTCGTACAATTATACCTCGATATTGTAAAGGGCAGTACGTCCATATGGTCTGCAGGTCATAGACGCCCCACCAATGAGCAGGTACGATAGGGTGTTAGGCTCACACTGGAGAAGACACGGTGGAAAAAAAGAATAATATAATCATTCTAGATAGGGAATTGATAGGGACTATCAACCCGGATGAGAACGAGCTCCGATTGAGCCGGTTTCAGTGGCATTGGAAAGCCCTCGGGAAACTAGGCTACCAGGACTTCTAATTCTTGCGATCTGGAAGAATTTACATATGCGTACACACCTGAGCACACGTGCGATAAGTCTTGGCCCCAGAAAAGGCCGTTTCGAGCCTCAAAAAGGCTCAAAAGTGTGGAAAAACCTACTTTTTCGTGCAATTACACCTCGATATTGTAAAGGGCAGTACGTCCATATGGTCTTCTGGTCATAGACGCCCCACCAATGAGCGGCTACGACAGGGTGTTAGGCTCACACTAGCAAAGAAACGGTGGAAAAATAGAAGAATATAATCATTCTAGAGAGGGCATTGATAGGGACTATCATCGCGGATGAGAACGAGCTCCGATCGAGCCGGTTTCAGTGGCGTTGGAAAGCCCACGGGAAACTAGGCTACTACGACTTCTAATTCTAGCGATCTAGAAGAATTTACATACGCACACATATCCTAGCACACGTGCGGTATGTCTGGGCCCCAGAAAAGGCCGTTTAGACCCTCAAAAAGGCACAAAAGTCTGGAAAAAACTACTTTTTCGTGCAATTACACCTCGATATTGTAAAGGGTAGTACGTGCATATGGTCTGCAGGTCGCAGATGCCCCACCAATGAGCGGCTACGATAGGGTGTTAGGCTCACACTAGAGAAGAAACAGTGGAAAAATAGAAGAATATAATCATTCTAGAGAGGGAATTGATAGGTACTATCAACGCGGATGAGAACGAGCTCAGATTGAGCCGGTTTCAGTGGCGTTGGAAAGCCCTCGGAAACTAGGCTACCAGGACTGCTAAATCTAGCGATCTGGAAGAACTGACATATGCATACACACCCGAGCACACGTGCGGTAAGTCTTGGCCCCAGAAAAGGCCGTTTGGACCCTCAAAAAGGCTCTAAATTCTGGAAAAAACTACTTTTTCGTGCAATTACACCTCGATATTGTAAAGGGCAGTACGTCCATATGGTCTGCAGGTCATAGACGCCCCTCCAACGAGTGGCTACGATAGGGTGTTAGGCTCACACAAACGGTGGAAAAATAGAAGAATATAATCATTCTAGAGAGGGAATTGATAGGGACTATCAACGCGGATGAGAACGAGCTCCGATTGAGCCGGTTTCAGTGCCGTTGGAAAGCCCTCAGGAAACTAGGCTACCAGGACTTCTAATTCTAGCGATCTGGAAGAATTTACATATGCACACACACCCTAGCACACGTGCGGTAAGTCTCGGCCCCAGAAAAGGCCGTTTGGACCCTCAAAACGGCTCTAAAGTCTGGAAAAAACTACTTTTTCGTACAATTACACCTCGATATTGTAAAGGGCAGTACGTCCGTATGGTCTGCAGGTCGTAGACGCCCCACCAATGAGCAGGTACAATAGGGTGTTAGGCTCACACTAGAGAATAAACGGTGGAAAAAAAAAGAATATAATCATTCTAGAGAGGGAATTGATAGGGACTATCAACGCGGATGAGAACGAGCTTCGATTGAGCCGGTTTCAGTGGCATTGGAAAGCCCTCGGGAAACTAGGCTACCAGGACTTCTAATTCTAGCGATCTGGAAGAATTTACATATACGCACACACCCGAGCACACGTGCAGTTTTTCTGGGCCCCAGAAAAGGCCGTTTAGACCCTCAAAAAGGCACAAAAGTCTGGAAAAAACTACTTTTTCGTACAATTACACCTCGATATTGTAAAGGGCAGTACGTCCATATGGTCTGCAGGTCGTAGACGCCCCACCAATGAGCAGGTACGATAGGGTGTTAGGCTCACACTAGAGAAGAAACGGTGGAAAAAAAGAAGAATATAATCATTCTAGAGAGGGAATTGATAGGGACTATCAACGCGGATGAGAACGAGCTCTGATTGAGGCGGTTTAAGTGGCGTTGGAAAGACCTTGGGAAACTAGGCTACCAGGACTTCTAATTCTAGTGATCTAGAAGAATTTACATATGCGCACACACCCGAGCACACGTGCGGTATGTCTGGGCCCCAGAAAAGGCCGTTTACACCCTCAAAAAGGCAAAAAAGTCTGGAAAAAACAACTTTTTCGTCCAATTACACCTTGATATTGTAAAGGGCAGTACGTCCATATGGTCTGCAGGTCGCAGATGCCCCACCAATGACCGGCTATGATAGGGTGTTAGGCTCACACTAGCGAAGAAACGGTGGAAAAATAGAAGAATATAATCATTCTAGAGAGGGAATTGATAGGGACTATCAACGCGGATGAGAACGAGCTCCGATTGAGCCAGTTTCAGTGGCGTTGGAAAGCCCTCGGGAAACTAGGCTACCAGGACTTCTACTTCTAGCCATCTGGAAGAATTTACATACGCGCACACACCCGAGCACATGTGCGGTATGTCTGGGCCCCAGAAAAAGCCGTTTAGACCCTCAAAAAGGCTCAAAAGTCTGGAAAAAACTACTTTTTCGTGCAATTACACCTCGATATTGTAAAGGGTAGTACGTGCATATGGTCTGCAGGTCATAGACGCCCCACCAATGAGCAGCTATGATAGGGTGTTAGGCTCACACTAGAGAAGAAACAGTGGCAAAATAGAAGAATATAATCATTCTAGAGAGGGAATTGATAGAGACTATCAACGCGGATGAGAATGAGCTCGGATTGAGCCGGTTTCAGTGGCGTTGGAAAGCCCTCGGGAAACTAGGCTACCAGGACTGCTAATTCTAGTGATCTGGAAGAATTTACATATGCATACACACCCGAGCACACGTGCGGTAAGTCTTGGCCCCAGAAAAGGCCGTTTGGACCCTAAAAAAGGCTCTAAAGTCTAGAAAAAACTACTTTTTCGTGCAATTACACCTCGATATTGTAAAGGGCAATACGTCCATATGGTCTGCAGGTCATAGACGCCCCACCAACGAGTGGCTACGATAGGGTGTTAGGCTCACACTAGGGAAGAAACAGTGGAAAAATAGAAGAATATAATCATTCTAGAGAGGGAATTGATAAGGACTATCAACGCGGATGAGAACGAGCTCCGATTGAGCCGGTTTCAGTGGCGTTGGAGAGCCCTCGGGAAACTAGGCTACCAGGACTTCTAATTCTAGCGATCTGGAAGAATTTACATACGCACACACACCCTAGCACACGTGCGGTAAGTCTCGGCCCCAGAAAAGGCCGTTTGGACCCTCAAAAGGGCTCTAAAGTCTGGAAAAAACTACTTTTTCGTACAATTACACCTCGATATTGTAAAGGGCAGTACGTCCATATGGTCTGCAGGTCGTAGACGCCCCACCAATGAGCAGGTACAATAGGGTGTTAGGCTCACACTAGAGAAGAAACGGGGGAAAAAAAGAAGAATATTATCATTCTAGAGAGGGAATTGATAGGGACTATCAACGCGGATGAGAACGAGCTCCGATTGAGCCGGTTTCAGTGGCATTGGAAAGCCCTCGGGAAACTAGGCTACCAGGACTTCTAATTCTAGCGATCTGGAAGAATTTACATATGCGCACACACCCGAGCACACGTGCGGTATGTCTGGGCCCCAGAAAAGGCCGTTTAGACCCTCAAAAAGGCACAAAAGTCGGGAAAAAACTACTTTTTCATACAATTACACCTCGATATTGTAAAGGGCAGTGCGTCCATATGGTCTGCAGGTCGTAGATGCCCCACCAATGAGCAGGTACGATAGGGTGTTAGGCTCACACTAGAGAAGAAACGGTGGAAAAAAAGAAGAATATAATCATTCTAGAGAGGGAATTGATAGGGACTATCAACGCAGATGAGAACGAGCTCCGATTGAGCCGGTTTCAGTGGCATTGGAAAGACCTTGGGAAACTAGGCTACCAGGACTTCTAATTCTAGCGATCTGGAAGAATTTACATATGCGCACACACCCGAGCACACGTGCGGTATGTCTGGGCCCCAGAAAAGGCCGTTTAGACCCTCAAAAAGGCACAAAAGTCTGGAAAAAACTACTTTTTCGTCCAATTACACCTCGATATTGTAAAGGGCAGTACGTCCATATGGTCTTCAAGTCCTAGATGCCCCACCAATGAGCGGCTACGATAGGGTGTTAGGCTCACACTAGCGAAGAAACGGTGGAAAAATAGAAGAATATAATCATTCTAGAGAGGGAATTGATAGGGACTATCAACGCGGATGAGAACGAGCTCCGATTGAGCCGGTTTCAGTGGCGTTGGAAAGCCCTCGGGAAACTAGGATACCAGGACTTCTAATTCTAGCCATCTGGAAGAATTTACATACGCGCACACACCCGAGCACCTGGGCCGTATGTCTGGGCCAAAGAAAAGGCCGTTTAGACCCTCAAAAAGGCTCAAAAGTCTGGAAAAAACTACTTTTTCATGCAATTACACCTCGATATTGTAAAGGGCAGTACGTGCATATGGTCTGCAGGTCGTAGACGCCCCACCAATGAGTGGCTACGATAGGGTGTTAGGCTCAGACTGGAAAAGAAACGGTGGAAAAAAAAGAAGAATATAATCATTCTAGATAGGGAATTGATAGGGACTATCAACCCGGATGAGAACGAGCTCCGATTGAGCCGGTTTTAGTGGCATTGGAAAGCCCTCGGGAAACTAGGCTACCAAGACTTCTAATTCTAGCGATCTGGAAGAATTTGCATATGCGTACACACCTGAGCACACGTGCGGTAAGTCTTGGCCCCATAAAAGGCCGTTTAGAGCCTCAAAAAGGCTCAAAAGTCTGGAAAAAACTACTTTTTCGTGCAATTACACCTCGATATTGTAAAGGGCAGTATGTCCATATGGTCTGCTGGTCATAGACGCCCCACCAATGAGCGGCTACGATAGGTTGTTAGGCTCACACTAGCGAAGAAACGGTGGAAAAATAGAAGAATATAATCATTCTTGAGAGGGCATTGATAGGGACTATCAACGCGGATGAGAACGAGCTCCGATTGAGCCGGTTTCAGTGGCGTTGGAAAGCCCTAGGGAAACTAGGCTACCAGGACTTCTAATTCTAGCCATCTAGAAGAATTTACATATGCGCACACACTCGAGCACACGTGCAGTATGTCTGGTGTCAGGACCGGATTTCCAGGATTTTAATTCCCAGTAAATGGCCCTTGTGCTCATCAGCCCCAGGATTACTGTTAGCTGATGAGACACAATCTTGATACAGAAATTCCAAGCAAATTACAAAATATGTAGTACAAGACCATTTTGGTCTATGAGTACAACAAAAAGTTTCTAGTGGTTGATGGCGGAAGCGGTCTGCGGATCATCAGCGTCTATGGGACTCCATTTCCCATAGGAACAGCTAACCTGGATAACTCCTATCTTCGCGAGGCTGCTATCATCGTTGCCTAGGTTCCGGGGCTGTCATCATTTCGCTCCTCTCCAAGCAAGAAATCTGGCCAAGACAATAGCCAGGGACAAGCCAGTGAGTACTTTTGAATGTACTCGCAAACATTTTGAACACAAGTATAATATAACAGAAGATTAATAGGCATTGAAATATTCCATGATCACTTAGTTAGTCCTGAAATAAAATTCATGACGCACGCAAGAAGGTCATCCATAATTAAATATGATCAAGCAATCAGAGATTAAAAATAAAATAAACCGATCGGTTGTCTGAAGCGACGCCTCGAAAGGATAATAATATAAGGCATGCCTCAGTCGGGCGTCTGAGCGACCTCACAGAAACGGCTTATATAGAAAAGTAAATATAGTAGTGCCACAGTCGGGCGTCAGAAGCGACGTCACATAAAGGGCTTATATTGAAAAGTAAATACAGAAGTGCCACAGTCGGGCGTCAGAAGCGACGTCACATAAAGGGCTTATATAAGAATAATCACAATGAATATCCAGGAGGTAGAACCATCCCAGGGATACTCGATAAACAGACAATATAATTGGTTAGTCCACAATAATAATAATCATAATCATCATTCCTCACACATCATGATTAAAATTCTGGTTTAGAAGTTTTTCCTCCGAAGACCGACACTAAGACCGACACTTGACCCATCCCAGACTGTAGTCCTTAACCGCGGACACAGCTATTCGAATAGATATAAACTCTGCAGAGGGTGTACTCTTTACCCACAAGTAACGGATTCCTTTAGTCCACCGGGACTAATTCCGCTTATGGTCTTTTAATTGAAAACACACCTAACCTGCACACACCAGCTTAACTTACCGGAGTCTGGAATCACCCACGACACCCATTAAGCAAAACTCTAAGTGGGGAGGCTACAACCTCGATTAGCATGGGATCAAATTTATATTCGCGCGCTCTAAGCGGTGCCCCCTCTCGGTCCCGGACCGGAAACACCCATGCCCCGGACCGGATGACTGGCTTTAATCCATGGCCATGGAACCCTCATCACGGCCTCTTTGTACGGTGTGTGCTAAGAAAGGGGTTGACAACTTACTGGACCGTACCCTACCTACGGCAGGGACGAGTGGTAGTACGAAACAAGTATGGGGGTTACTGGCACAAGACTCGATCTACGGTCGACTCAGGAGGTTAAAGTGTTTCCGGCATGATTAGCAAAACAAATATATTTCACACCAACGGACAGAGTCATCACTCATCATACCCTTTCATGCCTCACCGACCATTCTCGCTTCAACGAGATGTCAACACTAAGCTCGTGTCTTTCTGAGACAGAGTCTGCTCCGGATCCCTTCCGGTAGGCATAAGAGGCATAAGAGGATGAACACTGTCACACGTATTTTAATTCCAATAGCAAGGAATTTCCATTAGGCATTCACGAGCAGGATCACAACATCACATAGAATAATGCATGCTTCGAATTAACTTGGTGTTGTGGTCACAACAATTAACACACACAAATGCTATACCAGGGTTCAGAATGCTTGCCTTTTAGGTGCAGAGGTGTAGGGTGCACCACAAAATTTTTGAAGGTTTACTCCTCTCCCCAAATTCCTATTTTGAAAAATATTTGAATTAATACGCAATTCAAAAACAGTACAAAAAGTTGTCTTGGAAAATTTTCAAATAAATATGAAAAAAAAACTAGATAAATTTTCAGAGAGGTAGGAAAAAGAATCAATTCATTTGGATTTTATTTTAAAAGATATGCCCAGTCAAAGTTGAGGTCAAACTGTGTTTTTAATAAAAACAGAAAAAGGAAAATGTATCGGCTCAGAATACGTTTTCTGAAAGCGGTTGCGCACTTACGGAGAATACATTTTCCAAAAACGAAAGCGCACCCGCGTGAATACGCTTCTCCAGGGGAAAAACGTATCAGCCGGTCTGCGCAAGCGGTGGGGCGCTGATGACTCACCGACAGGTGGGTCCCACCTGTCGGGTTCGTCCCTTTCCTCCCACGCGCCTGGACAGAGGCAGAGGCGCGGCTCCGGCGACGATTCCCGGCGCTAGGGGGCGCCGTTTCCGATGCTCGGCACACCAGCGAGCTCAGGTTGCTCGTCCGCATCACTTGAGGACGAGAGGGAGTGCCGGGGAGCTCGAGGTCGAGCAGCACGACAGCAATGGCGGAGGGAGGCTTTGGCCATTATGGGAGTTTGGTGATCACTGGCTCTCGGGCGAAATTGGGAGCGGGAAAGGGTCCCTGTGGTCGAGATAGAGCTAATGGTGAAGAGCATGGAGAGGGGAGGCCCTAGTCTGGTCGGAATCGACCGGAGGACGGTGGCGGTGGTTCGGCCAGAGCTGAGGAGGACGACCACCTCTGGTCCTTCTGGTGGCTATGGAGGTTCACAGGGGGCTGTAGGATCGCGGTGAGGTCGGCAGATAGCTCGAGGGGGTCCTATATATAGCGCCACTAGGTTGGTTCGGTGATGGCTGGGGATAAGATCGACGGCGGCGGGCACTGCTGCAGAACAGGGGAGGTGGGGTTCGGCTAGCAGTGTTTGCAGAGGAAGGCGACGCCGTTGCGGATGAGGATGAAATGCTCCGGGGGCAGCTGGCGGGCGGGAGTGGCTCGGGCGGCGCTGCCATGGCAGGAGCTGGCGGGACGGCAGTGGCGGCTTGCGGGGGCGGCGATGAGCTACAGAGGAGAAGTCCGGCTGGGTCTTGGCATGTCGCGGCAGAACTAGGAGCCAGGGGAGATGGATTGGAGCTAGCGGGGGAGGCGGCACTGGTCGCGGCGGCTCGGGCGCGGCACGAGCAAAACGTGCGCTCTGGCCGTGCCCGGTACGTGCTCGACAAAACGCCTTGGCATGTTCTGGGGCTTCAATTGAGCTACAAATTAACAGGGTTAGGTTAGGGGGAAATACAAGGTTAGGGGACATGCTGGTTTGGCCAGGAAAGCAACTCTCCAATGCAAAGTTATAATCATGCCAAGTCTGGCCATGCACTCTAGGTGCTTGACAAAATGCCAGTGGCCTCTAAAAGATATTTTTGGCACCCAAAATTTCCAGAGTGGGGTCTCTTTAGATGATCACTAGGATGGTAAACTTAGTTTGGCAAAATCAAAAAGTTGTTAGTGCAAGTTTTTGAGAAAACCATTTCTGGACAGAAACTAGAGTGCACTATTGCAAGGGCTTAAATTAATGCAATGGGTCTGAACTCTTGGACTTAAGAGTTTGGTAGGGCTAACTAATAGCAGGAAAAATACCAAGGGCATTAGGGCAAAATAAATATGGGTTGCAGTACAAATCACCAAACTGGACCAGAATGCAAATGAGGATGGTTTGCTCAAAATTTTCAAGGAACCCAAATGGATTTTTGCAGAAACATGAGTTATATATCTCTACTGACATCCCCAAATGTTTATGGAATTTTTAAAGAAATATTTAAATAGGTTGCAGTGCAAACTACAAAGTGAACCAGATTTGAAAGCTTGAAGTGGAGCTCAAAATTTACAAAACACATGGCTGGTTTATTGCATAAAAGTGAATCCTATACTTCTGCTGACATCTCCAAATTTTTGTGGAATTTTTAGATTAATATATAAAATGGTTGCAGTGCAAAGTGCCAATCTGGAACAGGATGAAGAAGGGGATGATTTGCTCAAAACTTCCAAAACGCCAGGTTAGGTGGTAGCATAAAAGTGATCCAGGGGCAACACATGTGATCTACAAATTTTTATGGAATTTTTAAAAGGGTTTATGAAGTGGTTGTAGTGTAACTTAGGCCTTTAAAGGAATAAAAATGCTATTTAAAAGGATTAAAACTTGGCAAGTTTTATTGTAAAAATAATTCTACTAGTTTTACTAAATGAAGAAAATGGTTTAATAAAACAATCAAGTCCCACCATATTATTCAAAAGTTTCAGAAAAGAGGGAGAAATTTTTAAAATCCACAGAAAAGAAGTGGCTCTGAAATCCAAAAAATAGGAAATAAATATTTCTGACAAAATTTTAATTAATAAAACAATATTAAATTTTTGGGGTGTTACATCTGGGCCCCAGAAAAGGCCGTTTAGACCCTCAAATAGGCACAAAAGTCTGGAAAAAACTACTTTTTCGTACAATTACACCTCGATATTGTAAAGGGCAGTACGTCCATATGGTCTGCAGGTCGTATACGCCCCACCAATGAGCAGGTACGATAGGGTGTTAGGCTCACACTAGAGAAGAAATGGTGGAAAAAAAGAAGAATATAATCATTCTAGAGAGGGAATTGATAGGGACTATCAACGCGGATGAGAACGAGCTCTGATTGAGCCGGTTTCAGTGGTGTTGGAAAGACCTCGGGAAACTAGGCTACCAGGACTTCTAATTCTAGCGATCTGGAAGAATTTACATATGCATACACACCCGAGCACACGTGCGGTAAGTCTTGGCCCCAGAAAAGGCCGTTTAGAGCCTCAAAAAGGCTCAAAAGTATGGAAAAAACTACTTTTTCGTGCAATTACACCCCGATATTGTAAAGGGCAGTACGTCCATATGGTCTGCTGGTCATAGACGCCCAACCAATGAGCAGCTACGATTGGGTGTTAGGCTCACACTAGGAAAGAAACGGTGGAAAAATAGAAGAATATAATCATTCTAGAGAGGGCTTTGATAGGGACTATCAACGCGGATGAGAACGAGCTCCGATTGAGCCGGTTTCAGTGGCGTTGGAAAGCCCTCGGAAACTAGGCTACCAGGACTTCTAATTCTAGCCATCTGGAAGAATTTACATATGCGCACACACCCGAGCACATGTGCGGTATGTCTGGGCCCCAGAAAAGGCCGTTTAGACCCTCAAAAAGGTCAAAAGTCTGGAAAAAACTACTTTTTCGTGCAATTACACCTCGATATTGTAAAGGGCAGTACGTGCATATGGTCTGCTGGTCATAGACGCCCCACCAATGAACGGCTACGATAGGGTGTTAGGCTCGCACTAGCGAAGAAACGGTGGAAAAATAGAAGAATACAATCATTCTAGAGAGGGAATTGATGGGGACTATCAACGCGGATGAGAACGAGCTCCGATTGAGCCGGTTTCAGTGGCGTTGGAAAGCCCTCTGGAAACTAGGCTACCAGGACTTCTAATTCTAGCCATCTGGAAGAATTTACATACGCGCACACACCCGAGCACACGTGCGGTATGTCTTGGCCCCAGAAAAGGCCGTTTAGAGCCTCAAAAAGGCTCAAAAGTCTGGAAAAAACTACTTTTTCGTGCAATTACACCTCGATATTGTAAAGGGCAGTACGTCCATATGGTCTGCTGGTCATAGACGCCCAACAAATGAGCGGCTATGATAGGGTGTTAGGCTCACACTAGAGAAGAAACAGTGGAAAAATAGAAGAATATAATCATTCTAGAGAGGGAATTGATAGGGACTATCAACGCGGATGAGAACGAGCTCCGATTGAGCCGGTTTCAGTGGCGTTGGAAAGCCCATGGGAAACTAGGCTACTACGACTTCTAATTCTAGCGATCTAGAAGAATTTACATATGCGCACACACCCAAGCACACGTGCGGTATGTCTGGGCCCCAGAAAAGGCCGTTTAGACCCCCAAAAAGGCACAAAAGTCTGGAAAAAACTACTTTTTCGTACGATTACACCTCGATATTGTAAAGGGTAGTACGTCCATATGGTCTGCAGGTCGTAGACGCCCCACTAATGAGCGGCTGCGATAGGGTGTTAGGCTCACACTAGCGAAGAAACGGTGGAAAAATAGAAGAATATAATCATTCTAGAGAGGGAATTGATAGGGACTATCAACGCGGATGAGAACGAGCTCCGATTGAGCCGGTTTCAGTGGCGTTGGAAAGCCCTCGGGAAACTAGGCTACCAGGACTTCTAATTCTAGCCATCTGGAAGAATTTACATACGCGCACACACCCGAGCACATGGGCGGTATGTCTGGGCCCCAGAAAAGGCTGTTTAGACCCTCAAAAAGGGTCAAAAGTCTGGAACAAAACTACTTTTTTGTGCAATTACACCTCGATATTGTAAAGGGCAGTACGTGCATATGGTCTGTAGGTTGTAGACGCCCCACCAATGAGTGGCTATGATAGGGTGTTAGGCTCACACTAGCGAAGAAACGGTGGAAAAATAGAAGAATATAATCATTCTAGAGAGGGAATTGATAGGGACTATCAACGCAGATGAGAAGGAGCTCTGATTGAGCCGGTTTCAGTGGCGTTGGAAAGCCCTCGGGAAACTAGGCTACCAGGACTTCTAATTCTAGCGATCTGGAAGAATTTACATATGCATACACACCCGAGCACACGTGCGGTATGTCTTGGCCCCAGAAAAGGCCGTTTAGAGCCTCAAAAAGGTTCTAAAGTCTGGAAAAAACTACTTTTTCGTGCAATTACACCTCAATATTGTAAATGGCAGTACGTCCATATGGTCTGCTGGTCATAGATGCCCCACCAATGTGCAGCTATGATAGGGTGTTAGGCTCACACTAGAGAAGAAACGGAGGAAAAATAGAAGAATATAATCATTCTAGAGAGGGCATTGATAGGGACTATCAACGCGGATGAGAACGAGCTCCGATTGAGCCGGTTTCAGTGGCGTTGGAAAGCCCTCGGGAAACTAGGCTACCAGGACTTCTAATTCTAGCCATCTGGAAGAATTTACATACGTGCACACACCCGAGCACATGTGCGGTATGTCTGGGCCCCAGAAAAGGCCGTTTAGACCCTCAAAAAGGCACAAAAGTCTGGAAAAAACTACTTTTTTGTGCAATTACACCTCGATATTGTAAAGGGCAGTACGTGCATATGGTCTGCTGGTCAGAGACGCCCCACCAATGAGCGGCTACGATAGGGTGTTAGGCTCACACTAGCGAAGAAACGGTGGAAAAATAGAAGAATACAATCATTCTAGAGAGTGAATTGATAGGGACTATCAACGCGGATGAGAACGAGCTCGGATTGAGCCAGTTTCAGTGGCGTTGGAAAGCCCTCGGGAAACTAGGCTACCAGGACTTCTAATTCTAGCCATCTAGAAGAATTTACATATGCGCACACACCCGAGCACACGTGCGGTATGTCTTGGCCCCAGAAAAGGCCGTTTAGAGCCTCAAGAAGGCTCAAAAGTCTGGAAAAAATACTTTTTCGTGCAATTACACCTCGATATTGTAAAGGGCAGTACGTGCATATGGTCTGCAGGTCGTAGACGCCCCACCAATGAGTTGCTACGATAGAATGTTAGGCTCACACTAGAGAAGAAACGGTGGAAAAATAGAAGAATATAATCATTCTAGAGAGGGAATTGATAAGGACTATCAACGCAGATGAGAACGAGCTCGGATTGAGCCGGTTTCAGTGGCGTTGGAAAGTCCTCGGGAAACTAGGCTACCAGGACTTCTAATTCTAGCGATCTGGAAGAATTTACATATGCGTACACACCCGAGCACACGTGCGGTAAGTCTTGGCCCTAGAAAAGGCCGTTTAGACCATCAAAATGCACAAAAGTCTGGAAAAAACTACTTTTTCATGCAATTACAGCTTGATATTGTAAAGGGCAGTATGTCCACATGGTCTGCTGGTCATAGACGCCCCACCAATGAGCTGCTACGATAGGGTGTTAGGCTCACACTAGCAAAGAAACGGAGGAAAAATAGAAGAATATATTCATTCTAGAGAGGGCATTGATAGGGACTATCAACGTGGATGAGAACGAGCTCCGATTGAGACGGTTTCTGTGGCGTTGGAATGCCCTCGGGAAACTAGGCTACCAGGACTTCTAATTCTAGCAATCTGGAAGAATTTATATACGCGCACACACCCGAGCACATGTGCTGTATGTTTGGGCCCCAGAAAAGGCCGTTTAGAGCCTCAAAAAGGCTCAAAAGTCTGGAAAAAACTACTTTTTCGTGCAATTACACCTCGATATTGTAAAGGGCAGTACGTGCGTATGGTCTGCAGGTCATAGACGCCCCACCAATGAGCAGGTACGATAGGGTGTTAGGCTCTCACTAGAGAAGAAACGGTGGAAAAAAAGAAGAATATAATCATTCTAGAGAGGGAATTGATAGGGACTATCAACGCGGATGAGAACGAGCTTCGATTGATCCGGTTTCAGTCGTGTTGGAAAGACCTTGGGAAACTATGCTACCAGGACTTCTAATTCTAGCGATCTAGAAGAATTTACATATGCGCACACACCCGAGCACACGTGTGGTATGTCTGGGCCCCAGAAAAGGCCGTTTAGACCCTCAAAAAGGCACAAAAGTCTGGAAGAAACTACTTTTTCGTCCAATTACACCTCGATATTGTAAAGGGCAGTACGTCCATATGGTCTGCAGGTCATAGACGCCCCACCAATGAGCAGGTACGATAGGGTGTTAGGCTCTCACTAGAGAAGAAACGGTGGAAAAATAGAAGAATATAATCATTCTAGAGAGGGAATTGATAGGGACTATCAACCCGGATGAGAACGAGCTCGGATTGAGCCAGTTTCAGTGGCGTTGGAAAGCCCTCGAGAAACTAGGCTACTAGGACTTCTAATTCTAGCGACCTGGAAGAATTTACATATGCATACACACCCGAGCACACGTGCGGTAAGTCTTGGCCCAGAAAAGGCCGTTTAGAGCCTCAAAAAGGCTCTAAAGTCTGGAAAAAACTACTTTTTCCTGCAATTACACCTCGATATTGTAAAGGGCAGTACGTCCATATGGTCTGTTGGTCATAGACGCCCCACCAATGAGCAGCTATGATTGGGTGTTAGGCTCACACTAGCGAAGAAACGGTGGAAAAATAGAAGAATATAATCATTCTAGAGAGGGCATTGATAGGGACTATCAACGCGGATGAGAACGAGCTCCGATTGAGCCAGTTTAAGTGGCGTTGGAAAGCCCTCGGGAAACTAGGCTACCAGGACTTCTAATTCTAGCCATCTGGAAGAATTTACATACGCGCACACACCCGAGCACATGTGCGGTATGTCTGGGCCCCAGAAAAGGACGTTTAGACCCTCAAAAAGGCACAAAAGTCTGGAAAAAACTACTTTTTCGTCCAATTACACCTCGATATTGTAAAGGGCAGTACGTGCATATGGTCTGCAGGTCGTAGAAGCCCCACCAATGAGCAGCTACGATAGGGTGTTAGGCTCACACTAGAGAAGAAACAGTTGAAAAATAGAAGAATACAATCATTCTAGAGAGGGAATTGATAGGGACTATCAACGCGGATGAGAACGAGCTCGGATTGAGCCGGTTTCAGTGGCGTTGGAAAGCCCTCGGGAAACTAGGCTACCAGGACTGCTAATTCTAACGATCTGGAAGAATTTAAATATGCATACACACCCGAGCACACGTGTGGTAAGTCTTGGCCCCAGAAAAGG
The DNA here is from genome assembly GCA_039707655.1 of Elymus sibiricus. Classification (NCBI taxonomy): domain Eukaryota; kingdom Viridiplantae; phylum Streptophyta; class Magnoliopsida; order Poales; family Poaceae; genus Elymus; species Elymus sibiricus. The sequence continues at coordinate 39,436,946 of CM077674.1, forward strand.
CCGTTTGGTCCCTCAAAAAGGCGCAAAAATCTGGAAAAAACTACTTTTTTGTGCAATTACACCTCGATATTGTAAAGGGCAGTACGTCGATATGGTCTGCAGGTCATAGATGCCCCACCAACGAGTGGCTACGATTGGGTGTTAGGCTCACACTAGCGAAGAATCGGTGGAAAAATAGAAGAATATAATCATTCTAGAGAGGGAATTGTTAAGGACTATCAACGCGGATGAGAACGAGCTCCGATTGAGGCGGTTTCAGTGGCGTTGGAAAGCCCTCGGGAAACTAGGCTACCAGGACTTCTAATTCTAGCGATCTGGAAGAATTTACATATGCGCACACACCCGAGCACACACGCGGTATGTCTGGGCCCCAGAAAAGGCCGTTTAGACCCTCAAAAAGGCTCAAAAGTCTGGAAAAAACTAGTTTTTTGTGCAATTACACCTCGATATTATAAAGGGCAGTACGTGCATATGGTCTGCAGGTCGTAGACGCCCCACCAATGAGCGGCTACGATAGGGTGTTAGGCTCACACTAGAGAAGAAACAGTGGAAAAATAGAAGAATATAATCATTCTAGAGAGGGAATTGATAGGGACTATCAACGCGGATGAGAACGAGCTCGGATTGAGCCGGTTTCAGTGGCGTTGGAAAGCCCTCGGGAAACTAGGCTACCAGGACTTCTAATTCTAGCAATCTAGAAGAATTTACATATGCGCACACACCTGAGCACACGTGCGGTATGTCTGGGCCCCAGAAAAGGCCGTTTAGACCCTCAAAAAGGCACAAAAGTCTGGAAAAAACTAATTTTTTGTACAATTACACCTCGATATTGTAAAGGGCAGTACGTCCATATGGTCTGCAGGTCATAGACGCCCCACCAATGAGCAGGTACGATAGGGTGTTAGGCTCACACTAGAGAGGAAACGGTGGAAAAAAAGAAGAATATAATCATTCTAGAGAGGGAATTGATAGGGACTATCAACGCGGATGAGAACGAGCTCCGATTGAGCCGGTTTCAGTGGCGTTGGAAAGCCCTTGGGAAACTAGGCTACCAGGACTTCTAATTCTAGCCATCTGGAAGAATTTACATATACGCACACACCCGAGCACACGTGCGGTATGTCTGGGCCCCAGAAAAGGCCGTTTAGACCCTCAAAAAGGCACAAAAGTCTGTAAAAAACTACTTTTCGTCCAATTACACCTCGATATTGTAAAGGGCAGTACATCCATATGGTCTGCTGGTCATAGACGCCCCACCAATGATCAGCTACGATTGGGTGTTAGGCTCACACTAGCGAAGAAATGGTGGAAAAATAGAAGAATATAATCATTCTAGAGAGGGCATTGATAGGGACTATCAACGCGGATGAGAATGAGCTCCGAGTGAGCCGGTTTCAGTGGCGTTGGAAAGCCCTCGGGAAACTAGGCTACGAGGACTTCTAATTCTAGCCATCTGGAAAAATTTACATATGCGCACACACCCGAGCACCTGGGTGGTATGTCTGGGACCCAGAAAAGGCCGTTTAGACCCTCAAAAAGGCTCAAAAGTCTGGAAAAAACTACTTTTTCGTGCAATTACACCTCGATATTGTAAAGGGCAGTACGTGCATATGGTCTGCAGGTCGTAGACGCCCCACCAATGAGTGGCTACGATAGGGTGTTAGGCTCACACTAGAGAAGAAACAGTGGAAAAATAGAAGAATATAATCATTCTAGAGAGGGAATTGATAGGGACTATCAACGCGGATGAGAACGAGCTCGGATTGAGCCGGTTTCAGTGGCGTTGGAAAGCTCTCGGGAAACTAGGCTACCAGGACTTCTCATTCTAGCGATCTGGAAGAATTTACATATGCGTACACACCCGAGCACACGTGCGGTAAGTCTTGGCCCCAGAAAAGGCCGTTTAGAGCCTCAAAAAGGCTCAAAAGTCTGGAAAAAACTACTTTTTCGTGCAATTACACCTCGATATTGTAAAGTGCAGTATGTCCATATGGTCTGCTGGTCATAGACGCCCCACCAATGAACAGCTACGATATGGTGTTAGGCTCACACTAGCGAAGAAACGGTGTAAAAATAGAAGAATATAATCATTCTTGAGAGGGCATTGATTGGGACTATCAACGCGGATGAGAACGAGCTCCGATTGAGCCGGTTTCAGTGGCGTTGGAAAGCCCTAGGGAAACTAGGCTACCAGGACTTCTAATTCTAGCCATCTGGAAGAATTTACATATGCGCACACACCCGAGCACATGTGCAGTTTGTCTGGGCCCCAGAAAAGGCCGTTTAGACCCTCAAAAAGGCACAAAAGTCTAGAAAAAACTACTTTTTCGTACAATTACACCTCGATATTGTAAAGGGCAGTACGTCCATATGGTCTGCAGGTCGCAGATGCCCCACAAATGAGTGGCTACGATAGGGTGTTAGGCTCACACTAGAGAAGAACCATTGGAAAAATAGAAGAATATAATCATTCTAGAGAGGGAATTGATAGGGACTATCAACGCGGATGAGAACGAGCTCGGATTGAGCCGGTTTCAGTGGCGTTGGAAAGCCCTCGGGAAACTAGGCTACCATGACTTCTAATTCTAGCGATCTGGAAGAATTTACATATGCGTACACACTCGAGCACACGTGCGGTAAGTCTTGGCCCCAGAAAAGGCCGTTTAGACCCTCAAAAAGGCACAAAAGTCTGGAAAAAACTACTTTTTTGTGCAATTGCACCTCGATATTGTAAAGGGCAGTATGTCCATATGGTCTGCTTGTCATAGACGCCCCACCAATGAGCAGCTACGATATGGTGTTAGGCTCACACTAGCGAAGAAACGGTGGAAAAATAGAAGAATATAATCATTCTTGAGAGGGCATTGATAGGGAATATCAACGCGGATGAGAACGAGCTCCGATTGAGCCGGTTTCAGTGGCGTTGGAAAGCCCTAGGGAAACTAGGCTACCAGGACTTCTAATTCTAGCCATCTGGAAGAATTTACATAGGCGCACACACCCGAGCACACGTGCGGTTTGTCTGGGCCCCAGAAAAGGCCGTTTAGACCCTCAAAAAGGCACAAAAGTCTGGAAAAAACTACTTTTTCGTACAATTACACCTCGATATTGTAAAGGGCAGTACGTCCATATGGTCTGCAGGTCGTAGACACCCCACCAATGAGCAGGTACGATAGGGTGTTAGGCTCACACTAGAGAAGAAACGGTGGAAAAAAAGAAGAATATAATCATTCTAGAGAGGGAATTGATAGGGACTATCAACGTGGATGAGAACGAGCTCCGATTGAGCCGGTTTCAGTGGCGCTGGAAAGCCCTCGGGAAACTAGGCTACCAGGACTTCTAATTCTAGCCATCTGGAAGAATTTACATACGCGCACACACCCGAGCACATGGGCGGTATGTCTGGGCCCCAGAAAAGGCCGTTTAGACCCTCAAAAAGGCTCAAATGTCTGGAAAAAACTACTTTTTCATGCAATTACACCTCGATATTGTAAAGGGCAGTACGTGCATATGGTCTGCAGGTCGTAGACGCCCCACCAATGAGTGGCTACGATAGGGTGTTAGGCTCACACTAGAGAAGAAACGGTGGAAAAATAGAAGAATATAATCTTTCAAGAGAGGGAATTGATAGGGACTATCAACGCGGATGAGAACGAGCTCTGATTGAGCCGGTTTCAGTGGCGTTGGAAAGCCCTTGGGAAACTAGGCTACCAGGACTTCTAATTGTAGCGATCTAGAAGAATTTACATATGCATACACACCCAAGCACACGTGCGGTAAGTCTGGGCCCCAGAAAAGGCCGTTTAGACCCTCAAAAAGGCTCAAAAGTCTGGAAAAAACTACTTTTTCGTGCAGTTACACCTCGATATTGTAAAGGGCAGTACGTCCACATGGTCTGCTGGTCATAGATGCCCCACCAATGAGCAGCTACGATTGGGTGTTAGGCTCACACTAGCGAAGAAACGGTGGAAAAATAGAAGAATATAATCATTCTAGAGAGGGCATTGATAGCGACTATCAACGAGGATGAGAACGAGCTCCGATTGAGCCGGTTTCAGTGGCGTTGGAAAGCCCTCGGGAAACTAGGCTACCAGGACTTCTAATTCTAGCCATCTGGAAGAATTTACATATGCGCACACACCCGAGCACACGTGTGGTATGTCTTGGCAACAGAAAATGCCGTTTAGAGCCTCAAAAAGGCTCAAAAGTCTGGAAAAAAACTACTTTTTCGTGCAATTACACCTCGATATTGTAAAGGGTTGTACGTCCATATGGTCTGCTGGTCATAGACGCCCCACCAATGAGCGGCTACGATAGGGTGTTAGCCTCACAGTAGAGAAGAAACGGTGGAAAAATAGAAGAATATAATCATTCTAGAGAGGGAATTGTTAAGGACTATCAACGCGGATGAGAACGAGCTCCGATTGAGGCGGTTTCAGTGGCGTTGGAAAGCCCTCGGGAAACTAGGCTACCAGGACTTCTATTTCTAGCGATCTGGAAGAATTTACATATGCGCACACACCCGAGCACACATGCGGTATGTCTGGGCCCCAGAAAAGGCCGTTTAGACCCTCAAAAAGGCTCAAAAGTCTGGAAAAAACTAGTTTTTTGTGCAATTACACCTCGATATTGTAAAGGGCAGTACGTGCATATGGTCTGCAGGTCGTAGACGCCCCACCAATGAGCGGCTACGATAGGGTGTTAGGCTCACACTAGAGAAGAAACAGTGGAAAAATAGAAGAATATAATCATTCTAGAGAGGGAATTGATAGGGACTATCAACGCGGATGAGAACGAGCTCGGATTGAGCCGGTTTCAGTGGCGTTGGAAAGCCCTCGGGAAACTAGGATACCAGGACTTCTAATTCTAGCAATCTAGAAGAATTTACATATGCGCACACACCTGAGCACACGTGCGGTATGTCTGGGCCCCAGAAAAGGCCGTTTAGACCCTCAAAAAGGCACAAAAGTCTGGAAAAAACTATTTTTTTGTACAATTACACCTCGATATTGTAAAGGGCAGTACGTCCATATGGTCTGCAGGTCATAGACGCCCCACCAATGAGCAGGTACGATAGGGTGTTAGGCTCACACTAGAGAGGAAACGGTGGAAAAAAAGAAGAATATAATCATTCTATAGAGGGAATTGATAGGGACTATCAACGCGGATGAGAACGAGCTCCGATTGAGCCGGTTTCAGTGGCGTTGGAAAGCCCTTGGGAAACTAGGCTACCAGGACTTCTAATTCTAGCCATCTGGAAGAATTTACATATACGCACACACCCGAGCACACGTGCGGTATGTCTGGGCCCCAGAAAAGGCCGTTTAGACCCTCAAAAAGGCACAAAAGTCTGTAAAAAACTACTTTTTCGTCCAATTACACCTCGATATTGTAAAGGGCAGTACATCCATATGGTCTGCTGGTCATAGACGCCCCACCAATGATCAGCTACGATTGGGTGTTAGGCTCACACTAGCGAAGAAATGGTGGAAAAATAGAAGAATATAATCATTCTAGAGAGGGCATTGATAGGGACTATCAACGCGGATGAGAATGAGCTCCGAGTGAGCCGGTTTCAGTGGCGTTGGAAAGCCCTCGGGAAACTAGGCTACCAGGACTTCTAATTCTAGCCATCTGGAAGAATTTACATACGCGCACACACCCGAGCACCTGGGTGGTATGTCTGGGACCCAGAAAAGGCCGTTTAGACCCTCAAAAAGGCTCAAAAGTCTGGAAAAAACTACTTTTTCGTGCAATTACACCTCGATATTGTAAAGGGCAGTACGTGCATATGGTCTGCAGGTCGTAGACGCCCCACCAATGAGTGGCTACGATAGGGTGTTAGGCTCACACTAGAGAAGAAACAGTGGAAAAATAGAAGAATATAATCATTCTAGAGAGGGAATTGATAGGGACTATCAACGCGGATGAGAACGAGCTCGGATTGAGCCGGTTTCAGTGGCGTTGGAAAGCTCTCGGGAAACTAGGCTACCAGGACTTCTCATTCTAGCGATCTGGAAGAATTTACATATGCGTACACACCCGAGCACACGTGCGGTAAGTCTTGGCCCCAGAAAAGGCCGTTTAGAGCCTCAAAAAGGCTCAAAAGTCTGGAAAAAACTACTTTTTCGTGCAATTACACCTCGATATTGTAAAGTGCAGTATGTCCATATGGTCTGCTGGTCATAGACGCCCCACCAATGAACAGCTACGATATGGTGTTAGGCTCACACTAGCGAAGAAACGGTGTAAAAATAGAAGAATATAATCATTCTTGAGAGGGCATTGATAGGGACTATCAACGCGGATGAGAACGAGCTCCGATTGAGCCGGTTTCAGTGGCGTTGGAAAGCCCTAGGGAAACTAGGCTACCAGGACTTCTAATTCTAGCCATCTGGAAGAATTTACATATGCGCACACACCCGAGCACATGTGCAGTTTGTCTGGGCCCCAGAAAAGGCCGTTTAGACCCTCAAAAAGGCACAAAAGTCTAGAAAAAACTACTTTTTCGTACAATTACACCTCGATATTGTAAAGGGCAGAACGTCCATATGGTCTGCAGGTCGCAGATGCCCCACAAATGAGTGGCTACGATAGGGTGTTAGGCTCACACTAGAGAAGAACCATTGGAAAAATAGAAGAATATAATCATTCTAGAGAGGGAATTGATAGGGACTATCAACGCGGATGAGAACGACCTCGGATTGAGCCGGTTTCAGTGGCGTTGGAAAGCCCTCGGGAAACTAGGCTACCATGACTTCTAATTCTAGCGATCTGGAAGAATTTACATATGCGTACACACTCGAGCACACGTGCGGTAAGTCTTGGCCCCAGAAAAGGCCGTTTAGACCCTCAAAAAGGCACAAAAGTCTGGAAAAAACTACTTTTTTGTGCAATTGCACCTCGATATTGTAAAGGGCAGTATGTCCATATGGTCTGCTTGTCATAGACGCCCCACCAATGAGCAGCTACGATATGGTGTTAGGCTCACACTAGCGAAGAAACGGTGGAAAAATAGAAGAATATAATCATTCTTGAGAGGGCATTGATAGGGAATATCAACGCGGATGAGAACGAGCTCCGATTGTGCCGGTTTCAGTGGCGTTGGAAAGCCCTAGGGAAACTAGGCTACCAGGACTTCTAATTCTAGCCATCTGGAAGAATTTACATAGGCGCACACACCCGAGCACACGTGCGGTTTGTCTGGGCCCCAGAAAAGGCCGTTTAGACCCTCAAAAAGGCACAAAAGTCTGGAAAAAACTACTTTTTCGTACAATTACACCTCGATATTGTAAAGGGCAGTACGTCCATATGGTCTGCAGGTCGTAGACACCCCACCAATGAGTAGGTACGATAGGGTGTTAGGCTCACACTAGAGAAGAAACGGTGGAAAAAAAGAAGAATATAATCATTCTAGAGAGGGAATTGATAGGGACTATCAACGCGGATGAGAACGAGCTCCGATTGAGCCGGTTTCAGTGGCGCTGGAAAGCCCTCGGGAAACTAGGCTACCAGGACTTCTAATTCTAGCCATCTGGAAGAATTTACATACGCGCACACACCCGAGCACATGGGCGGTATGTCTGGGCCCCAGAAAAAGCCGTTTAGACCCTCAAAAAGGCTCAAATGTCTGGAAAAAACTACTTTTTCATGCAATTACACCTCGATATTGTAAAGGGCAGTACGTGCATATGGTCTGCAGGTCGTAGACGCCCCACCAATGAGTGGCTACGATAGGGTGTTAGGCTCACACTAGAGAAGAAATGGTGGAAAAATAGAAGAATATAATCTTTCAAGAGAGGGAATTGATAGGGACTATCAACGCGGATGAGAACGAGCTCTGATTGAGCCGGTTTCAGTGGCGTTGGAAAGCCCTTGGGAAACTAGGCTACCAGGACTTCTAATTGTAGCGATCTGGAAGAATTTACATATGCATACACACCCAAGCAAACGTGCGGTAAGTCTGGGCCCCAGAAAAGGCCGTTTAGACCCTCAAAAAGGCTCAAAAGTCTGGAAAAAACTACTTTTTCGTGCAGTTACACCTCGATATTGTAAAGGGCAGTACGTCCACATGGTCTGCTGGTCATAGATGCCCCACCAATGAGCAGCTACGATTGGGTGTTAGGCTCACACTAGCGAAGAAACGGTGGAAAAATAGAAGAATATAATCATTCTAGAGAGGGCATTGATAGCGACTATCAACGAGGATGAGAACGAGCTCCGATTGAGCCGGTTTCAGTGGCGTTGGAAAGCCCTCGGGAAACTACGCTACCAGGACTTCTAATTCTAGCCATCTGGAAGAATTTACATATGCGCACACACCCGAGCACACGTGTGGTATGTCTTGGCCCCAGAAAATGCCGTTTAGAGCCTCAAAAAGGCTCAAAAGTCTGGAAAAAAACTACTTTTTCGTGCAATTACACCTCGATATTGTAAAGGGTAGTACGTCCATATGGTCTGCTGGTCATAGACGCCCCACCAATGAGCGGCTACGATAGGGTGTTAGCCTCACAGTAGAGAAGAAACGGTGGAAAAATAGAAGAATATAATCATTCTAGAGAGGGAATTGATAGGGACTATCAACGCGGATGAGAACGAGCTCCGATTGAGCCGGTTTCAGTGGCGTTGGAAAGCCCACGGGAAACTAGGGTTCTATAACTTCTAATTCTAGCGATCTGGAAGAATTTACATATGCGCACACACACGAGCACACGTGCGGTATGTCTGGGCCCCAGAAAAGGCCGTGTAGACCCCCAAAAAGGCACAAAAGTCTGGAAAAAACTACTTTTTCGTACAATTACACCTCGATATTGTAAAGGGCCGTACGTCCATATGGTCTGCAGGTCGTAGATGCCCCACCAATGAGCGGCTGCGATAGGGTGTTAGGCTCACACTAGCGAAGAAACGGTGGAAAAATAGAAGAATATAATCATTCTAGAGAGGGAATTGATAGGGACTATCAACGCGGATGAGAACGAGCTCAGATTGAGCCGGTTTCAGTGGCGTTGGAAAGCCCTCGGGAAACTAGGCTACCAGGACTTCTAATTCTAGCCATCTGGAAGAATTTACATACGCGCACACACCCGAGCACATGGGCGGTATGTCTGGGCCCCAGAAAAGGCCGTTTAGACCCTCAAAAAGGCTCAAATGTCTGGAAAAAACTACTTTTTCATGCAATTACACCTCGATATTGTAAAGGGCAGTACGTGCATATGGTCTGCAGGTCGTAGACGCCCCACCAATGAGTGGCTACGATAGGGTGTTAGGCTCACACTAGAGAAGAAATGGTGGAAAAATAGAAGAATATAATCTTTCAAGAGAGGGAATTGATAGGGACTATCAACGCGGATGAGAACGAGCTCTGATTGAGCCGGTTTCAGTGGCGTTGGAAAGCCCTTGGGAAACTAGGCTACCAGGACTTCTAATTGTAGCGATCTGGAAGAATTTACATATGCATACACACCCAAGCAAACGTGCGGTAAGTCTGGGCCCCAGAAAAGGCCGTTTAGACCCTCAAAAAGGCTCAAAAGTCTGGAAAAAACTACTTTTTCGTGCAGTTACACCTCGATATTGTAAAGGGCAGTACGTCCACATGGTCTGCTGGTCATAGATGCCCCACCAATGAGCAGCTACGATTGGGTGTTAGGCTCACACTAGCGAAGAAACGGTGGAAAAATAGAAGAATATAATCATTCTAGAGAGGGCATTGATAGCGACTATCAACGAGGATGAGAACGAGCTCCGATTGAGCCGGTTTCAGTGGCGTTGGAAAGCCCTCGGGAAACTAGGCTACCAGGACTTCTAATTCTAGCCATCTGGAAGAATTTACATATGCGCACACACCCGAGCACACGTGTGGTATGTCTTGGCCCCAGAAAATGCCGTTTAGAGCCTCAAAAAGGCTCAAAAGTCTGGAAAAAAACTACTTTTTCGTGCAATTACACCTCGATATTGTAAAGGGTAGTACGTCCATATGGTCTGCTGGTCATAGACGCCCCACCAATGAGCGGCTACGATAGGGTGTTAGCCTCACAGTAGAGAAGAAACGGTGGAAAAATAGAAGAATATAATCATTCTAGAGAGGGAATTGATAGGGACTATCAACGCGGATGAGAACGAGCTCCGATTGAGCCGGTTTCAGTGGCGTTGGAAAGCCCACGGGAAACTAGGGTTCTATAACTTCTAATTCTAGCGATCTGGAAGAATTTACATATGCGCACACACACGAGCACACGTGCGGTATGTCTGGGCCCCAGAAAAGGCCGTGTAGACCCCCAAAAAGGCACAAAAGTCTGGAAAAAACTACTTTTTCGTACAATTACACCTCGATATTGTAAAGGGCCGTACGTCCATATGGTCTGCAGGTCGTAGATGCCCCACCAATGAGCGGCTGCGATAGGGTGTTAGGCTCACACTAGCGAAGAAACGGTGGAAAAATAGAAGAATATAATCATTCTAGAGAGGGAATTGATAGGGACTATCAACGCGGATGAGAACGAGCTCAGATTGAGCCGGTTTCAGTGGCGTTGGAAAGCCCTCGGGAAACTAGGCTACCAGGACTTCTAATTCTAGCCATCTAGAAGAATTTACATACGCGCACACACCCGAGCACATGGGCGGTATGTCTGGGCCCCAGAAAAGGCCGTTTAGACCCTCAAAAAGGCTCAAAAGTCTGGAAAAAAACTACTTTTTCGTGCAATTACACCTCGATATTGTAAAGGGCAGTACGTGCATATGGTCTACAGGTCGTAGATGCCCCACCAATGAGTGGCTACGATAGGGTGTTAGGCTCACACTAGAGAAGAAACGGTGGAAAAATAGTAGAATATAATCATTCTAGAGAGTGAATTGATAGGGACTATCAACGCGGATGAGAACGAGCTCGGATTGAGCCGGTTTCAGTGGCGTTGGAAAGCCCTCGGGAAACTAGGCTACCAGGACTTCTAATTCTAGCGATCAGGAAGAATTTACATATGCGTACACACCCGAGCACACGTGCGGTAAGTCTTGGCCCCAGAAAAATCCGTTTAGACCCTCAAAAAGGCACAAAAGTCTGGAAAAAACTACTTTTTCGTGCAATTACACCTCGATATTGTAAAGGGCAGTATGTCCATATGGTCTGCTGGTCATAGACGCCCCACCAATGAGCGGCTACGATAGGGTGTTAGGCTCACACTAGCAAAGAAATGGTGGAAAATAGAAGAATATAATCATTCTAGAGAGGGCATTGATATGGACTATCAACGCGGATGAGAACGAGCTCCGATTGAGCCGGTATCTGTGGCGTTGGAACCCCTCGGGAAACTAGGCTACCAGGACTTGTAATTCTAGCCATCTGGAAGAATTTACATATGCGCACACACCCGAGCACATGTGCGGTATGTTTGGGCCCCAGAAAAGGCCGTTTAGAGCCTCAAAAAGGCTCAAAAGTCTGGAAAAAACTAATTTTTCGTGCAATTACACCTCGGTATTGTAAAGGGCAGTACGTGCATATGGTCTGCAGTTCATAGACGCCCCACCAATGAGCAGGTATGATAGGGTGTTAGGCTCACACTAGAGAAGAAACGGTGGAAAAAAAGAAGAATATAATCATTCTAGAGAGGGAAATGATAGGGAATATCAACGCGGATGAGAACGAGCTCCGATTGTTCCGGTTTCAGTGGCGTTGGAAAGACCTTGGGAAACTAGGCTACCAGGACTTCTCATTCTAGTGATCTAGAAGAATTTACATATGCGCACACACCCGAGCACACGTGTGGTATGTCTGGGCCCCAGAAAAGGCCGTTTAGACCCTCAAAAAGGCACAAAAGTCTGGAAAAAACTACTTTTTCGTCCAATTACACCTCGATATTGTAAAGGGCAGTAAGTCCATATGGTCTGCAGGTCGCAGATGCCCCACCAATGAGTGGCTACGATAGGGTGTTAGGCTCACACTAGCGAAGAAACGGTGGAAAAATAGAAGAATATAATCTTTCTAGAGAGGGAATTGATAGGGACTATCAACGCGGATGAGAACGAGCTCCGATTGAGCCGGTTTCAGTGGCGTTGGAAAGCCCTCGGGAAACTAGGCTACCAGGACTTCTAATTCTAGCCATCTAGAAGAATTTACATACGCGCACACACCCGAGCACATGTGCGGTATGTCTGGGCCCCAGAAAAAGCCGTTTAGACCCTCAAAAAGGCTCAAAAGTCTGGAAAAAACTACTTTTTCGTGCAATTACACCTCGATATTGTAAAGGGTAATACGTGCATATGGTCTGCAGGTCGTAGACGCCCCACCAATGAGCAGCTACAATAGGGTGTTAGGTTCACACTAGGGAAGAAACAGTGGAAAAATAGAAGAATATAATCATTCTAGAGAGGGAATTGATAGGGACTATCAACGCGGATGAGAACGATCTCGGATTGAGCCGGTTTCAGTGGGGTTGCAAAGCCCTCGAGAAACAAGGCTACTAGGACTTCTAATTCTAGCGATCTGGAAGAATTTACATATGCATACACGCCCCAGCACACGTGCAGTAAGTCTTGGCCCCAGAAAAGGCCGTTTAGAGCCTCAAAAAGGCTCAAAAGTCTGGAAAAAACTACTTTTTCGTGCAATTACACCTCGATATTGTAAAGGGCAGTACGTCCATATGGTCTGCTGGTCATAGATGCCCCACCAATGATCAGCTACGATTGGGTGTTAGGCTCACACTAGCGAAGAAACGGTGGACAAATAGAAGAATATAATCATTCTAGAGAGGGCATTGATAGGGACTATCAACGCGGATGAGAACGAGCTCAGATTGAGCCGGTTTCAGTGGCGTTGGAAAGCCCTCGGGAAACTAGGATACCAGGACTTCTAATTCTAGCAATCTGGAAGAATTTACATACGCGCACACACCCGAGCACATGGGTGGTATGTCTCGGACCCAGAAAAGGCCGTTTAGACCCTCAAAAAGGCTCAAAAGTCTGGAAAAAACTACTCTTTCATGCAATTACACCTCGATATTGTAAAGGGCAGTACGTGCATGTGGTCTGCAGGTCGTAGACGCCCCACCAATGAGTGGCTACGATAGGGTGTTAGGCTCACACTAGAGAAGAAACAGTGGAAAAATAGAAGAATATAATCATTCTAGAGAGGGAATTGATAGGGACTATCAACGCGGATGAGAACGAGCTCGGATTGAGCCGGTTTCAGTGGCGTTGGAAAGCCCTCGGGAAACTAGGCTACCAGGACTTCTAATTCTAACGATCTGGAAGAATTTACATATGCGTACATACCCGAGCACACGTGCCGTAAGTCTTGGCCCCAGAAAAGGTCGTTTAGAGCCTCAAAAAGGCTCAAAAGTCTGGAAAAAACTACTTTTTCGTGCAATTACACCTCGATATTGTAAAGGGCAGTATGTCCATATGGTCTGCTGGTCATAGAGCCCCACCAATGAGCGGCTACGATATGGTGTTAGGCTCACACTAGCGAAGAAACGGTGGAAAAATAGAAGAATATAATCATTCTTGAGAGGGCATTGATAGGGACTATCAACGCGGATGAGAACAAGCTCCGATTGAGCCCGTTTCAGTGGCGTTGGAAACCCCTAGGGAACTAGGCTACCAGGACTTCTAATTCTAGCCATCTGGAAGAATTTACATATGCGCACACACCCGAGCACACGTGCGGTATGTCTGGGCCCCAGAAAAGGCCGTTTAGACCCTCAAAAAGGCAGAAAAGTCTGGAAAAAACTACTTTTTCGTACAATTACACCTCGATATTGTAAAGGGCAGTACGTCCATATGGTCTGCAGGTCGTAGACGCCCCACCAATGAGCAGGTACGATAGGGTGTTAGGCTCACACTAGAGAAGAAACGATGGAAAAAAAAGAAGAATATAATCATTCTAGAGAGCGAATTGATAGGGACTATCAACGCGGATGAGAACGAGATCCGATTGAGCCGGCTTCAGTGGCGTTGGAAAGACCTCGGGAAACTAGGCTACCAGGACTTCTAATTCTAGCGATCTTTAAGAATGTACATATGCGCACACACCCGAGCACACGTGCGATATGTCTGGGCCCCAGAAAAGGCCGTTTAGACCCTCAAAAAGGCACAAAAGTCTGGAAAAAACTACTTTTTCGTCCAATTACACCTCGATATTGTAAAGGGCAGTACGTCCATATGGTCTGCAAGTCATAGACGCCCCACCAATGTGTGGCTACGATAGGGTGTTAGGCTCACACTAGCGAAGAAACGGTGGAAAAATAGAAGAATATAATCATTCTAGAGAGGGAATTGATAGGGACTATCAACGCGGATGAGAATGAGCTCCGATTGAGCCGGTTTCAGTGGCGTTGGAAAGCCCTCGGCAAACTAGGCTACCAGGACTTCTAATTCTAGCCATTTGGAAGAATTTACATACGCGCACACACCCGAGCACATGGGCAGTATGTCTGGGCCCCAGAAAAGGCCGTTTAGACCCTCAAAAAGGCTCAAAAGTCTGGAAAAAACTACTTTTTCGTGCAATTACACCTCGATATTGTAAAGGGCAGTACATGCATATGGTCTACAGGTCTTAGATGCCCCACCAATGAGTGGCTACGATAGGGTGTTAGGCTCACAGTAGAGAAGAAACGGTGGAAAAATAGAAGAATATAATCTTTCTAGAGAGGGAATTGATAGGGACTATCTACGCGGATGAGAACGAGCTCTGATTGAGCCGGTTTCAGTGGCGTTGGAAAGCCCTCGGGAAACTAGGCAACCATGACTTCTAATTCTAGCGATCTGGAAGAATTTACATATGCATACACACCCGAGCACATGTGCGGTAAGTCTTGGCCCCAGAAAAGGCCGTTTAGAGCCTCAAAAAGGCTCTAATGTCTGGAAAAAACTACTTTTTCGTGCAATTACACCTCGATATTGTAAAGGGCAGTACGTCCATATGGTCTGCTGGTCATAGACGCCCCACAAATGAGCAGCTACGATTCGGTGTTAGGCTCACACTAGCGAAGAAATGGTGGAAAAATAGAAGAATATAATCATTCTAGAGAGGGAAATGATAGGGACTATCAACGCGGATAAGAACGAGCTCCGATTGATCCGGTTTCAGTGGCGTTGGAAAGACCTCGGGAAACTAGGCTACCAGGACTTCTAATTCTAGCGATCCGGAAGAATTTACATATGCGTACACACCCGAGCACACGTGCGGTAAGTCTTGGCCCCAGAAAAGGCCGTTTAGAGCCTCAAAAAGGCACTAAAGTCTGGAAAAAACTACTTTTTCGTCCAATTACACCTCGATATTGTAAAGGGCAGTATGTCCATATGGTCTGCAGGTCGCAGATGCCCCACCAATGAGTGGCTACGATAGGGTGTTAGGCTCACACTAGCGAAGAAACGGTGGAAAAATTGAAGAATATAATCATTCTAGAGAGGGAATTGATAGGGACTATCAACGCGGATGAGAACGAGCTCCTATTGAGCCGGTTTCAGTGGCGTTGGAAAGCCCTCGGGAAACTGGGCTACCAGGACTTCTAATTCTAGCCATCTGGAAGAATTTACATACGCGCACACACCCGAGCACATCTGCGGTATGTTTGGGCCCCAGAAAAAGCCGTTTAGACCCTCAAAAAGGCTCAAAAGTCTGGAAAAAACTACTTTTTCGTGCAATTACACCTCGATATTGTAAAGGGTAGTACGTCCATATGGTCTGCAGGTCATAGACGCCCCACCAATGAGCAGGTACGATAGGGTGTTAGGCTCACACTAGAGAAGAAACGGTGGAAAAAAAGAAGAATATAATCATTCTAGAGAGGGAAATTATAGGGACTATCAACGCGGATGAGAACGAGCTCCGATTGATCCGGTTTCAGTGCCGTTGGAAAGACCTTGGGAAACTAGGCTACCAAGACTTCTCATTCTAGCGATCTAGAATAATTTACATATGCGCACACACCCGAGCACATGTGTGGTATGTCTGGGCCCCAGAAAAGGCCGTTTAGACCCTCAAAAAGGCACAAAAGTCTGGAAAAAACTACTTTTTCGTCCAATTACACCTCGATATTGTAAAGGGCAGTACGTCCATATGTTCTGCAGGTCGCAGATGCCCCACCAATGAGTGGCTACGATAGGGTGTTAGGCTCACACTAGCGAAGAAACGGTGGAAAAATAGAAGAATATAATCATTCTAGAGAGGGAATTGATAGGAACTATCAACGCGGATGAGAACGAGCTCCTATTGAGCCGGTTTCAGTGGCGTTGGAAAGCCCTCGAGAAACTGGGCTACCAGGACTTCTAATTCTAGCCATCTCGAAGAATTTACATACACGCACACACCCGAGCACATGTGAGGTATGTCTGGGCCCCAGAAAAAGCCGTTTAGACCCTCAAAAAGGCTCAAAAGTGTGGAAAAAACTACTTTTTCGTGCAATTACACCTCGATATTGTAAAGGGTAGTACGTGCAGATGGTCTGCAGGTCGTAGATGCCCCACCAATGAGCAGCTACAATAGGGTGTTAGGCTCACACTAGGGAAGAAACAGTGGAAAAATAGAAGAATATAATCATTCTAGAGAGGGAATTGATAGGGACTATCAACGCGGATGAGAACGAGCTCGGATTGACCCGGTTTCAGTGGCGTTGGAAAGCCCTCGGGAAACTAGGCTACCAGGACTTCTAATTCTAGCGATCTGGAAGAATTTACATATGCGTACACACCCGAGCACACGTGCGGTAAGTCTTGGCCCCAGAAAAGGCCGTTTAGACCCTTAAAAAGGCACAAAAGTCTGGAAAAAACTACTTTTTCGTGCAATTACACCTCGATATTGTAAAGGGCAGTATGTCCATATGGTCTGCTGGTCATAGACGCCCCACCAATGAGCGGCTACGATAGGGTGTTAGGCTCACACTAGCAAAGAAATGGTGGAAAAATAGAAGAATATAATCATTCTAGAGAGGGCATTGATAGGGACTATCAACGTGGATGTGAACGAGCTCCGATTGAGCCGGTTTCAGTGGCGTTGGAACCCCTCGGGAAACTAGGCTACCAGGACTTTTAATTCTAGCCATCTGGAAGAATTTACATACGCGCACACACCCGAGCACATGTGCGGTATGTTTGGGCCCCAGAAAAGGCCGTTTAGAGCCTCAAAAAGGCTCAAAAGTCTGGAAAAAACTACTTTTTCGTGCAATTACACCTCGATATTGTAAAGGGCAGTACGTGCATATGGTCTGCAGGTCATAGACACCCCACCAATGAGCAGGTACGATAGGGTGTTAGGCTCACACTAGAGAAGAAACGGTGGAAAAAAAGACGAATATAATCATTCTAGAGAGGGAAATGATAGGGACTATCAACGCGGATGAGAACGAGCTCCGATTGATCCGGTTTCAGTGGCGTTGGAAAGACCTTGGGAAACTAGGCTACCAGGACTTCTCATTCTAGCGATCTAGAGGAATTTACATATGCGCACACACCCGAGCACACGTGTGGTATGTCTGGGCCCCAGAAAAGGCCGTTTAGACCCTCAAAAAGGCACAAAAGTCTGGAAAAAACTACTTTTTCGTCCAATTACACCTCGATATTGTAAAGGGCAGTACGTCCATATGGTCTGCAGGTCGCAGATGCCCCACCAATGAGTGGCTACGATAGGGTGTTAGGCACACACTAGCGAAGAAACGGTGGAAAAATAGAAGAATATAATCATTCTAGAGAGGGAATTGATAGGGACTATCAACGCGGATGAGAACGAGCTCCTATTGAGCCGGTTTCAGTGGCGTTGGAAAGCCCTCGGGAAACTAGGCTACCAGGGCTTCTAATTCTAGCCATCTAGAAGAATTTACATACGCGCACACACCCGAGCACATGTGCGGTATGTCTGGGCCCCAGAAAAAGCCGTTTAGACCCTCAAAAAGGCTCAAAAGTCTGGAAAAAACTACTTTTTCGTGCAATTACACCTCGATATTGTAAAGGGTAGTACGTGCATATGGTCTGCAGGTCGTAGATGCCCCACCAATGAGCAGCTACAATAGGGTGTTAGGCTCACACTAGGGAAGAAACAGTGGAAAAATAGACGAATATAATCATTCTAGAGAGGGAATTGATAGGGACTATCAACGCGGATGAGAACGAGCTCGGATTGACCCGGTTTCAGTGGCGTTGGAAAGCCCTCGGGAAACTAGGCTACCAGGACTTCTAATTCTAGCGATCTAGAAGAATTTGCATATGCGTACACACCCGAGCACACGTGCGGTAAGTCTTGGCCCCAGAAAAGGCCGTTTAGACCTTTAAAAAGGCACAAAAGTCTGGAAAAAACTACTTTTTCGTGCAATTACACCTCGATATTGTAAAGGGCAGTATGTCCATATGGTCTGCTGGTCATAGACGCCCCACCAATGAGCGGCTACGATAGGGTGTTAGGCTCACACTAGCAAAGAAACGGTGGAAAAATAGAAGAATATAATCATTCTAGAGAGGGCATTGATAGGGACTATCAACGTGGATGAGAACGAGCTCCGATTGAGCCGGTTTCAGTGGCGTTGGAACCCCTCGGGAAACTAGGCTACCAGGACTTTTAATTCTAGCCATCTGGAAGAATTTACATACGCGCACACACCCGAGCACATGTGCGTTATGTTTGGGCCCCAGAAAAGGCCGTTTAGAGCCTCAAAAAGGCTCAAAAGTCTGGAAAAAACTACTTTTTCGTGCAATTACACCTCGATATTGTAAAGGGCAGTACGTGCATATGGTCTGCAGGTCATAGACACCCCACCAATGAGCAGGTACGATAGGGTGTTAGGCTCACACTAGAGAAGAAACGGTGGAAAAAAAGACGAATATAATCATTCTAGAGAGGGAAATGATAGGGACTATCAACGCGGATGAGAACGAGCTCCGATTGATCCGGTTTCAGTGGCGTTGGAAAGACCTTGGGAAACTAGGCTACCAGGACTTCTCATTCTAGCGATCTAGAGGAATTTACATATGCGCACACACCCGAGCACACGTGTGGTATGTC
Source organism: Elymus sibiricus (assembly GCA_039707655.1). NCBI lineage: Eukaryota > Viridiplantae > Streptophyta > Magnoliopsida > Poales > Poaceae > Elymus > Elymus sibiricus. The sequence continues at coordinate 39,455,928 of CM077674.1, forward strand.
TGGGCCCCAGAAAAGGCCGTTTAGACCCTCAAAAAGGCACAAAAGTCTGGAAAAAACTACTTTTTCGTCCAATTACACCTCGATATTGTAAAGGGCAGTACGTCCATATGGTCTGCAGGTCGCAGATGCCCCACCAATGAGTGGCTACGATAGGGTGTTAGGCACACACTAGCGAAGAAACGGTGGAAAAATAGAAGAATATAATCATTCTAGAGAGGGAATTGATAGGGACTATCAACGCGGATGAGAACGAGCTCCTATTGAGCCGGTTTCAGTGGCGTTGGAAAGCCCTCGGGAAACTAGGCTACCAGGGCTTCTAATTCTAGCCATCTAGAAGAATTTACATACGCGCACACACCCGAGCACATGTGCGGTATGTCTGGGCCCCAGAAAAAGCCGTTTAGACCCTCAAAAAGGCTCAAAAGTCTGGAAAAAACTACTTTTTCGTGCAATTACACCTCGATATTGTAAAGGGTAGTACGTGCATATGGTCTGCAGGTCGTAGATGCCCCACCAATGAGCAGCTACAATAGGGTGTTAGGCTCACACTAGGGAAGAAACAGTGGAAAAATAGACGAATATAATCATTCTAGAGAGGGAATTGATAGGGACTATCAACGCGGATGAGAACGAGCTCGGATTGACCCGGTTTCAGTGGCGTTGGAAAGCCCTCGGGAAACTAGGCTACCAGGACTTCTAATTCTAGCGATCTAGAAGAATTTGCATATGCGTACACACCCGAGCACACGTGCGGTAAGTCTTGGCCCCAGAAAAGGCCGTTTAGACCTTTAAAAAGGCACAAAAGTCTGGAAAAAACTACTTTTTCGTGCAATTACACCTCGATATTGTAAAGGGCAGTATGTCCATATGGTCTGCTGGTCATAGATGCCCCACCAATGAGCGGCTACGATAGGGTGTTAGGCTCACACTAGCAAAGAAACGGTGGAAAAATAGAAGAATATAATCATTCTAGAGAGGGCATTGATAGGGACTATCAACGTGGATGAGAACGAGCTCCGATTGAGCCGGTTTCAGTGGCGTTGGAACCCCTCGGGAAACTAGGCTACCAGGACTTTTAATTCTAGCCATCTGGAAGAATTTACATACGCGCACACACCCGAGCACATGTGCGTTATGTTTGGGCCCCAGAAAAGGCCGTTTAGAGCCTCAAAAAGGCTCAAAAGTCTGGAAAAAACTACTTTTTCGTGCAATTACACCTCGATATTGTAAAGGGCAGTACGTGCATATGGTCTGCAGGTCATAGACACCCCACCAATGAGCAGGTACGATAGGGTGTTAGGCTCACACTAGAGAAGAAACGGTGGAAAAAAAGACGAATATAATCATTCTAGAGAGGGAAATGATAGGGACTATCAACGCGGATGAGAACGAGCTCCGATTGATCCGGTTTCAGTGGCGTTGGAAAGACCTTGGGAAACTAGGCTACCAGGACTTCTCATTCTAGCGATCTAGAGGAATTTACATATGCGCACACACCCGAGCACACGTGTGGTATGTCTGGGCCCCAGAAAAGGCCGTTTAGACCCTCAAAAAGGCACAAAAGTCTGGAAAAAACTACTTTTTCGTCCAATTACACCTCGATATTGTAAAGGGCAGTACGTCCATATGGTCTGCAGGTCGCAGATGCCCCACCAATGAGTGGCTACGATAGGGTGTTAGGCTCACACTAGCGAAGAAACGGTGGAAAAATAGAAGAATATAATCATTCTAGAGAGGGAATTGATAGGGACTATCAACGCGGAAGAGAACGAGCTCCTATTGAGCCGGTTTCAGTGGCGTTGGAAAGCCCTCGGGAAACTAGGCTACCAGGACTTCTAATTCTAGCCATCTAGAAGAATTTACATACGCGCACACACCCGAGCACATGTGCGGTATGTCTGGGCCCCAGAAAAAGCCGTTTAGACCTTCAAAAAGGCTCAAAAGTCTGGAAAAAACTACTTTTTTGTGCAATTACACCTCGATATTGTAAAGGGTAGTACGTGCATATGGTCTGCAGGTCGTAGATGCCCCACCAATGAGCAGCTACAATAGGGTGTTAGGCTCACACTAGGGAAGAAACAGTGGAAAAATAGAAGAATATAATCATTCTAGAGAGGGAATTGATAGGGACTATCAACGCGGATGAGAACGAGCTTGGATTGACCCGGTTTCAGTGGCGTTGGAAAGCCCTCGGGAAACTAGGCTACCAGGACTTCTAATTCTAGCGTTCTGGAAGAATTTACATATGCGTACACACCCGAGCACACGTGCGGTAAGTCTTGGCCACAGAAAAGGCCGTTTAGACCCTTAAAAAGGCACAAAAGTCTGGAAAAAACTACTTTTTCGTGCAATTACACCTCGATATTGTAAAGGGCAGTATGTCCATATGGTCTGCTGGTCATAGACGCCCCACCAATGAGCGGCTACGATAGGGTGTTAGGCTCACACTAGCAAAGAAACGGTGGAAAAATAGAAGAATATAATCATTCTAGAGAGGGCATTGATAGGGACTATCAACGTGGATGAGAACGAGCTCCGATTGAGCCGGTTTCAGTGGCGTTGGAACCCCTCGGGAAACTAGGCTACCAGGACTTTTAATTCTAGCCATCTGGAAGAATTTACATACGCGCACACACCCGAGCACATGTGCGGTATTTTTGGGCCCCAGAAAAGGCCGTTTAGAGCCTCAAAAAGGCTCAAAAGTCTGGAAAAAACTACTTTTTCGTGCAATTACACCTCGATATTGTAAAGGGTAGTACGTGCATATGGTCTGCAGGTCATAGACACCCCACCAATGAGCAGGTACGATAGGGTGTTAGGCTCATACTAGAGAAGAAACGGTGGAAAAAAAGAAGAATATAATCAGTCTAGAGAGGGAAATGATAGGGACTATCAACGCGGATGAGAACGAGCTCCAATTGATCCGGTTTCAGTGGCGTTGGAAAGACCTTGGGAAACTAGGCTACCAGGACTTCTCATTCTAGCGATCTAGAAGAATTTACATATGCACACACACCCGAGCACACGTGTGGTATGTCTGGGCCCCAGAAAAGGCCGTTTAGACCCTCAAAAAGGCACAAAAGTCTGGAAAAAACTACTTTTTCGTCCAATTACACCTCGATATTGTAAAGGGCAGTACGTCCATATGGTCTGCAGGTCGCAGATGCCCCACCAATGAGTGGCTACGATAGGGTGTTAGGCTCACACTAGCGAAGAAACGGTGGAAAAATAGAAGAATATAATCATTCTAGAGAGGGAATTGATAGGGACTATCAACGAGGATGAGAACGAGCTCCTATTGAGCCGGTTTCAGTGGCGTTGGAAAGCCCTCGGGAAACTAGGCTACCAGGACTTCTAATTCTAGCCATCTAGAAGAATTTACATACGCGCACACACCCGAGCACATGTGTGGTATGTCTGGGCCCCAGAAAAAGCCGTTTAGACCCTCAAAAAGGCTCAAAAGTCTGGAAAAAACTACTTTTTCGTGCAATTACACCTCGATATTGTAAAGGGTAGTACGTGCATATGGTCTGCAGGTCGTAGATGCCCCACCAATGAGCAGCTACAATAGGGTGTTAGGCTCACACTAGGGAAGAAACAGTGGAAAAATAGAAGAATATAATCATTCTAGAGAGGGAATTGATAGGGACTATCAACGCGGATGAGAGCGAGCTCGGATTGACCCGGTTTCAGTGGCGTTGGAAAGCCCTCGGGAAACTAGGCTACCAGGACTTCTAATTCTAGCGATCTGTAAGAATTTACATATGCGTACACACCCGAGCACACGTGCGGTAAGTCTTGGCCCCAGAAAAGGCCGTTTAGACCCTTAAAAAGGCACAAAAGTCTGGAAAAAACTACTTTTTCGTGCAATTACACCTCGATATTGTAAAGGGCAGTATGTCCATATGGTCTGCTTGTCATAGATGCCCCACCAATGAGCGGCTACGATAGGGTGTTAGGCTCACACTAGCAAAGAAACGGTGGAAAAATAGAAGCATATAATCATTCTAGAGAGGGCATTGATAGGGACTATCAACGTGGATGAGAACGAGCTCCGATTGAGCCGGTTTCAGTGGCGTTGGAACCCCTCGGGAAACTAGGCTACCAGGACTTTTAATTCTAGCCATCTGGAAGAATTTACATACGCGCACACACCCGAGCACATGTGCGGTATGTTTGGGCCCCAGAAAAGGCCGTTTAGAGCCTCAAAAAGGCTCAAAAGTCTGGAAAAAACTACTTTTTCGTGCAATTACACCTCGATATTGTAAAGGGCAGTACGTGCATATGGTCTGCAGGTCATAGACACCCCACCAATGAGCAGGTACGATAGGGTGTTAGGCTCACACTAGAGAAGAAACGGTGGAAAAAAAGAAGAATATAATCATTCTAGAGAGGGAAATGATAGGGACTATCAACGCGGATGAGAACGAGCTCCGATTGATCCGGTTTCAGTGGCGTTGGAAAGACCTTGGGAAACTAGGCTACCAGGACTTCTCATTCTAGCGATCTAGAATAATTTACATATGCGCACACACCCGAGCACACGTGTGGTATGTCTGGGCCCCAGAAAAGGCCGTTTAGACACTCAAAAAGGCACAAAAGTCTGGAAAAAACTACTTTTTCGTCCAATTACACCTCGATATTGTAAAGGGCAGTACGTCCATATGGTCTGCAGGTCGCAGATGCCCCACCAATGAGTGGCTACGATAGGGTGTTAGGCTCACACTAGCGAAGAAACAGTGGAAAAATAGAAGAATATAATCATTCTAGAGAGGGAATTGATAGGGACTATCAACGCGGATGAGAACGAGGTCCTATTGAGCCGGTTTCAGTGGCGTTGGAAAGCCCTCGGGAAACTAGGCTACCAGGACTTCTAATTCTAGCCATCTAGAAGAATTTACATACGCGCACACACCCGAGCACATGTGCGGTATGTCTGGGCCCCAGAAAAAGCCGTTTAGACCCTCAAAAAGGCTCAAAAGTCTGGAAAAAACTACTTTTTCGTGCAATTACACCTCGATATTGTAAAGGGTAGTACATGCATATGGTCTGCAGGTCGTAGATGCCCCACCAATGTGCAGCTACAATAGGGTGTTTGGCTCACACTAGGGAAGAAACAGTGGAAAAATAGAAGAATATAATCATTCTAGAGAGGGAATTGATAGGGACTATCAACGCGGATGAGAATGAGATCGGATTGACCCGGTTTCAGTGGCGTTGGAAAGCCCTCGGGAAACTAGGCTACCAGGACTTCTAATTCTAGCGATCTGGAAGAATTTACATATGCGTACACACCCGAGGACACGTGCGGTAAGTCTTGGCCCCAGAAAAGCCGTTTAGACCCTTAAAAAGGCACAAAAGTCTGAAAAAAACTACTTTTTCGTGCAATTACACCTCGATATTGTAAAGGGCAGTATGTCCATATGGTCTGCTGGTCATAGACGCCCCACCAATGAGCGGCTATGATAGGGTGTTAGGCTCACACTAGCAAAGAAATGGTGGAAAAATAGAAGAATATAATCATTCTAGAGAGGGCAATGATAGGGACTATCAACGTGGATGAGAACGAGCTCCGATTGAGCCGGTTTCAGTGGCGTTGGAACCCCTCGGGAAACTAGGCTACCAGGACTTTTAATTCTAGCCATCTGGAAGAATTTACATACGCGCACACACCCGAGCACATGTGCGGTATGTTTGGGCCCCAGAAAAGGCCGTTTAGAGCCTCAAAAAGGCTCAAACGTCTGGAAAAAACTACTTTTTCGTGCAATTACACCTCGATATTGTAAAGGGCAGTACGTGCATATGGTCTACAGGTCATAGACACCCCACCAATGAGCAGGTACGATAGGGTGTTAGGCTCACACTAGAGAAGAAATGGTGGAAAAAAAGAAGAATATAATCATTCTAGAGAGGGAAATGATAGGGACTATCAACGCGGATGAGAACGAGCTCCGACTGATCCGGTTTCAGTGGCGTTGGAAAGACCTTGGGAAACTAGGCTACCAGGACTTCTCATTCTAGCGATCTAGAAGAATTTACATATGCGCACACACCCGAGCACACGTGTGGTATGTCTGGGCCCCAGAAAAGGCCGTTTAGACCCTCAAAAAGGCACAAAAGTCTGGAAAAAACTACTTTTTCGTCCAATTACACCTCGATATTGTAAAGGGCAGTACGTCCATATGGTCTACAGGTCGCAGATGCCCCACCAATGACTGGCTACGATAGGGTGTTAGGCTCACACTAACGAAGAAACGGTGGAAAAATAGAAGAATATAATCATTCTAGAGAGGGAATTGATAGGGACTATCAACGCGGATGAGAACGAGCTCCTATTGAGCCGGTTTCAGTGGCGTTGGAAAGCCCTCGGGAAACTAGGCTACCAGGACATCTAATTCTAGCCATCTAGAAGAATTTACATACACGCACACACCCGAGCACATGTGCGGTATGTCTGGGCCCCAGAAAAAGCCGTTTAGACCCTCAAAAAGGCTCAAAAGTCTGGAAAAAACTACTTTTTCGTGCAATTACACCTCGATATTGTAAAGGGTAGTACGTGCATATGGTCTGCAGGTCGTAGATGCCCCACCAATGAGCAGCTACAATAGGGTGTTAGGCTCACACTAGGGAAGAAACAGTGGAAAAATAGAAGAATATAATCATTCTAGAGAGGGAATTGTTAGGGACTATCAACACGGATGAGAACGAGCTCGGATTGAGCCGGTTTCAGTGGCGTTGGAAAGCCCTCGAGAAACTAGGCTACCAGGACTTCTAATTCTAGCGATCTGGAAGAATTTACATATGCATACTCACCCCAGCACACGTGCGGTAAGTCTTGGCCCCAGAAAAGTCCATTTAGTGCCTCAAAAAGGCTCTAAAGTCTGGAAAAAACTACTTTTCGTGCAATTACACCTCGATATTGTAAAGGGCAGTACGTCCATATGGTCTGCTAGTCATAGACGCCCCACAAATGATCAGCTACGATTGGGTGTTAGGCTCACACTAGCGAAGAAACGGTGGAAAAATAGAAGAATATAATCATTCTAGAGAGGGCATTGATAGGGACTATCAACACGGATGAGAACGAGCTCCGATTGAGCCGGTTTCAGTGGCGTTGGAAAGCCCTCGGGAAACTAGGCTACCAGGACTTCTAATTCTAGCCATCTGGAAGAATTTACATACGCGCACACACCCGAGCACATGGGCGGTATGTCTGGGCCCCAGAAAAGGCCGTTTAGACCTCTCAAAAAGGCTCAAAAGTCTGGAAAAAAACTACTTTTTCGTGCAATTACCCCTCGATATTGTAAAGGGCAGTACGTGCATATGGTCTGCAGGTCGTAGATGCCCCACCAATGAGTGGCTACGATAGGGTGTTAGGCTCACACTAGAGAAGAAACGGTGGAAAAATAGAAGAATATAATCATTCTAGAGAGGGAATTGATAGGGACTATCAACGCGGATGAGAACGAGCTCGGATTGAGCCGGTTTCAGTGGCGTTGGAAGCCCTCGGCAAACTAGGCTACCAGGACTTCTAATTCTAGCGATCTGGAAGAATTTACATATGCGTACACACCCGAGCACACGTGCGGTAAGTCTTGGCCCCAGAAAAGGCCGTTTAGACCCTCAAAAAGGCACAAAAGTCTGGAAAAAACTACTTTTTCGTGCAATTACACCTCGATATTGTAAAGGGCAGTATGTCCATATGGTCTGCTGGTCATAGACGCCCCACCAATGAGCGGCTACGATAGGGTGTTAGGCTCACACTAGCAAAGAAACGGTGGAAAAATAGAAGAATATAATCATTCTAGAGAGGCCATTGATAGGGACTATCAACGTGGATGAGAACGAGCTCCGATTGAGCCGGTTTCAGTGGCGTTGGAACCCCTCGGGAAACTAGACTACCAGGACTTTTAATTCTAGCCATCTGGAAGAATTTACATACACGCACACACCCGAGCACATGTGCGGTATGTTTGGGCCCCAGAAAAGGCCGTTTAGAGCCTCAAAAAGGCTCAAAAGTCTGGAAAAAACTACTTTTTCGTGCAATTACACCTCGATATTGTAAAGGGTAGTACGTGCATATGGTCTGCAGGTCATAGACGCCCCACCAATGAGCAGGTACGATAGGGTGTTAGGCTCACACTAGAGAAGAAACGGTGGAAAAAAAGAAGAATATAATCATTCTAGAGAGGGAAATTATAGGGACTATCAACGCGGATGAGAACGAGCTCCGATTGATCCGGTTTCTGTGGCGTTGGAAAGACCTTGGGAAACTAGGGTACCAGGACTTCTCATTCTAGCGATCTAGAAGAATTTACATATGCGCACACAGCCGAGCACACGTGTGGTATGTCTGGGCCCCAGAAAAGGCCGTTTAGACCCTCAAAAAGGCACAAAAGTCTGGAAAAAACTACTTTTTCGTAAAATTACACCTCGATATTGTAAAGGGCAGTACGTCCATATGGTCTGCAGGTCGCAGATGCCCCACCAATGAGTGGCTACGATAGGGTGTTAGGCTCACACTAGCGAAGAAACGGTGGAAAAATAGAAGAATATAATCATTCTAGAGAGGGAATTGATAGGAACTATCAACGCGGATGAGAACGAGCTCCTATTGAGCCGGTTTCAGTGGCGTTGGAAAGCCCTCGAGAAACTAGGCTACCAGGACTTCTAACTCTAGCCATCTAGAAGAATTTACATACGCGCACACACCCGAGCACATGTGCGGTATGTCTGGGCCCCAGAAAAAGCCGTTTAGACCCTCAAAAAGGCTCAAAAGTCTGGAAAAAACTACTTTTTCGTGCAATTACACCTCGATATTGTAAAGGGTAGTACGTGCATATGGTCTGCAGGTCGTAGATGCCCCACCAATGAGCAGCTACAATAGGGTGTTAGGCTCACACTAGGGAAGAAACAGTGGAAAAATAGAAGAATATAATCATTCTAGAGAGGGAATTGATAGGGACTATCAACGCGGATGAGAACGAGCTCGGATTGACCCAGTTTCAGTGGCGTTGGAAAGCCCTCGGGAAACTAGGCTACCAGGACTTCTAATTCTAGCGATCTGGAAGAATTTACATATGCGTACACACCCGAGCACACGTGCGGTAAGTCTTGGCCCCAGAAAAGGCCGTTTAGACCATTAAAAAGGCACAAAAGTCTGGAAAAAACTACTTTTTCGTGCAATTACACCTCGATATTGTAAAGGGCAGTATGTCCATATGGTCTGCTGGTCATAGACGCCCCACCAATGAGCGGCTACGATAGGGTGATAGGCTCACACTAGCAAAGAAACGGTGGAAAAATAGAAGAATATAATCATTTTAGAGAGGGCATTGATAGGGACTATCAACGTGGATGAGAACGAGCTCCGATTGAGCCGGTTTCAGTGGCGTTGGAACCCCTCGGGAAACTAGGCTACCAGGACTTTTAATTCTAGCCATCTGGAAGAATTTACATACGCGCACACACCCGAGCTCATGTGCGGTATGTTTGGGCCCCAGAAAAGGCCGTTTAGAGCCTCAAAAAGGCTCAAAAGTCTGGAAAAAACTACTTTTTCGTGCAATTACACCTCGATATTGTAAAGGGCAGTACGTGCATATGGTCTGCAGGTCATAGACACCCCACCAATGAGCAGGTACGATAGGGTGTTAGGCTCACACTATAGAAGAAACGGTGGAAAAAAAGAAGAATATAATCATTCTAGAGAGGGAAATGATAGGGACTATCAACGCGGATGAGAACGAGCTCCGATTGATCCGGTTTCAGTGGCGTTGGAAAGACCTTGGGAAACTAGGCTACCAGGACTTCTCATTCTAGCGATCTAGAAGAATTTACATATGCGCACACACCCGAGCACACGTGTGGTATGTCTGGGCCCCAGAAAAGGCCGTTTAGACCCTCAAAAAGGCACAAAAGTCTGGAAAAAAACTACTTTTTCGTCCAATTACACCTTGATATTGTAAAGGGCAGTACGTCCATATGGTCTGCAGGTCGCAGATGCCCCACCAATGAGTGGCTACGATAGGGTGTTAGGCTCACACTAGCGAAGAAACGGTGGAAAAATAGAAGAATATAATCATTCTAGAGAGGGAATTGATAGGGACTATCAACGCGGATGAGAACGAGCTCCTATTGAGCCGGTTTCAGTGGCGCTGGAAAGCCCTCGGGAAACTAGGCTACCAGGACTTCTAATTCTAGCCATCTAGAAGAATTTACATATGCGCACACACCCGAGCACATGTGCGGTATGTCTGGGCCCCAGAAAAAGCCGTTTAGACCCTCAAAAAGGCTCAAAAGTCTGGAAAAAACTACTTTTTCGTGCAATTACACCTCGATATTGTAAAGGGTAGTACGTGCATATGGTCCGCAGGTCGTAGATGCCCCACCAATGAGCAGCTACAATAGGGTGTTAGGCTCACACTAGGGAAGAAACAGTGGAAAAATAGAAGAATATAATCATTCTAGAGAGGGAATTGATAGGGACTATCAACGCGGATGAGAACGAGCTCGGATTGAGCCGGTTTCAGTGGCGTTGGAAAGCCCTCGGGAAACTAGGCTACCAGGACTTCTAATTCTAGCGATCTGGAAGAATTTACATATGCGTACACACCCGAGCACACGTGCGGTAAGTCTTGGCCCCAGAAAAGGCCGTTTAGACCCTTAAAAAGGCACAAAAGTCTGGAAAAAACTACTTTTTCGTGCAATTACACCTCGATATTGTAAAGGGCAGTATGTCCATCTGGTCTGCTGGTCATAGACGCCCCACCAATGAGCGGCTACGATAGGGTGTTAGGCTCACACTAGCAAAGAAACGGTGGAAAAATAGAAGAATATAATCATTCTAGAGAGGGCATTGATAGGGACTATCAACGTGGATGAGAACGAGCTCCGATTGAGCCGGTTTCAGTGGCGTTGGAACCCCTCGGGAAACTAGGCTACCAGGACTTTTAATTCTAGCCATCTGGAAGAATTTACATACGCGCACACACCCGAGCACATGGGTGGTATGTCTGGGACCCAGAAAAGGCCGTTTAGAGCCTAAAAAAGGCTCAAAAGTCTGGAAAAAACTACTTTTTCGTGCAATTACACCTCGATATTGTAAAGGGCAGTACGTGCATATGGTCTGCAGGTCGTAGACGCCCCACCAATGAGTGGCTACGATAGGGTGTTAGGCTCACACTAGAGAAGAAACAGTGGAAAAATTGAAGAATATAATCATTCTAGAGAGGGAATTGATAGGGACTATCAACGCGGATGAGAACGAGCTCGGATTGAGCCGGTTTCAGTGGCGTTGGAAAGCCCTCGGGAAACTAGGCTACCAGGACTTCTCATTCTAGCGATCTAGAAGAATTTACATATGCGTACACACCCGAGCACACGTGTGGTATGTCTGGGCCCCAGAAAAGGCCGTTTAGACCCTCAAAAAGGCACAAAAGTCTGGAAAAAACTACTTTTTCGTCCAATTACACCTCGATATTGTAAAGGGCAGTACGTCCATATGGTCTGCAGGTCGCAGATGCCCCACCAATGAGTGGCTACGATAGGGTGTTAGGCTCACACTAGCAAAGAAACGGTGGAAAAATAGAAGAATATAATCATTCTAGAGATGGAATTGATAGGGACTATCAACGCGGATGAGAACGAGCTCCTATTGAGCCCGTTTCAGTGGCGTTGGAAAGCCCTAGGGAACTAGGCTACCAGGACTTCTAATTCTAGCCATCTGGAAGAATTTACATATGCGCACACACCCGAGCACAAGTGCGGTATGTCTGGGTCCCAGAAAAGGCCGTTTAGACCCTCAAAAAGGCACAAAAGTCTGGAAAAAACTACTTTTTCGTACAATTACACCTCGATATTGTAAAGGGTAGTACGTGCATATGGTCTGCAGGTCGTAGATGCCCCACCAATGATCAGGTACGATAGGGTGTTAGGCTCACACTAGAGAAGAAACAATGGAAAAATAGAAGAATATAATCATTCTAGAGAGGGAATTGATAGGGACTATCAACGCGGATGAGAACGAGCTCGGATTGACCCGGTTTCAGTGGCGTTGGAAAGCCCTCGGGAAACTAGGCTACCAGGACTTCTACTTCTAGCCATCTGGAAGAATTTACATACGCGCACACACCCGAGCACATGTGCGGTATGTTTGGGCCCCAGAAAAGGCCGTTTAGAGCCTCAAAAAGGCTCAAAAGTCTGGAAAAAACTACTTTTTCGTGCAATTACACCTCGATATTGTAAAGGGCAGTACGTGCATATGGTCTGCAGGTCATAGACACCCCACCAATGAGCAGGTACGATAGGGTGTTAGGCTCACACTAGAGAAGAAACGGTGGAAAAAAAGAAGAATATAATCATTCTAGAGAGGGAAATGATAGGGACTATCAACGCGGATGAGAACGAGCTCCGATTGATCCGGTTTCAGTGGCGTTGGAAAGACCTTGGGAAACTAGGCTACCAGGACTTCTCATTCTAGCGATCTAGAAGAATTTACATATGCGCACACACCCGAGCACACGTGTGGTATGTTTGGGCCCCAGAAAAGGCCGTTTAGACCCTCAAAAAGGCACAAAAGTCTGGAAAAAACTACTTTTTCGTCCAATTACACCTCGATATTGTAAAGGGCAGTACGTCCATATGGTCTGCAGGTCGCAGATGCCCCACCAATGAGTGGCTACGATAGGGTGTTAGGCTCACACTAGCGAAGAAACGGTGGAAAAATAGAAGAATATAATCATTCTAGAGAGGGAATTGATAGGGACTATCAACGCGGATGAGAACGAGCTCCTATTGAGCCGGTTTCAGTGGCGTTGGAAAGCCCTCGGGAAACTAGGCTACCAGGACTTCTAATTCTAGCCATCTAGAAGAATTTACATACGCGCACACACCCGAGCACATGTGCGGTATGTCTGGGCCCCAGAAAAAGCCGTTTAGACCCTCAAAAAGGCTCAAAAGTCTGGAAAAAACTACTTTTTCGTGCAATTACACCTCGATATTGTGAAGGGTAGTACGTGCATATGGTCTGCAGGTCGTCGATGCCCCACCGATGAAAAGCTACAATAGGGTGTTAGGCTCACACTAGGGAAGAAACAGTGGAACAATAGAAGAATATAATCATTCTAGAGAGGGAATTGTCAGGGACTATCAACGCGGATGAGAACGAGCTCGGATTGAGCCGGTTTCAGTGGCGTTGGAAAGCCCTCGAGAAACTAGGCTACCAGGACTTCTAATTCTAGCGATCTGGAAGAATTTACATATGCATACACACCCCAGCACACGTGCGGTAAGTCTTGGCCCCAGAAAAGGCCGTTTAGAGCCTCAAAAAGGCTCTAAAGTCTGGAAAAAACTACTTTTTCGTGCAATTACACCTCGATATTGTAAAGGGCAGTACGTCCATATGGTTTGCTAGTAATAGACGCCCCACAAATGATCAGCTACGATTGGGTGTTAGGCTCACACTAGCGAAGAAATGGTGGAAAAATAGAAGAATATAATCATTCTAGAGAGGGCATTGATAGGGACTATCAACGCGGATGAGAACGAGCTCCGATTGAGCCGGTTTCAGTGGTGTTGGAAAGCCCTCGGGAAACTAGGCTACCAGGACTTCTAATTCTAGCCATCTGGAAGAATTTACATACGCGCACACACCCGAGCACATGGGTGGTATGTCTGGGACCCAGAAAAGGCCGTTTAGACCCTCAAAAAGGCTCAAAAGTCTGGAAAAAACTACTTTTTCGTGCAATTACACCTCGATATTGTAAAGGGCAGTACGTGCATATGGTCTGCAGGTCGTAGACGCCCCACCAATGACTGGCTACGATAGGGTGTTAGGCTCACACTAGAGAAGAAACAGTGGAAAAATTGAAGAATATAATCATTCTAGAGAGGGAATTGATAGGGACTATCAACGCGGATGAGAACGAGCTCGGATTGAGCCGGTTTCAGTGGCGTTGGAAAGCCCTCGGGAAACTAGGCTACTAGGACTTCTAATTCTAGCGATCTGGAAGAATTTACATATGCGTACACACCCGAGCACACGTGCGGTAAGTCTTGGCCCCAGAAAAGGCCGTTTAGAGCCTCAAAAAGGCTCAAAAGTCTGGAAAAAACTACTTTTTCGTGCAATTACACCTCGATATTGTAAAGGGCAGTATGTCCATATGGTCTGCTGGTCATAGACGCCCCACCAATGAGCGGCTACGATTTTGTGTTAGGCTCACACTAGCGAAGAAACGGTGGAAAAATAGAAGAATATAATCATTCTTGAGAGGGCATTGATAGGGACTATCAACGCGGATGAGAACGAGCTCCGATTGAGCCCGTTTCAGTGGCGTTGGAAAGCCCTAGGGAACTAGGCTACCAGGACTTCTAATTCTAGCCATCTGGAAGAATATACATATGCGCACACACCCGAGCACAAGTGCGGTATGTCTGGGTCCCAGAAAAGGCCGTTTAGACCCTCAAAAAGGCACAAAAGTCTGGAAAAAACTACTTTTTCGTACAATTACACCTCGATATTGTAAAGGGCAGTACGTCCATATGGTCTGCAGGTCGTAGACGCCCCACCAATGTGTGGCTACGATAGGGTGTTAGGCTCACACTAGCGAAGAAACGGTGGAAAAATAGAAAAATATAATCATTCTAGAGAGGAAATTGATAGGGACTATCAACGCGGATGAGAATGAGCTCCGATTGAGCCGGTTTCAGTGGCGTTGGAAAGCCCTCGGGAAACTAGGCTACCAGGACTTCTAATTCTAGCCATCTGGAAGAATCTACATACGCGCACACACCCGAGCACATGGGCGGTATGTCTGGGCCCCAGAAAAGGCCGTTTAGACTCTCAAAAAGGCTCAAAAGTCTGGAAAAAACTACTTTTTCGTGCAATTACACCTCGATATTGTAAAGGGCAGTACGTGCATATGGTCTGCAGGTCAGAGACGCCCCACCAATGAGTGGCTATGATAGGGTGTTAGGCTCACACTAGAGAAGAAACGGTGGAAAAATAGAAGAATATAATCTTTCTAGAGAGGGAATTGATAGGGACTATCAACGCGGATGAGAACGAGCTCGGAGCCGGTTTCAGTGGCGTTGGAAAGCCCTCGGGAAACTGGGCTACCAGGACTTCTAATTCTAGCCATCTGGAAGAATTTACATACGCGCACACACTCGAGCACACATGCGGTATGTCTTGGCCCCAGAAAAGGCCGTTTAGAGCGTCAAAAAGGCTAAAAAGTCTGGAAAAAACAACTTTTTCGTGCAATTACACCTCGATATTGTAAAGGGTAGTAAATCCATATGGTCTGCTGGTCATAGACGCCCCACCAATGAGCGGCTACGATAGGGTGTTAGGCTCACACTAGGGAAGAAACGGTGGAAAAATAGAAGAATATAATCATTCTAGAGAGGGAATTGATAGGGACTATCAACGCGGATGAGAACGAGATCCGATTGAGCCGGTTTCAGTGGCGTTGGAAAGCCCACGGGAAACTAGGGTACTACGACTTCTAATTCTAGCCATCTGGAAGAATTTACATACGCGCACACACCCGAGCACATGGGTGGTATGTCTGGGACCCAGAAAAGGCCGTTTAGAGCCTCAAAAAGGCTCAAAAGTCTGGAAAAAACTACTTTTTGGTGCAATTACACCTTGATATTGTAAAGGGCAGTACGTGCATATGGTCTGCAGGTCGTAGACGCCCCACCAATGAGTGGCTACGATAGGGTGTTAGGCTCACACTAGAGAAGAAACAGTGGAAAAATTGAAGAATATAATCATTCTAGAGAGGGAATTGATAGGGACTATCAACGCGGATGAGAACGAGCTCCGATTGAGCCGGTTTCAGTGGCGTTGGAAAGCCCTCGGGAAACTAGGCTACCAGGACTTCTAATTCTAGCCATCTGGAAGAATTTACATACGCGCACACACCCGAGCACATGGGCGGTATGTCTGGGCCCCAGAAAAGGCCGTTTAGACCCTCAAAAAGGCTCAAAAGTCTTGAAAAAAACTATTTTTCGTGCAATTACACCTCGATATTGTAAAGGGCAGTACGTGCATATGGTCTGCAGGTCGTAGATGCCCCACCAATGAGTGGCTATGATAGGGTGTTAGGCTCACACTAGAGAAGAAACGGTGGAAAAATAGAAGAATATAATCATTCTAGAGAGGGAATTGATAGGGACTATCAACGCGGATGAGAACGAGCTCGGATTGAGCCTGTTTCAGTGGCGTTGGAAAGCCCTCGGGAAACTAGGCTACCAGGACTTCTAATTCTAGAGATCTGGAAGAATTTACATATGCATACACACCCGGGCACACGTGCGGTAAGTCTTGGCCCCAGAAAAGGCCGTTTAGACCCTCAAAAAGGCACAAAAGTCTGGAAAAAACTACTTTTTCGTGCAATTACACCTCGATATTGTAAAGGGCAGTATGTCCATATGGTGTACTGGTCATAGACGCCCCACCAATGAGCGGCTACGATAGGGTGTTAGGCTCACAATAGCAAAGAAACGGTGGCAAAATAGAAGAATATAATCATTCTAGAGAGGGCATTGATAGGGACTATCAACGTGGATGAGAACGAGCTCTGATTGAGCCGGTTTCTGTGGCGCTGGAACCCCTCGGGAAACTAGGCTACCAGGACTTTTGATTCTAGCCATCTGGAAGAATTTACATATGCGCACACACCCGAGCACATGTGCGGTATGTTTGGGCCCCAGAAAAGGCCGTTTAGAGCCTCAAAAAGGCTCAAAAGTCTGGAAAAAACTACTTTTTCGTGCAATTACACCTCGATATTGTAAAGGGCAGTACGTGCATATGGTTTGCAGGTCATAGACGCCCTACCAATGAGCAGGTACGATAGGGTGTTAGGCTCACACTAGAGAAGAAACGGTGGAAAAAAAGAAGAATATAATCATTCTAGAGAGGGAAATGATAGGGACTATCAACGCGGATGAGAACGAGCTCCGATTGATCCGGTTTTAGTGGCGTTGGAAAGACCTTGGGAAACTAGGCTACCAGGACTTCTCATTCTAGCGATCTAGAAGAATTTACATATGCGCACACACCCGAGCACACGTGTGGTATGTCTGGGCCCCAAAAAAGGCCGTTTAGACCCTCAAAAAGGCACAAAAGTCTGGAAAAAACTACTTTTTCATCCAATTACACCTCGATATTGTAAAGGGCAGTACGTCCATATGGTCTGTAGGTCGCAGATGCCCCACCAATGAGTGGCTACGATATGGTGTTAGGCTCACACTAGCGAAGAAACGGTGGAAAAATAGAAGAGTATAATCATTCTAGAGAGGGAATTGATAGGGACTATCAACGCGGATGAGAACGAGCTCCTATTGAGCCGGTTTCAGTGGAGTTGGAAAGCCCTCGGGAAACTAGGCTACCAGGACTTCTAATTCTAGCCATCTAGAAGAATTTACATACGCGCACACACCCGAGCACATGTGCGGTATGTCTGGGCCCCAGAAAAAGCAGTTTAGACCCTCAAAAAGGCTCAAAAGTCTGGAAAAAACTACTTTTTCGTGCAATTACACCTCGATATTGTAAAGGGTAGTACGTGCATATGGTCTGCAGGTCGTAGACGCCCCACCAATGAGCAGCTACAATAGGGTGTTAGGCTCACACTAGGGAAGAAACAGTGGAAAAATAGAAGAATATAATCATTCTAGAGAGGGAATTGATAGGGACTATCAACGCGGATGAGAACGAGCTCGGATTGAGCCGGTTTCAGTGGCGTTGGAAAGCCCTCGAGAAACTAGGCTACCAGGACTTCTAATTCTAGCGATCTGGAAGAATTTACATATGCATACACACCCCAGCACACATGCGGTAAGTCTTGGCCCCAGAAAAGGCCGTTTAGAGCCTCAAAAAGGCACAAAAGTCTGGAAAAAACTACTTTTTCGTGCAATTACACCTCGATATTGTAAAGGGCAGTATGTCCATATGGTCTACTGGTCATAGACGCCCCACCAATGAGCGGCTACGATAGGGTGTTAGGCTCACAATAGCAAAGAAACGGTGGCAAAATAGAAGAATATAATCATTCTAGAGAGGGCATTGATAGGGACTATCAACGTGGATGAGAACGAGCTCCGATTGAGCCGGTTTCTGTGGCGTTGGAACCCCTCGGGAAACTAGGCTACCAGGACTTTTGATTCTAGCCATCTGGAAGAATTTACATATGCGCACACACCCGAGCACATGTGCGGTATGTTTGGGCCCCAGAAAAGGCCGTTTAGAGCCTCAAAAAGGCTCAAAAGTCTGGAAAAAACTACTTTTTCGTGCAATTACACCTCGATATTGTAAAGGGCAGTACGTGCATATGGTTTGCAGGTCATAGACGCCCCACCAATGAGCAGGTACGATAGGGTGTTAGGCTCACACTAGAGAAGAAACGGTGGAAAAAAAGAAGAATATAATCATTCTAGCGAGGGAAATGATCGGGACTATCAACGCGGATGAGAACGAGCTCCGATTGATCCGGTTTTAGTGGCTTTGGAAAGACCATGGGAAACTAGGCTACCAGGACTTCTCATTCTAGCGATCTAGAAGAATTTACATATGCGCACACACCCGAGCACACGTGTGGTATGTCTGGGCCCCAGAAAAGGCCGTTTAGACCCTCAAAAAGGCACAAAAGTCTGGAAAAAACTACTTTTTCGTCCAATTACACCTCGATATTGTAAAGGGCAGTACGTCCATATGGTCTGTAGGTCGCAGATGCCCCACCAATGAGTGGCTACGATACGGTGTTAGGCTCACACTAGCGAAGAAATGGTGGAAAAATAGAAGAGTATAATCATTCTAGAGAGGGAATTGATAGGGACTATCAACGCGGATGAGAACGAGCTCCTATTGAGCCGGTTTCAGTGGCGTTGGAAAGCCCTCGGGAAACTAGGCTACCAGGACTTCTAATTCTAGCCATCTAGAAGAATTTACATACGCGCACACACCCGAGCACATGTGCGGTATGTCTGGGCCCCAGAAAAAGCAGTTTAGACCCTCAAAAAGGCTCAAAAGTCTGGAAAAAACTACTTTTTCGTGCAATTACACCTCGATATTGTAAAGGGTAGTACGTGCATATGCTCTGCAGGTCGTAGACGCCCCACCAATGAGCAGCTACAATAGGGTGTTAGGCTCACACTAGGGAAGAAACAGTGGAAAAATAGAAGAATATAATCATTCTAGAGAGGGAATTGATAGGGACTATCAACGCGGATGAGAACGAGCTCGGATTGAGCCGGTTTCAGTGGCGTTGGAAAGCCCTCGAGAAACTAGGCTACCAGGACTTCTAATTCTAGCGATCTGGAAGAATTTCATATGCATACACACCCCAGCACACATGCGGTAAGTCTTGGCCCCAGAAAAGGCCGTTTAGAGCCTCAAAAAGGCTCTAAAGTCTGGAAAAAACTACTTTTTCGTGCAATTGCACCTCGATATTGTAAATGGCAGTACGTCCATATGGTCTGCTGGTCATAGACGCCCCACCAATGAGCAGCTACGATTGGGTGTTAGGCTCACACTAGCGATGAAACAGTGGAAAAATAGAAGAATATAATCATTCTAGAGAGGGCATTGATAGGGACTATCAACGCGGATGAGAACGAGCTCCGATTGAGCCGGTTTCAGTGGCGTTGGAAAGCCCTCGGGAAACTAGGCTACCAGGACTTCTAATTCTAGCCATCTGGAAGAATTTACATACGCGCACACACCCAAGCACATGTACGGTATGTCTGGGCCCCAGAAAAGGCCGTTTAGACCCTCAAAAAGGCTCAAAAGTCTGGAAAAAACTACTTTTTCGTGCAATTACACCTCGATACTGTAAAGGGCAGTACGTGCATATGGTCTGCAGGTCGTAGACGCCCCACCAATGAGCGGCTATGATAGGGTGTTAGGCTCACACTAGAGAAGAAACAGTGGAAAAATAGAATAATGCAATCATTCTAGAGAGGGAATTGATAGGGACTATCAACGCGGATGAGAACGAGCTCGGACTGAGCCGGTTTCAGTGGCGTTGGAAAGCCCTCGGGAAACTAGGCTACCAGGACTGCTAATTCTAGCGATCTGGAAGAATTTAAATATGCATACACACCCGAGCACACGTGCGGTAAGTCTTGGCCCCAGAAAAGGCCATTTGGACCCTCAAAAAGGCGCAAAAGTCTGGAAAAAACTACTTTTTCGTGCAATTACACCTCGATATTGTAAAGGGCAGTACGTCCATATGGTCTGTAGGTCATAGACGCCCCACCAACGAGCGGCTACGATTGGGTGTTAGGCTCACACTAGCGAAGAAACGTTGGAAAAATAGAATAATATAATCATTCTAGAGAGGGAATTGTTAAGGACTATCAACGCTGATGAGAACGAGCTCCGATTAAGCCGGTTTCAGTGGCGTTGGAAAGCCCTCAGGAAACTAGGCTACCAGGACTTCTAATTCTAGCGATCTGGAAGAATTTACATATGCGCACACACCCGAGCACAGGTGCGGTATGTTTGGGCCCCAGAAAAGGCCGTTTAGACCCTCAAAAAGGCTCAAAAGTCTGGAAAAAACTACTTTTTCGTGCAATTACACCTCGATATTGTAAAGGGCAGTACGTGCATATGGTCTGCAGGTCGTAGACACCCCACCAATGAGCGGCTACGATAGGGTGTTAGGCTCACACTAGAGAAGAAACAGTAAAAAATAGAAGAATATAATCATTCTAGAGAGGGAATTGATAGGGACTATCAACGCGGATGAGAACGAGCTCGGATTGAGCCGGTTTCAGTGGCGTTGGAAAGCCCTCGGGAAACTAGGCTACCAGGACTTCTAATTCTACCGATCTGGAAGAATTTACATATGCGCACACACCCGAGACACGTGCGGTATGTCTGGGCCCCAGAAAAGGCCGTTTATACCCTCAAAAAGGCACAAAAGTCTGGAAAAAACTACTTTTTCGTACAATTACACCTCGATATTGTAAAGGGCAGTACGTCCATATGGTCTGCAGGTCGTAGACGCCCCACCAATGAGCAGGTACGATAGGGTGTTAGGCTCACACTAGAGAAGAAACGGTGGAAAAAAAGAAGAATATAATCATTCTAGAGAGGGAATTGATAGGGACTATCAACGCGGATGAGAACGAGCTCCGATTGAGCCGGTTTCAGTGGCGTTGGAAAGACCTCAGGAAACTAGGCTACCAGGACTTCTAATTCTGGCGATCTGGAAGAATTTACATATGCGCACACACCCGAGCACACGTGCGATATGTGTGGTCCCCAGAAAAGGCCGTCTAGACCCTCAAAAAGGCACAAAACTACTTTTTCGTCCAATTACACCTCGATATTGTAAAGGGCAGTACGTCCATATGGTCTGCAGGTCGTAGACGCCCCACCAATGAGCGGCTACGATAGGGTGTTAGGCTCACACTAGCGAAGAAATGGTGGAAAAATAGAAGAATATAATCATTCTAGAGAGGGAATTGATAGGGACTATCAACGCGGATGAGAACGAGCTCCGATTGAGCCGGTTTCAGTGGCGTTGGAAAGCCCTCGGGAAACTAGGCTACCAGGACTTCTAATTCTAGCCATCTGGAAGAATTTACATACGAGCACACACCCGAGCACATGTGCGGTATATCTGGGCCCAAGAAAAGGCCGTTTAGACCCTCAAAAAGGCTCAAAAGTCTGGAAAAAACCAATTTTTCGTGCAATTACACCTCGATATTGTAAAGGGCAGTACGTGCATATGGTCTGCAGGTCATAGACGCCTAACCAATGAGAGGCTACGATAGGGTGTTAGGTTCACACTAGAGAAGAAACAGTGGAAAAATAGAAGAATATAATCATTCTAGAGAGGGAATTGATAGGGACTATCAACGCGGATGAGAACGAGCTCGGATTGAGCCGGTTTCAGTGGCGTTGGAAAGCCCTCGGGAAACTAGGCTACCAGGACTTCTAATTCTAGCGATCTGGAAGAATTTACATATGCGTACACACACGAGCACACGTGCGGTAAGTCTTGGCCCCAGAAAAGGCCGTTTAGATCCTCAAAAAGGCTCAAAAGTCTGGAAAATAACTATTTTTCGTGCAATTACACCTCGATATTGTAAAGGGCAGTATGTCCATATGGTCTGCTGGTCATAGACGCCCCACCAATGAGCGGCTACGATAGGGTGTTAGGCTCACACTAGCGAAGAAACGGTGGAAAGATAGAAGAATATAATCATTCTTGAGAGGGCATTGATAGGGACTATCAACGCGGATAAGAACGAGCTCCGATTGAGCCGGTTTCAGTGGCGTTGGAAAGCCCTCGGGAAACTAGGCTAGCAGGACTTCTAATTCTAGCCATCTGGAAGAATTTCCATACGCGCACACACCCAAGCACATTTGCGGTATGTCTGGGCCCCAGAAAAGGCCGTTTAGACCCTCAGAAAGGCTCAAAAGTCTGGAAAAAAACTACTTTTTCATGCAATTGCACCTCGATATTGTAAATGGTAGTCCGTGCATATGGTCTGCTGGTCATAGACGCCCCACCAATGAGCGGCTACGATAGGGTATTAGGCTCACACTAGAGAAGAAACGGTGGAAAAATAGAAGAATATAATCATTCTAGAGAGAGAATTGATAGGGACTATCAACGCGGATGAGAACGAGCTCCGATTGAGCCGGTTTCAGTGGCGTTGGAAAGCCCACAGGAAACTAGGCTACTACGACTTCTAATTCTAGCGATCTAGAAGAATTTACATACGCACACACACCCTAGCACACGTGCGGTAAGTCTCGGCCCCAGAAAAGGCCGTTTGGACCCTCAAAAAGGCTCTAAAGTCTGGAAAAAACTACTTTTTCGTGCAATTAGACCTCGATATTGTAAAGGGCAGTACTGTTGGAAATATGCCCTAGAGGCAATAATAAATTAGTTATTATTATATTTCCTTGTTCATGATAATCGTTTATTATCCATGCTATAATTGTATTGATTGGAAACTCAAATACATGTGTGGGTACATAGACAACACTGTGTCCCTAGTAAGCCTCTAGTTGACTAGCTCGTTGATCAAAGATGGTTAAGGTTTCCTAGCCATTGACATGAGATGTCATTTGATAACGGGATCACATCATTAGGAGAACGCTGTGATGGACAAGACCCAAACTAAGAACGTAGCATTTGATCGTGTCAGTTTATTGCTATTGTTTTCTGCATGTCAAGTATCTGTTCCGATGACCATGAGATCATGCAACTCCCTGACATCGGAGGAGTACCTTGTGTGTATCAAACGTCGCAACGTAACTGGGTGACTATAAAGGTGCTCTACAGGTATCTCCGAGGGTGTCTGTTGGGTTGGCATGGATCAAGACTGGGATTTGTTACTCCGTATGACGGAGATGTATCTCAGGGCCCACTCGGTAATACAACATCACAATGAGCCTTGCAAGCAATGTGACTAAAGTGTTAGCCACGAGATCTTGTATTACGGAACGAGTAAAGAGACTTGCCGGTAACGATATTGAACTAGGTATAGAGATACCGACGATCGAATCTCGGGCAAGTAACATACCGAAGAACAAAGGGAACAGTATACGGGATTAACTGAATCCTTGACATAGAGGTTCGACCGATAAAGATCTTCGTAGAATATGTAGGAGCCAATATGGGCATCCAGGTCCCGCTATTGGTTATTGATCGTAGAGGTGTCTCGGTCATGTCTACATAGTTCTCGAACCCGCAGGGTCTACACACTTAACGTTTGGTGACGATTAGTATAGTTGAGTTATTTTGTTGGTGACCGAAGGTTGTTCGGAGTCCCGGATAAGATCCCGGACATGACGAGGATCTCCGGAATAGTCCGGAGGTAAAGATTGATATATGTGATAATAGTGTTTTGATCTCCGGAAGGGTTCCGTAATTCACCGGAAGGGGTTCCGGATGTTTACCGAAGTGTTCGGGTGCAGCAACACTTTATATGGGCCAAAGGGATAAAGCCCACGAGGTATTGGAAAGTGCAAAAGGAAGTTTTGCTACTGCCTTAAGCTGGTAAGGCAGTACTACCGCTACTGTATCAGCGGTACTACCGCTTAAGCTGGTCAAGCGGTACTACCGCTACCGTAGCAGCGGTACTACCGCTACAGGCGGTACTACCGCTTATCGTAAGCGGTACTACCGCTTGTGCGCGGTACTACAGGGATCCGAGTTGGACTCTTTCCCTGCGGGCCAAACCGACCTTGTGCGGGCAAAACCGACCTGGAGGAGGCTTTTACTCCAAGTTTAGACCCCAAGGCTCAACTTATAAATAGAGGGGCAGGGCTAGCACACGGGACATATTAGATTGCCCCAAGCCGTGTGCCGGCAACCTCTAGTTCCTCCTACGTCATAATTTCAGTAGTGCTTAGGCGAAGCCCTGCTGAAATAGTTCCTCATCAACATCACCACGCCGTCGTGCTGCTGGAACTCTTCTTCTTCTCCGCTCCCTCTTGCTGGATCAAGAAGGCGGAGATCGTCATCAAGCCGTACGTGTGTTGAACGCGGAGGTGCCGTCCGTTCGGCACTAGTTCGTGATCGGATCGAGGGACGACTTGCGATTTGGATCGCGGAGACGTTCGACTACATCAACCGCGTTTCTTAACGCTTCCGCTTAGCGATCTACAAGGGTATGTAGATTCACTCTCCCTCTCGTAGATGCTCATCACCATGGATAGATCTTGTGTGTGCGTAGGAAAATTTTTGTTTCCCATGCAACGTTCCCCAACAAGTACGTCCATATGGTGTGCAGGTCGTAGACGCCCCACAAATGAGCAGGTACGATAGGGTGTTAAGCTCACACTGGAGAAGAAACGGTGGAAAAAAAGAAGAATATAATCATTCTAGATAGGGAATTGATAGGGACTATCAACGCGGATGAGAACGAGATCTGATTGAGCCGGTTTTAGTGGCATTGGAAAGCCCTCGGGAAACTAGGCAACCAGGACTTCTAATTCTAGCGATCTGGAAGAATTTACATATGCGCACACACCCGAGCACACGTGCGGTATGTCTGGGCCCCAGAAAAGGCCGTTTAGACCCTCAAAAAGGCTCAAAAGTCTGGAAAAAACTACTTTTTTGTGCAATTACACCTCGATATTGTAAAGGGTAGTACGTGCATATGGTCTGCAGGTCGTAGATGCCCCACCAATGAGTGGCTACAATAGGGTGTTAGGCTCACACTAGAGAAGAAAAAGTGGAAAAATAGAAGAATATAATCATTCTAGAGAGGGAATTGATAGGGACTATCAACGCGAATGAGAACGAGCTCGGATTGAGCCGGTTTCAGTGGCGTTGGAAAGCCCTCGGGAAACTAGGCTACCAGGACTTCTAATTCTAGCGATCTGGAAGAATTTACATATGCGTACACACCCGAGCACACGTGCGGTATGTCTTGGCCCCAGAAAAGGCCGTTTAGAGCCTCAAAAAGGCTCAAAAGTATGGAAAAAACTACTTTTTCGTGCAATTACACCTCGATATTGTAAAGGGCAGTACGTCCATATGGTCTGCTGGTCATAGACGCCCCACCAATGAGCGGCTATGATAGGGTGTTTGGATCACACTAGCGAAGAAACGGTGGAAAAATAGAAGAATATAATCATTCTAGAGAGGGAATTGATAGGGACTATCAACGCGGATGAGAACGAGCTCCGATTGAGCCGGTTTCATTGGCGCTAGAAATCCCTAAGGAAACTAGGCTACCAGGACTTCTAATTTTAGCGATCTGGAAGAATTTACATACGTGCACACACCCGAGCACATGTGCGGTATGTCTGGGCCCCAGAAAATGCCGTTTAAACCCTCAAAAAAGCTCAAAAGTCTGGAAAAAACTACTTTTTCGTGCAATTACACCTCGATATTGTAAACGGTAGTACGTGCATATGGTCTGCAGGTTGTAGACGCCCCACCAATGAGCGGCTACGATAGGGTGTTAGGCTCACACTAGAGAAGAAATAGTGGAAAAATAGAAGAATATAATCATTCTAGAGAGGGAATTGATAGGGACTATCAACGCGGATGAGAACGAGCTCGGATTGAGCCGGTTTCAGTGGCGTTGGAAAGCCCTCGGGAAACTAGGCTACCAGGACATCTAATTCTAGCCATCTGGAAGAATTTACATGCGTGCACACACCCGAGCACATGTGCGGTATGTCTGGGCCCCAGAAAAAGCCGTTTAGACCCTCAAAAAGGCTCAAAAGTCTGGAAAAAACTACTTTTTTGTGCAATTACACCTCGATATTGTAAAGGGTAGTACGTGCATATGGTCTGCAGGTCGTAGATGCCCCACCAATGAGTGGCTACGATAGGGTGTTAGGCTCACACTAGAGAAGAAAAAGTGGAAAAATAGAAGAATATAATCATTCTAGAGAGGGAATTGATAGGGACTATCAACGCGGATGAGAACGAGCTCGGATTGAGCCGGTTTCAGTGGCGTTGGAAAGCCCTCGGGAAACTAGGCTACCAGGACTTCTAATTCTAGCGATCTGGAAGAATTTACATATGCGTACACACCCGAGCACACGTGCGGTATGTCTTGGCCCCAGAAAAGGCCGTTTAGAGCCTCAAAAAGGCTCAAAAGTATGGAAAAACTACTTTTTCGTGCAATTACACCTCGATATTGTAAAGGGCAGTATGTCCATATGGTCTGCAGGTCATAGACACCCCACCAACGAGCAGCTACGATAGGGTGTTAGGCTCACACTAGAGAAGAAACAGTGGAAAAATAGAAGAATATAATCATTCTAGAGAGGGAATTGATAGGGATTATCAACGCGGATGAGAACGAGCTCCGATTGAGCCGGTTTCAGTGGCGCTAGAAAGCCCTCAGGAAACTAGGCTACCAGGACTTCTAATTCTAGCGATCAGGAAGAATTTACATATGCGCACACACCCGAGCACACGTGCGGTATGTCTGGGCCCCAGAAAAGGCCGTTTAGACCCTCAAAAAGGCACAAAAGTCTGGAAAAAACTACTTTTTCGTACAATTACACCTCGATATTGTAAAGGGCAGTATGTCCATATGGTCTGCAGGTCGTAGACGCCCCACCAATGAGCAGGTATGATAGGGTGTTAGGCTCACACTAGAGAAGAAACGGTGGAAAAAAAGAAGAATATAATCATTCTAGAGAGGGAATTGATAGGGACTGTCAACGCGGATGAGAACGAGCTTCGATTGAGCCAGTTTCAGTGGCGATGGAAAGACCTTGGGAAACTAGGCTACCAGGACTTCTAATTTTAGCGATCTAGAAGAATTTACATACGTGCACACACCCGAGCACATGTGCGGTATGTCTGGGCCCCAGAAAATGCCGTTTAGACCCTCAAAAAAGCTCAAAAGTCTGGAAAAAACTACTTTTTCGTGCAATTACACCTCGATATTGTAAACGGTAGTACGTGCATATGGTCTGCAGGTTGTAGACGCCCCACCAATGAGCGGCTACGATAGGGTGTTAGGCTCACACTAGAGAAGAAACAGTGGAAAAATAGAAGAATATAATCATTCTAGAGAGGGAATTGATAGGGACTATCAACGCGGATGAGAACGAGCTCGGATTGAGCCGGTTTCAGTGGCGTTGGAAAGCCCTCGGGAAACTAGGCTACCAGGACTTCTAATTCTAGTGATCTGGAAGAATTTACATATGCGTACACACCCGAGCACACGTGCGGTAAGTCTTGGCCCCAGAAAAGGCCGTTTAGAGCCTCAAAAAGGCTCAAAAGTATGGAAAAAACTACTTTTTCGTGCAATTACACCTCCATATTGTAAAGGGTAGTATGTCCATATGGTCTGCAGGTCATAGACGCCCCACCAACGAGCAGCTACGATAGGGTGTTAGGCTCACACTAGAGAAGAAATAGTGGAAAAATAGAAGAATATAATCTTTCTATAGAGGGAATTGATAAGGACTATCAACGCGGATGAGAACGAGCTCCGATTGAGCCGGTTTCAGTGGTGCTGGAAAGCCCTCGGGAAACTAGGCTACCAGGACTTCTAATTCTAGCGATCTGGAAGAATTTACATATGCGCACACACCCGAGCACGCGTGCGGTATGTCTGGGCCCCAGAAAAATCCATTTAGACCCTCAAAAAGGCACAAAAGTCCGGAAAAAACTACTTTTTTGTCCTATTACACCTCGATATTGTAAAGGGCAGTACGTCCATATGGTCTGTAGGTCATAGATGCCCCACCAATGAGCGGCTACAATAGGGTGTTAGGCTCACACTAGCGAAGAAACGGTGGAAAAATAGAAGAATATAATCATTCTAGAGAGGGAATTGATAGGGACTATCAACGCGGATGAGAACGAGCTCCGATTGAGCCGGTTTCAGTGGCGTTGGAAAGACCTTGGGAAACTAGGCTACCAGGACTTCTAATTCTAGCGATCTGGAAGAATTTACATATGCGCACACACCCGAGCACACGTGCGGTATGTCTGGGCCCCAGAAAAATCCATTTAGACCCTCAAAAAGGCACAAAAGTCCGGAAAAAACTACTTTTTTGTCCTATTACACCTCGATATTGTAAAGGGCAGTACGTCCATATGGTCTGTAGGTCATAGATGCCCCACCAATGAGCGGCTACAATAGGGTGTTAGGCTCACACTAGCGAAGAAACGGTGGAAAAATAGAAGAATATAATCATTCTAGAGAGGGAATTGATAGGGACTATCAACGCGGATGAGAACGAGCTCCGATTGACCCGGTTTCAATGGCGTTGGAAAGACCTCAGGAAACTAGGCTACC
This sequence comes from Elymus sibiricus, assembly GCA_039707655.1. Lineage (NCBI taxonomy): Eukaryota > Viridiplantae > Streptophyta > Magnoliopsida > Poales > Poaceae > Elymus > Elymus sibiricus. The sequence continues at coordinate 39,484,677 of CM077674.1, forward strand.
AGGACTTCTAATTCTAGCGATCTGGAAGAATTTACATATGCGCACACACCCGAGCACACGTGCGGTATGTCTGGTCCCCAAAAAAGGCCGTCTAGACCCTCAAAAAGGCACAAAAGTCTGGAAAAAACTACTTTTTCGTCCAATTACACCTCGATATTGTAAAGGGCAGTACGTCCATATGGTCTGCAAGTCGTAGACGCCCCACCAATGAGTGGCTACGATAGGGTGTTAGGCTCACACTAGCAAAGAAACGGTGGAAAAATAGAAGAATATAATCATTCTAGAGAGGGAATTGATAGGGACTATCAATGCGGATGAGAACGAGCTCCGATTGAGCCGGTTTCAGTGGCGTTGGAAAGCCCTCGGGAAACTAGGCTACCAGGACTTCTAATTCTAGCCATCTGGAAGAATTGACATACGCGCACACACCTGAGCACATGGGCGGTATGTCTGGGCCCCAGAAAAGGCCGTTTAGACCCTCAAAAAATGCTAAAAAGTCTAGAAAAAACTACTTTTTCGCGCAATTACACCTCGATATTGTAAAGGGCAGTACATGCATATGGTCTGCAGTGTTGAGGAACGTCGCATGGGAAACAAAAAATTTCCTACGCGCACACAAGTTCTATCCATGGTGATGAGCATCTACGAGAGGGGGAGTGAATCTACATACCCTTGTAGATCGCTATGCGGAAGCGTTAAGAAACGCGGTTGATGTAGTCGAACGTCTTCGCGATCCAAATCGCAAGTCGTCCCTCGAACCGATCACGAACTAGTGCCGAACGGACGGCACCTCCGCGTTCAACACACGTACGGCTTGATGACGCCTTCACCTCCTCGATCCAGCGAGTGATGGTGAAGTAGTAGATGAGTTCCAGCAGCACGACGGCGTGGTGATGGTGGTGAGGAACAATCTCTGCAGGGCTTCGCCAAGCGCTACGGAGATTATGACGGAGGAACTAGAGGGTTAGGGTTGCCGCACATGGCTTGGGGAAATCTTGCTGTGTCTCATGTGCTAGCCCTGCCCCTCTATTTATATTTTGAGCCCTGGGGTCGAAACTTGGAGAAAAAGCCTCCTCAAAGTCAGTTTGGCCCGCAAGGTAAGAGTCCTACTCGGACTCCAGGACCAGACGCCAGGGACCTCGGCGTCTGGCCCCAGACGCCAGGGACCCTGGCGTCTGGCCTCTGGCCTCCGCAAAACTTCCTTTTGCACCTTCCTAAAGCCTCGTGGGCTTTACCCCTTGGCCCAAATAAAGTGTTCTCGTACCCAAACATTTCGGGAAACATCCGAAACCCCTTCCGGTGAATTCCGGAACCCTTCCGGAGACCAAACACTATTATCCCATATATCAATCTTAACCTCCGGACTATTCCGGAGATCCTCGTCATGTCCCGGATCTCATCCAGGACTCCGAACAACCTTCGGTCACCAACATAATAACTCAACTATACTAATCATCACCAAACGTTAAGTGTGTAGACCCTGCGGGTTCGAGAACAATCTAGACATGACCTGAGACACCTCTCCGGTCAATAACCAATAGCGGGACCTGGATGACCATATTGGCTCCTACATATTCTATGAAGATCTTTTATCGTTTGAACCTCTATGTCAAGGATTCAGTTAATCCCGTATGCTGTTCCCTTTGTCCTTCGGTATGTTACTTGCCCGAGATTCGATCGTCGGTATCTCTATACCTAGTTCAATCTCGTTACTGGCAAGTCTCTTTACTCGTTCCGTAATACAAGATCCTGTGGCTAACTCTTTAGTCACTTTGCTTGCAAGGCTCATTGTGATGTTGTATTACCGAGTGGGCCCTGAGATACCTCTCCGTCACACGGAGTGACAAATCCCAGTCTTGATCCATGCCAACCTAACAGACACCTTCGGAGATACCTGTAGAGCATCTTTATAGTCACCCAGTTACGTTGCGACGTTTGATACACACAAGGTATTCCTCCGGTGTCAGTGAGTTGCATGATCTCATGGTCGTAGGAACACATACTTGACATGCAGAAAACAATAGCAATAAAATGACATGATCAAATGCTACGTTTATAGTTTGGGTCTTGTCCATCACATCATTCTCCTAATGATGTGATCCCGTTATCAAATGACATCACATGTCCATGGCTAGGAAGCCTTCACCATCTTTTGATCAACGAGCTAGTCAACTAGAGGCTTACTAGGGACACAGTGTTGTCTATGTATCCACACATGTACTAGTGTTTCCAATTAATACAATTATAGCATGGATAATAAACAATTATCATGAACAAGGAAATATAATAACAACCAATTTATTATTGCCTCTAGGGCATATTTCCAACAGTCTCCCACTTGCACTAGAGTCAATAATATAGCTCACATCACCATGTGATTTACATTGTAATGAATCAACACCCATACAGCTCTGGTGTTGTTCATGTTTAGCCCTTGGAAGAGGTTTAGTCATCGGATCTGCAACATTTAGATCCGTGTGTACTTTGCAAATATTTATGTCGTCCTCCTTGATGTAATCGCGGATGGAATTGAAGCGTCGCTTTATGTGTTTGGTCCTCTTGTGAAATCTTGGTTCCTTGGCTAGAGCAATGGCACCAGTGTTATCACAAAACAGAGTCATTGGGTTTAGTGCACTAGGCACAACTCCAAGATCTGTCATGAACTCCTTCATCCAGACACCTTCCTTCGCAGCCTCCGAGGCAGCGATGTACTCCGCTTCGCATGTAGAATCAGCTACCACGCTCTGCTTGGAACTGCACCAGCTAACCGCACCCCCGTTAAGAATAAATACGTATCCGGTTTGTGACTTAGAGTCATCCGGATCAGTGTCAAAGCTTGCATCGACGTAACCCTTTACGACGAGCTCTTGATCACCTCCATAAACGAGAAACATGTCCTTAGTCCTTTTCAGGTACTTCAGGATATCATTGACCGCCGTCCAGTGTTCCATTCCTGGCTCACTTTGAAACCTCCCGGCCATACTTATGGCAAGGCTGACATCGGGTCTTGTGCACAGCATTGCATACATGATAGAGCCTATGGCTGAGGCATAGGGGACGACACTCATCTTTTCTCTATCTTCTGCAGTCACTGGGCATTGAGTCTTACTCAACTTCACACCTTGTAAAACAGGCAAGAACCCCTTCTTGGACTGATCCATTTTGAACTTCTTCAAAATCTTATCAAGGTATGTGCTTTGTGAAAGTCCTATTAAGCATCTTGATCTATCTCTATAGATCTTGATGCCTAATATGAAAGCAGCTTCTCTTAGGTCCTTCATTGAAAAACACTTGTTCAAATATTCCTTCACGCTTTCCAGCATTTCTATATTGTTTCCAATCAATAATATGTCATCCACATATAATATTAGAAACGCAATAGAGCTCCCACTCACTTTCTTGTAAATACAAGCTTCTCCGTAAACTTGTATAAACTCGAACGCTTTGATCACCTCATCAAAACGAAGATTCCAACTCCGAGATGCTTGCACCACTCCATAAATGGATCGCTGGAGTTTGCAAACTTTGTCAGCATTCTCTGGATCGACAAAACCTTCAGGTTGCATCATATACAACTCTTCCTTAAGAAAACCATTAAGGAACGCTGTTTTGACATCCATCTGCCAAATTTCATAATCGAAAAATGCAGTTATTGCTAACATGATTCTGACGGACTTAAGCATCGCTACGGGTGAGAAGGTCTCATCGTAGTCAACTCCTTGAACTTGTGAAAAACCCTTTGCCACAAGTTGAGCTTTATAGACGGTGACATTACCGTCCGTGTCCGTCTTCCTCTTAAAGATCCATTTATTCTGAATGGCCTTACGCCCTTCAGGTAATACTTCCAAAGTCCATACTTTGTTTTCATACATGGATCCCATCTCGGATTTCATGGCCTCTAACCACTTCTCGGAATCCGGGCCCATCATTGCTTCTCCATAGCTCGCAGGTTCATCGTTGTCCAACAACATGATTTCTAAGACAGGGTTGCCGTACCACTCAGGAGCAGTACGCGTCCTTGTCGACCTACGAGGTTCGATGGCAACTTGATTCGAAGGTTCATGATCATCATCATTATCTTCCTCTTCAACCGACGCAGGCTCTACAGAAACATCTTTCTGTACTGTGCTACTCTCAGGTTGAAGAAAAGTTCAATAACCTCATCAAGTTCTATCTTCCTCCCACTCAATTCTTTCGAGAGAAACTCTTTCTCAAGAAACGTTCCATTTTTAGCGACAAACACTTTGCCTTCGGATCTGAGGTAGAAGGTATACCCAACTGTCTCTTTTGGTTATCCTATGAAGACGCATTTCTCCGCTTTGGGTTCGAGCTTTTCAGGCTGAAGCTTTTTGACATAACCATCACATCCCCAAACTTTAAGAAACGACAGTTTTGGCTTCTTACCAAACCAAAGTTCATATGGCGTCGTCTTAACGGATTTCGATGGTGCCCTATTTAAAGTGAATGCAGCTGTCTCTAATGCATAACCCCAAAACGATAGTGGCAAATCGGCAAGAGACATCATAGATCGCAACATATCCAATAAGGTTCGATTAAGACGTTCGGACACACCATTACGCTGTGGTGTTCCAGGCGGTGTCAGTTGTGAAACAATTCCACATTGTCTTAAGTGACTGCCAAACTCATAACTCAGATATTCTCCTCCTCGATCAGATCGTAGGAATTTAATCTTCTTGTTACGATGATTCTCAACTTCACTCTGAAATTGCTTGAACTTTTCAAACGTTTCAGACTTGTGTTTCATTAAGTAAATATACCCATATCTACTTAAGTCATCAGTGAAGGTGAGAAAGTAACGATAACCACCGCGCGCCTCAATGCTCATCGGACCGCACACATCAGCATGTATGATTTCCAATAAGTCACTTGCCCGTTCCATTGATCTAGAGAACGGCGTTTTAGTCATCTTGCCCATGAGCCATGGCTCGCATGTGTCAAGTGATTCAAAATCAAGTGACTCCAAAAGTCCATCAGCATGGAGCTTCCTCATGCGTTTTACGCCAATATGACCTAAACGGAAGTGCCACTAGAAAGTGGTATTATCATTATCAATTCTACATCTTTTGGCATCAATGTTATGAACATGTGTATCATCACTATCGAGATTCAATAAGAATAAACCCCTCACTTCGGGTGCATGACCATAAAAGATATTACTCATATAAATAGAACAACCATTATTCTCAGATTTAAATGAGTAACCGTCTCGCAATAAACAAGATCCAGATATAATGTTCATGCTTAACGCAGGCACCAAATAACATTTATTCAGGTTCATCACTAATCCCGATGGTAATCGAAGAGCGAGCGTTCCGACGGCGATCACATCAACCTTGGAACCATTTCCCACGCGCATCGTCACTTCGTCCTTTGCCAGCCTCCGTCTATTCCGCAGTTCCTATTTTGAGTTGCAAATAAGAGCAACCGCACCGGTATCAAATACCCAGGCACTACAACGAGAGTTGGTAAGGTACACATCAATAACATGTATATCATATATACCTTGTTTGTTGTTGGCCGCCATCTTGTCAGCCAGATACTTGGGGCAGTTCCGCTTCCAGTGTCCAGTTCCCTTGCAATGAAAACACTCAGTTTCTGGTTTGGGTCCAGCCTTGGGTTTCTTCACGGGAGGAGCAACTGCTTTGCCACTCTTCTTGGAGTTACCCTTCTTACCCTTGCCATTTTTCTTGAAACTAGTGGTTTTATTGACCATCAACACTTGATGCTCCTTCTGAATTTCAGACTCAATGGCTTTCAGCATCGCAAACAGCTCGGCGACTGACTATTTCATCCCGTGCATGTTATAGTTCAACACGAAGCTCTTGTAGCTAGGTGGCAATGATTGAAGAACTCTGTCAGTGATAGCCTCTGGCGGAAGGGGCATCCCCAATTCAGCCAGACGGGTAGAGTACCCAGACATTCTGAGTATATGATCACTGATAGACCCGTTCTCCTCCATCTTGCAAGCATAGAACTTATCAGAGGTCTCATACCTATCGATCCGGGCATTCTTCTGAAAGATAAACTTCAACTCCTGGAACATCTCATATGCCCCATGACGTTCAAAACGTCTTTGAAGTCCCGGTTCTAAGCCATACAAAATTGCACATTGAACTATTGAGTAATCATCAGAACGAGCCTGCCAGGCGTTCACAACGTCTAGAGACTCAACTGGAGCGGGTGGATCACCAAGCGGAGCATCAAGGACATAAGCCTTCTGGGAAGCCGTAAGGATAATCCTTAGATTACGGGCCCAGTCCACAAAGTTACTTCCATCATCTTTCAACTTAGCTTTCTCTAGGAACGCATTAAAATTCAGGGGTGCTACTGCGCTAGCCATGATCTACAACATAAATATAGCAAAGACAACTTAGACTATTGTTCAGGATAATGAGTTTAGTTAATCATATTACTTAAAAACTCCCACTCAAATTGACATCCCTCCGGTCATTCGAGTGTCACATGATCCAAATCCACCAACTCAAGTCCGATCATCACGTGAGTTGAGGTGGTTTCAATGGTGAACATCTTCATGTTGATCATATCTACTATATGACTTATGTTCGACCTTTCGGTCTCTTGTGTTCCGAGGCCATGTCTGTACATGCTAGGCTCGTCAAGTTTAACCCGACTGTTCCGCACGTGCAACATGGCTTACACCCGTTGTATGCGAACGTAGAGTCTATCACACCCGATCATCACGGCGTGTCTCGAAACGACGAACTTTCGCAACGGTGCACACTCGGGGAGAACACAATTTATCTTGAAATTTAAGTGAGGGATCACCTTATAATGCTACCGTCGTCCTAAGCAAAATAAGATGCATAAAAGGATTAACATCACATGCAAATCATAAGTGACATGATATGGCCATGAACTCGTGCTTTTGATCTCCATCTCCAAAGCACCGGCATGATCTCCATCGTCACCGGCATGACACCATGATCTCCATCATCTTGATCTCCATCAACGTGTCGCCATGAGGTTGTCGCGCCGACTGTTGCTTCCACGACTATTGCTAACGTTTACCGATAAAGTAAAGCATTACATAGCGCTTAATGATTGACACGCAGGTCATACAATAATTAAAGACAACTCTATGGCTCCTGCCAGTTGCCGTACTCATCGACATGCAAGTCGTGATATTCTATACAACACATGATCATCTCATACATCACATATATCTCATCATGTAATTGGCCATATCACATCACAACATACCCTGCAAAAACAAGTTAGACGATCTCTAATTGTTGTTGCAAGTTTTACGTGGCTGCTACGGGTTTGCAAGAACCGTTCTTACCTACGCAAAACCACAACGTGGTGTAGTGATTGCTTTTTGATCTTCTAAAAGAACCCTCTTCATTGAAACCGATTCAACTAAAGTGAGAGAGACAGACACCCGCCAGTCACCTTTATGCAACGAGTGCACGTAGCGGTGAAACCTGTCTCGCGTAAGCGTACGCGTAATGTCGGTCCGGGCCGCTTCATCTCACAATACCGCCGAATCAAGTATCAACTAGTAACGGCAAGCAATATGTATACACCCACGCCCACAAACTCCTTTGTGTTCTACTCGAGATCTCATCTACGCATAGACCTAGCTCAGATGCCACTGTTGAGGAACGTCGCATGGGAAACAAAAAATTTCCTACGCGCACACAAGATCTATCCATGGTGATGAGCATCTACGAGAGGGGGAGTGAATCTACATACCCTTGTAGATCGCTAAGCGGAAGCGTTAAGAAACGCGGTTGATGTAGTCGAACGTCTTCGTGATCCAAATCGCAAGTCGTCCCTCGAACCGATCACGAACTAGTGCCGAACGGACGGCACCTCCGCGTTCAATACACGTATGGCTTGATGACGCCTTCACCTGCTCGATCCAGCGAGCGATGGTGAAGTAGTAGATGAGTTCCAGCAGCACGACGGCGTGGTGATGGTGGTGAGGAACAATCTCTGCAGGGCTTCGCAAAGCGCTACGGAGATTATGACGGAGGAACTAGAGGGTTAGGGTTGCCGCACACGGCTTGGGGAAATCTTGGTGTGTCTCATGTGCTAGCCCTGCCCCTCTATTTATATGTTGAGCCCTGGGGTCAAAACTTGGAGAAAAAACCTCCTCAAAGTCGGTTTGGCCCGCAAGGTAAGAGTCCTACTCGGACTCCAGGACCAGATGCCAGGGACCTCGGCGTCTGGCCCCAGACAGCAGGGACCCTGGCGTCTGGCCTCTGGCCTCCGCAAAACTTCCTTTTGCACCTTCCTAAAGCCTCGTGGGCTTTACCCCTTGGCCCAAATAAAGTGTTCTCGTACCCGAACATTTCGGGAAACATCCGAAACCCGTTCCGGTGAATTCCGAAACCCTTCCGGAGACCAAACACTATTATCCCATATATCAATCTTAACCTCCGGACTATTCCGGAGATCCTCGTCATGTCCGGGATCTAATCCAGGACTCCGAACAACTTTCGGTCACCAACATAATAACTCAACTATACTAATCATCACCAAACGTTAAGTGTGTAGACCCTGCGGGTTCAAGAACTATGTAGACATGACCTGAGACACCTCTCCGATCAATAACCAATAGAGGGACCTGGATGCCCATATTGGGTCCTACATATTCTACGAAGATCTTTTATCGTTTGAACCTCTATGTCAAGGATTCAGTTAATCCCGTATGCTGTTCCCTTTGTCCTTCGGTATGTTACTTGCCCGAGATTCGATCGTCGGTATCTCTATACCTAATTCAATCTCGTTACTGGCAAGTCTCTTTACTCGTTCCCTAATACAAGATCATGTGGCTAACTCTTTAGTCACTTTGCTTGCAAGGCTCATCGTGATGTTGTATTACCGAGTGGGCCCTAAGATACCTCTCCGTCACACGGAGTGACAAATCCCAGTCTTGATCCATGCCAACCTAACAGACACCTTCGGAGATACCTGTAGAGCATCTTTATAGTCACCCAGTTACGTTGCGACGTTTGATACACACAAGGTATTCCTCCGGTGTCAGTGAGTTGCATGATCTCATGGTCATAGGAACACATACTTGACATGCAGAAAACAATAGCAATAAACTGACACGATCAAATGCTACGTTTATAGTTTGGGTCTTCTCCTAATGATGTGATCCCGTTATCAAATGATATCACATGTCCATGGCTAGGAAACCTTCACCATCTTTTTATCAACGAGCTAGTAAACTAGAGGCTTACAAGGGACACAGTGTTGTCTATGTATCCACACATGTACTAGTGTTTCCAATTCATACAATTATAGCATGGATAATAAACAATTATCATGAACAAGGAAATATAATAATAACCAATTTATTATTGCCTCTAGGGCATATTTTCGCGCAATTACACCTCGATATTGTAAAGGGCAGTACGTGCATATGGTCTGCAGGTCGTAGACGCCCCACCAATGAGTGGCTACGATAGGGTGTTAGGCTCACACTAGAGAAGAAACGGTGGAAAAATAGAAGAATATAATCATTCTAGAGAGGGAATTGATAGGGACTATCAAGGCGGATGAGAACGAGCTCTGACTGAGCCGGTTTCAGTGGCGTTGGAACGCCCTCGGAAACTAGGCTACCAAGACTTCTAATTCTAGCGATCTGGAAGAATTTACATATGCATACACACCCGAGCACACGTGCGGTAAGTCTTGGCCCCAGAAAAGGCCGTTTAGAGCCTCAAAAAGGCTCTAAAGTCTGGAAAAAACTAGTTTTTCATGCAATTACACCTCGATATTGTAAAGGGCAGTACGTCCATATGGTCTGCTGGACATAGACGCCCCACCAATGAGCAGCTACGACTGGGTGTTAGGCTCACACTAGCGAAGAAACGGTGGAAAAATAGAAGAATATAATCATTCTAGAGAGGGCATTGATAGGGACTATCAACGCGGATGAGAACGAGCTCCGATTGAGCCGGTTTCAGTGGCGTTGGAAAGCCCTCGGGAAACTAGGCTACCAGGACTTCTAATTCTAGCCATCTGGAAGAATTTACATATGCGCACACACCCGAGCACACGTGCGGTATGTCTTGGCCCCAGAAAAGGCCGTTTAGAGCCTCAAAAAGGCTCAAAAGTCTGGAAAAAACTACTTTTTCGTGCAATTACACCTCGATATAGTAAAGGGTAGTACGTCCATATGGTCTGCTGGTCATAGATGCCCCACCAATGAGCGGCTACGATAGGGTGTTAGGCTCACACTAGAGAAGAAACGGTGGAAAAATACAAGAATATAATCATTCTATAGAGGGAATTGATAGGGACTATCAACGCGGATGAGAACGAGCTCCGATTGAGCCGGTTTCAGTGGCGTTGGAAAGCCCATGGGAAACTAGGGTACTACGACTTCTAATTCTAGTGATCAGGAAGAATTTACATATGCGCACACACACGAGCACACGTGCGGTATGTCTGGGCCCCAGAAAAGGCCGTTTAGACCCCCAAAAAGGCACAAAAGTCTGGAAAAAACTACTTTTTCGTACAATTACACCTCGATATTGTAAAGGGCAGTACGTCCATATGGTTTGCAGGTCATAGACGCCCCACCAATGAGCGGCTGCGATAGGGTGTTGGGCTCACACTAGCGAAGAAACGGTGGAAAAATAGAAGAATATAATCATTCTAGAGAGGGAAAGGATAAGGACTATCAACGCGGATGAGAACGAGCTCCGATTGAGCCGGTTTCAGTGGCGTTGGAAAGCCCTCGGGAAACTAGGCTACCAGGACTTCTAATTCTAGCCATCTGGAAGAATTTATATACGCGCACACACCCGAGCACATGGGCGGTATGTCTGGGCCCCAGAAAAGGCCGTTTAGACCCTCAAAAAGGCTCAAAAGTCTGGAAAAAAACTACTTTTTCGTGCAATTACACCTCGATATTGTAAAGGGCAGTACGTGCATATGGTCTGCAGGTCGTAGACGCCCCACCAATGAGTGGCTACGATAGGGTGTTAGGCTCACACTAGAGAAGAAACGGTGGAAAAATAGAAGAATATAATCATTCTAGAGAGGGAATTGATAGGGACTATCAACGCGGATGAGAACGAGCTCTGATTGAGCCGGTTTCAGTGGCGTTGGAAAGCCCTCGGGAAACTAGGCTACCAGGACTTCTAATTCTAGCGATCTGGAAGAATTTACATATGCGTACACACCCGAGCACACGTGCGGTAAGTCTTGGCCCCAGAAAAGGCCGTTTAGACCCTCAAAAAGGCACAAAAGTCTGGAAAAAACTACTTTTTCGTGCAATTACACCTCGATATTGTAAAGGGCAGTATGTCCATATGGTCTGCTGGTCATAGATGCCCCACCAATGAGCGGCTACGATAGGGTGTAGGCTCATACTAGCAAAGAAACGGTGGAAAAATAGAAGAATATAATCATTCTAGAGAGGGCATTGATAGGGACTATCAACGCGGATGAGAACGAGCTCCGATTGAGCCGATTTCAGTGGCGTTGGAACCCCTCGGGAAACTAGGCTACCAGGACTTCTAATTCTAGCCATCTGGAAGAATTTACATACGCGCACACACCCGAGCACATGTGCGATATGTCTGGGCCCCAGAAAAAGCCGTTTAGACCCTCAAAAAGGCTCAAAAGTCTGGAAAAAACTACTTTTTCGTGCAATTACACCTCGATATTGTAAAGGGCAGTACATCCATATGGTCTGCAGGTCGTAGACGCCCCACCAACGAGCCACGACGATAGGGTGTTATGCTCACACTAGAGAAGAAACAGTGGAAAAATAGAAGAATATAATCATTCTAGGGAGGGAATTGCTAAGGACTATCAGCGCGGATGAGAACGAGCTCCGATTGAGCCGGTTTTAGTGGCGTTGGAAAGACCTCGAGAAACTAGGCTACCAGGACTTCTAATTCTAGCGATCTGGAAGAATTTACATATGCATACACACACGAGCACACGTGCGGTAAGTCTTGGCCCCAGAAAAGGCCGCTTAGAGCCTCAAAAAGGCTCAAAAGTCTGGAAAAAACTACTTTTTCGTGCAATTACACCTCGATATTGTAAAGGGCAGTACGTCCATATGGTCTGCTGGTCATAGACGCCCTACCAAGGAGCAGCTACGATTGGGTGTTAGGCTCACAATAGCGAAGAAACGGTGGAAAAATAGAAGAATATAATCATTCTAGAGAGGGCATTGATAGGGACTATCAACGCGGATGAGAACGAGCTCCGATTGAGCCGGTTTCAGTGGCGTTGGAAAGCCCTCAGGAAACTAGGCTACGAAGACTTCTAATTCTAGCAATCTGGAAGAATTTACATACGCGCACACACCCGAGCACATGGGCGGTATGTCTGGGCCCCAGAAAAGGCCGTTTAGACCCTCAAAAAGGCTCAAAAGTCTGGAAAAAAACTACTTTTTCGTGCAATTACACCTCGATATTGTAAAGGGCAGTACGTGCATATGGTCTGCAGGTCGTAGACGCCCCACCAATGAGTGGCTACGATAGGGTGTTAGGCTCACACTAGAGAAGAAACGGTCGAAAAATAGAAGAATATAATCATTCTAGAGAGGGAATTGATAGGGACTATCAACACGGATGAGAACGAGCTCGGATTGAGCCGGTTTCAGTGGCGTTGGAAAGCCCTCGGGAAACTAGCCTACGAGGAATGCTAATTCTAGCGATCTGGAAGAATTTAAATATGCATACACACCCGAGCACACGTGCGGTAAGTCTTGGCCCCAGAAAAGGCCATTTGGACCCTCAAAAAGGCGCAAAAGTCTGGAAAAAACTACTTTTTCGTGGGCAGTACGTCCATATGGTCTGCAGGTCATAGACGCCCCACCAACGAGCGGCTACGATTGGGTGTTCGGCTCACACTAGCGAAGAAACGGTGGAAAAATAGAAGAATATAATCATTCTAGAGATGGAATTGTTAAGGACTATCAACGCGGATGAGAACGAGCTCCGATTGAGCCGGTTTCAGTGGCGTTGGAAAGCCCTCGGGAAACTAGGCTACCAGGACTTCTAATTCTAGCGATCTGGAAGAATTTACATATGCGCACACACCCGAGCACACGTGCGGTATGTCTGGGCCCCAGAAAAGGCAGTTTAGACCCTCAAAAAGGCTCGAAAGTCTGGAAAAAACTACTTTTTCGTGCAATTACACCTCGATATTGTAAAGGGCAGTACGTGCATATGGTCTGCAGGTCGTAGACGCCCCAACAATGAGCGGCTACGATAGGGTGTTAGGCTCAAACTAGAGAAGAAACAGTGGAAAAATAGAAGAATATAATCATTCTAGAGAGGGAATTGATAGGGACTATCAACGCGGATAAGAACGAGCTCCGATTGAGCCGGTTTCAGTGGCGTTGGAAAGACCTCGGGAAACTAGGCTAGCAGGACTTCTAATTCTAGCCATTTGGAAGAATTTACATACGCACACACACCCAAGCACATGTGCGGTATGTCTGGGCCCCAGAAAAGGCCGTTTAGACCCTCAAAAAGGCTCAAATGTCTGGAAAAAAACTACTTTTTCTTGCAATTACACCTCGATATTGTAAAGGGCAGTACGTGCATATGGTCTGCTGGTCATAGACGCCCCACCAATGAGCGGCTACGATAGGGTGTTAGGCTCACACTAGAGAAGAAACGGTGGAAAAATAGAAGAATATAATCCTTCTAGAGAGGGAATTGATAGGGACTATCAACGCGGATGAGAACGAGCTCCGATTGAGCCGGTTTCAGTGGCGTTGGAAAGCCCTCGGGAAACTAGGCTACCAGGACTTCTAATTCTAGCGATCTGGAAGAATTTACATACGCGCACACACCCGAGCAAACGTGCGGTATGTCTTGGCCCCAGAAAAGGCCGTTTAGACCCTCAAAAAGGCTCAAAAGTCTGGAAAAAACCAATTTTTCGTGCAATTACAACTCGATATTGTAAAGGGCAGTACGTCCATATGGTCTGCAGGTCGTAGACGCCCCACCAATGAGCAGGTACGATAGGGTGTTAGGCTCACACTAGAGAAGAAACGGTGGCAAAAAAGAAGAATATAATCATTCTAGAGAGGGAATTGATAGGGATTATCAACGCGGATGAGAACGAGCTCCGATTGAGCCGGTTTCAGTGGCGTTGGAAAGACCTTGGGAAACTAGGCTACCAGGACTTCTAATTCTAGCGATCTGGAAGAATTTACATACGCGCACACACCTGAGCACACGTGCGGTATGTCTGGGCCCCAGAAAAGTCCGTTTAGACCCTCAAAAAGGCACAAAAGTCTAGAAAAAACTACTTTTTTGTCCAATTACACCTCGATATTGTAAAGGGCAGTACGTCCATATGGTCTACAGGTCATAGATGCCCCACCAGTGAGCAGCTACGATAGGGTGTTAGGCTCACACTAGCGAAGAAACGGTGGAAAAATAGAAGAATATAATCATTCTAGAGAGGGAATTCATAGGGACTATCAACGCGGATGAGAACGAGCTCCGATTGAGACGGTTTCAGTGGCGTTGGTAAGCCCTCGGGAAACTAGGCTACCAGGAGTTCTAATTCTAGCCATCTGGAAGAATTTACATACGTGCACCCACCTGAGCACATGTGCGGTATGTCTGGGCCCCAGAAAATGCCGTTTAGACCCTCAAAAAAGCTCAAAAGTCTGGAAAAAACTACTTTTTCGTGCAATTACACCTCGATATTGTAAAGGGTAGTACGTGCATATGGTCTGCAGGTTGTAGACGAACCACCAATGAGCGGCTACGATAGGGTGTTAGGCTCACACTAGAGAAGAAACAGTGGAAAAATAGAAGAATATAATCATTCTAGAGAGGGAATTGATAGGGACTATCAACGCGGATGAGAACGAGCTCGGATTGAGCCGGTTTCAGTGGCGTTGGAAAGCCCTCGGGAAACTAGGCTACCAGGACTTCTAATTCTAGCGATCTGGAAGAATTTACATATGTGTACACACCCGAGCACACGTGCGGTAAGTCTTGGCCCTAGAAAAGGCCGTTTAGAGCCTCAAAAAGGCTCAAAAGTATGGAAAAAACTACTTTTTCGTGCAATTACACCTCGATATTATAAAGGGCAGTATGTCCATATGGTCTGCAGGTCATAGACGCCCCACCAACGAGCAGCTACGATAGGGTGTTAGGCTCACACTAGAGAAGAAACAGTGGAAAAATAGAAGAATATAATCATTCTAGAGAGGGAATTGATAAGGACTATAAACGCGGATGAGAACGAGCTCCGATTGAGCCGGTTCCAGTGGCGTTGGAAAGCCCTCAGGAAACTAGGCTACCAGGACTTCTAATTCTAGCGATCTGGAAGAATTTACATATGCGCACACACCCGAGCACACGTGCGGTATGTCTGGGCCCCAGAAAAGGTCGTTTAGACCCTCAAAAAGGCACAAACGTCTGGAAAAAACTACTTTTTCGTACAATTACAACTCGATATTGTAAAGGGCAGTACGTCCATATGGTCTATAGGTCGTAGACGCCCCACCAATGAGCAGGTACGATAGGGTGTTAGGCCCACACTAGAGAAGAAACGGTGGCAAAAAAGAAGAATATAATCATTCTAGAGAGGGAATTGATAGGGACTATCAACGCGGATGAGAACGAGCTCCGATTGAGCCGGTTTCAGTGGCGTTGGAAAGACCTTGGGAAACTAGGCTACCAGGACTTCTAATTCTAGCGATCTGGAAGAATTTACATATGCGCACACACCCGAGCACACGTGCGGTATGTCTGGGCCCCAGAAAAGTCCGTTTAGACCCTCAAAAAGGCACAAAAGTCTGGAAAAAACTACTTTTTTGTCCAATTACACCTCGATATTGTAAAGGGCAGTACGTCCATATGGTCTGTAGGTCGTAGATGCCCCACCAATGAGCAGCTACGATAGGGTGTTAGGCTCACAGTAGCGAAGAAACGGTGGAAAAATAGAAGAATATAATCATTCTAGAGAGGGAATTGATAGGGACTATCAACGCGGATGAGAACGAGCTCCGATTGAGCCGGTTTCAGTGGTGTTGGAAAGCCCTCGGGAAACTAGGCTACCAGGACTTCTAATTCTAGTGATCTGGAAGAATTTACATACGTGCACACACCCGAGCACACGTGCGGTATGTCTGGGCCACAGAAAAGGCCGTTTAGAGCCTCAAAAAGGCTCAAAAGTCTGGAAAAAACTACTTTTTCGTGCAATTACACCTCGATATTGTAAAGGGCGGTACATCCATATGGTCTGCAGGTCGTAGACGCCCCACCAACGAGCGGCGACGATAGGGTGTTAGGCTCACACTAGAGAAGAAACAGTGGAAAAATAGAAGAATATAATCATTCTAGGGAGGGAATTGCTAAGGACTATCAGCGCGGATGAGAACTAGCTCCGATTGAGCCGGTTTTATTGGCGTTGGAAAGCCCTCGGGAAACTAGGCTACCAGGACTTCTAATTCTAACGATCTGGAAGAATTTACATACGCGCACACACCCGAGCACATGTGCGGTATGTCTTGGCCCCAGAAAATGCCGTTTAGACCCTCAAAAAGGCTCAAAAGTCTGGAAAAAACCAATTTTTCGTGCAATTACACCTCGCTATTGTAAAGGGCAGTACATGCATATGGTCTGCAGGTCGTAGACGCCCCACCAATGAGCCGCTACGATAGGGTGTTAGGCTCACACTAGAGAAGAAACAGTTGAAAAATAGAAGAATATAATCATTCTAGAGAGGGAATTGATAGGGACTATCAACGCGGATGAGAACGAGCTCGGATTGAGCCGGTTTCAGTGGCGTTGGAAAGCCCTCGGGAAACTAGGCTACCAGGACTTCTAATTCTAGCGATCTGGAAGAATTTACATATGCGCACACACCCAAGCACACGTGCGGTATGTCTGGGCCCCAGAAAAGGCCGTTTGGACCCTCAAAAAGGCTCAAATGTCTAGAAAAAACTACTTTTTTGTCCAATTACACCTCGATATTGTAAAGGGCAGTACGTGCATATGGTCTGCAGGTCGTAGACGCCCCACCAATGAACGGCTATGATAGGGTGTTAGGCTCACACTAGCAAAGAAACGGTGGAAAAATAGAAGAATATAATCATTCTAGAGAGGGAATTGATAGGGACTATCAACGCGGATGAGAACGAGCTCCGATTGAGCCGGTTTCAGTGGTGTTGGAAAGCCCTCGGGAAACTAGGCTACCAGGACTTCTAATTCTAGCGATCTGGAAGAATTTACATACGTGCACACACCCGAGCACACGTGCGGTATGTCTGGGCCACAGAAAAGGCCGTTTAGAGCCTCAAAAAGGCTCAAAAGTCTGGAAAAAACTACTTTTTCGTGCAATTACACCTCGATATTGTAAAGGGCAGTACATCCATATGGTCTGCAGGTCGTAGACGCCCCACCAACGAGCGGCGACGATAGGGAGTTAGGCTCACACTAGAGAAGAAACAGTGGAAAAATAGAAGAATATAATCATTCTAGGGAGGGAATTGCTAAGGACTATCAGCGCGGATGAGAACGAGCTCCGATTGAGCCGGTTTTATTGGCGTTGGAAAGCCCTCGGGAAACTAGGCTACCAGGACTTCTAATTCTAACGATCTAGAAGAATTTACATACGTGCACACACCCTAGCACACGTGCGGTAAGTCTCGGCCCCAGAAAAGGCCGTTTGGACCCTCAAAAAGGCTCTAAAGTCTGGAAAAAACTACTTTTTCGTGCAATTACACCTCGATATTGTAAAGGGTAGTACGTCCATATTGTCTGCAGGTCGTAGATGCCCCACCAACGAGCAGGTACGATAGGGTGTTAGGCTCACACTAGAGAAGAAACGGTGGAAAAATAGAAGAATATAATTATTATAGAGAGGAGATTGATAGGGACTATCAACGCGGATGAGAACGAGCTCCGATTGAGCCGGTTTCAGTGGCGTTGGAAAGACCTCGGGAAACTAGGCTACCAGGACTTCTAATTCTAGCGATCTGGAAGAATTTACATATGCGCACACACCCAAGCACACGTGCGGTATGTCTGGGCCCCAGAAAAGGCCGTTTCGACCCTCAAAAAGGCTCAAATGTCTGGAAAAAACTACTTTTTTGTCCAATTACACCTCGATATTGTAAAGGGCAGTACGTGCATATGGTCTGCAGGTCGTAGACGCTTGACCAATGAACGGCTATAATAGGGTGTTAGGCTCACACTAGCAAAGAAACGGTGGAAAAATAGAAGAATATAATCATTCTAGAGAGGGAATTGATAGGGACTATCAACGCGGATGAGAACGAGCTCCGATTGAGCCAGTTTCAGTGGTGTTGGAAAGCCCTCGGGAAACTAGGCTACCAGGACTTCTAATTCTAGCCATCTGGAAGAATTTACATACGTGCACACACCCGAGCACACGTGCGGTATGTCTGGGCCACAGAAAAGGCCGTTTAGAGCCTCAAAAAGGCTCAAAAGTCTGGAAAAAACTACTTTTTCGTGCAATTACACCTCGATATTGTAAAGGGCAGTACATCCATATGGTCTGAAGGTCGTAGACGCCCCACCAACGAGCGGCGATGATAGGGTGTTAGGCTCACACTAGAGAAGAAACAGTGGAAAAATAAAAAATATAATCATTCTAGGGAGGGAATTGCTAAGGACTATCAGCGCGGATGAGAACGAGCTCCGATTGAGCCGGTTTTATTGGCGTTGGAAAGCCCTTGGGAAACTAGTCTACCAGGACTTCTAATTCTAGCGATCTGGAAGAATTTACATATGCGCACACACCCAAGCACACGTGCGGTATGTCTGGGCCCCAGAAAAGGCCGTTTCGACCCTCAAAAAGGCTCAAATGTCTGGAAAAAACTACTTTTTTGTCCAATTACACCTCGATATTGTAAAGGGCAGTACGTGCATATGGTCTGCAGGTCGTAGACGCCCCACCAATGAACGGCTATGATAGGGTGTTAGGCTCACACTAGCAAAGAAACGGTGGAAAAATAGAAGAATATAATCATTCTAGAGAGGGAATTGATAGGGACTATCAACGCGGATGAGAACGAGCTCCGATTGAGCCGGTTTCAGTGGTGTTGGAAAGCCCTCGGGAAACTAGGCTACCAGGACTTCTAATTCTAGCGATCTGGAAGAATTTACATACGTGCACACACCCGAGCACACGTGCGGTATGTCTGGGCCACAGAAAAGGCCGTTTAGAGCCTCAAAAAGGCTCAAAAGTCTGGAAAAAACTACTTTTTCGTGCAATTACACCTCGATATTGTAAAGGGCAGTACATCCATATGGTCTGCAGGTCGTAGACGCCCCACCAACGAGCGGCGACGATAGGGAGTTAGGCTCACACTAGAGAAGAAACTGTGGAAAAATAGAAGAATATAATCATTCTAGGGAGGGAATTGCTAAGGACTATCAGCGCGGATGAGAACGAGCTCCGATTGAGCCGGTTTTATTGGCGTTGGAAAGCCCTCGGGAAACTAGGCTACCAGGACTTCTAATTCTAACGATCTAGAAGAATTTACATACGTGCACACACCCTAGCACACGTGCGGTAAGTCTCGGCCCCAGAAAAGGCCGTTTGGACCCTCAAAAAGGCTCTAAAGTCTGGAAAAAACTACTTTTTCGTGCAATTACACCTCGATATTGTAAAGGGTAGTACGTCCATATTGTCTGCAGGTCGTAGATGCCCCACCAACGAGCAGGTACGATAGGGTGTTAGGCTCACACTATAGAAGAAACGGTGGAAAAATAGAAGAATATAATTATTATAGAGAGGAGATTGATAGGGACTATCAACGCGGATGAGAACGAGCTCCGATTGAGCCGGTTTCAGTGGCGTTGGAAAGACCTCGGGAAACTAGGCTACCAGGACTTCTAATTCTAGCGATCTGGAAGAATTTACATATGCGCACACACCCAAGCACACGTGCGGTATGTCTGGGCCCCAGAAAAGGCCGTTTCGACCCTCAAAAAGGCTCAAATGTCTGGAAAAAACTACTTTTTTGTCCAATTACACCTCGATATTGTAAAGGGCAGTACGTGCATATGGTCTGCAGGTCGTAGACGCCTGACCAATGAACGGCTATAATAGGGTGTTAGGCTCACACTAGCAAAGAAACGGTGGAAAAATAGAAGAATATAATCATTCTAGAGAGGGAATTGATAGGGACTATCAACGCGGATGAGAACGAGCTCCGATTGAGCCAGTTTCAGTGGTGTTGGAAAGCCCTCGGGAAACTAGGCTACCAGGACTTCTAATTCTAGCCATCTGGAAGAATTTACATACGTGCACACACCCGAGCACACGTGCGGTATGTCTGGGCCACAGAAAAGGCCGTTTAGAGCCTCAAAAAGGCTCAAAAGTCTGGAAAAAACTACTTTTTCGTGCAATTACACCTCGATATTGTAAAGGGCAGTACATCCATATGGTCTGAAGGTCGTAGACGCCCCACCAACGAGCGGCGATGATAGGGTGTTAGGCTCACACTAGAGAAGAAACAGTGGAAAAATAGAAGAATATAATCATTCTAGGGAGGGAATTGCTAAGGACTATCAGCGCGGATGAGAACGAGCTCCGATTGAGCCGGTTTTATTGGCGTTGGAAAGCCCTTGGGAAACTAGTCTACCAGGACTTCTAATTCTAGCGATCTGGAAGAATTTACATATGCGCACACACCCAAGCACACGTGCGGTATGTCTGGGCCCCAGAAAAGGCCGTTTCGACCCTCAAAAAGGCTCAAATGTCTGGAAAAAACTACTTTTTTGTCCAATTACACCTCGATATTGTAAAGGGCAGTACGTGCATATGGTCTGCAGGTCGTAGACGCCCCACCAATGAACGGCTATGATAGGGTGTTAGGCTCACACTAGCAAAGAAACGGTGGAAAAATAGAAGAATATAATCATTCTAGAGAGGGAATTGATAGGGACTATCAACGCGGATGAGAACGAGCTCCGATTGAGCCGGTTTCAGTGGTGTTGGAAAGCCCTCGGGAAACTAGGATACCAGGACTTCTAATTCTAGTGATCTGGAAGAATTTACATACGTGCACACACCCGAGCACACGTGCGGTATGTCTGGGCCACAGAAAAGGCCGTTTAGAGCCTCAAAAAGGCTCAAAAGTCTGGAAAAAACTACTTTTTCGTGCAATTACACCTCGATATTGTAAAGGGCAGTACATCCATATGGTCTGCAGGTCGTAGACGCCCCACCAACGAGCGGCGACGATAGGGAGTTAGGCTCACACTAGAGAAGAAACAGTGGAAAAATAGAAGAATATAATCATTCTAGGGAGGGAATTGCTAAGGACTATCAGCGCGGATGAGAACGAGCTCCGATTGAGCCAGTTTTATTGGCGTTGGAAAGCCCTCGGGAAACTAGGCTACCAGGACTTCTAATTCTAACGATCTAGAAGAATTTACATACGTGCACACACCCTAGCACACGTGCGGTAAGTCTCGGCCCCAGAAAAGGCCGTTTGGACCCTCAAAAAGGCTCTAAAGTCTGGAAAAAACTACTTTTTCGTGCAATTACACCTCGATATTGTAAAGGGTAGTACGTCCATATTGTCTGCAGGTCGTAGATGCCCCACCAACGAGCAGGTACGATAGGGTGTTAGGCTCACACTATAGAAGAAACGGTGGAAAAATACAAGAATATAATTATTATAGAGAGGAGATTGATAGGGACTATCAACGCGGATGAGAACGAGCTCCGATTGAGCCGGTTTCAGTGGCGTTGGAAAGACCTCGGGAAACTAGGCTACCAGGACTTCTAATTCTAGCGATCTGGAAGAATTTACATATGCGCACACACCCAAGCACACGTGCGGTATGTCTGGGCCCCAGAAAAGGCCGTTTCGACCCTCAAAAAGGCTCAAATGTCTGGAAAAAACTACTTTTTTGTCCAATTACACCTCGATATTGTAAAGGGCAGTACGTGCATATGGTCTGCAGGTCGTAGACGCCTGACCAATGAACGGCTATAATAGGGTGTTAGGCTCACACTAGCAAAGAAACGGTGGAAAAATAGAAGAATATAATCATTCTAGAGAGGGAATTGATAGGGACTATCAACGCGGATGAGAACGAGCTCCGATTGAGCCAGTTTCAGTGGTGTTGGAAAGCCCTCGGGAAACTAGGCTACCAGGACTTCTAATTCTAGCCATCTG
Organism: Elymus sibiricus; assembly: GCA_039707655.1. Lineage (NCBI taxonomy): Eukaryota > Viridiplantae > Streptophyta > Magnoliopsida > Poales > Poaceae > Elymus > Elymus sibiricus. Next base: position 39,506,836 of record CM077674.1, read on the forward strand.
GAAGAATTTACATACGTGCACACACCCGAGCACACGTGCGGTATGTCTGGGCCACAGAAAAGGACGTTTAGAGCCTCAAAAAGGCTCAAAAGTCTGGAAAAAACTACTTTTTCGTGCAATTACACCTCGATATTGTAAAGGGCAGTACATCCATATGGTCTGAAGGTCGTAGACGCCCCACCAACGAGCGGCGATGATAGGGTGTTAGGCTCACACTAGAGAAGAAATAGTGGAAAAATAGAAGAATATAATCATTCTAGGGAGGGAATTGCTAAGGACTATCAGCGCGGATGAGAACGAGCTCCGATTGAGCCGGTTTTATTGGCGTTGGAAAGCCCTTGGGAAACTAGGCTACCAGGACTTCTAATTATAATGATCTAGAAGAATTTACATACGTGCACACACCCTAGCACACGTGCGGTAAGTCTCAGCCCTAGAAAAGGCCGTTTAGACTCTCAAAAAGGCTCAAATGTCTGGAAAAAACTAATTTTTGTCCAATTACACCTCGATATTGTAAAGGGCAGTACGTGCATATGGTCTGCAGGTCGTAGACGCCCCACCAATGAACGGCTACGATAGGGTGTTAGACTCACACTAGCGAAGAAACGGTGGAAAAAATAGAAGAATATAATCATTCTAGAGAGGGAATTGATAGGGACTATCAACGCGGATGAGAACGAGCTCCGATTGAGCCGGTTTCAGTGGTGTTGGAAAGCCCTCGGGAAACTAGGCTACCAGGACTTCTAATTCTAGCGATCTGGAAGAATTTACATACGCGCACACACCCGAGCACACGTGCGGTATGTCTGGGCCCCAGAAAAGGCCGTTTAGAGCCTCAAAAAGGCTCAAAAGTCTGGAAAAAACTAGTTTTTCATGCAATTACACCTCGATATTGTAAAGGGCGGTACGTCCATATGGTCTGCTGGTCATAGACGTCCCACCAATGAGCAGCTACGATAGGGTGTTAGGTTCACACTAGAGAAGAAACGGTGGAAAAATAGAAGAATATAATCATTCTTGAGAGGGAATTGATAGGGACTATCAACGCGGATGAGAACGAGCTCCGATTGAGCCGGTTTCAGTGGCGTTGGAAAGCCCTCGGGAAACTGGGCTACCAGGACTTCTAATTCTAACGATCTAGAAGAATTTACATACATGCACACACCCTAGCACACGTGCGGTAAGTCTCGGCCCCAGAAAAGGCCGTTTGGACCCTCAAAAAGGCTATAAAGTCTGGAAAAAACTACTTTTTCGTGCAATTACACCTCGATATTGTAAAGGGCAGTACGTCCATATTGTCTGCAGGTCGTAGATGCCCCACCAATGAGCAGGTACGATAGGGTGTTAGGCTCACACTAGAGAAGAAACGGTGGAAAAATAGAAGAATATAATTATTATAGAGAGGAGATTGATAGGGACTATCAACGCGGATGAGAACGAGGTCCGATTGAGCCGGTTTCAGAGGCGTTGGAAAGACCTCGGGAAACTAGGCTACCAGGACTTTTAATTCTAGCGATTTGGAAGAATTTACAAACGCGCACACACCCGAGCACACGTGCGGTATGTCTGGGCCCCAGAAAAGGCCGTTTAGACTCTCAAAAAGGCTCAAATGTCTGGAAAAAACTACTTTTTGTCCAATTACACCTTGATATTGTAAAGGGCAGTACGTGCATATGGTCTGCAGGTCGTAGACGCCCCACCAATGAACGGCTACGATAGGGTGTTATACTCACACTAGCGAAGAAACGGTGGAAAAAATAGAAGAATATAATCATTCTAGAGAGGGAATTGATAGGGACTATCAACGCGGATGAGAACGAGCTCCGATTGAGCCGGTTTCAGTGGTGTTGGAAAGCCCTCGGGAAACTAGGCTACCAGGACATCTAATTCTAGCGATTTGGAAGAATTTACAAACGCGCACACACCCGAGCACACGTGCGGTATGTCTGGGCCCCAGAAAAGGCCGTTTAGACCCTCAAAAAGGCTCAAAAGTCTGGAAAAAACTACTTTTTCATGCAATTACACCTCGATATTGTAAAGGGCCGTACGTCCATATGGTCTGTATGTCGTAGACGCCCCACCAACGAGCAGCTATGATAGGTGTTAGGCTCACACTAGAGAAGAAACAGTGGAAAAATAGAAGAATATAATCATTCTAGAGAGGGAATTGATAGGCACTATCAACGCGGATGAGAACGAGCTCCGATTGAGCCGGTTTCAGTGGCGTTGGAAAGCCCTCGGGAAACTAGGCTACCAGGACTTCTAATTCTAGTGATATGGAAGAATTTGCATATGCGTACACACCCGAGGACACGTGCGGTAAGTCTTGGCCCCAGAAACGGCCGTTTAGAGCCTCAAAAAGGCTCAAAAGTCTGGAAAAAACTACTTTTTCGTCCAATTACACCTCGATATTGTAAAGGGCAGTACGTCCATATGGTCTGCTGGTCATAGACGCCCCACCAATGAGCGGCTACGATAGGGTGTTAGGCTCACACTAGAGAAGAAACGGTGGAAAAATAGAAGAATATAATCATTCTAGAGAGGGAATTGATAGGGACTATCAACGCGAATGAGAACGAGCTCCGATTGAGCCGGTTTCAGTGGCGTTGGAAAGCCCTCGGGAAACTAGGATACCAGGACTTCTAATTCTAGCAATCTGGAAGAATTTGCATATGTGTACACACCCGAGCACACGTGCGGTAAGTCTTGGCCCCAGAAAAGGCCGTTTAGAGCCTCAAAAAGGCTCAAAACTCTGGAAAAAACTACTTTTTCGTCCAATTACACCTTGATATTGTAAAGGGCAGTACGTCCATATGGTCTGCTGGTCATAGACGCCCCACCAATGAGCAGCTACGACAGGGTGTTAGGCTCACACTAGAGAATAAACGGTGGAATAATAGAAGAATATAGTCATTCTAGAGAGGGAATTGATAGGGACTATCAACTCGGATGAGAACGAGCACCGATTGAGCCGGTTTCAGTGATGTTGGAAAGCCCTCGGGAAACTAGGCTACCAGGACTTCTAATTCTAGCGATCAGGAAGAATTTACATATGCGCACACACCCGAGCACACATGCGGTATGTCTAGGCCCCAGAAAAGGCCGTTTAGACCCTCAAAAAGGCTCAATTGTCTGGAAAAAACTACTTTTTTGTCCAATTACACCTCGATATTGTAAAGGGCAGTACATGCATATGGTCTGCAGGTCGTAGACGCCCCACCAATGAGCGGATACGATAGGGTGTTAGGCTCACACTAGAGAAGAAACAGTGGAAAAATAGAAGAATATAATTATTCTAGAGAGGGAATTGATAGGCACTATCAACGCGGATGAGAACGAGCTCCGATTGAGCCGGTTTCAGTGGCGTTGGAAAGCCCTCGGGAAACTAGGCTACTAGGACTTCTAATTCTAGCGATCTGGAATAATTTACATACGCGCACGCACCCGAGCACACGTGCGGTATGTTTGGGCCCCAGAAAAGGCCGTTTAGACGCTCAAAAAGGCTCAAAAGTCTGGAAAAAACTACTTTTTCGTCCGATTACACCTCGATATTGTAAAGGGCAGTACGTCCATATGGTCTGCAGGTCATAGATGCCCCACTAATGAGCGGCTACGCTAGGGTGTTAGGCTCACACTAGCAAAGAAACGGTGGAAAAATAGAAGAATATAATCATTCTAGAGAGGGAATTGATAGGGACTAGCAACGCGGATGAGAACGAGCACCGATTGAGCCAGTTTCAGTGGTATTGGAAAGCCCTCGGGAAACTAGGCTACCAGGACTTCTAATTCTAGCGATCTGGAAGAATTTACATATGCGCACACACCCGAGCACACGTGCGGTATGTCTGGGCCCCAGAAAAGGCCGTTTAGACCCTCAAAAAGGCTCAAAACTCTGTTAAAAACTACTTTTTCGTCCAATTACACCTCGATATTGTAAAGGGCAGTACGTCCATATGGTCTGTAGGTCGTAGGTGCCCCACAAATGAGGGCCTACGATAGGGTGTTAGGCTCACACTAGCAAAGAAACAGTGGAAAAATAGAAGAATATAATCATTCTAGAGAGGGAATTGATAGGGACTATCAACGAGGATGAGAACGAGCACCGATTGAGCCGGTTTCAGTGGTGTTGGAAAGCCCTCGGGAAACTAGGCTACCAGGACTTCTAATTCTAGCGATCTACAAGAATTTACATACGCGCACACACCCGAGCACACGTGCGGTTTGTCTGGGCCCCAGAAAAGGCCGTTTAGACCCAAAAAAAGGCTCAAAAGTCTGGAAAAAACTACTTTTTCATGCAATTACACCTCGATATTGTAAAGGGCAGTACGTCCATATGGTCTGCAGGTCATAGACGCCCCACCAACGAGCGGCTACGATAGGGTGTTAGGCTCACACTAGAGAAGAAACAGTGGAAAAATAGAAGAATATCATCATTCTAGAGAGGGAATTGATAGGCACTATCAACGCGGATGAGAACGAGCTCCGATTGAGCCGGTTTCAGTGTCGTTGGAAAGCCCTTGGGAAACTAGGCTACCAGGACTTGTAATTCTAGCGATCTGGAAGAATTTACATACACGCACGCACCCGAGCACACGTGCGGTATGTGTGGGCCCCAGAAAAGGCCGTTTAGACCCTCAAAAAGGCTCAAAAGTCTGGAAAAAACTACTTTTTCGTCCAATTACACCTCGATATTGTAAAGGGCAGTACGTCCATATGGTCTGTAGGTCATAGACGCCCCACCAACGAGCGGCTACAATAGGGTGTTAGGCTCACACTAGAGAAGAAACAGTGGAAAATAGAAGAATATAATCATTCTAGAGAGGGAATTGATAGGCACTATCAACGCGGATGAGAACGAGCTCCGATTGAGCCGGTTTCAGTGGCGTTGGAAAGCCCTCGGGAAACTAGGCTACCAGGACTTCTAATTCTAGCGATCTGGAAGAATTTGCATATGCGTACACACCCGAGCACACGTGCGGTAAGTCTTGGCCCCAGAAAAGGCCGTTTAGAGCCTCAAAAAGGCTCAAAAGTCTGAAAAAAACTACTTTTTCGTCCAATTACACCTCGATATTGTAAAGGGCAGTACGTCCATATGGTCTGCTGGTCATAGACGCCCCACCAATGAGCGGATATGATAGGGTGTTAGGCTCACACTAGCGAAGAAACGGTGGAAAAATAGAAGAATATGATCATTCTAGAGAGGGAATTGATAGGGACTATCAACGCGGATGAGAACGAGCTCCGATTGAGCCGGTTTCAGTGGTGTTGGAAAGCCCCCGGGAAACTAGCCTACCAGGACTCACTACTAGAAAAAACCCTATTAGTGGCGCACCTGTTTTGGCCATTAATGGCGCACTATAGGTGCGCCACTACTAGCACGCCACTAGTAACAAATACTAATGGCGCACCACTGGTGCACCATTAGTATCCCAGATAATAGTGGCGCACCACATGGTGCGCCATTGATAGTTCTCTCAGTGCGCCACTGATATGCCTCCTAGGGGGGCCTGGTATCCCTACGGGTGCGCCATTACTATGCCTCCTGGTGCGCCATTGATATGCTTCCTAGGGGCCCTGGTATTTAACTGGGTGCGCCACTAATATGAATTATGGTGCGCCACTAATATTAATTCTAGGATTTTTTTTTTGATTTTCTGGTATTTGCACAGGTTACAGAATACAATACACAGCACAGAATATAAACAACACATAATATAAACAGCACATATATAATACAATTCGTCACATTAGTCCGAATTCGTAATAGCGAACAAAGTTCAAACAGTAGACAAGTTTAGGTCTCGAAACCGAGTAGCGAGTTTGTCGTCACATTACAAAGTCGATATCATCTAAATAAACTACCATCACATAGAAGAGAGCTGCGGTCACGATGAGCATCATCGCGATGAAACTGGTCTTCATCCGGTTCCTCCTCCGCTCCCTCCTCTCCCCCGCTAGATAGCGCGCGTATCTAGCTTCCGCCTCCGCCCTAGTGGTGTACCCTTTGTAACTGTTACCGCTGAAACGGTGAACCTGTCTCTGACACTCCTCCCAGTCGTCGTAGACTCCGGGAACCTTACCCTTGTACACGACATACGACGGCATCTCTATGCACTAGACAAACAAAACGTTAGTAGCAATTCACAGATAATATATAAGCAATATATAAGTATGCAACAAAAGGATCGGAAGAGAAAAGCAACACATTAATAGCACGATTCATGGTCCTACTAATAAATAGCATCGATTACATATAAGTTGAACGACTGTCCAAACTAAAGAGACATACAAGTTCTTCAAAGTTTAATTACAACATGAGCTAATCGATATTTCAGAACTACATAGCATCAATACTTTCGACTCGACTCAGGGACCGGAGCGTGGATGAAGCCGCCGTCTTTCGTGATGGTCATGAATGTGCGGTCGTTGTCAGCCTGCTTTTTTAGCGTTGTTTCTATTTCACTGTTGGACGGTTGATAGTTGTGGTAGAACTGCCCCAAGGTACGAAGGACATCTTGATAGATGATTTCCGCAAACTCCGACTGGATGCGAAAGAATTCTTGTCTGATGTCGGCGTCCTGGATTGCCGACAAGCGTGCGGCCCATTCTTTGAGATTATTTGGTAGCATAAGCTGATGCTGGTCCCGTACGAACGCCTACATGTGATGGAGGGCGTAGTAGGCATCCTTCTGACTGCCAGGCGGCTGCTTGACGCAGGGGAACGTCGTTACGTGGGTGAACACGTGCTTGCCGTACCTACAAATTGGCCTCCTGAAGGTGCCTCCAGATTTGGCGTAGCCGGGGAGAGCATCATCAAGAACTTTCTTGATATTTGTGTAGTCTTTGTTCGACTGACGGTCCGAGTCGAAATACGTGGCCATGGAATATTTCGGGCTTAAGGAGATGAGTGTGCACTGTGTGTCACTGCACAAAACACGGAATGTTAGAAAAAAAAAAGAACGATCGAAATCTAAGAAATCATATGTTACGGGGCGGTGAGGGGATGACTTACTAGGAAAAGTAAGGCACGAGGAAGTTATCCTTATCCTTGTGCGCCAGAATGACGCCTTCGAGGTATGAACTCGCGACTTGCCGGTCCCAACGCTGCCCAAGATCTTGGCACGCATGTAGAAGGGGTCGACTATCACGATGTCCGGGGTCTTGTCTCTAATGATCCGCATCTCCATACTGAGCGAAAATAGCCGAATGAAGGTGTAGTGCAGCGGATAAAGGTTAAACATAGCGAAGATGTCATCAAACCGCAGGACGATCATACGCCCGATGGGGCTATCGACAAAGCCCTTGCCCTCTGGCACCTTGGCCACGAAAACCGGGTATGCCACATCATTCTCGGAGAGACGCCGCTTCTCCATACAAAGAACACCGTCATGCAGACTCCGCATAGCACCGGTTGCAGCATTGAGCAGATTAATCGGTAGCATCGGCCTACCCGCCACATGCAACCTCCTCATGATATCCTTAGGTATTGGTGGCCCGTCCTGAGCACGGATCGTACTCGGTGCCGGCTGGCTCACACCCTTGTTAGTTTTTATTTTCCGTCCCTTCGGCTTCTGCTGCTGTAATAGGATCGAGTTCTGCTCAGAGACCACCTTCTTGAGTGTGTTGGGGCTGATAATATTTTGCACCTCGGCTGTTTGAGTCTCGGTGAAGGCGGCAGCTGGAGGCGTCTCCTGAGAACTGAACAGACGACGCCTGTTGCAATTGGGTTTCTCCGCGGTACCAGCTAGATCGCGATCGTCTTTTGCAGGGTTGGGTTCTTGAGAAGGAGGCCCCAAGAATTCGTCATCGTACCCATGTTCGTTGATGTACTTATCGATGTTGGAAAATGTATCATCGTCATCCGGATCCTGTGCCATATGCATGTCCAGATCAGCTGACGGCGGTAGCGTTGCGGCAGTCTTGCCATGGCTTGGCGCCGGCACGACTGGCGGTGTTGTCTGTGGGGTGGTGTCCCCCGCCCCCAAACGAATCTGGCTCTTCGGCCAAAGCATGGACCAGTTTAAGCAGCCGCTGAGGGTCATCACATCATTGTCATCGGCCCCAGGGGGTCGATACGGAGGTAACACATCGTCGCAGCCCTGCAGCACCCGAACCAGTTGAACCCTATACACGGTGGGTGGCATCGGATTACCGTGGAACACGCGGTTGCCCGGTTCAACGATTTTGGCCTTGGCGACATCGATCAACTCACCGTCCACGAAGTGTAGGAGAATGCATGGAACATTGGCGGCGCCCTGCGAAAACATGTAGGGCGTCAGGGATTCCCAGTCAAAGGCAAGGAGATGAAGTCATCGGCCGAGGCTTAGTTACCGTGATGGCGTCGAGCTCGGCTAATGTCGAGGCACCGCCAATGGCGGGCGTGCAAGTGACGGAGGGGCCGCTTGCTGCCGAGGTGCCGGCTGGCGTATTCTTCCCACACCCGGGTGCATTAAGCTCCAATACTGGCGCCGGCACCGGAGACACCAATGCCGCCTCCGCCGGAGACACCAATGCCGGCGCGTTGTGCGAGTTGCTGCCCGTGAAGCTGGGAATCGGGGGCGGCCCCTGTTGGCTGCCCACAATCCACCCCCGCAGCCCCTCAAGCAAGGAAGGCATAATGGCGGTGATCGTCGCTCCCAGTTGGTCTCGCACTTGCTCTTGGACTATCTCCGGAATCCGCGCCACTTTTGCCTTGAGTTCTTTAACCTCGCGCTCCTGGCTTTCCAAGCTGGTCTTTCTCTCCTTTCGCCCAGCCTTATAGTATTCCGACCATTTCGTGGACAAGCCTTCGCCGGCCACACGACCAGCTGACGACGGCTTACTGAACTTATCCTTGTGTTTCATTACGTTCAATGCCCTATTAAAGTAGTGTCCCAAGGGGCAGACGGGGAGCTCTGAGACCCCGCGCTACTGCTTTCAGTTTCCTGTGGAAGGAACGTGAACCATTTAGAAATTTGGCTTCATTAATTAGAATGCAACCATATGGAGCTAATTACGCGGGGGTGTATTCCTTACCAGAACACGCTCAAGATCCTTCACCTTCGGATCTGTGGTAAGCTCCTTTGTTACCGGGTCCACCTTGTACCGGGCCCTGACATAGTTCCTGGTCTGCTTTTCATGGTATTTATCGAAGAGGGGCGGTAGGCCTTGCTCGGCACGCTCCGCGTCCTCCTTGTCCCATTTAGGTTCCGCCACTCTGTAACCGCCGGGACCGAGTTTGTGGACCCCTAAGTTCAAGTTCCGCATATCTTTCCCCCACTGACTTGATTCCGCGGATGCGTTGCTCTCGCACTTGATCTTGAACTCCAGGTAGTCAGCTTCGCTGATCGAAGGATTTGTCTCCTTGATCTTCTCATAACTATCACCTCTTAGAATCCTTCTCTTCACCGCGGCTCTCCAAGTAGCCAGGGCTGTGCTCATCTTCGTGAGGGCGGCACTGTTCACTTTATTCCCTGAGAGGCGTGTGTTTGCGAAGTCACTAGGGAACTTGTATTGTTCGTGCAGCTTCGTGAAGAGGAGGTTGCGCAAATTCCCTCGGTCACGATGCCTTACGTTCTCGGTGTTGATCGAGACGGTGCTCCGGAGAATGCACCCGAGTTGTCCCGCATACCCACCGACTAATTCTTTGGGCGCCGTTGGATGCCCACTGGAGGACACTTCAGTAAATTCCTCCTTGACGGTGCCGAGCACGTTCGGGCGCCGGTCCTTCCGTTGCCTCTTTGGTTGGCTGCCATCTGTGCGTTCGCTGCCATCATCAGTGGTGGCATCCCCGGCGGCACCATCAGTGGTGTCATCCCCGACGCCACTAGGGGTTGTGTAGTCAGGATCGGTGTCTTCCGTGGCGTCCTCACAGCGGTGAGGTTCTTCCTCCATCTCCTGGGACAGCTCCCAGAATGGCTTGCCCGAACCGCCGGCCTCATCGTTGTCGGCCATGTTCGCTCTAAATAGGAAAAAATGGATAACTTAGCTAAACAAACACGGGTCATTTTAGTGGTAATGGGTGGGTAACTTCACTGACAGGGGTAATTTAGCTGGCAACATAAATTCTAGGAAAAATTCGGCATGACCTTTGCTAAAAAAGGTCATGCCGGAGTGCCAGAAATTTTCCGGACGGAAATTAGTCAACGTTCTGGCAAAACATTGGCAACTCAATGTACCTGCACATAAACCCCAAACCAAAAGGATACAGCCCAGCAAGGGAGCCCAATCCAGCAGGAGTAGGGGTGAAGAACCCAGCGAGTTGTCATCACCACAGCAACCAGAACAACAGTATACAAATTTGGTTAGGTACTCTTTGACACTGAAGGTAATTTCATAGGACCAACACTCTATTTGATTGTATGGTTCTTCACCTGAACCACAAATTTGGTTAGGTACATAACAGTTTCAGGTTACTGAAGAGGAATTTGGGATTGGGATTCTTTCCTTTGTGGTTTGCATTTCCTGTAACACATATCAGCTTACAAATAATTAACAGAAAAGGAACAAGAAAAGCTTTAACCTGTAATTATCTTCTTGAATGATAATTACCCTTTGCAGTCTTTGCAACATAAAGATTTACAGAGGACATGAGTACAATTGATAACTACTAATGCATTATTGGTTCAGCATCAAGCATCAAGCATCAAGCATCAAGCAGGTTTTCAAGTTTCAGGATCATTTTGCTTGATTTTCGCAGTAGAAGCAGGCTTTGACTGAAATTAGCAAAGGTCATGATTTAAATGATTGGCAATAGTGCTAGCTTTGCTCTGAAATTTCAGTGTTCAGCGTTCAAGTAGAACAGGGCCTATCTACTGATGCCTATCCATATGCAATTACTAGTGTTGTAAGCTACCAAGAAAATTTGACCTAGGGAATTACTAGCACTTCCTGCTGTCAGTTTTGACATATTCCTCTGCTCAATTCCAAGAACAAGAATCATTCCATTCCAAGAACAAAAAATCAAAAGTGGAGGAGTTGCTTACCTTCCTTCTGTAGCCGAAGCAGAGGAGGAGGTGCAGGGGAGGTCGCGGCTGACCGACGAGGAGGAGGTGAGGAGGGCGCGAGCGGCTGGAGGCCGGAGACGGCGGTGGCCCCAAACCCTAGCGTGGGCGGTGGCTGGAGGCCGGAGACGGCGTCGGCCCCGCACACTAGCGGAGGGGAGGGCGGCAGTCGGGGGAGACGGGTGCGGGGGCGCGGGGTCGCCGGAGACGGGCGCGGGGGCGCGGGGTCGCCGGAGACGGGGAGGCGGGGGCGCGGGGGCACGGGATCGCCGGAGACGGGGTCACGGGGGCGCGGGAGCGCGGGGTCGAGGATTGCGTACTGTGTGTGGGAGGCGGGCCGGGGAGGATACCCTAATTTAATTAGGGTAGAATGATAGCAATGGCGCACCTTTTAGGGGTGCGCCATAAAAATTTGTATAGCAATGGTGCACCTTTTAGGGGTGCGCCATAAACATAGGGATAGCAATGGCGCACCTTCTCCTGGTGCGCCATTACTAACTTTTTTTTATTTTTTTGAATTTTTAGTTGCATGTAATAATTTAAGATCTATTATATTATTAAAATAATAGAAAAGGAACGGCTCAGATATGAGACTAGAAAAAAGCTCAAAAGAACGGCTGTGATTTGTTGGAAAAAGTAAATAGGCATGTCTCCGTATATACGTATCCGGCCAGCCTACCCAAGCAAATAAGCCGCGAAACAGAGTCCAAGTCCTATAAGGCTGTTTACCTGTTAAAAAAATACGGCTCTGTTTCCATATGCTGTCAGCCAGCCAAGAAACATGGATAAGTTGAGAGTCCAACTCCAGTACAGCTTTGGTAAACACTAAGACACGGTCTTTTTAACCGAGCCGGAAAGACAGCAATACATGTCAAACTACAAAAAAACTCTGCCCCAAACGACACCCTACCTGTACTGGAGATGGATTGCTCAGGTACGTCATGTATTAAAATAGATGACGTGCACCATGTGGAAAAAAATCACGTGCACTCAAGCAAACATGAAACATGCCAATCAATCACGTACAGAGTCTAGCCTATCGGAGAAAAAAAAAATATAGACTATTGGACATAGACACATGTACGTGCATTCCACACCGGCATTAACCATCTCAACATGCATTACACACGGACATTACCGTCTCAGCTAGACCAACAGGTCAAAACATCTGACGCACGTCAACGCCACCAGCTGGACATATTTGTCCATTTAGCTAAAATCGAGATCTGCATTTCTTTTTAGGTGAATAAAAATAAAACTTGGTTTGTATTTCATAATAATCAACATTTTTAGCAATAAACTTGATTTTTACTCCTTCTGTAAAGAGAAATATAAGAATTTTTAGATCAATAAAGTAGTTGACGTGAATCAATAAAGCAATATATTACCATTGGATTGATTTAAATTGATGCGAAGCAACATGGAGATAAAATTGAGCAAGGGAAAATGTTTAGGGATCGACTTATTCTCAATCGGCTCAGAAATAGTTATTTTCGATCGATATTCATAGTCATCTGACGATGATCTTCGTATCCCTTTGTACTCAGAAAAATATCAACAGCATAATCGAATGGTTTTTAACATTGACATATAAATAGTTATTGCATGATCACTAGAGATATAGATAAACAGAAATATTCGTACATATTTTATATGAATAATATTCAGTCATGGAGTAAAATAGTCGCTGCTGGAGAAGAGTACTAAGAGGAAAGAAAATGAAGATTAATACGGAAATATATGGTTTGGATTGTGGGACTTTGACCTCAATGCAATCGGTTATCCACTGTCACACACTGATGTTTTATAAAAATTAGAACACTTAAACATAGAATTGCCACAAAAGTCAAAACGTGTTTCCTAGATGCGTAGATAAAATATATAGAAAGTCTAGCCGCGCAAATGCGCGGGTCACGATTGCTAGTTTGAGATTAAAGTAAAGGAAAATGCAAATGGAGTGATAAAACCATTGTGCAAAGATTTAGAATTAGATGACATGGTTGAAATCAAGTGACATGAAATAACAGTCATCAAAGATTGAGCTTGCCACTGACACACACACGCGGCCGACACGTCGTGATTCGATCTTAGGTGTCTTTTCACAATCTTCTTGCCCTTCTTTCTCGCGGTTGAATAATTTAGCCCCGGAACCCCTTGAATTCTTCTCTTGAACGGACGTCCTTTAGGTAGGGTGGTCCTGCTTCTTCTTGTGGTGTATGGTACTTCATCGTCGTCGTCATCTTCCATCTTCGGGTCGCCGTACTTGTCGAAGTCTTGCTCATTGGCGACTCCATCCATTCCGATGATGTTCCTTTTGCGTCTCCTCACGACAACACGACTGGGCTTTGACGGGTCGGTAATGAAGAAGCATTGGTCCACTTGGCAAGCCAGTACCCATGGCTCATTTTTCGCGGTGACGTTTGCGCCCGCGGTCTTGGATTTGGCTTCGGGTATAACCATGGTGGTGAAATACCGGTCTTCTTTTAGGACGCTCTTGGCCCATCTGACACGGAACATCGGGACCTTCTCTACAGCGTAGCTCAGCTCCCATATCTCCTCGATCCTTCCGTATTATCTGTCCTTGTCGTTACCGGTGTAGGATTCCATCGTTACCCCGGAGTTCTGATAATCGCTCTTCATGTCCTTTTCCTCGGTGTAGAATGTGCAGGAACGTCGGCCCGAGTTGGATGATATCCTCCATGATATGGACCAGCAGATGCACCATAACGTCGAAGAATGCGGGCGGGAAGTACATCTCAAGCTCGAATAGTATCACCACGATCTCTTCCTGTAGCCTTCTGGGTTGCCTCACGCCAACCGACTTCCGAGAGATGACGGCAAAATATTGGCAACTATCGCATTTCAAATACCGGTACCTGCAAACACAAACATATGCAACACCACAAACATACGTAGATCTAGCTCAATGAGAAAAGTGTAGATCTAGGCCATAAAAAGTGTGTACGTTGGAGGGAGAAAAAAGTAGATCTAGAACATAAAGAAAGCTTTCGCCTTACTTACCTATCAAAAAAAGGAAATTTAACCACTTAATTTGGGTGAATCTATGGTGCAAATGAGGTGAGGAGGAGGAGGCAGTCGAGACCAAGCTTGGTAGAGGTGGAGAGAATGAAGTGGGCAAAGTGAGTGTGGTAGGTGGCTGTCAAAAATATCTAGCTGCTCTCAGGTTACCAATGGCGCACCTCCTAAGAATGCGCCACTAGTAACCAGGGTTACTAATGGCGCACTTGGTGTGTGGTGCGCCATTACAAGTTTTGAAAAAAAAATTGTTAGTAGTGGCGCACCGTGGGTGAGGTGCGCCATTACTAGTTAAAACTAGTAATGGCGCACCACACCCCGGTGCGCCACTGGTAAGTCTGGGGAGGGGGGTGTGCCCAGGAGAAACTTACCAGTGGCACACCACACATCAGGTGCGCCATTAGTAATATAAACATTAGTGGCGCACCCATGTGTGGTGCGCCACTGCTATTTAGCAGTGGCACACCACATACATAGTGCGCCACTAATGTCTATATTAGCTATAGCCCTTTTTCTAGTAGTGACTTCTAATTCTAGCGATCTGGAAGAATTTACATACGCGCACACACCCGAGCACACGTGCGGTATGTCTGGGCCCCAGAAAAGGCCGTTTAGACCCTCAAAAAGGCTCAAAAGTCTAGAAAAAACTACTTTTTCATGCAATTACACCTCGATATTGTAAAGGGCAGTACGTCCATATGGTCTGCAGGTCATAGATGCCCCACCAACGAGCGGCTATGATAGGGTGTTAGGCTCACACTAGAGAAGAAACAGTGGAAAAATAGAAGAATATAATCATTCTAGAGAGGGAATTGATAGGCACTATCAACGCGGATGAGAACGAGCTCCGATTGAGCCGGTTTCAGTGGCATTGGAAAGCCCTCAGGAAACTAGGCTACCAGGACTTCTAATTCTAGCGATCTGGAAGAATTTACATACGCGCACGCACCCGAGTACACGTGCGGATTGTTTGGGCCCCAGAAAAGGCCGTTTAGACCCTCAAAAAGGCTCAAAAGTCTGTAAAAAAACTACTTTTTCGTCCAATTACACCTCGATATTGTAATGGGCAGTACGTCCATATGGTCTGCAGGTCGTAGATGCCCCACCAATGAGTGGCTACGCTAGGGTGTTAGGCTCACACTAGCAAAGAAACGGTGGAAAAATAGAAGAATATAATCATTCTAGAGAGGGAATTGATAGGGACTATCAACGCGGATGAGAACGAGCACCGATTGAGCCGGTTTCAGTGGTATTGGAAAGCCCTCGGGAAACTTGGCTACCAGGACTTCTAATTCTAGCGATCTGGAAGAATTTACATATGCGCACACAGCCGAGCAAACGTGCGGTATGTCTGGGCCCCAGAAAAGGCCGTTTAGACCCTCAAAAAGGCTCAAAAGTCTGGAAAAAACTACTTTTTCGTCCAATTACACCTCGATATTGTAAAGGGCAGTACGTCCATATGGTCTGTAGGTCGTAGGCGCCCCACCAATGAGCACCTACGATAGGGTGTTAGGCTCACACTAGCAAAGAAACAGTGGAAAAATAGAAGAATATAATCATTCTAGAGAGGGAATTGATAGGGACTATCAACGCGGATGAGAACGAGCACCGATTGAGCCGGTTTAAGTGGTGTTGGAAAGCCCTCGGGAAACTAGGCTACCAGGACTTCTAATTCTAGCGATCTGGAAGAATTTACATACGCGCACACACCCGAGCACACGTGCGGTATGTCTGGGCCCCAGAAAAGGCCGTTTAGACCCTCAAAAAGGTCAAAAGTCTGGAAAAAACTACTTTTTCATGCAATTACACCTCAATATTGTAAAGGGCAGTACATCCATATGGTCTGCAGGTTGTAGACGCCCCACCAACGAGCGGCTACGATAGGGTGTTAGGCTCACACTAGAGAAGAAACAGTGGAAAAATAGAAGAATATAATCATTCTACAGAGGGAATTGATAGGCACTATCAACGCGGATGAGAACGAGCTCCGATTGAGCCGGTTTCAGTGGCGCTGGAAAGCCCTCAGGAAACTAGGCTACCAGGACTTCTAATTCTAGCGATCTGAAAGAATTTACATACGTGCACGCACCCGAGCACACATGCGGTATGTGTGTGGGCCCCAGAAAAGGCCGTTTAGACCCTCAAAAAGGCTCAAAAGTCTAGAAAAAACTACTTTTTCGTCCAATTACACCTCGATATTGTAAAGGGCAGTACGTCCATATGGTCTGCAGGTCATAGATGCCCCACCAACGAGCGGCTATGATAGGGTGCTAGGCTCACACTAGAGATGAAACAGTGGAAAAATAGAAGAATATAATCATTCTAGAGAGGGAATCGATAGGCACTATCAACGCGGATGAGAACGAGCTCCGATTGAGCCGGTTTCAGTGGCGTTGGAAAGCCCTCGGGAAACTAGGCTACCAGGACTTCTAATTCTAGCGATCTGGAAGAATTTGCATATGTGTACACACCCGAGCACACGTGCGGTAAGTCTTGGCCCCAGAAAAGGCCGTTTAGAGCCTCAAAAAGGCTCAAAAGTCTGGAAAAAACTACTTTTTCGTCCAATTACACCTCGATATTGTAAAGGGCAGTACGTCCATATGGTCTGTTGGTCATAGACGCCCCACCAATGAGCGGCTATGATAGGGTGTTAGGCTCATACTAGAGAAGAAACGGTGGAAAAATAGAAGAATATAATCATTCTAGAGAGGGAATTGATAGGGACTATCAACGCGGATGACAACGAGCTCCGATTGAGCCGGTTTCAGTGGCATTGGAAAGCCCTCGGGAAACTAGGCTACCAGGACTTCTAATTCTAGTGATCTGGAAGAATTTGCATATGCGTACACACCCGAGCACATGTGCGGTAAGTCTTGGCCCCAGAAAAGGCCGTTTAGAGCCTCAAAAAGGCTCAAAAGTCTGGAAAAAACTACTTTTTCGTCCAATTACACATCGATATTGTAAAGGGCAGTACGTCCATATGGTCTGCTAGTCATAGACACCCCACCAATGAGCGGCTATGATAGGGTGTTAGGCTCATACTAGAGAAGAAACGGTGGAATAATAGAAGAATATAATCATTCTAGAGAGGGAATTGATAGGGACTATCAACGCGGATGAGAACGAGCACCGATTGAGCCGGTTTCAGTGGTGTTGGAAAGCCCTCGGGAAACTAGGCTACCAGGACTTCTAATTCTAGCGATCTGGAAGAATTTACATACGCGCACACACCCGAGCACACGTGCGGTATGTCTGGGCCCCAGAAATGGCCGTTTAGACCCTCAAAAAGGCTCAATTGTCTGGAAAAAACTACTTTTTCATGCAATTACACCTCGATATTGTAAAGGGCAGTACGTCCATATGGTCTGAAGGTCGTAGACGCCCCACCAACGAGCGGCTACGATAGGGTGTTAGGCTCACACTAGAGAAGAAACAGTGGAAAAATAGAAGAATATAATCATTCTAGAGAGGGAATTGATAGGCACTATCAACGTGGATGAGAACGAGCTCCGATTGAGCCGGTTTCAGTGGTGTTGGAAAGCCCTCGGGAAACTAGGCTACCAGGACTTCTAATTCTATTGATCTGGAAGAATTTGCATATGCGTACACACCCGAGCACACGTGCGGTAAGTCTTGGCCCCAGAAATGGCCGTTTAGACCCTCAAAAAGGCTCAAAAGTCTGGAAAAAACTACTTTTTCGTCCAATTACACCTCGATATTGTAAAGGGCAGTACGTCCATATGGTCAGCTGGTCATAGACGCCCCACCAATGAGTGGCTATAATAGGGTGTTAGGCTCACACTAGAGAAGAAATGGTGGAAAAATAGAAGAATATAATCATTCTAGAGAGGGAATTGATAGGGACTATCAACGCGGATGAGAACGAGCTCCGATTGAGCCGGTTTCAGTGGAGTTGGAAAGCCCTCGGGAAACTAGGCTACCAGGACTTCTAATTCTAGCGATCTAGAAGAATTTGCATATGCGTACACACCCGAGCACACGTGCGGTAAGTCTTGGCCCCAGAAAAGGCCGTTTAGAGCCTCAAAAAGGCTCAAAAGTCTGGAAAAAACTACTTTTTCGTCCAATTACACCTCGATATTGTAAAGGGCAGTACGTCCATATGGTCTGCTGGTCATAGACGCCCCACCAATGAGCGGCTACGATAGGGTGTTGGGCTCACACTAGAGAAGAAACAGTGGAATAATAGAAGAATATAATCATTCTAGAGAGGGAATTGATAGGGACTATCAACGCGGATGAGAACGAGCACCGATTGAGCCGGTTTCAGTGGTGTTGGAAAGCCCTCGGGACACTAGGCTACCAGGACTTCTAATTCTAGCGATCTGGAAGAATTTACATATGCGCACACACCCGAGCACACGTGCGGTATGTCTGGGCCCCAGAAAAGGACGTTTAGACCCTCAAAAAGGCTGAATTGTCTGGAAAAAACTACTTTTTTGTCCAATTACACCTCGATATTGTAAAGGGCAGTACGTGCATATGGTCTGCAGGTCGTAGACGCCCCATCAATGAGCGGATACGATAGGGTGTTAGGCTCGCACTAGCGAAGAAACGATGGAAAAATAACAGAATATAATCATTCTAGAGAGGGAATTGATAGGGACTATCAACGCGGATGAGAACGAGCTCCGATTGAGCCGGTTTCAGTGGTGTTGGAAAGCCCTCGGGAAACTACGCTACCAAGACTTATAATTCTAGCGATCTGGAAGAATTTACATACGCGCACACACCCGAGCACACGTGCGGTATGTCTGGGCCCCAGAAAAGGCCGTTTAGAGCCTCAAAAAGGCTCAAAAGTCTGGAAAAAACTACTTTTTCATGCAATTACACCTCGATATTGTAAAGGGCAGTACGTCCATATGGTCTGCAGGTCATAGACGCCCCACCAAAGAGCGGCTACGATAGGGTGTTAGGCTCACACTAGAGAAGAAACAGTGGAAAAATAGAAGAATATAATCATTCTAGAGAGGGAATTGATAGGCACTATCAAAGCGGATGAGAACGAGCTCCGATTGAGCCGGTTTCAGTGGCGTTGGAAAGCCCTCGGGAAACTAGGCTACCAGGACTTGTAATTCTATTGATCTGGAAGAATTTGCATATGCGTACACACCCGAGCACACGTGCGGTAAGTCTTGGCCCCAGAAAAGGCCGTTTAAAGCCTCAAAAAGGCTCAAAAGTCTGGAAAAAACTACTTTTTCGTCCAATTACACCTCGATATTGTAAAGGGCAGTACGTCCATATGGTCAGCTGGTCATAGACGCCCCACCAATGAGTGGCTATGATAGGGTGTTAGGCTCACACTAGAGAAGAAATGGTGGAAAAATAGAAGAATATAATCATTCTAGAGAGGGAATTGATAGGGACTATCAACGCGGATGAGAACGAGCTCCGATTGAGCCGGTTTCAGTGGAGTTCGAAAGCCCTCGGGAAACTAGGCTACCAGGACTTCTAATTCTAGCGATCTAGAAGAATTTGCATATGCGTACACACCCGAGCACACGTGCGGTAAGTCTTGGCCCCAGAAAAGGCCGTTTAGAGCCTCAAAAAGGCTCAAAAGTCTGGAAAAAACTACTTTTTCGTCCAATTACACCTCGATATTGTAAAGGGCAGTACGTCCATATGGTCTGCAGGTCATAGATGCCCCACCAACGAGCGGCTATGATAGGGTGCTAGGCTCACACTAGAGATGAAACAGTGGAAAAATAGAAGAATATAATCATTCTAGAGAGGGAATCGATAGGCACTATCAACGCGGATGAGAACGAGCTCCGATTGAGCCGGTTTCAGTGGCGTTGGAAAGCCCTCGGGAAACTAGGCTACCAGGACTTCTAATTCTAGCGATCTGGAAGAATTTGCATATGTGTACACACCCGAGCACACGTGCGGTAAGTCTTGGCCCCAGAAAAGGCCGTTTAGAGCCTCAAAAAGGCTCAAAAGTCTGGAAAAAACTACTTTTTCGTCCAATTACACCTCGATATTGTAAAGGGCAGTACGTCCATATGGTCTGCTGGTCATAGACGCCCCACCAATGAGCGGCTATGATAGGGTGTTAGGCTCATACTAGAGAAGAAACGGTGGAAAAATAGAAGAATATAATCATTCTAGAGAGGGAATTGATAGGGACTATCAACGCGGATGACAACGAGCTCCGATTGATCCGGTTTCAGTGGCGTTGGAAAGCCCTCGGGAAACTAGGCTACCAGGACTTCTAATTCTAGTGATCTGGAAGAATTTGCATATGCGTACACACCCGAGCACATGTGCGGTAAGTCTTGGCCCCAGAAAAGGCCGTTTAGAGCCTCAAAAAGGCTCAAAAGTCTGGAAAAAACTACTTTTTCGTCCAATTACACATCGATATTGTAAAGGGCAGTACGTCCATATGGTCTGCTAGTCATAGACACCCCACCAATGAGCGGCTATGATAGGGTGTTAGGCTCATACTAGAGAAGAAACGGTGGAATAATAGAAGAATATAATCATTCTAGAGAGGGAATTGATAGGGACTATCAACGCGGATGAGAACGAGCACCGATTGAGCCGGTTTCAGTGGTGTTGGAAAGCCCTCGGGAAACTAGGCTACCAGGACTTCTAATTCTAGCGATCTGGAAGAATTTACATACGCGCACACACCCGAGCACACGTGCGGTATGTCTGGGCAACAGAAATGGCCGTTTAGACCCTCAAAAAGGCTCAATTGTCTGGAAAAAACTACTTTTTCATGCAATTACACCTCGATATTGTAAAGGGCAGTACGTCCATATGGTCTGAAGGTCGTAGACGCCCCACCAACGAGCGGCTACGATAGGGTGTTAGGCTCACACTAGAGAAGAAACAGTGGAAAAATAGAAGAATATAATCATTCTAGAGAGGGAATTGATAGGCACTATCAACGTGGATGAGAACGAGCTCCGATTGAGCCGGTTTCAGTGGTGTTGGAAAGCCCTCGGGAAACTAGGCTACCAGGACTTCTAATTCTATTGATCTGGAAGAATTTGCATATGCGTACACACCCGAGCACACGTGCGGTAAGTCTTGGCCCCAGAAAAGTCCGTTTAAAGCCTCAAAAAGGCTCAAAAGTCTGGAAAAAACTACTTTTTCGTCCAATTACACCTCGATATTGTAAAGGGCAGTACGTCCATATGGTCAGCTGGTCATAGACGCCCCACCAATGAGTGGCTATAATAGGGTGTTAGGCTCACACTAGAGAAGAAATGGTGGAAAAATAGAAGAATATAATCATTCTAGAGAGGGAATTGATAGGGACTATCAACGCGGATGAGAACGAGCTCCGATTGAGCCGGTTTCAATGGAGTTGGAAAGCCCTCGGGAAACTAGGCTACCAGGACTTCTAATTCTAGCGATCTAGAAGAATTTGCATATGCGTACACACCCGAGCACACGTGCGGTAAGTCTTGGCCCCAGAAAAGGCCGTTTAGAGCCTCAAAAAGGCTCAAAAGTCTGGAAAAAACTACTTTTTCGTCCAATTACACCTCGATATTGTAAAGGGCAGTACGTCCATATGGTCTGCTGGTCATAGACGCCCCACCAATGAGCGGCTACGATAGGGTGTTAGGCTCACACTAGAGAAGAAACGGTGGAATAATAGAAGAATATAATCATTCTAGAGAGGGAATTGATAGGGACTATCAACGCGGATGAGAACGAGCACCGATTGAGCCGGTTTCAGTGGTGTTGGAAAGCCCTCGGGAAACTAGGCTACCAGGACTTCTAATTCTAGCGATCTGGAAGAATTTACATATGCGCACACACCCGAGCACACGTGCGGTATGTCTGGGCCCCAGAAAAGGACGTTTAGACCCTCAAAAAGGCTGAATTGTCTGGAAAAAACTACTTTTTTGTCCAATTACACCTCGATATTGTAAAGGGCAGTACGTGCATATGGTCTGCAGGTCGTAGACGCCCCATCAATGAGCGGATACGATAGGGTGTTAGGCTCACACTAGCGAAGAAACGATGGAAAAATAACAGAATATAATCATTCTAGAGAGGGAATTGATAGGGACTATCAACGCGGATGAGAACGAGCTCCGATTGAGCCGGTTTCAGTGGTGTTGGAAAGCCCTCGGGAAACTACGCTACCAGGACTTATAATTCTAGCGATCTGGAAGAATTTACATACGCGCACACACCCGAGCACACGTGCGGTATGTCTGGGCCCCAGAAAAGGCCGTTTAGAGCCTCAAAAAGGCTCAAAAGTCTGGAAAAAACTACTTTTTCATGCAATTACACCTCGATATTGTAAAGGGCAGTACGTCCATATGGTCTGCAGGTCATAGACGCCCCACCAAAGAGCGGCTACGATAGGGTGTTAGGCTCACACTAGAGAAGAAACAGTGGAAAAATAGAAGAATATAATCATTCTAGAGAGGGAATTGATAGGCACTATCAAAGCGGATGAGAACGAGCTCCGATTGAGCCGGTTTCAGTGGCGTTGGAAAGCCCTCGGGAAACTAGGCTACCAGGACTTGTAATTCTATTGATCTGGAAGAATTTGCATATGCGTACACACCCGAGCACACGTGCGGTAAGTCTTGGCCCCAGAAAAGGCCGTTTAAAGCCTCAAAAAGGCTCAAAAGTCTGGAAAAAACTACTTTTTCGTCCAATTACACCTCGATATTGTAAAGGGCAGTACGTCCATATGGTCAGCTGGTCATAGACGCCCCACCAATGAGTGGCTATGATAGGGTGTTAGGCTCACACTAGAGAAGAAATGGTGGAAAAATAGAAGAATATAATCATTCTAGAGAGGGAATTGATAGGGACTATCAACGCGGATGAGAACGAGCTCCGATTGAGCCGGTTTCAGTGGAGTTGGAAAGCCCTCGGGAAACTAGGCTACCAGGACTTCTAATTCTAGCGATCTAGAAGAATTTGCATATGCGTACACACCCGAGCACACGTGCGGTAAGTCTTGGCCCCAGAAAAGGCCGTTTAGAGCCTCAAAAAGGCTCAAAAGTCTGGAAAAAACTACTTTTTCGTCCAATTACACCTCGATATTGTAAAGGGCAGTACGTCCATATGGTCTGCTGGTCATAGACGCCCCACCAATGAGCGGCTACGATAGGGTGTTAGGCTCACACTAGAGAAGAAATGGTGGAATAATAGAAGAATATAATCATTCTAGAGAGGAAATTGATAGGGACTATCAACGCGGATGAGAACGAGCACCGATTGAGCCGGTTTCAGTGGTGTTGGAAAGCCCTCGGGAAACTAGGCTACCAGGACTTCTAATTCTAGCGATCTGGAAGAATTTACATATGCGCACACACCCGAGCACACGTGCGGTATGTCTGGGCCCCAGAAAAGGACGTTTAGACCCTCAAAAAGGCTGAATTGTCTGGAAAAAACTACTTTTTTGTCCAATTACACCTCGATATTGTAAAGGGCAGTACGTGCATATGGTCTGCAGGTCGTAGACGCCCCATCAATGAGCGGATACGATAGGGTGTTAGGCTCACACTAGCGAAGAAACGATGGAAAAATAACAGAATATAATCATTCTAGAGAGGGAATTGATAGGGACTATCAACGCGGATGAGAACGAGCTCCGATTGAGCCGGTTTCAGTGGTGTTGGAAAGCCCTCGGGAAACTACGCTACCAGGACTTATAATTCTAGCGATCTGGAAGAATTTACATACGCGCACACACCCGAGCACACGTGCGGTATGTCTGGGCCCCAGAAAAGGCCGTTTAGAGCCTCAAAAAGGCTCAAAAGTCTGGAAAAAACTACTTTTTCATGCAATTACACCTCGATATTGTAAAGGGCAGTACGTCCATATGGTCTGCAGGTCATAGACGCCCCACCAAAGAGCGGCTACGATAGGGTGTTAGGCTCACACTAGAGAAGAAACAGTGGAAAAATAGAAGAATATAATCATTCTAGAGAGGGAATTGATAGGCACTATCAAAGCGGATGAGAACGAGCTCCGATTGAGCCGGTTTCAGTGGCGTTGGAAAGCCCTCGGGAAACTAGGCTACCAGGACTTGTAATTCTATTGATCTGGAAGAATTTGCATATGCGTACACACCCGAGCACACGTGCGGTAAGTCTTGGCCCCAGAAAAGGCCGTTTAAAGCCTCAAAAAGGCTCAAAAGTCTGAAAAAACTACTTTTTCGTCCAATTACACCTCGATATTGTAAAGGGCAGTACGTCCATATGGTCAGCTGGTCATAGACGCCCCACCAATGAGTGGCTATGATAGGGTGTTAGGCTCACACTAGAGAAGAAATGGTGGAAAAATAGAAGAATATAATCATTCTAGAGAGGGAATTGATAGGGACTATCAACGCGGATGAGAACGAGCTCCGATTGAGCCGGTTTCAGTGGAGTTGGAAAGCCCTCGGGAAACTAGGCTACCAGGACTTCTAATTCTAGCGATCTAGAAGAATTTGCATATGCGTACACACCCGAGCACACGTGCGGTAAGTCTTGGCCCCAGAAAAGGCCGTTTAGAGCCTCAAAAAGGCTCAAAAGTCTGGAAAAAACTACTTTTTCGTCCAATTACACCTCGATATTGTAAAGGGCAGTACGTCCATATGGTCTGCTGGTCATAGACGCCCCACCAATGAGCGGCTACGATAGGGTGTTAGGCTCACACTAGAGAAGAAATGGTGGAATAATAGAAGAATATAATCATTCTAGAGAGGAAATTGATAGGGACTATCAACGCGGATGAGAACGAGCACCGATTGAGCCGGTTTCAGTGGTGTTGGAAAGCCCTCGGGAAACTAGGCTACCAGGACTTCTAATTCTAGCGATCTGGAAGAATTTACATATGCGCACACACCCGAGCACACGTGCGGTATGTCTGGGCCCCAGAAAAGGACGTTTAGACCCTCAAAAAGGCTGAATTGTCTGGAAAAAACTACTTTTTTGTCCAATTACACCTCGATATTGTAAAGGGCAGTACGTGCATATGGTCTGCAGGTCGTAGACGCCCCATCAATGAGCGGATACGATAGGGTGTTAGGCTCACACTAGCGAAGAAACGATGGAAAAATAACAGAATATAATCATTCTAGAGAGGGAATTGATAGGGACTATCAACGCGGATGAGAACGAGCTCCGATTGAGCCGGTTTCAGTGGTGTTGGAAAGCCCTCGAGAAACTACGCTACCAGGACTTATAATTCTAGCGATCTGGAAGAATTTACATACGCGCACACACCCGAGCACACGTGCGGTATGTCTGGGCCCCAGAAAAGGCCGTTTAGAGCCTCAAAAAGGCTCAAAAGTCTGGAAAAAACTACTTTTTCGTCCAATTACACCTCGATATTGTAAAGGTCAGTACATCCATATGGTCTGCTGGTCATAGACGCCCGACCAATGAGCGGCTACGATAGGGTGTTAGGCTCACACTAGGGAAGAAACGGTGGAAAAATAGAAGAATATAATCATTCTAGAGAGGGAATTGATAGGGACTATCAACGCGGATGAGAACGAGCTCCGATTGAGCCGGTTTCAGTGGCGTTGGAAAGCCCTCGGGAAACTAGGCTACCAGGACTTCTAATTCTAGCGATCTGGAAGAATTTACATATGCGCACACACCCGAGCACACGTGCGGTATGTCTGGGCCCCAGAAAAGGACGTTTAGACCCTCAAAAAGGCTGAATTGTCTGGAAAAAACTACTTTTTTGTCCAATTACACCTCGATATTGTAAAGGGCAGTACGTCCATATGGTCTGCAGGTCGTAGACGCCCCACCAACGAGCGCCATAATGGGTGTTAGGCTCACACTAGAGAAGAAACAGTGGAAAAATAGAGCAATATAATCATTCTAGAGAGGGAATTGATAGGCACTATCAACGCGGATGAGAACGAGCTCCGATTGAGCCGGTTTCAGTGGTGTTGGAAAGCCCTCAGGAAACTAGGCTACCAGGACTTCTACTTCTAGCGATCTGGAAGAATTTTCATATGCGTACACACCTAAGCACACGTGCGGTAAGTCTTGGCCCCAGAAAAGGCCGTTTAGAGCCTCAAAAAGGCTCAAAAGTCTGGAAAAAACTACTTTTTCGTCCAATTACACCTCGATATTGTAAAGGGCAGTACATCCATATGGTCTGCTGGTCATAGATGCCCCACCAATGAGCGGCTACGATAGGGTGTTAGGCTCACACTAGAGAAGAAACGGTGGAAAAATAGAAGAATATAATCATTCTAGAGAGGGAATTGATAGGGACTATCAACGCGGATGAGAACGAGCTCCGATTGAGCAGGTTTCATTGGCGTTGGAAAGCCCTCGGGAAACTAGGCTACCAGGACTTCTAATTCTAGCGATCAGGAAGAATTTACATACGCGCACACACCCGAGCACACGTGCCGTATGTTTGGGCCCCAGAAAAGGCCGTTTAGACCCTCAAAAAGGCTCAAAATTATGGAAAAAACTACTTTTTCGTCCAATTACACCTCGATATTGTAAAGGGCAGTACGTCCATATGGTCTGCAGGTCGTAGACGCCCCACCAACGAGTGGCTATGATAGGGTGTTAGGCTCACACTAGAGAAGAAACAGTGGAAAAATAGAAGAATATAATCATTCTAGAGAGCGAATTGATAGGCACTATCAACGCGGATGAGAACGAGCTCCGATTGAGCCGGTTTCAGTGGCGTTGGAAAGCCCTCGGGAAACTAGGCTACCAGGACTTCTAATTCTAGCGATTTGGAAGAATTTGCATATACGTACACACCTGAGCACATGTGCGGTAAGTATTGGCCCCAGAAAAGGCCGTTTAGAGCCTCAAAAAGGCTCAAAAGTCTGGAAAAAACTACTTTTTCGTCCAATTACACCTCGATATTGTAAAGGGCAGTACGTCCATATGGTCTGCAGGTCGTAGACGCCCCACCAACGAGCGGCTATGATAGGGTGTTAGGCTCACACTAGAGAAGAAACAGTGGAAAAATAGAAGAATATAATCATTCTAGAGAGCGAATTGATAGGCACTATCAACGCGGATGAGAACGAGCTCCGATTGAGCCGGTTTCAGTGGCGTTGGAAAGCCCTCGGGAAACTAGGCTACCAGGACTTCTAATTCTAGCGTTTTGGAAGAATTTGCATATACGTACACACCTGAGCACATGTGCGGTAAGTATTGGCCCCAGAAAAGGCCGTTTAGAGCCTCAAAAAGGCTCAAAAGTCTGGAAAAAACTACTTTTTCGTCCAATTACACCTCGATATTGTAAAGGGCAGTACGTCCATATGGTCTGCTGGTCATAGACGCCCCACCAATGAGCGGCTACGATTGGGTGTTAGGCTCACACTAGGGAAGAAACGGTGGAAAAATAGAAGAATATCATCATTCTAGAGAGGGAATTGATAGGGACTATCAACGCGGATGAGAACGAGCTCCGATTGAGCCGGTTTCAGTGGCGTTGGAAAGCCCTCGGGAAACTAGGCTACCAGGACTTCTAATTCTAGCGATCTGGAAGAATTTGCATATGCGTACACACCCAACCACACGTGCGGTAAGTCTTGGCCCCAGAAAAGGCTGTTTAGAGCCTCAAAAAGGCTCAAAAGTCTGGAAGAAACTAATTTTTCGTCCAATTACACCTCGATATTGTAAAGGGCAGTACATCCATATGGTCTGCTAGTCATAGACGCCCCACCAATGAGCGGCTACAATAGGGTGTTAGGCTCACACTAGAGAAGAAACGGTGGAATAATAGAAGAATATAATCATTCTAGAGAGGGAATTGATAGGGACTATCAACGCGGATGAGAACGAGCACCGATTGAGCCGGTTTCAGTGGTGTTGGAAATACCTCGGGAAACTAGGCTACCAGGACTTCTAATTCTAGCGATCTGGAAGAATTTACATATGCGCACACACCCGAGCACACGTGCGGTATGTCTGGGCCTCAGAAAAGGCCGTTTAGACCCTCAAAAATGCTCAAATGTTTGGAAAAAACTACTTTTTTGTCCAATTACACCTCGATATTGTAAAGGGCAGTACGTGCATATGGTCTGCAGGTCGTAGACGCCCCACCAATGAGCGGCTACGATAGGGTGTTAGGCTCACACTAGCGAAGAAACGGTGGAAAAATAGAAGAATATAATCATTCTAGAGAGGGAATTGATAGGGACTATCAACGCGGATGAGAACGAGCTCCAATTGAGCCGGTTTCAGTGGCGTTGGAAAGCCCTCGGGAAACTAGGCTACCAGGACTTCTAATTCTAGCGATCAGGAAAAATTTACATACGCGCACACACCCGAGCACATGTGCGGTATGTTTGGGCTCCAGAAAAGGCCGTTTACACCCTCAAAAAGGCTCAAAAGTCTAGAAAAAACTACTTTTTCGTCCAATTACACCTCGATATTGTAAAGGGCAGTACGTCCATATGGTCTGCAGGTCGTAGACGCCCCACCAACGAGCGACTATGATAGGGTGTTAGGCTCACACTAGAGAAGAAACAGTGGAAAAATAGAAGAATATAATCATTCTAGAGAGGGAATTGATAGGCACTATCAACGCGGATGAGAACGAGCTCCGATTGAGCCGGTTTCAGTGGTGTTGGAAAGCCCTCGGGAAACTAGGCTACCAGGACTTCTAATTCTAGCGATCTGGAAGAATTTGCATATGCGTACACACCTGAGCACACATGCGGTAAGTCTTGGACCCAGAAAAGGCCGTTTAGAGCCTCAAAAAGGCTCAAAAGTCCGGAAAAAACTACTTTTTCGTCCAATTACACCTCGATATTGTAAAGGGCAGTACGTCCATATGGTCTGCTGGTCATAGATGCCCCACCAATGAGCGGCTACGATAGGGTGTTAGGCTCACACTAGAGAAGAAACAGTGGAAAAATAGAAGAATATAATCATTCTAGAGTGGGAATTGATAGGGACTATCAACGCGGATGAGAACTAGCTCCGATTGAGCCGGTTTCATTGGCGTTGGAAAGCCCTCGGGAAACTAGGCTACCAGGACTTCTAATTCTAGTGATCAGGAAGAATTTACATACGCTCACACACCCGAGCACACGTGCCGTATGTTTGGGCCCCAGAAAAGGCCGTTTAGACCCTCAAAAAGGCTCAAACTTCTGGAAAAAACTACTTTTTCGTCCAATTACACCTTGATATTGTAAAGGGCAGTACGTCCATATGGTCTGCAGGTCGTAGACGCCCCACCAACGAGCGGCTATGATAGGGTGTTAGGCTCACACTAGAGAAGAAACAGTGGAAAAATAGAAGAATATAATCATTCTAGAGAGGGAATTGATAGGCACTATCAACGCGGATGAGAACGAGCTCCGATTGAGCCGGTTTCAGTGGCGTTGGAAAGCCCTCGGGAAACTAGGCTACCAGGACTTCTAATTCTAGCGATTTGGAAGAATTTGCGTATGCGTACACACCCGAGCACATGTGTGGTAAGTCTTGGCCTCAGAAAAGGCCGTTTAGAGCCTCAAAAAGGCTCAAAAGTCTGGAAAAAACTACTTTTTCGTCCAATTACACCTCGATATTGTAAAGGGCAGTACGTCCATATGGTCTGCTGGTCATAGACGCCCCACCAATGAGCGGCTACGATAGGGTGTTAGGCTCACACTAGAGATGAAACGGTGGAAAAATAGAAGAATATCATCATTCTAGAGAGGGAATTGATAGGGACTATCAACGCGGATGAGAACGAGCTCCGATTGAGCCGGTTTCAGTGGCGTTGGAAAGCCCTCGGGAAACTAGGCTACCAGGACTTCTAATTCTAGCGATATAGAAGAATTTGCATATGCGTACACACCCAAGCACACGTGCGGTAAGTCTTGGCCCCAGAAAAGGTTGTTTAGAGCCTCAAAAAGGCTCAAAAGTCTGGAAAAAACTAATTTTTCGTCCAATTACACCTCGATATTGTAAAGGGCAGTACATCCATATGGTCTGCTGGTCATAGATGCCCCACCAATGAGCGGCTACGATAGGGTGTTAGGCTCACACTAGAGATGAAACGGTGGAATAACAGAAGAATATAATCATTCTAGAGAGGGAATTGATAGGGACTATCAACGCGGGTGAGAACGAGCACCGATTGAGCCGGTTTCAGTGGTGTTGGAAAGCCCTTGGGAAACTAGGCTACCACGACTTCTAATTCTAGCGATCTGGAAGAATTTACATACGCGCACACACCCGAGCACATGTGCGGTATGTTTGGGCTCCAGAAAAGACCGTTTACACCCTCAAAAAGGCTCAAAAGTCTAGAAAAAACTACTTTTTCGTCCAATTACACCTCGATATTGTAAAGGGCAGTACGTCCATATGGTCTGCAGGTCGTAGACGCCCCACCAACGAGCGACTATGATAGGGTGTTAGGCTCACACTAGAGAAGAAACAGTGGAAAAATAGAAGAATATAATGATTCTAGAGAGGGAATTGATAGGCACTATCAACGCGGATGAGAACGAGCTCCGATTGAGCCGGTTTCAGTGGTGTTGGAAAGCCCTCGGGAAACTAGGCTACCAGGACTTCTAATTCTAGCGATCTGGAAGAATTTGCATATGCGTACACACCTGAGCACACGTGCGGTAAGTCTTGGCCCCAGAACAGGCCGTTTAGAGCCTCAAAAAGGCTCAAAAGTCTGGAAAAAACTACTTTTTCGTCCAATTACACCTCGATATTGTAAAGGGCAGTACGTCCATATGGTCTGCTGGTCATAGATGCCCCACCAATGAGCGGCTACGATAGGGTGTTAGGCTCACACTAGAGAAGAAACGGTGGAAAAATAGAAGAATATAATCATTCTAGAGAGGGAATTGATAGGGACTATCAACGCGGATGAGAACGAGCTCCGATTGAGCCGGTTTCATTGGTGTTGGAAAGCCCTCGGGAAACTAGGATACCAGGACTTCTAATTCTAGCGATCAGGAAGAATTTACATATGCGCACACACCCGAGCACACGTGCCGTATGTTTGGGCCCCAGAAAAGGCCGTTTAGACCCTCAAAAAGGCTCAAAATTCTGGAAAAAACTACTTTTTCGTCCAATTACACCTTGATATTGTAAAGGGCAGTACGTCCATATGGTCTGCAGGTCGTAGACGCCCCACCAACGAGCGGCTATGATAGGGTGTTAGGCTCACACTAGAGAAGAAACAGTGGAAAAATAGAAGAATATAATCATTCTAGAGAGGGAATTGTTAGGCACTATCAACGCGGATGAGAACGAGCTCCGATTGAGCCGGTTTCAGTGGCGTTGGAAAGCCCTCGGGAAACTAGGCTACCAGGACTTCTAATTCTAGCGATTTGGAAGAATTTGCGTATGCGTACACACCCGAGCACATGTGCGGTAAGTCTTGGCCCCAGAAAAGGCCGTTTAGAGCCTCAAAAAGGCTCAAAAGTCTGGAAAAAAACTACTTATTCGTCCAATTACACCTCGATATTGTAAAGGGCAGTACGTCCATATGGTCTGCTGGTCATAGACGCCCCACCAATGAGCGGCTACGATAGGGTGTTAGGCTCACACTAGAGAAGAAACGGTGGAAAAATAGAAGAATATCATCATTCTAGAGAGGGAATTGATAGGGACTATCAACGCGGATGAGAACGAGCTCCGATTGAGCCGGTTTCAGTGGCGTTGGAAAGCCCTCGGGAAACTAGGCTACCAGGACTTCTAATTCTAGCGATATAGAAGAATTTGTATATGCGTACACACCCAAGCACACGTGCGGTAAGTCTTGGCCCCAGAAAAGGCCGTTTAGAGCCTCAAAAAGGCTCAAAAGTCTGGAAAAAACTAATTTTTCGTCCAATTACACCTCGATATTGTAAAGGGCAGTACATCCATATGGTCTGCTGGTCATAGACGCCCCACCAATGAGCGGCTACGATAGGGTGTTAGGCTCACACTAGAGAAGAAACGGTGGAATAATAGAAGAATATAATCATTCTAGAGAGGGAATTGATAGGGACTATCAACGCGGATGAGAACGAGCACCGATTGAGCCGGTTTCAGTGGTGCTGGAAAGCCCTCGGGAAACTAGGCTACCAGGACTTCGAATTCTAGCGATCTGGAAGAATTTACATATGCGCACACACCCGAGCACACGTGCGGTATGTCTGGGCCTCAGAAAAGGCCGTTTAGACCCTCAAAAAGGCTCAATTGTTTGGAAAAAACTACTTTTTTGTCCAATTACACCTCGATATTGTAAAGGGCAGTACGTGCATATGGTCTGCAGGTCGTAGACACCCCACCAATGAGCGGATACGATAGGGTGTTAGGCTCACACTAGCGAAGAAACGGTGGAAAAATAGAAGAATATAATCATTCTAGAGAGGGAATTGATAGGGACTATCGACGCGGATGAGAACGAGCTCCGATTGAGCCGGTTTCAGTGGCGTTGGAAAGCCCTCGGGAAACTAGGCTACCAGGACTTCTAATTCTAGGGATCTGGAAGAATTTGCATATGCGTACACACCCGAGCACACGTGCGGTAAGTCTTGGCCCCAGAAAAGGCCGTTTAGAGCCTCAAAAAGGCTCAAAAGTCTGGAAAAAACTACTTTTTCGTCCAATTACACCTCGATATTGTAAAGGGCAGTACGTCCATATGGTCTGCTGGTCATAGACGCCCCACCAATGAGCGGCTACGATAGGGTGTTAGGCTCACACTAGAGAAGAAACGGTGGAAAAATAGAAGAATATCATCATTCTAGAGAGGGAATTGATAGGGACTATCAACGCGGATGAGAACGAGCTCCGATTGAGCCGGTTTCAGTGGCGTTGGAAAGCCCTCGGGAAACTAGGCTACCAGGACTTCTAATTCTAGCGATATAGAAGAATTTGCATATGCGTACACACCCAAGCACACGTGCGGTAAGTCTTGGCCCCAGAAAAGGTTGTTTAGAGCCTCAAAAAGGCTCAAAAGTCTGGAAAAAACTAATTTTTCGTCCAATTACACCTCGATATTGTAAAGGGCAGTACATCCATATGGTCTGCTGGTCATAGATGCCCCACCAATGAGCGGCTAGGATAGGGTGTTAGGCTCACACTAGAGATGAAACGGTGGAATAACAGAAGAATATAATCATTCTAGAGAGGGAATTGATAGGGACTATCAACGCGGGTGAGAACGAGCACCGATTGAGCCGGTTTCAGTGGTGTTGGAAAGCCCTCGGGAAACTAGGCTACCACGACTTCTAATTCTAGCGATCTGGAAGAATTTACATACGCGCACACACCCGATCACATGTGCGGTATGTTTGGGCTCCAGAAAAGACCGTTTACACCCTCAAAAAGGCTCAAAAGTCTAGAAAAAACTACTTTTTCGTCCAATTACACCTCGATATTGTAAAGGGCAGTACGTCCATATGGTCTGCAGGTCGTAGACGCCCCACCAACGAGCGACTATGATAGGGTGTTAGGCTCACACTAGAGAAGAAACAGTGGAAAAATAGAAGAATATAATGATTCTAGAGAGGGAATTGATAGGCACTATCAACGCGGATGAGAACGAGCTCCGATTGAGCCGGTTTCAGTGGTGTTGGAAAGCCCTCGGGAAACTAGGCTACCAGGACTTCTAATTCTAGCGATCTGGAAGAATTTGCATATGCGTACACACCTGAGCACACGTGCGGTAAGTCTTGGCCCCAGAACTAGCCGTTTAGAGCCTCAAAAAGGCTCAAAAGTCTGGAAAAAACTACTTTTTCGTCCAATTACACCTCGATATTGTAAAGGGCAGTACGTCCATATGGTCTGCTGGTCATAGATGCCCCACCAATGAGCGGCTACGATAGGGTGTTAGGATCACACTAGAGAAGAAACGGTGGAAAAATAGAAGAATATAATCATTCTAGAGAGGGAATTGATAGGGACTATCAACGCGGATGAGAACGAGCTCCGATTGAGCCAGTTTCATTGGTGTTGGAAAGCCCTCGGGAAACTAGGATACCAGGACTTCTAATTCTAGCGATCAATAAGAATTTACATACGCGCACACACCCGAGCACACGTGCCGTATGTTTGGGCCCCAGAAAAGGCCGTTTAGACCCTCAAAAAGGCTCAAAATTCTGGAAAAAACTACTTTTTCGTCCAATTACACCTTGATATTGTAAAGGGCAGTACGTCCATATGGTCTGCAGGTCGTAGACGCCCCACCAACGAGCGGCTATGATAGGGTGTTAGGCTCACACTAGAGAAGAAACAGTGGAAAAATAGAAGAATATAATCATTCTAGAGAGGGAATTGATAGGGACTATCAACGCGGATGAGAACGAGCTCCGATTGAGCCGGTTTCAGTGGCGTTGGAAAGCCCTCGGGAAACTAGGCTACCAGGACTTCTAATTCTAGCGATTTGGAAGAATTTGCGTATGCGTACACACCCGAGCACATGTGCGGTAAGTCTTGGCCCCAGAAAAGGCCGTTTAGAGCCTCAAAAAGGCTCAAAAGTCTGGAAAAAAACTACTTATTCGTCCAATTACACCTCGATATTGTAAAGGGCAGTACGTCCATATGGTCTGCTGGTCATAGACGCCCCACCAATGAGCGGCTACGATAGGGTGTTAGGCTCACACTAGAGAAGAAACGGTGGAAAAATAGAAGAATATCATCATTCTAGAGAGGGAATTGATAGGGACTATCAACGCGGATGAGAACGAGCTCCGATTGAGCCGGTTTCAGTGGCGTTGGAAAGCCCTCGGGAAACTAGGCTACCAGGACTTCTAATTCTAGCGATATAGAAGAATTTGCATATGCGTACACACCCAAGCACACGTGCGGTAAGTCTTGGCCCCAGAAAAGGCCGTTTAGAGCCTCAAAAAGGCTCAAAAGTCTGGAAAAAACTAATTTTTCGTCCAATTACACCTCGATATTGTAAAGGGCAGTACATCCATATGGTCTGCTGGTCATAGACGCCCCACCAATGAGCGGCTACGATAGGGTGTTAGGCTCACACTAGAGAAGAAACGGTGGAATAATAGAAGAATATAATCATTCTAGAGAGGGAATTGATAGGGACTATCAACGCGGA
The DNA here is from genome assembly GCA_039707655.1 of Elymus sibiricus. Classification (NCBI taxonomy): domain Eukaryota; kingdom Viridiplantae; phylum Streptophyta; class Magnoliopsida; order Poales; family Poaceae; genus Elymus; species Elymus sibiricus. Next base: position 39,541,830 of record CM077674.1, read on the forward strand.
TGAGAACGAGCACCGATTGAGCCGGTTTCAGTGGTGCTGGAAAGCCCTCGGGAAACTAGGCTACCAGGACTTCGAATTCTAGCGATCTGGAAGAATTTACATATGCGCACACACCCGAGCACACGTGCGGTATGTCTGGGCCTCAGAAAAGGCCGTTTAGACCCTCAAAAAGGCTCAATTGTTTGGAAAAAACTACTTTTTTGTCCAATTACACCTCGATATTGTAAAGGGCAGTACGTGCATATGGTCTGCAGGTCGTAGACGCCCCACCAATGAGCGGATACGATAGGGTGTTAGGCTCACACTAGCGAAGAAACGGTGGAAAAATAGAAGAATATAATCATTCTAGAGAGGGAATTGATAGGGACTATCGACGCGGATGAGAACGAGCTCCGATTGAGCCGGTTTCAGTGGCGTTGGAAAGCCCTCGGGAAACTAGGCTACCAGGACTTCTAATTCTAGGGATCTGGAAGAATTTGCATATGCGTACACACCCGAGCACACGTGCGGTAAGTCTTGGCCCCAGAAAAGGCCGTTTAGAGCCTCAAAAGGCTCAAAAGTCTGGAAAAAACTAATTTTTCGTCCAATTACACCTCGATATTGTAAAGGGCAGTACATCCATATGGTCTGCTGGTCATAGACGCCCCACCAATGAGCGGCTACGATAGGGTGTTAGGCTCACACTAGAGAAGAAACGGTGGAATAATAGAAGAATATAATCATTCTAGAGAGGGAATTGATAGGGACTATCAACGCGGATGAGAACGAGCACCGATTGAGCCGGTTTCAGTGGTGTTGGAAATCCCTCGGGAAACTAGGCTACCAGGACTTCTAATTCTAGCGATCTGAAAGAATTTACATATGCGCACACACCCGAGCACACGTGCGGTATGTCTGGTCCTCAGAAAAGGCCGTTTAGACCCTCAAAAAGGCACAATTGTTTGGAAAAAACTACTTTTTTGTCCAATTACACCTCGATATTGTAAAGGGCAGTACGTGCATATGGTCTGCAGGTCGTAGACGCCCCACCAATGAGTGGATACGATAGGGTGTTAGGCTCACACTAGCGGAGAAACGGTGGAAAAATAGAAGAATATAATCATTCTAGAGAGGGAATTGATAGGGACTATCAACGCGGATGAGAACGAGCTCCGATGGAGCCGGTTTCAGTGGTGTTGGAAAGCCCTCGAGAAACTAGGCTACTAGGACTTCTAATTCTAGCGATCTGGAAGAATTTACATACGCGCACACACCCGAGCACACGTGCCGTATGTTTGGGCCATAGAAAAGGCCGTTTAGAACCTCAAAAAGGCTCAAAAGTCTGGAAAAAACTACTTTTTCACGCAATTACACCTCGATATTGTAAAGGGCAGTACGTCCATATGGTCTGCAGGTCGTAGACGCCCCACCAACAAGCGGCTATGATATTGTGTTAGGCTCACACTAGAGAAGAAACAGTGGAAAAATAGAAGAATATAATCATTCTAGAGAGGGAATTGATAGGCACTATCAACGCGGATGAGAACGAGCTCCGATTGAGCCGTTTTCAGTGGCGTTGGAAAGACCTCGGGAAACTAGGCTACCAGGACTTCTAATTCTAGCGATCTGGAAGAATTTACATACGCGCATATACCCGAGCACACGTGCGGTATGTCTGGGCCCCAGAAAAGGTCGTTTAGACCCTCAAAAAGGCTCAAATGTCTGGAAAAAACTACTTTTTTGTCCAAATACACCTTGATATTGTAAAGGGCAGTACGTGCATATGGTTTGTAGGTCGTAGACGCCCCACCAATGAGCGGCTACGATAGGGTGTTAGGCTCACACTAGCGAAGAAACGGTGGAAAAATAGAAGAATATAATCATTCTAGAGAGGGAATTGATAGGGACTATCGATGCGGATGAGAACGAGCTCCGATTGAGCCGGTTTCAGTGGCGTTGGAAAGCCCTCGGGAAACTAGGCTACCAGGACTTCTAATTCTAGCGATCTGGAAGAATTTGCATATGCGTACATACCCGAGCACACGTGCGGTATGTCTGGGCCCCAGAAAAGGCCGTTTAGACCCTCAAAAAGGCTCAAAAGTCTGGAAAAAACTACTTTTTCATGCAATTACACCTCGATATTGTAAAGGGCAGTACGTCCATATGGTCTGCAGGTCGTAGACGCCCCACCAACGAACGGCTACGATAGGGTGTTAGGGTCACACTAGAGAAGAAACAGTCGAAAAATAGAAGAATATAATCATTCTAGAGAGGGAATTGATAGGCACTATGAACGCGGATGAGAACGAGCTCCGATTGTGCCGGTTTCAGTGGCGTTGGAAAGCCCTTGGGAAACTAGGTTACCAGGACTTCTAATTCTAGTGATCTGGAAGAATTTACATATGCGCACGCACCCGAGCACATGTGCGGTATGTTTGGGCCCCAGAAAAGGCCGTTTAGACCCTCAAAAAGGCTCAAAAGTGTGGAAAAAACTACTTTTTCGTCCAATAAGCCTCGATATTGAAAAGGGCAGTACGTCCATATGGTCTGCAGGTCGTAGACGCCCCACTAATGAGTGGCTACGCTAGGGTGATAGGCTCACACTAGCAAAGAAACGGTGGAAAAATAGAAGAATATAATCATTCTAGAGAGGGAATTGATAGGGACTATCAACGCGGATGAGAACGAGCACCGATTGAGCCGGTTTCAGTGGTGTTGGAAAGCCCTCGGGAAACTAGGCTACCAGGACTTCTAATTCTAGCGATCTGGAAGAATTTACATACGCGCACACACCCGAGCACACGTGCGGTATGTCTGGGCCCCAGAAAAGGCCGTTTAGACCCTCAAAAAGTCTCAAAAGTCTGGAAAAAACTACTTTTTCATGCAATAACACCTCGATATTGTAAAGGGTAGTACGTCCATATGGTCTGCAGGTCGTAGACGCCCCACCAACAAGCGGCTATGATATTGTGTTAGGCTCACACTAGAGAAGAAACAGTGGAAAAATAGAAGAATATAATCATTCTAGAGAGGGAATTGATAGGCACTATCAACGCGGATGAGAACGAGCTCCGATTGAGCCGGTTTCAGTGGCGTTGGAAAGAACTCGGGAAACTAGGCTACCAGGACTTCTAATTCTAGCGATCTGGAAGAATTTACATACGCGCATATACCCGAGCACACGTGCGGTATGTCTGGGCCCCAGAAAAGGTCGTTTAGACCCTCAAAAAGGCTCAAATGTTTGGAAAAAACTACTTTTTTGTCCAAATACACCTTGATATTGTAAAGGGCAGTACGTGCATATGGTTTGTAGGTCGTAGACGCCCCACCAATGAGCGGCTACGATAGGGTGTTAGGCTCACACTAGCGAAGAAACGGTGGAAAAATAGAAGAATATAATCATTCTAGAGAGGGAATTGATAGGGACTATCGATGCGGATGAGAACGAGCTCCGATTGAGCCGGTTTCAGTGGCGTTGGAAAGCCCTCGGGAAACTAGGCTACCAGGACTTCTAATTCTAGCGATCTGGAAGAATTTGCATATGCGTACATACCCGAGCACACGTGCGGTATGTCTGGGCCCCAGAAAAGGCCGTTTAGACCCTCAAAAAGGCTCAAAAGTCTGGAAAAAACTACTTTTTCATGCAATTACACCTCGATATTGTAAAGGGCAGTACGTCCATATGGTCTGCAGGTCGTAGACGCCCCACCAACGAACGGCTACGATAGGGTGTTAGGGTCACACTAGAGAAGAAACAGTCGAAAAATAGAAGAATATAATCATTCTAGAGAGGGAATTGATAGGCACTATGAACGCGGATGAGAACGAGCTCCGATTGTGCCGGTTTCAGTGGCGTTGGAAAGCCCTTGGGAAACTAGGTTACCAGGACTTCTAATTCTAGTGATCTGGAAGAATTTACATATGCGCACGCACCCGAGCACATGTGCGGTATGTTTGGGCCCCAGAAAAGGCCGTTTAGACCCTCAAAAAGGCTCAAAAGTCTGGAAAAAACTACTTTTTCGTCCAATTACGCCTCGATATTGAAAAGGGCAGTACGTCCATATGGTCTGCAGGTCGTAGACGCCCCACTAATGAGCGGCTACGCTAGGGTGATAGGCTCACACTAGCAAAGAAACGGTGGAAAAATAGAAGAATATAATCATTCTAGAGAGGGAATTGATAGGGACTATCAACGCGGATGAGAACGAGCACCGATTGAGCCGGTTTCAGTGGTGTTGGAAAGCCCTCGGGAAACTAGGCTACCAGGACTTCTAATTCTAGCGATCTGGAAGAATTTACATACGCGCACACACCCGAGCACACGTGCGGTATGACTGGGCCCCAGAAAAGGCCGTTTAGACCCTCAAAAAGTCTCAAAAGTCTGGAAAAAACTACTTTTTCATGCAATAACACCTCGATATTGTAAAGGGTAGTACGTCCATATGGTCTGCAGGTCGTAGACGCCCCACCAACAAGCGGCTATGATATTGTGTTAGGCTCACACTAGAGAAGAAACAGTGGAAAAATAGAAGAATATAATCATTCTAGAGAGGGAATTGATAGGCACTATCAACGCGGATGAGAACGAGCTCCGATTGAGCCGGTTTCAGTGGCGTTGGAAAGAACTCGGGAAACTAGGCTACCAGGACTTCTAATTCTAGCGATCTGGAAGAATTTACATACGCGCATATACCCGAGCACACGTGCGGTATGTCTGGGCCCCAGAAAAGGTCGTTTAGACCCTCAAAAAGGCTCAAATGTCTGGAAAAAACTACTTTTTTGTCCAAATACACCTTGATATTGTAAAGGGCAGTACGTGCATATGGTTTGTAGGTCGTAGACGCCCGACCAATGAGCGGCTACGATAGGGTGTTAGGCTCACACTAGCGAAGAAACGGTGGAAAAATAGAAGTATATAATCATTCTAGAGAGGGAATTGATAGGGACTATCGATGCGGATGAGAACGAGCTCCGATTGAGCCGGTTTCAGTGGCGTTGGAAAGCCCTCGGGAAACTAGGCTACCAGGACTTCTAATTCTAGCGATCTGGAAGAATTTGCATATGCGTACATACCCGAGCACACGTGCGGTATGTCTGGGCCCCAGAAAAGGCCGTTTAGACCCTCAAAAAGGCTCAAAAGTCTGGAAAAAACTACTTTTTCATGCAATTACACCTCGATATTGTAAAGGGCAGTACGTCCATATGGTCTGCAGGTCGTAGACGCCCCACCAACGAACGGCTACGATAGGGTGTTAGGGTCACACTAGAGAAGAAACAGTCGAAAAATAGAAGAATATAATCATTCTAGAGAGGGAATTGATAGGCACTATGAACGCGGATGAGAACGAGCTCCGATTGTGCCGGTTTCAGTGGCGTTGGAAAGCCCTTGGGAAACTAGGTTACCAGGACTTCTAATTCTAGTGATCTGGAAGAATTTACATATGCGCACGCACCCGAGCACATGTGCGGTATGTTTGGGCCCCAGAAAAGGCCGTTTAGACCCTCAAAAAGGCTCAAAAGTCTGGAAAAAACTACTTTTTCGTCCAATTACGCCTCGATATTGAAAAGGGCAGTACGTCCATATGGTCTGCAGGTCGTAGACGCCCCACTAATGAGCGGCTACGCTAGGGTGATAGGCTCACACTAGCAAAGAAACGGTGGAAAAATAGAAGAATATAATCATTCTAGAGAGGGAATTGATAGGGACTATCAACGCGGATGAGAACGAGCACCGATTGAGCCGGTTTCAGTGGTGTTGGAAAGCCCTCGGGAAACTAGGCTACCAGGACTTCTAATTCTAGCGATCTGGAAGAATTTACATACGCGCACACACCCGAGCACACGTGCGGTATGTCTGGGCCCCAGAAAAGGCCGTTTAGACCCTCAAAAAGTCTCAAAAGTCTGGAAAAAACTACTTTTTCATGCAATAACACCTCGATATTGTAAAGGGTAGTACGTCCATATGGTCTGCAGGTCATAGACGCCCCACCAACAAGCGGCTATGATATTGTGTTAGGCTCACACTAGAGAAGAAACAGTGGAAAAATAGAAGAATATAATCATTCTAGAGAGGGAATTGATAGGCACTATCAACGCGGATGAGAACGAGCTCCGATTGAGCCGGTTTCAGTGGCGTTGGAAAGAACTCGGGAAACTAGGCTACCAGGACTTCTAATTCTAGCGATCTGGAAGAATTTACATACGCGCATATACCCGAGCACACGTGCGGTATGTCTGGGCCCCAGAAAAGGTCGTTTAGACCCTCAAAAAGGCTCAAATGTCTGGAAAAAACTACTTTTTTGTCCAAATACACCTTGATATTGTAAAGGGCAGTACGTGCATATGGTTTGTAGGTCGTAGACGCCCCACCAATGAGCGGCTACGATAGGGTGCTAGGCTCACACTAGCGAAGAAACGGTGGAAAAATAGAAGAATATAATCATTCTAGAGAGGGAATTGATAGGGACTATCGATGCAGATGAGAACGAGCTCCGATTGAGCCGGTTTCAGTGGCGTTGGAAAGCCCTCGGGAAACTAGGCTACCAGGACTTCTAATTCTAGCGATCTGGAAGAATTTGCATATGCGTACATACCCGAGCACACGTGCGGTATGTCTGGGCCCCAGAAAAGGCCGTTTAGACCCTCAAAAAGGCTCAAAAGTCTGGAAAAAAGTACTTTTTCATGCAATTACACCTCGATATTGTAAAGGGCAGTACGTCCATATGGTCTGCAGGTCGTAGACGCCCCACCAACGAACGGCTACGATAGGGTGTTAGGGTCACACTAGAGAAGAAACAGTCGAAAAATAGAAGAATATAATCATTCTAGAGAGGGAATTGATAGGCACTATGAACGCGGATGAGAACGACCTCCGATTGAGCCGGTTTCAGTGGCGTTGGAAAGCCCTTGGGAAACTAGGTTACCAGGACTTCTAATTCTAGTGATCTGGAAGAATTTACATATGCGCACGCACCCGAGCACATGTGCGGTATGTTTGGGCCCCAGAAAAGGCCGTTTAGACCCTCAAAAAGGCTCAAAAGTCTGGAAAAAATTACTTTTTCGTCCAATTACACCTCGATATTGTAAAGGGCAGTACGTCCATATGGTCTGCAGGTCGTAGACGCCCCACTAATGAGCGGCTACGCTAGGGTGATAGGCTCACACTAGCAAAGAAACGGTGGAAAAATAGAAGAATATAATCATTCTAGAGAGGGAATTGATAGGGACTATCAACGCGGATGAGAACGAGCACCGATTGAGCCGGTTTCAGTGGTGTTGGAAAGCCCTCGGGAAACTAGGCTACCAGGACTTCTAATTCTAGCGATCTGGAAGAATTTACATACGCGCACACACCCGAGCACACGTGCGGTATGTCTGGGCCCCAGAAAAGGCCGTTTAGACCCTCAAAAAGTCTCAAAAGTCTGGAAAAAACTACTTTTTCATGCAATAACACCTCGATATTATAAAGGGTAGTACGTCCATATGGTCTGCAGGTCGTAGACGCCCCACCAACGAGCAGCTACGATAGGGTGTTAGGCTCACACTAGAGAAGAAACAGTGGAAAAATAGAAGAATATAATCATTCTAGAGAGGGAATTGATAGGCACTATCAACGCGGATGAGAACAAGCTCCGATTGAGCCAGTTTCAGTGGCGTTGGAAAGCCCTCGGGAAACTTGGATACCAGGACTTCTAATTCTAGCGATCTGGAAGAATTTACATACACGCACGCACCCGAGCACACGTGCGGTATGTTTGGGCCCCAGAACAGGCCGTTTAGACCCTCAAAAAGCCTCAAAAGTCTGGAAAAAACTACTTTTTCGTCCAATTACACCTCAATATTGTAAAGGGCAGTACGTCCATATGGTCTGCAGGTAGTAGACGCCCCACAAATGAGCGGCTACGCTAGGGTGTTAGGCTCACACTAGCAAAGAAACAGTGGAAAAATAGAAGAATATAATCATTCTAGAACGGGAATTGATAGGGACTATCAACGCGGATGAGAACGAGCTCCGATTGAGTCGGTTTCAGTGGCGTTGGAAAGACCTCAGGAAACTTGGTTACCAGGACTTCTAATTCTAGCGATCTGGAAGAATTTAGATACGCGCACACACCCGAGCACACGTGCGGTATGTCTGGGCCCCAGAAAAGGCCGTTTAGACCCTCAAAAAGGCTCAAAAGTCTGGAAAAAACTTCTTTTTCATGCAATTACACCTCGATATTGTAAAGGGCAGTACGTCCATATGGTCTGCAGGTCGTAGACGCCCCACCAACGAGCGGCTACGATAGGGTGTTAGGGTCACGCTAGAGAAGAAACAGTGGAAAAATAGAAGAATATAATCATTCAAGAGAGGGAATTGATAGGGACTATCAACACGGATGAGAACGAGCACCGATTGAGCCGGTTTCAGTGGTGTTGGAAAGCCCTCGGGAAACTAGGCTACCAGGACTTCTAATTCTAGCGATCTGGAAGAATTTACAAATGCGCACACACCCGAGCACACGTGCGGTATGTCTGGGCCCCAGAAAAGGCCGTTTAGACCCTCAAAAAGGCTCAAAAGTCTGGAAAAAACTACTTTTTCGTCCAATTACACCTCGATATTGTAAAGGGCAGTACGTCCATATGGTCTGCAGGTCGTAGGTGCCCCACCAATAAGTGCCTACGATAGGGTGTTAGGCTCACACTAGCAAAGAAACAGTGGAAAAATAGAAGAATATAATCATTCTAGAGAGGCAATTGATAGGGACTATCAACGCGGATGAGAACGAGCACCGATTGAGCCGGTTTCAGTGGCGTTGGAAAGCCCTCGGGAAACTAGGCTACCAGGACTTCTAATTCTAGCGATCTGGAAGAATTTACATACGCGCACACACCCGAGCACACGTGCGGTATGTCTGGGCCCCAGAAAAGGCCGTTTAGACCCTCAAAAAGGCTCAAAAGTCTGGAAAAAACTACTTTTTCATGCAATTACACCTCGATATTGTAAAGGGCAGTACGTCCATATGGTCTGCAGGTCGTAGACGCCCCACCAACGAACGGCTACGATAGGGTGTTAGGGTCACACTAGAGAAGAAACAGTGGAAAAATAGAAGAATATAATCATTCTAGAGAGGGAATTGATAGGCACTATGAACGCGGATGAGAACGAGCTCCGATTGAGCCGGTTTCAGTGGCGTTGGAAAGCCCTTGGGAAACTAGGTTACCAGGACTTCTAATTCTAGTGATCTGGAAGAATTTACATATGCGCACGCACCCGAGCACATGTGCGGTATGTTTGGGCCCCAGAAAAGGCCGTTTAGACCCTCAAAAAGGCTCAAAAGTCTGGAAAAAACTACTTTTTCGTCCAATTACACCTCGATATTGTAAAGGGCAGTACGTCCATATGGTCTGCAGGTCGTAGACGCCCCACTAATGAGCGGCTACGCTAGGGTGATAGGCTCACACTAGCAAAGAAACGGTGGAAAAATAGAAGAATATAATCATTCTAGAGAGGGAATTGATAGGGACTATCAACGCGGATGAGAACGAGCACCGATTGAGCCGGTTTCAGTGGTGTTGGAAAGCCCTCGGGAAACTAGGCTACCAGGACTTCTAATTCTAGCGATCTGGAAGAATTTACATACGCGCACACACCCAAGCACACGTGCGGTATGTCTGGGCCCCAGAAAAGGCCGTTTAGACCCTCAAAAAGTCTCAAAAGTCTGGAAAAAACTACTTTTTCATGCAATAACACCTCGATATTGTAAAGGGTAGTACCTCCATATGGTCTGCAGGTCGTAGACGCCCCACCAACGAGCAGCTACGATAGGGTGTTAGGCTCACACTAGAGAAGAAACAGTGGAAAAATAGAAGAATATAATCATTCTAGAGAGGGAATTGATAGGCACTATCAACGCGGATGAGAACAAGCTCCGATTGAGCCAGTTTCAGTGGCGTTGGAAAGCCCTCAGGAAACTTGGATACCAGGACTTCTAATTCTAGCGATCTGGAAGAATTTACATACACGCACGCACCCGAGCACACGTGCGGTATGTTTGGGCCCCAGAAAAGGCCGTTTAGACCCTCAAAAAGCCTCAAAAGTCTGGAAAAAAACTACTTTTTCGTCCAATTACACCTCAATATTGTAAAGGGCAGTACGTCCAAATGGTCTGCAGGTCGTAGACGCCCCACAAATGAGCGGCTACGCTAGGGTGTTAGGCTCACACTAGCAAAGAAACAGTGGAAAAATAGAAGAATATAATCATTCTAGAACGGGAATTGATAGGGACTATCAACGCGGATGAGAACGAGCTCCGATTGAGTCGGTTTCAGTGGCGTTGGAAAGACCTCAGGAAACTAGGTTACCAGGACTTCTAATTCTAGCGATCTGGAAGAATTTAGATACGCGCACACACCCGAGCACACGTGCGGTATGTCTGGGCCCCAGAAAAGGCCGTTTAGACCCTCAAAAAGGCTCAAAAGTCTGGAAAAAACTACTTTTTCGTCCAATTACACCTCGATATTGTAAAGGGCAGTACGTCCAAATGGTCTGCAGGTCGTAGGTGCCCCACCAATAAGTGCCTACGATAGGTTGTTAGGCTCACACTAGCAAAGAAACAGTGGAAAAATAGAAGAATATAATCATTCTAGAGAGGCAATTGATAGGGACTATCAACGCGGATGAGAACGAGCACCGATTGAGCCGGTTTGAGTGGTGTTGGAAAGCCCTCGGGAAACTAGGCTACCAGGACTTCTAATTCTAGCGATCTGGAAGAATTTACATACGCGCACACACCCAAGCACACGTGCGGTATGTCTGGGCCCCAGAAAAGGCCGTTTAGACCCTCAAAAAGGCTCAAAAGTCTGGAAAAAACTACTTTTTCATGCAATTACACCTCGATATTGTAAAGGGCAGTACGTCCATATGGTCTGCAGGTCGTAGACGCCCCACCAACGAACGGCTACGATAGGGTGTTAGGGTCACACTAGAGAAGAAACAGTGGAAAAATAGAAGAATATAATCATTCTAGAGAGGGAATTGATAGGCACTATGAACGCGGATGAGAACGAGCTCCGATTGAGCCGGTTTCAGTGGCGTTGGAAAGCCCTTGGGAAACTAGGTTACCAGGACTTCTAATTCTAGTGATCTGGAAGAATTTACATATGCGCACGCACCCGAGCACATGTGCGGTATGTTTGGGCCCCAGAAAAGGCCGTTTAGACCCTCAAAAAGGCTCAAAAGTCTGGAAAAAACTACTTTTTTGTCCAATTACACCTCGATATTGTAAAGGGCAGTACGTCCATATGGTCTGTAGGTCGTAGACGCCCCACTATTGAACGGCTACGCTAGGGTGTTAGGCTCACACTAGCAAAGAAACGGTGGAAAAATAGAAGAATATAATCATTCTAGAGAGGGAATTGATAGGGACTATCAACGCGGATGAGAACGAGCACCGATTGAGCCGGTTTCAGTGGTGTTGGAAAGACCTCGGGAAACTAGGCTACCAGGACTTCTAATTCTAGCGATCTGGAAGAATTTACATACGCGCATATACCCGAGCACACGTGCGGTATGTCTGGGCCCCAGAAAAGGTCGTTTAGACCCTCAAAAAGGCTCAAATGTCTGGAAAAAACTACTTTTTTGTCCAAATACACCTTGATATTGTAAAGGGCAGTACGTGCATATGGTTTGTAGGTCGTAGACGCCCCACCAATGAGCGGCTACGATAGGGTGTTAGGCTCACACTAGCGAAGAAACGGTGGAAAAATAGAAGAATATAATCATTCTAGAGAGGGAATTGATAGGGACTATCGATGCGGATGAGAACGAGCTCCGATTGAGCCGGTTTCAGTGGCGTTGGAAAGCCCTCGGGAAACTAGGCTACCAGGACTTCTAATTCTAGCGATCTGGAAGAATTTGCATATGCGTACATACCCGAGCACACGTGCGGTATGTCTGGGCCCCAGAAAAGGCCGTTTAGACCCTCAAAAAGGCTCAAAAGTCTGGAAAAAACTACTTTTTCATGCAATTACACCTCGATATTGTAAAGGGCAGTACGTCCATATGGTCTGCAGGTCGTAGACGCCCCACCAACGAACGGCTACGATAGGGTGTTAGGGTCACACTAGAGAAGAAACAGTCGAAAAATAGAAGAATATAATCATTCTAGAGAGGGAATTGATAGGCACTATGAACGCGGATGAGAACGAGCTCCGATTGTGCCGGTTTCAGTGGCGTTGGAAAGCCCTTGGGAAACTAGGTTACCAGGACTTCTAATTCTAGTGATCTGGAAGAATTTACATATGCGCACGCACCCGAGCACATGTGCGGTATGTTTGGGCCCCAGAAAAGGCCGTTTAGACCCTCAAAAAGGCTCAAAAGTCTGGAAAAAACTACTTTTTTGTCCAATTACACCTCGATATTGTAAAGGGCAGTACGTCCATATGGTCTGTAGGTCGTAGACGCCCCACTATTGAACGGCTACGCTAGGGTGTTAGGCTCACACTAGCAAAGAAACGGTGGAAAAATAGAAGAATATAATCATTCTAGAGAGGGAATTGATAGGGACTATCAACGCGGATGAGAACGAGCACCGATTGAGCCGGTTTCAGTGGTGTTGGAAAGACCTCGGGAAACTAGGCTACCAGGACTTCTAATTCTAGCGATCTGGAAGAATTTACATACGCGCATATACCCGAGCACACGTGCGGTATGTCTGGGCCCCAGAAAAGGTCGTTTAGACCCTCAAAAAGGCTCAAATGTCTGGAAAAAACTACTTTTTTGTCCAAATACACCTTGATATTGTAAAGGGCAGTACGTGCATATGGTTTGTAGGTCGTAGACGCCCCACCAATGAGCGGCTACGATAGGGTGTTAGGCTCACACTAGCGAAGAAACGGTGGAAAAATAGAAGAATATAATCATTCTAGAGAGGGAATTGATAGGGACTATCGATGCGGATGAGAACGAGCTCCGATTGAGCCGGTTTCAGTGGCGTTGGAAAGCCCTCGGGAAACTAGGCTACCAGGACTTCTAATTCTAGCGATCTGGAAGAATTTGCATATGCGTACATACCCGAGCACACGTGCGGTATGTCTGGGCCCCAGAAAAGGCCGTTTAGACCCTCAAAAAGGCTCAAAAGTCTGGAAAAAAGTACTTTTTCATGCAATTACACCTCGATATTGTAAAGGGCAGTACGTCCATATGGTCTGCAGGTCGTAGACGCCCCACCAACGAACGGCTACGATAGGGTGTTAGGGTCACACTAGAGAAGAAACAGTCGAAAAATAGAAGAATATAATCATTCTAGAGAGGGAATTGATAGGCACTATGAACGCGGATGAGAACGAGCTCCGATTGTGCCGGTTTCAGTGGCGTTGGAAAGCCCTTGGGAAACTAGGTTACCAGGACTTCTAATTCTAGTGATCTGGAAGAATTTACATATGCGCACGCACCCGAGCACATGTGCGGTATGTTTGGGCCCCAGAAAAGGCCGTTTAGACCCTCAAAAAGGCTCAAAAGTCTGGAAAAAACTACTTTTTCGTCCAATTACGCCTCGATATTGAAAAGGGCAGTACGTCCATATGGTCTGCAGGTCGTAGACGCCCCACTAATGAGCGGCTACGCTAGGGTGATAGGCTCACACTAGCAAAGAAACGGTGGAAAAATAGAAGAATATAATCATTCTAGAGAGGGAATTGATAGGGACTATCAACGCGGATGAGAACGAGCACCGATTGAGCCGGTTTCAGTGGTGTTGGAAAGCCCTCGGGAAACTAGGCTACCAGGACTTCTAATTCTAGCGATCTGGAAGAATTTACATACGCGCACACACCCGAGCACACGTGCGGTATGTCTGGGCCCCAGAAAAGGCCGTTTAGACCCTCAAAAAGTCTCAAAAGTCTGGAAAAAACTACTTTTTCATGCAATAACACCTCGATATTGTAAAGGGTAGTACGTCCATATGGTCTGCAGGTCGTAGACGCCCCACCAACAAGCGGCTATGATATTGTGTTAGGCTCACACTAGAGAAGAAACAGTGGAAAAATAGAAGAATATAATCATTCTAGAGAGGGAATTGATAGGCACTATCAACGCGGATGAGAACGAGCTCCGATTGAGCCGGTTTCAGTGGCGTTGGAAAGAACTCGGGAAACTAGGCTACCAGGACTTCTAATTCTAGCGATCTGGAAGAATTTACATACGCGCATATACCCGAGCACACGTGCGGTATGTCTGGGCCCCAGAAAAGGTCGTTTAGACCCTCAAAAAGGCTCAAATGTCTGGAAAAAACTACTTTTTTGTCCAAATACACCTTGATATTGTAAAGGGCAGTACGTGCATATGGTTTGTAGGTCGTAGACGCCCCACCAATGAGCGGCTACGATAGGGTGTTAGGCTCACACTAGCGAAGAAACGGTGGAAAAATAGAAGAATATAATCATTCTAGAGAGGGAATTGATAGGGACTATCGATGCAGATGAGAACGAGCTCCGATTGAGCCGGTTTCAGTGGCGTTGGAAAGCCCTCGGGAAACTAGGCTACCAGGACTTCTAATTCTAGCGATCTGGAAGAATTTGCATATGCGTACATACCCGAGCACACGTGCGGTATGTCTGGGCCCCAGAAAAGGCCGTTTAGACCCTCAAAAAGGCTCAAAAGTCTGGAAAAAACTACTTTTTCATGCAATTACACCTCGATATTGTAAAGGGCAGTACGTCCATATGGTCTGCAGGTCGTAGACGCCCCACCAACGAACGGCTACGATAGGGTGTTAGGGTCACACTAGAGAAGAAACAGTCGAAAAATAGAAGAATATAATCATTCTAGAGAGGGAATTGATAGGCACTATGAACGCGGATGAGAACGAGCTCCGATTGAGCCGGTTTCAGTGGCGTTGGAAAGCCCTTGGGAAACTAGGTTACCAGGACTTCTAATTCTAGTGATCTGGAAGAATTTACATATGCGCACGCACCCGAGCACATGTGCGGTATGTTTGGGCCCCAGAAAAGGCCGTTTAGACCCTCAAAAAGGCTCAAAAGTCTGGAAAAAATTACTTTTTCGTCCAATTACACCTCGATATTGTAAAGGGCAGTACGTCCACATGGTCTGCAGGTCGTAGACGCCCCACTAATGAGCGGCTACGCTAGGGTGATAGGCTCACACTAGCAAAGAAACGGTGGAAAAATAGAAGAATATAATCATTCTAGAGAGGGAATTGATAGGGACTATCAACGCGGATGAGAACGAGCACCGATTGAGCCGGTTTCAGTGGTGTTGGAAAGCCCTCGGGAAACTAGGCTACCAGGACTTCTAATTCTAGCGATCTGGAAGAATTTACATACGCGCACACACCCGAGCACACGTGCGGTATGTCTGGGCCCCAGAAAAGGCCGTTTAGACCCTCAAAAAGTCTCAAAAGTCTGGAAAAAACTACTTTTTCATGCAATAACACCTCGATATTGTAAAGGGTAGTACGTCCATATGGTCTGCAGGTCGTAGATGCCCCACCAACGAGCAGCTACGATAGGGTGTTAGGCTCACACTAGAGAAGAAACAGTGGAAAAATAGAAGAATATAATCATTCTAGAGAGGGAATTGATAGGCACTATCAACGCGGATGAGAACAAGCTCCGATTGAGCCAGTTTCAGTGGCGTTGGAAAGCCCTCGGGAAACTTGGATACCAGGACTTCTAATTCTAGCGATCTGGAAGAATTTACATACACGCACGCACCCGAGCACACGTGCGGTATGTTTGGGCCCCAGAAAAGGCCGTTTAGACCCTCAAAAAGCCTCAAAAGTCTGGAAAAAACTACTTTTTCGTCCAATTACACCTCAATATTGTAAAGGGCAGTACGTCCATATGGTCTGCAGGTAGTAGACGCCCCACAAATGAGCGGCTACGCTAGGGTGTTAGGCTCACACTAGCAAAGAAACAGTGGAAAAATAGAAGAATATAATCATTCTAGAACGGGAATTGATAGGGACTATCAACGCGGATGAGAACGAGCTCCGATTGAGTCGGTTTCAGTGGCGTTGGAAAGACCTCAGGAAACTTGGTTACCAGGACTTCTAATTCTAGCGATCTGGAAGAATTTAGATACGCGCACACACCCGAGCACACGTGCGGTATGTCTGGGCCCCAAAAAAGGCCGTTTAGACCCTCAAAAAGGCTCAAAAGTCTGGAAAAAACTACTTTTTCATGCAATTACACCTCGATATTGTAAAGGGCAGTACGTCCATATGGTCTGCAGGTCGTAGACGCCCCACCAACGAGCGGCTACGATAGGGTGTTAGGGTCACGCTAGAGAAGAAACAGTGGAAAAATAGAAGAATATAATCATTCAAGAGAGGGAATTGATAGGGACTATCAACACGGATGAGAACGAGCACCGATTGAGCCGGTTTCAGTGGCGTTGGAAAGCCCTCGGGAAACTAGGCTACCAGGACTTCTAATTCTAGCGATCTGGAAGAATTTACATACGCGCACACACCCGAGCACACGTGCGGTATGTCTGGGCCCCAGAAAAGGCCGTTTAGACCCTCAAAAAGGCTCAAAAGTCTGGAAAAAACTACTTTTTCATGCAATTACACCTCGATATTGTAAAGGGCACTACGTCCATATGGTCTGCAGGTCGTAGACGCCCCACCAACGAACGGCTACGATAGGGTGTTAGGGTCACACTAGAGAAGAAACAGTGGAAAAATAGAAGAATATAATCATTCTAGAGAGGGAATTGATAGGCACTATGAACGCGGATGAGAACGAGCTCCGATTGAGCCGGTTTCAGTGGCGTTGGAAAGCCCTTGGGAAACTAGGTTACCAGGACTTCTAATTCTAGTGATCTGGAAGAATTTACATATGCGCACGCACCCGAGCACATGTGCGGTATGTTTGGGCCCCAGAAAAGGCCGTTTAGACCCTCAAAAAGGCTCAAAAGTCTGGAAAAAACTACTTTTTCGTCCAATTACACCTCGATATTGTAAAGGGCAGTACGTCCATATGGTCTGCAGGTCGTAGACGCCCCACTAATGAGCGGCTACGCTAGGGTGATAGGCTCACACTAGCAAAGAAACGGTGGAAAAATAGAAGAATATAATCATTCTAGAGAGGGAATTGATAGGGACTATCAACGCGGATGAGAACGAGCACCGATTGAGCCGGTTTCAGTGGTGTTGGAAAGCCCTCGGGAAACTAGGCTACCAGGACTTCTAATTCTAGCGATCTGGAAGAATTTACATACGCGCACACACCCAAGCACACGTGCGGTATGTCTGGGCCCCAGAAAAGGCCGTTTAGACCCTCAAAAAGTCTCAAAAGTCTGGAAAAAACTACTTTTTCATGCAATAACACCTCGATATTGTAAAGGGTAGTACCTCCATATGGTCTGCAGGTCCTAGACGCCCCACCAACGAGCAGCTACGATAGGGTGTTAGGCTCACACTAGAGAAGAAACAGTGGAAAAATAGAAGAATATAATCATTCTAGAGAGGGAATTGATAGGCACTATCAACGCGGATGAGAACAAGCTCCGATTGAGCCAGTTTCAGTGGCGTTGGAAAGCCCTCGGGAAACTTGGATACCAGGACTTCTAATTCTAGCGATCTGGAAGAATTTACATACACGCACGCACCCGAGCACACGTGCGGTATGTTTGGGCCCCAGAAAAGGCCGTTTAGACCCTCAAAAAGCATCAAAAGTCTGGAAAAAAACTACTTTTTCGTCCAATTACACCTCAATATTGTAAAGGGCAGTACGTCCAAATGGTCTGCAGGTCGTAGACGCCCCACAAATGAGCAGCTACGCTAGGGTGTTAGGCTCACACTAGCAAAGAAACAGTGGAAAAATAGAAGAATATAATCATTCTAGAACGGGAATTGATAGGGACTATCAACGCGGATGAGAACGAGCTCCGATTGAGTCGGTTTCAGTGGCGTTGGAAAGACCTCAGGAAACTAGGTTACCAGGACTTCTAATTCTAGCGATCTGGAAGAATTTAGATACGCACACACACCCGAGCACACGTGCGGTATGTCTGGGCCCCAGAAAAGGCCGTTTAGACCCTCAAAAAGGCTCAAAAGTCTGGAAAAAACTACTTTTTCATGCAATTACACCTCGATATTGTAAAGGGCAGTACGTCCATATGGTCTGCAGGTCGTAGACGCCCCACCAACGAGCGGCTACGATAGGGTGTTAGGGTCACGCTAGAGAAGAAACAGTGGAAAAATAGAAGAATATAATCATTCAAGAGAGGGAATTGATAGGGACTATCAACACGGATGAGAACGAGCACCGATTGAGCCGGTTTCAGTGGTGTTGGAAAGCCCTCGGGAAACTAGGCTACCAGGACTTCTAATTCTAGCGATTTATAAGAATTTACATATGCGCACACACCCGAGCACACGTGCGGTATGTCTGGGCCCCAGAAAAGGCCGTTTAGACCCTCAAAAAGGCTCAAAAGTCTGGAAAAAACTACTTTTTCGTCCAATTACACCTCGATATTGTAAAGGGCAGTACGTCCATATGGTCTGCAGGTCGTAGGTGCCCCACCAATAAGTGCCTACGATAGGTTGTTAGGCTCACACTAGCAAAGAAACAGTGGAAAAATAGAAGAATATAATCATTCTAGAGAGGCAATTGATAGGGACTATCAACGCGGATGAGAACGAGCACCGATTGAGCCGGTTTCAGTGGTGTTGGAAAGCCCTCGGGAAACTAGGCTACCAGGACTTCTAATTCTAGCGATCTGGAAGAATTTACATACGCGCACACACCCGAGCACACGTGCGGTATGTCTGGGCCCCAGAAAAGGCCGTTTAGACCCTCAAAAAGGCTCAAAAGTCTGGAAAAAACTACTTTTTCATGCAATTACACCTCGATATTGTAAAGGGCAGTACGTCCATATGGTCTGCAGGTCGTAGACGCCCCACCAACGAACGGCTACGATAGGGTGTTAGGGTCACACTAGAGAAGAAACAGTGGAAAAATAGAAGAATATAATCATTCTAGAGAGGGAATTGATAGGCACTATGAACGCGGATGAGAACGAGCTCCGATTGAGCCGGTTTCAGTGGCGTTGGAAAGCCCTTGGGAAACTAGGTTACCAGGACTTCTAATTCTAGTGATCTGGAAGAATTTACATATGCGCACGCACCCGAGCACATGTGCGGTATGTTTGGGCCCCAGAAAAGGCCGTTTAGACCCTCAAAAAGGCTCAAAAGTCTGGAAAAAACTACTTTTTTGTCCAATTACACCTCGATATTGTAAAGGGCAGTACGTCCATATGGTCTGTAGGTCGTAGACGCCCCACTATTGAACGGCTACGCTAGGGTGTTAGGCTCACACTAGCAAAGAAACGGTGGAAAAATAGAAGAATATAATCATTCTAGAGAGGGAATTGATAGGGACTATCAACAGGGATGAGAACGAGCACCGATTGAGCCGGTTTCAGTGGTGTTGGAAAGCCCTTGGGAAACTAGGCTACCAGGACTTCTAATTCTAGCGATCTGGAAGAATTTACATATGCGCACACACCCGAGCACACGTGCGGTATGTCTGGGCCCCAGAAAAGGCCGTTTAGACCCTCAAAAAGGCTCAAAAGTCTGGAAAAAACTACTTTTTCATCCAATTACACCTCGATATTGTAAAGGGCAGTACGTCCAGATGGTCTGCAGGTCGTAGACGCCCCACCAATGAGCGCCTACGATATGGTGTTAGGCCCACACTAGCAAAGAAACAGTGGAAAAATAGAAGAATATAATCATTCTAGAGAGGGAATTGATAGGGACAATCAACGCGGATGAGAACGGGCACCGATTGAGCCGGTTTCAGTGGTGTTGGAAAGCCTTCGGGAAACTAGTCTACCAGGACTTCTAATTCTAGCGATCTGGAAGAATTTACATACGCGCACACACCCGAGCACACGTGCGGTATGTCTGGGCCCCAGAAAAGTCCGTTTAGACCCTCAAAAAGGCTCAAAAGTCTGGAAAAAACAAATTTTTCATGCAATTACACCTCGATATTGTAAAGGGCAGTATGTCCATATGGTCTGCAGGTCGAAGACGACCCACCAACGAGCGGCTACGATAGGGTGTTAGGCTCACACTAGAGAAGAAACATTGGAAAAATAGAAGAATATAATCATTCTAGAGAGGGAATTGATAGGGACTATCAACGCGGATGAGAACGAGCACCGATTGAGCCGGTTTCAGTGGTGTTGGAAAGCCCTCGGGAAACTAGGCTACCAGGACTTCTAATTCTAGCGATCTGGAAGAATTTCATATGCGCACACACCCGAGCACACGTGCGGTATGTCTGGGCCTCAGAAAAGGCCGTTTAGACCCTCAAAAAGGCTCAATTGTCTGGAAAAAACTAGTTTTTTGTCCAATTACACCTCGATATTGTAAAGGGCAGTACGTGCATATGGTCTGCAGGTCGTAGACGACCCACCAATGAGCGGATACGATAGGGTGTTAGGCTCACACTAGCGAAGAAACGGTGGAAAATAGAAGAATATAATCATTCTAGAGAGGGAATTGAAAGGGACTATCAACGCGGATGAGAACGAGCTCCGATTGAGCCGGTTTCAGTGGTGTTGGAAAGCCCTCGGGAAACTAGGCTACTAGGACTTCTAATTCTAGCGATCTGGAAGAATTTACATACACGCACACACCCGAGCACACGTGCGGTATGTCTGGGCCCCAGAAAAGGCCGTTTAGACCCTCAAAAAGACTCAAAAGTCTGGAAAAAACTACTTTTTCATGCAAGTACACCTCGATATTGTAAAGGGCAGTACGTCCATATGGTCTGCAGGTCGTAGACGCCCCACCAACGAGCGGCTACGATAGGGTGTTAGGCTCACACTAGAAAAGAAACAGTGGAAAAATAGAAGAATATAATCATTCAAGAGAGGGAATTGATAGGGACTATCAACGCGGATGAGAACGAGCACCGATTGAGCCGGTTTCAGTGGTGTTGGAAAGCCCTCGGGAAACTAGGCTACCAGGACTTCTAATTCTAGCGATCTGGAAGAATTTACATATGCGCACCCACCCGAGCACACGTGCGGTATGTCTGGTCCCCAGAAAAGGCCGTTTAGACCCTCAAAAAGACTCAAAAGTCTGGAAAAAACTACTTTTTCGTCCAATTACACCTCGATATTGTAAAGGGCAGTACGTCCATATGGTCTGCAGGTCGTAGGTGCCCCACCAATAAGTGCCTACAATAGGGTGTTAGGCTAACACTAGCAAAGAAACAGTGGAGAAATAGAAGAATATAATCATTCTAGAGAGGGAATTGATAGGGACTATCAACGCGGATGAGAACGAGCACCGATTGAGCCGGTTTCAGTGGTGTTGGAAAGCCCTCGGGAAACTAGGCTACGAGGACTTCTAATTCTAGTGATCTGGAAGAATTTACATACGCGCACACACCCGAGCACACGTGCGGTATGTCTGGGCCCCAGAAAAGTCCGTTTAGACCCTCAAAAAGGCTCAAAAGTCTGGAAAAAACTACTTTTTCATGCAATTACACCTCGATATTGTAAAGGGCAGTACGTCCATATGGTCTACAGGTCGTAGACGCCCCACCAACGAACGACTACGATAGGGTGTTAGGGTCACACTAGAGAAGAAACAGTGGAAAAATAGAAGAATATAATCATTCTAGAGAGGGAATTGATAGGCACTATGAACGCGGATGAGAACGAGCTCCGATTGAGCCGGTTTCAGTGGCGTTGGAAAGCCCTTGGGAAACTAGGATACCAGGACTTCTAATTCTAGCGATCTGGAAGAAATTACATATGCGCACACACCCGAGCACACGTGCGGTATGTCTGGGCCCCAGAAAAGGCCGTTTAGACCCTCAAAAAGGCTCAAAAGTCTGGAAAAAGTACTTTTTCGTCCAATTACACCTCGATATTGTAAAGGGCTGTACGTCCATATGGTCAGCAGGTCGTAGGCGCCCCACCAATAAGTGCCTACGATAGGGTGTTAGGCTCACACTAGCAAAGAAACAGTGAAAAAATAGAAGAATATAATCATTCTAGAGAGGGAATTGATAGGGACTATCAACGCGGATGAGAACGAGCACCGATTGAGCCGGTTTCAGTGGTGTTGGAAAGCCCTCGGGAAACTAGGCTACCAGGACTTCTAATTCTAGCGATCTGGAAGAATTTACATACGCGCACACACCCGAGCACACGTGCGGTATGTCTGGGCCCCAGAAAAGGCCGTTTAGACCCTCAAAAAGGCTCAAAAGTCTGGAAAAAACTACTTTTTCATGCAAGTACACCTCGATATTGTAAAGGGCAGTACGTCCATATGGTCTGCAGGTCGTAGACGCCCCACCAACGAGCGGCTACGATAGGGTGTTAGGGTCACACTAGAAAAGAAACAGTGGAAAAATAGAAGAATATAATCATTCAAGAGAGGGAATTGATAGGGACTATCAACACGGATGAGAACGAGCACCGATTGAGCCGGTTTCAGTGGTGTTGGAAAGCCCTCGGGAAACTAGGCTACCAGGACTTCTAATTCTAGCGATCTGGAAGAATTTACATATGCGCACACACCCGAGCACACGTGCGGTATGTCTGGTCCCCAGAAAAGGCCGTTTAGACCCTCAAAAAGACTCAAAAGTCTGGAAAAAACTACTTTTTCGTCCAATTACACCTCGATATTGTAAAGGGCAGTACGTCCATATGGTCTGCAGGTCGTAGGTGCCCCACCAATAAGTGCCTACAATAGGGTGTTAGGCTCACACTAGCAAAGAAACAGTGGAAAAATAGAAGAATATAATCATTCTAGAGAGGGAATTGATAGAGACTATCAACGCGGATGAGAACGAGCACCGATTGAGCCGGTTTCAGTGGTGTTGGAAAGCCCTCGGGAAACTAGGCTACGAGGACTTCTAATTCTAGCGATCTGGAAGAATTTACATACGCGCACACACCCGAGCACACGTGCGGTATGTCTGGGCCCCAGAAAAGTCCGTTTAGACCCTCAAAAAGGCTCAAAAGTCTGGAAAAAACTACTTTTTCATGTAATTACACCTCGATATTGTAAAGGGCAGTACGTCCATATGGTCTACAGGTCGTAGACGCCCCACCAACGAACGACTACGATAGGGTGTTAGGGTCACACTAGAGAAGAAACAGTGGAAAAATAGAAGAATATAATCATTATAGAGAGGGAATTGATAGGCACTATGAACGCGGATGAGAACGAGCTCCGATTGAGCCGGTTTCAGTGGCGTTGGAAAGCCCTTGGGAAACTAGGTTACCAGGACTTCTAATTCTAGTGATTTGGAAGAATTTACATATGCGCACGCACCCGAGCACATGTGCGGTATGTTTGGGCCCCAGAAAAGCCCGTTTAGACCCTCAAAAAGGCTCAAAAGTCTGGAAAAAACTACTTTTTCGTCCAATTACACCTCGATATTGTAAAGGGCAGTACGTCCATATGGTCTGCAGGTCGTAGACGCCCCACTAATGAGTGGCTACGCTAGGGTGTTAGGCTCACACTAGCAAAGAAACGGTGGAAAAATAGAAGAATATAATCATTCTAGAGAGGGAATTGGTAGGGACTATCAACGCGGATGAGAACGAGCACCGATTGAGCCGGTTTTAGTGGTGTTGGAAAGCCCTCGGGAAACTAGGCTACCAGGACTTCTAATTCTAGCGATCTGGAAGAATTTACATATGCGCACACACCCGAGCACACGTGCGGTATGTCTGGTCCCCAGAAAAGGCCGTTTAGACCCTCAAAAAGACTCAAAAGTCTGGAAAAAACTACTTTTTCGTCCAATTACACCTCGATATTGTAAAGGGCAGTACGTCCATATGGTATGCAGGTCATAGACGCCCCACCAATGAGCGGATACGATAGGGTGTTAGGCTCACACTAGCGAATAAACGGTGGAAAATAGAAGAATATAATCATTCTAGAGAGGGAATTGATAGGCACTATCAAGGCGGATGAGAACGAGCTCCGATTGAGCCGGTTTCAGTGGCGTTGGAAAGCCCTCGGGAAACTAGGCTACCAGGACTTCTAATTCTAGCGATTTGGAAGAATTTGCGTATGCGTACACACCCGAGCACATGTGTGGTAAGTCTTGGCCTCAGAAAAGGCCGTTTAGAGCCTCAAAAAGGCTCAAAAGTCTGGAAAAAACTACTTTTTCGTCCAATTACACCTCGATATTGTAAAGGGCAGTACGTCCAAATGGTCTACTGGTCATAGACGCCCCACCAATGAGCGGCTACGATAGGGTGTTAGGCTCACACTAGAGAAGAAACGGTGGAAAAATAGAAGAATATCATCATTCTAGAGAGGGAATTGATAGGGACTATCAACGCGGATGAGAACGAGCTCCGATTGAGCCGGTTTCAGTGGCGTTGGAAAGCCCTCGGGAAACTAGGCTACCAGGACTTCTAATTCTAGCGATATAGAAGAATTTGCATATGCGTACACACCCAAGCACACGTGCGGTAAGTCTTGGCCCCAGAAAAGGTTGTTTAGAGCCTCAAAAAGGCTCAAAAGTCTGGAAAAAACTAATTTTTCGTCCAATTACACCTCGATATTGTAAAGGGCAGTACATCCATATGGTCTGCTGGTCATAGATGCCCCACCAATGAGCGGCTACGATAGGGTGTTAGGCTCACACTAGAGATGAAACGGTGGAATAACAGAAGAATATAATCATTCTAGAGAGGGAATTGATAGGGACTATCAACGCGGGTGAGAACGAGCACCGATTGAGCCGGTTTCAGTGGTGTTGGAAAGCCCTCGGGAAACTAGGCTACTAGGACTTCTAATTCTAGCGATCTGGAAGAATTTACATACACGCACACACCCGAGCACACGTGCGGTATGTCTGGGCCCCAGAAAAGGCCGTTTAGACCCTCAAAAAGTCTCAAAAGTCTGGAAAAAACTACTTTTTCATGCAATAACACCTCGATATTGTAAAGGGCAGTACGTCCATATGGTCTGCAGGTCGTAGACGCCCCACCAACGAGCAGCTACCATAGGGTGTTAGGCTCACACTAGAGAAGAAACAGTGGAAAAATAGAAGAATATAATCATTCTAGAGAGGGAATTGATAGGCACTATCAACGCGGATGAGAACAAGCCCCGATTGAGCCAGTTTCAGTGGCGTTGGAAAGCCCTCGGGAAACTTGGATACCAGGACTTCTAATTCTAGCGATCTGGAAGAATTTACATACACGCACGCACCCGAGCACACGTGCGGTATGTTTGGGCCCCAGAAAAGGCCGTTTAGACCCTCAAAAAGGCTCAAAAGTATAGAAAAAACTACTTTTTCGTCCAATTACACCTCAATATTGTAAAGGGCAGTACGTCCATATGGTGTGCAGGTCATAGACGCCCCACAAATGAGCGGCTACGCTAGGGTGTTAGGCTCACACTAGCAAAGAAACAGTGGAAAAATAGAAGAATATAATCATTCTAGAACGGGAATTGATAGGGACTATCAACGCGGATGAGAACGAGCTCCGATTGAGTCGGTTTCAGTGGCGTTGGAAAGACCTCGGGAAACTAGGCTACCAGGACTTCTAATTCTAGCGATTTGGAAGAATTTACATACGCGCACACACCCGAGCACACGTGCGGTATGTCTGGGCCCCAGAAAAGACCGTTTAGACCCTCAAAAAGGCTCAAAAGTCTGGAAAAAACTACTTTTTCATGCAATTACACCTCGATATTGTAAAGGGCAGTACGTCCATATGGTCTGCAGGTCGTAGACGCCCCACCAACGAGCGGTTACGATAGGGTGTTAGGGTCACACTAGAGAAGAAACAGTGGAAAAATAGAAGAATATAATCATTCAAGAGAGGGAATTGATAGGCACTATCAACGCGGATGAGAACGAGCTCCGATTGGGCCGGTTACGTGGTGTTGGAAAGCCCTTGGGAAACTAGGCTACCAGGACTTCTAATTCTAGCGATCTGGAAGAATTTACATACGCGCACGCACCCGAGCACACATGCGGTATGTTTGGGCCCCAGAAAAGGCCGTTTAGACCCTCAAAAAGGCTCAAAAGTCTGGAAAAAACTACTTTTTTGTCCAATTACACCTCGATATTGTAAAGGGCAGTACGTCCATATGGTCTGCAGGTCGTAGACGCCCCACTAATGAGCGGCTACGCTAGGGTGTTAGGCTCACACTAGCAAAGAAACGGTGGAAAAATAGAAGAATATAATCATTCTAGAGAGGGAATTGATAGGGACTATCAACGCGGATGAGAACGAGCACCGATTGAGCCGGTTTCAGTGGTGTTGGAAAGCCCTCAGGAAACTAGGCTACCGGGACTTCTAATTCTAGCGATCTGGAAGAATTTACATACGCGCACACACCCGAGCACACGTGCGGTATGTCTGGGCCCCAGAAAAGGCCGTTTAGACCCTCAAAAAGGCTCAAAAGTCTGGAAAAAACTACTTTTTCATGCATTAACACCTCGATATTGTAAAGGGCAGTACGTCCATATGGTCTGCAGGTCGTAGATGCCCCACCAACGAGCGGCTACGATAGGGTGTTAGGCTCACACTAGAGAAGAAACAGTGGAAAAATAGAAGAATATAATCATTCTAGAGAGGGAATTGATAGGCACTATCAACGCGGATGAGAACGAGCTCCGATTGAGCCGGTTTCAGTGGCGTTGGAAAGCCCTCGGGAAACTAGGATACCAGAACTTCAAATTCAAGCGATCTAGAAGAATTTACATACACGCATGCACCCGAGCACACGTGCGGTATGTTTGGGCCCCAGAAAAGGCCGTTTAGACCCTCAAAAAGGCTCAAAAGTCTGGAAAAAACTACTTTTTCGTCCAATTACACCTCGATATTGTAAAGGGAAGTACGTCCATATGGTCTGCAGGTCATAGACGCCCCACAAATGAGCGGCTACGCTAGGGTGTTAGGCTCACACTAGCAAAGAAACGGTGGAAAAATAGAAGAATATAATCATTCTAGAGAGGGAATTGATAGGGACTATCAACACGGATGAGAACGAGCACCGATTGAGCCGGTTTCAGTGGTGTTGGAAAGCCCTCGGGAAACTAGGCTACCAGGACTTCTAATTCTAGCGATATGGAAGAATTTACATATGCGCACTCACCCGAGCACACGTGCGGTATGTCTGGGCCCTAGAAAAGGCCGTTTAGACCCTCAAAAAAGCTCAAAAGTCTGGAAAAAACTACTTTTTCGTCCAATTACACCTCGATATTGTAAAGGGCAGTACGTCCATATGGTCTGCAGGTCATAGACGCCCCACAAATGAGCGGCTACGCTAGGGTGTTAGGCTCACACTAGCAAAGAAACGGTGGAAAAATAGAAGAATATAATCATTCTAGAGAGGGAATTGATAGGGACTATCAACACGGATGAGAACGAGCACCGATTGAGCCGGTTTCAGTGGTGTTGGAAAGCCCTCGGGAAACTAGGCTACCAGGACTTCTAATTCTAGTGATCTGGAAGAATTTACATACGCGCACGCACCCGAGCACATGTGCGGTATGTTTGGGCCCCAGAAAAGGCCGTTTAGACCCTCAAAAAGGCTCAAAAGTCTTGAAAAAATTACTTTTTCGTCCAATTACACCTCGATATTGTAAAGGGCAGTACATCCATATGGTCTGCAGGTCGTAGACGCCCCACTAATGAGCGGATACGATAGGGTGTTAGGCTCACACTAGCAAAGAAACGGTGGAAAAATAGAAGAATATAATCATTCTAGAGAGGGAATTGATAGGGACTATCAACGCGGATGAGAACGAGCACCGATTGAGCCGGTTTCAGTGGTGTTGGAAAGCCCTCGGGAAACTAGGCTACCGGGACTTCTAATTCTAGCGATCAGGAAGAATTTACATATGCGCACACACCCGAGCACACGTGCGGTATGTCTGGGCCCCAGAAAAGGCTGTTTATACCCTCAAAAAGGCTCAAAAGTCTGGAAAAACTACTCTTTCATGCAATAACACCTCGATATTGTAAAGGGCAGTACGTCCATATGGTCTGCAGGTCGTAGACGCCCCACCAACGAGCAGCTACGATAGGGTGTTAGGCTCACACTAGAGAAGAAACAGTGGAAAAATAGAAGAATATAATCATTCTAGAGAGGGAATTGATAGGCACTATCAACGCAGATGAGAACAAGCTCCGATTGAGCCGGTTTCAGTGGCGTTGGAAAGCCCTCGGGAAACTAGGATACCAGGACTTCTAATTGTAGCGATCTGGAAGAATTAACATACACGCACGCACCCGAGCACACGTGCGGTATGTCTGGGCCCCAGAAAAGTCCGTTTAGACCCTCAAAAAGGCTCAAAAGTCTGGAAAAAATAACTTTTTCATGCAATTACACCTCGATATTGTAAAGGGCAGTATGTCCATATGGTCTGCAGGTCGAAGACGCCCCACCAACGAGCGGCTACGATAGGGTGTTAGGCTCACACTAGAGAAGAAACAGTGGAAAAATAGAAGAATATAATCATTCTAGAGAGGGAATTGATAGGGACTATCAACGCGGATGAGAACGGGCACCGATTGAGCCGGTTTCAGTGGTGTTGGAAAGCCCTTGGGAAACTAGGCTACCAGGACTTCTAATTCTAGCGATTTGGAAGAATTTACATATGCGCACACACCCGAGCACACGTGCGGTATGTCTGGGCTTCAGAAAAGGCCGTTTAGACCCTCAAAAAGGCTCAATTGTCTGGAAAAAACTACTTTTTTGTCCAATTACACCTCGATATTGTAAAGGGCAATACATGCATATGGTCTGCAGGTCGTAGACGCTCCACCAATGAGCGGATACGATAGGGTGTTAGGCTCACACTAGCGAAGAAACGGTGGAAAATAGAAGAATATAATCATTCTAGAGAGGGAATTGAAAGGGACTATCAACGCGGATGAGAACGAGCTCCGATTGAGCCGGTTTCAGTGGTGTTGGAAAGCCCTTGGGAAACTAGGCTACCAGGACTTCTAATTCTAGCGATCTGGAAGAATTTACATACGCGCACACACCCGAGCACACGTGCGGTATGTCTGGGCCCCAGAAAAGGCCGTTTAGACCCTCAAAAAGGCTCAAAAGTCTGGAAAAAACTACTTTTTCATGCAATAACACCTCGATATTGTAAAGGGCAGTACATCCATATGGTCTGCAGGTCGTAGACGCCCCACCAACGAGCAGCTACGATAGGGTGTTAGGCTCACACTAGAGAAGAAACAGTGGAAAAATAGAAGAATATAATCATTCTAGAGAGGGAATTGATAGGCACTATCAACGCGGATGAGAACAAGCTCCGATTGAGCCAGTTTCAGTGGCGTTGGAAAGCCCTCGGGAAACTAGGATACCAGGACTTCTAATTCTAGCGATATGGAAGAATTTACATACCCGCACGCACCCGAGCACACGTGCGGTATGTCTGGGCCCCAGAAAAGGCCGTTTAGACCCTCAAAAAGGCTCAAAAGTCTGGAAAAAACTACTTTTTCGTCCAATTACACCTCGATATTGTAAAGGGCAGTACGTCCACATGGTCTGCATGTCGTAGACGCCCCACAAATGAGTGGCTACGCTAGGGTGTTAGGCTCACACTAGCAAAGAAATGGTGGAAAAATAGAAGAATATAATCATTCTAGAACGGGAATTGATAGGGACTATCAACGCGGATGAGAACGAGCTCCGATTGAGTCGGTTTCAGTGGCGTTGGAAAGACCTCGGGAAACTAGGCTACCAGGACTTCTCATTCTAGCGATCTGGAAGAATTTACATACGCGCACACAACCGAGCACACGTGCGGTATGTCTGGGCCCCAGAAAAGGCCGTTTAGACCCTCAAAAAGGCTCAAAAGTCTGGAAAAAACTACTTTTTCAGGCAATTACACCTCGATATTGTAAAGGGCAGGACGTCCATATGGTCTGCAGGTCGTAGACGCCCCACCAACGAGCGGCTACGATAGGGTGTTAGGGTCACACTAGAGAAGAAACAGTGGAAAAATAGAAGAATATAATCATTCTAGAGAGGGAATTGATAGGCACTATCAACGCGGATGAGAACGAGCTCCGATTGAGCCGGTTTCAGTGGCGTTGGAAAGCCCTTGGGAAACTAGGCTACCAGGACTTCTTATTCTAGTGATCTGGAAGAATTTACATACGCGCACGCACCTGAGCACACGTGCGGTATGTTTGGGCCCCAGAAAAGGCCGTTTAGACCCTCAAAAAGGCTCAAAAGTCTGGAAAAAACTACTTTTTTGTACAATTACACCTCGATATTGTAAAGGGCAGTACGTCCATATGGTCTGCAGGTCGTAGACGCCCCACTAATGAGCGGCTACGCTAGGGTGTTAGGCTCACACTAGCAAAGAAACGGTGGAAAAATAGAATAATATAATCATTCCATAGAGGGAATTGATAGGGACTATCAACGCGGATGAGAACGAGCACCGATTGAGCCGGTTTCAGTGGTGTTGGAAAGCCCTCAGGAAACTAGGCTACCAGGACTTCTAATTCTAGCGATCTGGAAGAATTTACATATGCGCACACACCCAAGCACACATGCGGTATGTCTGGGCCCCAGAAAAGGCCGTTTAGACCTTCAAAAAGGCTCAAAAGTCTGGAAAAAACTACTTTTTCGTCCAGTTACACCTCGATATTGTAAAGGGCAGTACGTCGATATGGTCTGTAGGTCGAAGACGCCCCACCAATGAGCGCCTACGACAGGGTGTTAGGCTCACACTAGCAAAGAAACAGTGGAAAAATAGAAGAATATAATCATTCTAGAGAGGGAATTGATAGGGACTATCAACGCGGATGAGAACGAGCACCGATTGAGCCGGTTTCAGAGGTGTTGGAAAGCCCTCGGGAAACTAGGCTACCAGGACTTCTAATTCTAGCGATCTGGAAGAATTTACATACGCGCACACACCCGAGCACACGTGCGGTATGTCTGGGCCCCAGAAAAGGCCGTTTAGACCCTCAAAAAGGCTCAAAAGTCTGGAAAAAATAAATTTTTCATGCAAGTACACCTCGATATTATAAAGGGCAGTACGTCCATATGGTCTGCAGCTCGTAGATGCCCCACCAACGAGCGGCTACGATAGGGTGTTAGGCTCACACTAGAAAATAAACAGTGGAAAACCAGAAGAATATAATCATTCTAGAGAGGGAATTGATAGGCACTATCAACGCGGATGAGAACGAGCTCCGATTGAGCCGGTTTCATTGGCGTTGGAAAGCCCTCGGGAAACTAGGCTACCAGGACTTCTAATTCTAGCGATCTGGAAGAATTTGCATACGCGTACACACCCAAGCACACGTGCGGCATGTCTTGGCCCCAGAAAAGGCCGTTTAGAGCCTCAAAAAGGCTCAAAAGTCTGGAAAAAACTACTTTTTCGTCCAATTACACCTCGATATTGTAGAGGCAGTACGTCCATATGGTCTGCTGGTCATAGACGCCCCACCAATGAGCGGCTACGATAGGGTGTTAGGCTTACACTAGAGAAGAAACGGTGGAAAAATAGAAGAATATAATCATTCTGGAGAGGGAATTGATAGGCACTATCAACGCGGATGAGAACGAGCTCCGATTGAGCCGGTTTCAGTGGCGTTGGAAAGCCCTCGGGAAACTAGGCTACCAGGACTTCTAATTCTAGCGATCTGGAAGAATTTGCATATGCGTACACACCCGAGCACACGTGCGGTAAGTCTTGGCCCCAGAAAAGGCCGTTTAGAGCCTCAAAAAGGCTCAAAAGTCTGGAAAAAACTACTTTTTCGTCCAATTACACCTCGATATTGTAAAGGGCAGTACGTCCATATGGTCTGCTGGTCATAGATGCCCCACCAATGAGCGGCTACGATAGGGTGTTAGGCTCACACTAGAGAAGAAATGGTGGAAAAATAGAAGAATATAATCATTCTAGAGAGGGAATTGATAGGGACTATCAACTCGGATGAGAACGAGCTCCGATTGAGCCGGTTTCAGTGGCGTTGGAAAGCCCTCGGGAAACTAGGCTACCAGGACTTCTAATTCTAGCGATCAGGAAGAATTTACATACGCGCACACACCCGAGCACATGTGCCGTATGTTTGGGCCCCAGAAAAGGCCGTTTAGACCCTCAAAAAGGCTCAAAAGTCTGGAAAAAACTACTTTTTCGTCCAATTACAACTCGATATTGTAAAGGGCAGTACGTCCATATGGTCTGCAGGCCGTAGACGCCCCACCAATGAGCGGATACGATAGGGTGTTAGGCTCACACTAGTGAAGAAACGGTGGAAAAATAGAAGAATATAATCATTCTAGAGAGGGAATTGATAGGGACTATCAACGCGGATGAGAACGAGCTCCGATTGAGCCAGTTTCAGTGGTGTTGGAAAGCCCTCGGGAAACTAGGCTACCAGGACTTCTAATTCTAGCGATCTGGAAGAATTTACATACGCGCACACACCCGAGCACACGTGCGGTATGTCCGAGCCCCAGAAAAGGCCGTTTAGACCATCAAAAAGGCTCAAAAGTCTGGAAAAAACTACTTTTTCATGCAATTACACCTCGATATTGTAAAGGGCAGTACGTCAATATTGTTTGCAGGTCGTAGACGCTCCACCAACGAGCGGCTACGATATTGTGTTAGACTCACACTAGAGAAGAAACAGTGGAAAAATAGAAGAATATAATCATTCTAGAGAGGGAATTGATAGGCACTATCAACGCGGATGAGAACGAGCTCCGATTGAGCCGGTTTCAGTGGCGTTGGAAAGACCTCGGGAAACTAGGCTACCAGGACTTCTAATTCTAGCGATCTGGAAGAATTTACATACGCGCACACACCCGAGCACACGTGCGATATGTCTGGGCCCCAGAAAAGGTCGTTTAGACCCTCAAAAAGGCTCAAATGTCTGGAAAAAACTACTTTTTTGTCCAATTACACCTCGATATTGTAAAGGGAAGTACGTGCATAAGGTTTGTATGTCGTAGACGCCCCACCAATGAGCGGCTACGATAGGGTGTTAGGCTCACACTAGCGAAGAAACGGTGGAAAAATAGAAGAATATAATCATTCTAGAGAGGGAATTGATAGGGACTATCAACGCGGATGAGAACGAGCTCCGATTGACCCGGTTTCAGTGGCGTTGGAAAGCCCTCGGAAACTAGGCTACCAGGACTTCTAATTCTAGCGATCTGGAAGAATTTGCATATGCGTACACACCCGAGCACACGTGCGGTATGTCTGGGCCCCAGAAAAGGCCATTTAGACCCTCAAAAAGGCTCAAAAGTCTGGAAAAAATAACTTTTTCATGCAATTACACCTCGATATTATAAAGGGCAGTACGTCCATATGGTCTGCAGCTCGTAGACGCCCCACCAACGAGCGGCTACGATAGGGTGTTAGGCTCACACTAGCAAAGAAACGGTGGAAAAATAGAAGAATATAATCATTCTAGAGAGGGAATTGATAGGGACTATCAACGCGGATGAGAACGAGCACCGATTGAGCCGGTTTCAGTGGTGTTGGAAAGCCCTCGGGAAACTAGGCTATCAGGACTTCTAATTCTAGCGATCAGGAAGAATTTACATATGCGCACACACCCGAGCACACGTGCGGTATGTCTGGGCCCCAGAAAAGTCTGTTTATACCCTCAAAAAGGCTCAAAAGTCTAGAAAAACTACTCTTTCATGCAATAACACCTCGATATTGTAAAGGGCAGTACGTCCATATGGTCTGCAGGTCGTAGACGCCCCACCAACGAGCAGCTACGATAGGGTGTTAGGCTCACACTAGAGAAGAAACAGTGGAAAAATAGAAGAATATAATCATTCTAGAGAGGGAATTGATAGGCACTATCAACGCAGATGAGAACAAGCTCCGATTGAGCCGGTTTCAGTGGCGTTGGAAAGCCCTCGGGAAACTAGGATACCAGGACTTCTAATTGTAGCGATCTGGAAGAATTAACATACACGCACGCACCCGAGCACACGTGCGGTATGTCTGGGCCCCAGAAAAGTCCGTTTAGACCCTCAAAAAGGCTTAAAAGTCTGGAAAAAATAACTTTTTCATGCAATTACACCTCGATATTGTAAAGGGCAGTATGTCCATATGGTCTGCAGGTCGAAGACGCCCCACCAACGAGCGGCTACGATAGGGTGTTAGGCTCACACTAGAGAAGAAACAGTGGAAAAATAGAAGAATATAATCATTCTAGAGAGGGAATTGATAGGGACTATCAACGCGGATGAGAACGGGCACCGATTGAGCCGGTTTCAGTGGTGTTGGAAAGCCCTTGGGAAACTAGGCTACCAGGACTTCTAATTCTAGCGATTTGGAAGAATTTACATATGCGCACACACCCGAGCACACGTGCGGTATGTCTGGGCCTCAGAAAAGGCCGTTTAGACCCTCAAAAAGGCTCAATTGTCTGGAAAAAACTACTTTTTTGTCCAATTACACCTCGATATTGTAAAGGGCAATACATGCATATGGTCTGCAGGTCGTAGACGCTCCACCAATGAGCGGATACGATAGGGTGTTAGGCTCACACTAGCGAAGAAACGGTGGAAAATAGAAGAATATAATCATTCTAGAGAGGGAATTGAAAGGGACTATCAACGCGGATGAGAACGAGCTCCGATTGAGCCGGTTTCAGTGGTGTTGGAAAGCCCTTGGGAAACTAGGCTACCAGGACTTCTAATTCTAGCGATCTGGAAGAATTTACATACGCGCACACACCCGAGCACACGTGCGGTATGTCTGGGCCCCAGAAAAGGCCGTTTAGACCCTCAAAAAGGCTCAAAAGTCTGGAAAAAACTACTTTTTCATGCAATAACACCTCGATATTGTAAAGGGCAGTACATCCATATGGTCTGCAGGTCGTAGACGCCCCACCAACGAGCATCTACGATAGGGTGTTAGGCTCACACTAGAGAAGAAACAGTGGAAAAATAGAAGAATATAATCATTCTAGAGAGGGAATTGATAGGCACTATCAACGCGGATGAGAACAAGCTCCGATTGAGCCAGTTTCAGTGGCGTTGGAAAGCCCTCGGGAAACTAGGATACCAGGACTTCTAATTCTAGCGATATGGAAGAATTTACATACCCGCACGCACCCGAGCACACGTGCGGTATGTCTGGGCCCCAGAAAAGGCCGTTTAGACCCTCAAAAAGGCTCAAAAGTCTGGAAAAAACTACATTTTCGTCCAATTACACCTCGATATTGTAAAGGGCAGTACGTCCACATGGTGTGCATGTCGTAGACGCCCCACAAATGAGTGGCTACGCTAGGGTGTTAGGCTCACACTAGCAAAGAAATGGTGGAAAAATAGAAGAATATAATCATTCTAGAACGGGAATTGATAGGGACTATCAACGCGGATGAGAACGAGCTCCGATTGAGTCGGTTTCAGTGGCGTTGGAAAGACCTCGGGAAACTAGGCTACCAGGACTTCTAATTCTAGCGATCTGGAAGAATTTACATACGCGCACACACCCGAGCACACGTGCGGTATGTCTGGGCCCCAGAAAAGGCCGTTTAGACCCTCAAAAAGGCTCAAAAGTCTGGAAAAAACTACTTTTTCAGGCAATTACACCTCGATATTGTAAAGGGCAGGACGTCCATATGGTCTGCAGGTCGTAGACGCCCCACCAACGAGCGGCTACGATAGGGTGTTAGGGTCACACTAGAGAAGAAACAGTGGAAAAATAGAAGAATATAATCATTCTAGAGAGGGAATTGATAGGCACTATCAACGCGGATGAGAACGAGCTCCGATTGAGCCGGTTTCAGTGGCGTTGGAAAGCCCTTGGGAAACTAGGCTACCAGGACTTCTAATTCTAGTGATCTGGAAGAATTTACATACGCGCACGCACCCGAGCACACGTGCGGTATGTTTGGGCCCCAGAAAAGGCCGTTTAGACCCTCAAAAAGGCTCAAAAGTCTGGAAAAAACTACTTTTTTGTACAATTACACCTCGATATTGTAAAGGGCAGTACGTCCATATGGTCTGCAGGTCGTAGACGCCCCACTAACGAGCGGCTACGCTAGGGTGTTAGGCTCACACTAGCAAAGAAACGGTGGAAAAATAGAATAATATAATCATTCCATAGAGGGAATTGATAGGGACTATCAACGCGGATGAGAACGAGCACCGATTGAGCCGGTTTCAGTGGTGTTGGAAAGCCCTCAGGAAACTAGGCTACCAGGACTTCTAATTCTAGCGATCTGGAAGAATTTACATATGCGCACACACCCAAGCACACATGCGGTATGTCTGGGCCCCAGAAAAGGCCGTTTAGACCTTCAAAAAGGCTCAAAAGTCTGGAAAAAACTACTTTTTCGTCCAGTTACACCTCGATATTGTAAAGGGCAGTACGTCGATATGGTCTGTAGGTCGAAGACGCCCCACCAATGAGCGCCTACGATAGGGTGTTAGGCTCACACTAGCAAAGAAACAGTGGAAAAATAGAAGAATATAATCATTCTAGAGAGGGAATTGATAGGGACTATCAACGCGGATGAGAACGAGCACCGATTGAGCCGGTTTCAGAGGTGTTGGAAAGCCCTCGGGAAACTAGGCTACCAGGACTTCTAATTCTAGCGATCTGGAAGAATTTACATACGCGCACACACCCGAGCACACATGCGGTATGTCTGGGCCCCAGAAAAGGCCGTTTAGACCCTCAAAAAGGCTCAAAAGTCTGGAAAGAACTACTTTTTCATGCAATTACACCTCGATATTGTAAAGGGCCGTACGTCCATATGGTCTGTATGTCGTAGACGCCCCACCAACGAGCAGCTATGATAGGTGTTAGGGCCGTACGTCCATATGGTCTGTATGTCGTAGACCCTCAAAAAGGCTCAAAAGTCTGGAAAAAATAAATTTTTCATGCAAGTACACCTCGATATTATAAAGGGCAGTACGTCCATATGGTCTGCAGCTCGTAGATGCCCCACCAACGAGCGGCTACGATAGGGTGTTAGGCTCACACTAGAAAAGAAACAATGGAAAACCAGAAGAATATAATCATTCTAGAGAGGGAATTGATAGGCACTATCAACGCGGATGAGAACGAGCTCCGATTGAGCCGGTTTCATTGGCGTTGGAAAGCCCTCGGGAAACTAGGCTACCAGGACTTCTAATTCTAGCGATCTGGAAGAATTTGCATACGCGTACACACCCAAGCACACGTGCGGCATGTCTTGGCCCCAGAAAAGGCCGTTTAGAGCCTCAAAAAGGCTCAAAAGTCTGGAAAAAACTACTTTTTCGTCCAATTACACCTCGATATTGTAGAGGCAGTACGTCCATATGGTCTGCTGGTCATAGACGCCCCACCAATGAGCGGCTACGATAGGGTGTTAGGCTTACACTAGAGAAGAAACGGGGGAAAAATAGAAGAATATAATCATTCTGGAGAGGGAATTGATAGGCACTATCAACGCGGATGAGAACGAGCTCCGATTGAGCCGGTTTCAGTGGCGTTGGAAAGCCCTCGGGAAACTAGGCTACCAGGACTTCTAATTCTAGCGATCTGGAAGAATTTGCATATGCGTACACACCCGAGCACACGTGCGGTAAGTCTTGGCCCCAGAAAAGGCCGTTTAGAGCCTCAAAAAGGCTCAAAAGTCTGGAAAAAACTACTTTTTCGTCCAATTACACCTCGATATTGTAAAGGGCAGTACGTCCATATGGTCTGCTGGTCATAGATGCCCCACCAATGAGCGGCTACGATAGGGTGTTAGGCTCACACTAGAGAAGAAACGGTGGAAAAATAGAAGAATATAATCATTCTAGAGAGGGAATTGATAGGGACTATCAACTCGGATGAGAACGAGCTCCGATTGAGCCGGTTTCAGTGGCGTTGGAAAGCCCTCGGGAAACTAGGCTACCAGGACTTCTAATTCTAGCGATCAGGAAGAATTTACATACGCGCACACACCCGAGCACATGTGCCGTATG
Source organism: Elymus sibiricus (assembly GCA_039707655.1). Classification (NCBI taxonomy): domain Eukaryota; kingdom Viridiplantae; phylum Streptophyta; class Magnoliopsida; order Poales; family Poaceae; genus Elymus; species Elymus sibiricus. The sequence continues at coordinate 39,579,740 of CM077674.1, forward strand.
TTTGGGCCCCAGAAAAGGCCGTTTAGACCCTCAAAAAGGCTCAAAAGTCTGGAAAAAACTACTTTTTCGTCCAATTACACCTCGATATTGTAAAGGGCAGTACGTCCATATGGTCTGCAGGTCGTAGACGCCCCACCAATGAGCGGATACGATAGGGTGTTAGGCTCACACTAGTGAAGAAACGGTGGAAAAATAGAAGAATATAATCATTCTAGAGAGGGAATTGATAGGGACTATCAACGCGGATGAGAACGAGCTCCGATTGAGCCAGTTTCAGTGGTGTTGGAAAGCCCTCGGGAAACTAGGCTACCAGGACTTCTAATTCTAGCGATCTGGAAGAATTTACATACGCGCACACACCCGAGCACACGTGCGGTATGTCTGAGCCCCAGAAAAGGCCGTTTAGACCATCAAAAAGGCTCAAAAGTCTGGAAAAAACTACTTTTTCATGCAATTACACCTCGATATTGTAAAGGGCAGTACGTCCATATTGTTTGCAGGTCGTAGACGCCACACCAACGAGCGGCTACGATATTGTGTTAGACTCACACTAGAGAAGAAACAGTGGAAAAATAGAAGAATATAATCATTCTAGAGAGGGAATTGATAGGCACTATCAACGCGGATGAGAACGAGCTCCGATTGAGCCGGTTTCAGTGGCGTTGGAAAGACCTCGGGAAACTAGGCTACCAGGACTTCTAATTGTAGCGATCTGGAAGAATTAACATACACGCACACACCCGAGCACACGTGCGATATGTCTGGGCCCCAGAAAAGGTCGTTTAGACCCTCAAAAAGGCTCAAATGTCTGGAAAAAACTACTTTTTTGTCCAATTACACCTCGATATTGTAAAGGGCAGTACGTGCATAAGGTTTGTATGTCGTAGACGCCCCACCAATGAGCGGCTACGATAGGGTGTTAGGCTCACACTAGCGAAGAAACGGTGGAAAAATAGAAGAATAAAATCATTCTAGAGAGGGAATTGATAGGGACTATCAACGCGGATGAGAACGAGCTCCGATTGACCCGGTTTCAGTGGCGTTGGAAAGCCCTCGGGAAACTAGGATACCAGGACTTCTAATTGTAGCGATCTGGAAGAATTAACATACACGCACGCACCCAAGCACACGTGCGGTATGTCTGGGCCCCAGAAAAGTCTGTTTAGACCCTCAAAAAGGCTCAAAAGTCTGGAAAAAATAACTTTTTCATGCAATTACACCTCGATATTGTAAAGGGCAGTATGTCCATATGGTCTGCAGGTCGAAGACGCCCCACCAACGAGCGGCTACGATAGGGTGTTAGGCTCACACTAGAGAAGAAACAGTGGAAAAATAGAAGAATATAATCATTCTAGAGAGGGAATTGATAGGGACTATCAACGCGGATGAGAACGAGCACCGATTGAGCCAGTTTCAGTGGTGTTGGAAAGCCCTTGGGAAACTAGGCTACCAGGACTTCTAATTCTAGCGATTTGGAAGAATTTACATATGCGCACACACCCGAGCACACGTGCGGTATGTCTGGGCCTCAGAAAAGGCCGTTTAGACCCTCAAAAAGGCTCAATTGTCTGGAAAAAACTACTTTTTTGTCCAATTACACCTCGATATTGTAAAGGGCAATACATGCATATGGTCTGCAGGTCGTAGACGCCCCACCAATGAGCGGATACGATAGGGTGTTAGGCTCACACTAGCGAAGAAACGGTGGAAAATAGAAGAATATAATCATTCTAGAGAGGGAATTGAAAGGGACTATCAACGCGGATGAGAACGAGCTCCGATTGAGCCGGTTTCAGTGGTGTTGGAAAGCCCTTGGGAAACTAGGCTACCAGGACTTCTAATTCTAGCGATCTGGAAGAATTTACATACGCGCACACACCCGAGCACACGTGCGGTATGTCTGGGCCCCAGAAAAGGCCGTTTAGACCCTCAAAAAGGCTCAAAAGTCTGGAAAAAACTACTTTTTCATGCAATAACACCTCGATATTGTAAATGGCAGTACATCCATATGGTCTACAGGTCGTAGACGCCCCACCAACGAGCAGCTACGATAGGGTGTTAGGCTCACACTAGAGAAGAAACAGTGGAAAAATAGAAGAATATAATCATTCTAGAGAGGGAATTGATAGGCACTATCAACGCAGATGAGAACAAGCTCCGATTGAGCCAATTTCAGTGGCGTTGGAAAGCCCTCGGGAAACTAGGATACCAGGACTTCTAATTCTAGCGATATGGAAGAATTTACATACCCGCACGCACCCGAGCACACGTGCGGTATGTCTGGGCCCCAGAAAAGGCCGTTTAGACCCTCAAAAAGGCTCAAAAGTCTGGAAAAAACTACTTTTTCGTCCAATTACACCTCGATATTGTAAAGGGCAGTACGTCCACATGGTCTGCATGTCGTAGATGCCCCACAAATGCTTGGCTATGCTAGGGTGTTAGGCTCACACTAGCAAAGAAATGGTGGAAAAATAGAAGAATATAATCATTCTAGAACGGGAATTGATAGGGACTATCAACGCGGATGAGAACGAGCTCCGATTGAGTCGGTTTCAGTGGCGTTGGAAAGACCTCAGGAAACTAGGCTACCAGGACTTCTAATTCTAGCGATCTGGAAGAATTTACATACGCGCACACACCCGAGCACACGTGCGGTATGTCTGGGCCCCAGAAAAGGCCGTTTAGACCCTCAAAAAGGCTCAAAAATCTGGAAAAAACTACTTTTTCAGGCAATTACACCTCGATATTGTAAAGGGCAGGACGTCCATATGGTCTGCAGGTCGTAGACGCCCCACCAACGAGAGGCTACGATAGGGTGTTAGGGTCACACTAGAGAAGAAACAGTGGAAAAATAGAAGAATATAATCATTCTAGAGAGGGAATTGATAGGCACTATCAACGCGGATGAGAACGAGCTCCGATTGAGCCGGTTTCAGTGGCGTTGGAAAGCCCTTGGGAAACTAGGCTACCAGGACTTCTAATTCTAGTGATCTGGAAGAATTTACATACGCGCACGCACCCGAGCACACGTGCGGTATGTTTGGGCCCCAGAAAAGGCCGTTTAGACCCTCAAAAAGACTCAAAAGTCTGGAAAAAACTACTTTTTTGTACAATTACACCTCGATATTGTAAAGGGCAGTACGTCCATATGGTCTACAGGTCATAGACGCCCCACTAATGAGCGGCTACACTAGGGTGTTAGACTCACACTAGAGAAGAAACAGTGGAAAAATAGAAGAATATAATCATTCTAGAGAGGGAATTGATAGGCACTATCAACGCGGATGAGAACGAGCTCCGATTGAGCCGGTTTCAGTGGCGTTGGAAAGACCTCGGGAAACTAGCCTACCAGGACTTCTAATTCTAGCGATCTGGAAGAATTTACATACGCGCACACACCCGAGCACACGTGCGATATGTCTGGGCCCCAGAAAAGGTCGTTTAGACCCTCAAAAAGGCTCAAATGTCTGGGAAAAACTACTTTTTTGTCCAATTACACCTCGATATTGTAAAGGGCAGTACGTGCATAAGGTTTGTATGTCGTAGACGCCCCACCAATGAGCGGCTACGATAGGGTGTTAGGCTCACACTAGCGAAGAAACGGTGGAAAAATAGAAGAATATAATCATTCTAGAGAGGGAATTGATAGGGACTATCAACGCGGATGAGAACGAGCTCCGATTGACCCGGTTTTAGTGGCGTTGGAAAGCCCTCGGAAACTAGGCTACCAGGACTTCTAATTCTAGCGATCTGGAAGAATTTGCATATGCATACACACCCGAGCACACGTGCGGTATGTCTGGGCCCCAGAAAAGGCCGTTTAGACCCTCAAAAAGGCTCAAAAGTCTGGAAAAAATAACTTTTTCATGCAATTACACCTCGATATTATAAAGGGCAGTACGTCCATATGGTCTGCAGCTCGTAGATGCCCCACCAACGAGCGGCTACGATAGGGTGTTAGGCTCACACTAGAAAAGAAACAGTGGAAAACCAGAAGAATATAATCATTCTAGAGAGGGAATTGATAGGCACTATCAACGCGGATGAGAACGAGCTCCGATTGAGCCGGTTTCAGTGGCGTTGGAAAGCCCTCGGGAATCTAGGATACCAGGACTTCTAATTCTAGCGATCTAGAAGAATTTACATACACGCATGCACCCGAGCACACGTGCGGTATGTTTGGGCCCCAGAAAAGGCCGTTTAGACCCTCAAAAAGGCTCAAAAGTACGGAAAAAACTACTTTTTCGTCCAATTACACCTCGATATTGTAAAGGGCAGTACGTCCATATGGTCTGTAGGTCGTAGACGTCCCACAAATGAGTGGCTACCCTAGGGTGTTAGGCTCACACTAGCAAAGAAACGGTGGAAAAATAGAAGAATATAATCATTCTAGAGAGGGAATTGATAGGGACTATCAACGCGGATGAGAACGAGCTCCGATTGAGCCGGTTTCAGTGGTGTTGGAAAGCCCTCGGGAAACTAGGCTACCAGGACTTCTAATTCTAGCGATCTGGAAGATTTACATACGCGCACACACCCGAGCACACGTGCGGTATGTCTAGGCCCCAGAAAAGGCCGGTTAGACCCTCAAAAGGGCTCTAAAGTCTGGAAAAAACTACTTTTTCATGCAATTACACCTCGATATTGTAAAGGGCAGTACGTCCATATGGTCTGCAGGTCGTAGACACCCCACCAACGAGCGGCTACGATATTGTGTTAGGCTCACACTACAAAAGAAACAGTGGAAAAATAGAAGAATATAATAATTCTAGAGAGGGAATTGATAGGCACTATCAACGCGGATGAGAACGAGCTCCGATTGAGCCGGTTTCAGTGGCGTTGGAAAGACCTCGGGAAACTAGGCTACCAGGACTTCTAATTCTAGCGATCTGGAAGAATTTACATATGTGCACACACCCGAGCACACGTGTGGTATGTCTGGGCCCCAGAAAAGGTCGTTTAGACCCTCAAAAAGGCTCAAATGTCTGGAAAAAACTACTTTTTTGTCCAATTAGACCTCGATATTGTAAAGGGCAGTACGTGCATATGGTTTGTAGGTCGTAGACGCCCCACCAATGAGCCGCTACGATTGGGTGTTAGGCTCACACTAGCAAAGAAACGGTGGAAGAATAGAAGAATATAATCATTCTAGAGAGGGAATTGATAGGGACTATCAACGCGGATGAGAACGAGCTCCGATTGAGCCGGTTTCAGTGGCGTTGGAAAGCCCGCGGGAAACTAGGCTACCAGGACTTCTAATTCTAGTGATCTGGAAGAATTTGCATATTCGTACACACCCGAGTACACGTGCGGTAAGTCTTGGCCCCAGAAAAGGCCGTTTAGAGCCTCAAAAAGGCTCAAAAGTCTGGAAAAAACTACTTTTTCGTCCAATTACACCTCGATATTGTAAAGGGCAGTACGTCCATATAGTCTGCTGGTCATAGACGCCCCACCAATGAGCGGCTATGATAGGGTGTTAGGCTCACACTAGAGAAGAAACAGTGGAATAATAGAAGAATATAATCATTCTAGAGAGGGAATTGATAGGGACTATCAACGCGGATGAGAACGAGCACCGATTGAGCCGGTTTCAGTGGTGTTGGAAAGCCCTCGGGAAACTAGGCTACCAGGACTTCTAATTCTAGCGATCTAGAAGAATTTACATACGCGCACACACCCGAGCACACGTGCGGTATGTCTGGGCCTCAGAAAAGGAAGTTTAGACCCTCAAAAAGGCTCAAAAGTCTGGAAAAAACTACTTTTTCGTCCAATTACACCTCGATATTGTAAAGGGCAGTACGTCCATATGGTCTACAGGTCGTAGACGCCCCACCAATGAGCGCCTACGATAGGGTGTTAGGCTCACACTAGCGAAGAAACGGTGGAGAAATAGAAGAATATAATCATTCTAGAGAGGGAATTGATAGGGACAATCAACGCGGATGAGAACGAGCACCGGTTGAGCCGGTTTCAGTGGTGTTGGAAAGCCCTCGGGAAACTAGGCTACCAGGACTTCTAATTCTAGCGATCTAGAAGAATTTACATACGCGCACACACCCGAGCACACGTGCGGTATGTCTGGGCCCCAGAAAAGGCCGTTTAGACCCTCAAAAAGGCTCAAAAGTCTGAAAAAAACTACTTTTTCATGCAATAACACCTCGATATTGTAAAGGGCAGTACGTCCATGTGGTCTGCAGGTCATAGACGCCCCACCAACGAGCGGCTACGATAGGGTGTTAGGCTCACACTAGAGAAGAAACAGTGGAAAAATAGAAGAATATAATCATTCTAGAGAGGGAATTGATAGGCACTATCAACGCGGATGAGAACGAGCTCCGATTGAGCCGGTTTCATTGGCGTTGAAAAGCCCTTGGGAAACTAGGCTACCAGGACTTCTAATTCTAGCGATCTAGAAGAATTTACATACACGCATGCACCCGAGCACACGTGCGGTATGTTTGGGCACCAGAAAAGGCCGTTTAGACCCTCAAAAAGGCTCAAAAGTCTGGAAAAAACTACTTTTTCATCCAATTACACCTCGATATTGTAAAGGGCAGTACGCCCATATGGTCTGCAGGTCGTAAACGCCCCACAAATGAGCGGCTACGCTAGGGTCTTAGGCTCACACTAGCAAAGAAACGGTGGAAAAAAAGAAGAATATAATCATTTTAGAGAGGGAATTGATAGGGACTATCAACGCGGATGAGAACGAGCACCGATTGAGCCGGTTTCAGTGGTGTTGGAAAGCCCTCGGGAAACTAGGCTACCAGGACTTCTAATTCTAGCGATCTGGAAGAATTTACATATGCGCACACACCCGAGCACACGTGCGGTATGTCTGGGCCCCAGAAAAGGCCGTTTAGACCCTCAAAAAGGCTCAAAAGTCTGGAAAAAACTACTTTTTTCGTCCAATTACACCTCGATATTGTAAAGGGCAGTACGTCCATATGGTCTGCAGGTCATAGGCGCCCCACCAATAAGCGCCTACGATAGGGTGTTAGGCTCACACTAGCAAAATAACAGTGGATAAATAGAAGAATATAATCATTCTAGAGAGGGAATTGATAGGGACTATCAACGCGGATGAGAACGAGCACCGATTGAGCCGGTTTCAGTGGTGCTGGAAAGCCCTCGGGAAACTAGGCTACCAGGACTTCTAACTCTAGCGATCTGAAAGAATTTACATACGCGCACACACCCGAGCACACATGCGGTATGTCTGGGCCCCAGAAAAGGCCGTTTAGACACTCAAAAAGGCTCAAAAGTCTGGAAAAAACTACTTTTTCATGCAATTACACCTCGATATTGTAAATGGCAGTACGTCCATATGGTCTGCAGGTCGTAGACGCCCCACCAACGAACGGCTACGATAGGGTGTTAGGGTCACACTAGAGAAGAAACAGTGGAAAAATAGAAGAATATAATCATTCTATAGAGGGAATTGATAGGCACTATGAACGCGGATGAGAACGAGCTCCGATTGACCCGGTTTCAGTGGCGTTGGAAAGCCCTTGGGAAACTAGGCTACCAGGACTTCTAATTGTAGTGATCTGGAAGAATTTACATATGCGCACGCACCCGAGCACACGTGTGGTATGTTGGGGCCCCAGAAAAGGCCGTTTAGACCCTCAAAAAGGCTCAAAAGGCTGGAAAAAACTACTTTTTCGTCCAATTACACCTCGATATTGTAAAGGGCAGCACGTCCATATGGTCTGCAGGTCGTAGACGCCCCACTAATGAGCGGCTATGCTAGGGTGTTAGGCTCACACTAGCAAAGAAACAGTGGAAAAATAGAAGAATATAATCATTCTAGAGAGGGAATTGATAGGGACTATCAACGCGGATGAGAACGAGCACCGACTGAGCCGGTTTCAGTGGTGTTGGAAAGCCCTTGGGAAACTAGGCTACCAGGACTTCTAATTCTAGCGATTTGGAAGAATTTACATATGCGCACACACCCGAGCACACGTGCGGTATGTCTGGGCCCCAGAAAAGGCCGTTTAGACCCTCAAAAAGGCTCAAAAGTCTGGAAAAAACTACTTTTTCGTCCAATTACACCTCGATATTGTAAAGGGCAGTACGTCCATATGGTCTGCAGGTCATAGACGCCCCACCAATGAGCGCCTACGATAGGGTGTTAGGCTCACACTAGCAAAGAAACAGTGGAAAAATAGAAGAATATAATCATTCTAGAGAGGGAATTGATAGGGACAATCAACGCGGATGAGAACGAGCACGGATTGAGCCGGTTTCAGTGGTGTTGGAAAGCCCTCGGGAAACTAGGCTACCAGGACTTCTAATCCTAGCGATCTGGAAGAATTTACATACGCGCACACACCCGAGCACACGTGCGGTATGTCTGGGCCCCAGAAAAGGCCGTTTAGACCCTCAAAAAGGCTCAAAATTCTGGAAAAAACTACTTTTTCATGCAATTACACCTCGATATTGTAAAGGGCAGTACGTCCATATTGTCTGCAGTTCATAGACGCCCCACCAACGAGCGGCTACGATAGGGTGTTAGTGTCACACTAGAGAAGAAACAGGGGAAAAATAGAAGAATATAATCACTCTAGAGAGGGAATTGATAGGCACTATCAACGCGGATGACAACGAGCTCCGATTGAGCCGGTTTCAGTGGCGTTGAAAAGCCCTTGGGAAACTAGGCTACCAGGACTTCTAATTCTAGCGATCTAGAAGAATTTACATACACGCATGCACCCGAGCACACGTGCGGTATATTTGGGCACCAGAAAAGGCCGTTTCGACCCTCAAAAAGGCTCAAAAGTCTGGAAAAAACTACTTTTTCATCCAATTACACCTCGATATTGTAAAGGGCAGTACGCCCATATGGTCTGCAGGTCGTAGACGCCCCACAAATGAGCGGCTACGCTAGGGTGTTAGGCTCACACTAGCAAAGAAACGGTGGAAAAATAGAAGAATATAATCATTTTAGAGAGGGAATTGATAGGGACTATCAACGCGGATGAGAACGAGCACCGATTGAGCCGGTTTCAGTGGTGTTGGAAAGCCCTCGGGAAACTAGGCTACCAGGACTTCTAATTCTAGAGATCTAGAAGAATTTACATATGCGCACACACCTGAGCACACGTGCGGTATGTCTGGGCCCCAGAAAAGGCCGTTTAGACCCTCAAAAAGGCTCAAAAGTCTGGAAAAAACTACTTTTTTCGTCCAATTACACCTCGATATTGTAAAGGGCAGTACGTCCATATGGTCTGCAGGTCATAGGCGCCCCACCAATAAGCGCCTACGATAGGGTGTTAGGCTCACACTAGCAAAATAACAGTGGATAAATAGAAGAATATAATCATTCTAGAGAGGGAATTGATAGGGACTATCAACGCGGATGAGAACGAGCACCGATTGAGCCGGTTTCAGTGGTGCTGGAAAGCCCTCGGGAAACTAGGCTACCAGGACTTCTAACTCTAGCGATCTGAAAGAATTTACATACGCGCACACACCCGAGCACACATGCGGTATGTCTGGGCCCCAGAAAAGGCCGTTTAGACACTCAAAAAGGCTCAAAAGTCTGGAAAAAACTACTTTTTCATGCAATTACACCTCGATATTGTAAATGGCAGTACGTCCATATGGTCTGCAGGTCGTAGACGCCCCACCAACGAACGGCTACGATAGGGTGTTAGGGTCACACTAGAGAAGAAACAGTGGAAAAATAGAAGAATATAATCATTCTATAGAGGGAATTGATAGGCACTATGAACGCGGATGAGAACGAGCTCCGATTGACCCGGTTTCAGTGGCGTTGGAAAGCCCTTGGGAAACTAGGCTACCAGGACTTCTAATTGTAGTGATCTGGAAGAATTTACATATGCGCACGCACCCGAGCACACGTGTGGTATGTTGGGGCCCCAGAAAAGGCCGTTTAGACCCTCAAAAAGGCTCAAAAGGCTGGAAAAAACTACTTTTTCGTCCAATTACACCTCGATATTGTAAAGGGCAGCACGTCCATATGGTCTGCAGGTCGTAGACGCCCCACTAATGAGCGGCTATGCTAGGGTGTTAGGCTCACACTAGCAAAGAAACAGTGGAAAAATAGAAGAATATAATCATTCTAGAGAGGGAATTGATAGGGACTATCAACGCGGATGAGAACGAGCACCGACTGAGCCGGTTTCAGTGGTGTTGGAAAGCCCTTGGGAAACTAGGCTACCAGGACTTCTAATTCTAGCGATTTGGAAGAATTTACATATGCGCACACACCCGAGCACACGTGCGGTATGTCTGGGCCCCAGAAAAGGCCGTTTAGACCCTCAAAAAGGCTCAAAAGTCTGGAAAAAACTACTTTTTCGTCCAATTACACCTCGATATTGTAAAGGGCAGTACGTCCATATGGTCTGCAGGTCATAGACGCCCCACCAATGAGCGCCTACGATAGGGTGTTAGGCTCACACTAGCAAAGAAACAGTGGAAAAATAGAAGAATATAATCATTCTAGAGAGGGAATTGATAGGGACAATCAACGCGGATGAGAACGAGCACGGATTGAGCCGGTTTCAGTGGTGTTGGAAAGCCCTCGGGAAACTAGGCTACCAGGACTTCTAATCCTAGCGATCTGGAAGAATTTACATACGCGCACACACCCGAGCACACGTGCGGTATGTCTGGGCCCCAGAAAAGGCCGTTTAGACCCTCAAAAAGGCTCAAAATTCTGGAAAAAACTACTTTTTCATGCAATTACACCTCGATATTGTAAAGGGCAGTACGTCCATATTGTCTGCAGTTCATAGACGCCCCACCAACGAGCGGCTACGATAGGGTGTTAGTGTCACACTAGAGAAGAAACAGGGGAAAAATAGAAGAATATAATCACTCTAGAGAGGGAATTGATAGGCACTATCAACGCGGATGACAACGAGCTCCGATTGAGCCGGTTTCAGTGGCGTTGAAAAGCCCTTGGGAAACTAGGCTACCAGGACTTCTAATTCTAGCGATCTAGAAGAATTTACATACACGCATGCACCCGAGCACACGTGCGGTATGTTTGGGCACCAGAAAAGGCCGTTTCGACCCTCAAAAAGGCTCAAAAGTCTGGAAAAAACTACTTTTTCATCCAATTACACCTCGATATTGTAAAGGGCAGTACGCCCATATGGTCTGCAGGTCGTAGACGCCCCACAAATGAGCGGCTACGCTAGGGTGTTAGGCTCACACTAGCAAAGAAACGGTGGAAAAATAGAAGAATATAATCATTTTAGAGAGGGAATTGATAGGGACTATCAACGCGGATGAGAACGAGCACCGATTGAGCCGGTTTCAGTGGTGTTGGAAAGCCCTCGGGAAACTAGGCTACCAGGACTTCTAATTCTAGCGATCTAGAAGAATTTACATACGCGCACACACCCGAGCACACGTGCGGTATGTCTGGGCCTCAGAAAAGGAAGTTTAGACCCTCAAAAAGGCTCAAAAGTCTGGAAAAAACTACTTTTTCGTCCAATTACACCTCGATATTGTAAAGGGCAGTACGTCCATATGGTCTACAGGTCGTAGACGCCCCACCAATGAGCGCCTACGATAGGGTGTTAGGCTCACACTAGCGAAGAAACGGTGGAGAAATAGAAGAATATAATCATTCTAGAGAGGGAATTGATAGGGACAATCAACGCGGATGAGAACGAGCACCGGTTGAGCCGGTTTCAGTGGTGTTGAAAAGCCCTTGGGAAACTAGGCTACCAGGACTTCTAATTCTAGCGATCTGGAAGAATTTACATATGCGCAAACACCCGAGCACACATGCGGTATGTCTGGGCCCCAGAAAAGGCCGTTTAGACCCTCAAAAAGGCTCAAAAGTCTGGAAAAAACTACTTTTTCGTCCAATTACACCTCGATATTGTAAATGGCAGTACGTCCATATGGTCTGCAGGTCGTAGACGCCCCACCAACGAACGGCTACGATAGGGTGTTAGGGTCACACTAGAGAAGAAACAGTGGAAAAATAGAAGAATATAATCATTCTATAGAGGGAATTGATAGGCACTATGAACGCGGATGAGAACGAGCTCCGATTGACCCGGTTTCAGTGGCGTTGGAAAGCCCTTGGGAAACTAGGCTACCAGGACTTCTAATTGTAGTGATCTGGAAGAATTTACATATGCGCACGCACCCGAGCACACGTGTGGTATGTTGGGGCCCCAGAAAAGGCCGTTTAGACCCTCAAAAAGGCTCAAAAGGCTGGAAAAAACTACTTTTTCGTCCAATTACACCTCGATATTGTAAAGGGCAGCACGTCCATATGGTCTGCAGGTCGTAGACGCCCCACTAATGAGCGGCTATGCTAGGGTGTTAGGCTCACACTAGCAAAGAAACAGTGGAAAAATAGAAGAATATAATCATTCTAGAGAGGGAATTGATAGGGACTATCAACGCGGATGAGAACGAGCACCGACTGAGCCGGTTTCAGTGGTGTTGGAAAGCCCTTGGGAAACTAGGCTACCAGGACTTCTAATTCTAGCGATTTGGAAGAATTTACATATGCGCACACACCCGAGCACACGTGCGGTATGTCTGGGCCCCAGAAAAGGCCGTTTAGACCCTCAAAAAGGCTCAAAAGTCTGGAAAAAACTACTTTTTCGTCCAATTACACCTCGATATTGTAAAGGGCAGTACGTCCATATGGTCTGCAGGTCATAGACGCCCCACCAATGAGCGCCTACGATAGGGTGTTAGGCTCACACTAGCAAAGAAACAGTGGAAAAATAGAAGAATATAATCATTCTAGAGAGGGAATTGATAGGGACAATCAACGCGGATGAGAACGAGCACGGATTGAGCCGGTTTCAGTGGTGTTGGAAAGCCCTCGGGAAACTAGGCTACCAGGACTTCTAATCCTAGCGATCTGGAAGAATTTACATACGCGCACACACCCGAGCACACGTGCGGTATGTCTGGGCCCCAGAAAAGGCCGTTTAGACCCTCAAAAAGGCTCAAAATTCTGGAAAAAACTACTTTTTCATGCAATTACACCTCGATATTGTAAAGGGCAGTACGTCCATATTGTCTGCAGTTCATAGACGCCCCACCAACGAGCGGCTACGATAGGGTGTTAGTGTCACACTAGAGAAGAAACAGGGGAAAAATAGAAGAATATAATCACTCTAGAGAGGGAATTGATAGGCACTATCAACGCGGATGACAACGAGCTCCGATTGAGCCGGTTTCAGTGGCGTTGAAAAGCCCTTGGGAAACTAGGCTACCAGGACTTCTAATTCTAGCGATCTAGAAGAATTTACATACACGCATGCACCCGAGCACACGTGCGGTATGTTTGGGCACCAGAAAAGGCCGTTTCGACCCTCAAAAAGGCTCAAAAGTCTGGAAAAAACTACTTTTTCATCCAATTACACCTCGATATTGTAAAGGGCAGTACGCCCATATGGTCTGCAGGTCGTAGACGCCCCACAAATGAGCGGCTACGCTAGGGTGTTAGGCTCACACTAGCAAAGAAACGGTGGAAAAATAGAAGAATATAATCATTTTAGAGAGGGAATTGATAGGGACTATCAACGCGGATGAGAACGAGCACCGATTGAGCCGGTTTCAGTGGTGTTGGAAAGCCCTCGGGAAACTAGGCTACCAGGACTTCTAATTCTAGCGATCTAGAAGAATTTACATACGCGCACACACCCGAGCACACGTGCGGTATGTCTGGGCCTCAGAAAAGGAAGTTTAGACCCTCAAAAAGGCTCAAAAGTCTGGAAAAAACTACTTTTTCGTCCAATTACACCTCGATATTGTAAAGGGCAGTACGTCCATATGGTCTACAGGTCGTAGACGCCCCACCAATGAGCGCCTACGATAGGGTGTTAGGCTCACACTAGCGAAGAAACGGTGGAGAAATAGAAGAATATAATCATTCTAGAGAGGGAATTGATAGGGACAATCAACGCGGATGAGAACGAGCACCGGTTGAGCCGGTTTCAGTGGTGTTGGAAAGCCCTCGGGAAACTAGGCTACCAGGACTTCTAATTCTAGCGATCTAGAAGAATTTACATACGCGCACACACCCGAGCACACGTGCGGTATGTCTGGGCCCCAGAAAAGGCCGTTTAGACCCTCAAAAAGGCTCAAAAGTCTGAAAAAAACTACTTTTTCATGCAATAACACCTCGATATTGTAAAGGGCAGTACGTCCATGTGGTCTGCAGGTCATAGACGCCCCACCAACGAGCGGCTACGATAGGGTGTTAGGCTCACACTAGAGAAGAAACAGTGGAAAAATAGAAGAATATAATCATTCTAGAGAGGGAATTGATAGGCACTATCAACGCGGATGAGAACGAGCTCCGATTGAGCCGGTTTCATTGGCGTTGAAAAGCCCTTGGGAAACTAGGCTACCAGGACTTCTAATTCTAGCGATCTAGAAGAATTTACATACACGCATGCACCCGAGCACACGTGCGGTATGTTTGGGCACCAGAAAAGGCCGTTTAGACCCTCAAAAAGGCTCAAAAGTCTGGAAAAAACTACTTTTTCATCCAATTACACCTCGATATTGTAAAGGGCAGTACGCCCATATGGTCTGCAGGTCGTAAACGCCCCACAAATGAGCGGCTACGCTAGGGTCTTAGGCTCACACTAGCAAAGAAACGGTGGAAAAAAAGAAGAATATAATCATTTTAGAGAGGGAATTGATAGGGACTATCAACGCGGATGAGAACGAGCACCGATTGAGCCGGTTTCAGTGGTGTTGGAAAGCCCTCGGGAAACTAGGCTACCAGGTCTTCTAATTCTAGCGATCTGGAAGAATTTACATATGCGCACACACCCGAGCACACGTGCGGTATGTCTGGGCCCCAGAAAAGGCCGTTTAGACCCTCAAAAAGGCTCAAAAGTCTGGAAAAAACTACTTTTTTCGTCCAATTACACCTCGATATTGTAAAGGGCAGTACGTCCATATGGTCTGCAGGTCATAGGCGCCCCACCAATAAGCGCCTACGATAGGGTGTTAGGCTCACACTAGCAAAATAACAGTGGATAAATAGAAGAATATAATCATTCTAGAGAGGGAATTGATAGGGACTATCAACGCGGATGAGAACGAGCACCGATTGAGCCGGTTTCAGTGGTGCTGGAAAGCCCTCGGGAAACTAGGCTACCAGGACTTCTAACTCTAGCGATCTGAAAGAATTTACATACGCGCACACACCCGAGCACACATGCGGTATGTCTGGGCCCCAGAAAAGGCCGTTTAGACACTCAAAAAGGCTCAAAAGTCTGGAAAAAACTACTTTTTCATGCAATTACACCTCGATATTGTAAATGGCAGTACGTCCATATGGTCTGCAGGTCGTAGACGCCCCACCAACGAACGGCTACGATAGGGTGTTAGGGTCACACTAGAGAAGAAACAGTGGAAAAATAGAAGAATATAATCATTCTATAGAGGGAATTGATAGGCACTATGAACGCGGATGAGAACGAGCTCCGATTGACCCGGTTTCAGTGGCGTTGGAAAGCCCTTGGGAAACTAGGCTACCAGGACTTCTAATTGTAGTGATCTGGAAGAATTTACATATGCGCACGCACCCGAGCACACGTGTGGTATGTTGGGGCCCCAGAAAAGGCCGTTTAGACCCTCAAAAAGGCTCAAAAGGCTGGAAAAAACTACTTTTTCGTCCAATTACACCTCGATATTGTAAAGGGCAGCACGTCCATATGGTCTGCAGGTCGTAGACGCCCCACTAATGAGCGGCTATGCTAGGGTGTTAGGCTCACACTAGCAAAGAAACAGTGGAAAAATAGAAGAATATAATCATTCTAGAGAGGGAATTGATAGGGACTATCAACGCGGATGAGAACGAGCACCGACTGAGCCGGTTTCAGTGGTGTTGGAAAGCCCTTGGGAAACTAGGCTACCAGGACTTCTAATTCTAGCGATTTGGAAGAATTTACATATGCGCACACACCCGAGCACACGTGCGGTATGTCTGGGCCCCAGAAAAGGCCGTTTAGACCCTCAAAAAGGCTCAAAAGTCTGGAAAAAACTACTTTTTCGTCCAATTACACCTCGATATTGTAAAGGGCAGTACGTCCATATGGTCTGCAGGTCATAGACGCCCCACCAATGAGCGCCTACGATAGGGTGTTAGGCTCACACTAGCAAAGAAACAGTGGAA
Organism: Elymus sibiricus; assembly: GCA_039707655.1. NCBI lineage: Eukaryota > Viridiplantae > Streptophyta > Magnoliopsida > Poales > Poaceae > Elymus > Elymus sibiricus. The sequence goes on from CM077674.1 coordinate 39,595,890, forward strand.
AAATAGAAGAATATAATCATTCTAGAGAGGGAATTGATAGGGACAATCAACGCGGATGAGAACGAGCACGGATTGAGCCGGTTTCAGTGGTGTTGGAAAGCCCTCGGGAAACTAGGCTACCAGGACTTCTAATCCTAGCGATCTGGAAGAATTTACATACGCGCACACACCCGAGCACACGTGCGGTATGTCTGGGCCCCAGAAAAGGCCGTTTAGACCCTCAAAAAGGCTCAAAATTCTGGAAAAAACTACTTTTTCATGCAATTACACCTCGATATTGTAAAGGGCAGTACGTCCATATTGTCTGCAGTTCATAGACGCCCCACCAACGAGCGGCTACGATAGGGTGTTAGTGTCACACTAGAGAAGAAACAGGGGAAAAATAGAAGAATATAATCACTCTAGAGAGGGAATTGATAGGCACTATCAACGCGGATGACAACGAGCTCCGATTGAGCCGGTTTCAGTGGCGTTGAAAAGCCCTTGGGAAACTAGGCTACCAGGACTTCTAATTCTAGCGATCTAGAAGAATTTACATACACGCATGCACCCGAGCACACGTGCGGTATGTTTGGGCACCAGAAAAGGCCGTTTCGACCCTCAAAAAGGCTCAAAAGTCTGGAAAAAACTACTTTTTCATCCAATTACACCTCGATATTGTAAAGGGCAGTACGCCCATATGGTCTGCAGGTCGTAGACGCCCCACAAATGAGCGGCTACGCTAGGGTGTTAGGCTCACACTAGCAAAGAAACGGTGGAAAAATAGAAGAATATAATCATTTTAGAGAGGGAATTGATAGGGACTATCAACGCGGATGAGAACGAGCACCGATTGAGCCGGTTTCAGTGGTGTTGGAAAGCCCTCGGGAAACTAGGCTACCAGGACTTCTAATTCTAGAGATCTAGAAGAATTTACATATGCGCACACACCTGAGCACACGTGCGGTATGTCTGGGCCCCAGAAAAGGCCGTTTAGACCCTCAAAAAGGCTCAAAAGTCTGGAAAAAACTACTTTTTCGTCCAATTACACCTCGATATTGTAAAGGGCAGTACGTCCATATGGTCTGCCGGTCGTAGGCGCCCCACCAATAAGCGCCTACGATAGGGTGTTAGGCTCACACTAGCAAAATAACAGTGGATAAATAGAAGAATATAATCATTCTAGAGAGGGAATTGATAGGGACTATCAACGCGGATGAGAACGAGCACCGATTGAGCCGGTTTCAGTGGTGCTGGAAAGCCCTCGGGAAACTAGGCTACCAGGACTTCTAACTCTAGCGATCTGAAAGAATTTACATACGCGCACACACCCGAGCACACATGCGGTATGTCTGGGCCCCAGAAAAGGCCGTTTAGACCCTCAAAAAGGCTCAAAAGTCTGAAAAAAACTACTTTTTCATGCAATTAAACCTCGATATTGTAAATGGCAGTACGTCCATATGGTCTGCAGGTCGTAGACGCCCCACCAACGAACGGCTACGATAGGGTGTTAGGGTCATACTAGAGAAGAAACAGTGGAAAAATAGAAGAATATAATCATTCTAGAGAGGGAATTGATAGGCACTATGAACGCGGATGAGAACGAGCTCCGATTGAGCCGGTTTCAATGGCGTTGGAAAGCCCTTGGGAAACTAGGCTACCAGGACTTCTTATTCTAGTGATCTGGAAGAATTTACATACGCGCACGCACACGAGCACACGTGTGGTATGTTTGGGCCCCAGAAAAGGCCGTTTAGACCCTCAAAAAGGCTCAAAAGGCTGGAAAAAACTACTTTTTCGTCCAATTACACCTCGATATTGTAAAGGGCAGTACGTCCATATGGTCTGCAGGTCGTAGACGCCCCACTAACGAGCGGCTACGCTAGGGTGTTAGGCTCACACTAGCAAAGAAACGGTGGAAAAATAGAAGAATATAATCATTCTAGAGAGGGAATTGATAGGGACTATCAACGCGGATGAGAACGAGCTCCGATTGAGCCGGTTTCAGTGGCGTTGGAAAGACCTCGGGAAACTAGGCTACCAGGACTTCTAATTGTAGCGATCTAGAAGAATTTACATACGCGCACACACCCGAGCACACGTGCGGTATGTCTGGGCCCCAGAAAAGGCCGTTTAGACCCTCAAAAAGGCTCAAAAGTCAGCAAAAAACTACTTTTTCATGCAATAACACCTCGATATTGTAAAGGGCAGTACATCCATATGGTCTGCAGGTCATAGATGCCCCACCAACGAGCGGCTACGATAGCGTGTTAGGCTCACACTAGAGAAGAAACAGTGGAAAAATAGAAGAATATAATCATTCTAGAGAGGGAATTGATAGGCACTATCAACGCGGATGAGAACGAGCTCCGATTGAGCCGGTTTCAGTGGCGTTGGAAAGCCCTCGGGAAACTAGGATACCAGGACTTCTAATTCTACCGATCAAGAAGAATTTACATACACGCATGCACCCGAGCACACGTGTGATATGTTTGGGCCCCAGAAAAGGCCGTTTAGACCCTCAAAAAGGCTCAAAAGTCTGGAAAAAACTACTTTTTCGTCCAATTACACCTCGATATTGTAAAGGGCAGTACGTCCATATGGTCTGCAGGTCGTAGACGCCCCACTAATGAGCGGCTACGCTAGGGTGTTAGGCTCACACTAGCAAAGAAACGGTGGAAAAATAGAAGAATATAATCATTCTAGAGAGGGAATTGATAGGGACTATCAACGCGGATGAGAACGAGCACCGATTGAGCCGGTTTCAGTGGTGTTGGAAAGCCCTCGGGAAACTAGGCTACCAGGACTTCTAATTCTAGCGATCTGGAAGAATTTACATATGCGCACACACCCGAGCCCACGTGCGGTATGTCTGGGCCCCAGAAAAGGCCGTTTAGACCCTCAAAAAGGCTCAAAAGTCTGGAAAAAACTACTTTTTCGTCCAATTACACCTCGATATTGTAAAGGGCAGTACGTCCATATGGTCTACAGGTCATAGACGCCCCACCAATGAGCGCCTACGATAGGGTGTTAGGCTCACACTAGCAAAGAAACAGTGGACAAATAGAAGAATATAATCATTCTAGAGAGGGAATTGATAGGGACAATCAACGCGGATGAGAACGAGCACCGGTTGAGCCGGTTTCAGTGGTGTTGGAAAGCCCTCGGGAAACTAGGCTACCAGGACTTCTAATTCTAGCGATCTGGAAGAATTTACATACGCGCACACACCCGAGCACACGTGCGGTATGTCTGGGCCCCAGAAAAGGCCGTTTAGACCCTCAAAAAGGCTCAAAATTCTGGAAAAAACTACTTTTTCATGCAATTACACCTCGATATTGTAAAGGGCAGTACGTCCATATGGTCTGCAGGTCGTAGACGCCCCACCAACGAGCGGCTACGATAGGGTGTTAGGGTCACACTAGAGAAGAAACAGTGGAAAAATAGAAGAATATAATCACTCTAGAGAGGGAATTGATAGGCACTATCAACGCGGATGACAACGAGCTCCGATTGAGCCGGTTTCAGTGGCGTTGAAAAGCCCTTGGGAAACTAGGCTACCAGGACTTCTAATTCTAGCGATCTAGAAGAATTTACATACACGCATGCACCCGAGCACACGTGCGGTATGTTTGGGCACCAGAAAAGGCCGTTTAGACCCTCAAAAAGGCTCAAAAGTCTGGGAAAAACTACTTTTTCATCCAATTACACCTCGATATTGTAAAGGGCAGTACGCCCATATGGTCTGCAGGTCGTAGACGCCCCACAAATGAGCGGCTACGCTAGGGTGTTAGGCTCACACTAGCAAAGAAACGGTGGAAAAATAGAAGAATATAATCATTTTAGAGAGGGAATTGATAGGGACTATCAACGCGGATGAGAACGAGCACCGATTGAGCCGGTTTCAGTGGTGTTGGAAAGCCCTCGGGAAACTAGGCTACCAGGACTTCTAATTCTAGCGATCTGGAAGAATTTACATATGCGCACACACCCGAGCACACATGCGGTATGTCTGGGCCCCAGAAAAGGCCGTTTAGACCCTCAAAAAGGCTCAAAAGTCTGGAAAAAACTACTTTTTCGTCCAATTACACCTCGATATTGTAAAGGGCAGTACGTCCATATGGTCTGCAGGTCATAGACGCCCCACCAATGAGCGCCTACGATAGGGTGTTAGGCTCACACTAGCAAAGAAACAGTGGAAAAATAGAAGAATATAATCATTCTAGAGAGGGAATTGATAGGGACAATCAACGCGGATGAGAACGAGCACGGATTGAGCCGGTTTCAGTGGTGTTGGAAAGCCCTCGGGAAACTAGGCTACCAGGACTTCTAATTCTAGCGATCTGGAAGAATTTACATATGCGCACACACCCGAGCACACGTGCGGTATGTCTGGGCCCCAGAAAAGGCCGTTTAGACCCTCAAAAAGGCTCAAAATTCTGGAAAAAACTACTTTTTCATGCAATTACACCTCGATATTCTAAAGGGCAGTACGTCCATATTGTCTGCAGTTCATAGACGCCCCACCAACGAGCGGCTACGATAGGGTGTTAGGGTCACACTAGAGAAGAAACAGGGGAAAAATAGAAGAATATAATCACTCTAGAGAGGGAATTGATAGGCACTATCAACGCGGATGACAACGAGCTCCGATTGAGCCGGTTTCAGTGGCGTTGAAAAGCCCTTGGGAAACTAGGCTACCAGGACTTCTAATTCTAGCGATCTAGAAGAATTTACATACACGCATGCACCCGAGCACACGTGCAGTATGTTTGGGCACCAGAAAAGGCCGTTTCGACCCTCAAAAAGGCTCAAAAGTCTGGAAAAAACTACTTTTTCATCCAATTACACCTCGATATTGTAAAGGGCAGTACGCCCATATGGTCTGCAGGTCGTAGACGCCCCACAAATGAGCGGCTACGCTAGGGTGTTAGGCTCACACTAGCAAAGAAACGGTGGAAAAATAGAAGAATATAATCATTTTAGAGAGGGAATTGATAGGGACTATCAACGCGGATGAGAACGAGCACCGATTGAGCCGGTTTCAGTGGTGTTGGAAAGCCCTCGGGAAACTAGGCTACCAGGACTTCTAATTCTAGAGATCTAGAAGAATTTACATATGCGCACACACCCGAGCACACGTGCGGTATGTCTGGGCCCCAGAAAAGGCCGTTTAGACCCTCAAAAAGGCTCAAAAGTCTGGAAAAAACTACTTTTTCGTCCAATTACACCTCGATATTGTAAAGGGCAGTACGTCCATATGGTCTGCCGGTCGTAGGCGCCCCACCAATAAGCGCCTACGATAGGGTGTTAGGCTCACACTAGCGAAGAAACGGTGGAGAAATAGAAGAATATAATCATTCTAGAGAGGGAATTGATAGGGACAATCAACGCGGATGAGAACGAGCACCGGTTGAGCCGGTTTCAGTGGTGTTGGAAAGCCCTCGGGAAACTAGGCTACCAGGACTTCTAATTCTAGCGATCTAGAAGAATTTACATATGCGCACACACCCGATCACACGTGCGGTATGTCTGGGCCCCAGAAAAGGCCGTTTAGACCCTCAAAAAGGCTCAAAAGTCTGGAAAAAACTACTTTTTCATGCAATAACACCTCGATATTGTAAAGGGCAGTACGTCCATGTGGTCTGCAGGTCATAGACGCCCCACCAACGAGCGGCTACGATAGGGTGTTAGGCTCACACTAGAGAAGAAACAGTGGAAAAATAGAAGAATATAATCATTCTAGAGAGGGAATTGATAGGGACTATGAACGCGGATGAGAACGAGCACCGATTGAGCCGGTTTCAGTTGTGTTGGAAAGCCCTCGGGAAACTAGGCTACCAGGACTTCTAATTCTAGCGATCTGGAAGAATTTACATATGCGCACACACCCGAGCCCACGTGCGGTATGTCTGGGCCCCAGAAAAGGCCGTTTAGACCCTCAAAAAGGCTCAAAAGTCTGGAAAAAACTACTTTTTCGTCCAATTACACCTCGATATTGTAAAGGGCAGTACGTCCATATGGTCTACAGGTCATAGACGCCCCACCAATGAGCACCTACGGTAGGGTGTTAGGCTCACACTAGCAAAGAAACGGTGGAGAAATAGAAGAATATAATCATTCTAGAGAGGGAATTGATAGGGACAATCAACGCAGATGAGAACGAGCACCGGTTGAGCCGGTTTCAGTGGTGTTGGAAAGCCCTCGGGAAACTAGGCTACCAGGACTTCTAATTCTAGCGATCTGGAAGAATTTACATATGCGCACACACCCGAGCACACGTGCGGTATGTCTGGGCCCCAGAAAAGGCCGTTTAGACCCTCAAAAAGGCTCAAAATTCTGGAAAAAACTACTTTTTCATGCAATTACACCTCGATATTCTAAAGGGCAGTACGTCCATATTGTCTGCAGTTCATAGACGCCCGACCAACGAGCGGCTACGATAGGGTGTTAGGGTCACACTAGAGAAGAAACAGGGGAAAAATAGAAGAATATAATCACTCTAGAGAGGGAATTGATAGGCACTATCAACGCGGATGACAACGAGCTCCGATTGAGCCGGTTTCAGTGGCGTTGAAAAGCCCTTGGGAAACTAGGCTACCAGGACTTCTAATTCTAGCGATCTAGAAGAATTTACATACACGCATGCACCCGAGCACACGTGCAGTATGTTTGGGCACCAGAAAAGGCCGTTTCGACCCTCAAAAAGGCTCAAAAGTCTGGAAAAAACTACTTTTTCATCCAATTACACCTCGATATTGTAAAGGGCAGTACGCCCATATGGTCTGGAGGTCGTAGACGCCCCACAAATGAGCGGCTACGCTAGGGTGTTAGGCTCACACTAGCAAAGAAACGGTGGAAAAATAGAAGAATATAATCATTTTAGAGAGGGAATTGATAGGGACTATCAACGCGGATGAGAACGAGCACCGATTGAGCCGGTTTCAGTGGTGTTGGAAAGCCCTCGGGAAACTAGGCTACCAGGACTTCTAATTCTAGAGATCTAGAAGAATTTACATATGCGCACACACCCGAGCACACGTGCGGTATGTCTGGGCCCCAGAAAAGGCCGTTTAGACCCTCAAAAAGGCTCAAAAGTCTGGAAAAAACTACTTTTTCGTCCAATTACACCTCGATATTGTAAAGGGCAGTACGTCCATATGGTCTGCCGGTCGTAGGCGCCCCACCAATAAGCGCCTACGATAGGGTGTTAGGCTCACACTAGCGAAGAAACGGTGGAGAAATAGAAGAATATAATCATTCTAGAGAGGGAATTGATAGGGACAATCAACGCGGATGAGAACGAGCACCGGTTGAGCCGGTTTCAGTGGTGTTGGAAAGCCCTCGGGAAACTAGGCTACCAGGACTTCTAATTCTAGCGATCTAGAAGAATTTACATATGCGCACACACCCGATCACACGTGCGGTATGTCTGGGCCCCAGAAAAGGCCGTTTAGACCCTCAAAAAGGCTCAAAAGTCTGGAAAAAACTACTTTTTCATGCAATAACACCTCGATATTGTAAAGGGCAGTACGTCCATGTGGTCTGCAGGTCATAGACGCCCCACCAACGAGCGGCTACGATAGGGTGTTAGGCTCACACTAGAGAAGAAACAGTGGAAAAATAGAAGAATATAATCATTCTAGAGAGGGAATTGATAGGGACTATCAACGCGGATGAGAACGAGCACCGATTGAGCCGGTTTCAGTTGTGTTGGAAAGCCCTCGGGAAACTAGGCTACCAGGACTTCTAATTCTAGCGATCTGGAAGAATTTACATATGCGCACACACCCGAGCCCACGTGCGGTATGTCTGGGCCCCAGAAAAGGCCGTTTAGACCCTCAAAAAGGCTCAAAAGTCTGGAAAAAACTACTTTTTCGTCCAATTACACCTCGATATTGTAAAGGGCAGTACGTCCATATGGTCTACAGGTCATAGACGCCCCACCAATGAGCGCCTACGGTAGGGTGTTAGGCTCACACTAGCAAAGAAACGGTGGAGAAATAGAAGAATATAATCATTCTAGAGAGGGAATTGATAGGGACAATCAACGCAGATGAGAACGAGCACCGGTTGAGCCGGTTTCAGTGGTGTTGGAAAGCCCTCGGGAAACTAGGCTACCAGGACTTCTAATTCTAGCGATCTAGAAGAATTTACAAACGCGCACACACCCGAGCACACGTGCGGTATGTCTGGGCCCCAGAAAAGGCCGTTTAGACCCTCAAAAAGGCTCAAAAGTCTGGAAAAAACTACTTTTTCATGCAATAACACCTCGATATTGTAAAGGGCAGTACATCCATATGGTCTGCAGGTCATAGATGCCCCACCAACGAGCGGCTACGATAGGGTGTTAGGCTCACACTAGAGAAGAAACAGTGGAAAAATAGAAGAATATAATCATTCTAGAGAGGGAATTGATAGGCACTATCAACGCGGATGAGAACGAGCTCCGATTGAGCCGGTTTCAGTGGCGTTGGAAAGCCCTCGGGAAACTAGGATACCAGGACTTCTAATTCTACCGATCAAGAAGAATTTACATACACGCATGCACCCGAGCACACGTGCGATATGTTTGGGCCCCAGAAAAGGCCGTTTAGACCCTGAAAAAGGCTCAAAAGTCTGGAAAAAACTACTTTTTCGTCCAATTACACCTCGATATTGTAAAGGGCAGTACGTCCATATGGTCTGCAGGTCGTAGACGCCCCACTAATGAGCGGCTACGCTAGGGTGTTAGGCTCACACTAGCAAAGAAACGGTGGAAAAATAGAAGAATATAATCATTCTAGAGAGGGAATTGATAGGGACTATCAACGCGGATGAGAACGAGCACCGATTGAGCCGGTTTCAGTGGTGTTGGAAAGCCCTCGGGAAACTAGGCTACCAGGACTTCTAATTCTAGCGATCTGGAAGAATTTACATATGCGCACACACCCGAGCCCACGTGCGGTATGTCTGGGCCCCAGAAAAGGCCGTTTAGACCCTCAAAAAGGCTCAAAAGTCTGGAAAAAACTACTTTTTCGTCCAATTACACCTCGATATTGTAAAGGGCAGTACGTCCATATGGTCTACAGGTCATAGACGCCCCACCAATGAGCGCCTACGATAGGGTGTTAGGCTCACACTAGCAAAGAAACAGTGGAAAAATAGAAGAATATAATCATTCTAGAGAGGGAATTGATAGGGACAATCAACGCGGATGAGAACGAGCACCGGTTGAGCCGGTTTCAGTGGTGTTGGAAAGCCCTCGGGAAACTAGGCTACCAGGACTTCTAATTCTAGCGATCTGGAAGAATTTACATACGCGCACACACCCGAGCACACGTGCGGTATGTCTGGGCCCCAGAAAAGGCCGTTTAGACCCTCAAAAAGGCTCAAAATTCTGGAAAAAACTACTTTTTCATGCAATTACACCTCGATATTGTAAAGGGCAGTACGTCCATATGGTCTGCAGGTCGTAGACGCCCCACCAACGAGCGGCTACGATAGGGTGTTAGGGTCACACTAGCGAAGAAACAGTGGAAAAATAGAAGAATATAATCACTCTAGAGAGGGAATTGATAGGCACTATCAACGCGGATGACAACGAGCTCCGATTGAGCCGGTTTCAGTGGCGTTGAAAAGCCCTTGGGAAACTAGGCTACCAGGACTTCTAATTCTAGCGATCTAGAAGAATTTACATACACGCATGCACCCGAGCACACGTGCGGTATGTTTGGGCACCAGAAAAGGCCGTTTAGACCCTCAAAAAGGCTCAAAAGTCTGGAAAAAACTACTTTTTCATCCAATTACACCTCGATATTGTAAAGGGCAGTACGCCCATATGGTCTGCAGGTCGTAGACGCCCCACAAATGAGTGGCTACGCTAGGGTGTTAGGCTCACACTAGCAAAGAAACGGTGGAAAAATAGAAGAATATAATCATTTTAGAGAGGGAATTGATAGGGACTATCAACGCGGATGAGAACGAGCACCGATTGAGCCGGTTTCAGTGGTGTTGGAAAGCCCTCGGGAAACTAGGCTACCAGGACTTCTAATTCTAGCGATCTGGAAGAATTTACATATGCGCACACACCCGAGCACACGTGCGGTATGTCTGGGCCCCAGAAAAGGCCGTTTACACCCTCAAAAAGGCTCAAAAGTCTGGAAAAAACTACTTTTTCGTCCAATTACACCTCGATATTGTAAAGGGCAGTACGTCCATATGGTCTGCAGGTCGTAGGCGCCCCACCAATAAGCGCCTACGATAGGGTGTTAGGCTCACACTAGCAAAATAACAGTGGACAAATAGAAGAATATAATCATTCTAGAGAGGGAATTGATAGGGACTATCAACGCGGATGAGAACGAGCACCGATTGAGCCGGTTTCAGTGGTGCTGGAAAGCCCTCGGGAAACTAGGCTACCAGGACTTCTAACTCTAGCGATCTGAAAGAATTTACATACGCGCACACACCCGAGCACACATGCGGTATGTCTGGGCCCCAGAAAAGGCCGTTTAGACCCTCAAAAAGGCTCAAAAGTCTGGAAAAAACTACTTTTTCATGCAATTACACCTCGATATTGTAAATGGCAGTACGTCCATATGGTCTGCAGGTCATAGACGCCCCACCAACGAACGGCTACGATATGGTGTTAGGGTCACACTAGAGAAGAAACAGTGGAAAAATAGAAGAATATAATCATTCTAGAGAGGGAATTGATAGGCACTATGAACGCGGATGAGAACGAGCTCCGACTGAGCCGGTTTCAGTGGCGTTGGAAAGCCCTTGGGAAACTAGGCTACCAGGACTTCTAATTCTAGTGATCTGGAAGAATTTACAGACGCGCACGCACCCGAGCACACGTGTGGTATGTTTGGGCCCCAGAAAAGGCCGTTTAGACCCTCAAAAAGGCTCAAAAGGCTGGAAAAAACTACTTTTTCGTCCAATTACACCTCGATATTGTAAAGGGCAGTACGTCCATATGGTCTGCAGGTCGTAGACGCCCCACTAATGAGCGGCTACGCTAGGGTGTTAGGCTCACACTAGCAAAGAAATGGTGGAAAAATAGAAGAATATAATCATTCTAGAGAGGGAATTGATAGGGACTATCAACGCGGATGAGAACGAGCACCGATTGAGCCGGTTTCAGTGGTGTTGGAAAGTCCTCAGGAAACTAGGCTACCAGGACTTCTAATTCTAGCGATCTGGAAGAATTTACATATGCGCACACACCCGAGCACACGTGCGGTATGTCTGGGCCCCAGAAAAGGCCGTTTAGACCCTCAAAAAGGCTCAAAACTCTGGAAAAAACTACTTTTTTGTCCAATTACACCTCGATATTGTAAAGGGCAGTACGTCCATATGGTCTGCAGGTCGTAGGCGCCCCACCAATAAGCCCCTACGATAGGGTGTTAGGCTCACACTAGCAAAATAACAGTGGATAAATAGAAGAATATAATCATTCTAGAGAGGGAATTGATAGGGACTATCAACGCGGATGAGAACGAGCACCGATTGAGCCGGTTTCAGTGGTGCTGGAAAGCCCTCGGGAAACTAGGCTACCAGGACTTCTAACTCTAGCGATCTGAAAGAATTTACATACGCGCACACACCCAAGCACACATGCGGTATGTCTGGGCCCCAGAAAAGGCCGTTTAGACCTTCAAAAAGGCTCAAAAGTCTGGAAAAAACTACTTTTTCGTCCAGTTACACCTCGATATTGTAAAGGGCAGTACGTCGATATGGTCTGTAGGTCGAAGACGCCCCACCAATGAGCGCCTACGATAGGGTGTTAGGCTCACACTAGCAAAGAAACAGTGGAAAAATAGAAGAATATAATCATTCTAGAGAGGGAATTGATAGGCACTATCAACGCAGATGAGAACGAGCTCCGATTGAGCCAGTTTCAGTGGCGTTGGAAAGCCCTCGGGAAACTAGGATACCAGGACCTCTAATTCTAGTGATCCGGAAGAATTTACATACACGCACGCACCCGAGCACACGTGCAGTATGTTTGGGCCCCAGAAAAGGCCGTTTAGACCCTCAAAAAGGCTCAAAAGTCTGGAAATAACTACTTTTTCGTCCAATTACACCTCGATATTGTAAAGGGCAGTACGTCCATATGGTCTGCAGGTCGTAGACGCCCCAAAAATGAGCGGCTACGCTAGGGTGTTAGGCTCACACTAGCAAAGAAACGGTGGAAAAATAGAAGAATATAATCATTCTAGAAAGGGAATTGATAGGGACTATCAACGCGGATGAGAACGAGCTCCGATTGAGTCGGTTTCAGTGGCGTTGGAAAGCCCTCGGAAAACTAGGCTACCAGGACTTCTAATTCTAGCGATCTGGAAGAATTTACATACGCGCACACACCCGAGCACACGTGCGGTTTGTCTGGGCCCCAGAAAAGGCCGTTTAGACCCTCAAAAAGGCTCAAAATTCTGGAAAAAACTACTTTTTCATGCAATTACACCTCGATATTGTAAAGGGCAGTACGTCCATATGGTCTGCAGGTCGTAGACGCCCCACCAACGAGCGGCTACGATAGGGTGTTAGGGTCACACTAGAGAAGAAACAGTGGAAAAATAGAAGAATATAATCACTCTAGAGAGGGAATTGATAGGCACTATCAACGCGGATGAGAACGAGCTCCGATTGAGCCGGTTTCAGTGGCGTTGGAAAGCCCTTGGGAAACTAGGCTACCTGGACGTCTAATTCTAGCGATCTGAAAGAATTTACATACGCGCACGCACCCGAGCACACGTGCGGTATGTTCGGGCCCCAGAGAAGGCCGTTTGGACCCTCAAAAAGGCTCAAAAGTCTGGAAAATCTACTTTTTTGGCAAATTACACCTCGATATTGTAAAGGGCAGTACGTCCATATGGTCTGCAGGTCGTAGACGCCCCACTAATGAGCGGCTACGCTAGGGTGTTAGGCTCACACTAGCAAAGAAAAGGTGGAAAAATAGAAGAATATAATCATTCTAGAGAGGGAATTGATAGGGACTATCAACGCGGATGAGAACGAGCACCGATTGAGCCGGTTTCAGTGGTGTTGGAAAGCCCTCAGGAAACTAGGCTACCAGGACTTCTAATTCTAGCGATCTGGAAGAATTTACATATGCGCACACACCCGAGCACACGTGCGGTATGTCTGGGCCCCAGAAAAGGCCGTTTAGACCCTCAAAAAGGCTCAAAAGTCTGGAAAAAACTACTTTTTCGTCCAATTACACCTCGATATTGTAAAGGGCAGTACGTCCATATGGTCTGCAGGTCGTAGACGCCCCACCAATGAGTGCCTACGATAGGGTGTTAGGCTCACACTAGCAAAGAAACTGTGGAAAAATAGAAGAATATAATCATTCTAGAGAGGGAATTGATAGGGACTATCAACGCGGATGAGAACGAGCACCGATTGAGCCGGTTTCAGTGGTGCTGGAAAGCCCTCGGGAAACTAGGCTACCAGGACTTCTAACTCTAGCGATCTGAAAGAATTTACATACGCGCACACACCCGAGCACACATGCGGTATGTCTGGGCCCCAGAAAAGGCCGTTTAGACCCTCAAAAAGGCTCAAAAGTCTGGAAAAAACTACTTTTTCATGGAATTACACCTCGATATTGTAAAGGGCAGTACGTCCATATGGTCTGCAGGTCATAGACGCCCCACCAACGAGCGGCTACGATAGGGTGTTAGGCTCACACTAGAGAAGAAACAGTGGAAAAATAGAAGAATATAATCATTCTAGAGAGGGAATTGATAAGCACTATCAACGCGGATGAGAACGAGCTCCGATTGAGCCAGTTTCAGTGGCGTTGGAAAGCCCTCGGGAAACTAGGATACCAGGACCTCTAATTCTAGTGATCCGGAAGAATTTACATACACGCACGCACCCGAGCACACGTGCGGTATGTTTGGGCCCCAGAAAAGGCCGTTTAGGCCCTCAAAAAGGCTCAAAAGTCTGGAAATAACTACTTTTTCGTCCAATTACACCTCGATATTGTAAAGGGCAGTACGTCCATATGGTCTGCAGGTCGTAGACGCCCCACCAACGAGCGGCTACGATAGGGTGTTAGGGTCACACTAGAGAAGAAACAGTGGAAAAATAGAAGAATATAATCACTCTAGAGAGGGAATTGATAGGCACTATCAACGCGGATGAGAACGAGCTCCGATTGAGCCGGTTTCAGTGGCGTTGGAAAGCCCTTGGGAAACTAGGCTACCTGGACTTCTAATTCTAGCGATCTGGAAGAATTTACATACGCGCACGCACCCGAGCACACGTGCGGTATGTTCGGGCCCCAGAAAAGGCCGTTTGGACCCTCAAAATGGCTCAAAAGTGTGGAAATAACTACTTTTTCGTCCAATTACACCTCGATATTGTAAAGGGCAGTACGTCCATATGGTCTGCAGGTCGTAGACGCCCCAAAAATGAGCGGCTACGCTAGGGTGTTAGGCTCACACTAGCAAAGAAACGGTAGAAAAATAGAAGAATATAATCATTCTAGTAAGGGAATTGATAGGGACTATCAACGCGGATGAGAACGAGCTCCGATTGAGTCGGTTTCAGTGGCGTTGGAAAGCCCTCGGAAAACTAGGCTACCAGGACTTCTAATTCTAGCGATCTGGAAGAATTTACATACGCGCACACACCCGAGCACACGTGCGGTATGTCTGGGCCCCAGAAAAGGCCGTTTAGACCCACAAAAAGGCTCAAAATTCTGGAAAAAAATACTTTTTCATGCAATTACACCTCGATATTGTAAAGGGCAGTACGTCCATATGGTCTGCAGGTCGTAGACGCCCCACCAACGAGCGGCTACGATAGGGTGTTAGGGTCACACTAGAGAAGAAACAGTGGAAAAATAGAAGAATATAATCACTCTAGAGAGGGAATTGATAGGCACTATCAACGCGGATGAGAACGAGCTCCGATTGAGCCGGTTTCAGTGGCGTTGGAAAGCCCTTGGGAAACTAGGCTACCTGGACGTCTAATTCTAGCGATCTGGAAGAATTTACATACGCGCACGCACCCGAGCACACGTGCGGTATGTTCGGGCCCCAGAAAAGGCCGTTTGGACCCTCAAAAAGGCTCAAAAGTCTGGAAAAAACTACTTTTTCGTCCAATTACACCTCGATATTGTAAAGGGCAGTACGTCCATATGGTCTGCAGGTCGTAGACGCCCCACCAATGAGCGCCTACGATAGGGTGTTAGGCTCACACTAGCAAAGAAACTGTGGAAAAATAGAAGAATATAATCATTCTAGAGAGGGAATTGATAGGGACTATCAACGCGGATGAGAACGAGCACCGATTGAGCCGGTTTCAGTGGTGCTGGAAAGCCCTCGGGAAACTAGGCTACCAGGACTTCTAACTCTAGCGATCTGAAAGAATTTACATACGCGCACACACCCGAGCACACATGCGGTATGTCTGGGCCCCAGAAAAGGCCGTTTAGACCCTCAAAAAGGCTCAAAAGTCTGGAAAAAACTACTTTTTCATGGAATTACACCTCGATATTGTAAAGGGCAGTACGTCCATATGGTCTGCAGGTCATAGACGCCCCACCAACGAGCGGCTACGATAGGGTGTTAGGCTCACACTAGAGAAGAAACAGTGGAAAAATAGAAGAATATAATCATTCTAGAGAGGGAATTGATAGGCACTATCAACGCGGATGAGAACGAGCTCCGATTGAGCCAGTTTCAGTGGCGTTGGAAAGCCCTCGGGAAACTAGGATACCAGGACCTCTAATTCTAGTGATCCGGAAGAATTTACATACACGCACGCACCCGAGCACACGTGCGGTATGTTTGGGCCCCAGAAAAGGCCGTTTAGACCCTCAAAAAGGCTCAAAAGTCTGGAAATAACTACTTTTTCGTCCAATTACACCTCGATATTGTAAAGGGCAGTACGTCCATATGGTCTGCAGGTCGTAGACGCCCCAAAAATGAGTGGCTACGCTAGGGTGTTAGGCTCACACTAGCAAAGAAACGGTGGAAAAATAGAAGAATATAATCATTCTAGAAAGGGAATTGATAGGGACTATCAACGCGGATGAGAACGAGCTCCGATTGAGTCGGTTTCAGTGGCGTTGGAAAGCCCTCGGAAAACTAGGCTACCAGGACTTCTAATTCTAGCGATCTGGAAGAATTTACATACGCGCACACACCCGAGCACACGTGCGGTATGTCTGGGCCCCAGAAAAGGCCGTTTAGGCCCTCAAAAAGGCTCAAAATTCTGGAAAAAACTACTTTTTCATGCAATTACACCTCGATATTGTAAAGGGCAGTACGTCCATATGGTCTGCAGATCGTAGACGCCCCACCAACGAGCGGCTACGATAGGGTGTTAGGGTCACACTAGAGAAGAAACAGTGGAAAAATAGAAGAATATAATCACTCTAGAGAGGGAATTGATAGGCACTATCAACGCGGATGAGAACGAGCTCCGATTGAGCCGGTTTCAGTGGCGTTGGAAAGCCCTTGGGAAACTAGGCTACCTGGACTTCTAATTCTAGCGATCTGGAAGAATTTACATACGCGCACGCACCCGAGCACACGTGCGGTATGTTCGGGCCCCAGAAAAGGCCGTTTGGACCCTCAAAAAGGCTCAAAAGTCTGGAAATAACTACTTTTTCGTCCAATTACACCTCGATATTGTAAAGGGCAGTACGTCCATATGGTCTGCAGGTCGTAGACGCCCCAAAAATGAGCGGCTACGCTAGGGTGTTAGGCTCACACTAGCAAAGAAACGGTGGAAAAATAGAAGAATATAATCATTCTAGAAAGGGAATTGATAGGGACTATCAACGCGGATGAGAACGAGCTCCGATTGAGTCGGTTTCAGTGGCGTTGGAAAGCCCTCGGAAAACTAGGCTACCAGGACTTCTAATTCTAGCGATCTGGAAGAATTTACATACGCGCACACACCCGAGCACACGTGCGGTATGTCTGGGCCCCAGAAAAGGCCGTTTAGACCCTCAAAAAGGCTCAAAATTCTGGAAAAAACTACTTTTTCATGCAATTACACCTCGATATTGTAAAGGGCAGTACGTCCATATGGTCTGCAGGTCCTAGATGCCCCACCAACGAGCGGCTACGATAGGGTGTTAGGGTCACACTAGAGAAGAAACAGTGGAAAAATAGAAGAATATAATCACTCTAGAGAGGGAATTGATAGGCACTATCAACGCGGATGAGAACGAGCTCCGATTGAGCCGGTTTCAGTGGCGTTGGAAAGCCCTTGGGAAACTAGGCTACCTGGACGTCTAATTCTAGCGATCTGGAAGAATTTACATACGCGCACGCACCCGAGCACACGTGCGGTATGTTCGGGCCCCAGAAAAGGCCGTTTGGACCCTCAAAAAGGCTCAAAAGTCTGGAAAATCTACTTTTTTGGCAAATTACACCTCGATATTGTAAAGGGCAGTACGTCCATATGGTCTGCAGGTCGTAGACGCCCCACTAATGAGCGGCTACGCTAGGGTGTTAGGCTCACACTAGCAAAGAAACGGTGGAAAAATAGAAGAATATAATCATTCTAGAGAGGGAATTGATAGGGACTATCAACGCGGATGAGAACGAGCACCGATTGAGCCGGTTTCAGTGGTGTTGGAAAGCCCTCAGGAAACTAGGCTACCAGGACTTCTAATTCTAGCGATCTGGAAGAATTTACATATGCGCACACACCCGAGCACACGTGCGGTATGTCTGGGCCCCAGAAAAGACCGTTTAGACCCTCAAAAAGGCTCAAAAGTCTGGAAAAAACTACTTTTTCGTCCAATTACACCTCGATATTGTAAAGGGCTGTACGTCCATATGGTCTGCAGGTCGTAGACGCCCCACCAATGAGCGCCTATGATAGGGTGTTAGGCTCACACTAGCAAAGAAACTGTGGAAAAATAGAAGAATATAATCATTCTAGAGAGGGAATTGATAGGGACTATCAACGCGGATGAGAACGAGCACCGATTGAGCCGGTTTCAGTGGTGCTGGAAAGCCCTCGGGAAACTAGGCTACCAGGACTTCTAACTCTAGCGATCTGAAAGAACTTACATACGCGCACACACCCGAGCACACATGCGGTATGTCTGGGCCCCAGAAAAGGCCGTTTAGACCCTCAAAAAGGCTCAAAAGTCTGGAAAAAACTACTTTTTCATGGAATTACACCTCGATATTGTAAAGGGCAGTACGTCCATATGGTCTGCAGGTCATAGACGCCCCACCAACGAGCGGCTACGATAGGGTGTTAGGCTCACACTAGAGAAGAAACAGTGGAAAAATAGAAGAATATAATCATTCTAGAGAGGGAATTGATAGGCCCTATCAACGCGGATGAGAACGAGCTCCGATTGAGCCAGTTTCAGTGGCGTTGGAAAGCCCTCGGGAAACTAGGATACCAGGACCTCTAATTCTAGTGATCCGGAAGAATTTACATACACGCACGCACCCGAGCACACGTGCGGTATGTTTGGGCCCCAGAAAAGGCCGTTTAGACCCTCAAAAAGGCTCAAAAGTCTGGAAATAACTACTTTTTCGTCCAATTACACCTCGATATTGTAAAGGGCAGTACGTCCATATGGTCTGCAGGTCGTAGACGCCCCAAAAATGAGCGGCTACGCTAGGGTGTTAGGCTCACACTAGCAAAGAAACGGTGGAAAAATAGAAGAATATAATCATTCTAGAAAGGGAATTGATAGGGACTATCAACGCGGATGAGAACGAGCTCCGATTGAGCCGATTTCAGTGGTGCTGGAAAGCCCTCGGGAAACTAGGCTACCAGGACTTCTAACTCTAGCGATCTGAAAGAATTTACATACGCGCACACACCCGAGCACACATGCGGTATGTCTGGGCCCCAGAAAAGGCCGTTTAGACCCTCAAAAAGGCTCAAAAGTCTGGAAAAAACTACTTTTTCATGGAATTACACCTCGATATTGTAAAGGGCAGTACGTCCATATGGTCTGCAGGTCATAGACGCCCCACCAACGAGCGGCTACGATAGGGTGTTAGGCTCACACTAGAGAAGAAACAGTGGAAAAATAGAAGAATATAATCATTCTAGAGAGGGAATTGATAGGCACTATCAACGCGGATGAGAACGAGCTCCGATTGAGCCAGTTTCAGTGGCGTTGGAAAGCCCTCGGGAAACTAGGATACCAGGACCTCTAATTCTAGTGATCCGGAAGAATTTACATACACGCACGCACCCGAGCACACGTGCGGTATGTTTGGGCCCCAGAAAAGGCCGTTTAGACCCTCAAAAAGGCTCAAAAGTCTGGAAATAACTACTTTTTCGTCCAATTACACCTCGATATTGTAAAGGGCAGTACGTCCATATGGTCTGCAGGTCGTAGACGCCCCAAAAATGAGTGGCTACGCTAGGGTGTTAGGCTCACACTAGCAAAGAAACGGTGGAAAAATAGAAGAATATAATCATTCTAGAAAGGGAATTGATAGGGACTATCAACGCGGATGAGAACGAGCTCCGATTGAGTCGGTTTCAGTGGCGTTGGAAAGCCCTCGGAAAACTAGGCTACCAGGACTTCTAATTCTAGCGATCTGGAAGAATTTACATACGCGCACACACCCGAGCACACGTGCGGTATGTCTGGGCCCCAGAAAAGGCCGTTTAGGCCCTCAAAAAGGCTCAAAATTCTGGAAAAAACTACTTTTTCATGCAATTACACCTCGATATTGTAAAGGGCAGTACGTCCATATGGTCCGCAGATCGTAGACGCCCCACCAACGAGCGGCTACGATAGGGTGTTAGGGTCACACTAGAGAAGAAACAGTGGAAAAATAGAAGAATATAATCACTCTAGAGAGGGAATTGATAGGCACTATCAACGCGGATGAGAACGAGCTCCGATTGAGCCGGTTTCAGTGGCGTTGGAAAGCCCTTGGGAAACTAGGCTACCTGGACTTCTAATTCTAGCGATCTGGAAGAATTTACATACGCGCACGCACCCGAGCACACGTGCGGTATGTTCGGGCCCCAGAAAAGGCCGTTTGGACCCTCAAAAAGGCTCAAAAGTCTGGAAATAACTACTTTTTCGTCCAATTACACCTCGATATTGTAAAGGGCAGTACGTCCATATGGTCAGCAGGTCGTAGACGCCCCAAAAATGAGCGGCTACGCTAGGGTGTTAGGCTCACACTAGCAAAGAAACGGTGGAAAAATAGAAGAATATAATCATTCTAGAAAGGGAATTGATAGGGACTATCAACGCGGATGAGAACGAGCTCCGATTGAGTCGGTTTCAGTGGCGTTGGAAAGCCCTCGGAAAACTAGGCTACCAGGACTTCTAATTCTAGCGATCTGGAAGAATTTACATACGCGCACACACCCGAGCACACGTGCGGTATGTCTGGGCCCCAGAAAAGGCCGTTTAGACCCTCAAAAAGGCTCAAAATTCTGGAAAAAACTACTTTTTCATGCAATTACACCTCGATATTGTAAAGGGCAGTACGTCCATATGGTCTGCAGGTCCTAGACGCCCCACCAACGAGCGGCTACGATAGGGTGTTAGGGTCACACTAGAGAAGAAACAGTGGAAAAATAGAAGAATATAATCACTCTAGAGAGGGAATTGATAGGCACTATCAACGCGGATGAGAACGAGCTCCGATTGAGCCGGTTTCAGTGGCGTTGGAAAGCCCTTGGGAAACTAGGCTACCTGGACGTCTAATTCTAGCGATCTGGAAGAATTTACATACGCGCACGCACCCGAGCACACGTGCGGTATGTTCGGGCCCCAGAAAAGGCCGTTTGGACCCTCAAAAAGGCTCAAAAGTCTGGAAAATCTACTTTTTTGGCAAATTACACCTCGATATTGTAAAGGGCAGTACGTCCATATGGTCTGCAGGTCGTAGACGCCCCACTAATGAGCGGCTACGCTAGGGTGTTAGGCTCACACTAGCAAAGAAACGGTGGAAAAATAGAAGAATATAATCATTCTAGAGAGGGAATTGATAGGGACTATCAACGCGGATGAGAACGAGCACCGATTGAGCCGGTTTCAGTGGTGTTGGAAAGCCCTCAGGAAACTAGGCTACCAGGACTTCTAATTCTAGCGATCTGGAAGAATTTACATATGCGCACACACCCGAGCACACGTGCGGTATGTCTGGGCCCCAGAAAAGACCGTTTAGACCCTCAAAAAGGCTCAAAAGTCTGGAAAAAACTACTTTTTCGTCCAATTACACCTCGATATTGTAAAGGGCTGTACGTCCATATGGTCTGCAGGTCGTAGACGCCCCACCAATGAGCGCCTACGATAGGGTGTTAGGCTCACACTAGCAAAGAAACTGTGGAAAAATAGAAGAATATAATCATTCTAGAGAGGGAATTGATAGGGACTATCAACGCGGATGAGAACGAGCACCGATTGAGCCGGTTTCAGTGGTGCTGGAAAGCCCTCGGGAAACTAGGCTACCAGGACTTCTAACTCTAGCGATCTGAAAGAACTTACATACGCGCACACACCCGAGCACACATGCGGTATGTCTGGGCCCCAGAAAAGGCCGTTTAGACCCTCAAAAAGGCTCAAAAGTCTGGAAAAAACTACTTTTTCATGGAATTACACCTCGATATTGTAAAGGGCAGTACGTCCATATGGTCTGCAGGTCATAGACGCCCCACCAACGAGCGGCTACGATAGGGTGTTAGGCTCACACTAGAGAAGAAACAGTGGAAAAATAGAAGAATATAATCATTCTAGAGAGGGAATTGATAGGCCCTATCAACGCGGATGAGAACGAGCTCCGATTGAGCCAGTTTCAGTGGCGTTGGAAAGCCCTCGGGAAACTAGGATACCAGGACCTCTAATTCTAGTGATCCGGAAGAATTTACATACACGCACGCACCCGAGCACACGTGCGGTATGTTTGGGCCCCAGAAAAGGCCGTTTAGACCCTCAAAAAGGCTCAAAAGTCTGGAAATAACTACTTTTTCGTCCAATTACACCTCGATATTGTAAAGGGCAGTACGTCCATATGGTCTGCAGGTCGTAGACGCCCCAAAAATGAGCGGCTACGCTAGGGTGTTAGGCTCACACTAGCAAAGAAACGGTGGAAAAATAGAAGAATATAATCATTCTAGAAAGGGAATTGATAGGGACTATCAACGCGGATGAGAACGAGCTCCGATTGAGTCGGTTTCAGTGGCGTTGGAAAGCCCTCGGAAAACTAGGCTACCAGGACTTCTAATTCTAGCGATCTGGAAGAATTTACATACGCGCACACACCCGAGCACACGTGCGGTATGTCTGGGCCCCAGAAAAGGCCGTTTAGACCCTCAAAAAGGCTCAAAATTCTGGAAAAAACTACTTTTTCATGCAATTACACCTCGATATTGTAAAGGGCAGTACGTCCATATGGTCTGCAGGTCGTAGACGCCCCACCAACGAGCGGCTACGATAGGGTGTTAGGGTCACACTAGAGAAGAAACAGTGGAAAAATAGAAGAATATAATCACTCTAGAGAGGGAATTGATAGGCACTATCAACGCGGATGAGAACGAGCTCCGATTGAGCCGGTTTCAGTGGCGTTGGAAAGCCCTTGGGAAACTAGGCTACCTGGACGTCTAATTCTAGCGATCTGGAAGAATTTACATACGCGCACGCACCCGAGCACACGTGCGGTATGTTCGGGCCCCAGAAAAGGCCGTTTGGACCCTCAAAAAGGCTCAAAAGTCTGGAAAATCTACTTTTTTGGCAAATTACACCTCGATATTGTAAAGGGCAGTACGTCCATATGGTCTGCAGGTCGTAGACGCCCCACTAATGAGCGGCTACGCTAGGGTGTTAGGCTCACACTAGCAAAGAAACGGTGGAAAAATAGAAGAATATAATCATTCTAGAGAGGGAATTGATAGGGACTATCAACGCGGATGAGAACGAGCACCGATTGAGCCGGTTTCAGTGGTGTTGGAAAGCCCTCAGGAAACTAGGCTACCAGGACTTCTAATTCTAGCGATCTGGAAGAATTTACATATGCGCACACACCCGAGCACACGTGCGGTATGTCTGGGCCCCAGAAAAGGCCGTTTAGACCCTCAAAAAGGCTCAAAAGTCTGGAAAAAACTACTTTTTCGTCCAATTACACCTCGATATTGTAAAGGGCAGTACGTCCATATGGTCTGCAGGTCGTAGACGCCCCACCAATGAGCGCCTACGATAGGGTGTTAGGCTCACACTAGCAAAGAAACTGTGGAAAAATAGAAGAATATAATCATTCTAGAGAGGGAATTGATAGGGACTATCAACGCGGATGAGAACGAGCACCGATTGAGCCGGTTTCAGTGGTGCTGGAAAGCCCTCGGGAAACTAGGCTACCAAGACTTCTAACTCTAGCGATCTGAAAGAATTTACATACGCGCACACACCCGAGCACACATGCGGTATGTCTGGGCCCCAGAAAAGGCCGTTTAGACGCTCAAAAAGGCTCAAAAGTCTGGAAAAAACTACTTTTTCATGGAATTACACCTCGATATTGTAAAGGGCAGTACGTCCATATGGTCTGCAGGTCATAGACGCCCCACCAACGAGCGGCTACGATAGGGTGTTAGGCTCACACTAGAGAAGAAACAGTGGAAAAATAGAAGAATATAATCATTCTAGAGAGGGAATTGATAGGCACTATCAACGCGGATGAGAACGAGCTCCGATTGAGCCAGTTTCAGTGGCGTTGGAAAGCCCCCGGGAAACTAGGATACCAGGACCTCTAATTCTAGTGATCCGGAAGAATTTACATACACGCACGCACCCGAGCACACGTGCGGTATGTTTGGGCCCCAAAAAAGGCCGTTTAGACCCTCAAAAAGGCTCAAAAGTCTGGAAATAACTACTTTTTCGTCCAATTACACCTCGATATTGTAAAGGGCAGTACGTCCATATGGTCTGCAGGTCGTAGACGCCCCAAAAATGAGTGGCTACGCTAGGGTGTTAGGCTCACACTAGCAAAGAAACGGTGGAAAAATAGAAGAATATAATCATTCTAGAAAGGGAATTGATAGGGACTATCAACGCGGATGAGAACGAGCTCCGATTGAGTCGGTTTCAGTGGCGTTGGAAAGCCCTCGGAAAACTAGGCTACCAGGACTTCTAATTCTAGCGATCTGGAAGAATTTACATACGCGCACACACCCGAGCACACGTGCGGTATGTCTGGGCCCCAGAAAAGGCCGTTTAGACCCTCAAAAAGGCTCAAAATTCTGGAAAAAACTACTTTTTCATGCAATTACACCTCGATATTGTAAAGGGCAGTACGTCCATATGGTCTGCAGGTCGTAGACGCCCCACCAACGAGCGGCTACGATAGGGTGTTAGGGTCACACTAGAGAAGAAACAGTGGAAAAATAGAAGAATATAATCACTCTAGAGAGGGAATTGATAGGCACTATCAACGCGGATGAGAACGAGCTCCGATTGAGCCGGTTTCAGTGGCGTTGGAAAGCCCTTGGGAAACTAGGCTACCTGGACTTCTAATTCTAGCGATCTGGAAGAATTTACATACGCGCACGCACCCGAGCACACGTGCGGTATGTTCGGGCCCCAGAAAAGGCCGTTTGGACCCTCAAAAAGGCTCAAAAGTCTGGAAATAACTACTTTTTCGTCCAATTACACCTCGATATTGTAAAGGGCAGTACGTCCATATGGTCTGCAGGTCGTAGACGCCCCAAAAATGAGCGGCTACGCTAGGGTGTTAGGCTCACACTAGCAAAGAAACGGTGGAAAAATAGAAGAATATAATCATTCTAGAAAGGGAATTGATAGGGACTATCAACGCGGATGAGAACGAGCTCCGATTGAGTCGGTTTCAGTGGCGTTGGAAAGCCCTCGGAAAACTAGGCTACCAGGACTTCTAATTCTAGCGATCTGGAAGAATTTACATACGCGCACACACCCGAGCACACATGCGGTATGTCTGGGCCCCAGAAAAGGCCGTTTAGACCCTCAAAAAGGCTCAAAAGTCTGGAAAAAACTACTTTTTCATGGAATTACACCTCGATATTGTAAAGGGCAGTACGTCCATATGGTCTGCAGGTCATAGACGCCCCACCAACGAGCGGCTACGATAGGGTGTTAGGCTCACACTAGAGAAGAAACAGTGGAAAAATAGAAGAATATAATCATTCTAGAGAGGGAATTGATAGGCACTATCAACGCGGATGAGAACGAGCTCCGATTGAGCCAGTTTCAGTGGCGTTGGAAAGCCCTCGGGAAACTAGGATACCAGGACCTCTAATTCTAGTGATCCGGAAGAATTTACATACACGCACGCACCCGAGCACACGTGCGGTATGTTTGGGCCCCAGAAAAGGCCGTTTAGACCCTCAAAAAGGCTCAAAAGTCTGGAAATAACTACTTTTTCGTCCAATTACACCTCGATATTGTAAAGGGCAGTACGTCCATATGGTCTGCAGGTCGTAGACGCCCCAAAAATGAGTGGCTACGCTAGGGTGTTAGGCTCACACTAGCAAAGAAACGGTGGAAAAATAGAAGAATATAATCATTCTAGAAAGGGAATTGATAGGGACTATCAACGCGGATGAGAACGAGCTCCGATTGAGTCGGTTTCAGTGGCGTTGGAAAGCCCTCGGAAAACTAGGCTACCAGGACTTCTAATTCTAGCGATCTGGAAGAATTTACATACGCGCACACACCCGAGCACACGTGCGGTATGTCTGGGCCCCAGAAAAGGCCGTTTAGACCCTCAAAAAGGCTCAAAATTCTGGAAAAAACTACTTTTTCATGCAATTACACCT
This sequence comes from Elymus sibiricus, assembly GCA_039707655.1. NCBI lineage: Eukaryota > Viridiplantae > Streptophyta > Magnoliopsida > Poales > Poaceae > Elymus > Elymus sibiricus. The sequence goes on from CM077674.1 coordinate 39,621,618, forward strand.
CGATATTGTAAAGGGCAGTACGTCCATATGGTCTGCAGGTCGTAGACGCCCCACCAACGAGCGGCTACGATAGGGTGTTAGGGTCACACTAGAGAAGAAACAGTGGAAAAATAGAAGAATATAATCACTCTAGAGAGGGAATTGATAGGCACTATCAACGCGGATGAGAACGAGCTCCGATTGAGCAGGTTTCAGTGGCGTTGGAAAGCCCTTGGGAAACTAGGCTACCTGGACTTCTAATTCTAGCGATCTGGAAGAATTTACATACGCGCACGCACCCGAGCACACGTGCGGTATGTTCGGGCCCCAGAAAAGGCCGTTTGGACCCTCAAAAAGGCTCAAAAGTCTGGAAATAACTACTTTTTCGTCCAATTACACCTCGATATTGTAAAGGGCAGTACGTCCATATGGTCTGCAGGTCGTAGACGCCCCAAAAATGAGCGGCTACGCTAGGGTGTTAGGCTCACACTAGCAAAGAAACGGTGGAAAAATAGAAGAATATAATCATTCTAGAAAGGGAATTGATAGGGACTATCAACGCGGATGAGAACGAGCTCCGATTGAGTCGGTTTCAGTGGCGTTGGACAGCCCTCGGAAAACTAGGCTACCAGGACTTCTAATTCTAGCGATCTGGAAGAATTTACATACGCGCACACACCTGAGCACACGTGCGGTATGTCTGGGCCCCAGAAAAGGCCGTTTAGACCCTCAAAAAGGCTCAAAATTCTGGAAAAAACTACTTTTTCATGCAATTACACCTCGATATTGTAAAGGGCAGTACGTCCATATGGTCTGCAGGTCGTAGACGCCCCACCAACGAGCCGCTACGATAGGGTGTTAGGGTCACACTAGAGAAGAAACAGTGGAAAAATAGAAGAATATAATCACTCTAGAGAGGGAATTGATAGGCACTATCAACGCGGATGAGAACGAGCTCCGATTGAGCCGGTTTCAGTGGCGTTGGAAAGCCCTTGGGAAACTAGGCTACCTGGACATCTAATTCTAGCGATCTGGAAGAATTTACATACGCGCACGCACCCGAGCACACGTGCGGTATGTTCGGGCCCCAGAAAAGGCCGTTTGGACCCTCAAAAAGGCTCAAAAGTCTGGAAAATCTACTTTTTTGGCAAATTACACCTCGATATTGTAAAGGGCAGTACGTCCATATGGTCTGCAGGTCGTAGACGCCCCACTAATGAGCGGCTACGCTAGGGTGTTAGGCTCACACTAGCAAAGAAACGGTGGAAAAATAGAAGAATATAATCATTCTAGAGAGGGAATTGATAGGGACTATCAACGCGGATGAGAACGAGCACCGATTGAGCCGGTTTCAGTGGTGTTGGAAAGCCCTCAGGAAACTAGGCTACCAGGACTTCTAATTCTAGCGATCTGGAAGAATTTACATGTGCGCACACACCCGAGCACACGTGCGGTATGTCTGGGCCCCAGAAAAGGCCGTTTAGACCCTCAAAAAGGCTCAAAAGTCTGGAAAAAACTACTTTTTCGTCCAATTACACCTCGATATTGTAAAGGGCTGTACGTCCATATGGTCTGCAGGTCGTAGACGCCCCACCAATGAGCGCCTACGATAGGGTGTTAGGCTCACACTAGCAAAGAAACTGTGGAAAAATAGAAGAATATAATCATTCTAGAGAGGGAATTGATAGGGACTATCAACGCGGATGAGAACGAGCACCGATTGAGCCGGTTTCAGTGGTGCTGGAAAGCCCTCGGGAAACTAGGCTACCAGGACTTCTAACTCTAGCGATCTGAAAGAATTTACATACGCGCACACACCCGAGCACACATGCGGTATGTCTGGGCCCCAGAAAAGGCCGTTTAGACCCTCAAAAAGGCTCAAAAGTCTGGAAAAAACTACTTTTTCATGGAATTACACCTCGATATTGTAAAGGGCAGTACGTCCATATGGTCTGCAGGTCATAGACGCCCCACCAACGAGCGGCTACGATAGGGTGTTAGGCTCACACTAGAGAAGAAACAGTGGAAAAATAGAAGAATATAATCATTCTAGAGAGGGAATTGATAGGCACTATCAACGCAGATGAGAACGAGCTCCGATTGAGCCAGTTTCAGTGGCGTTGGAAAGCCCTCGGGAAACTAGGATACCAGGACCTCTAATTCTAGTGATCCGGAAGAATTTACATACACGCACGCACCCGAGCACACGTGCGGTATGTTTGGGCCCCAGAAAAGGCCGTTTAGACCCTCAAAAAGGCTCAAAAGTCTGGAAATAACTACTTTTTCGTCCAATTACACCTCGATATTATAAAGGGCAGTACGTCCATATGGTCTGCAGGTCGTAGACGCCCCAAAAATGAGCGGCTACGCTAGGGTGTTAGGCTCACACTAGCAAAGAAACGGTGGAAAAATAGAAGAATATAATCATTCTAGAAAGGGAATTGATAGGGACTATCAACGCGGATGAGAACGAGCTCCGATTGAGTCGGTTTCAGTGGCGTTGGAAAGCCCTCGGAAAACTAGGCTACCAGGACTTCTAATTCTAGCGATCTGGAAGAATTTACATACGCGCACACACCCGAGCACACGTGCGGTATGTCTGGGCCCCAGAAAAGGCCGTTTAGACCCTCAAAAAGGCTCAAAATTCTGGAAAAAACTACTTTTTCATGCAATTACACCTCGATATTGTAAAGGGCAGTACGTCCATATGGTCTGCAGGTCGTAGACGCCCCACCAACGAGCGGCTACGATAGGGTGTTAGGGTCACACTAGAGAAGAAACAGTGGAAAAATAGAAGAATATAATCACTCTAGAGAGGGAATTGATAGGCACTATCAACGCGGATGAGAACGAGCTCCGATTGAGCCGGTTTCAGTGGCGTTGGAAAGCCCTTGGGAAACTAGGCTACCTGGACTTCTAATTCTAGCGATTTGGAAGAATTTACATACGCGCACGCACCCGAGCACACGTGCGGTATGTTCGGGCCCCAGAAAAGGCCGTTTGGACCCTCAAAAAGGCTCAAAAGTCTGGAAAATCTACTTTTTCGGCAAATTACACCTCGATATTGTAAAGGGCAGTACGTCCATATGGTCTGCAGGTCGTAGACGCCCCACTAATGAGCGGCTACGCTAGGGTGTTAGGCTCACACTAGCAAAATAACCGTGGATAAATAGAAGAATATAATCATTCTAGAGAGAGAATTGATAGGGACTATCAACGCGGATGAGAACGAGCACCGATTGAGCCGGTTTCAGTGGTGCTGGAAAGCCCTCGGGAAACTAGGCTACCAGGACTTCTAACTCTAGCGATCTGAAAGAATTTACATACGCGCACACACCCGAGCACACGTGCGGTATGTCTGGGCCCCAGAAAAGGCCGTTTAGACCCTTAAAAAGGCTCAAAAGTCTGGAAAAAACTACTTTTTCATGGAATTACACCTCGATATTGTAAAGGGCAGTACGTCCATATGGTCTGCAGGTCATAGACGCCCCACCAACGAGCGGCTACGATAGGGTGTTAGGCTCACACTAGAGAAGAAACAGTGGAAAAATAGAAGAATATAATCATTCTAGAGAGGGAATTGATAGGCATTATCAACGCGGATGAGAACGAGCTCCGATTGAGCCAGTTTCAGTGGCGTTGGAAAGCCCTCGGGAAACTAGGATACCAGGACCTCTAATTCTAGTGATCCGGAAGAATTTACATACACGCACGCACCCGAGCACACGTGCGGTATGTTTGGGCCCCAGAAAAGGCCGTTTAGACCCTCAAAAAGGCTCAAAAGTCTGGAAATAACTACTTTTTCGTCCAATTACACCTCGATATTGTAAAGGGCAGTACGTCCATATGGTCTGCAGGTCGTAGACGCCCCAAAAATGAGCGGCTACGCTAGGGTGTTAGGCTCACACTAGCAAAGAAACGGTGGAAAAATAGAAGAATATAATCATTCTAGAAAGGGAATTGATAGGCACTATCAACGCGGATGACAACGAGCTCCGATTGAGCCGGTTTCAGTGGCGTTGAAAAGCCCTTGGGAAACTAGGCTACCAGGACTTCTAATTCTAGCGATCTAAAAGAATTTACATACACGCATGCACCCGAGCACACGTGCGGTATGTTTGGGCACCAGAAAAGGCCGTCTAGACCCTCAAAAAGGCTCAAAAGTCTGGAAAAAACTACTTTTTCATCCAATTACACCTCGATATTGTAAAGGGCAGTACGCCCATATGGTCTGCAGGTCGTAGACGCCCCACAAATGAGCGGCTACGCTAGGGTGTTAGGCTCACACTAGCAAAGAAACGGTGGAAAAATAGAAGAATATAATCATTTTAGAGAGGGAATTGATAGGGACTATCAACGCGGATGAGAACGAGCACCGATTGAGCCGGTTTCAGTGGTGTTGGAAAGCCCTCGGGAAACTAGGCTACCAGGACTTCTAATTCTAGCGATCTAGAAGAATTTACATATGCGCACACACCCAAGCACACGTGCGGTATGTCTGGGCCCCAGAAAAGGCCGTTTAGACCCTCAAAAAGGCTCAAAAGTCTGGAAAAAACTACTTTTTCGTCCAATTACACCTCGATATTGTAAAGGGCAGTACGTCCATATGGTCTGCCGGTCGTAGGCGCCCCACCAATAAGCGCCTACGATAGGGTGTTAGGCTCACACTAGCAAAATAACAGTGGATAAATAGAAGAATATAATCATTCTAGAGAGGGAATTGATAGGGACTATCAACGCGGATGAGAACGAGCACCGATTGAGCCGGTTTCAGTGGTGCTGGAAAGCCCTCGGGAAACTAGGCTACCAGGACTTCTAACTCTAGCGATCTGAAAGAATTTACATACGCGCACACACCCGAGCACACATGCGGTATGTCTGGGCCCCAGAAAAGGCCGTTTAGACCCTCAAAAAGGCTCAAAAGTCTGGAAAAAACTACTTTTTCATGCAATTAAACCTCGATATTGTAAATGGCAGTACGTCCATATGGTCTGCAGGTCGTAGACGCCCCACCAACGAACAGCTACGATAGGGTGTTAGGGTCATACTAGAGAAGAAACAGTGGAAAAATAGAAGAATATAATCATTCTAGAGAGGGAATTGATAGGCACTATGAACGCGGATGAAAACGAGCTCCGATTGAGCCGGTTTCAGTGGCGTTGGAAAGCCCTTGGGAAACTAGGCTACCAGGACTTCTAATTCTAGTGATCTGGAAGAATTTACATACGCGCACGCACCCGAGCACACGTGTGGTATGTTTGGGCCCCAGAAAAGGCCGTTTAGACCCTCAAAAAGGCTCAAAAGGCTGGAAAAAACTACTTTTTCGTCCAATTACACCTCGATATTGTAAAGGGCAGTACGTCCATATGGTCTGCAGGTCGTAGACGCCCCACTAATGAGCGGCTACGCTAGGGTGTTAGGCTCACACTAGCAAAGAAACGGTGGAAAAATAGAAGAATATAATCATTCTAGAGAGGGAATTGATAGGGACTATCAACGCGGATGAGAACGAGCTCCGATTGAGCCGGTTTCAGTGGCGTTGGAAAGACCTGGGGAAACTAGGCTACCAGGACTTCTAATTCTAGCGATCTAGAAGAATTTACATACGCGCACACACCCGAGCACACGTGCGGTATGTCTGGGCCCCAGAAAAGGCCGTTTAGACCCTCAAAAAGGCTCAAAAGTCTGGAAAAAACTACTTTTTCATGCAATAACACCTCGATATTGTAAAGGGCAGTACATCCATATGATCTGCAGGTCATAGATGCCCCACCAACGAGCGGCTACGATAGGGTGTTAGGCTCACACTAGAGAAGAAACAGTGGAAAAATAGAAGAATATAATCATTCTAGAGAGGGAATTGATAGGCACTATCAACGCGGATGAGAACGAGCTCCGATTGAGCCGGTTTCAGTGGCGTTGGAAAGCCCTCGGGAAACTAGGATACCAGGACTTCTAATTCTACCGATCAAGAAGAATTTACATACACGCATGCACCCGAGCACACGTGCGGTATGTTTGGGCCCCAGAAAAGGCCGTTTAGACCCTCAAAAAGCCTCAAAAGTCTGGAAAAAACTACTTTTTCGTCCAATTACACCTCGATATTGTAAAGGGCAGTACGTCCATATGGTCTGCAGGTCGTAGACGCCCCACTAATGAGCGGCTACGCTAGGGTGTTAAACTCACACTAGCAAAGAAATGGTGGAAAAATAGAAGAATATAATCATTCTAGAGAGGGAATTGATAGGGACTATCAACGCGGATGAGAACGAGCACCGGTTGAGCCGGTTTCAGTGGTGTTGGAAAGCCCTCGGGAAACTACGCTACCAGGACTTCTAATTCTAGCGATCTGGAAGAATTTACATATGCGCACACACCCGAGCACACGTGCGGTATGTCTGGGCCCCAGAAAAGGCCGTTTAGACCCTTAAAAAGGCTCAAAAGTCTGGAAAAAACTACTTTTTCGTCCAATTACACCTCGATATTGTAAAGGGCAGTACGTCCATATGGTCTACAGGTCATAGACGCCCCACCAATGAGCGCCTACGATAGGGTGTTAGGCTCACACTAGCAACGAAACAGTGGAAAAATAGAAGAATATAATCATTCTAGAGAGGGAATTGATAGGGACAATCAACGCGGATGAGAACGAGCACCGGTTGAGCCGGTTTCAGTGGTGTTGGAAAGCCCTCGGGAAACTAGGCTACCAGGACTTCTAATTCTAGCGATCTGGAAGAATTTACATACGCGCACACACCCGAGCACACGTGCGGTATGTCTGGGCCCCAGAAAAGGCCGTTTAGACCCTCAAAAAGGCTCAAAATTCTGGAAAAAACTACTTTTTCATGCAATTACACCTCGATATTGTAAAGGGCAGTACGTCCATATGGTCTGCAGGTCGTAGACGCCCCACCAACGAGCGGCTACGATAGGGTGTTAGGGTCACACTAGAGAAGAAACAGTGGAAAAATAGAAGAATATAATCACTCTAGAGAGGGAATTGATAGGCACTATCAACGCGGATGACAACGAGCTCCGATTGAGCCGGTTTCAGTGGCGTTGAAAAGCCCTTGGGAAACTAGGCTACCAGGACTTCTAATTCTAGCGATCTAGAAGAATTTACATACACGCATGCACCCGAGCAAACGTGCGGTATGTTTGGGCACCAGAAAAGGCCGTTTAGACCCTCAAAAAGGCTCAAAAGTCTGGAAAAAACTACTTTTTCATCCAATTACACCTCGATATTGTAAAGGGCAGTACGCCCATATGGTCTGCAGGTCGTAGACGCCCCACAAATGAGCGGCTACGCTAGGGTGTTAGGCTCACACTAGCAAAGAAACGGTGGAAAAATAGAAGAATATAATCATTTTAGAGAGGGAATTGATAGGGACTATCAACGCGGATGAGAACGAGCACCGATTGAGCCGGTTTCAGTGGTGTTGGAAAGCCCTCGGGAAACTAGGCTACCAGGACTTCTAATTCTAGCGATCTGGAAGAATTTACATATGCGCACACACCCGAGCACACGTGCGGTATGTCTGGGCCCCAGAAAAGGCCGTTTAGACCCTCAAAAAGGCTCAAAAGTCTGGAAAAAACTACTTTTTCGTCCAATTACACCTCGATATTGTAAAGGGCAGTACGTCCATATGGTCTGCAGGTCGTAGGCGCCCCACCAATAAGCGCCTACGATAGGGTGTTAGGCTCACACTAGCAAAATAACAGTGGATAAATAGAAGAATATAATCATTCTAGAGAGGGAATTGATAGGGACTATCAACGCGGATGAGAACGAGCACCGATTGAGCCGGTTTCAGTGGTGCTGGAAAGCCCTCGGGAAACTAGGCTACCAGGACTTCTAACTCTAGCGATCTGAAAGAATTTACAAACGCGCACACACCCGAGCACACATGCGGTATGTCTGGGCCCCAGAAAAGGCCGTTTAGACCCTCAAAAAGGCTCAAAAGTCTGGAAAAAACTACTTTTTCATGCAATTACACCTCGATATTGTAAATGGCAGTACGTCCATATGGTCTGCAGGTCGTAGACGCCCCACCAACGAACGGCTACGCTAGGGTGTTAGGCTCACACTAGCAAAGAAACGGTGGAAAAATAGAAGAATATAATCATTCTAGAAAGGGAATTGATAGGGACTATCAACGCGGATGAGAACGAGCTCCGATTGAGTCGGTTTCAGTGGCGTTGGAAAGCCCTCGGAAAACTAGGCTACCAGGACCTCTAATTCTAGCGATCTGGAAGAATTTACATACGCGCACACACCCGAGCACACGTGCGGTATGTCTGGGCCCCAGAAAAGGCCGTTTAGACCCTCAAAAAGGCTCAAAATTCTGGAAAAAACTACTTTTTCATGCAATTACACCTCGATATTGTAAAGGGCAGTACGTCCATATGGTCTGCAGGTCGTAGACGCCCCACCAACGAGCGGCTACGCTAGGGTGTTAGGGTCACACTAGAGAAGAAACAGTGGAAAAATAGAAGAATATAATCACTCTAGAGAGGGAATTGATAGGCACTATCAACGCGGATGAGAACGAGCTCCGATTGAGCCGGTTTCAGTGGCGTTGGAAAGCCCTTGGGAAACTAGGCTACCTGGACTTCTAATTCTAGCGATCTGGAAGAATTTACATACGCGCATGCACCCGAGCACACGTGCGGTATGTCTGGGCCCCAGAAAAGGCCGTTTAGACCCTCAAAAAGGCTCAAAAGTCTGGAAAAAACTACTTTTTCGTCCAATTACACCTCGATATTGTAAAGGGCAGTACGTCCATATGGTCTGCAGGTCGTAGACGCCCCACCAATGAGCGGCAACGATAGGGTGTTAGGCTCACACTAGCAAAGAAACTGTGGAAAAATAGAAGAATATAATCATTCTAGAGAGGGAATTGATAGGGACTATCAACGCGGATGAGAACGAGCACCGATTGAGCCGGTTTCAGTGGTGTTGGAAAGCCCTCGGGAAACTAGGCTACCAGAACTTCTAATTCTAGCGATCTGGAAGAATTTACATATGCACACACACCAGAGCACAAGTGCGGTATGTCTGGGCCCCAGAAAAGGCCGTTTAGACCCTCAAAAAGGCTCAAAAGTCTGGAAAAAACAACTTTTTCATGCAATTACACCTTGATATTGTAAAGGGCAGTACGTCCATATGGTCTGCAGGTCGTAGACGCCCCACCAACAAGCGGCTATGATAGGGTGTTAGGCTCACACTACAGAAGAAACAGTGGAAAAATAGAAGAATATAATCATTCTAGAGTGGGAATTGATAGGGACTATCAACGCGGATGAGAACGAGCACTGATTGAGCCGGTTTCAGTGGTGTTGGAAAGCCCTCGGGAAACTAGGCTACCAGGACTTCTAATTCTAGCGATCTGGAAGAATTTACATACGCGCACACACCCGAGCACACGTGCGGTATGTCTGGGCCCCAGAAAAGGCCGTTTAGACCCTCAAAAGGCTCAAAAGTCTGGAAAAAACTACTTTTTCGTCCAATTACACCTCGATATTGTAAAGGGCAGTACGTCCATATGGTCTGCAGGTCGTAGACGCCCCACCAATGAGCACCTACGATAGGGTGTTAGGCTCACACTAGCAAAGAAACAGTGGAAAAATAGAAGAATATAATCATTCTAGAGAGGGAATTGATAGGGACTATCAACGCGGATGAGAACGAGCACCGATTGAGCCGGTTTCAGTGGTGTTGGAAAGCCCTCGGGAAACTACGCTACCAGGACTTCTAATTCTAGCGATCTGGAAGAATTTACATACGCGCACACACCCGAGCACACGTGCGGTATGTCTGGGCCCCAGAAAAGGCCGTTTAGACCCTCAAAAATGCTCAAAAGTCTGGAAAAAACTACTTTTTCATGCAATAACACCTCGATATTGTAAAGGGCAGTACGTCCATATGGTCTGCAGGTCGTAGATGCCCCACCAACGAGCGGCTACGATAGGGTGTTAGGCTCACACTAGAGAAGAAACAGTGGAAAAATAGAAGAATATAATCATTCTTGAGAGGGACTTGATAGGCACTATCAACGCGGATGAGAACGAGCTCCGATTGAGCCGGTTTCAGTGGCGTTGGAAAGCCCTCGGGAAACTAGGATACCAGAACTTCTAATTCAAGCGATCTAGAAGAATTTACATACACGCATGCACCCGAGCACACGTGCGGTATGTTTGGGCCCCAGAAAAGGCCGTTTAGACCCTCAAAAAGGCTCAAAAGTCTGGAAAAAACTAATTTTTCGTCCAATTACACCTCGATATTGTAAAGGGCAGTACGTCCATATGGTCTGCAGGTCATAGACGCCCCACAAATGAGCGGCTACGCTAGGGTGTTAGGCTCACACTAGCAAAGAAACGGTGGAAAAATAGAAGAATATAATCATTCTAGAGAGGGAATTGATAGGGACTATCAACACGGATGAGAACGAGCACCGATTGAGCCGGTTTCAGTGGTGTTGGAAAGCCCTCGGGAAACTAGGATACCAGGACTTCTAATTCTAGCGATCTGGAAGAAATTACATACCCGCACGCACCCGAGCACACGTGCGGTATGTCTGGGCCCCAGAAAAGGCCGTTTAGACCCTCAAAAAGGCTCAAAAGTCTGGAAAAAACTACTTTTTCGTCCAATTACACCTCGATATTGTAAAGGGCAGTACGTCCACATGGTCTGCATGTCGTAGACGCCCCACAAATGAGTGGCTACGCTAGGGTGTTAGGCTCACACTAGCAAAGAAATGGTGGAAAAATAGAAGAATATAATCATTCTAGAACGGGAATTGATAGGGACTATCAACGCGGATGAGAACGAGCTCCGATTGAGTCGGTTTCAGTGGCGTTGGAAAGACCTCAGGAAACTAGGCTACCAGGACTACTAATTCTAGCGATCTGGAAGAATTTACATACGCGCACACACCCAAGCACACGTGCGGTATGTCTGGGCCCCAGAAAAGGCCGTTTAGACCCTCAAAAAGGCTCAAAAGTCTGGAAAAAAGTACTTTTTCGTCCAATTACACCTCGATATTGTAAAGGGCTGTACGTCCATATGGTCTGCAGGTCGTAGGCGCCCCACCAATAAGCGCCTACGATAGGGTGTTAGGCTCACACTAGCAAAGAAACAGTGGAAAAATAGAGGAATATAATCATTCTAGAGAGGGAATTGATAGGGACTATCAACGCGGATGAGAACGAGCACCGATTGAGCCGGTTTCAGTGGTGTTGGAAAGCCCTCGGGAAACTAGGCTACCAGGACTTCTAATTCTAGCGATCTGGAAGAATTTACATACGCGCACACACCCGAGCACACGTGCGGTATGTCTGGGCCCCAGAAAAGGCCGTTTAGACCCTCAAAAAGGCTCAAAAGTTAGGAAAAAACTACTTTTTCATGCAATTACACCTCGATATTGTAAAGGGCAGTACGTCCATATGGTCTGCAGGTCGTAGACGCCCCACCAACGAACGGCTACGATAGGGTGTTAGGGTCACACTAGAGAAGAAACAGTGGAAAAATAGAAGAATATAATCATTCTAGAGAGGGAATTGATAGGCACTATGAATGCGGATGAGAATGAGCTCCGATTGAGCCGGTTTCAGTGGCGTTGGAAAGCCCTTGGGAAACTAGGCTACCAGGACTTCTAATTCTAGTGATCTGGAAGAATTTACATACGCGCACGCACCCGAGCACATGTGCGGTATGTTTGGGCCCCAGAAAAGGCCGTTTAGACCCTCAAAAAGGCTCAAAAGTCTGGAAAAAATTACTTTTTCGTTCAATTACACCTCGATATTGTAAAGGGTAGTACATCCATATGGTTCGCAGGTCGTAGATGCCCCACTAATGAGCGGATACGATAGGGTGTTAGGCTCACACTAGCGAAGAAACGGTGGAAAAATAGAAGAATATAATCATTCTAGAGAGGGAATTGATAGGGACTATCAACGCGGATGAGAACGAGCACCGATTGAGCCGGTTTCAGTGGTGTTGGAAAGCCCTCGGGAAACTAGGCTACCAGGACTTCTAATTCTAGCGATCAGGAAGAATTTACATATGCGCACACACCCGAGCACACGGGCGGTATGTCTGGGCCCCAGAAAAGGCCGTTTAGACCCTCAAAAAGGCTCAAAAGTCTGGAAAAAACTACTTTTTCATGCAATAACACCTCGATATTGTAAAGGGCAGTACGTCCATATGGTCTGCAAGTCGTAGACGCCCCACCAACGAGCAGCTACGATAGGGTGTTAGGCTCACACTAGAGAAGAAACAGTGGAAAAATAGAAGAATATAATCATTCTAGAGAGGGAATTGATAGGCACTATCAACGCAGATGAGAACAAGCTCCGATTGAGCCGGTTTCAGTGGCGTTGGAAAGCCCTCGGGAAACTAGGATACCAGGACTTCTAATTCTAGCGATCTGGAAGAATTAACATACACGCACGCACCCGAGCACACGTGCGGTATGTCTGGGCCCCAGAAAAGTCCGTTTAGACCCTCAAAAAGGCTCAAAAGACTGGAAAAAACAACTTTTTCATGCAATTACACCTCGATATTGTAAAGGGCAGTATGTCCATATGGTCTGCAGGTCGAAGACGCCCCACCAACGAGCGGCTACGATAGGGTGTTAGGCTCACACTAGAGAAGAAACAGTGGAAAAATAGAAGAATATAATTATTCTAGAGAGGGAATTGATAGGGACTATCAACGCGGATGAGAACGAGCACCGATTGAGCCGGTTTCAGTGGTGTTGGAAAGCCCTTGGGAAACTAGGCTACCAGGACTTCTAATTCTAGCGATCTGGAAGAATTTACATATGCACACACACCCGAGCACACGTGCGGTATGTCTGGGCCTCAGAAAAGGCCGTTTAGACCCTCAAAAAGGCTCAATTGTTTGGAAAAAACTACTTTTTTGTCCAATTACACCTCGATATTGTAAAGGGCAGTACGTGCATATGGTCTGCAGGTCGTAGACGCCCCACCAATGAGCGGATACGATAGGGTGTTAGGCTCACACTAGCGAAGAAACGGTGGAAAATAGAAGAATATAATCATTCTAGAGAGGGAATTGAAAGGGACTATCAACGCGGATGAGAACGAGCTCCGATTGAGCCGGTTTCAGTGGTGTTGGAAAGCCCTTGGGAAACTAGGCTACCAGGACTTCTAATTCTAGCGATCTGGAAGAATTTACATACGCGCACACACCCGAGCACACGTGCGGTATGTCTGGGCCCCAGAAAAGGCCGTTTAGACCCTCAAAAAGGCTCAAAAGTCTGGAAAAAACTACTTTTTCATGCAATAACACCTCGATATTGTAAAGGGCAGTACATCCATATGGTCTGCAGGTTGTAGACGCCCCACCCACGAGCAGCTACGATAGGGTGTTAGGCTCACACTAGCGAAGAAACGGTGGAAAAATAGAAGAATATAATCATTCTAGAGAGGGAATTGATAGGGACTATCAACGCGGATGAGAACGAGCACCGATTGAGCCGGTTTCAGTGGTGTTGGAAAGCCCTCGGGAAACTAGGCTACCAGGACTTCTAATTCTAGCGATCAGGAAGAATTTACATATGCGCACACACCCGAGCACACGGGCGGTATGTCTGGGCCCCAGAAAAGGCCGTTTAGACCCTCAAAAAGGCTCAAAAGTCTGGAAAAAACTACTTTTTCATGCAATAACACCTCGATATTGTAAAGGGCAGTACGTCCATATGGTCTGCAAGTCGTAGACGCCCCACCAACGAGCAGCTACGATAGGGTGTTAGGCTCACACTAGAGAAGAAACAGTGGAAAAATAGAAGAATATAATCATTCTAGAGAGGGAATTGATAGGCACTATCAACGCAGATGAGAACAAGCTCCGATTGAGCCGGTTTCAGTGGCGTTGGAAAGCCCTCGGGAAACTAGGATACCAGGACTTCTAATTCTAGCGATCTGGAAGAATTAACATACACGCACGCACCCGAGCACACGTGCGGTATGTCTGGGCCCCAGAAAAGTCCGTTTAGACCCTCAAAAAGGCTCAAAAGACTGGAAAAAACAACTTTTTCATGCAATTACACCTCGATATTGTAAAGGGCAGTATGTCCATATGGTCTGCAGGTCGAAGACGCCCCACCAACGAGCGGCTACGATAGGGTGTTAGGCTCACACTAGAGAAGAAACAGTGGAAAAATAGAAGAATATAATTATTCTAGAGAGGGAATTGATAGGGACTATCAACGCGGATGAGAACGAGCACCGATTGAGCCGGTTTCAGTGGTGTTGGAAAGCCCTTGGGAAACTAGGCTACCAGGACTTCTAATTCTAGCGATCTGGAAGAATTTACATATGCACACACACCCGAGCACACGTGCGGTATGTCTGGGCCTCAGAAAAGGCCGTTTAGACCCTCAAAAAGGCTCAATTGTTTGGAAAAAACTACTTTTTTGTCCAATTACACCTCGATATTGTAAAGGGCAGTACGTGCATATGGTCTGCAGGTCGTAGACGCCCCACCAATGAGCGGATACGATAGGGTGTTAGGCTCACACTAGCGAAGAAACGGTGGAAAATAGAAGAATATAATCATTCTAGAGAGGGAATTGAAAGGGACTATCAACGCGGATGAGAACGAGCTCCGATTGAGCCGGTTTCAGTGGTGTTGGAAAGCCCTTGGGAAACTAGGCTACCAGGACTTCTAATTCTAGCGATCTGGAAGAATTTACATACGCGCACACACCCGAGCACACGTGCGGTATGTCTGGGCCCCAGAAAAGGCCGTTTAGACCCTCAAAAAGGCTCAAAAGTCTGGAAAAAACTACTTTTTCATGCAATAACACCTCGATATTGTAAAGGGCAGTACATCCATATGGTCTGCAGGTTGTAGACGCCCCACCCACGAGCAGCTACGATAGGGTGTTAGGATCACACTAGAGAAGAAACAGTGGAAAAATAGAAGAATATAATCATTCTAGAGAGGGAATTGATAGGCACTATCAACGCGGATGAGAACAATCTCCGATTGAGCCAGTTTCAGTGGCGTTGGAAAGCCCTCCGGAAACTAGGATACCAGGACTTCTAATTCTATTGATATGGAAGAATTTACATACCCGCACGCACCCGAGCACACGTGCGGTATGTCTGGGCCCCAGAAAAGGCCGTTTAGACCCTCAAAAAGGCTCAAAAGTCTGGAAAAAACTACTTTTTCGTCCAATTACACCTCGATATTGTAAAGGGCAGTACGTCCACATGGTCTGCCTGTCGTAGACGCCCCACAAATGAGTGGCTACGCTAGGGTGTTAGGCTCACAATAGCAAAGAAATGGTGGAAAAATAGAAGAATATAATCATTCTAGAACGGGAATTGATAGGGACTATCAACGCGGATGAGAACGAGCTCCGATTGAGTCGGTTTCAGTGGCGTTGGAAAGACCTCAGGAAACTAGGCTACCAGGACTACTAATTCTAGCGATCTGGAAGAATTTACATACGCGCACACACCCAAGCACACGTGCGGTATGTCTGGGCCCCAGAAAAGGCCGTTTAGACCCTCAAAAAGGCTCAAAAGTCTGGAAAAAACTACTTTTTCAGGCAATTACACCTCGATATTGTAAAGGGCAGGACGTCCATATGGTCGGCAGGTCGTAGACGCCCCACCAACGAGCGGCTACGATAGGGTGTTAGGGTCACACTAGAGAAGAAACAGTGGAAAAATAGAAGAATATAATCATTCTAGAGAGGGAATTGATAGGCACTATCAACGCGGATGAGAACGAGCTCCGATTGAGCCGGTTTCAGTGGCGTTGGAAAGCCCTTGGGAAACTAGGCTACCAGGACTTCTAATTCTAGCTATCTGGAAGAATTTACATACGCGCACGCACCCGAGCACACGTGCGGTATGTTTGGGCCCCAAAAAAGGCCGTTTAGACCCTCAAAAAGGCTCAAAAGTCTGGAAAAAACTACTTTTTTGTACAATTACACCTCGATATTGTAAAGGGCAGTACGTCCATATGGTATGCAGGTCGTAGATGCCCCACTAATGAGCGGCTACGCTATGGTGTTAGGCTCACACTAGCAAAGAAACGGTGGAAAAATAGAAGAATATAATCATTCTATAGAGGGAATTGATAGGGACTATCAACGCGGATGAGAACGAGCACCGATTGAGCCGGTTTCAGGGGTGTTGGAAAGCCCTCAGGAAACTAGGCTACCAGGACTTCTAATTCTAGCGATCTGGAAGAATTTACATATGCGCACACACCCAAGCACACGTGCGGTATGTCTGGGCCCCAGAAAAGGCAGTTTAGACCCTCAAAAAGGCTCAAAAGTCTGGAAAAAACTACTTTTTCGTCCAATTACACCTCGATATTGTAAAGGGCAGTACGTCCATATGGTCTGTAGGTCGAAGACGCCCCACCAATGAGCGCCTACGATAGGGTGTTAGGCTCACACTAGCAAAGAAACAGTGGAAAAATAGAAGAATATAATCATTCTAGAGAGGGAATTGATAGGGACTATCAACGCGGATGAGAACGAGCACCGATTGAGCCGGTTTCAGAGGTGTTGGAAAGCCCTCGGGAAACTAGGCTACCAGGACTTCTAATTCTAGCGATCTGGAAGAATTTACATACGCGCACACACCCAAGCACACGTGCGGTATGTCTGGGCCCCAGAAAAGGCCGTTTAGACCCTCAAAAAGGCTCAAAAGTCTGGAAAAAATAACTTTTTCATGCAATCACACCTCGATATTATAAAGGGCAGTACGTCCATATGGTCTGCAGCTCGTAGATGCCCCACCAACGAGTGGCTACGATAGGGTGTTAGGCTCACACTAGAAAAGAAACAGTGGAAAAACAGAAGAATATAATCATTCTAGAGAGGGAATTGATAGGCACTATCAACGCGGATGAGAAGGAGCTCCGATTGAGCCGGTTTCAGTGGCGTTGGAAAGCCCTCGGGAAACTAGGCTACCAGGACTTCTAATTCTAGCGATCTGGAAGAATTTGCATACGTGTACACACCCAAGCACACGTGCGGCATGTCTTGGCCCCAGAAAAGGCCGTTTAGAGCCTCAAAAAGGCTCAAAACTCTGGAAAAAACTACTTTTTCGTCCAATTACACCTCGATATTGTAGAGGCAGTACGTCCATATGGTCTGCTGGTCATAGACGCCCCACCAATGAGCGGCTACGATAGGGTGTTAGACTCACACTAGAGAAGAAACGGTGGAAAAATAGAAGAATATAATCATTCTGGAGAGGGAATTGATAGGCACTATCAACGCGGATGAGAACGAGCTCCGATTGAGCCGGTTTCAGTGGCGTTGGAAAGCCCTCGGGAAACTAGGCTACCAGGACTTCTAATTCTAGCGATCTGGAAGAATTTGCATATGCGTACACACCCGAGCACACGTGCGGTAAGTCTTGGCCCCAGAAAAGGCCGTTTAGAGCCTCAAAAAGGCTCAAAAGTCTGGAAAAAACTACTTTTTCGTCCAATTACACCTCGATATTGTAAAGGGCAGTACGTCCATATGGTCTGCTGGTCATAGATGCCCCACCAATGAGCGGCTACGATAGGGTGTTAGGCTCACACTAGAGAAGAAACAGTGGAAAAATAGAAGAATATAATTATTCTAGAGAGGGAATTGATAGGGACTATCAACGCGGATGAGAACGAGCACCGATTGAGCCGGTTTCAGTGGTGTTGGAAAGCCCTTGGGAAACTAGGCTACCAGGACTTCTAATTCTAGCGATCTGGAAGAATTTACATATGCACACACACCCGAGCACACGTGCGGTATGTCTGGGCCTCAGAAAAGGCCGTTTAGACCCTCAAAAAGGCTCAATTGTTTGGAAAAAACTACTTTTTTGTCCAATTACACCTCGATATTGTAAAGGGCAGTACGTGCATATGGTCTGCAGGTCGTAGACGCCCCACCAATGAGCGGATACGATAGGGTGTTAGGCTCACACTAGCGAAGAAACGGTGGAAAATAGAAGAATATAATCATTCTAGAGAGGGAATTGAAAGGGACTATCAACGCGGATGAGAACGAGCTCCGATTGAGCCGGTTTCAGTGGTGTTGGAAAGCCCTTGGGAAACTAGGCTACCAGGACTTCTAATTCTAGCGATCTGGAAGAATTTACATACGCGCACACACCCGAGCACACGTGCGGTATGTCTGGGCCCCAGAAAAGGCCGTTTAGACCCTCAAAAAGGCTCAAAAGTCTGGAAAAAACTACTTTTTCATGCAATAACACCTCGATATTGTAAAGGGCAGTACATCCATATGGTCTGCAGGTTGTAGACGCCCCACCCACGAGCAGCTACGATAGGGTGTTAGGCTCACACTAGCGAAGAAACGGTGGAAAAATAGAAGAATATAATCATTCTAGAGAGGGAATTGATAGGGACTATCAACGCGGATGAGAACGAGCACCGATTGAGCCGGTTTCAGTGGTGTTGGAAAGCCCTCGGGAAACTAGGCTACCAGGACTTCTAATTCTAGCGATCAGGAAGAATTTACATATGCGCACACACCCGAGCACACGGGCGGTATGTCTGGGCCCCAGAAAAGGCCGTTTAGACCCTCAAAAAGGCTCAAAAGTCTGGAAAAAACTACTTTTTCATGCAATAACACCTCGATATTGTAAAGGGCAGTACGTCCATATGGTCTGCAAGTCGTAGACGCCCCACCAACGAGCAGCTACGATAGGGTGTTAGGCTCACACTAGAGAAGAAACAGTGGAAAAATAGAAGAATATAATCATTCTAGAGAGGGAATTGATAGGCACTATCAACGCAGATGAGAACAAGCTCCGATTGAGCCGGTTTCAGTGGCGTTGGAAAGCCCTCGGGAAACTAGGATACCAGGACTTCTAATTCTAGCGATCTGGAAGAATTAACATACACGCACGCACCCGAGCACACGTGCGGTATGTCTGGGCCCCAGAAAAGTCCGTTTAGACCCTCAAAAAGGCTCAAAAGACTGGAAAAAACAACTTTTTCATGCAATTACACCTCGATATTGTAAAGGGCAGTATGTCCATATGGTCTGCAGGTCGAAGACGCCCCACCAACGAGCGGCTACGATAGGGTGTTAGGCTCACACTAGAGAAGAAACAGTGGAAAAATAGAAGAATATAATTATTCTAGAGAGGGAATTGATAGGGACTATCAACGCGGATGAGAACGAGCACCGATTGAGCCGGTTTCAGTGGTGTTGGAAAGCCCTTGGGAAACTAGGCTACCAGGACTTCTAATTCTAGCGATCTGGAAGAATTTACATATGCACACACACCCGAGCACACGTGCGGTATGTCTGGGCCTCAGAAAAGGCCGTTTAGACCCTCAAAAAGGCTCAATTGTTTGGAAAAAACTACTTTTTTGTCCAATTACACCTCGATATTGTAAAGGGCAGTACGTGCATATGGTCTGCAGGTCGTAGACGCCCCACCAATGAGCGGATACGATAGGGTGTTAGGCTCACACTAGCGAAGAAACGGTGGAAAATAGAAGAATATAATCATTCTAGAGAGGGAATTGAAAGGGACTATCAACGCGGATGAGAACGAGCTCCGATTGAGCCGGTTTCAGTGGTGTTGGAAAGCCCTTGGGAAACTAGGCTACCAGGACTTCTAATTCTAGCGATCTGGAAGAATTTACATACGCGCACACACCCGAGCACACGTGCGGTATGTCTGGGCCCCAGAAAAGGCCGTTTAGACCCTCAAAAAGGCTCAAAAGTCTGGAAAAAACTACTTTTTCATGCAATAACACCTCGATATTGTAAAGGGCAGTACATCCATATGGTCTGCAGGTTGTAGACGCCCCACCCACGAGCAGCTACGATAGGGTGTTAGGATCACACTAGAGAAGAAACAGTGGAAAAATAGAAGAATATAATCATTCTAGAGAGGGAATTGATAGGCACTATCAACGCGGATGAGAACAATCTCCGATTGAGCCAGTTTCAGTGGCGTTGGAAAGCCCTCCGGAAACTAGGATACCAGGACTTCTAATTCTATTGATATGGAAGAATTTACATACCCGCACGCACCCGAGCACACGTGCGGTATGTCTGGGCCCCAGAAAAGGCCGTTTAGACCCTCAAAAAGGCTCAAAAGTCTGGAAAAAACTACTTTTTCGTCCAATTACACCTCGATATTGTAAAGGGCAGTACGTCCACATGGTCTGCCTGTCGTAGACGCCCCACAAATGAGTGGCTACGCTAGGGTGTTAGGCTCACAATAGCAAAGAAATGGTGGAAAAATAGAAGAATATAATCATTCTAGAACGGGAATTGATAGGGACTATCAACGCGGATGAGAACGAGCTCCGATTGAGTCGGTTTCAGTGGCGTTGGAAAGACCTCAGGAAACTAGGCTACCAGGACTACTAATTCTAGCGATCTGGAAGAATTTACATACGCGCACACACCCAAGCACACGTGCGGTATGTCTGGGCCCCAGAAAAGGCCGTTTAGACCCTCAAAAAGGCTCAAAAGTCTGGAAAAAACTACTTTTTCAGGCAATTACACCTCGATATTGTAAAGGGCAGGACGTCCATATGGTCGGCAGGTCGTAGACGCCCCACCAACGAGCGGCTACGATAGGGTGTTAGGGTCACACTAGAGAAGAAACAGTGGAAAAATAGAAGAATATAATCATTCTAGAGAGGGAATTGATAGGCACTATCAACGCGGATGAGAACGAGCTCCGATTGAGCCGGTTTCAGTGGCGTTGGAAAGCCCTTGGGAAACTAGGCTACCAGGACTTCTAATTCTAGCTATCTGGAAGAATTTACATACGCGCACGCACCCGAGCACACGTGCGGTATGTTTGGGCCCCAAAAAAGGCCGTTTAGACCCTCAAAAAGGCTCAAAAGTCTGGAAAAAACTACTTTTTTGTACAATTACACCTCGATATTGTAAAGGGCAGTACGTCCATATGGTATGCAGGTCGTAGATGCCCCACTAATGAGCGGCTACGCTATGGTGTTAGGCTCACACTAGCAAAGAAACGGTGGAAAAATAGAAGAATATAATCATTCTATAGAGGGAATTGATAGGGACTATCAACGCGGATGAGAACGAGCACCGATTGAGCCGGTTTCAGGGGTGTTGGAAAGCCCTCAGGAAACTAGGCTACCAGGACTTCTAATTCTAGCGATCTGGAAGAATTTACATATGCGCACACACCCAAGCACACGTGCGGTATGTCTGGGCCCCAGAAAAGGCAGTTTAGACCCTCAAAAAGGCTCAAAAGTCTGGAAAAAACTACTTTTTCGTCCAATTACACCTCGATATTGTAAAGGGCAGTACGTCCATATGGTCTGTAGGTCGAAGACGCCCCACCAATGAGCGCCTACGATAGGGTGTTAGGCTCACACTAGCAAAGAAACAGTGGAAAAATAGAAGAATATAATCATTCTAGAGAGGGAATTGATAGGGACTATCAACGCGGATGAGAACGAGCACCGATTGAGCCGGTTTCAGAGGTGTTGGAAAGCCCTCGGGAAACTAGGCTACCAGGACTTCTAATTCTAGCGATCTGGAAGAATTTACATACGCGCACACACCCAAGCACACGTGCGGTATGTCTGGGCCCCAGAAAAGGCCGTTTAGACCCTCAAAAAGGCTCAAAAGTCTGGAAAAAATAACTTTTTCATGCAATCACACCTCGATATTATAAAGGGCAGTACGTCCATATGGTCTGCAGCTCGTAGATGCCCCACCAACGAGTGGCTACGATAGGGTGTTAGGCTCACACTAGAAAAGAAACAGTGGAAAAACAGAAGAATATAATCATTCTAGAGAGGGAATTGATAGGCACTATCAACGCGGATGAGAAGGAGCTCCGATTGAGCCGGTTTCAGTGGCGTTGGAAAGCCCTCGGGAAACTAGGCTACCAGGACTTCTAATTCTAGCGATCTGGAAGAATTTGCATACGTGTACACACCCAAGCACACGTGCGGCATGTCTTGGCCCCAGAAAAGGCCGTTTAGAGCCTCAAAAAGGCTCAAAACTCTGGAAAAAACTACTTTTTCGTCCAATTACACCTCGATATTGTAGAGGCAGTACGTCCATATGGTCTGCTGGTCATAGACGCCCCACCAATGAGCGGCTACGATAGGGTGTTAGACTCACACTAGAGAAGAAACGGTGGAAAAATAGAAGAATATAATCATTCTGGAGAGGGAATTGATAGGCACTATCAACGCGGATGAGAACGAGCTCCGATTGAGCCGGTTTCAGTGGCGTTGGAAAGCCCTCGGGAAACTAGGCTACCAGGACTTCTAATTCTAGCGATCTGGAAGAATTTGCATATGCGTACACACCCGAGCACACGTGCGGTAAGTCTTGGCCCCAGAAAAGGCCGTTTAGAGCCTCAAAAAGGCTCAAAAGTCTGGAAAAAACTACTTTTTCGTCCAATTACACCTCGATATTGTAAAGGGCAGTACGTCCATATGGTCTGCTGGTCATAGATGCCCCACCAATGAGCGGCTACGATAGGGTGTTAGGCTCACACTAGAGAAGAAACGGTGGAAAAATAGAAGAATATAATCATTCTAGAGAGGGAATTGATAGGGACTATCAACTCGGATGAGAACGAGCTCCGATTGAGCCAGTTTCAGTGGCGTTGGAAAGCCCTCGGGAAACTAGGCTACCAGGACTTCTAATTCTAGCGATCAGGAAGAATTTACATACGCGCACACACCCGAGCACATGTGCCGTATGTTTGGGCCCCAGAAAAGGCCGTTTAGACCCTCAAAAAGGCTCAAAAGTCTGGAAAAAACTACTTTTTCGTCCAATTACACCTCGATATTGTAAAGGGCAGTACGTCCATATGGTCTGCAGGTCGTAGACGCCCCACCAATGAGCGGATACGATAGGGTGTTAGGCTCACACTAGCGAAGAAACGGTGGAAAAATAGAAGAATATAATCATTCTAGAGAGGGAATTGATAGGGACTATCAACGCGGATGAGAACGAGCTCCGATTGAGCCAGTTTCAGTGGTGTTGGAAAGCCCTCGGGAAACTTGGCTACCAGGACTTCTAATTCTAGCGATCTGGAAGAATTTACATACGCGCACACACCCGAGCACACGTGCGGTATGTCTGAGCCCCAGAAAAGGCCGTTTAGACCATCAAAAAGGCTCAAAAGTCTGGAAAAAACTACTTTTTCATGCAATTACACCTCGATATTGTAAAGGGCAGTACGTCCATATTGTTTGCAGGTCGTAGACGCCCCACCAACGAGCGGCTACGATATTGTGTTAGACTCACACTAGAGAAGAAATAGTGGAAAAATAGAAGAATATAATCATTCTAGAGAGGGAATTGATAGGCACTGTAACGCGGATGAGAACGAGCTCCGATTGAGCCGGTTTCAGTGGCGTTGGAAAGACCTCGGGAAACTAGGCTACCAGGACTTCTAATTCTAGTGATCTGGAAGAATTTACATACGCGCACACACCCGAGCACACGTGCGATATGTCTGGGCCCCAGAAAAGGTCGTTTAGACCCTCAAAAAGGCTCAAATGTCTGGAAAAAACTACTTTTTTGTCCAATTACACCTCGATATTGTAAAGGGCAGTACGTGCATAAGGTTTGTATGTCGTAGACGCCCCACCAATGAGCGGCTACGATAGGGTGTTAGGCTCACACTAGCGAAGAAACGGTGGAAAAATAGAAGAATATAATCATTCTAGAGAGGGAATTGATTGGGACTATCAACGCGGATGAGAACGAGCTCCGATTGACGCGGTTTCAGTGGCGTTGGAAAGCCCTCGGAAACTAGGCTACCAGGACTTCTAATTCTAGCGATCTGGAAGAATTTGCATATGCGTACACACCCTAGCACACGTGCGGTAAGTCTTGGCCCCAGAAAAGGCCGTTTAGAGCCTCAAAAAGGCTCAAAAGTCTGGAAAAAACTACTTTTTCGTCCAATTACACCTCGATATTGTTAAGGGCAGTACGTCCATATGGTCTGCTGGTCATAGACGCCCCACCAATGAGCGGCTACGATAGGGTGTTAGGCTCACACTAGAGAAGAAACGGTGGAATAATAGAAGAATATAATCATTCTAGAGAGGGAATTGATAGGGACTATCAACGCGGATGAGAACGAGCACCGATTGAGCCGGTTTCAGTGGTGTTGGAAAGCCCTCGGGAAACTAGGCTACCAGGACTTCTAATTCTAGCGATCTGGAAGAATTTACATATGCGCACACACCCGAGCACACGTGCGGTATGTCTGGGCCTCAGAAAAGGCCGTTTAGACCCACAAAAAGGCTCAATTGTCTGGAAAAAACTACTTTTTTGTCCAATTACACCTCGATATTTTAAAGGGCCATACGTGCATATGGTCTGTAGGTAGTAGACGCCCCACCAATGAGCGGATATGATAGGGTGTTAGGCTCAATCTAGCGAAGAAACGGTGGAGAAATAGAAGAATATAATCATTCTAGAGAGGTAATTGATAGGGACTATCAACGCGGATGAGAACGAGCTCCGATTGAGCCAGTTCAGTGGTGTTGGAAAGCCCTCGGGAAACTAGGCTACCAGGACTTCTAATTCTAGCGATCTGGAAGAATTTACATACGCGCACACACCCGAGCACACGTGCGGTATGTCTGGGCCCCAGAAAAGGCCGTTTAGACCCTCAAAAAGGCTCAAAAGTCTGGAAAAAACTACTTTTTCGTCCAATTACACCTCGATATTGTAAAGGGCAGTACGTCCATATGGTCTGCAGGTCGTAGACGCCCCACCAATGAGCGGATACGATAGGGTGTTAGGCTCACACTAGCGAAGAAACGGTGGAAAAATAGAAGAATATAATCATTCTAGAGAGGGAATTGATAGGGACTATCAACGCGGATGAGAACGAGCTCCGATTGAGCCGGTTTCAGTGGTGTTGGAAAGCCCTCAGGAAACTAGGCTACCAGGACTTCTAATTCTAGCGATCTGGAAGAATTTACATACGCGCACACACCCGAGCACACGTGCGGTATGTCTGAGCCCCAGAAAAGGCCGTTTAGACCATCAAAAAGGCTCAAAAGTCTGGAAAAAACTACTTTTTCATGCAATTACACCTCGATATTGTAAAGGGCAGTACGTCCATATTGTTTGCAGGTCGTAGACGCCCCACCAACGAGCGGCTACGATATTGTGTTAGACTCACACTAGAGAAGAAATAGTGGAAAAATAGAAGAATATAATCATTCTAGAGAGGGAATTGATAGGCACTATAACGCGGATGAGAACGAGCTCCGATTGAGCCGGTTTCAGTGGCGTTGGAAAGACCTCGGGAAACTAGGCTACCAGGACTTCTAATTCTAGCGATCTGGAAGAATTTACATACGCGCACACACCCGAGCACACGTGCGATATGTCTGGGCCCCAGAAAAGGTCGTTTAGACCCTCAAAAAGGCTCAAATGTCTGGAAAAAACTACTTTTTTGTCCAATTACACCTCGATATTGTAAAGGGCAGTACGTGCATAAGGTTTGTATGTCGTAGACGCCCCACCAATGAGCGGCTACGATAGGGTGTTAGGCTCACACTAGCGAAGAAACGGTGGAAAAATAGAAGAATATAATCATTCTAGAGAGGGAATTGATAGGGACTATCAACGCGGATGAGAACGAGCTCCGATTGACGCGGTTTCAGTGGCGTTGGAAAGCCCTCGGAAACTAGGCTACCAGGACTTCTAATTCTAGCGATCTGGAAGAATTTGCATATGCGTACACACCCTAGCGCACGTGCGGTAAGTCTTGGCCCCAGAAAAGGCCGTTTAGAGCCTCAAAAAGGCTCAAAAGTCTGGAAAAAACTACTTTTTCGTCCAATTACACCTCGATATTGTTAAGGGCAGTACGTCCATATGGTCTGCTGGTCATAGACGCCCCACCAATGAGCGGCTACGATAGGGTGTTAGGCTCACACTAGAGAAGAAACGGTGGAATAATAGAAGAATATAATCATTCTAGAGAGGGAATTGATAGGGACTATCAACGCGGATGAGAATGAGCACCGATTGAGCCGGTTTCAGTGGTGTTGGAAAGCCCTCGGGAAACTAGGCTACCAGGACTTCTAATTCTAGCGATCTGGAAGAATTTACATATGCGCACCCACCCGAGCACACGTGCGGTATGTCTGGGCCTCAGAAAAGGCCGTTTAGACCCACAAAAAGGCTCAATTGTCTGGAAAAAACTACTTTTTTGTCCAATTACACCTCGATATTTTAAAGGGCCATACGTGCATATGGTCTGTAGGTAGTAGACGCCCCACCAATGAGCGGATATGATAGGGTGTTAGGCTCAATCTAGCGAAGAAACGGTGGAGAAATAGAAGAATATAATCATTCTAGAGAGGTAATTGATAGGGACTATCAACGCGGATGAGAACGAGCTCCGATTGAGCCGGTTCAGTGGTGTTGGAAAGCCCTTGGGAAACTAGGCTACCAGGACTTCTAATTCTAGCGATCTGGAAGAATTTACATACGCGCACACACCCGAGCACACGTGCGGTATGTCTGGGCCCCAGAAAAGGCCGTTTAGACCCTCAAAAAGGCTCAAAAGTCTGGAAAAAACTACTTTTTCATGCAATAACACCTCGATATTGTAAAGGGCAATACGTCCATATGGTCTGCAGGTCGTAGATGCCCCACCAACGAGCGGGTACGATAAGGTGTTAGGCTCACACTAGAGAAGAAACAGTGGAAAAAAAGAAGAATATAATCATTCAAGAGAGGGAATTGATAGGCACTATAACGCGGATGAGAACGAGCTCCGATTGAGCCGGTTTCAGTGGCGTTGGAAAGACCTCGGGAAACTAGGCTACCAGGACTTCTAATTCTTGCGATCTGGAAGAATTTACATACGCGCACACACCCGAGCACACGTGCGATATGTCTGGGCCCCAGAAAAGGTCGTTTAGACCCTCAAAAAGGCTCAAATGTCTGGAAAAAACTACTTTTTTGTCCAATTACACCTCGATATTGTAAAGGGCAGTACGTGCATAAGGTTTGTATGTCGTAGACGCCCCACCAATGAGCGGCTATGATAGGTTGTTAGGCTCACACTAGCGAAGAAACGGTGGAAAAATAGAAGAATATAATCATTCTAGAGAGGGAATTGATAGGGACTATCAACGCGGATGAGAACGAGCTCCGATTGACGCGGTTTCAGTGGCGTTGGAAAGCCCTCGGAAACTAGGCTACCAGGACTTCTAATTCTAGCGATCTGGAAGAATTTGCATATGCGTACACACCCGAGCACACGTGCGGTAAGTCTTGGCCCCAGAAAAGGCCGTTTAGAGCCTCAAAAAGGCTCAAAAGTCTGGAAAAAACTACTTTTTCGTCCAATTACACCTCGATATTGTAAAGGGCAGTACGTCCATATGGTCTGCTGGTCATAGACGCCCCACCAATGAGCGGCTACGATAGGGTGTTAGGCTCACACTAGAGAAGAAACGGTGGAATAATAGAAGAATATAATCATTCTAGAGAGGGAATTGATAGGGACTATCAACGCGGATGAGAACGAGCACCGATTGAGCCGGTTTCAGTGGTGTTGGAAAGCCCTCGGGAAACTAGTCTACCAGGACTTCTAATTCTAGCGATCTGGAAGAATTTACATATGCGCACACACCCGAGCACACGTGCGGTATGTCTGGGCCTCAGAAAAGGCCGTTTAGACCCACAAAAAGGCTCAATTGTCTGGAAAAAACTACTTTTTTGTCCAATTACACCTCGATATTTTAAAGGGCCGTACGTGCATATGGTCTGTAGGTAGTAGACGCCCCACCAATGAGCGGATATGATAGGGTGTTAGGCTCACACTAGTGAAGAAACGGTGGAGAAATAGAAGAATATAATCATTCTAGAGAGGTAATTGATAGGGACTATCAACACGGATGAGAACGAGCTCCGATTGAGCCGGTTTCAGTGGTGTTGGAAAGCCCTCGGGAAACTAGGCTACCAGGACTTCTAATTCTAGCGATCTGGAAGAATTTACATATGCGCACACACCCGAGCACACGTGCGGTATGTCTGGGCCCCAGAAAAGGCCGTTTAGACCCTCAAAAAGGCTCAAAAGTCTGGAAAAAACTACTTTTTCATGCAATAACACCTCGATATTTTAAAGGGCAATACGTCCATATGGTCTGCAGGTCGTAGATGCCCCACCAACGAGCGGGTACGATAAGGTGTTAGGCTCACACTAGAGAAGAAACAGTGGAAAAAAAGAAGAATATAATCATTCAAGAGAGGGAATTGATAGGCACTATCAACGCGGATGAGAACGAGCTCCGATTGAGCCGGTTTCAGTGGCGTTGGAAAGGCCTCGGGAAACTAGGATACCAGGACTTCTAATTCTAGCGATCTAGAAGAATTTACATACACGCATGCACCCGAGCACACGTGCGGTATGTTTGGGCCCCAGAAAAGGCCGTTTAGACCCTCAAAAAGGCTCAAAAGTCTGGAAAAAAACTACTTTTTCGTCCAATTACACCTCGATATTGTAAAGGGCAGTACGTCCACATGGTCTGTAGGTCGTAGACGCCCCATAAATGAGTGGCTACGCTAGGGTGTATGGCTCACACTAGCAAAGAAATGGTGGAAAAATAGAAGAATATAATCATTCTAGAGAGGGAATTGATAGGTACTATCAACGCGGATGAGAACGAGCTCCAATTGAGCCGGTTTCAGTGGTGTTGGAAAGCCCTCGGGAAACTAGCCTACCAGGACTTCTAATTCTAGCGATCTGGAAGAATTTACATACGCGCACACACCCGAGCACACGTGTGGTATGTCTGGGCCCCAGAAAAGGTCGTTTAGACCCTCAAAAAGGCTCAAAAGTCTGGAAAAAACTACTTTTTCATGCAATTACACCTCGATATTGTAAAGGGCAGTACGTCCATATGGTCTGCAGGTCGTAGACGCCCCACCAACGAGCGGCTACGACATTGTGTTAGGCTCACACTAGAGAAGAAACAGTGGAAAAATAGAAGAATATAATCATTCTAGAGAGGGAATTGATAGGCACTATCAACGCGGATGAGAACGAGCTCCGATTGAGCCGGTTTCAGTGGCGTTGGAAAGACCTCGGGAAACTAGGCTACCAGGACTTCTAATTCTAGTGATCTGGTAGAATTTACATATGCGCACACACTCGAGCACACGTGCGGTATGTCTGGGCCCCAGAAAAGGTCGTTTAGACCCTCAAAAAGGCTCAAATGTCTGGAAAAAACTACTTTTTTGTCCAATTACACCTCGATATTGTAAAGGGCAGTACGTGCATATGGTTTGTAGGTCATAGACGCCCCACCAATGAGCAGCTACGATAGGGTGTTAGGCTCACACTAGCAAAGAAACGGTAGAAGAATAGAAGAATATAATCATTCTAGAGAGGGAATTGATAGGGACTATCAACGCGGATGAGAACGAGCTCCGATTGAGCCGGTTTCAGTGGTGTTGGAAAGCCCTCGGGAAACTAGGCTACCAGGACTTCTAATTCTAGCGATCTAGAAGAATTTACATACGCGCACACACCCGAGCACACGTGCGGTATGTCTGGGCCTCAGAAAAGGCCGTTTAGACCTTCAAAAAGGCTCAAAAGTCTGGAAAAAACTACTTTTTCATGCAATAACACCTCGATATTGTAAAGGGCAGTACGTCCATATGGTCTGCAGGTTGTAGATGCCCCACCAACGAGCGGCTACGATAGGGTGTTAGGCTCACACTAGAGAAGAAACAGTGGAAAAAAAGAAGAATATAATCATTCTAGAGAGGGAATTGATAGGCACTATCAACGCGGATGAGAACGAGCTCGGATTGAGCCGGTTTCAGTGGCGTTGGAAAGCCCTCGGGAAACTAGGATACCAGGACTTCTAATTCTAGCGATCTAGAAGAATTTACATACACGCATGCACCCGAGCACACGTGCGGTATGTTTGGGCCCCAGAAAAGGCCGTTTAGACCCTCAAAAAGGCTCAAAAGTCTGGAAAAAACTAGTTTTTCGTCCAATTACACCTCGATATTGTAAAGGGCACTATGTCCATATGGTCTGTAGGTCGTAGACGTCCCACAAATGAGTGGCTACGCTGGGGTGTTAGGCTCACACTAGCAAAGAAACGGTGGAAAAATAGAAGAATATAATCATTCTAGAGAGGGAATTGATAGGGACTATCAACGCGGATGAGAACGAGCTCCGATTGAGCCGGTTTCAGTGGTGTTGGAAAGCCCTCGGGAAACTAGGCTACCAGGACTTCTAATTCTAGCGATCTGGAAGATTTACATACGCGCACACACCCGAGCACACGTGCGGTATGTCTGGGCCCCAGAAAAGGCCGTTTAGACCCTCAAAAAGGCTCAAAAGTCTGGAAAAAACTACTTTTTCATGCAATTACACCTCGATGTTGTAAAGGGCAGTACGTCCATATGGTCTGCAGGTCGTAGACACCCCACCAACGAGCGGCTACGATATTGTGTTAGGCTCACACTACAGAAGAAACAGTGGAAAAATAGAAGAATATAATAATTCTAGAGAGGGAATTGATAGGCACTATCAACGCGGATGAGAACGAGCTCCGATTGAGCCGGTTTCAGTGGCGTTGGAAAGACCTCGGGAAACTAGGCTACCAGGACTTCTAATTCTAGCGATCTGGAAGAATTTACATATGTGCACACACCCGAGCACACGTGTGGTATGTCTGGGCCCCAGAAAAGGTCGTTTAGACCCTCAAAAAGGCTCAAATGTCTGGAAAAAACTACTTTTTTGTCTAATTAGACCTCGATATTGTAAAGGGCTGTACGTGCATATGGTTTGTAGGTCGTAGACGCCCCACCAATGAGCCGCTACGATAGGGTGTTAGGCTCACACTAGCAAAGAAACGGTGGAAGAATAGAAGAATATAATCATTCTAGAGAGGGAATTGATAGGGACTATCAACACGGATGAGAACGAGCTCCGATTGAGCCGGTTCAGTGGTGTTGGAAAGCCCTTGGGAAACTAGGCTACCAGGACTTCTAATTCTAGCGATCTGGAAGAATTTACATACGCGCACACACCCGAGCACACGTGCGGTAAGTCTTGGCCCCAGAAAAGGCCGTTTAGAGCCTCAAAAAGGCTCAAAAGTCTGGAAAAAACTACTTTTTCATGCAATAACACCTCGATATTGTAAAGGGCAATACGTCCATATGGTCTGCAGGTCGTAGATGCCCCACCAACGAGCGGGTACGATAAGGTGTTAGGCTCACACTAGAGAAGAAACAGTGGAAAAAAAGAAGAATATAATCATTCAAGAGAGGGAATTGATAGGCACTATAACGCGGATGAGAACGAGCTCCGATTGAGCCGGTTTCAGTGGCGTTGGAAAGACCTCGGGAAACTAGGCTACCAGGACTTCTAATTCTTGCGATCTGGAAGAATTTACATACGCGCACACACCCGAGCACACGTGCGATATGTCTGGGCCCCAGAAAAGGTCGTTTAGACCCTCAAAAAGGCTCAAATGTCTGGAAAAAACTACTTTTTTGTCCAATTACACCTCGATATTGTAAAGGGCAGTACGTGCATAAGGTTTGTATGTCGTAGACGCCCCACCAATGAGCGGCTATGATAGGTTGTTAGGCTCACACTAGCGAAGAAACGGTGGAAAAATAGAAGAATATAATCATTCTAGAGAGGGAATTGATAGGGACTATCAACGCGGATGAGAACGAGCTCCGATTGACGCGGTTTCAGTGGCGTTGGAAAGCCCTCGGAAACTAGGCTACCAGGACTTCTAATTCTAGCGATCTGGAAGAATTTGCATATGCGTACACACCCGAGCACACGTGCGGTAAGTCTTGGCCCCAGAAAAGGCCGTTTAGAGCCTCAAAAAGGCTCAAAAGTCTGGAAAAAACTACTTTTTCGTCCAATTACACCTCGATATTGTAAAGGGCAGTACGTCCATATGGTCTGCTGGTCATAGACGCCCCACCAATGAGCGGCTACGATAGGGTGTTAGGCTCACACTAGAGAAGAAACGGTGGAATAATAGAAGAATATAATCATTCTAGAGAGGGAATTGATAGGGACTATCAACGCGGATGAGAACGAGCACCGATTGAGCCGGTTTCAGTGGTGTTGGAAAGCCCTCGGGAAACTAGTCTACCAGGACTTCTAATTCTAGCGATCTGGAAGAATTTACATATGCGCACACACCCGAGCACACGTGCGGTATGTCTGGGCCTCAGAAAAGGCCGTTTAGACCCACAAAAAGGCTCAATTGTCTGGAAAAAACTACTTTTTTGTCCAATTACACCTCGATATTTTAAAGGGCCGTACGTGCATATGGTCTGTAGGTAGTAGACGCCCCACCAATGAGCGGATATGATAGGGTGTTAGGCTCACACTAGCGAAGAAACGGTGGAGAAATAGAAGAATATAATCATTCTAGAGAGGTAATTGATAGGGACTATCAACACGGATGAGAACGAGCTCCGATTGAGCCGGTTTCAGTGGTGTTGGAAAGCCCTCGGGAAACTAGGCTACCAGGACTTCTAATTCTAGCGATCTGGAAGAATTTACATATGCGCACACACCCGAGCACACGTGCGGTATGTCTGGGCCCCAGAAAAGGCCGTTTAGACCCTCAAAAAGGCTCAAAAGTCTGGAAAAAACTACTTTTTCATGCAATAACACCTCGATATTTTAAAGGGCAATACGTCCATATGGTCTGCAGGTCGTAGATGCCCCACCAACGAGCGGGTACGATAAGGTGTTAGGCTCACACTAGAGAAGAAACAGTGGAAAAAAAGAAGAATATAATCATTCAAGAGAGGGAATTGATAGGCACTATCAACGCGGATGAGAACGAGCTCCGATTGAGCCGGTTTCAGTGGCGTTGGAAAGGCCTCGGGAAACTAGGATACCAGGACTTCTAATTCTAGCGATCTAGAAGAATTTACATACACGCATGCACCCGAGCACACGTGCGGTATGTTTGGGCCCCAGAAAAGGCCGTTTAGACCCTCAAAAAGGCTCAAAAGTCTGGAAAAAAACTACTTTTTCGTCCAATTACACCTCGATATTGTAAAGGGCAGTACGTCCACATGGTCTGTAGGTCGTAGACGCCCCATAAATGAGTGGCTACGCTAGGGTGTATGGCTCACACTAGCAAAGAAATGGTGGAAAAATAGAAGAATATAATCATTCTAGAGAGGGAATTGATAGGTACTATCAACGCGGATGAGAACGAGCTCCAATTGAGCCGGTTTCAGTGGTGTTGGAAAGCCCTCGGGAAACTAGCCTACCAGGACTTCTAATTCTAGCGATCTGGAAGAATTTACATACGCGCACACACCCGAGCACACGTGTGGTATGTCTGGGCCCCAGAAAAGGTCGTTTAGACCCTCAAAAAGGCTCAAAAGTCTGGAAAAAACTACTTTTTCATGCAATTACACCTCGATATTGTAAAGGGCAGTACGTCCATATGGTCTGCAGGTCGTAGACGCCCCACCAACGAGCGGCTACGACATTGTGTTAGGCTCACACTAGAGAAGAAACAGTGGAAAAATAGAAGAATATAATCATTCTAGAGAGGGAATTGATAGGCACTATCAACGCGGATGAGAACGAGCTCCGATTGAGCCGGTTTCAGTGGCGTTGGAAAGACCTCGGGAAACTAGGCTACCAGGACTTCTAATTCTAGTGATCTGGTAGAATTTACATATGCGCACACACTCGAGCACACGTGCGGTATGTCTGGGCCCCAGAAAAGGTCGTTTAGACCCTCAAAAAGGCTCAAATGTCTGGAAAAAACTACTTTTTTGTCCAATTACACCTCGATATTGTAAAGGGCAGTACGTGCATATGGTTTGTAGGTCATAGACGCCCCACCAATGAGCAGCTACGATAGGGTGTTAGGCTCACACTAGCAAAGAAACGGTAGAAGAATAGAAGAATATAATCATTCTAGAGAGGGAATTGATAGGGACTATCAACGCGGATGAGAACGAGCTCCGATTGAGCCGGTTTCAGTGGTGTTGGAAAGCCCTCGGGAAACTAGGCTACCAGGACTTCTAATTCTAGCGATCTAGAAGAATTTACATACGCGCACACACCCGAGCACACGTGCGGTATGTCTGGGCCTCAGAAAAGGCCGTTTAGACCTTCAAAAAGGCTCAAAAGTCTGGAAAAAACTACTTTTTCATGCAATAACACCTCGATATTGTAAAGGGCAGTACGTCCATATGGTCTGCAGGTTGTAGATGCCCCACCAACGAGCGGCTACGATAGGGTGTTAGGCTCACACTAGAGAAGAAACAGTGGAAAAAAAGAAGAATATAATCATTCTAGAGAGGGAATTGATAGGCACTATCAACGCGGATGAGAACGAGCTCGGATTGAGCCGGTTTCAGTGGCGTTGGAAAGCCCTCGGGAAACTAGGATACCAGGACTTCTAATTCTAGCGATCTAGAAGAATTTACATACACGCATGCACCCGAGCACACGTGCGGTATGTTTGGGCCCCAGAAAAGGCCGTTTAGACCCTCAAAAAGGCTCAAAAGTCTGGAAAAAACTAGTTTTTCGTCCAATTACACCTCGATATTGTAAAGGGCACTATGTCCATATGGTCTGTAGGTCGTAGACGTCCCACAAATGAGTGGCTACGCTGGGGTGTTAGGCTCACACTAGCAAAGAAACGGTGGAAAAATAGAAGAATATAATCATTCTAGAGAGGGAATTGATAGGGACTATCAACGCGGATGAGAACGAGCTCCGATTGAGCCGGTTTCAGTGGTGTTGGAAAGCCCTCGGGAAACTAGGCTACCAGGACTTCTAATTCTAGCGATCTGGAAGATTTACATACGCGCACACACCCGAGCACACGTGCGGTATGTCTGGGCCCCAGAAAAGGCCGTTTAGACCCTCAAAAAGGCTCAAAAGTCTGGAAAAAACTACTTTTTCATGCAATTACACCTCGATGTTGTAAAGGGCAGTACGTCCATATGGTCTGCAGGTCGTAGACACCCCACCAACGAGCGGCTACGATATTGTGTTAGGCTCACACTACAGAAGAAACAGTGGAAAAATAGAAGAATATAATAATTCTAGAGAGGGAATTGATAGGCACTATCAACGCGGATGAGAACGAGCTCCGATTGAGCCGGTTTCAGTGGCGTTGGAAAGACCTCGGGAAACTAGGCTACCAGGACTTCTAATTCTAGCGATCTGGAAGAATTTACATATGTGCACACACCCGAGCACACGTGTGGTATGTCTGGGCCCCAGAAAAGGTCGTTTAGACCCTCAAAAAGGCTCAAATGTCTGGAAAAAACTACTTTTTTGTCTAATTAGACCTCGATATTGTAAAGGGCTGTACGTGCATATGGTTTGTAGGTCGTAGACGCCCCACCAATGAGCCGCTACGATAGGGTGTTAGGCTCACACTAGCAAAGAAACGGTGGAAGAATAGAAGAATATAATCATTCTAGAGAGGGAATTGATAGGGACTATCAACGCGGATGAGAACGAGCTCCGATTGAGCCGGTTTCAGTGGCGTTGGAAAGCCCTCGGGAAACTAGGCTACCAAGACTTCTAATTCTAGTGATCTGGAAGAATTTGCATATGCGTACACACCTGAGCACACGTGCGGTAAGTCTTGGCCCCAGAAAAGGCCGTTTAGAGCCTCAAAAAGGCTCAAAAGTCTGGAAAAAACTACTTTTTCGTCCAATTACACCTCGATATTGTAAAGGGCAGTACGTCCATATGGTCTGCTGGTCATAGATGCCCCACCAATGAGCGGCTATGATAGGGTGTTAGGCTCACACTAGAGAAGAAACGGTGGAATAATAGAAGAATATAATCATTCTAGAGAGGGAATTGATAGGGACTATCAACGCGGATGAGAACGAGCACCGATTGAGCCGGTTTCAGTGGTGTTGGAAAGCCCTCGGAAAACTAGGCTACCAGGACTTCTAATTCTAGCGATCTGGAAGAATTTACATATGCGCACACACCCGAGCACACGTGCGGTATGTCTGGGCCTCAGAAAAGGAAGTTTAGACCCTCAAAAAGGCTCAATTGTCTGGAAAAAACTACTTTTTTGTCCAATTACACCTCGATATTGTAAAGGGCAGTACGTGCATATGGTCTACAGGTCATAGACGCCCCACCAATGAGCGGATACGATAGGGTGTTAGGCTCATACTAGCGAAGAAACGGTGGAGAAATAGAAGAATATAATCATTCTAGAGAGGGAATTGATAGGGACTATCAACGCGGATGAGAACGAGCTCCGACTGAGCCGGTTTCAGTGGTGTTGGAAAGCCCTCGGGAAACTAGGCTACCAGGACTTCTAATTCTAGCGATCTAGAAGAATTTACATACGCGCACACACCCGAGCACACGTGCGGTATGTCTGGGCCCCAGAAAAGGCCGTTTAGACCCTCAAAAAGGCTCAAAAGTCTGGAAAAAACTACTTTTTCATGCAATAACACCTCGATATTGTAAAGGGCAGTACATCCATATGGTCTGCAGGTCGTAGATGCCCCACCAACGAGCGGCTACGATAGGGTGTTAGGCTCACACTAGAGAAGAAACAGTGGAAAAATAGAAGAATATAATCATTCTAGAGAGGGAATTGATAGGCACTATCAACGCGGATGAGAACAACCTCCGATTGAGCCGGTTTTAGTGGCGTTGGCAAGCCCTCGGGAAACTAGGATACCAGGACTTCTAATTCTACCGATCTAGAAGAATTTACATACA
Source organism: Elymus sibiricus (assembly GCA_039707655.1). NCBI lineage: Eukaryota > Viridiplantae > Streptophyta > Magnoliopsida > Poales > Poaceae > Elymus > Elymus sibiricus. The sequence goes on from CM077674.1 coordinate 39,658,347, forward strand.
CACATGCTCCCGAGCACACGTGCGGTATGTTTGGGCACCAGAAAAGGCCGTTTAGACCCTCAAAAAGGCTCAAAAGTCTGGAAAAAACTACTTTTTCGTCCAATTACACCTCGATATTGTAAAGGGCAGTACGCCCATATGGTCTGCAGGTCGTAGACGCCCCACAAATGAGCGGCTACGCTAGGGTGTTAGGATCACACTAGCAAAGAAACGGTGGAAAAATAGAAGAATATAATCATTTTAGAGAGGGAATTGATAGGGACTATCAACGCGGATGAGAACGAGCACCGATTGAGCCGGTTTCAGTGGTGTTGGAAAGCCCTCGGGAAACTAGGCTACCAGGACTTCTAATTCTAGCGATCTGGAAGAATTTACATATGCGCACACACCCGAGCACACGTGCGGTATGTCTGGGCCCCAGAAAAGGCCGTTTAGAACCTCAAAACGGCTCAAAAGTCTGGAAAAAACTACTTTTTCGTCCAATTACACCTCGATATTGTAAAGGGCAGTACGTCCATATGGTCTGCAGCTCGTAGGCGCCCCACCAATAAGCGCCTACGATAGGGTGTTAGGCTCACACTAGCAAAATAACAGTGGAAAAATAGAAGAATATAATCATTCTAGAGAGGGAATTGATAGGGACTATCAACGCGGATGAGAACGTGCACCGATTGAGCCGGTTTCAGTGGTGTTGGAAAGCCCTCGGGAAACTAGGCTACCAGGACTTCTAATTCTAGTGATCTGGAAGAATTTACATACGCGCACACACCCGAGCACACGTGCGGTATGTCTAGGCCCCTGAAAAGGCCGTTTAGACCCTCAAAAAGGCTCAAAAGTCTGGAAAAAACTACTTTTTCATGCAATAACACCTCGATATTGTAAAGGGCAGTACGTCCATATGGTCTACAGGTCATAGACGCCCCACCAACGAGCGGCTACGATAGGGTGTTAGGCTCACACTAGAGAAGAAACAGTGGAAAAATAGAAGAATATAATCATTCTAGAGAGGGAATTGATAGGCACTATCAACGCGGATGAGAACGAGCTCCGATTGAGCCAGTTTCAGTGGCGTTGGAAAGCCCTCGGGAAACTAGGATACCAGGACCTCTAATTCTAGTGATCCGGAAGAATTTACATACACGCACGCACCCGAGCACACGTGCGGTATGTTTGGGCCCCAGAAAATGCCGTTTAGACCCTCAAAAAGGCTCAAAAGTCTGGAAAAAAACTACTTTTTCGTCCAATTACACCTTGATATTGTAAAGGGCAGTACGTCCATATTGTCTGCAGGTCGTAGATGCCCCAAAAATGAGCGGCTACGCTAGGGTGTTAGGCTCACACTAGCAAAGAAACGGTGGAAAAATAGAAGAATATAATCATTCTAGAAAGGGAATTGATAGGGACTATCAACGCGGAAGAGAACGAGCTCCGATTGAGTCGGTTTCAGAGGCGTTGGAAAGCCCTCGGAAAACTAGGCTACCAGGACTTCTAATTCTAGCGATCTGGAAGAATTTACATACGCGCACACACCCGAGCACACGTGCGGTATGTCTGGGCCCCAGAAAAGGCCGTTTAGACCCTCAAAAAGGCTCAAAATTCTGGAAAAAACTACTTTTTCATGCAATTACACCTCGATATTGTAAAGGGCAGTACGTCCATATGGTCTGCAGGTCGTAGACACCCCACCAACGAGCGGCTACGATAGGGTGTTAGGGTCACACTAGAGAAGAAACAGTGAAAAAATAGAAGAATATAATCACTCTAGAGAGGTAATTGATAGGCACTATCAACGCGGATGAGAACGATCTCCGATTGAGCCGGTTTCAGTGGCGTTGGAAAGCCCTTGGGAAACTAGGCTACCAGGACTTCTAATTCTAGCGATCTGGAAGAATTTACATACGCGCACGCACCCGAGCACACGTGCGGTATGTCTGGGCCCCAGAAAAGGCCGTTTAGACCCACAAAAAGGCTCAAAAGTCTGGAAAATCTACTTTTTCGGCAAATTACACCTCGATATTGTAAAGGGCAGTACGTCCATATGGTCTGCAGGTCGTAGACGCCCCACTAATGAGCGGCTACGCTAGGGTGTTAGGCTCACACTAGCAAAGAAACTGTGGAAAAATAGAAGAATATAATCATTCTAGAGAGGGAATTGATAGGGACTATCAACGCGGATGAGAACGAGCACCGATTGAGCCGGTTTCAGTGGTGTTGGAAAGCCCTCGGGAAACTAGGCTACCAGAACTTCTAATTCTAGCGATCTGGAAGAATTTACATATGCACACACACCCGAGCACACGTGCGGTATGTCTGGGCCCCAGAAAAGGCCGTTTAGACCCTCAAAAAGGCTCAAAAGTCTGGAAAAAACAACTTTTTCATGCAATTACACCTTGATATTGTAAAGGGCAGTACGTCCATATGGTCTGCAGGTCGTAGACACCCCACCAACAAGCAGCTACGATAGTGTGTTAGGCTCACACTAGAGAAGAAACAGTGGAAAAATAGAAGAATATAATCATTCTAGAGAGGGAATTGATAGGGACTATCAACGCGGATGAGAACGAGCACTGATTGAGCCGGTTTCAGTGGTGTTGGAAAGCCCTCGGGAAACTAGGCTACCAGGACTTCTAATTCTAGCGATCTGGAAGAATTTACATATGCGCACACACCCGAGCACACGTGCGGTATGTTTGGGCCCCAGAAAAGGCCGTTTAGACCCTCAAAAAGGCTCAAAAGTCTGGAAAAAACTACTTTTTCGTCCAATTACACCTCGATATTGTGAAGGGCAGTACGTCCATATGGTCTGTAGGTCGTAGACGTCCCACAAATGAGTGGCTACGCTAGGGTGTTAGGCGCACACTAGCAAAGAAACGGTGGAAGAATAGAAGAATATAATCATTCTAGAGAGGGAATTGATAGGGACTATCAACGCGGATGAGAACGACCTCCGATTGAGCCGGTTTCAGTGGTGTTGGAAAGCCCTCGGGAAACTAGGCTACCAGGACTTCTAATTCTAGCGATCTAGAAGAATTTACATACACGCATGCACCCGAGCACACGTGCGGTATGTTTGGGCCCCAGAAAAGGCCGTTTAGACCCTCAAAAAGGCTCAAAAGTCTGGAAAAAACTACTTTTTCGTCCAATTACACCTCGATATTGTAAAGGGCAGTACATCCATATGGTCTGCAGGTCATAGACGCCCCACCAATGAGCGCCTACGATAGGGTGTTGGGCTCACACTAGCAAAGAAACGGTGGAAAAATAGAAGAATATAATCATTCTAGAGAGGGAATTGATAGGGACTATCAACGCGGATGAGAACGAGCACCGATTGAGCCGGTTTCAGTGGCGTTGGAAAGCCCTCGGGAAACTAGGCTACCAGGACTTCTAATTCTAGCGATCTGGAAGAATTTACATATGCGCACACACCCGAGCACACGTGCGGTATGTCTGGGCCCCAGAAAAGGCCGTTTAGACCCTCAAAAAGGCTCAAAAGTCTGGAAAAAACTACTTTTTCGTCCAATTACACCTCGATATTGTAAAGGGCAGTACGCCCATATGGCCTGCAGGTCGTAGACGCCCCACAAATGAGCGGCTACGCTAGGGCGTTAGGCTCACACTAGCAAAGAAACGGTGCAAAAATAGAAGAATATAATCATTCTAGAGAGGGAATTAATAGGGACTATCAACGCGGATGAGAACGAGCACCGATTGAGCCGGTTTCAGTGGTGTTGGAAAGCCCTCGGGAAACTAGGCTACCAGGACTTCTAATTCTAGCGATCTGGAAGAATTTACATATGCGCACACACCCGAGCACACGTGCGGTTTGTCTGGGCCCCAGAAAAGGCCGTTTAGACCCTCAAAAAGGCTCAAAAGTCTGGAAAAAACTACTTTTTCGTCCAATTACACCTCGATATTGTAAAGGGCAGTACGCCCATATGGTCTGCAGGTCGTAGGCACCCCACCAATAAGCGGCTACGATAGGGTGTTAGGATCACACTAGCGAAGAAACGGTGGAATAATAGAAGAATATAATCATTCTAGAGAGGGAATTGATAGGGACTATCAACGCGGATGAGAACGAGCACACGTTGAGCCGGTTTCAGTGGTGTTGGAAAGCCCTCGGGAAACTAGGCTACGAGGACTTCTAATTCTAGCGATCTGGAAGAATTTACATACGCGCACACACCCGAGCACACGTGCGGTATGTCTGGGCCCCAGAAAAGTCCGTTTAGACCCTCAAAAAGGCTCAAAAGTCTGGAAAAAACTACTTTTTCATGCAATTACACCTCGATATTGTAAAGGGCAGTACGTCCATATGGTCTACAGGTCGTAGACGCCCCACCAACGAACGACTACGATAGGGTGTTAGGGTCACACTAGAGAAGAAACAGTGGAAAAATAGAAGAATATAATCATTCTAGAGAGGGAATTGATAGGCACTATGAACGCGGATGAGATCGAGCTCCGATTGAGCCGGTTTCAGTGGCGTTGGAAAGCCCTTGGGAAACTAGGATACCAGGACTTCTAATTCTAGCGATCTGGAAGAAATTACATATGCGCACACACCCGAGCACACGTGCGGTATGTCTGGGCCCCAGAAAAGGCCGTTTAGACCCTCAAAAAGGCTCAAAAGTCTGGAAAAAGTACTTTTTCGTCCAATTACACCTCGATATTGTAAAGGGCTGTACGTCCATATGGTCTGCAGGTCGTAGATGCCCCAAAAATGAGAGGCTACGCTAGGGTGTTGGGCTCACACTAGCAAAGAAACGGTGGAAAAATAGAAGAATATAATCATTCTAGAAAGGGAATTGATAGGGACTTTCAACGCGGATGAGAACGAGCTCCGATTGAGTCGGTTTCAGTGGTGTTGGAAAGCCCTCGGAAAACTAGGCTACCAGGACTTCTAATTCTAGCGATCTGGAAGAATTTACATACGCGCACACACCCGAGCACACGTGCGGTATGTCTGGGCCCCAGAAAAGGCCGTTTAGACCCTCAAAAAGGCTCAAAATTCTGGAAAAAACTACTTTTTCATGCAATTACACCTCGATATTGTAAAGGGCAGTACGCCCATATGGTCTGCAGGTCGTAGACGCCCCACCAACGAGCGGCTACGCTAGGGTGTTAGGCTCACACTAGCAAAGAAACGGTGCAAAAATAGAAGAATATAATCATTCTAGAGAGGGAATTAATAGGGACTATCAACGCGGATGAGAACGAGCACCGATTGAGCCGGTTTCAGTGGCGTTGGAAAGCCCTCGGGAAACTAGGCTACCAGGACTTCTAATTCTAGCGATCTGGAAGAATTTACATACGCGCACGCACCCGAGCACACGTGCGGTTTGTCTGGGCCCCAGAAAAGGCCGTTTAGACCCACAAAAAGGCTCAAAAGTCTGGAAAAAACTACTTTTTCGGCAAATTACACCTCGATATTGTAAAGGGCAGTACGTCCATATGGTCTGCAGGTCGTAGACGCCCCACTAATGAGCGGCTACGCTAGGGTGTTAGGCTCACACTAGCAAAGAAACTGTGGAAAAATAGAAGAATATAATCATTCTAGAGAGGGAATTGATAGGGACTATCAACGCGGATGAGAACGAGCACCGATTGAGCCGGTTTCAGTGGTGTTGGAAAGCCCTCGGGAAACTAGGCTACCAGAACTTCTAATTCTAGCGATCTGGAAGAATTTACATATGCACACACACCCGAGCACACGTGCGGTATGTCTGGGCCCCAGAAAAGGCCGTTTAGACCCTCAAAAAGGCTCAAAAGTCTGGAAAAAACAACTTTTTCATGCAATTACACCTTGATATTGTAAAGGGCAGTACGTCCATATGGTCTGCAGGTCGTAGACACCCCACCAACAAGCAGCTACGATAGTGTGTTAGGCTCACACTAGAGAAGAAACCGTGGAAAAATAGAAGAATATAATCATTCTAGAGAGGGAATTGATAGGGACTATCAACGCGGATGAGAACGAGCACTGATTGAGCCGGTTTCAGTGGTGTTGGAAAGCCCTCGGGAAACTAGGCTACCAGGACTTCTAATTCTAGCGATCTGGAAGAATTTACATATGCGCACACACCCGAGCACACGTGCGGTATGTTTGGGCCCCAGAAAAGGCCGTTTAGACCCTCAAAAAGGCTCAAAAGTCTGGAAAAAACTACTTTTTCGTCCAATTACACCTCGATATTGTGAAGGGCAGTACGTCCATATGGTCTGTAGGTCATAGACGTCCCACAAATGAGTGGCTACGCTAGGGTGTTAGGCGCACACTAGCAAAGAAACGGTGGAAGAATAGAAGAATATAATCATTCTAGAGAGGGAATTGATAGGGACTATCAACGCGGATGAGAACGAGCTCCGATTGAGCCGGTTTCAGTGGTGTTGGAAAGCCCTCGGGAAACTAGGCTACCAGGACTTCTAATTCTAGCGATCTAGAAGAATTTACATACACGCATGCACCCGAGCACACGTGCGGTATGTTTGGGCCCCAGAAAAGGCCGTTTAGACCCTCAAAAAGGCTCAAAAGTCTGGAAAAAACTACTTTTTCGTCCAATTACACCTCGAGATTGTAAAGGGCAGTACATCCATATGGTCTGCAGGTCATAGACGCCCCACCAATGAGCGCCTACGATAGGGTGTTAGGCTCACACTAGCAAAGAAACGGTGGAAAAATAGAAGAATATAATCATTCTAGAGAGGGAATTGATAGGGACTATCAACGGGGATGAGAACGAGCTCCGATTGAGCCGGTTTCAGTGGCGTTGGAAAGCCCTCGGGAAACTAGGCTACCAGGACTTCTAATTCTAGCGATCTAGAAGAATTTACATACACGCATGCACCCGAGCACACGTGCGGTATGTTTGGGCACCAGAAAAGGCCGTTTAGACCCTCAAAAAGGCTCAAAAGTCTGGAAAAAACTACTTTTTCGTCCAATTACACCTCGATATTGTAAAGGGCAGTACGCCCATATGGCCTGCAGGTCGTAGACGCCCCACAAATGAGTGGCTACGCTAGGGTGTTAGGCTCACACTAGCAAAGAAACGGTGCAAAAATAGAAGAATATAATCATTCTAGAGAGGGAATTAATAGGGACTATCAACGCGGATGAGAACGAGCACCGATTGAGCCGGTTTCAGTGGTGTTGGAAAGCCCTCGGGAAACTAGGCTACCAGGACTTCTAATTCTAGCGATCTGGAAGAATTTACATATGCGCACACACCCGAGCACACGTGCGGTTTGTCTGGGCCCCAGAAAAGGCCGTTTAGACCCTCAAAAAGGCTCAAAAGTCTGGAAAAAACTACTTTTTCGTCCAATTACACCTCGATATTGTAAAGGGCAGTACGCCCATATGGTCTGCAGGTTGTAGGCACCCCACCAATAAGCGGCTACGATAGGGTGTTAGGCTCACACTAGCGAAGAAACGGTGGAATAATAGAAGAATATAATCATTCTAGAGAGGGAATTGATAGGGACTATCAACGCGGATGAGAACGAGCACACGTTGAGCCGGTTTCAGTGGTGTTGGAAAGCCCTCGGGAAACTAGGCTACCAGGACTTCTAACTCTAGCGATCTGAAAGAATTTACATACGCGCACACACCCGAGCACACATGCGGTATGTCTGGGCCCCAGAAAAGGCCGTTCAGACCCTCAAAAAGGCTCAAAAGTCTGGAAAAAACAACTTTTTCATGCAATTACACCTCGATATTGTAAAGGGCAGTACGTCCATATGGTCTGCAGGTCGTTGATGCCCCACCAACGAACGGCTACGATAGGGTGTTAGGGTCACACTAGAGAAGAAACAGTGGAAAAATAGAAGAATATAATCATTCTAGAGAGGGAATTGATAGGCACTATGAACGCGGATGAGAACGAGCTCCGATTGAGCCGGTTTCAGTGGCGTTGGAAAGCCCTTGGGAAACTAGGCTACCAGGACTTCTAATTCTAGTGATCTGGAAGAATTTACATACGCGCACACACCCGAGCACACGTGTGGTATGTTTGGGCCCCAGAAAAGGCCGTTTAGACCCTCAAAAAGGCTCAAAAGGCTGGAAAAAACTACTTTTTCGTCCAATTACACCTCGATATTGTAAAGAGCAGTACGTCCATATGGTCTGCAGGTCGTAGACGCCCCACTAATGAGCGGCTACGCTAGGGTGTTGGGCTCACACTCGCAAAGAAACGGTGGAAAAATAGAAGAATATAATCATTCTAGAGAGGGAATTGATAGGGACTATCAACGCGGATGAGAACGAGCACCGATTGAGCCGGTTTCAGTGGTGTTGGAAAGCCCTCGGGAAACTAGGCTACCAGGACTTCTAATTCTAGCGATCTGGAAGAATTTACATATGCGCACACACCCGAGCACACGTGCGGTATGTCTGGGCCCCAGAAAAGGCTGTTTAGACCCTCAAAAAGGCTCAAAAGTCTGGAAAAAACTTCTTTTTCGTCCAATTACACCTCGATATTGTAAAGGGCAGTACGTCCATATGGTCTGCAGGTCATAGACGCCCCACCAATGAGCGCCTACGATAGGGTGTTAGGCTCACACTAGCAAAGAAACAGTGGAAAAATAGAAGAATATAATCATTCTAGAGAGGGAATTGATAGGGACAATCAACGCGGATGAGAACGAGCACCGATTGAGCCGGTTTCAGTGGTGTTGGAAAGCCCTCGGGAAACTAGGCTACCAGGACTTCTAATTCTAGCGATCAGGAAGAATTTACATACGTGCACACACCCGAGCACACGTGCGGTATGTCTGGGCCCCAGAAAAGGCCGTTTAGACCCTCAAAAAGGCTCAAAAGTCTGGAAAAAACTACTTTTTCATGCAATAACACCTCGATATTGTAAAGGGCAGTACGTCCATATGGTCTACAGGTCATAGACGCCCCACCAACGAGCGGCTACGATAGGGTGTTAGGCTCACACTAGAAAAGAAACGGTGGAAAAATAGAAGAATATAATCATTCTAGAGAGGGAATTGATAGGCACTATCAACGCGGATGAGAACGAGCTCCGATTGAGCCGGTTTCAGTGGCGTTGGAAAGCCCTCGGGAAACTAGGATACCAGGACCTCTAATTCTAGTGATCCGGAAGAATTTACATACACGCACGCACCCGAGCACATGTGCGGTATGTTTGGGCCCCAGAAAAGGCCGTTTAGACCCTCAAAAAGGCTCAAAAGTCTGGAAAAAACTACTTTTTCGTCCAATTACACCTCGATATTGTAAAGGGCAGTACGTCCATATGGTCTGCAGGTCGTAGACGCCCCAAAAATGAGCGGCTACGCTAGGGTGTTAGGCTCACACTAGCAAAGAAACGGTGGAAAAATAGAAGAATATAATCATTCTAGAAAGGGAATTGATAGGGACTATCAACGCGGATAAGAACGAGCTCCGATTGAGTCGGTTTCAGTGGCGTTGGAAAGCCCTCGGAAAACTAGGCTACCAGGACTTCTAATTCTAGCGATCTGGAAGAATTTACATACGCGCACACACCCGAGCACACGTGCGGTATGTCTGGGCCCCAGAAAAGGCCGTTTAGACCCTCAAAAAGGCTCAAAATTCTGGAAAAAACTACTTTTTCATGCAATTACACCTCGATATTGTAAAGGGCAGTACGTCCATATGGTCTGCAGGTCGTAGACGCCCCACCAACGAGCGGCTACGATAGGGTGTTAGGGTCACACTAGAGAAGAAACAGTGGAAAAATAGAAGAATATAATCACTCTAGAGAGGGAATTGATAGGCACTATCAACGCGGATGAGAACGAGCTCCGATTGAGCCGGTTTCAGTGGTGTTGGAAAGCCCTTGGGAAACTAGGCTACCAGGACTTCTAATTCTAGCGATCTAGAAGAATTTACATACGCGCAAGCACCCGAGCACACGTGCGGTATGTTCGGGCCCCAGAAAAGGCCGTTTAGACCCTCAAAAAGGCTCAAAAGTCTGGAAAATCTACTTTTTCGGCAAATTACACCTCGATATTGTAAAGGGCAGTACGTCCATATGGTCTGCAGGTCGTAGACGCCCCACTAATGAGCGGCTACGCTAGGGTGTTCGGCTCACACTAGCAAAGAAACGGTGGAAAAATAGAAGAATATAATCATTCTAGAGAGGGAATTGATAGGGACTATCAACGCGGATGAGAACGAGCACCGATTGAGCCGGTTTCAGTGGTGTTGGAAAGCCCTCGGGAAACTAGGCTACCAGGACTTCTAATTCTAGCGATCTGGAAGAATTTACATATGCGCACACACCCGAGCACACGTGCGGTATGTCTGGGCCCCAGAAAAGGCCGTTTAGACCCTCAAAAAGGCTCAAAAGTCTGGAAAAAACTACTTTTTCGTCCAATTACACCTCGATATTGTAAAGGGCAGTACGTCCATATGGTCTGCAGGTTATAGACGCCCCACCAATGAGCGCCTACGATAGGGTGTTAGGCTCACACTAGCAAAGAAACAGTGGAAAAATAGAAGAATATAATCATTCTAGAGAGGGAATTGATAGGGACAATCAACGCGGACGAGAACGAGCACCGATTGAGCCGGTTTCAGTGGTGTTGGAAAGCCCTCGGGAAACTAGGCTACCAGGACTTCTAATTCTAGCGATCAGGAAGAATTTACATACGCGCACACACCCGAGCACACGTGCGGTATGTCTGGGCCCCAGAAAAGGCCGTTTAGACCCTCAAAAAGGCTCAAAAGTCTGGAAAAAACTACTTTTTCATGCAATAACACCTCGATATTGTAAAGGGCAGTACGTCCATATGGTCTACAGGTCATAGACGCCCCACCAACGAGCGGCTACGATAGGGTGTTAGGCTCACACTAGAGAAGAAACGGTGGAAAAATAGAAGAATATAATCATTCTAGAGAGGGAATTGATAGGCACTATCAACGCGGATGAGAACGAGCTCCGATTGAGCCGGTTTCAGTGGCGTTGGAAAGCCCTCGGGAAACTAGGCTACCAGAACTTCTAATTCTAGCGATCTAGAAGAATTTACATACGCGCACACACCCGAGCACACGTGCGGTAAGTCTCGGCCCCAGAAAAGGCCGTTTAGACCCTCAAAAAGGCTCAAATGTCTGGAAAAAACTACTTTTTTGTCCAAGTACACCTCGATATTGTAAAGGGCAGTACATTCATATGGTGTGTAGGTCGTAGACGCCCCACCAATGAGCGGCTATGATAGGGTGTTAGGCTCACACTAGTGAAGAAATGGTGGAAAAATAGAAGAATATAATCATTCTAGAGAGGGAATCGATAGGGACTATCAACGCGGATGAGAACGAGCTTTGATTGAGCCGGTTTCAGTGGTGTTGGAAAGCCCTCAGGAAACTAGGCTACTAGGACTTCTAATTCTAGCGATCTGGAAGAATTTACATACGCGCACACACCCGAGCACACGTGTGTTATGTCTGGGCCCCTGAAAAGGACGTTTAGACCCTCAAAAAGGCTTAAAAGTCTGGAAAAAACTACTTTTTCGTCCAATTACACCTCGATATTGTAAAGGGCAGTACGTCCATATGGTCTGCAGGTCATAGACGCCCCACCAATGAGCACCTACGATAGGGTGTTAGGCTCACACTAGCAAAGAAACAGTGGAAAAATAGAAGAATATAATCATTCTAGAGAGGGAATTGATAGGGACAATCAACGCGGACGAGAACGAGCACCGATTGAGCCGGTTTCAGTGGTGTTGGAAAGCCCTCGGGAAACTAGGCTACCAGGACTTCTAATTCTAGCGATCAGGAAGAATTTACATACGCGCACACACCCGAGCACACGTGCGGTATGTCTGGGCCCCAGAAAAGGCCGTTTAGACCCTCAAAAAGGCTCAAAAGTCTGGAAAAAACTACTTTTTCATGCAATAACACCTCGATATTGTAAAGGGCAGTACGTCCATATGGTCTACAGGTCATAGACGCCCCACCAACGAGCGGCTACGATAGGGTGTTAGGCTCACACTAGAGAAGAAACGGTGGAAAAATAGAAGAATATAATCATTCTAGAGAGGGAATTGATAGGCACTATCAACGCGGATGAGAACGAGCTCCGATTGAGCCGGTTTCAGTGGCGTTGGAAAGCCCTCGGGAAACTAGGCTACCAGGACTTCTAATTCTAGCGATCTAGAAGAATTTACATACGCGCACACACCCGAGCACACGTGCGGTAAGTCTCGGCCCCAGAAAAGGCCGTTTAGACCCTCAAAAAGGCTCAAATGTCTGGAAAAAACTACTTTTTTGTCCAAGTACACCTCGATATTGTAAAGGGCAGTACATTCATATGGTGTGTAGGTCATAGACGCCCCACCAATGAGCGGCTATGATAGGGTGTTAGGCTCACACTAGTGAAGAAATGGTGGAAAAATAGAAGAATATAATCATTCTAGAGAGGGAATCGATAGGGACTATCAACGCGGATGAGAACGAGCTCTGATTGAGCCGGTTTCAGTGGTGTTGGAAAGCTCTCGGGAAACTAGGCTACTAGGACTTCTAATTCTAGCGATCTGGAAGAATTTACATACGCGCACACACCCGAGCACACGTGTGTTATGTCTGGGCCCCTGAAAAGGACGTTTAGACCCTCAAAAAGGCTCAAAAGTCTGGAAAAAACTACTTTTTCATGAAATTACACCTCGATATTGTAAAGGGCAGTACGTCCATATGGTCTGTAGGTCGTAGACGCCCCACCAACGAGCAGCTACGATAGGGTGTTAGGCTGACACTAGAGAAGAAACAGTGGAAAAATAGAAGAATATAATCATTCTAGAGAGGGAATTGATAGGCACTATCAACGCGGATGAGAACGAGCTCCGATTGAGCCGGTTTCAGTGGCGTTGGAAAGCCCTCGGGAAACTAGGCTACCAGGACTTCTAATGCTAGCGATCTGGAAGAATTTGCATATGCATACACACCCGAGCACACGTGCGGTAAGTCTTGGCCCCAGAAAAGGACGTTTAGAGCCTCAAAAAGGCTCAAAAGTTTGGAAAAACTACTTTTTCGTTCAATTACACCTTGATATTGTAAAGGGCAGTACGTCCATATGGTCTGCTGGTCGTAGATGCCCCACCAATGAGCGGCTACGATAGGGTGTTAGGCTCACACTAGAGAAGAAACGGTGGAAAAATAGAAGAATATAATCATTCTAGAGAGGGAATTGATAGGGACTATCAAACCGGATGAGAACGAGCTCCGATTGAGCCGGTTTCAGTGGCGTTGGAAAGCCCTCGGGAAACTAGGCTACCAGGATTTCTTATTCTAGCGATCTAGAAGAATTTACATATGCGCACACACCCTAGCACACGTGCGGTAAGTCTCGGCCCCAGAAAAGGCCGTTTGGACCGTCAAAAAGGCTCTAAAGTCTGGAAAAAAAACTACTTTTTTGTGCAATTACACCTCGATATTGCAAAGGTTAGTACGTCCATATTGTCTGCAGGTCATAGACGCCCCACCAATGAGCGGCTATGATAGGGTGTTAGGCTCACACTAGAGAAGAAACAGTGGAAAAATAGAAGAATATAATCATTCTAGAGAGGGAATTGATAGGGACTATCAACGCGGATGAGAACGAGCTCCGATTGAGCTGGTTTCAGTGGAGTTGGAAAGCCCTCGGGATACTAGGCTACTAGGACTTCTAATTCTAGCTATCTGGAAGAATTTGCATATGCGTACACACCCGAGCACACGTGCGGTAAGTCTTGGCCCCAGAAAAGGTCGTTTAGAGCCTCAAAAAGGCTCAGAAGTCTGGAAAAAACTACTTTTTCGTCCAATTACACCTTGATATTGTAAAGGGCAGTACGTCCATATGGTCTGCTGGTCATAGACGCCCCACCAATGAGCGGCTATGATAGGGTGTTAGGCTCACACTAGAGAAGAAACGGTGGAAAAATAGAATAATATAATCATTGTAGAGAGGGAATTGAAAGGCACTATCAACGCGGATGAGAATGAGCTCCGATTGAGCCGGTTTCAGTGGCGTTGGAAAGACCTCGGGAAACTAGGCTACCAGGATTTCTAATTCTAGCGATCTAGAAGAATTTACATACGCGCACACACCCTAGAACACGTGCGGTATGTCTCGGCCCTAGAAAAGCCCGTTTGGACCCTCAAAAAGGCTCTAAAGTCTGGAAAAAAACTACTTTTTCGTGCAATTACACCTCGATATTGTAAAGGGCAGTACGTCCATACGGTCTGCAGGTCGTAGACGCGCCACCAATGAGCAGGTACGACAGGGTGTTAGGCTCACACTAGCGAAGAAACGGTGGAAAAATAGAAGAATATTATCTTTCTAGAGAGGGAATTGATAGGGACTATCAAAGCGGATGAGAACGAGCTCTGATTGAACCGGTTTCAGTGGCGTTGGAAAGCCCTCGGGAAACTAGGCTACCAGGACTTCTAATTCTAGCGATCTGGAAGAATTTACATACGCACGCACACCCAAGCACACGTGCGGTATGTCTGGGCCCCAGAAAAGGCCGTTTAGACCCTCAAAAAGGTTCAAAAGTCTGGAAAAAACAACTTTTTCATGCAATTACACCTCGATATTGTAAAGGGCAGTACGTCCATATGGTCTGCAGGTCGTAGACGCCCCACCAACGAGTGGCTATGATAGGGTGTTAGGCTCACCCTAGAGAAGAAACAGTGGAAAATAGAAGAATATAATCATTCTGGAGAGGGAATTGATAGGCACTATCAACGCGGATGAGAACGAGCTCCGATTGAGCCGGTTTCAGTGGCGTTGGAAAGCCCTCGGGAAACTAGGCTACTAGGACTTCTAATTCTAGCGATCTGGAAGAATTTGCATATGTGTACACACCCGAGCACACGTGCGGTATGTCTGGGCCCTAGAAAAGGCCGTTTAGACCCTCAAAAAGGCTCAAAAGTCTGGAAAAAACAACTTTTTCATGCAATTACACCGCGATATTGTAAAGGGCAGTACGTCCATATGGTCTGCAGGTCGGAGACGCCCCACCAACGAGCGGCCACGATAGGGTGTTAGGTTCACACAAGAGAAGAAACAGTGGAAAAATAGAAGAATATAATCATTCTAGAGAGGGAATTGATAGGCACTATCAACGCGGATCAGAACGAGCTCCGATTGAGCTGGTTTCAGTGGCGTTGGAAAGCCCTCGGGAAACTAGGCTACCAGGACTTCTAATTCTAGCGATCTAGAAGAATTTACAAACGCGCACACACCCGAGCACACGTGCGGTAAGTCTTGGCCCCAAAAAAGGCCGTTTAGACCCTCAAAAAGGCTCAAAAGTCTGGAAAGAACTACTTTTTCGTCCAATTACACCTCTATATTGTAAAGGGCAGTATGTCCATATGGTCTGCTGGTCATAGATGCCCCACCAATGAGCAGCTACGATAGGGTGTTACGCTCACACTAGAGAAGAAACGGTGGAAAAATAGAAGAATATAATCATTGTAGAGAGGGAATTGAAAGGGACTATCAACGCGGATGAGAACGAGCTCCGATTGAGCCGGTTTCAGTGGCATTGGAAAGCCCTCGGGAAACTAGGCAACCAGGAATTCTAATTTTTGCGATATGGATGAATTTACATAGGCACACACACCCGAGCACACGTGCGGTATGTCTCGGCCCCAGAAAAGGCCGTTTAGACCCTCAAAAAGGCTCAAAAGTCTGGAAAAAACTACTTTTTCATGCAATTACACCTCGACATTGTAAAGGGCAGTACGTCCATATGGTCTGCAGGTCGTAGACGCCCCACCAACGAGCGGCTATGATAGGGTCTTAGGCTCACACTAGAGAAGAAACAGTGGAAAATAGAAGAATATAATCATTCTAGAGAGGGAATTGATAAGCACTATCAACGCGGATGAGAACGAGCTCCGATTGAGCCGGTTTCAGTGGCGTTGGAAAGACCTCGGGAACCAAGGCTACCAGGACTTCTAATTCTAGCGAGCTAGAAGAATTTACATACGCGCACACACCCGAGCACACGTGCGGTAAGTCTCGGCCCCAGAAAAGGCCGTTTAGACCCTCAAAAAGGCTCAAATGTCTGGAAAAAACTACTTTTTTGTCCAAGTACACCTCGATATTGTAAAGGGCAGTACATTCATATGGTGTGTAGGTCGTAGACGCCCCACCAATGAGCGGCTATGATAGGGTGTTAGGCTCACACTAGTGAAGAAATTGTAGAAAAATAGAAGAATATAATCATTCTAGAGAGGGAATTGATAGGGACTATCAACGCGGATGAGAACGAGCTCTGATTGAGCCGGTTTCAGTGGTGTTGGAAAGCCCTTGGGAAACTAGGCTACCAGGACTTCTAATTCTAGCGATCTGGAAGAATTTACATACGCGCACACACCCGAGCACACGTGTGTTATGTCTGGGCCCCTGAAAAGGACGTTTAGACCCTCAAAAAGGCTCAAAAGTCTGGAAAAAACTACTTTTTCATGAAATTACACCTCGATATTGTAAAGGGCAGTACGTCCATATGGTCTGTAGGTCGTAGATGCCCCACCAACGAGCGGCTACGATAGGGTGTTAGGCTGACACTAGAGAAGAAACAGTGGAAAAATAGAAGAATATAATCATTCTAGAGAGGGAATTGATAGGCACTATCAACGCGGATGAGAACGAGCTCCGATTGAGCCGGTTTCAGTGGCGTTGGAAAGCCCTCGGGAAACTAGGCTACCAGGACTTCTAATTCTAGCGATCTGGAAGAATTTGCATATGCATACACACCCGAGCACACGTGCGGTAAGTCTTGGCCCCAGAAAAGGACGTTTAGAGCCTCAAAAAGGCTCAAAAGTTTGGAAAAACTACTTTTTCGTTCAATTACACCTTGATATTGTAAATGGCAGTACGTCCATATGGTCTGCTGGTCGTAGATGCCCCACCAATGAGCGGCTACGATAGGGTGTTAGGCTCACACTAGAGAAGAAACGGTGGAAAAATAGAAGAATATAATCATTCTAGAGAGGGAATTGATAGGGACTATCAACGCGGATGAGAACGAGCTCCGATTGAGCCGGTTTCAGTGGCGTTGGAAAGCCCTCGGGAAACTAGGCTACCAGGATTTCTTATTCTAGCGATCTAGAAGAATTTACATATGCGCACACACCCTAGCACACGTGCGGTAAGTCTCGGCCCCAGAAAAGGCCGTTTGGACCGTCAAAAAGGCTCTAAAGTCTGGAAAAAAACTACTTTTTTGTGCAATTACACCTCGATATTGCAAAGGTTAGTACGTCCATATTGTCTGCAGGTCATAGACGCCCCACCAATGAGCGGCTATGATAGGGTGTTAGGCTCACACTAGAGAAGAAACGGTGGAAAAATAGAATAATATAATCATTGTAGAGAGGGAATTGAAAGGCACTATCAACGCGGATGAGAACGAGCTCCGATTGAGCCGGTTTCAGTGGCGTTGGAAAGCCCTTGGGAAACTAGGCTACCAGGACTTCTAATTCTAGTGATCTGGAAGAATTTACATACGCGCACGCACCCGAGCACACGTGTGGTATGTTTGGGCCCCAGAAAAGGCCGTTTAGACCCTCAAAAAGGCTCAAAAGGCTGGAAAAAACTACTTTTTCGTCCAATTACACCTCGATATTGTAAAGGGCAGTACGTCCATATGGTCTGCAGGTCATAGACGCCCCACCAATGAGCGCCTACGATAGGGTGTTAGGCTCACACTAGCAAAGAAACTGTGGAAAAATACAAGAATATAATCATTCTAGAGAGGGAATTGATAGGGACAATCAACGCGGATGAGAACGAGCACCGATTGAGCCGGTTTCAGTGGTGTTGGAAAGCCCTCGGGAAACTAGGCTACCAGGACTTCTAATTCTAGCGATCAGGAAAATTTACATACGCGCACACACCCGAGCACACCTGCGGTATGTCTGGGCCCCAGAAAAGGCCGTTTAGACCCTCAAAAAGGCTCAAAAGTCTGGAAAAAACTACTTTTTCGTGCAATAACACCTCGATATTGTAAAGGGCAGTACGTCAATATGGTCTACAGGTCATAGACGCCCCACCAACGAGCGGCTACGATAGGGTGTTAGGCTCACACTAGAGAAGAAACGGTGGAAAAATAGAAGAATATAATCAATCTAGAGAGGGAATTGATAGGCACTATCAACGCGGATGACAACGAGCTCCGATTGAGCCGGTTTCAGTGGCGTTGGAAAGCCCTCGGGAAACTAGGATACCAGGACCTCTAATTCTAGTGATCCGGAAGAATTTACATACACGCACGCACCCGAGCACACGTGCGGTATGTTTGGGCCCCAGAAAAGGCCGTTTAGACCCTCAAAAAGGCTCAAAAGTCTGGAAAAAACTACTTTTTCGTCCAATTACACCTCGATATTGTAAAGGGCAGTACGTCCATATGGTCTACAGGTCGTAGACGCCCCAAAAATGAGCGGCTACACTAGCAAAGAAACGGTGGAAAAATAGAAGAATATAATCATTCTAGAAAGGGAATTGATAGGGACTATCAACGCGGATGAGAACGAGCTCCGATTGAGTCGGTTTCAGTGGCGTTGGAAAGCCCTCGGAAAACTAGGCTACCAGGACTTCTAATTCTAGCGATCTGGAAGAATTTACATACGCGCACACACCCGAGCACACGTGCGGTATGTCTGGGCCCCAGAAAAGGCCGTTTAGACCCTCAAAAAGGCTCAAAATTCTGGAAAAAACTACTTTTTCATGCAATTACACCTCGATATTGTAAAGGGCAGTACGTCCATATGGTCTGCAGGTCGTAGACGCCCCACCAACGAGCGGCTACGATAGGGTGTTAGGGTCACACTAGAGAAGAAACAGTGGAAAAATAGAAGAATATAATCACTCTAGAGAGGGAATTGATAGGCACTATCAACGCGGATGAGAACGAGCTCCGATTGAGCCGGTTTCAGTGGTGTTGGAAAGCCCTTGGGAAACTAGGCTACCAGGACTTCTAATTCTAGCGATCTGGAAGAATTTACATACGCGCACGCACCCGAGCACACGTGCGGTATGTTCGGGCCCCAGAAAAGGCCGTTTAGACCCTCAAAAAGGCTCAAAAGTCTGGAAAATCTACTTTTTCGGCAAATTACACCTCGATATTGTAAAGGGCAGTACGTCCATATGGTCTGCAGGTCGTAGATGCCCCACTAATGAGCGGCTACGCTAGGGTGTTCGGCTCACACTAGCAAAGAAACGGTGGAAAAATAGAAGAATATAATCATTCTAGAGAGGGAATTGATAGGGACTATCAACGCGGATGAGAACGAGCACCGATTGAGCCGGTTTCAGTGGTGTTGGAAAGCCCTCGGGAAACTAGGCTACCAGGACTTCTAATTCTAGCGATCTGGAAGAATTTACATATGCGCACACACCCGAGCACACGTGCGGTATGTCTGGGCCCCAGAAAAGGCCGTTTAGACCCTCAAAAAGGCTCAAAAGTCTGGAAAAAACTACTTTTTCGTCCAATTACACCTCGATATTGTAAAGGGCAGTACGTCCATATGGTCTGCAGGTCATAGACGCCCCACCAATGAGCACCTACGATAGGGTGTTCGGCTCACACTAGCAAAGAAACGGTGGAAAAATAGAAGAATATAATCATTCTAGAGAGGGAATTGATAGGGACTATCAACGCGGATGAGAACGTGCACCGATTGAGCCGGTTTCAGTGGTGTTGGAAAGCCCTCGGGAAACTAGGCTACCAGGACTTCCAACTCTAGCGATCTGAAAGAATTTACATACGCGCACACACCCGAGCACACACGCGGTATGTCTGGGCCCCAGAAAAGGCCGTTTAGACCCTCAAAAAGGCTCAAAAGTCTGGAAAAAACTACTTTTTCATGCAATTACACCTCGATATTGTAAAGGGCAGTACGTTCATATGGTCTGCAGGTCGTAGACGCCCCACCAACGAACGGCTACGATAGGGTGTTAGGGTCACACTAGAGAAGAAACTGTGAAAAAATAGAAGAATATAATCATTCTAGAGAGGGAATTGATAGGCACTATGAACGCGGATGAGAACGAGCTCCGATTGAGGCGGTTTCAGTGGCGTTGGAAAGCCCTTGGGAAACTAGGCTACCAGGACTTCTAATTCTAGTGATCTGGAAGAATTTACATACGCGCACGCACCCGAGCACACGTGTGGTATGTTTGGGCCCCAGAAAAGGCCGTTTATACCCTCAAAAAGGCTGGAAAAAACTACTTTTTCGTCCAATTACACCTCGATATTGTAAAGGGCAGTACGTCCATATGGTCTGCAGGTCATAGACGCCCCACCAATGAGCGCCTACGATAGGGTGTTAGGCTCACACTAGCCAAGAAACAGTGGAAAAATAGAAGAATATAATCATTCTAGAGAGGGAATTGATAGGGACAATCAACGCGAATGAGAACGAGCACCGATTGAGCGGGTTTCAGTGGTGTTGGAAAGCCCTCTGGAAACTAGGCTACCAGGACTTCTAATTCTAGCGATCTGGAAGAATTTACATACGCGCACACACCCGAGCACACGTGCGGTATGTCTAGGCCCCTGAAAAGGCCGTTTAGACCCTCAAAAAGGCTCAAAAGTCTGGAAAAAACTACTTTTTCATGCAATAACACCTCGATATTGTAAAGGGCAGTACGTCCATATGGTCTACAGGTCATAGACGCCCCACCAACGAGCGGCTACGATAGGGTGTTAGGCTCACACTAGAGAAGAAACAGTGGAAAAATAGAAGAATATAATCATTCTAGAGAGGGAATTGATAGGCACTATCAACGCGGATGAGAACGAGCTCCGATTGAGCCAGTTTCAGTGGCGTTGGAAAGCCCTCGGGAAACTAGGATACCAGGACCTCTAATTCTAGTGATCCGGAAGAATTTACATACACGCACGCACCCGAGCACATGTGCGGTATGTTTGGGCCCTAGAAAATGCCGTTTAGACCCTCAAAAAGGCTCAAAAGTCTGGAAAAAACTACTTTTTCGTCCAATTACACCTTGATATTGTAAAGGGCAGTACGTCCATATGGTCGGCAGGTCGTAGACGCCCCAAAAATGAGCGGCTACGCTAGGGTGTTAGGCTCACACTAGCAAAGAAACGGTGGAAAAATAGAAGAATATAATCATTCTAGAAAGGGAATTGATAGGGACTATCAACGCGGAAGAGAACGAGCTCCGATTGAGTCGGTTTCAGAGGCGTTGGAAAGCCCTCGGAAAACTAGGCTACCAGGACTTCTAATTCTAGCGATCTGGAAGAATTTACATACGCGCACACACCCGAGCACACGTGCGGTATGTCTGGGCCCCAGAAAAGGCAGTTTACACCCTCAAAAAGGCTCAAAATTCTGGAAAAAACTACTTTTTCATGCAATTACACCTCGATATTGTAAAGGGCAGTACGTCCATATGGTCTGCAGGTCATAGACGCCCCACCAACGAACGGCTACGATAGGGTGTTAGGGTCACACTAGAGAAGAAACAGTGGAAAAATAGAAGAATATAATCACTCTAGAGAGGTAATTGATAGGCACTATCAACGCGGATGAGAACGAGCTCCGATTGAGCCGGTTTCAGTGGCGTTGGAAAGCCCTTGGGAAACTAGGCTACCAGGACTTCTAATTCTAGAGATCTGGAAGAATTTACATACGCGCATGCACCCGAGCACACGTGCGGTATGTCTGGGCCCCAGAAAAGGCCGTTTAGACCCTAAAAAAGGCTCAAAAGTCTGGAAAATCTACTTTTTCGGCAAATTACACCTCGATATTGTAAAGGGCAGTACGTCCATATGGTCTGCAGGTCGTAGACGCCCCACTAATGAGCGGCTACGCTAGGGTGTTAGGCTCACACTAGCAAAGAAACTGTGGAAAAATAGAAGAATATAATCATTCTAGAGAGGGAATTGATAGGGACTATCAACGCGGATGAGAACGAGCACCGATTGAGCCGGTTTCAGTGGTGTTGGAAAGCCCTCGGGAAACTAGGCTACCAGAACTTCTAATTCTAGCGATCTGGAAGAATTTACATATGCACACACACCCGAGCACACGTGCGGTATGTCTGGGCCCCAGAAAAGGCCGTTTAGACCCTCAAAAAGGCTCAAAAGTCTGGAAAAAACAACTTTTTCATGCAATTACACCTTGATATTGTAAAGGGCAGTACGTCCATATGGTCTGCAGGTCGTAGACACCCCACCAACAAGCAGCTACGATAGCGTGTTAGGCTCACACTAGAGAAGAAACAGTGGAAAAATAGAAGAATATAATCATTCTAGAGAGGGAATTGATAGGGACTATCAACGCGGATGAGAACGAGCACTGATTGAGCCGGTTTCAGTGGTGTTGGAAAGCCCTCGGGAAACTAGGCTACCAGGTCTTCTAATTCTAGCGATCTGGAAGAATTTACATATGCGCACACACCCGAGCACACGTGCGGTATGTTTGGGCCCCAGAAAAGGCCGTTTAGACCCTCAAAAAGGCTCAAAAGTCTGGAAAAAACTACTTTTTCGTCCAATTACACCTCGATATTGTAAAGGGCAGTACGTCCATATGGTCTGTAGGTCGTAGACGTCCCACAAATGAGTGGCTACGCTAGGGTGTTAGGCGCACACTAGCAAAGAAACGGTGGAAGAATAGAAGAATATAATCATTCTAGAGAGGGAATTGATAGGGACTATCAACGCGGATGAGAACGAGCTCCGATTGAGCCGGTTTCAGTGGTGTTGGAAAGCCCTCGGGAAACTAGGCTACCAGGACTTCTAATTCTAGCGATCTAGAAGAATTTCCATACACGCATG
This sequence comes from Elymus sibiricus, assembly GCA_039707655.1. Lineage (NCBI taxonomy): Eukaryota > Viridiplantae > Streptophyta > Magnoliopsida > Poales > Poaceae > Elymus > Elymus sibiricus. The sequence goes on from CM077674.1 coordinate 39,681,120, forward strand.
CACCCGAGCACACGTGCGGTATGTTTGGGCCCCAGAAAAGGCCGTTTAGACCCTCAAAAAGGCTCAAAAGTCTGGAAAAAACTATTTTTCGTCCAATTACACCTCGATATTGTAAAGGGCAGTACATCCATATGGTCTGCAGGTCATAGACGCCCCACCAATGAGCGCCTACGATAGGGTGTTAGGCTCACACTAGCAAAGAAACGGTGGAAAAATAGAAGAATATAATCATTCTAGAGAGGGAATTTCTAGGGACTATCAACGGGGATGAGAACGAGCTCCGATTGAGCCGGTTTCAGTGGCGTTGGAAAGCCCTCAGGAAACTAGGCTACCAGGACTTCTAATTCTAGCGATCTAGAAGAATTTACATACACGCATGCACCCGAGCACACGTGCGGTATGTTTGGGCACCAGAAAAGGCCGTTTAGACCCTCAAAAAGGCTCAAAAGTCTGGAAAAAACTACTTTTTCGTCCAATTACACCTCGATATTGTAAAGGGCAGTACGCCCATATGGTCTGCAGGTCGTAGACGCCCCACATATGAGTGGCTACGCTAGGGTGTTAGGCTCACACTAGCAAAGAAACGGTGGAAAAATAGAAGAATATAATAATTCTAGAGAGGGAATTAATAGGGACTATCAACGCGGATGAGAACGAGCACCGATTGAGCCGGTTTCAGTGGTGTTGGAAAGCCCTCGGGAAACTAGGCTACCAGGACTTCCAACTCTAGCGATCTGAAAGAATTTACATACGCGCACACACCCGAGCACACACGCGGTATGTCTGGGCCCCAGAAAAGGCCATTTAGACCCTCAAAAACGCTCAAAAGTCTGGAAAAAACTACTTTTTCATGCAATTACACCTCGATATTGTAAAGGGCAGTACGTTCATATGGTGTGCAGGTCGTAGACGCCCCACCAACGAACGACTACGATAGGGTGTTAGGGTCACACTAGAGAAGAAACTGTGAAAAAATAGAAGAATATAATCATTCTAGAGAGGGAATTGATAGGCACTATGAACGCGGATGAGAACGAGCTCCGATTGAGCCGGTTTCAGTGGCGTTGGAAAGCCCTTGGGAAACTAGGCTACCAGGACTTCTAATTCTAGTGATCTGGAAGAATTTACATACGCGCACGCACCCGAGCACACGTGTGGTATGTTTGGGCCCCAGAAAAGGCCGTTTATACCCTCAAAAAGGCTGGAAAAAACTACTTTTTCGTCCAATTACACCTCGATATTGTAAAGGGCAGTACGTCCATATGGTCTGCAGGTCATAGACGCCCCACCAATGAGCGCCTACGATAGGGTGTTAGGCTCACACTAGCCAAGAAACAGTGGAAAAATAGAAGAATATAATCATTCTAGAGAGGGAATTGATAGGGACAATCAACGCGGATGAGAACGAGCACCGATTGAGCCGGTTTCAGTGGTGTTGGAAAGCCCTCTGGAAACTAGGCTACCAGGACTTCTAATTCTAGCGATCTGGAAGAATTTACATACGCGCACACACCCGAGCACACGTGCTGTATGTCTAGGCCCCTGAAAAGGCCGTTTAGACCCTCAAAAAGGGTCAAAAGTCTGGAAAAAACTACTTTTTCATGCAATAACACCTCGATATTGTAAAGGGCAGTACGTCCATATGGTCTACAGGTCATAGACGCCCCAACAACGAGCGGCTACGATAGGGTGTTAGGCTCACACTAGAGAAGAAACAGTGGAAAAATAGAAGAATATAATCATTCTAGAGAGGGAATTGATAGGCACTATCAACGCGGATGAGAATGAGCTCCGATTGAGCCAGTTTCAGTGGTGTTGGAAAGCCCTCGGGAAACTAGGATACCAGGACCTCTAATTCTAGTGATCCGGAAGAATTTACATACACGCACGCACCCGAGCACACGTGCGGTATGTTTGGGCCCCAGAAAATGCCGTTTAGACCCTCAAAAAGGCTCAAAAGTCTGGAAAAAACTACTTTTTCGTCCAATTACACCTTGATATTGTAAAGGGCAGTACGTCCATATGGTCTGCAGGTCGTAGACGCCCCAAAAATGAGCGGCTACGCTAGGGTGTTAGGCTCACACTAGCAAAGAAACGGTGGAAAAATAGAAGAATATAATCATTCTAGAAAGGGAATTGATAGGGACTATCAACGCGGAATAGAACGAGCTCCGATTGAGTCGGTTTCAGAGGCGTTGGAAAGCCCTCGGAAAACTAGGCTACCAGGACTTCTAATTCTAGCGATCTGGAAGAATTTACATACGCGCACACACCCGAGCACACGTGCGGTATGTCTGGGCCCCAGAAAAGGCCGTTTAGACCCTCAAAAAGGCTCAAAATTCTGGAAAAAACTACTTTTTCATGCAATTACACCTCAATATTGTAAAGGGCAGTACGTCCATATGGTCTGCAGGTCGTAGACGCCCCACCAACGAACGGCTACGATAGGGTGTTAGTGTCACACTAGAGAAGAAACAGTGGAAAAATAGAAGAATATAATCACTCTAGAGAGGTAATTGATAGGCACTATCAACGCGGATGAGAACGAGCTCCGATTGAGCCGGTTTCAGTGGCGTTGGAAAGCCCTTGGGAAACTAGGCTACCAGGACTTCTAATTCTAGAGATCTGGAAGAATTTACATACGCGCACGCACCCGAGCACACGTGCGGTATGTCTGGGCCCCAGAAAAGGCCGTTTAGACCCTAAAAAAGGCTCAAAAGTCTGGAAAATCTACTTTTTCGGCAAATTACACCTCGATATTGTAAAGGGCAGTACGTCCATATGGTCTGCAGGTCGTAGACGCCCCACTAATGAGCGGCTACGCTAGGGTGTTAGGCTCACACTAGCAAAGAAACTGTGGAAAAATAGAAGAATATAATCATTCTAGAGAGGGAATTGATAGGGACTATCAACGCGGATGAGAACGAGCACCGATTGAGCCGGTTTCAGTGGTGTTGGAAAGCCCTCGGGAAACTAGGCTACCAGAACTTCTAATTCTAGCGATCTGGAAGAATTTACATATGCACACACACCCGAGCACACGTGCGGTATGTCTGGGCCCCAGAAAAGGCCGTTTAGACCCTCAAAAAGGCTCAAAAGTCTGGAAAAAACAACTTTTTCATGCAATTGCACCTTGATATTGTAAAGGGCAGTACGTCCATATGGTCTGCAGGTCGTAGACACCCCACCAACAAGCAGCTACGATAGCGTGTTAGGCTCACACTAGAGAAGAAACAGTGGAAAAATAGAAGAATATAATCATTCTAGAGAGGGAATTGATAGGGACTATCAACGCGGATGAGAACGAGCACTGATTGAGCCGGTTTCAGTGGTGTTGGAAAGCCCTCGGGAAACTAGGCTACCAGGTCTTCTAATTCTAGCGATCTGGAAGAATTTACATATGCGCACACACCCGAGCACACGTGCGGTATGTTTGGGCCCCAGAAAAGGCCGTTTAGACCCTCAAAAAGGCTCAAAAGTCTGGAAAAAACTACTTTTTCGTCCAATTACACCTCGATATTGTGAAGGGCAGTACGTCCATATGGTCTGTAGGTCGTAGACGTCCCACAAATGAGTGGCTACGCTAGGGTGTTAGGCGCACACTAGCAAAGAAACGGTGGAAGAACAGAAGAATATAATCATTCTAGAGAGGGAATTGATAGGGACTATCAACGCGGATGAGAACGAGCTCCGATTGAGCCGGTTTCAGTGGTGTTGGAAAGCCCTCGGGAAACTAGGCTACCAGGACTTCTAATTCTAGCGATCTAGAAGAATTTCCATACACGCATGCACCCGAGCACACGTGCGGTATGTTTGGGCCCCAGAAAAGGCCGTTTAGACCCTCAAAAAGGCTCAAAAGTCTGGAAAAAACTACTTTTTCGTCCAATTACACCTCTATATTGTAAAGGGCAGTACATCCATATGGTCTGCAGGTCATAGACGCCCCACCAATGAGCGCCTACGATAGGGTGTTAGGCTCACACTAGCAAAGAAACGGTGGAAAAATAGAAGAATATAATCATTCTAGAGAGGGAATTGATAGGGACTATCAACGGGGATGAGAACGAGCTCCGATTGAGCCGGTTTCGGTGGCGTTGGAAAGCCCTCAGGAAACTAGGCTACCAGGACTTCTAATTCTAGCGATCTAGAAGAATTTACATACACGCATGCACCCGAGCACACGTGCGGTATGTTTGGGCACCAGAAAAGGCCGTTTAGACCCTCAAAAAGGCTCAAAAGTCTGGAAAAAACTACTTTTTCGTCCAATTACACCTCGATATTGTAAAGGGCAGTACGCCCATATGGTCTGCAGGTCGTAGACGCCCCACATATGAGTGGCTACGCTAGGGTGTTAGGCTCACACTAGCAAAGAAACGGTGGAAAAATAGAAGAATATAATAATTCTAGAGAGGGAATTAATAGGGACTATCAACGCGGATGAGAACGAGCACCGATTGAGCCGGTTTCAGTGGTGTTGGAAAGCCCTCGGGAAACTAGGCTACCAGGACTTCCAACTCTAGCGATCTGAAAGAATTTACATACGCGCACACACCCGAGCACACACGCGGTATGTCTGGGCCCCAGAAAAGGCCATTTAGACCCTCAAAAACGCTCAAAAGTCTGGAAAAAACTACTTTTTCATGCAATTACACCTCGATATTGTAAAGGGCAGTACGTTCATATGGTCTGCAGGTCGTAGACGCCCCACCAACGAACGGCTACGATAGGGTGTTAGGGTCACACTAGAGAAGAAACTGTGAAAAAATAGAAGAATATAATCATTCTAGAGAGGGAATTGATAGGCACTACGAACGCGGATGAGAACGAGCTCCGATTGAGCCGGTTTCAGTGGCGTTGGAAAGCCCTTGGGAAACTAGGCTACCAGGACTTCTAATTCTAGTGATCTGGAAGAATTTACATACGCGCACGCACCCGAGCACACGTGTGGTATGTTTGGGCCCCAGAAAAGGCCGTTTATACCCTCAAAAAGGCTGGAAAAAACTACTTTTTCGTTCAATTACACCTCGATATTGTAAAGGGCAGTACGTCCATATGGTCTGCAGGTCATAGACGCCCCACCAATGAGCACCTACGATAGGGTGTTAGGCTCACACTAGCCAAGAAACAGTGGAAAAATAGAAGAATATAATCATTCTAGAGAGGGAATTGATAGGGACAATCAACGCGGATGAGAACGAGCACCGATTGAGCCGGTTTCAGTGGTGTTGGAAAGCCCTCTGGAAACTAGGCTACCAGGACTTCTAATTCTAGCGATCTGGAAGAATTTACATACGCGCACACACCCGAGCACACGTGCGGTATGTCTAGGCCCCTGAAAAGGCCGTTTAGACCCTCAAAAAGGGTCAAAAGTCTGGAAAAAACTACTTTTTCATGCAATAACACCTCGATATTGTAAAGGGCAGTACGTCCATATGGTCTACAGGTCATAGACGCCCCAACAACGAGCGGCTACGATAGGGTGTTAGGCTCACACTAGAGAAGAAACAGTGGAAAAATAGAAGAATATAATCATTCTAGAGAGGGAATTGATAGGCACTATCAACGCGGATGAGAACGAGCTCCGATTGAGCCAGTTTCAGTGGCGTTGGAAAGCCCTCGGGAAACTAGGATACCAGGACCTCTAATTCTAGTGATCCGGAAGAATTTACATACACGCACGCACCCGAGCACACGTGCGGTATGTTTGGGCCCCAGAAAATGCCGTTTAGACCCTCAAAAAGGCTCAAAAGTCTGGAAAAAACTACTTTTTCGTCCAATTACACCTTGATATTGTAAAGGGCAGTACGTCCATATGGTCTGCAGGTCGTAGACGCCCCAAAAATGAGCGGCTACGCTAGGGTGTTAGGCTCACACTAGCAAAGAAACGGTGGAAAAATAGAAGAATATAATCATTCTAGAAAGGGAATTGATAGGGACTATCAACGCGGAATAGAACGAGCTCCGATTGAGTCGGTTTCAGAGGCGTTGGAAAGCCCTCGGAAAACTAGGCTACCAGGACTTCTAATTCTAGCGATCTGGAAGAATTTACATACGCGCACACACCCGAGCACACGTGCGGTATGTCTGGGCCCCAGAAAAGGCCGTTTAGACCCTCAAAAAGGCTCAAAATTCTGGAAAAAACTACTTTTTCATGCAATTACACCTCAATATTGTAAAGGGCAGTACGTCCATATGGTCTGCAGGTCGTAGACGCCCCACCAACGAACGGCTACGATAGGGTGTTAGTGTCACACTAGAGAAGAAACAGTGGAAAAATAGAAGAATATAATCACTCTAGAGAGGTAATTGATAGGCACTATCAACGCGGATGAGAACGAGCTCCGATTGAGCCGGTTTCAGTGGCGTTGGAAAGCTCTTGGGAAACTAGGCTACCAGGACTTCTAATTCTAGAGATCTGGAAGAATTTACATACGCGCACGCACCCGAGCACACGTGCGGTATGTCTGGGCCCCAGAAAAGGCCGTTTAGACCCTAAAAAAGGCTCAAAAGTCTGGAAAATCTACTTTTTCGGCAAATTACACCTCGATATTGTAAAGGGCAGTACGTCCATATGGTCTGCAGGTCGTAGACGCCCCACTAATGAGCGGCTACGCTAGGGTGTTAGGCTCACACTAGCAAAGAAACTGTGGAAAAATAGAAGAATATAATCATTCTAGAGAGGGAATTGATAGGGACTATCAACGCGGATGAGAACGAGCACCGATTGAGCCGGTTTCAGTGGTGTTGGAAAGCCCTCGGGAAACTAGGCTACCAGAACTTCTAATTCTAGCGATCTGGAAGAATTTACATATGCACACACACCCGAGCACACGTGCGGTATGTCTGGGCCCCAGAAAAGGCCGTTTAGACCCTCAAAAAGGCTCAAAAGTCTGGAAAAAACAACTTTTTCATGCAATTGCACCTTGATATTGTAAAGGGCAGTACGTCCATATGGTCTGCAGGTCGTAGACACCCCACCAACAAGCAGCTACGATAGCGTGTTAGGCTCACACTAGAGAAGAAACAGTGGAAAAATAGAAGAATATAATCATTCTAGAGAGGGAATTGATAGGGACTATCAACGCGGATGAGAACGAGCACTGATTGAGCCGGTTTCAGTGGTGTTGGAAAGCCCTCGGGAAACTAGGCTACCAGGTCTTCTAATTCTAGCGATCTGGAAGAATTTACATATGCGCACACACCCGAGCACACGTGCGGTATGTTTGGGCCCCAGAAAAGGCCGTTTAGACCCTCAAAAAGGCTCAAAAGTCTGGAAAAAACTACTTTTTCGTCCAATTACACCTCGATATTGTGAAGGGCAGTACGTCCATATGGTCTGTAGGTCGTAGACGTCCCACAAATGAGTGGCTACGCTAGGGTGTTAGGCGCACACTAGCAAAGAAACGGTGGAAGAACAGAAGAATATAATCATTCTAGAGAGGGAATTGATAGGGACTATCAACGCGGATGAGAACGAGCTCCGATTGAGCCGGTTTCAGTGGTGTTGGAAAGCCCTCGGGAAACTAGGCTACCAGGACTTCTAATTCTAGCGATCTAGAAGAATTTACATACACGCATGCACCCGAGCACACGTGCGGTATGTTTGGGCCCCAGAAAAGGCCGTTTAGACCCTCAAAAAGGCTCAAAAGTCTGGAAAAAACTACTTTTTCGTCCAATTACACCTCGATATTGTAAAGGGCAGTACATCCATATGGTCTGCAGGTCATAGACGCCCCACCAATGAGCGCCTACGATAGGGTGTTAGGCTCACACTAGCAAAGAAACGGTGGAAAAATAGAAGAATATAATCATTCTAGAGAGGGAATTGATAGGGACTATCAACGGGGATGAGAACGAGCTCCGATTGAGCCGGTTTCAGTGGCGTTGGAAAGCCCTCAGGAAACTAGGCTACCAGGACTTCTAATTCTAGAGATCTAGAAGAATTTACATACACGCATGCACCCGAGCACACGTGCGGTATGTTTGGGCACCAGAAAAGGCCGTTTAGACCCTCAAAAAGGCTCAAAAGTCTGGAAAAAACTACTTTTTCGTCCAATTACACCTCGATATTGTAAAGGGCAGTACGCCCATATGGTCTGCAGGTCGTAGACGCCCCACATATGAGTGGCTACGCTAGGGTGTTAGGCTCACACTAGCAAAGAAACGGTGGAAAAATAGAAGAATATAATAATTCTAGAGAGGGAATTAATAGGGACTATCAACGCGGATGAGAACGACCACCGATTGAGCCGGTTTCAGTGGTGTTGGAAAGCCCTCGGGAAACTAGGCTACCAGGACTTCCAACTCTAGCGATCTGAAAGAATTTACATACGCGCACACACCCGAGCACACACGCGGTATGTCTGGGCCCCAGAAAAGGCCATTTAGACCCTCAAAAACGCTCAAAAGTCTGGAAAAAACTACTTTTTCATGCAATTACACCTCGATATTGTAAAGGGCAGTACGTTCATATGGTCTGCAGGTCGTAGACGCCCCACCAACGAACGGCTACGATAGGGTGTTAGGGTCACACTAGAGAAGAAACTGTGAAAAAATAGAAGAATATAATCATTCTAGAGAGGGAATTGATAGGCACTATGAACGCGGATGAGAACGAGCTCCGATTGAGCCGGTTTCAGTGGCGTTGGAAAGCCCTTGGGAAACTAGGCTACCAGGACTTCTAATTCTAGTGATCTGGAAGAATTTACATACGCGCACGCACCCGAGCACACGTGTGGTATGTTTGGGCCCCAGAAAAGGCCGTTTATACCCTCAAAAAGGCTGGAAAAAACTACTTTTTCGTCCAATTACACCTCGATATTGTAAAGGGCAGTACGTCCATATGGTCTGCAGGTCATAGACGCCCCACCAATGAGCGCCTACGATAGGGTGTTAGGCTCACACTAGCCAAGAAACAGTGGAAAAATAGAAGAATATAATCATTCTAGAGAGGGAATTGATAGGGACAATCAACGCGGATGAGAACGAGCACCGATTGAGCCGGTTTCAGTGGTGTTGGAAAGCCCTCTGGAAACTAGGCTACCAGGACTTCTAATTCTAGCGATCTGGAAGAATTTACATACGCGCACACACCCGAGCACACGTGCGGTATGTCTAGGCCCCTGAAAAGGCCGTTTAGACCCTCAAAAAGGGTCAAAAGTCTGGAAAAAACTACTTTTTCATGCAATAACACCTCGATATTGTAAAGGGCAGTACGTCCATATGGTCTACAGGTCATAGACGCCCCAACAACGAGCGGCTACGATAGGGTGTTAGGCTCACACTAGAGAAGAAACAGTGGAAAAATAGAAGAATATAATCATTCTAGAGAGGGAATTGATAGGCACTATCAACGCGGATGAGAACGAGCTCCGATTGAGCCAGTTTCAGTGGCGTTGGAAAGCCCTCGGGAAACTAGGATACCAGGACCTCTAATTCTAGTGATCCGGAAGAATTTACATACACGCACGCACCCGAGCACACGTGCGGTATGTTTGGGCCCCAGAAAATGCCGTTTAGACCCTCAAAAAGGCTCAAAAGTCTGGAAAAAACTACTTTTTCGTCCAATTACACCTTGATATTGTAAAGGGAAGTACGTCCATATGGTCTGCAGGTCATAGACGCCCCAAAAATGAGCGGCTACGCTAGGGTGTTAGGCTCACACTAGCAAAGAAACGGTGGAAAAATAGAAGAATATAGTCATTCTAGAAAGGGAATTGATAGGGACTATCAACGCGGAATAGAACGAGCTCCGATTGAGTCGGTTTCAGAGGCGTTGGAAAGCCCTCGGAAAACTAGGCTACCAGGACTTCTAATTCTAGCGATCTGGAAGAATTTACATACGCGCACACACCCGAGCACACGTGCGGTATGTCTGGGCCCCAGAAAAGGCCGTTTAGACCCTCAAAAAGGCTCAAAATTCTGGAAAAAACTACTTTTTCATGCAATTACACCTCGATATTGTAAAGGGCAGTACGTCCATATGGTCTGCAGGTCGTAGACGCCCCACCAACGAACGGCTACGATAGGGTGTTAGTGTCACACTAGAGAAGAAACAGTGGAAAAATAGAAGAATATAATCACTCTAGAGAGGTAATTGATAGGCACTATCAACGCGGATGAGAACGAGCTCCGATTGAGCCGGTTTCAGTGGCGTTGGAAAGCCCTTGGGAAACTAGGCTACCAGGACTTCTAATTCTAGCGATCTGGAAGAATTTACATACGCGCACGCACCCGAGCACACGTGCGGTATGTCTGGGCCCCAGAAAAGGCCGTTTAGACCCTCAAAAAGGCTCAAAAGTCTGGAAAATCTACTTTTTCGGCAAATTACACCTCGATATTGTAAAGGGCAGTACGTCCATATGGTCTGCAGGTCGTAGACGCCCCACTAATGAGCGGCTACGCTAGGGTGTTAGGCTCACACTAGCAAAGAAACTGTGGAAAAATAGAAGAATATAATCATTCTAGAGAGGGAATTGATAGGGACTATCAACGCGGATGAGAACGAGCACCGATTGAGCCGGTTTCATTGGTGTTGGAAAGCCCTCGGGAAACTAGGCTACCAGAACTTCTAATTCTAGCGATCTGGAAGAATTTACATATGCACACACACCCGAGCACACGTGCGGTATGTCTGGGCCCCAGCAAAGGCCGTTTAGACCCTCAAAAAGGCTCAAAAGTCTGGAAAAAACAACTTTTTCATGCAATTACACCTTGATATTGTAAAGGGCAGTACGTCCATATGGTCTGCAGGTCGTAGACACCCCACCAACAAGCAGCTACGATAGCGTGTTAGGCTCACACTAGAGAAGAAACAGTGGAAAAATAGAAGAATATAATCATTCTAGAGAGGGAATTGATAGGGACTATCAACGCGGATGAGAACGAGCACTGATTGAGCCGGTTTCAGTGGTGTTGGAAAGCCCTCGGGAAACTAGGCTACCAGGACTTCTAATTCTAGCGATCTAGAAGAATTTACATATGCGCACACACCCGAGCACACGTGCGGTATGTCTAGGCCCCAGAAAAGGCCGTTTAGACCCTCAAAAAGGCTCAAAAGTCTGGAAAAAACTACTTTTTCGTCCAATTACACCTCGATATTGTGAAGGGCAGTACGTCCATATGGTCTGTAGGTCGTAGACGTCCCACAAATGAGTGGCTACGCTAGGGTGTTAGGCGCACACTAGCAAAGAAAAGGTGGAAGAATAGAAGAATATAATCATTCTAGAGAGGGAATTGATAGGGACTATCAACGCGGATGAGAACGAGCTCCGATTGAGCCGGTTTCAGTGGTGTTGGAAAGCCCTCGGGAAACTAGGCTACCAGGACTTCTAATTCTAGCGATCTAGAAGAATTTACATACACGCATGCACCCGAGCACACGTGCGGTATGTTTGGGCCCCAGAAAAGGCCGTTTAGACCCTCAAAAAGGCTCAAAAGTCTGAAAAAAACTACTTTTTCGTCCAATTACACCTCGATATTGTAAAGGGCAGTACATCCATATGGTCTGCAGGTCATAGACGCCCCACCAATGAGCGCCTACGATAGGGTGTTAGGCTCACACTAGCAAAGAAACAGTGGGAAAATAGAAGAATATAATCATTCTAGAGAGGGAATTAATAGGGACTATCAACGCGGATGAGAACGAGCACCGATTGAGCCGGTTTCAGTGGTGTTGGAAAGCCCTCGGGAAACTAGGCTACCAGGACTTCTAATTCTAGCGATCTGGAAGAATTTACATATGCGCACACACCCGAGCACACGTGCGGTTTGTCTGGGCCCCAGAAAAGGCCGTTTAGACCCTCAAAAAGGCTCAAAAGTCGCGAAAAACTACTTTTTCGTCCAATTACACCTCGATATTGTAAAGGGCAGTACGTCCATATGGTCTGCAGGTCGTAGGCGCCCCACCAATAAGCGGCTACGATAGGGTGTTAGGCTCACACTAGCGAAGAAATGGTGGAATAATAGAAGAATATAATCATTCTAGAGAGGGAATTGATAGGGACTATCAACGCGGATGAGAACGAGCACACGTTGAGCCGGTTTCAGTGGTGTTGGAAAGCCCTCGGGAAACTAGGCTACCAGGACTTCTAACTCTAGCGATCTGAAAGAATTTACATACGTGCACACACCCGAGCACACATGCGGTATGTCTGGGCCCCAGAAAAGGCCGTTCAGACCCTCAAAAAGGCTCAAAAGTCTGGAAAAAACTACTTTTTCATGCAATTACACCTCGATATTGTAAAGGGCAGTACGTCCATATGGTCTGCAGGTCGTAGATGCCCCACCAACGAACGGCTACGATAGGGTGTTAGGGTCACACTAGAGAAGAAACAGTGGAAAAATAGAAGAATATAATCATTCTAGAGAGGGAATTGATAGGCACTATGAACGCGGATGAGAACGAGCTCCGATTGAGCCGGTTTCAGTGGCGTTGGAAAGCCCTTGGGAAACTAGGCTACCAGGACTTCTAATTCTAGTGATCTGGAAGAATTTACATACGCGCACGCACCCGAGCACACGTGTGGTATGTTTGGGCCCCAGAAAAGGCCGTTTAGACCCTCAAAAAGGCTCAAAAGGCTGGAAAAAACTACTTTTTCGTCCAATTACACCTCGATATTGTAAAGGGCAGTACGTCCATATGGTCTGCAGGTCGTAGACGCCCCACTAATGAGCGGCTACGCTAGGGTGTTAGGCTCACACTAGCAAAGAAACGGTGGAAAAATAGAAGAATATAATCATTCTAGAGAGGGAATTGATAGGGACTATCAACGCGGATAAGAACGAGCACCGATTGAGCCGGTTTCAGTGGTGTTGGAAAGCCCTCGGGAAACTAGGCTACCAGGACTTCTAATTCTAGCGATCTGGAAGAATTTACATATGCGCAAACACCCGAGCACACATGCGGTATGTCTGGGCCCCAGAAAAGGCCGTTTAGACCCTCAAAAAGGCTCAAAAGTCTGGAAAAAACTACTTTTTCGTCCAATTACACCTCGATATTGTAAAGGGCAGTACGTCCATATGGTCTGCAGGTCATAGACGCCCCACCAATGAGCGCCTACGATAGGGTGTTAGGCTCACACTAGCAAAGAAACAGTGGAAAAATAGAAGAATATAATCATTCTAGAGAGGGAATTGATAGGGACAATCAACGGGGACGAGAACGAGCACCGATTGAGCCGGTTTCAGTGGTGTTGGAAAGCCCTCGGGAAACTAGGCTACCAGGACTTCTAATTCTAGCCATCAGGAAGAATTTACATACGCGCACACACCCGAGCACACGTGCGGTATGTCTGGGCCCCAGAAAAGGCCGTTTAGACCCTCAAAAAGGCTCAAAAGTCTGGAAAAAACTACTTTTTCATGCAATAACACCTCGATATTGTAAAGGGCAGTACGTCCATATGGTCTACAGGTCATAGACGCCCCACCAACGAGCGGCTACGATAGGGTGTTAGGCTCACACTAGAGAAGAAACGGTGGCAAAATAGAAGAATATAATCATTCTAGAGAGGGAATTGATAGGCACTATCAACGCGGATGAGAACGAGCTCCGATTGAGCCGGTTTCAGTGGCGTTGGAAAGCCCTCGGGAAACTAGGATACCAGGACCTCTAATTCTAGTGATCCGGAAGAATTTACATACACGCACGCACCCGAGCACACGTGCGGTATGTTTGGGCCCCAGAAAAGGCCGTTTAGACCCTCAAAAAGGCTCAAAAGTCTGGAAAAAACTACTTTTTCGTCCAATTACACCTCGATATTGTAAAGGGCAGTACGTCCATATGGTCTACAGGTCGTAGACGCCCCAAAAATGAGCGGCTACGCTAGGGTGTTAGGCTCACACTAGCAAAGAAACGGTGGAAAAATAGAAGAATATAATCATTCTAGAAAGGGAATTGATAGGGACTATCAACGCGGATGAGAACGAGCTCCGATTGAGTCGGTTTCAGTGGCGTTGGAAAGCCCTCGGAAAACTAGGCTACTAGGACTTCTAATTCTAGCGATCTGGAAGAATTTACATACGCGCACACACCCGAGCACACGTGCGGTATGTCTGGGCCCCAGAAAAGGCCGTTTAGACCCTCAAAAAGGGTCAAAATTCTGGAAAAAACTACTTTTTCATCCAATTACACCTCGATATTGTAAAGGGCAGTACGTCCATATGGTCTGCAGGTCCTAGACGCCCCACCAACGAGCGGCTACGATAGGGTGTTAGGGTCACACTAGAGAAGAAACAGTGGAAAAATAGAAGAATATAATCACTCTAGAGAGGGAATTGATAGGCACTATCAACGCGGATGAGAACGAGCTCCGATTGAGCCGGTTTCAGTGGTGTTGGAAAGCCCTTGGGAAACAAGGCTACCAGGACTTCTAATTCTAGCGATCTGGAAGAATTTACATACGCGCACGCACCCGAGCACACGTGCGGTATGTTCGGGCCCCAGAAAAGGCCGTTTAGACCCTCAAAAAGGCTCAAAAGTCTGGAAAATCTACTTTTTCGGCAAATTACACCTCGATATTGTAAAGGGCAGTACGTCCATATGGTCTGCAGGTCGTAGATGCCGCACTAATGAGCGGCTACGCTAGGGTGTTCGGCTCACACTAGCAAAGAAACGGTGGAAAAATAGAAGAATATAATCATTCTAGAGAGGGAATTGATAGGGACTATCAACGCGGATGAGAACGAGTACCGATTGAGCCGGTTTCAGTGGTGTTGGAAAGCCCTCGGGAAACTAGGCTACCAGGACTTCTAATTCTAGCGATCTGGAAGAATTTACATATGCGCACACACCCGAGCACACGTGCGGTATGTCTGGGCCCCAGAAAAGGCCGTTTAGACCCTCAAAAAGGCTCAAAAGTCTGGAAAAAACTACTTTTTCGTCCAATTACACCTCGATATTGTAAAGGGCAGTACGTCCATATGGTCTGCAGGTCATAGACGCCCCACCAATGAGCGCCTACGATAGGGTGTTAGGCTCACACTAGCAAAGAAACTGTGGAAAAATAGAAGAATATAATCATTCTAGAGAGGGAATTGATAGGGACAATCAACGCGGATGAGAACGAGCACCGATTGAGCCGGTTTCAGTGGTGTTGGAAAGCCCTCGGGAAACTAGGCTACCAGGACTTCTAATTCTAGCGATCAGGAAGAATTTACATACGCGCACACACCCGAGCACACGTGCGGTATGTCTGGGCCCCAGAAAAGGCCGTTTAGACCCTCAAAAAGGCTCAAAAGTCTGAAAAAACTACTTTTTCATGCAATAACACCTCGATATTGTAAAGGGCAGTACGTCCATCTGGTCTACAGGTCATAGACGCCCCACCAACGAGCGGCTACGATAGGGTGTTAGGCTCACACTAGAGAAGAAACGGTGGAAAAATAGAAGAATATAATCATTCTAGAGAGGGAATTGATAGGCACTATCAACGCGGATGAGAACGAGCTCCGATTGAGCCGGTTTCAGTGGCGTTGGAAAGCCCTCGGGAAACTAGGATACCAGGACCTCTAATTCTAGTGATCCGGAAGAATTTACATACACGCACGCACCCGAGCACACGTGCGGTATGTTTGGGCCCCAGAAAAGGCCGTTTAGACCCTCAAAAAGGCTCAAAAGTCTGGAAAAAACTACTTTTTCGTCCAATTACACCTCGATATTGTAAAGGGCAGTACGTCCATATGGTCTACAGGTCGTAGACGCCCCAAAAATGAGCGGCTACGCTAGGGTGTTAGGCTCACACTAGCAAAGAAACGGTGGAAAAATAGAAGAATATAATCATTCTAGAAAGGGAATTGATAGGGACTATCAACGCGGATGAGAACGAGCTCCGATTGAGTCGGTTTCAGTGGCGTTGGAAAGCCCTCGGAAAACTAGGCTACTAGGACTTCTAATTCTAGCGATCTGGAAGAATTTACATACGCGCACACACCCGAGCACACGTGCGGTATGTCTGGGCCCCAGAAAAGGCCGTTTAGACCCTCAAAAAGGGTCAAAATTCTGGAAAAAACTACTTTTTCATGCAATTACACCTCGATATTGTAAAGGGCAGTACGTCCATATGGTCTGCAGGTCGTAGACGCCCCACCAACGAGCGGATACGATAGGGTGTTAGGGTCACACTAGAGAAGAAACAGTGGAAAAATAGAAGAATATAATCACTCTAGAGAGGGAATTGATAGGCACTATCAACGCGGATGAGAACGAGCTCCGATTGAGCCGGTTTCAGTGGTGTTGGAAAGCCCTTGGGAAACTAGGCTACCAGGACTTCTAATTCTAGCGATCTGGAAGAATTTACATACGCGCACGCACCCGAGCACACGTGCGGTATGTTTGGGCCCCAGAAAAGGCCGTTTAGACCCTCAAAAAGGCTCAAAAGTCTGGAAAATCTACTTTTTCGGCAAATTACACCTCGATATTGTAAAGGGCAGTACGTCCATATGGTCTGCAGGTCGTAGACGCCCCACTAATGAGCGGCTACGCTAGGGTGTTCGGCTTACACTAGCAAAGAAACGGTGGAAAAATAGAAGAATATAATCATTCTAGAGAGGGAATTGATAGGGACTATCAACGCGGATGAGAACGAGCACCGATTGAGCCGGTTTCAGTGGTGTTGGAAAGCCCTCGGGAAACTAGGCTACCAGGACTTCTAATTCTAGCGATCTTGAAGAATTTACATATGCGCACACACCCGAGCACACGTGCGGTATGTCTGGGCCCCAGAAAAGGCCGTTTAGACCCTCAAAAAGGCTCAAAAGTCTGGAAAAAACTACTTTTTCGTCCAATTACACCTCGATATTGTAAAGGGCAGTACGTCCATATGGTCTGCAGGTCATAGACGCCCCACCAATGAGCGCCTACGATAGGGTGTTAGGCTCACACTAGCAAAGAAACTGTGGAAAAATAGAAGAATATAATCATTCTAGAGAGGGAATTGATAGGGACAATCAACGTGGATGAGAACGAGCACCGATTGAGCCGGTTTCAGTGGTGTTGGAAAGCCCTCGGGAAACTAGGCTACCAGGACTTCTAATTCTAGCGATCAGGAAGAATTTACATACGCGCACACACCCGAGCACACCTGCGGTATGTCTGGGCCCCAGAAAAGGCCGTTTAGACCCTCAAAAAGGCTCAAAAGTCTGGAAAAAACTACTTTTTCATGCAATAACACCTCGATATTGTAAAGGGCAGTACGTCCATATGGTCTACAGGTCATAGACGCCCCACCAACGAGCGGCTACGATAGGGTGTTAGGCTCACACTAGAGAAGAAACGGTGGAAAAATAGAAGAATATAATCATTCTAGAGAGGGAATTGATAGGCACTATCAACGCGGATGAGAACGAGCTCCGATTGAGCCGGTTTCAGTGGCGTTGGAAAGCCCTCGGGAAACTAGGATACCAGGACCTCTAATTCTAGTGATCCGGAAGAATTTACATACACGCACGCACCCGAGCACACGTGCGGTATGTTTGGGCCCCAGAAAAGGCCGTTTAGACCCTCAAAAAGGCTCAAAAGTCTGGAAAAAACTACTTTTTCGTCCAATTACACCTCGATATTGTAAAGGGCAGTACGTCCATATGGTCTACAGGTCGTAGACGCCCCAAAAATGAGCGGCTACGCTAGGGTGTTAGGCTCACACTAGCAAAGAAACGGTGGAAAAATAGAAGAATATAATCATTCTAGAAAGGGAATTGATAGGGACTATCAACGCGGATGAGAACGAGCTCCGATTGAGTCGGTTTCAGTGGCGTTGGAAAGCCCTCGGAAAACTAGGCTACCAGGACTTCTAATTCTAGCGACCTGGAAGAATTTACATACGCGCACACACCCGAGCACACGTGCGGTATGTCTGGGCCCCAGAAAAGGCCGTTTAGACCCTCAAAAAGGCTCAAAATTCTAGAAAAAACTACTTTTTCATGCAATTACACCTCGATATTGTAAAGGGCAGTACGTCCATATGGTCTGCAGGTCGTAGACTCCCCACCAACGAGCGGCTACGATAGGGTGTTAGGGTCACACTAGAGAAGAAACAGTGGAAAAATAGAAGAATATAATCACTCTAGAGAGGGAATTGATAGGCACTATCAACGCGGATGAGAACGAGCTCCGATTGAGCTGGTTTCAGTGGTGTTGGAAAGCCCTTGGGAAACTAGGCTACCAGGACTTCTAATTCTAGCGATCTGGAAGAATTTACATACGCGCACGCACCCGAGCACACGTGCGGTATGTTTGGGCCCCAGAAAAGGCCGTTTAGACCCTCAAAAAGGCTCAAAAGTCTGGAAAAAACTACTTTTTCGTCCAATTACACCTCGATATTGTAAAGGGTAGTACGTCCATATGGTCTACAGGTCGTAGACGCCCCAAAAATGAGCGGCTACGCTAGGGTGTTAGGCTCACACTAGCAAAGAAACGGTGGAAAAATAGAAGAATATAATCATTCTAGAAAGGGAATTGATAGGGACTATCAACGCGGATGAGAACGAGCTCCGATTGAGTCGGTTTCAGTGGCGTTGGAAAGCCCTCGGAAAACTAGGCTACTAGGACTTCTAATTCTAGCGATCTGGAAGAATTTACATACGCGCACACACCCGAGCACACGTGCGGTATGTCTGGGCCCCAGAAAAGGCCGTTTAGACCCTCAAAAAGGGTCAAAATTCTGGAAAAAACTACTTTTTCATGCAATTACACCTCGATATTGTAAAGGGCAGTACGTCCATATGGTCTGCAGGTCGTAGACGCCCCACCAACGAGCGGATACGATAGGGTGTTAGGGTCACACTAGAGAAGAAACAGTGGAAAAATAGAAGAATATAATCACTCTAGAGAGGGAATTGATAGGCACTATCAACGCGGATGAGAACGAGCTCCGATTGAGCCGGTTTCAGTGGTGTTGGAAAGCCCTTGGGAAACTAGGCTACCAGGACTTCTAATTCTAGCGATCTGGAAGAATTTACATACGCGCACGCACCCGAGCACACGTGCGGTATGTTTGGGCCCCAGAAAAGGCCGTTTAGACCCTCAAAAAGGCTCAAAAGTCTGGAAAATCTACTTTTTCGGCAAATTACACCTCGATATTGTAAAGGGCAGTACGTCCATATGGTCTGCAGGTCGTAGACGCCCCACTAATGAGCGGCTACGCTAGGGTGTTCGGCTCACACTAGCAAAGAAACGGTGCAAAAATAGAAGAATATAATCATTCTAGAGAGGGAATTGATAGGGACTATCAACGCGGATGAGAACGAGCACCGATTGAGCCGGTTTCAGTGGTGTTGGAAAGCCCTCGGGAAACTAGGCTACCAGGACTTCTAATTCTAGCGATCTTGAAGAATTTACATATGCGCACACACCCGAGCACACGTGCTGTATGTCTGGGCCCCAGAAAAGGCCGTTTAGACCCTCAAAAAGGCTCAAAAGTCTGGAAAAAACTACTTTTTCGTCCAATTACACCTCGATATTGTAAAGGGCAGTACGTCCATATGGTCTGCAGGTCATAGACGCCCCACCAATGAGCGCCTACGATAGGGTGTTAGGCTCACACTAGCAAAGAAACTGTGGAAAAATAGAAGAATATAATCATTCTAGAGAGGGAATAGATAGGGACAATCAACGTGGATGAGAACGAGCACCGATTGAGCCGGTTTCAGTGGTGTTGGAAAGCCCTCGGGAAACTAGGCTACCAGGACTTCTAATTCTAGCGATCAGGAAGAATTTACATACGCGCACACACCCGAGCACACCTGCGGTATGTCTGGGCCCCAGAAAAGGCCGTTTAGACCCTCAAAAAGGCTCAAAAGTCTGGAAAAAACTACTTTTTCATGCAATAACACCTCGATATTGTAAAGGGCAGTACGTCCATATGGTCTACAGGTCATAGACGCCCCACCAACGAGCGGCTACGATAGGGTGTTAGGCTCACACTAGAGAAGAAACGGTGGAAAAATAGAAGAATATAATCATTCTAGAGAGGGAATTGATAGGCACTATCAACGCGGATGAGAACGAGCTCCGATTGAGCCGGTTTCAGTGGCGTTGGAAAGCCCTCGGGAAACTAGGATACCAGGACCTCTAATTCTAGTGATCCGGAAGAATTTACATACACGCACGCACCCGAGCACACGTGCGGTATGTTTGGGCCCCAGAAAAGGCCGTTTAGACCCTCAAAAAGGCTCAAAAGTCTGGAAAAAACTACTTTTTCGTCCAATTACACCTCGATATTGTAAAGGGCAGTACGTCCATATGGTCTACAGGTCGTAGACGCCCCAAAAATGAGCGGCTACGCTAGGGTGTTAGGCTCACACTAGCAAAGAAACGGTGGAAAAATAGAAGAATATAATCATTCTAGAAAGGGAATTGATAGGGACTATCAACGCGGATGAGAACGAGCTCCGATTGAGTCGGTTTCAGTGGCGTTGGAAAGCCCTCGGAAAACTAGGCTACCAGGACTTCTAATTCTAGCGATCTGGAAGAATTTACATACGCGCACACACCCGAGCACACGTGCGGTATGTCTGGGCCCCAGAAAAGGCCGTTTAGACCCTCAAAAAGGCTCAAAATTCTAGAAAAAACTACTTTTTCATGCAATTACACCTCGATATTGTAAAGGGCAGTACGTCCATATGGTCTGCAGGTCGTAGACTCCCCACCAACGAGCGGCTACGATAGGGTGTTAGGGTCACACTAGAGAAGAAACAGTGGAAAAATAGAAGAATATAATCACTCTAGAGAGGGAATTGATAGGCACTATCAACGCGGATGAGAACGAGCTCCGATTGAGCCGGTTTCAGTGGTGTTGGAAAGCCCTTGGGAAACTAGGCTACCAGGACTTCTAATTCTAGCGATCTAGAAGAATTTACATACGCGCACGCACCCGAGCACACGTGCGGTATGTTCGGGCCCCAGAAAAGGCCGTTTAGACCCTCAAAAAGGCTCAAAAGTCTGGAAAATCTACTTTTTCGGCAAATTACACCTCGATTTTGTAAAGGGCAGTACGTCCATATGGTCTGCAGGTCGTAGACGCCCCACTAATGAGCGGCTACGCTAGGGTGTTCGGCTCACACTAGCAAAGAAACGGTGGAAAAATAGAAGAATATAATCATTCTAGAGAGGGAATTGATAGGGACTATCAACGCGGATGAGAACGAGCACCGATTGAGCCGGTTTCAGTGGTGTTGGAAAGCCCTCAGGAAGCTTGGCTACCAGGACTTCTAATTCTAGCGATCTGGAAGAATTTACATATGCGCACACACCCGAGCACACGTGCGGTATGTCTGGGCCCCAGAAAAGTCCGTTTAGACCCTCAAAAAGGCTCAAAAGTCTGGAAAAAACTACTTTTTCGTCCAATTACACCTCGATATTGTAAAGGGCAGTACGTCCATATGGTCTGCAGGTCGTAGACGCCCCACCAATGAGCGCCTACGATAGGGTGTTAGGCTCACACTAGCAAAGAAACTGTGGAAAAATAGAAGAATATAATCATTCTAGAGAGGGAATTGATAGGGACTATCAACGCGGATGAGAACGAGCACCGATTGAGCCGGCTTCAGTGGTGTTGGAAAGCCCTCGGGAAACTAGGCTACCAGAACTTCTAATTCTAGCGATCTGGAAGAATTTACATATGCACACACACCCGAGCACACGTGCGGTATGTCTGGGCCCCAGAAAAGGCCGTTTAGACCCTCAAAAAGGCTCAAAAGTCTGGAAAAAACAACTTTTTCATGCAATTACACCTTGATATTGTAATGGGCAGTACGTCCATATGGTCTGCAGGTCGTAGACGCCCCACCAACAAGCAGCTACGATAGGGTGTTAGGCTCACACTAGAGAAGAAACAGTGGAAAAATAGAAGAATATAATCATTCTAGAGAGGGAATTGATAGGGACTATCAACGCGGATGAGAACGAGCACTGATTGAGCCGGTTTCAGTGGTGTTGGAAAGCCCTCGGGAAACTAGGCTACCAGGACTTCTAATTCTAGCGATCTGGAAGAATTTACATATGCGCACACACCCGAGCACACGTGCGGTATGTCTGGGCCCCAGAAAAGGACGTTTAGACCCTCAAAAAGGCTCAAAAGTCTGGAAAAAACTACTTTTTCGTCCAATTACACCTCGATATTGTGAAGGGCAGTACGTCCATATGGTCTGCAGGTCATTGACGCCCCACCAATGAGCGGCTACGCTAGGGTGTTAGGCTCACACTAGAGAAGAAACGGTGGAAAAATAGAAGAATATAATCAATATAGAGAGGGAATTGATAGGGACTATCAACGCGGATGAGAACGAGCTCCGATTGAGTCCGTTTCAGTCGCGTTGGAAAGCCCTCGGGAAACTAGGCTACCAGGACTTCTAATTCTAGCGATCGGGAAGAATTTACATACGCGCACACACCCGAGCACACGTGCGGTATGTCTGGGCCCCAGAAATGGCCGTTTAGACCCTCAAAAAGGCTCAAAAGTCTGGAATAAACTACTTTTTCATGCAATTACACCGCGATATTGTAAAGGGCAGTACGTCCATATGGTCTGCAGGTCGTAGATGCCACACCAACGAGCGGCTACGATAGGGTGTTAAGGTCACACTAGAGAAGAAACAGTGGAAAAATAGAAGAATATAATCATTCTAGAGAGGGAATTGATAGGTACTATCAACGCGGATGAGAACGAGCTCCGATTGAGCCGGTTTCAGTGGCGTTGGAAAGCCCTTGGGAAACTAGGCTACCAGGACTTCTAATTCTAGCGATCTAGAAGAATTTACATACGCGCACACACCCGAGCACACGTGCGGTATGTTTGGGCCCCAGAAAAGGCCGTTTAGACCCTCGAAAAGGCTCAAAAGTCTGGAAAAAACTACTTTTTCGTCCAATTACACCTCGATATTGTAAAGGGCAGTACGTCCATATGGTCTGCAGGTCATAGACGCCCCACTAATGAGCGGCTACGCTTGGGTGTTAGGCTCACACTAGCAAAGAAACAGTGGAAAAATAGAAGAATATAATCATTCTAGAGAGGGAATTGATAGGGACTATCAACGCGGATGAGAACGAGCACCGATTGAGCCGGTTTCAGTGGTGTTGGAAAGCCCTCAGGAAACTAGGCTACCAGGACTTCTAATTCTAGTGATCTGGAAGAATTTACATATGCGCACACACCCGAGCACACGTGCGGTATGTCTGGGCCCCAGAAAAGGCCGTTTAGACCTTCAAAAAGGCTCAAAAGTCTGGAAAAAACTACTTTTTTGTCCAATTACACCTTGATATTGTAAAGGGCAGTACATCAATATGGTCTGCAGGTCGTAGAAACCCCACCAATGAGCGCCTACGATAGGGTGTTAGGCTCACACTAGCAAATAAACAGTGGAAAAATAGAAGAATATAATCATTCTAGAGAGGGAATTGATAGGGACTATCAACGCGGATGAGAACGAGCACCGATTGAGCCGGTTTCAGTGGTGTTGGAAAGCCCTCGGGAAACTAGGCTACCAGGACTTCTAATTCTAGCAATCTGGAAGAATTTACATACGTGCACACACCCGAGCACACGTGCGGTATGTCTGGGCCGCAGAAAAGGCCGTTTAGACCCTCAAAAAGGCTCAAAAGTCTGGAAAAAACAACTTTTTCCT
Source organism: Elymus sibiricus (assembly GCA_039707655.1). Classification (NCBI taxonomy): domain Eukaryota; kingdom Viridiplantae; phylum Streptophyta; class Magnoliopsida; order Poales; family Poaceae; genus Elymus; species Elymus sibiricus. Next base: position 39,704,736 of record CM077674.1, read on the forward strand.
GCAATTACACCTTGATATTGTAAAGGGCAGTACGTCCATATGGTCTGCAGGTCGTAGACGCCCCACCAACAAGCGGCTACGATAGGGTGTTAGGCTCACACTAGAGAAGAAACAGTGGAAAAATAGAAGAATATAATCATTCTAGAGAGGGAATTGATAGGGACTATCAACGCGGATGAGAACGAGCACTGATTGAGCCGGTTTCAATGGTGTTGGAAACCCTCGAGAAACTAGGCTACCAGGACTTCTAATTCTAGCGATCTGGAAGAATTTACATATGCGCACACACCCGAGCACAGGTGCGGTATGTCTGGGCCCCAGAAAAGGACGTTTAGACCCTCAAAAAGGCTCAAAAGTCTGGAAAAAACTACTTTTTCGTCCAATTACACCTCGATATTGTAAAGGGCAGTACGTCCATATGGTCTGCAGGTCATAGACGCCCCACCAATGAGCGGCTACGCTAGGGTGTTAGGCTCACACTAGAGAAGAAACGGTGGAAAAATAGAAGAATATAATCATTCTAGAGAGGGAATTGATAGGGACTATCAACGCGGATGAGAACGAGCTCCGATTGAGCCGGTTTCAGTGGCGTTGGAAAGCCCTCGGGAAACTAGGCTACCAGGACTTCTAATTATAGCGATCTGGTAGAATTTACATATGCGCACACACCCGAGCACACGTGCGGTAAGTCTCGGCCCCAAAAAAGGCCGTTTAGACCCTCAAAAAGGCTCAAAAGTCTGGAAAAAACTACTTTTTCATGCAATTAAACCTCGATATTGTAACGGGCAGTACGTCCATATGGTCTGCAGGTCGTAGACGCCCCACCAACGAGTGGCTACGATAGGGTGTTAGGCTCACACTAGAGAAGAAACAGTGGAAAAATAGAAGAATATAGTCATTCTAGAGAGGGAATTTATAGGCACTATCAACGCGGATGAGAACGAGCTCCGATTGAGCCGGTTTCAGTGGCGTTGGAAAGACCTCGGGAAACTAGGCTACCAGGACTTCTAATTCTAGCGATCGAGAAGAATTTACATACGCGCACACACCCGAGCACACGTGCGGTAAGTCTTGGCCCCAGAAAAGGCCGTTTAGAGCCTCAAAAAGGCTCAAAAGTCTGGAAAAAACTACTTTTTCATGCAATTAAACCTCGATATTGTAACGGGCAGTACGTCCGTATGGTCTGCAGGTCGTAGACGCCCCACCAACGAGCGGCTACGATAGGGTGTTAGGATCACACTAGAGAAGAAACAGTGGAAAAATAGAAGAATATAGTAATTCTAGAGAGGGAATTTATAGGCACTATCAACACGGATGAGAACGAGCTCCGATTGAGCCGGTTTCAGTGGCGTTGGAAAGCCCTCGGGAAACTAGGCTACTAGGACTTCTCATTTTTGCGATCTGGATGAATTTACATATGCGCACACACCCGAGCACACGTGCGGTAAGTCTCGGCCCCAAAAAAGGCCGTTTAGACCCTCAAAAAGGCTCAAAAGTCTGGAAAAAACTACTCTTTCATGCAATTAAACCTCGATATTGTAACGGGCAGTACGTCCATATGGTCTGCAGGTCGTAGACGCCCCACCAACGAGTGGCTACGATAGGGTGTTAGGCTCACACTAGAGAAGAAACAGTGGAAAAATAGAAGAATATAGTCATTCTAGAGAGGGAATTTATAGGCACTATCAACGCGGATGAGAACGAGCTCCGATTGAGCCGGTTTCAGTGGCGTTGGAAAGACCTCGGGAAACTAGGCTACCAGGACTTCTAATTCTAGCGATCTAGAAGAATTTACATACGCGCACACACCCGAGCACACGTGCGGTAAGTCTCGGCCCCAAAAAAGGCCGTTTAAACCCTCAAAAAGGCTCAAAAGTCTGGAAAAAACTACTTTTTCATGCAATTAAACCTCAATATTGTAACGGGCAGTACGTCCGTATGGTCTGCAGGTCGTAGACGCCCCACCAACGAGCGGCTACGATAGGGTGTTAGGATCACACTAGAGAAGAAACAGTGGAAAAATAGAAGAATATAGTAATTCTAGAGAGGGAATTTATAGGCACTATCAACACGGATGAGAACGAGCTCCGATTGAGCCGGTTTCAGTGGCGTTGGAAAGACCTCGGGAAACTAGGCTACCAGGACTTCTAATTCTAGCGATCTAGAAGAATTTACATACGCGCACACACCCGAGCACACGTGCGGTATGTCTGGGCCCCAGAAAAGGCCGTTTAGACCCTCAAAAAGGATCAAATGTCTAGAAAAAACTACTTTTTTGTCCAATTACACCTTGATATTGTAAAGGGCAGTACCTGCATATGGTCTGCAGGTCATAGACGCCCCACCAATGAGCGGCTACGATAGGGTGTTAGGCTCACACTAGCGAAGAAACATTGAAAAAATAGAAGAATATAATCATTCTAGAGAGGGAATTGATAGCGGCTATCAACGCGGATGAGAACGAGCTCTGATTGAGCCGGTTTCAGTGGCGTTGGAAAGCCCTCGGGAAACTAGGCTACCAGGACTTCTAATTCTAGCGATCTGGAAGAATTTACATACGCGCACACACCCGAGCACACGTGCGGTATGTCTAGGCCCCAGAAAAGGCCGTTTAGACCCTCAAAAAGGCTCAAAAGTCTGGAAAAAACTACTTTTTCATGCAATTACTCCTCGATATTGTAAAGGGCAGTACGTCCATATGGTCTGCAGGTCATAGACGCCCCACTAATGAGCAGGTACAACAGGGTATTAGGCTCACACTAGCGAAGAAACGGTGGAAAAATAGAAGAATATAATCATTCTAGGGAGGGAATTGATAGGCATTATCAACGCGGATGAGAACGAGCTCCGATTGAGCCGGTTTCAGTGGCGTTGGAAAGCCCTCGGGAAACTTGGCTACCAGGACTTCTAATTCTAGCGATCTGGAAGAATTTGTATACACGCACACAACCGAGCACACGTGCGGTAAGTATTGGCCCCAGAAAAGGCCGTTTAGAGCCCCAAAAAGGCTCAAAAGTCTGGAAAAAACTACTTTTTCGTCCAATTACACCTCGATATTGTAAAGGGCAGTACGTCCATATGGTCTGCTGGTCATAGATGCCCCACCAATGAGCGGCTATGATAGGGTGTTAGGCTCACACTAGAGAAGAAACGGTGGAAAAATAGAAGAATATAATCATTCTAGAGAGCGAATTGATAGGGACTATCAACGCGGATGAGAACAAGCTCTGATTGAGCCGGTTTCAGTGGCGTTGGAAAGCCCTCGGGAAACTAGGCTACCAGGATTTCTAATTCTAGCGATCTAGAAGAATTTACATACGCGCACACACCCGAGCACACGTGCGGTAAGTCTCGGCCCCAAAAAAGGCCGTTTAGACCCTCAAAAAGGCTCAAAAGTCTGGAAAAAACTACTTTTTCATGCAATTAAACCTCGATATTGTAACGGGCAGTACGTCCATATGGTCTGCAGGTCGTAGACGCCCCACAAACGAGCGGCTACGATAGGGTGTTAGGCTCACACTAGAGAAGAAACAGTGGAAAAATAGAAGAATATAGTCATTCTAGAGAGGGAATTTATAGGCACTATCAACACGGATGAGAACGAGCTCCGATTGAGCCGGTCTCAGTGGCGTTGTAAAGACCTCGGGAAACTAGGCTACCAGGACTTCTAATTCTAGCGATCTAGAAGAATTTACATACGCGCACACAACCGAGCACACGTGCGGTATGTCTGGGCCCCAAAAAAGGCCGTTTAGACCCTCAAAAAGGCTCAAATGTCTGGAAAAAACTACTTTTTTGTCCAATTACACCTTGATATTGTAAAGGGCAGTACCTGCATATGGTCTGCAGGTCATAGACGCCCCACCAATGAGCGGCTACGATAGGGTGTTAGGCTCACACTAGCGAAGAAACATTGAAAAAATAGAAGAATATAATCATTCTAGAGAGGGAATTGATAGGGGCTATCAACGGGGATTAGAACGAGCTCTGATTGAGCCGGTTTCAGTGGTGTTGGAAAGCCCTCAGGAAACTAGGCTACCAGGACTTCTAATTCTAGCGATCTGGAAGAATTTACATACGCGCACACACCCGAGCACACGTGCGGTATGTCTAGGCCCCAGAAAAGGCCGTTTAGACCCTCAAAAAGGCTCAAAAGTCTGGAAAAAACTACTTTTTCATGCAATTACACCTCAATATTGTAAAGGGCAGTACGTCCATATGGTCTGCAGGTCGTAGACGCCCCACTAATGAGCAGGTACAACAGGGTATTAGGCTCACACTAGCGAAGAAACGGTGGAAAAATAGAAGAATATAATCATTCTAGGGAGGGAATTGATAGGCATTATCAACGCGGATGAGAACGACCTCCGATTGAGCCGGTTTCAGTGGCGTTGGAAAGCCCTCGGGAAACTTGGCTACCAGGACTTCTAATTCTAGCGATCTGGAAGAATTTGCATACACGCACACAACCGAGCACACGTGCGGTAGGTATTGGCCCCAGAAAAGGCCGTTTAGAGCCCCAAAAAGGCTCAAAAGTCTGGAAAAAACTACTTTTTCGTCCAATTACACCTCGATATTGTAAAGGGCAGTACGTCCATATGGTCTGCTGGTCATAGATGCCCCACCAATGAGCAGCTATGATAGGGTGTTAGGCTCACACTAGAGAAGAAACGGTGGAAAAATAGAAGAATATAATCATTCTAGAGAGCGAATTGATAGGGACTATCAACGCGGATGAGAACAAGCTCTGATTGAGCGGGTTTCAGTGGCGTTGGAAAGCCCTCGGGAAACTAGGCTACCAGGATTTCTAATTCTAGCGATTTAGAAGAATTTACATACGCGCACACACCCGAGCACACATGCGGTAAGTCTCGGCCCCAAAAAAGGCCGTTTAGACCCTCAAAAAGGCTCAAAAGTCTGGAAAAAACAACTTTTTGTGCAATTACACCTCGATATTGTAAAAGGCAGTACGTCCATATGGTCTGCAGGTCGTAGACGCCCCACCAACGAGCGGCTACGATAGGGTGTTAGGCTCACACTAGAGAAGAAACAGTGGAAAAATAGAAGAATATAGTCATTCTAGAGAGGGAATTTATAGCCACTATCAACGCGGATGAGAACGAGCTCCGATTGAGCCGGTTTCAGTGGCGTTGGAAAGACCTCGGGAAACTAGGCTACCAGGACTTCTAATTCTAGCGATCTAGAAGAATTTACATACGCGCACACACCCGAGCACACGTGCGGTATGTCTGGGCCCCAGAAAAGGCCGTTTAGACCCTCAAAAAGGCTCAAATGTCTGGAAAAAACTACTTTTTTGTCCAATTACACCTTGATATTGTAAAGGGCAGTACCTGCATATGGTCTGCAGGTCATAGACGCCCCACCAATGAGCGGCTACGATAGGGTGTTAGGCTCACACTAGCGAAGAAACATTGAAAAAATAGAAGAATATAATCATTCTAGAGAGGGAATTGATAGGGGCTATCAACGCGGATGAGAACGAGCTCTGATTGAGCCGGTTTCAGTGGTGTTGGAAAGCCCTCGGGAAACTAGGCTACCAGGACTTCCAATTCTAGCGATCTGGAAGAATTTACATACGCGCACACACCCGAGCACACGTGCGGTATGTCTAGGCCCCAGAAAAGGCCGTTTAGACCCTCAAAAAGGCTTAAAAGTCTGGAAAAAACTACTTTTTCATGCAATTACACCTCGATATTGTAAAGGGCAGTACGTCCATATGGTCTGCAGGTCGTAGACGCCCCAGTAATGAGCAGGTACAACAGGGTATTAGGCTCACACTAGCGAGGAAACGGTGGAAAAATAGAAGAATATAATCATTCTAGGGAGGGAATTGATAGGCATTATCAACGCGGATGAGAACGAGCTCCGATTGAGCCGGTTTCAGTGGCATTGGAAAGCCCTCGGGAAACTTGGCTACCAGGACTTCTAATTCTAGCGATCTGGAAGAATTTGCATACACGCACACAACCGAGCACACGTGCGGTAAGTATTGGCCCCAGAAAAGGCCGTTTAAAGCCCCAAAAAGGCTCAAAAGTCTGGAAAAATCTACTTTTTCGTCCAATTACACCTCGATATTGTAAAGGGCAGTACGTCCATATGGTCTGCTGGTCATAGATGCCCCACCAATGAGCGGCTACGATAGGGTGTTAGGCTCACACTAGAGAAGAAACGGTGGAAAAATAGAAGAATATAATCATTCTAGAGAGCGAATTGATAGGGACTATCAACGCGGATGAGAACAAGGTCTGATTGAGCCGGTTTCAGTGGCGTTGGAAAGCCCTCGGGAAACTAGGCTACCAGGATTTCTAATTCTAGCGATCTAGAAGAATTTACATACGCGCACACACCCGAGCACATGTGCGGTAAGTCTCGGCCCCAAAAAAGGCCGTTTAGACCCTCAAAAAGGCTCAAAAGTCTGGAAAAAACAACTTTTTGTGCAATTACACCTCGATATTGTAAAAGGCAGTACGTCCATATGGTCTGCAGGTCATAGACGCCCCACCAACGAGCGGCTACGATAGGGTGTTTGGCTCACACTAGAGAAGAAACAGTGGAAAAATAGAAGAATATAGTCATTCTAGAGAGGGAATTTATAGGCACTATCAACGCGGATGAGAACGAGCTCCGATTGAGCCGGTTTCAGTGGCGTTGGAAAGACCTCGGGAAACTAGTCTACCAGGACTTCTAATTCTAGCGATCTAGAAGAATTTACATACGCGCACACACCCGAGCACACGTGCGGTATGTCTGGGCCCCAAAAAAGGCCGTTTAGACCCTCAAAAGGCTCAAATGTCTGGAAAAAACTACTTTTTTGTCCAATTACACCTTGATATTGTAAAGGGCAGTACCTGCATATGGTCTGCAGGTCATAGACGCCCCACCAATGAGCGGCTACGATAGGGTGTTAGGCTCACACTAGCGAAGAAACATTGAAAAAATAGAAGAATATAATCATTCTAGAGAGGGAATTGATAGGGGTTATCAACGCGGATGAGAACGAGCTCTGATTGAGCCGGTTTCAGTGGTGTTGGAAAGCCCTCGGGAAACTAGGCTACCAGGACTTCTAATTCTAGCGATCTGGAAGAATTTACATACGCGCACACACCCGAGCACACGTGCGGTATGTCTAGGCCCCAGAAAAGGCCGTTTAGACCCTCAAAAAGGCTCAAAAGTCTGGAAAAAACTACTTTTTCATGCAATTACACCTCGATATGGTAAAGGGCAGTACGTCCATATGGTCTACAGGTCGTAGACGCCCCACTAATGAGCAGGTACAACAGGGTATTATGCTCACACTAGCGAGGAAACGGTGGAAAAATAGAAGAATATAATCATTCTAGGGAGGGAATTGATAGGCATTATCAACGCGGATGAGAACGAGCTCCGATTGAGCCGGTTTCAGTGGCATTGGAAAGCCCTCGGGAAACTTGGCTACCAGGACTTCTAATTCTAGCGATCTGGAAGAATTTGCATACGCGCACACAACCGAGCACACGTGCGGTAAGTATTGGCCCCAAAAAAGGCCGTTTAGAGCCCCAAAAAGGCTCAAAAGTCTGGAAAAAACTACTTTTTCGTCCAATTACACCTCGATATTGTAAAGGGCAGTACGTCCATATGGTCTGCAGGTCATAGACGCCCCACCAACGAGCGGCTATGATAGGGTGTTAGGCTCACACTAGAGAAGAAACATTGGAAAAATAGAAGAATATAGTCATTCTAGAGAGGGAATTTATAGGCACTATCAACGCGGATGAGAACGAGCTCCGATTGAGCCGGTTTTAGTGGCGTTGCAAAGACCTCGGGAAACTAGGCTACCAGGACTTCTAATTCTAGCGATCTAGAAGAATTTACATACGCGCACACACCCTAGCACACGTGCGGTATGTCTCGGCCCCAGAAAAGGCCGTTTGGACCCTCAAAAAGGCTCTAAAGTCTGGAAAAAAACTACTTTTTCGTGCAATTACACCTCGATATTGTAAAAGGCAGTACGTCCATATGGTCTGCAGGTCGTAGACGCGCCACCAAAGAGCAGGTACGACAGGGTGTTAGGCTCACACTAGCGAGGAAACGGTGGAAAAATAGAAGAATATTATCTTTCTAGAGAGGGAATTGATAGGGACTATCAACGCGGATGGGAACGAGCTCCGATTGAGCCGGTTTCAGTGGCGTTGGAAAGCCCTCGGGAAACTAGGCTACCAGGACTTCTAATTCTAGCGATCTGGAAGAATTTACATATGCGCACACACCCGAGCACACGTGCGGTATGTCTGGGCCCCAGAAAAGGCCGTTTAGACCCTCAAAAAGGCTCAAAAGTCTGGAAAAAACTACTTTTTCGTCCAATTACACCTCGATATTGTAAAGGGCAGTACGTCCATATGGTCTGCAGGTCATAGACGCCCCACCAATGAGCGCCAACGATAGGGTGTTAGGCTCACACTAGCAAAGAAACTGTGGAAAAATAGAAGAATATAATCATTCTAGAGAGGGAATTGATAGGGATAATCAACGCGGATGAGAACGAGCACCGATTGAGCTGGTTTCAGTGGTGTTGGAAAGCCCTCGGGAAACTAGGCTACCAGGACTTCTAATTCTAGCGATCAGGAAGAATTTACATACGCGCACACACCCGAGCACACGTGCGGTATGTCTGGGCCCCAGAAAAGGCCGTTTAGACCCTCAAAAAGGCTCAAAAGTCTGGAAAAAACTACTTTTTCATGCAATAACACCTCGATATTGTAAAGGGCAGTACGTCCATATGGTCTACAGGTCATAGACGCCCCACCAACGAGCGGCTACGATAGGGTGTTAGGCTCACACTAGAGAAGAAACGGTGGAAAAATAGAAGAATATAATCATTCTAGAGAGGGAATTGATAGGCACTATCAACGCGGATGAGAACGAGCTCCGATTGAGCCGGTTTCAGTGGCGTTGGAAAGCCCTCGGGAAACTACGATACCAGGACCTCTAATTCTAGTGATCCGGAAGAATTTACATACACGCACGCACCCGAGCACACGTGCGGTATGTTTGGGCCCCAGAAAAGGCCGTTTAGACCCTCAAAAAGGCTCAAAAGTCTGGAAAAAACTACTTTTTCGTCCAATTACACCTCGATATTGTAAAGGGCAGTACGTCCATATGGTCTACAGGTCGTAGACGCCCCAAAAATGAGCGGCTACGCTAGGGTGTTAGGCTCACACTAGCAAAGAAACGGTGGAAAAATAGAAGAATATAATCATTCTAGAAAGGGAATTGATAGGGACTATCAACGCGGATGAGAACGAGCTCCGATTGAGTCGGTTTCAGTTGCGTTGCAAAGCCCTCGGAAAACTATGCTACTAGGAATTCTAATTCTAGCGATCTGGAAGAATTTACATACGCGCACACACCCGAGCACACGTGCGGTATGTCTGGGCCCCAGAAAAGGCCGTTTAGACCCTCAAAAAGGGTCAAAATTCTGGAAAAAACTACTTTTTCATGCAATTACACCTCGATATTGTAAAGGGCAGTACGTCCATATGGTCTGCAGGTCGTAGACGCCCCACCAACGAGCGGCTACGATAGGGTGTTAGGGTCACACTAGAGAAGAAACAGTGGAAAAATAGAAGTATATAATCACTCTAGAGAGGGAATTGATAGGCACTATCAACGCGGATGAGAACGTGCTCCGATTGAGCCGGTTTCAGTGGTGTTTTAAAGCCCTTGGGAAACTAGGCTACCAGGACTTCTAATTCTAGCGATCTGGAAGAATTTACATACGCGCACGCACCCGAGCACACGTGCGGTATGTTCGGGCCCCAGAAAAGGCCGTTTAGACCCTCAAAAAGGCTCAAAAGTCTGGAAAATCTACTTTTTTGGCAAATTACACCTCGATATTGTAAAGGGCAGTACGTCCATATGGTCTGCAGGTCGTAGACGCCCCACTAATGAGCGGCTACGCTAGGGTGTTCGGCTCACACTAGCAAAGAAACGGTGGAAAAATAGAAGAATATAATCATTCTAGAGAGGGAATTGATAGGGACTATCAACGCGGATGAGAACGAGCACCGATTGAGCCGGTTTCAGTGGTGTTGGAAAGCCCTCGGGAAACTAGGCTACCAGGACTTCTAATTCTAGCGATCTGGAAGAATTTACATATGCGCACACACCCGAGCACACGTGCGGTATGTCTGGGCCCCAGAAAAGGCCGTTTAGACCCTCAAAAAGGCTCAAAAGTCTGGAAAAAACTACTTTTTCGTCCAATTACACCTCGATATTGTAAAGGGCAGTACGTCCATATGGTCTGCAGGTCATAGACGCCCCACCAATGAGCGCCTACGATAGGGTGTTAGGCTCACACTAGCAAAGAAACTGTGGAAAAATAGAAGAATATAATCATTCTAGAGAGGGAATTGATAGGGACAATCAACGTGGATGAGAACGAGCACCGATTGAGCCGGTTTCAGTGGTGTTGGAAAGCCCTCGGGAAACTAGGCTACCAGGACTTCTAATTCTAGCGATCAGGAAGAATTTACATACGCGCACACACCCGAGCACACCTGCGGTATGTCTGGGCCCCAGAAAAGGCCGTTTAGACCCTCAAAAAGGCTCAAAAGTCTGGAAAAAACTACTTTTTCATGCAATAACACCTCGATATTGTAAAGGGCAGTACGTCCATATGGTCTACAGGTCATAGACGCCCCACCAACGAGCGGCTACGATAGGGTGTTAGGCTCACACTAGAGAAGAAACGGTGGAAAAATAGAAGAATATAATCATTCTAGAGAGGGAATTGATAGGCACTATCAACGCGGATGAGAACGAGCTCCGATTGAGCCGGTTTCAGTGGCGTTGGAAAGCCCTCGGGAAACTAGGATACCAGGACCTCTAATTCTAGTGATCCGGAAGAATTTACATACACGCACGCACCCGAGCACACGTGCGGTATGTTTGGGCCCCAGAAAAGGCCGTTTAGACCCTCAAAAAGGCTCAAAAGTCTGGAAAAAACTACTTTTTCGTCCAATTACACCTCGATATTGTAAAGGGCAGTACGTCCATATGGTCTACAGGTCGTAGACGCCCCAAAAATGAGCGGCTACGCTAGGGTGTTAGGCTCACACTAGCAAAGAAACGGTGGAAAAATAGAATAATATAATCATTCTAGAAAGGGAATTGATAGGGACTATCAACGCGGATGAGAACGAGCTCCGATTGAGTCGGTTTCAGTGGCGTTGGAAAGCCCTCGGAAAACTAGGCTACCAGGACTTCTAATTCTAGCGATCTGGAAGAATTAACATACGCGCACACACCCGAGCACACGTGCGGTATGTCTGGGCCCCAGAAAAGGCCGTTTAGACCCTCAAAAAGGCTCAAAATTCTAGAAAAAACTACTTTTTCATGCAATTACACCTCGATATTGTAAAGGGCAGTACGTCCATATGGTCTACAGGTCGTAGACGCCCCACCAACGAGCGGCTATGATAGGGTGTTAGGGTCACACTAGAGAAGAAACAGTGAAAAAATAGAAGAATATAATCACTCTAGAGAGGGAATTGATAGGCACTATCAACGCGGATGAGAACGAGCTCCGATTGAGCCGGTTTCAGTGGTGTTGGAAAGCCCTTGGGAAACTAGGCTACCAGGAATTCTAATTCTAGCGATCTGGAAGAATTTACATACGCGCACGCACCCGAGCACACGTGCGGTATGTTCGGGCCCCAGAAAAGGCCGTTTAGACCCTCAAAAAGGCTCAAAAGTCTGGAAAATCTACTTTTTCGGCAAATTACACCTCGATTTTGTAAAGGGCAGTACGTCCATATGGTCTGCAGGTCGTAGACGCCCCACTAATGAGCGGCTACGCTAGGGTGTTCGGCTCACACTAGCAAAGAAACGGTGGAAAAATAGAAGAATATAATCATTCTAGAGAGGGAATTGATAGGGACTATCAACGCGGATGAGAACGAGCACCGATTGAGCCGGTTTCAGTGGTGTTGGAAAGCCCTCAGGAAACTTGGCTACCAGGACTTCTAATTCTAGCGATCTGGAAGAATTTACATATGCGCACACACCCGAGCACACGTGCGGTATGTCTGGGCCCCAGAAAAGTCCGTTTAGACCCTCAAAAAGGCTCAAAAGTCTGGAAAAAACTACTTTTTCGTCCAATTACACCTCGATATTGTAAAGGGCAGTACGTCCATATGGTCTGCAGGTCGTAGACGCCCCACCAATGAGCGCCTACGATAGGGTGTTAGGCTCACACTAGCAAAGAAACTGTGGAAAAATAGAAGAATATAATCATTCTAGAGAGGGAATTGATAGGGGCTATCAACGCGGATGAGAACGAGCACCGATTGAGCCAGCTTCAGTGGTGTTGGAAAGCCCTCGGGAAACTAGGCTACCAGAACTTCTAATTCTAGCGATCTGGAAGAATTTACATATGCACACACACCCGAGCACACGTGCGGTATGTCTGGGCCCCAGAAAAGGCCGTTTAGACCCTCAAAAAGGCTCAAAAGTCTGGAAAAAACAACTTTTTCATGCAATTACACCTTGATATTGTAATGGGCAGTACGTCCATATGGTCTGCAGGTCGTAGACGCCCCACCAACAAGCGGCTATGATAGGGTGTTAGGCTCACACTAGAGAAGAAACAGTGGAAAAATAGAAGAATATAATCATTCTAGAGAGGGAATTGATAGGGACTATCAACGCGGATGAGAACGAGCACTGATTGAGCCGGTTTCAGTGGTGTTGGAAAGCCCTCGGGAAACTAGGCTACCAGGACTTCTAATTCTAGCGATCTGGAAGAATTTACATATGCGCACACACCCGAGCACACGTGCGGTATGTCTGGGCCCCAGAAAAGGACGTTTAGACCCTCAAAAAGGCTCAAAAGTCTGGAAAAAACTACTTTTTCGTCCAATTACACCTCGATATTGTGAAGGGCAGTACGTCCATATGGTCTGCAGGTCATTGACGCCCCACCAATGAGCGGCTACGCTAGGGTGTTAGGCTCACACTAGAGAAGAAACGGTGGAAAAATAGAAGAATATAATCAATATAGAGAGGGAATTGATAGGGACTATCAACGCGGATGAGAACGAGCTCCGATTGAGTCCGTTTCAGTCGCGTTGGAAAGCCCTCGGGAAACTAGGCTACCAGGACTTCTAATTCTAGCGATCGGGAAGAATTTACATACGCGCACACACCCGAGCACACGTGCGGTATGTCTGGGCCCCAGAAATGGCCGTTTAGACCCTCAAAAAGGCTCAAAAGTCTGGAAAAAACTACTTTTTCATGCAATTACACCGCGATATTGTAAAGGGCAGTACGTCCGTATGGTCTGCAGGTCGTAGATGCCACACCAACGAGCGGCTACGATAGGGTGTTAAGGTCACACTAGAGAAGAAACAGTGGAAAAATAGAAGAATATAATCATTCTAGAGAGGGAATTGATAGGTACTATCAACGCGGATGAGAACGAGCTCCGATTGAGCCGGTTTCAGTGGCGTTGGAAAGCCCTTGGGAAACTAGGCTACCAGGACTTCTAATTCTAGCGATCTAGAAGAATTTACATACGCGCACACACCCGAGCACACGTGCGGTATGTTTGGGCCCCAGAGAAGGCCGTTTAGACCCTCGAAAAGGCTCAAAAGTCTGGAAAAAACTACTTTTTCGTCCAATTACACCTCGATATTGTAAAGGGCAGTACGTCTATATGGTCTGCAGGTCATAGACGCCCCACTAATGAGCGGCTACGCTTGGGTGTTAGGCTCACACTAGCAAAGAAACAGTGGAAAAATAGAAGAATATAATCATTCTAGAGAGGGAATTGATAGGGACTATCAACGCGGATGAGAACGAGCACCGATTGAGCCGGTTTCAGTGGTGTTGGAAAGCCCTCAGGAAACTAGGCTACCAGGACTTCTAATTCTAGTGATCTGGAAGAATTTACATATGCGCACACACCCGAGCACACGTGCGGTATGTCTGGGCCCCAGAAAAGGCCGTTTAGACCTTCAAAAAGGATCAAAAGTCTGGAAAAAACTACTTTTTTGTCCAATTACACCTTGATATTGTAAAGGGCAGTACATCAATATGGTCTGCAGGTCGTAGACACCCCACCAATGAGCGCCTACGATAGGGTGTTAGGCTCACACTAGCAAATAAACAGTGGAAAAATAGAAGAATATAATCATTCTAGAGAGGGAATTGATAGGGACTATCAACGCGGATGAGAACGAGCACCGATTGAGCCGGTTTCAGTGGTGTTGGAAAGCCCTCGGGAAACTAGGCTACCAGGACTTCTAATTCTAGCAATCTGGAAGAATTTACATACGTGCACACACCCGAGCACACGTGCGGTATGTCTGGGCCGCAGAAAAGGCCGTTTAGACCCTCAAAAAGGCTCAAAAGTCTGGAAAAAACAACTTTTTCCTGCAATTACACCTTGATATTGTAAAGGGCAGTACGTCCATATGGTCTGCAGGTCGTAGACGCCCCACCAACAAGCGGCTACGATAGGGTGTTAGGCTCACACTTGAGAAGAAACAGTGGAAAAATAGAAGAATATAATCATTCTAGAGAGGGAATTGATAGGGACTATCAACGCGGATGAGAACGAGCACCGATTGAGCCGGTTTCAATGGTGTTGGAAACCCTCGGGAAACTAGGCTACCAGGACTTCTAATTCTAGCGATCTGGAAGAATTTACATATGCGCACACACCCGAGCACAGGTGCGGTATGTCTGGGCCCCAGAAAAGGACGTTTAGACCCTCAAAAAGGCTCAAAAGTCTGGAAAAAACTACTTTTTCGTCCAATTACACCTCGATATTGTAAAGGGCAGTACGTCCATATGGTCTGCAGGTCATAGACGCCCCACCAATGAGCGGCTACGCTAGGGTGTTAGGCTCACACTAGAGAAGAAACGGTGGAAAAATAGAAGAATATAATCATTCTAGAGAGGGAATTGATAGGGACTATCAACGCGGATGAGAACGAGCTCCGATTGAGCCGGTTTCAGTGGCGTTGGAAAGCCCTCGGGAAACTAGGCTACCAGGACTTCTAATTATAGCAATCTGGAAGAATTTACATATGCGCACACACCCGAGCACACGTGCGGTAAGTCTCGGCCCCAAAAAAGGCCGTTTAGACCCTCAAAAAGGCTCAAAAGTCTGGAAAAAACTACTTTTTCATGCAATTAAACCTCGATATTGTAACGGGCAGTACGTCCATATGGTCTGCAGGTCGTAGACGCCCCACCAACGAGTGGCTACGATAGGGTGTTAGGCTCACACTAGAGAAGAAACAGTGGAAAAATAGAAGAATATAGTCATTCTAGAGAGGGAATTTATAGGCACTATCAACGCGGATGAGAACGAGCTCCGATTGAGCCGGTTTCAGTGGCGTTGGAAAGACCTCGGGAAACTAGGCTACCAGGACTTCTAATTCTAGCGATCTAGAAGAATTTACATACGCGCACACACCCGAGCACACGTGCGGTAAGTCTTGGCCCCAGAAAAGGCCGTTTAGAGCCTCAAAAAGGCTCAAAAGTCTGGAAAAAACTACTTTTTCATGCAATTAAACCTCGATATTGTAACGGGCAGTACGTCCGTATGGTCTGCAGGTCGTAGACGCCCCACCAACGAGCGGCTACGATAGGGTGTTAGGATCACACTAGAGAAGAAACAGTGGAAAAATAGAAGAATATAGTAATTCTAGAGAGGGAATTTATAGGCACTATCAACACGGATGAGAACGAGCTCCGATTGAGCCGGTTTCAGTGGCGTTGGAAAGCCCTCGGGAAACTAGGCTACTAGGACTTCTCATTTTTGCGATCTGGATGAATTTACATATGCGCACACACCCGAGCACACGTGCGGTAAGTCTCGGCCCCAAAAAAGGCCGTTTAGACCCTTAAAAAGGCTCAAAAGTCTGGAAAAACTACTTTTTCATGCAATTAAACCTCGATATTGTAACGGGCAGTACGTCCATATGGTCTGCAGGTCGTAGATGCCCCACCAACGAGTGGCTACGATAGGGTGTTAGGCTCACAATAGAGAAGAAACAGTGGAAAAATAGAAGAATATAGTCATTCTAGAGAGGGAATTTATAGGCACTATCAACGCGGATGAGAACGAGCTCCGATTGAGCCGGTTTCAGTGGCGTTGGAAAGACCTCGGGAAACTAGGCTACCAGGACTTCTAATTCTAGCGATCTAGAAGAATTTACATACGCGCACACACCCGAGCACACGTGCGGTATGTCTGGGCCCCAGAAAAGGCCGTTTAGACCCTCAAAAAGGCTCAAATGTCTGGAAAAAACTACTTTTTTGTCCAATTACACCTTGATATTGTAAAGGGCAGTACCTGCATATGGTCTGCAGGTCATAGACGCCCCACCAATGAGCGGCAACGATAGGGTGTTAGGCTCACACTAGCGAAGAAACATTGAAAAAATAGAAGAATATAATCATTCTAGAGAGGGAATTGATAGCGGCTATCAACGCGGATGAGAACGAGCTCTGATTGAGCCGGTTTCAGTGGTGTTGGAAAGCCCTCGGGAAACTAGGCTACCAGGACTTCTAATTCTAGCGATCTGGAAGAATTTACATACGCGCACACACCCGAGCACACGTGCGGTATGTCTAGGCCCCAGAAAAGGCCGTTTAGACCCTCAAAAAGGCTCAAAAGTCTGGAAAAAACTACTTTTTCATGCAATTACTCCTCGATATTGTAAAGGGCAGTACGTCCATATGGTCTGCAGGTCATAGACGCCCCACTAATGAGCAGGTACAACAGGGTATTAGGCTCACACTAGCGAAGAAACGGTGGAAAAATAGAAGAATATAATCATTCTAGGGAGGGAATTGATAGGCATTATCAACGCGGATGAGAACGAGCTCCGATTGAGCCGGTTTCAGTGGCGTTGGAAAGCCCTCGGGAAACTTGGCTACCAGGACTTCTAATTCTAGCGATCTGGAAGAATTTGTATACACGCACACAACCGAGCACACGTGCGGTAAGTATTGGCCCCAGAAAAGGCCGTTTAGAGCCCCAAAAAGGCTCAAAAGTCTGGAAAAACCTACTTTTTCGTCCAATTACACCTCGATATTGTAAAGGGCAGTACGTCCATATGGTCTGCTGGTCATAGATGCCCCACCAATGAGCGGCTATGATAGGGTGTTAGGCTCACACTAGAGAAGAAACGGTGGAAAAATAGAAGAATATAATCATTCTAGAGAGCGAATTGATAGGGACTATCAACGCGGATGAGAACAAGCTCTGATTGAGCCGGTTTCAGTGGCGTTGGAAAGCCCTCGGGAAACTAGGCTACCAGGATTTCTAATTCTAGCGATCTAGAAGAATTTACATACGCGCACACACCCGAGCACACGTGCGGTAAGTCTCGGCCCCAAAAAAGGCCGTTTAGACCCTCAAAAAGGCTCAAAAGTCTGGAAAAAACTACTTTTTCATGCAATTAAACCTCGATATTGTAACGGGCAGTTCGTCCATATGGTCTGCAGGTCGTAGACGCCCCACAAACGAGCGGCTACGATAGGGTGTTAGGCTCACACTAGAGAAGAAACAGTGGAAAAATAGAAGAATATAGTCATTCTAGAGAGGGAATTTATAGGCACTATCAACACGGATGAGAACGAGCTCCGATTGAGCCGGTCTCAGTGGCGTTGTAAAGACCTCGGGAAACTAGGCTACCAGGACTTCTAATTCTAGCGATCTAGAAGAATTTACATACGCGCACACAACCGAGCACACGTGCGGTATGTCTGGGCCCCAGAAAAGGCCGTTTAGACCCTCAAAAAGGCTCAAATGTCTGGAAAAAACTACTTTTTTGTCCAATTACACCTTGATATTGTAAAGGGCAGTACCTGCATATGGTCTGCAGGTCATAGACGCCCCACCAATGAGCGGCTACGATAGGGTGTTAGGCTCACACTAGCGAAGAAACATTGAAAAAATAGAAGAATATAATCATTCTAGAGAGGGAATTGATAGGGGCTATCAACGGGGATTAGAACGAGCTCTGATTGAGCCGGTTTCAGTGGTGTTGGAAAGCCCTCAGGAAACTAGGCTACCAGGACTTCTAATTCTAGCGATCTGGAAGAATTTACATACGCGCACACACCCGAGCACACGTGCGGTATGTCTAGGCCCCAGAAAAGGCCGTTTAGACCCTCAAAAAGGCTCAAAAGTCTGGAAAAAACTACTTTTTCATGCAATTACACCTCGATATTGTAAAGGGCAGTACGTCCATATGGTCTGCAGGTCGTAGACGCCCCACTAATGAGCAGGTACAACAGGGTATTAGGCTCACACTAGCGAAGAAACGGTGGAAAAATAGAAGAATATAATCATTCTAGGGAGGGAATTGATAGGCATTATCAACGCGGATGAGAACGACCTCCGATTGAGCCGGTTTCAGTGGCGTTGGAAAGCCCTCGGGAAACTTGGCTACCAGGACTTCTAATTCTAGCGATCTGGAAGAATTTGCATACACGCACACAACCGAGCACACGTGCGGTAGGTATTGGCCCCAGAAAAGGCCGTTTAGAGCCCCAAAAAGGCTCAAAAGTCTGGAAAAAACTACTTTTTCGTCCAATTACACCTCGATATTGTAAAGGGCAGTACGTCCATATGGTCTGCTGGTCATAGATGCCCCACCAATGAGCGGCTACGATAGGGTGTTAGGCTCACACTAGAGAAGAAACGGTGGAAAAATAGAAGAATATAATCATTCTAGAGAGCGAATTGATAGGGACTATCAACGCGGATGAGAACAAGCTCTGATTGAGCGGGTTTCAGTGGCGTTGGAAAGCCCTCGGGAAACTAGGCTACCAGGATTTCTAATTCTAGCGATCTAGAAGAATTTACATACGCGCACACACCCGAGCACACATGCGGTAAGTCTCGGCCCCAAAAAAGGCCGTTTAGACCCTCAAAAAGGCTCAAAAGTCTGGAAAAAACAACTTTTTGTGCAATTACACCTCGATATTGTAAAAGGCAGTACGTCCATATGGTCTGCAGGTCGTAGACGCCCCACCAACGAGCGGCTACGATAGGGTGTTAGGCTCACACTAGAGAAGAAACAGTGGAAAAATAGAAGAATATAGTCATTCTAGAGAGGGAATTTATAGGCACTATCAACGCGGATGAGAACGAGCTCCGATTGAGCCGGTTTCAGTGGCGTTGGAAAGACCTCGGGAAACTAGGCTACCAGGACTTCTAATTCTAGCGATCTAGAAGAATTTACATACGCGCACACACCCGAGCACACGTGCGGTATGTCTGGGCCCCAGAAAAGGCCGTTTAGACCCTCAAAAAGGCTCAAATGTCTGGAAAAAACTACTTTTTTGTCCAATTACACCTTGATATTGTAAAGGGCAGTACCTGCATATGGTCTGCAGGTCATAGACGCCCCACCAATGAGCGGCTACGATAGGGTGTTAGGCTCACACTAGCGAAGAAACATTGAAAAAATAGAAGAATATAATCATTCTAGAGAGGGAATTGATAGGGGCTATCAACGCGGATGAGAACGAGCTCTGATTGAGCCGGTTTCAGTGGTGTTGGAAAGCCCTCGGGAAACTAGGCTACCAGGACTTCCAATTCTAGCGATCTGGAAGAATTTACATACGCGCACACACCCGAGCACACGTGCGGTATGTCTAGGCCCCAGAAAAGGCCGTTTAGACCCTCAAAAAGGCTCAAAAGTCTGGAAAAAACTACTTTTTCATGCAATTACACCTCGATATTGTAAAGGGCAGTACGTCCATATGGTCTGCAGGTCGTAGACGCCCCAGTAATGAGCAGGTACAACAGGGTATTAGGCTCACACTAGCGAGGAAACGGTGGAAAAATAGAAGAATATAATCATTCTAGGGAGGGAATTGATAGGCATTATCAACGCGGATGAGAACGAGCTCCGATTGAGCCGGTTTCAGTGGCATTGGAAAGCCCTCGGGAAACTTGGCTACCAGGACTTCTAATTCTAGCGATCTGGAAGAATTTGCATACACGCACACAACCGAGCACACGTGCGGTAAGTATTGGCCCCAGAAAAGGCCGTTTAAAGCCCCAAAAAGGCTCAAAAGTCTGGAAAAATCTACTTTTTCGTCCAATTACACCTCGATATTGTAAAGGGCAGTACGTCCATATGGTCTGCTGGTCATAGATGCCCCACCAATGAGCGGCTACGATAGGGTGTTAGGCTCACACTAGAGAAGAAACGGTGGAAAAATAGAAGAATATAATCATTCTAGAGAGCGAATTGATAGGGACTATCAACGCGGATGAGAACAAGCTCTGATTGAGCCGGTTTCAGTGGCGTTGGAAAGCCCTCGGGAAACTAGGCTACCAGGATTTCTAATTCTAGCGATCTAGAAGAATTTACATACGCGCACACACCCGAGCACACGTGCGGTAAGTCTCGGCCCCAAAAAAGGCCGTTTAGACCCTCAAAAAGGCTCAAAAGTCTGGAAAAAACTACTTTTTCATGCAATTAAACCTCGATATTGTAACGGGCAGTACGTCCATATGGTCTGCAGGTCGTAGACGCCCCACAAACGAGCGGCTACGATAGGGTGTTAGGCTCACACTAGAGAAGAAACAGTGGAAAAATAGAAGAATATAGTCATTCTAGAGAGGGAATTTATAGGCACTATCAACACGGATGAGAACGAGCTCCGATTGAGCCGGTCTCAGTGGCGTTGTAAAGACCTCGGGAAACTAGGCTACCAGGACTTCTAATTCTAGCGATCTAGAAGAATTTACATACGCGCACACAACCGAGCACACGTGCGGTATGTCTGGGCCCCAGAAAAGGCCGTTTAGACCCTCAAAAAGGCTCAAATGTCTGGAAAAAACTACTTTTTTGTCCAATTACACCTTGATATTGTAAAGGGCAGTACCTGCATATGGTCTGCAGGTCATAGACGCCCCACCAATGAGCGGCTACGATAGGGTGTTAGGCTCACACTAGCGAAGAAACATTGAAAAAATAGAAGAATATAATCATTCTAGAGAGGGAATTGATAGGGGCTATCAACGGGGATTAGAACGAGCTCTGATTGAGCCGGTTTCAGTGGTGTTGGAAAGCCCTCAGGAAACTAGGCTACCAGGACTTCTAATTCTAGCGATCTGGAAGAATTTACATACGCGCACACACCCGAGCACACGTGCGGTATGTCTAGGCCCCAGAAAAGGCCGTTTAGACCCTCAAAAAGGCTCAAAAGTCTGGAAAAAACTACTTTTTCATGCAATTACACCTCGATATTGTAAAGGGCAGTACGTCCATATGGTCTGCAGGTCGTAGACGCCCCACTAATGAGCAGGTACAACAGGGTATTAGGCTCACACTAGCGAAGAAACGGTGGAAAAATAGAAGAATATAATCATTCTAGGGAGGGAATTGATAGGCATTATCAACGCGGATGAGAACGACCTCCGATTGAGCCGGTTTCAGTGGCGTTGGAAAGCCCTCGGGAAACTTGGCTACCAGGACTTCTAATTCTAGCGATCTGGAAGAATTTGCATACACGCACACAACCGAGCACACGTGCGGTAGGTATTGGCCCCAGAAAAGGCCGTTTAGAGCCCCAAAAAGGCTCAAAAGTCTGGAAAAAACTACTTTTTCGTCCAATTACACCTCGATATTGTAAAGGGCAGTACGTCCATATGGTCTGCTGGTCATAGATGCCCCACCAATGAGCGGCTACGATAGGGTGTTAGGCTCACACTAGAGAAGAAACGGTGGAAAAATAGAAGAATATAATCATTCTAGAGAGCGAATTGATAGGGACTATCAACGCGGATGAGAACAAGCTCTGATTGAGCCGGTTTCAGTGGCGTTGGAAAGCCCTCGGGAAACTAGGCTACCAGGATTTCTAATTCTAGCGATCTAGAAGAATTTACATACGCGCACACACCCGAGCACACGTGCGGTAAGTCTCGGCCCCAAAAAAGGCCGTTTAGACCCTCAAAAAGGCTCAAAAGTCTGGAAAAAACTACTTTTTCATGCAATTAAACCTCGATATTGTAACGGGCAGTACGTCCATATGGTCTGCAGGTCGTAGACGCCCCACAAACGAGCGGCTACGATAGGGTGTTAGGCTCACACTAGAGAAGAAACAGTGGAAAAATAGAAGAATATAGTCATTCTAGAGAGGGAATTTATAGGCACTATCAACACGGATGAGAACGAGCTCCGATTGAGCCGGTCTCAGTGGCGTTGTAAAGACCTCGGGAAACTAGGCTACCAGGACTTCTAATTCTAGCGATCTAGAAGAATTTACATACGCGCACACAACCGAGCACACGTGCGGTATGTCTGGGCCCCAGAAAAGGCCGTTTAGACCCTCAAAAAGGCTCAAATGTCTGGAAAAAACTACTTTTTTGTCCAATTACACCTTGATATTGTAAAGGGCAGTACCTGCATATGGTCTGCAGGTCATAGACGCCCCACCAATGAGCGGCTACGATAGGGTGTTAGGCTCACACTAGCGAAGAAACATTGAAAAAATAGAAGAATATAATCATTCTAGAGAGGGAATTGATAGGGGCTATCAACGGGGATTAGAACGAGCTCTGATTGAGCCGGTTTCAGTGGTGTTGGAAAGCCCTCAGGAAACTAGGCTACCAGGACTTCTAATTCTAGCGATCTGGAAGAATTTACATACGCGCACACACCCGAGCACACGTGCGGTATGTCTAGGCCCCAGAAAAGGCCGTTTAGACCCTCAAAAAGGCTCAAAAGTCTGGAAAAAACTACTTTTTCATGCAATTACACCTCGATATTGTAAAGGGCAGTACGTCCATATGGTCTGCAGGTCGTAGACGCCCCACTAATGAGCAGGTACAACAGGGTATTAGGCTCACACTAGCGAAGAAACGGTGGAAAAATAGAAGAATATAATCATTCTAGGGAGGGAATTGATAGGCATTATCAACGCGGATGAGAACGACCTCCGATTGAGCCGGTTTCAGTGGCGTTGGAAAGCCCTCGGGAAACTTGGCTACCAGGACTTCTAATTCTAGCGATCTGGAAGAATTTGCATACACGCACACAACCGAGCACACGTGCGGTAGGTATTGGCCCCAGAAAAGGCCGTTTAGAGCCCCAAAAAGGCTCAAAAGTCTGGAAAAAACTACTTTTTCGTCCAATTACACCTCGATATTGTAAAGGGCAGTACGTCCATATGGTCTGCTGGTCATAGATGCCCCACCAATGAGCGGCTACGATAGGGTGTTAGGCTCACACTAGAGAAGAAACGGTGGAAAAATAGAAGAATATAATCATTCTAGAGAGCGAATTGATAGGGACTATCAACGCGGATGAGAACAAGCTCTGATTGAGCGGGTTTCAGTGGCGTTGGAAAGCCCTCGGGAAACTAGGCTACCAGGATTTCTAATTCTAGCGATCTAGAAGAATTTACATACGCGCACACACCCGAGCACACATGCGGTAAGTCTCGGCCCCAAAAAAGGCCGTTTAGACCCTCAAAAAGGCTCAAAAGTCTGGAAAAAACAACTTTTTGTGCAATTACACCTCGATATTGTAAAAGGCAGTACGTCCATATGGTCTGCAGGTCGTAGACGCCCCACCAACGAGCGGCTACGATAGGGTGTTAGGCTCACACTAGAGAAGAAACAGTGGAAAAATAGAAGAATATAGTCATTCTAGAGAGGGAATTTATAGGCACTATCAACGCGGATGAGAACGAGCTCCGATTGAGCCGGTTTCAGTGGCGTTGGAAAGACCTCGGGAAACTAGGCTACCAGGACTTCTAATTCTAGCGATCTAGAAGAATTTACATACGCGCACACACCCGAGCACACGTGCGGTATGTCTGGGCCCCAGAAAAGGCCGTTTAGACCCTCAAAAAGGCTCAAATGTCTGGAAAAAACTACTTTTTTGTCCAATTACACCTTGATATTGTAAAGGGCAGTACCTGCATATGGTCTGCAGGTCATAGACGCCCCACCAATGAGCGGCTACGATAGGGTGTTAGGCTCACACTAGCGAAGAAACATTGAAAAAATAGAAGAATATAATCATTCTAGAGAGGGAATTGATAGGGGCTATCAACGCGGATGAGAACGAGCTCTGATTGAGCCGGTTTCAGTGGTGTTGGAAAGCCCACGGGAAACTAGGCTACCAGGACTTCCAATTCTAGCGATCTGGAAGAATTTACATACGCGCACACACCCGAGCACACGTGCGGTATGTCTAGGCCCCAGAAAAGGCCGTTTAGACCCTCAAAAAGGCTCAAAAGTCTGGAAAAAACTACTTTTTCATGCAATTACACCTCGATATTGTAAAGGGCAGTACGTCCATATGGTCTGCAGGTCGTAGACGCCCCAGTAATGAGCAGGTACAACAGGGTATTAGGCTCACACTAGCGAGGAAATGGTGGAAAAATAGAAGAATATAATCATTCTAGGGAGGGAATTGATAGGCATTATCAACGCGGATGAGAACGAGCTCCGATTGAGCCGGTTTCAGTGGCATTGGAAAGCCCTCGGGAAACTTGGCTACCAGGACTTCTAATTCTAGCGATCTGGAAGAATTTGCATACACGCACACAACCGAGCACACGTGCGGTAAGTATTGGCCCCAGAAAAGGCCGTTTAAAGCCCCAAAAAGGCTCAAAAGTCTGGAAAAATCTACTTTTTCGTCCAATTACACCTCGATATTGTAAAGGGCAGTACGTCCATATGGTCTGCTGGTCATAGATGCCCCACCAATGAGCGGCTACGATAGGGTGTTAGGCTCACACTAGAGAAGAAACGGTGGAAAAATAGAAGAATATAATCATTCTAGAGAGCGAATTGATAGGGACTATCAACGCGGATGAGAACAAGCTCTGATTGAGCCGGTTTCAGTGGCGTTGGAAAGCCCTCGGGAAACTAGGCTACCAGGATTTCTAATTCTAGCGATCTAGAAGAATTTACATACGCGCACACACCCGAGCACATGTGCGGTAAGTCTCGGCCCCAAAAAAGGCCGTTTAGACCCTCAAAAAGGCTCAAAAGTCTGGAAAAAACAACTTTTTGTGCAATTACACCTCGATATTGTAAAAGGCAGTACGTCCATATGGTCTGCAGGTCGTAGACGCCCCACCAACGAGCGGCTACGATAGGGTGTTAGGCTCACACTAGAGAAGAAACAGTGGAAAAATAGAAGAATATAGTCATTCTAGAGAGGGAATTTATAGGCACTATCAACGCGGATGAGAACGAGCTCCGATTGAGCCGGTTTCAGTGGCGTTGGAAAGACCTCGGGAAACTAGTCTACCAGGACTTCTAATTCTAGCGATCTAGAAGAATTTACATACGCGCACACACCCGAGCACACGTGCGGTATGTCTGGGCCCCAAAAAAGGCCGTTTAGACCCTCAAAAGGCTCAAATGTCTGGAAAAAACTACTTTTTTGTCCAATTACACCTTGATATTGTAAAGGGCAGTACCTGCATATGGTCTGCAGGTCATAGACGCCCCACCAATGAGCGGCTACGATAGGGTGTTAGGCTCACACTAGCGAAGAAACATTGAAAAAATAGAAGAATATAATCATTCTAGAGAGGGAATTGATAGGGGTTATCAACGCGGATGAGAACGAGCTCTGATTGAGCCGGTTTCAGTGGTGTTGGAAAGCCCTCGGGAAACTAGGCTACCAGGACTTCTAATTCTAGCGATCTGGAAGAATTTACATACGCGCACACACCCGAGCACACGTGCGGTATGTCTAGGCCCCAGAAAAGGCCGTTTAGACCCTCAAAAAGGCTCAAAAGTCTGGAAAAAACTACTTTTTCATGCAATTACACCTCGATATTGTAAAGGGCAGTACGTCCATATGGTCTGCAGGTCGTAGACGCCCCACTAATGAGCAGGTACAACAGGGTATTAGGCTCACACTAGCGAGGAAACGGTGGAAAAATAGAAGAATATAATCATTCTAGGGAGGGAATTGATAGGCATTATCAACGCGGATGAGAACGAGCTCCGATTGAGCCGGTTTCAGTGGCATTGGAAAGCCCTCGGGAAACTTGGCTACCAGGACTTCTAATTCTAGCGATCTGGAAGAATTTGCATACGCGCACACAACCGAGCACACGTGCGGTAAGTATTGGCCCCAGAAAAGGCCGTTTAGTGCCCCAAAAAGGCTCAAAAGTCTGGAAAAAACTACTTTTTCGTCCAATTACACCTCGATATTGTAAAGGGCAGTACGTCCATATGGTCTGCAGGTCATAGACGCCCCACCAACGAGCGGCTACGATAGGGTGTTAGGCTCACACTAGAGAAGAAACATTGGAAAAATAGAAGAATATAGTCATTCTAGAGAGGGAATTTATAGGCACTATCAACGCGGATGAGAACGAGCTCCGATTGAGCCGGTTTCAGTGGCGTTGGAAAGACCTCGGGAAACTAGGCTACCAGGACTTCTAATTCTAGCGATCTAGAAGAATTTACATACGCGCACACACCCTAGCACACGTGCGGTATGTCTCGGCCCCAGAAAAGGCCGTTTGGACCCTCAAAAAGGCTCTAAAGTCTGGAAAAAAACTACTTTTTCGTGCAATTACACCTTGATATTGTAAAAGGCAGTACGTCCATATGGTCTGCAGGTCGTAGACGCGCCACCAAAGAGCAGGTACGACAGGGTGTTAGGCTCACACTAGCGAAGAAACGGTGGAAAAATAGAAGAATATTATCTTTCTAGAGAGGGAATTGATAGGGACTATCAACGCGGATGGGAACGAGCTCCGATTGAGCCGGTTTCAGTGGCGTTGGAAAGCCCTCGGGAAACTAGGCTACCAGGACTTCTAATTCTAGCGATCTGGAAGAATTTATATACGCACGCACACCCAGGCACACGTGTGGTATGTCTGGGCCCCAGAAAAGGCCGTTTAGACCCTCAAAAAGGCTCAAAAGTCTGGAAAAAACAACTTTTTCATGCAATTACACCTCGATATTGTAAAGGGAAGTACGTCCATATGGTCTGCAGGTCGTAGACGCCTCCCCAACGAGCAGCTACGATAGGGTGTTAGGCTCACACTAGAGAAGAAACAGTGGAAAATAGAAGAATATAATCATTCTAGAGAGGGAATTGATAGGCACTATCAACACGGATGAGAACGAGCTCCGATTGAGCCGGTTTCAGTGGCGTTGGAAAGCCCTGGGGAAACTAGGCTACCAGGACTTCTAATTCTAGCGATCTGGAAGAATTTATATACGCACGCACACCCAAGCACACATGCGGTATGTCTGGGCCCCAGAAAAGGCCGTTTAGACCCTCAAAAAGGCTCAAAAGTGTGGAAAAAACAACTTTTTCATGCAATTACACCTCGATATTGTAAAGGGCAGTACGTCCATACGGTCTGCAGGTCGTAGATGCCTCACCAATGAGCGGCTACGATAGGGTGTTAGGCTCACACTAGAGAAGAAATAATGGAAAAATAGAAGAATATAATCATTCTAGAGAGGGAATTGATAGGCACTATCAACGCGGATGAGAACGAGCTCCGATTGAGCCGGTTTCAGTGGCGTTGGAAAGCCTCGGGAAACTAGGCTACCAGGACTTCTAATTCTAGCGATCTGGAAGAATTTGCATATGCGTACACACCCGAGCACACGTGCGGTATGTCTGGGCCCCAGAAAAGGCCGTTTAGACCCTCAAAAAGGCTCAAAAGTCTGGAAAAAACTACTTTTTCATGCAATTACACCGCGATATTGTAAAGGGCAGTACGTCCATATGGTCTGCAGGTCGTAGACGCCACACCAACGAGCGACCACGATAGGGTGTTAGGCTCACACTAGAGAAGAAGCAGTGGAAAAATAGAAGAATATAATCATTCTAGAGAGAGAATTGATTGGCACTATCAACGCGGATGAGAACGAGCTCCGATTGAGCTGGTTTCAGTGGAGTTGGAAAGCCCTCGGGAAACTAGGCTACCAGGACTTCTAATTCTAGCTATCTGGAAGAATTTGCATATGCGTACACACCCGAGCACACGTGCGGTAAGTCTTGGCCCCAGAAAAGGCCGTTTAGAGCCTCAAAAAGGCTCAGAAGTCTGCAAAAAACTACTTTTTCGTCCAATTACACCTTGATATTGTAAAGGGCAGTACGTCCATATGGTCTGCTGGTCATAGACGCCCCACCAATGAGCGGCTATGATAGGGTGTTAGGCTCACACTAGAGAAGAAACGGTGGAAAAATAGAATAATACAATCATTGTAGAGAGGGAATTGAAAGGCACTGTCAACGCGGATGAGAATGAGCTCCGATTGAGCCGGTTTCAGTGGCGTTGGAAAGACCTCGGGAAACTAGGCTACCAGGATTTCTAATTCTAGCGATCTAGAAGAATTTACATACGCGCACACACCCTAGCACACGTGCGGTATGTCTCGGCCCTAGAAAAGCCCGTTTGGACCCTCAAAAAGGCTCTAAAGTCTGGAAAAAAACTACTTTTTTGTGCAATTACACCTCGATATTGTAAAGGGCAGTACGTCCATACGGTCTGCAGGTCGTAGACGCGCCACCAATGAGCAGGTACGACAGGGTGTTAGGCTCACACTAGCGAAGAAACGGTGGAAAAATAGAAGAATATTATCTTTCTAGAGAGGGAATTGATAGGGACTATCAAAGCGGATGAGAACGAGCTCTGATTGAGCCGGTTTCAGTGGCGTTGGAAAGCCCTCGCGAAACTAGGCTACCAGGACTTCTAATTCTAGCGATCTGGAAGAATTTACATACGCACGCACACCCAAGCACACGTGCGGTATGTCTGGGCCCCAGAAAAGGCCGTTTAGACCCTCAAAAAGGTTCAAAAGTCTGGAAAAAACAACTTTTTCATGCAATTACACCTCGATATTGTAAAGGGCAGTACGTCCATATGGTCTGCAGGTCGTAGACGCCCCACCAACGAGTGGCTATGATAGGGTGTTAGGCTCACCCTAGAGAAGAAACAGTGGAAAATAGAAGAATATAATCATTCTGGAGAGGGAATTGATAGGCACTATCAACGCGGATGAGAACGAGCTCCGATTGAGCCGGTTTCAGTGGCGTTGGAAAGCCCTCGGGAAACTAGGCTACTAGGACTTCTAATTCTAGCGATCTGGAAGAATTTGCATATGCGTACACACCCGAGCACACGTGCGGTATGTCTGGGCCCCAGAAAAGGCCGTTTAGACCCTCAAAAAGGCTCAAAAGTCTGGAAAAAACAACTTTTTCATGCAATTACACCGCGATATTGTAAAGGGCAGTACGTCCATATGGTCTGCAGGTCGGAGACGCCCCACCAACGAGCGGCCACGATAGGGTGTTAGGTTCACACTAGAGAAGAAACAGTGGAAAAATAGAAGAATATAATCATTCTAGAGAGGGAATTGATAGGCACTATCAACGCGGATGAGAACGAGCTCCGATTGAGCTGGTTTTAGTGGCGTTGGAAAGCCCTCGGGAAACTAGGCTACCAGGACTTCTAATTCTAGCTATCTAGAAGAATTTACATACGCGCACACACCCGAGCACACGTGCGGTAAGTCTTGGCCCCAAAAAAGGCCGTTTAAACCCTCAAAAAGGCTCAAAAGTCTGGAAAGAACTACTTTTTCGTCCAATTACACCTCTATATTGTAAAGGGCAGTATGTCCATATGGTCTGCTGGTCATAGACGCCCCACCAATGAGCAGCTACGATAGGGTGTTACGCTCACACTAGAGAAGAAACGGTGGAAAAATAGAAGAATATAATCATTGTAGAGAGGGAATTGAAAGGGACTATCAACGCGGATGAGAACGAGCTCCGATTGAGCCGGTTTCAGTGGCATTGGAAAGCCCTCGGGAAACTAGGCTACCAGGAATTCTAATTTTTGCGATATGGATGAATTTACATAGGCACACACACCCGAGCACACGTGCGGTAAGTCTCGGCCCCAGAAAAGGCCGTTTAGACCCTCAAAAAGGCTCAAAAGTCTGGAAAAAACTACTTTTTCATGCAATTACACCTCGACATTGTAAAGGGCAGTACGTCCATATGGTCTGCAGGTCGTAGACGCCCCACCAACGAGCGGCTATGATAGGGTGTTAGGCTCACACTAGAGAAGAAACAGTGGAAAAATAGAAGAATATAATCATTCTAGAGAGGGAATTGATAAGCACTATCAACGCGGATGAGAACGAGCTCCGATTGAGCCGGTTTCAGTGGCGTTGGAAAGACCTCGGGAAACAAGGCTACCAACACTTCTAATTCTAGCGAGCTAGAAGAATTTACATACGCGCACACACCCGAGCACACGTGCGGTAAGTCTCGGCCCCAGAAAAGGCCGTTTAGACCCTCAAAAAGGCTCAAATGTCTGGAAAAACTACTTTTTTGTCCAAGTACACCTCGATATTGTAAAGGGCAGTACATTCATATGGTGTGTAGGTCGTAGACGCCCCACCAATGAGCGGCTATGATAGGGTGTTAGGCTCACACTAGTGAAGAAATGGTGGAAAAATAGAAGAATATAATCATTCTAGAGAGGGAATTGATAGGGACTATCAACGCGGATGAGAACGAGCTCTGATTGAGCCGGTTTCAGTGGTGTTGGAAAGCCCTCGGGAAACTAGGCTACTAGGACTTCTAATTCTAGCGATCTGGAAGAATTTACATACGCGCACACACCCGAGCACACGTGTGGTATGTCTGGGCCCCTGAAAAGGACGTTTAGACCCTCAAAAAGGCTCAAAAGTCTGGAAAAAACTACTTTTTCATGCAATTACACCTCGATATTGTAAAGGGCAGTACGTCCATATGGTCTGTAGGTCGTAGACGCCCCACCAACGAGCGGCTACGATAGGGTGTTAGGCTGACACTAGAGAAGAAACAGTGGAAAAATAGAAGAATATAATCATTCTAGAGAGGGAATTGATAGGCACTATCAACGCGGATGAGAACGAGCTCCGATTGAGCCGGTTTCAGTGGCGTTGGAAAGCCCTCGGGAAACTAGGCTACCAGGATTTCTTATTCTAGCGATCTAGAAGAATTTACATATGCGCACACACCCTAGCACACGTGCGGTAAGTCTCGGCCCCAGAAAAGGCCGTTTGGACCGTCAAAAAGGCTCTAAAGTCTGTAAAAAACTACTTTTTTGTGCAATTACACCTCGATATTGCAAAGGTTAGTACGTCCATATTGTCTGCAGGTCATAGACGCCCCACCAATGAGCGGCTATGATAGGGTGTTAGGCTCACACTAGAGAAGAAACGGTGGAAAAATAGAATAATATAATCATTGTAGAGAGGGAATTGAAAGGCACTATCAACGCGGATGAGAACGAGCTCCGATTGAGCCGGTTTCAGTGGCGTTGGAAAGACCTCGGGAAACTAGGCTACCAGGATTTCTAATTCTAGCGATCTAGAAGAATTTACATACGCGCACACACCCTAGCACACGTGCGGTATGTCTCGGCCCTAGAAAAGCCCGTTTGGACCCTCAAAAAGGCTCTAAAGTCTGGAAAAAAACTACTTTTTCGTGCAATTACACCTCGATATTGTAAAGGGCAGTATGTCCATACGGTCTGCAGGTCGTAGACGCACCACCAATGAGCAGGTACGATAGGGTGTTAGGCTCACACTAGCGAAGAAACGGTGGAAAAATAGAAGAATATTATCTTTCTAGAGAGGGAATTGATAGGGACTATCAAAGCGGATGAGAACGAGCTCTGATTGAGCCGGTTTCAGTGGCGTTGGAAAGCCCTCGGGAAACTAGGCTACCAGGACTTCTAATTCTAGTGATCTGGAAGAATTTACATACGCACGCACACCCAAGCACACGTGCGGTATGTCTGGGCCCCAGAAAAGGCCGTTTAGACCCTCAAAAAGGTTCAAAAGTCTGGAAAAAACAACTTTTTCATGCAATTACACCTCGATATTGTAAAGGGCAGTACGTCCATATGGTCTGCAGGTCGTAGACGCCCCACCAACGAGTGGCTATGATAGGGTGTTAGGCTCACCGTAGAGAAGAAACAGTGGAAAATAGAAGAATATAATCATTCTGGAGAGGGAATTGATAGGCACTATCAACGCGGATGAGAACGAGCTCCGATTGAGCCGGTTTCAGTGGCGTTGTAAAGCCCTCGGGAAACTAGGCTACTAGGACTTCTAATTCTAGCCATCTGGAAGAATTTGCATATGCGTACACACCAGAGCACACGTGCGGTATGTCTGGGCCCCAGAAAAGGCCGTTTAGACCCTCAAAAAGGCTCAAAAGTCTGGAAAAAACAACTTTTTCATGCAATTACACCGCGATATTGTAAAGGGCAGTACGTCCATATGGTCTGCAGGTTGTAGACGCCCCACCAACGAGCGGCCACGATAGGGTGTTAGGTTCACACTAGAGAAGAAACAGTGGAAAAATAGAAGAATATAATCATTCTAGAGAAGGAATTGATAGGCACTATCAACGCGGATGAGAACGAGCTCCGATTGAGCTGGTTTCAGTGGCGTTGGAAAGACCTCGGGAAACTAGGCTACCAGGACTTCTAATTCTAGCGATCTAGAAGAATTTACATACGCGCACACACCCGAGCACACGTGCGGTAAGTCTTGGCCCCAAAAAAGGCCGTTTAGACCCTCAAAAAGGCTCAAAAGTCTGGAAAGAACTACTTTTTCGTCCAATTACACCTCTATATTGTAAAGGGCAGTATGTCCATATGGTCTGCTGGTCATAGACGCCCCACCAATGAGCAGCTACGATAGGGTGTTACGCTCACACTAGAGAAGAAACGGTGGAAAAATAGAAGAATATAATCATTGTAGAGAGGGAATTGAAAGGGACTATCAACGCGGATGAGAACGAGCTCCGATTGAGCCGGTTTCAGTGGCGTTGGAAAGCCCTCGGGAAACTAGGCTACCAGGAATTCTAATTTTTGCGATATGGATGAATTTACATAGGCACACACACCCGAGCACACGTGCGGTAAGTCTCGGCCCCAGAAAAGGCCGTTTAGACCCTCAAAAAGGCTCAAAAGTCTGGAAAAAACTACTTTTTCATGCAATTAAACCTCGATATTGTAAAGGGCAGTACGTCCATATGGTCTGCAGGTCCTAGACGCCCCACCAACGAGCGGCTATGATAGGCTGTTAGGCTCAAACTAGAGAAGAAACAGTGGAAAAATAGAAGAATATAATCATTCTAGAGAGGGAATTGATAAGCACTATCAACGCGGATGAGAACGAGCTCCGATTGAGCCGGTTTCAGTGGCGTTGGAAAGACCTCGGGAAACTAGGATACCAGGACTTCTAATTCTAGCGATCTAGAAGAATTTACATACGCGCACACACCCGAGCACACGTGCGGTAAGTCTCGGCCCCAGAAAAGGCCGTTTAGACCCTCAAAAAGGCTCAAATGTCTGGAAAAAACTACTTTTTTGTCCAAGTACACCTCGATATTGTAAAGGGCAGTACGTGCATATGGTGTGTAGGTCGTAGACGCCCCACCAATGAGCGGCTATGATAGGGTGTTAGGCTCACACTAGTGAAGAAATGGTGGAAAAATAGAAGAATATAATCATTCTAGAGAGGGAATTGATAGGGACTATCAACGCGGATGAGAACGAGCTCTGATTGAGCCGGTTTCAGTGGTGTTGGAAAGCCCTCGGGAAACTAGGCTACTAGGACTTCTAATTCTAGCGATCTGCAAGAATTTACATACGCGCACACACCCGAGCACACGTGTGGTATGTCTGGGCCCCTGAAAAGGACGTTTAGACCCTCAAAAAGGCTCAAAAGTCTGGAAAAAACTACTTTTTCATGCAATTACACCTCGATATTGTAAAGGGCAGTACGTCCATATGGTCTGTAGGTCGTAGACACCCCACCAACGAGCGGCTACGATAGGGTGTTAGGCTGACACTAGAGAAGAAAAAGTGGAAACATAGAAGAATATAATCATTCTAGAGAGGGAATTGATAGGCACTATCAACGCGGATGAGAACGAGTTCCGATTGAGCCGGTTTCAGTGGCGTTGGAAAGCCCTCGGGAACTAGGCTACCAGGACTTCTAATTCTAGCGATCTGGAAGAATTTGCATATGCATACACACCCGAGCACACGTGCGGTAAGTCTTGGCCCCAGAAAAGGACGTTTAGAGTCTCAAAAAGGCTCAAAAGTTTGGAAAAACTACTTTTTCGTTCAATTACACCTCGAAATTGTAAAGGGCAGTACGTCCATATGGTCTGCTGGTCGTAGATGCCCCACCAATGAGCGGCTACGATAGGGTGTTAGGCTCACACTAGAGAAGAAACGGTGGAAAAATAGAAGAATATAATCATTCTAGAGAGGGAATTGATAGGGACTATCAACGCGGATGAGAACGAGCTCCGATTGAGCCGGTTTCAGTGGCATTGGAAAGCCCTCGGGAAACTAGGCTACCAGGATTTCTTATTCTAGCGATCTAGAAGAATTTACATACGCGCACACACCCTAGCACACGTGCGGTAAGTCTCGGCCCCAGAAAAGGCCGTCTGGACCGTCAAAAAGGCTCTAAAGTCTGGAAAAAAACTACTTTTTTGTGCAATTACACCTCGATATTGCAAAGGTTAGTACGTCCATATTGTCTGCAGGTCATAGACGCCCCACCAATGAGCAGGTACAACAGGGTGTTAGGCTCACACTAGCGAAGAAACGGTGGAAAAATAGATGAATATAATCATTCTCGAGAGGGAATTGATACGGACTATCAACGCGGATGAGAACGAGCTCCGATTGAGCCGGTTTGAGTGGCGTTGGAAAGACCTCGGGAAACTAGGCTACCAGGACTTCTAATTCTAGCGATCTAGAAGAATTTACATACGCGCACACACCCGAGCACACATGCGGTATTTCTGGGCCCCAGAAAAGGCCGTTTAGACCCTCAAAAAGGCTCAAATGTCTGGAAAAAACTACTTTTTTGTCCAAGTACACCTCGATATTGTAAAGGGTAGTACGTGCATATGGTGTGTAGGTCGTAGGCGCCCCACCAATGAGCGGCTATGATAGGGTGTTAGGCTCACACTAGTGAAGAAATGGTGGAAAAATAGAAGAATATAATCATTCTAGAGAGGGAATTGATAGGGACTATCAACGCGGATGAGAACGAGCTCTGATTGAGCCGGTTTCAGTGGTGTTGGAAAGCCCTCGGGAAACTAGGCTACCAGGACTTCTAATTCTAGCGATCTGGAAGAATTTACATACGCGCACACACCCGAGCACACGTGTGGTATGTCTGGGCCCTTGAAAAGGACGTTTAGACCCTCAAAAAGGCTCAAAAGTGTGGAAAAAACTACTTTTTCATGCAATTACACCTCGATATTGTAAAGGGCAGTACGTCCATATGGTCTGCAGGTCCTAGACGCCCCACCAACGAACGGCTACGATAGGGTGTTAGGGTCACACTAGAGAAGAAACAGTGGAAAAATAGAAGAATATAATCATTCTAGAGAGGGAATTGATAGGGACTATCAACGCGGATGAGAACGAGCTCCGATTGAGCCGGTTTCAGTGGCGTTGGAAAGCCCTCGGGAAACTAGGCTACCAGGATTTCTTATTCTAGCGATCAAGAAGAATTTACATACGCGCACACGCCCTAGCACACGTGCGGTAAGTCTCGGCCCCAGAAAAGGCCGTTTGGACCGTCAAAAAGGCTCTAAAGTCTGGAAAAAAACTACTTTTTTGTGCAATTACACCTCGATATTGCAAAGGTTAGTACGTCCATATTATCTGCAGGTCATAGACGCCCCACCAATGAGCAGGTACAACAGGGTGTTAGGCTCACACTAGCAAAGAAACGGTGGAAAAATTGATGAATATAATCATTCTCGAGAGGGAATTGATACGGACTATCAACGCGGATGAGAACGAGCTCCGATTGAGCCGGTTTCAGTGGCGTTGGAAAGACCTCGGGAAACTAGGCTACCAGGACTTCTAATTCTAGCGATCTAGAAGAATTTACATACGCGCACACACCCAAGCACACATGCGGTATTTCTGGGCCCCAGAAAACGCCGTTTAGACCCTCAAAAAGGCTCAAATGTCTGGAAAAAACTACTTTTTTGTCCAAGTACACCTCGATATTGTAAAGTGTAGTACGTGCATATGGTGTGTAGGTCGTAGACGCCCCACCAATGAGCGGCTATGATAGGGTGTTAGGCTCACACTAGTGAAGAAATGGTGGAAAAATAGAAGAATATAATCATTCTAGAGAGGGAATTGATAGGGACTATCAACGCGGATGAGAACGAGCTCTGATTGAGCCGGTTTCAGTGGTGTTGGAAAGCCCTCGGGAAACTAGGCTACCAGGACTTCTAATTCTAGCGATCTGGAAGAATTTACATACGCGCACACACCCGAGCACACGTGTGGTATGTCTGGGCCCTTGAAAAGGACGTTTAGACCCTCAAAAAGGCTCAAAAGTGTGGAAAAAACTACTTTTTCATGCAATTACACCTCGATATTGTAAAGGGCAGTACGTCCATATGGTCTGTAGGTCATAGACGCCCCACCAACGAGCGGCTACGATAGGGTGTTAGGCTCACACTAGAGAAGAAACAGGGGAAAAAATAGAAGAATATAATCATTCTAGAGAGGGAATTGATAGGCACTATCAACGCGGATGAGAACGAGCTCCGATTGAGCCGGTTTCAGTGGCGTTGGAAAGCCCTCGGGAAACTAGGCTACCAGGACTTCCAATTCTAGCGATCTGGAAGAATTTGCATATGCATACACACCCGAGCACACGTGCGGTAAGTCTTGGCCCCAGAAAAGGACGTTTAGAGCCTCAAAAAGGCTCAAAAGTCTGGAAAAACTACTTTTTCGTTCAATTACACCTCGATATTGTAAAGGGCCGTACGTCCATATGGTCTGCTGGTCGTAGATGCCCCACCAATGAGCGGCTACGATAGGGTGTTAGGCTCACACTAGAGAAGAAACGGTGGAAAAATAGAAGAATATAATCATTCTAGAGAGGGAATTGATAGGGACTATCAACGCGGATGAGAACGAGCTCCGATTGAGCCGGTTTCAGTGGCGTTGGAAAGCCCTCGGGAAACTAGGCTACCAGGATTTCTTATTCTAGCGATCTAGAAGAATTTACATACGCGCACACACCCGAGCACACGTGCAGTAAGTCTCGGCCCCAGAAAAGGCCGTTTAGACCCTCAAAAAGGCTCAAATGTCTGGAAAAAACTACTTTTTTGTCCAAGTACACCTCGATATTGTAAAGGGCAGTACGTGCATATGGTGTGTAGGTCGTAGACGCCCCACCAATGAGCGGCTATGATAGGGTGTTAGGCTCACACTAGTGAAGAAATGGTGGAAAAATAGAAGAATATAATCATTCTAGAGAGGGAATTGATAGGGACTATCAACGCGGATGAGAACGAGCTCTGATTGAGCCGGTTTCAGTGGTGTTGGAAAGCCCTCGGGAAACTAGGCTACTAGGACTTCTCATTCTAGTGATCTGGAAGAATTTACATACGCGCACACACCCGAGCACACGTGTGGTATGTCTGGGCCCCTGAAAAGGACGTTTAGACCCTCAAAAAGGCTCAAAAGTCTGGAAAAAACTACTTTTTCATGCAATTACACCTCTATATTGTAAAGGGCAGTACGTCCATATGGTCTGTAGGTCGTAGACGCCCCACAAACGAGCGGCTACGATAGGGTGTTAGGCTGACACTAGAGAAGAAACAATGGAAAAATAGAAGAATATAATCATTCTAGAGAGGGAATTGATAGGCACTATCAACGCGGATGAGAACGAGTTCCGATTGAGCCGGTTTCAGTGGCGTTGGAAAGCCCTCGGGAAACTAGGCTACCAGGACTTCTAATTCTAGCGATCTGGAAGAATTTGCATATGCATACACACCCGAGCACATGTGCGGTAAGTCTTGGCCCCAGAAAAGGACGTTTAGAGCCTCAAAAAGGCTCAAAAGTTTGGAAAAACTACTTTTTCGTTCAATTACACCTCGATATTGTAAAGGGCAGTACGTCCATATGGTCTGCTGGTCGTAGATGCCCCACCAATGAGCGGCTACGATAGGGTGTTAGGCTCACACTAGAGAAGAAACGGTGGAAAAATAGAAGAATATAATCATTCTAGAGAGGGAATTGATAGGGACTATCAACGCGGATGAGAACGAGCTCCGATTGAGCCGGTTTCAGTGGCGTTGGAAAGCCCTCGGGAAACTAGGCTACCAGGATTTCTTATTCTAGCGATCTAGAAGAATTTACATACGCGCACACACCCTAGCACACGTGCGGTAAGTCTCGGCCCCAGAAAAGGCCGTTTGGACCGTCAAAAAGGCTCTAAAGTTTGGAAAAAAACTACTTTTTTGTGCAATTACACCTCGATATTGCAAAGGTTAGTACGTCCATATTGTCTGCAGGTCATAGACGCCCCACCAATGAGCAGGTACAACAGGGTGTTAGGCTCACACTAGCGAAGAAACGGTGGAAAAATAGATGAATATAATCATTCTCGAGAGGGAATTGATACGGACTATCAACGCGGATGAGAACGAGCTCCGATTGAGCCGGTTTCAGTGGCGTTGGAAAGACCTCGGGAAACTAGGCTACCAGGATTTCTTATTCTAGCGATCTAGAAGAATTTACATACGCGCACACACCCGAGCACACATGCAGTAAGTCTCGGCCCCAGAAAAGGCCGTTTAGACCCTCAAAAAGGCTCAAATGTCTGGAAAAAACTACTTTTTTGTCCAAGTACACCTCGATATTGTAAAGGGCAGTACGTGCATATGGTGTGTAGGTCGTAGACGCCCCACCAATGAGCGGCTATGATAGGGTGTTAGGCTCACACTAGTGAAGAAATGGTGGAAAAATAGAAGAATATAATCATTCTAGAGAGGGAATTGATAGGGACTATCAACGCGGATGAGAACGAGCTCTGATTGAGCCGGTTTCAGTGGTGTTGGAAAGCCCTCGGGAAACTAGGCTACTAGGACTTCTAATTCTAGCGATCTGGAAGAATTTACATACGCGCACACACCCGAGCACACGTGTGGTATGTCTGGGCCCCTGAAAAGGACGTTTAGACCCTCAAAAAGGCTCAAAAGTCTGGAAAAAACTACTTTTTCATGCAATTACACCTCTATATTGTAAAGGGCAGTACGTCCATATGGTCTGTAGGTCGTAGACGCCCCACAAACGAGCGGCTACGATAGGGTGTTAGGCTGACACTAGAGAAGAAACAGTGGAAAAATAGAAGAATATAATCATTCTAGAGAGGGAATTGATAGGCACTATCAACGCGGATGAGAACGAGTTCCGATTGAGCCGGTTTCAGTGGCGTTGGAAAGCCCTCGGGAAACTAGGCTACCAGGACTTCTAATTCTAGCGATCTGGAAGAATTTGCATATGCATACACACCCGAGCACATGTGCGGTAAGTCTTGGCCCCAGAAAAGGACGTTTAGAGCCTCAAAAAGGCTCAAAAGTTTGGAAAACCTACTTTTTCGTTCAATTACACCTCGATATTGTAAAGGGCAGTACGTCCATATGGTCTGCTGGTCGTAGATGCCCCACCAATGAGCGGCTACGATAGGGTGTTAGGCTCACACTAGAGAAGAAACGGTGGAAAAATAGAAGAATATAATCATTCTAGAGAGGGAATTGATAGGGACTATCAACGCGGATGAGAACGAGCTCCGATTGAGCCGGTTTCAGTGGCGTTGGAAAGCCCTCGGGAAACTAGGCTACCAGGATTTCTTATTCTAGCGATCTAGAAGAATTTACATACGCGCACACACCCTAGCACACGTGCGGTAAGTCTCGGCCCCAGAAAAGGCCGTTTGGACCGTCAAAAAGGCTCTAAAGTTTGGAAAAAAACTACTTTTTTGTGCAATTACACCTCGATATTGCAAAGGTTAGTACGTCCATATTGTCTGCAGGTCATAGACGCCCCACCAATGAGCAGGTACAACAGGGTGTTAGGCTCACACTAGCGAAGAAACGGTGGAAAAATAGATGAATATAATCATTCTCGAGAGGGAATTGATACGGACTATCAACGCGGATGAGAACGAGCTCCGATTGAGCCGGTTTCAGTGGCGTTGGAAAGACCTCGGGAAACTAGGCTACCAGGACTTCTAATTCTAGCGATCTAGAAGAATTTACATACGCGCACACACCCGAGCACACATGCGGTATTTCTGGGCCCCAGAAAAGGCCGTTTAGACCCTCAAAAAGGCTCAAATGTCTGGAAAAAACTACTTTTTTGTCCAAGTACACCTCGATATTGTAAAGGGTAGTACGTGCATATGGTGTGTAGGTCGTAGATGCCCCACCAATGAGCGGCTATGATAGGGTGTTAGGCTCACACTAGTGAAGAAATGGTGGAAAAATAGAAGAATATAATCATTCTAGAGAGGGAATTGATAGGGACTATCAACGCGGATGAGAACGAGCTCTGATTGAGCCGGTTTCAGTGGTGTTGGAAAGCCCTCGGGAAACTAGGCTACCAGGACTTCTAATTCTAGCGATCTGGAAGAATTTACATACGCGCACACACCCGAGCACACGTGTGGTATGTCTGGGCCCTTGAAAAGGACATTTCGACCCTCAAAAAGGCTCAAAAGTCTGGAAAAAACTACTTTTCCATGCAATTACACCTCGATATTGTAAAGCGCAGTACGTCCATATGGTCTGTAGGTCGTAGACGCCCCACCAACGAGCGGCTACGATAGGGTGTTAGGCTGACACTAGAGAAGAAACAGTGGAAAAATAGAAGAATATAATCATTCTAGAGAGGGAATTGATAGGCACTATCAACGCGGATGAGAACGAGCTCCGATTGAGCCGGTTACAGTGGCGTTGGAAAGCCCTCGGGAAACTAGGCTACCAGGACTTCTAATTCTAGCGATCTGGAAGAATTTGCATATGCATACACACCCGAGCACACGTGCGGTAAGTCTTGGCCCCAGAAAAGGACGTTTAGAGCCTCAAAAAGGCTCAAAAGTCTGGAAAAACTACTTTTTCGTTCAATTACACCTGGATATTGTAAAGGGCCGTACGTCCATATGGTCTGCTGGTCATAGATGCCCCACCAATGAGCGGCTACGATAGGGTGTTAGGCTCACACTAGAGAAGAAACGGTGGAAAAATAGAAGAATATAATCATTCTAGAGAGGGAATTGATAGGGACTATCAACGCGGATGAGAACGAGCTCCGATTGAGCCGGTTTCAGTGGCGTTGGAAAGCCCTCGGGAAACTAGGCTACCAGGATTTCTTATTCTAGTGATCTAGAAGAATTTACATACGCGCACACACCCTAGCACACGTGCGGTAAGTCTCGGCCCCAGAAAAGGCCGTTTGGACCGTCAAAAAGGCTCTAAAGTCTGGAAAAAAACTACTTTTTTGTGCAATTACACCTCGATATTGCAAAGGCTAGTACGTCCATATTGTCTGCAGGTCATAGACGCCCCACCAATGAGCAGGTACAACACGGTGTTAGGCTCACACTAGCGAAGAAACGGTGGAAAAATAGATGAATATAATCATTCTCGAGAGGGAATTGATACGGACTATCAACGCGGATGAGAACGAGCTCCGATTGAGCCGGTTTCAGTGGCGTTGGAAAGACCTCGGGAAACTAGGCTACCAGGACTTCTAATTCTAGCGATCTAGAATAATTTACATACGCGCACACACCCGAGCACACATGCGGTATTTCTGGGCCCCAGAAAAGGCCGTTTAGACCCTCAAAAAGGCTCAAATGTCTGGAAAAAACTACTTTTTTGTCCAAGTACACCTCGATATTGTAAAGGGTAGTACGTGCATATGGTGTGTAGGTCGTAGACGCCCCACCAATGAGCGGCTATGATAGGGTGTTAGGCTCACACTAGTGAAGAAATGGTGGAAAAATAGAAGAATATAATCATTCTAGAGAGGGAATTGATAGGGACTATCAACGCGGATGAGAACGAGCTCTGATTGAGCCGGTTTCAGTGGTGTTGGAAAGCCCTCGGGAAACTAGGCTACCAGGACTTCTAATTCTAGCGATCTGGAAGAATTTACATACGCGCACACACCCGAGCACACGTGTGGTATGTCTGGGCCCTTGAAAAGGACGTTTAGACCCTCAAAAAGGCTCAAAAGTCTGGAAAAAACTACTTTTTCATGCAATTACACCTCGATATTGTAAAGGGCAGTACGTCCATATGGTCTGTAGGTCGTAGACGCCCCACCAACGAGCGGCTACGATAGGGTGTTAGGCTGACACTAGAGAAGAAACAGTGGAAAAATAGAAGAATATAATCATTCTAGAGAGGGAATTGATAGGCACTATCAACGCGGATGAGAACGAGCTCCGATTGAGCCGGTTTCAGTGGCGTTGGAAAGCCCTCGGGAAACTAGGCTACCAGGACTTCTAATTCTAGCGATCTGGAAGAATTTGCATATGCATACACACCCGAGCACACGTGCGGTAAGTCTTGGCCCCAGAAAAGGACGTTTAGAGCCTCAAAAAGGCTCAAAAGTCTGGAAAAACTACTTTTTCGTTCAATTACACCTCGATATTGTAAAGGGCCGTACGTCCATATGGTCTGCTGGTCATAGATGCCCCACCAATGAGCGGCTACGATAGGGTGTTAGGCTCACACTAGAGAAGAAACGGTGGAAAAATAGAAGAATATAATCATTCTAGAGAGGGAATTGATAGGGACTATCAACGCGGATGAGAACGAGCTCCGATTGAGCCGGTTTCAGTGGCGTTGGAAAGCCCTCGGGAAACTAGGCTACCAGGATTTCTTATTCTAGTGATCTAGAAGAATTTACATACGCGCACACACCCTAGCACACGTGCGGTAAGTCTCGGCCCCAGAAAAGGCCGTTTGGACCGTCAAAAAGGCTCTAAAGTCTGGAAAAAAACTACTTTTTTGTGCAATTACACCTCGATATTGCAAAGGCTAGTACGTCCATATTGTCTGCAGGTCATAGACGCCCCACCAATGAGCAGGTACAACAGGGTGTTAGGCTCACACTAGCGAAGAAACGGTGGAAAAATAGATGAATATAATCATTCTCGAGAGGGAATTGATACGGACTATCAACGCGGATGAGAACGAGCTCCGATTGAGCCGGTTTCAGTGGCGTTGGAAAGACCTCGGGAAACTAGGCTACCAGGACT
Organism: Elymus sibiricus; assembly: GCA_039707655.1. Taxonomy (NCBI): domain Eukaryota; kingdom Viridiplantae; phylum Streptophyta; class Magnoliopsida; order Poales; family Poaceae; genus Elymus; species Elymus sibiricus. The sequence goes on from CM077674.1 coordinate 39,747,910, forward strand.
TCTAATTCTAGCGATCTAGAATAATTTACATACGCGCACACACCCGAGCACACATGCGGTATTTCTGGGCCCCAGAAAAGGCCGTTTAGACCCTCAAAAAGGCTCAAATGTCTGGAAAAAACTACTTTTTTGTCCAAGTACACCTCGATATTGTAAAGGGTAGTACGTGCATATGGTGTGTAGGTCGTAGACGCCCCACCAATGAGCGGCTATGATAGGGTGTTAGGCTCACACTAGTGAAGAAATGGTGGAAAAATAGAAGAATATAATCATTCTAGAGAGGGAATTGATAGGGACTATCAACGCGGATGAGAACGAGCTCTGATTGAGCCGGTTTCAGTGGTGTTGGAAAGCCCTCGGGAAACTAGGCTACCAGGACTTCTAATTCTAGCGATCTGGAAGAATTTACATACGCGCACACACCCGAGCACACGTGTGGTATGTCTGGGCCCTTGAAAAGGACGTTTAGACCCTCAAAAAGGCTCAAAAGTCTGGAAAAAACTACTTTTTCATGCAATTACACCTCGATATTGTAAAGGGCAGTACGTCCATATGGTCTGTAGGTCGTAGACGCCCCACCAACGAGCGGCTACGATAGGGTGTTAGGCTGACACTAGAGAAGAAACAGTGGAAAAATAGAAGAATATAATCATTCTAGAGAGGGAATTGATAGGCACTATCAACGCGGATGAGAACGAGCTCCGATTGAGCCGGTTTCAGTGGCGTTGGAAAGCCCTCGGGAAACTAGGCTACCAGGACTTCTAATTCTAGCGATCTGGAAGAATTTGCATATGCATACACACCCGAGCACACGTGCGGTAAGTCTTGGCCCCAGAAAAGGACGTTTAGAGCCTCAAAAAGGCTCAAAAGTCTGGAAAAACTACTTTTTCGTTCAATTACACCTCGATATTGTAAAGGGCCGTACGTCCATATGGTCTGCTGGTCGTAGATGCCCCACCAATGAGCGGCTACGATAGGGTGTTAGGCTCACACTAGAGAAGAAACGGTGGAAAAATAGAAGAATATAATCATTCTAGAGAGGGAATTGATAGGGACTATCAACGCGGATGAGAACGAGCTCCGATTGAGCCGGTTTCAGTGGCGTTGGAAAGCCCTCGGGAAACTAGGCTACCATGATTTCTTATTCTAGTGATCTAGAAGAATTTACATACGCGCACACACCCTAGCACACGTGCGGTAAGTCTCGGCCCCAGAAAAGGCCGTTTGGACCGTCAAAAAGGCTCTAAAGTCTGGAAAAAACTACTTTTTCATGCAATTACACCTCGATATTGTAAAGGGCAGTACATCCATATGGTCTGTAGGTCGTAAACGCCCCACCAACGAGCGGCTATGATAGGGTGTTAGGCTCACACTAGAGAAGAAACAGTAGAAAAATAGAAGAATATAATCATTCTAGAGAGGGAATTGATAGGCACTATCAACGCGGATGAGAACGAGCTCCGATTGAGCTAGTTTCAGTGGCGTTGGAAAGCCCTCGGGAAACTAGGCTACCAGGACTTCTAATTCTAGCGATCTAGAAGAATTTACATGAGCGTACACACCCGAGCACACGTGCGGTATTTCTGGGCCCCAGAAAAGGCCGTTTAGACCCTCAAAAAGGCTCAAATGTCTGGAAAAAAACTACTTTTTTGTCCAATTACACCTCGATATTGTAAAGGGCAGTACATGCATATGGTTTGTAGGTCGTAGATGCACCACCAATGAGCGGCTACGATAGGGTGTTAGGCTCACACTAGCGAAGAAACGGTGGAAAAATAGAAGAATATAATCATTCTAGAGAGGGAATTGATAGGGACTATCAACGCGGATGAGAACGAGCTCTGATTGAGCCGGTTTCAGTGGTGTTGGAAAGCCCTTGGGAAACTAGGCTACTAGGACTTCTAATTCTAGCGATCTGGAAGAATTTACATACGCGCACACACCCGAGCACACGTGTGGTATGTCTGGGCCCCAGAAAAGGCCGTTTAGACCCTCAAAAAGGCTCAAAAGTTTGGAAAAACTACTTTTTCATGCAATTACACCTCGATATTGTAAAGGGCAGTACGTCCATATGGTCTGCAGGTCGTAGACGCCCCACCAACGAGCGGCTACGATAGGGTGTTAGGCTCACACTACAGAAGAAACAGTGGAAAAATAGAAGAATATAATCATTCTAGAGAGGGAATTGATAGGCACTATCAACGTGGATGAGAACGAGCTCCGATTGAGCTGGTTTCAGTGGCGTTGGAAAGCCCTCGGGAAACTAGGCTACCAGGACTTCTAATTCTAGCGATCTGGAAGAATTTAGATACGCGCACACACCCGAGCACACGTGTGGTATGTCTGGGCCCCAGAAAAGGCCGTTTAGACCCTCAAAAAGGCTCAAAAGTCTGGAAAAAACTACTTTTTCATGCAATTACACCTCTATATTGTAAAGGGCAGTACGTCCATATGGTCTGTAGGTCGTAGACGCCCCACAAACGAGCGGCTACGATAGGGTGTTAGGCTGACACTAGAGAAGAAACAATGGAAAAATAGAAGAATATAATCATTCTAGAGAGGGAATTGATAGGCACTATCAACGCGGATGAGAACTAGCTCCGATTGAACCGGTTTCAGTGGTGTTGGAAAGCCCTCGGGAAACTAGGCTACCAGGACTTCTAATTCTAGCGATCTGGAAGAATTTGCATATGTGTACACACCCGAGCACACGTGCGGTAAGTCTTGGCCCCAGAAAAGGCTGTTTAGAGCCTCAAAAAGGCTCAAAAGTCTGGAAAAAACTACTTTTTCGTCCAATTACACCTCGATATTGTAAAGGGTAGTACGTGCATATGGTGTGTAGGTCGTAGACGCCCCACCAATGAGCGGCTATGATAGGGTGTTAGGCTCACACTAGTGAAGAAATGGTGGAAAAATAGAAGAATATAATCATTCTAGAGAGGGAATTGATAGGGACTATCAACGCGGATGAGAACGAGCTCTGATTGAGCCGGTTTCAGTGGTGTTGGAAAGCCCTCGGGAAACTAGGCTACCAGGACTTCTAATTCTAGCGATCTGGAAGAATTTACATACGCGCACACACCCGAGCACACGTGTGGTATGTCTGGGCCCTTGAAAAGGACGTTTAGACCCTCAAAAAGGCTCAAAAGTCTGGAAAAAACTACTTTTTCATGCAATTACACCTCGATATTGTAAAGGGCAGTACGTCCATATGGTCTGTAGGTCATAGACGCCCCACCAACGAGCGGCTACGATAGGGTGTTAGGCTGACACTAGAGAAGAAACAGTGGAAAAATAGAAGAATATAATCATTCTAGAGAGGGAATTGATAGGCACTATCAACGCGGATGAGAACGAGCTCCGATTGAGCCGGTTTCAGTGGCGTTGGAAAGCCCTCGGGAAACTAGGCTACCAGGACTTCTAATTCTAGCGATCTGGAAGAATTTGCATATGCATACACACCCGAGCACACGTGCGGTAAGTCTTGGCCCCAGAAAAGGACGTTTAGAGCCTCAAAAAGGCTCAAAAGTCTGGAAAAACTACTTTTTCGTTCAATTACACCTCGATATTGTAAAGGGCCGTACGTCCATATGGTCTGCTGGTCGTAGATGCCCCACCAATGAGCGGCTACGATAGGGTGTTAGGCTCACACTAGAGAAGAAACGGTGGAAAAATAGAAGAATATAATCATTCTAGAGAGGGAATTGATAGGGACTATCAACGCGGATGAGAACGAGCTCCGATTGAGCCGGTTTCAGTGGCGTTGGAAAGCCCTCGGGAAACTAGGCTCCCAGGATTTCTTATTCTAGCGATCTAGAAGAATTTACATACGCGCACACACCCGAGCACACGTGCGGTAAGTCTCAGCCCCAGAAAAGGCCGTTTCGACCCTCAGAAAGGCTCAAAAGTCTGGAAAAAACTACTTTTTCATGCAATTACACCTCGATATTGTAAAGGGCAGTACATCCATATGGTCTGTAGGTCGTAAACGCCCCACCAACGAGCGGCTATGATAGGGTGTTAGGCTCACACTAGAGAAGAAACAGTAGAAAAATAGAAGAATATAATCATTCTAGAGAGGGAATTGATAGGCACTATCAACGCGGATGAGAACGAGCTCCGATTGAGCCAGTTTTAGTGGCGTTGGAAAGACCTCGAGAACCCAGGCTACCAGGACTACTAATTCTAGCGATCTAGAAGAATTTACATGAGCGTACACACCCGAGCACACGTGCGGTATTTCTGGGCCCCAGAAAAGGCAGTTTAGACCCTCAAAAAGGCTGAAATGTCTGGAAAAAAACTACTTTTTTGTCCAATTACACCTCGATATTGTAAAGGGCAGTACATGCATATGGTTTGTAGGTCGTAGATGCCCCACCAATGAGCGGCTATGATAGGGTGTTAGGCTCACACTAGCGAAGAAACGGTGGAAAAATAGAAGAATATAATCATGTAGAGAGGGAATTGATAGGGACTATCAACGCGGATGAGAACGAGCTCTGATTGAGCCGGTTTCAGTGGTGTTGGAAAGCCCTCGGGAAACTAGGCTACCAGGATTTCTTATTCTAGCGATCTAGAAGAATTTACATACGCGCACACACCCTAGCACACGTGCGGTAAGTCTCGGCCCCAGAAAAGGCCGTTTGGACCCTAAAAAAGGCTCTAAAGTCTGGAAAAAAACTACTTTTTTGTGCAATTACACCTCGATATTGTAAAGGGCAGTACGTCCATATTGTCTGCATGTCGTAGATGCCCCACCAATGAGCAGGTACAACAGGGTGTTAGGCTCACACTAGCGAAGAAACAGTGGAAAAATAGAAGAATATAATCATTCTAGAGAGGGAATTGATACGGACTATCAACGCTGATGAGAACGAGCTCCGATTGAGCCGGTTTCAGTGGTGTTGGAAAGACCTCGGGAAACTAGGCTACCAGGACTTCTAATTCTAGCGATCTAGAAGAATTTACATGAGCGCACACACCCGAGCACACGTGCGGTATTTCTGGGCCCCAGAAAAGGCCGTTTAGACCCTCAAAAAGGCTCAAATGTCTCGAAAAAACTACTTTTTTGTCCAATTACACCTCGATATTGTAAAGGGTAGTACGTGCATATGGTCTGCAAGTCGTAGATGCCCCACCAAATGGCGGCTATGATAGGGTGTTAGGCTCACACTAGCGAAGAAACGTTGAAAAAATAGAAGAATATAATCATTATAGAGAGGGAATTGATAGGGGCTATCAACGCGGATGAGAACGAGCTCTGATTGAGCCGGTTTAAGTGGTGTTGGAAAGCCCTCGGGAAACTAGGCTACCAGGACTTCTAATTCTAGCGATCTGTAAGGATTTAGATACGCGCACACACCTGAGCACACGTGCGGTATGTCTGGGCCCCAGAAAAGGACGTTTAGACCCTCAAAAAGGCTCAAAAGTCTGGAAAAAACTACTTTTTCATGCAATTACACCTCAATATTGTAAAGGGCAGTACGTCCATATGGTCTGTAGGTCGTAGACGCCCCACCAACGAGCGGCCACGATAGGGTGTTAGGCTCACACTAGCAAAGAAATAGTGGAAAAATAGAAGAATATAATCATTCTAGAGAGGGAATTGATAGGCACTATCAACGCGGATGAGAACGAGCTCTGATTGAGCTGGTTTCAGTGGCGTTGGAAAGCCCTCGGGAAACTAGGCTACCAGGACTTCTAATTCTAGCGATCTGGAAGAATTTGCATATGCGTACACACTCGAGCACACGCGCGGTATGTCCTGGCCCCAGAAAAGGCCGTTTAGAGCCTCAAAAAGGCTCAAAAGTCTGGAAAAAACTACTTTTTCGGCCAATTACACCTCGATATTGTAAGGGCAGTACGTCCATATGGTCTGCTGGTCATAGACGCCCCACCAATGAGCGGCTACGATAGGGTGTTAGGCTCACACTAGAGAAGAAACGGTGGAAAAATAGAAGAATATAATCATTGTAGAGAGGGAATTGAAAGGGACTATCAACGCGGATGAGAACGAGCTCCTATTGAGCCGGTTTCAGTGGCATTGGAAAGCCCTCGGGAAACTAGGCTACCAGGAGTTCTAATTTTTGCGATCTGGATGAATTTACATACGCGCACACACCCGAGCACACGTGCGGTAAGTCTCAGCCCCAGAAAAGGCCGTTTCGACCCTCAAAAAGGCTCAAAAGTCTAGAAGAAACTACTTTTTCATGCAATTACACCTCGATATTGTAAAGGGCAGTACATCCATATGGTCTGTAGGTCGTAAACACCCCACCTACGAGCGGCTATGATAGGGTGTTAGGCTCAAACTAGAGAAGAAACAGTGGAAAAATAGAAGAATATAATCATTCTAGAGAGGGAATTGATAGGCACTATCAACGCGGATGAGAACGAGCTCCGATTAGGCCGGTTTCAGTGGCGTTGGAAAGACCTCGAGAAACTATGCTACCAGGACTTCTAATTCTAGCGATCTAGAAGAATTTACATGAGCGCACACACCCGAGCACACGTGCGGTATTTCTGGGCCCCAGAAAAGGCCGTTTAGACCCTCAAAAAGGCTCAAATGTCTGGAAAAAACTACTTTTTTGTCCAATTACACCTCGATATTGTAAAGGGCAGTACGTGCATATGGTTTGTAGGTCGTAGATGACCCACCAATGAGCAGCTACGATAGGGTGTTATGCTCACACTAGCGAAGAAACGGTGGAAAAATTGAAGAATATAATCATTCTAGAGAGGGAATTGATAGGGACTATCAACGCGGATGAGAACGAGCTCTTATTGAGCCGGTTTCAGTGGTGTTGGAAAGCCCTCGGGAAACTAGGCTACCAGGACTTCTAATTCTAGCGATCTGGAGGAATTTACATACGCGCACATACCCGACCACACGTGTGGTATGTCTGGGCCCCAGAAAAGGCCGTTTAGACCCTCAAAAAGGGTCAAAAGTTTGGAAAAAAACTACTTTTTCATGCAATTACACCTCGATATTGTAAAGGGCAGTACGTCCATATGGTCTGCAGGTCGTAGACGCCCCACCAACGAGCGGCTAAGATAGGGTGTTAGGCTCACACTATAGAAGAAACAGTGGAAAAATAGAAGAATATAATCATTCTAGAGAGGGAATTGATAGGCACTATCAACGCGGATGAGAACGAGCTCCGATTGAGCCGGTTTCAGTGGCGTTGGAAAGCCCTCGGGAAACTAGGCTACCAGGATTTCTTATTCTAGCGATCTAGAAGAATTTACAAACGCGCACACACCCTAGCACACGTGCGGTAAGTCTCGGCCCCCGAAAAGGCCGTTTGGACCCTCAAAAAGGCTCTAAAGTCTGGAAAAAAAACTACTTTTTTGTGCAATTACACCTCGATATTGTAAAGGGCAGTACGTCCATATTGTCTGCAGGTCATAGACGCCCCACCAATGAGCAGGTACAACAGGGAGTTAGGCTCACACTAGCGAAGAAACAGTGGAAAAATAGAAGAATATAATCATTCTAGAGAGGGAATTTATAGGGACTATCAACGGGGATGAGAACGAGCTCTGATTGAGCCGGTTTAAGTGGTGTTGGAAAGCCCTCGGGAAGCTAGGCTACCAGGACTTCTAATTCTAGCGATCTGGAAGAATTTACATACGCGCACACACCCGAGCACATGTGTGGTATGTCTGGGCCCCGGATAAGTCCGTTTAGACCCTCAGAAAGGCTCAAAAGTCTGGAAAAAACTACTTTTTCATGCAATTACACCTCGATATTGTAAAGGGCAGTACGTCCATATGGTCTGCAGGTCGTAGACGCCCCACCAACGAGCGGCTACGATAGGGTGTTAGGCTCAAACTAGAGAAGAAACAGTGGAAAAATAGAAGAATATAATCATTCTAGAGAGGGAATTGATAGGCACTATCAACGCGGATGAGAACGAGCTCCGATTGAGCCGGTTTCAGTGGCGTTGGAAAGCCCTCGGGAAACTAGGCTACCAGGACTTCTAATTCTAGCGATCTAGAAGAATTTACATGAGCGCACACACCCGAGGACACGTGCGGTATTTCTGGGCCCCAGAAAAGGCCGTTTAGACCCTCAAAAAGGCTCAAATGTCTCGAAAAAACTACTTTTTTGTCCAATTACACCTCGATATTGTAAAGGGTAGTACGTGCATATGGTCTGCAAGTCGTAGATGCCCCACCAAATGGCGGCTATGATAGGGTGTTAGGCTCACACTAGCGAAGAAACGTTGAAAAAATAGAAGAATATAATCATTCTAGAGAGGGAATTGATAGGGGCTATCAACGCGGATGAGAACGAGCTCTGATTGAGCCGGTTTAAGTGGTGTTGGAAAGCCCTCGGGAAACTAGGCTACCAGGACTTCTAATTCTAGCGATCTGTAAGGATTTAGATACGCGCACACACCCGAGCACACGTGCGGTATGTCTGGGCCCCAGAAAAGGACGTTTAGACCCTCAAAAAGGCTCAAAAGTCTGGAAAAAACTACTTTTTCATGCAATTACACCTCAATATTGTAAAGGGCAGTACGTCCATATGGTCTGCAGGTCGTAGACGCCCCACTAACGAGCGGCCACGATAGGGTGTTAGGCTCACACTAGCGAAGAAACAGTGGAAAAATAGAAGAATATAATCATTCTAGAGAGGGAATTGATAGGCACTATCAACGCGGATGAGAACGAGCTCCGATTGAGCTGGTTTCAGTGGCGTTGGAAAGCCCTCGGGAAACTAGGCTACCAGGACTTCTAATTCTAGCGATCTGGAAGAATTTGAATATGCGTACACACTCGAGCACACGCGCGGTATGTCCTGGCCCCAAAAAAGGCCGTTTAGAGCCTCAAAAAGGCTCAAAAGTCTGGAAAAAACTACTTTTTCGGCCAATTACACCTCGATATTGTAAGGGCAGTACGTCCATATGGTCTGCTGGTCATAGACGCCCCACCAATGAGCGGCTACGATAGGGTGTTAGGCTCACACTAGAGAAGAAACGGTGGAAAAATAGAAGAATATAATCATTGTAGAGAGGGAATTGAAAGGGACTATCAACGCGGATGAGAACGAGCTCCGATTGAGCCGGTTTCAGTGGCGTTGGAAAGCCCTCGGGAAACTAGGCTACCAGGAGTTCTAATTTTTGCGATCTGGATGAATTTACATACGCGCACACACCCGAGCACACGTGCGGTAAGTCTCAGCCCCAGAAAAGGCCGTTTCGACCCTCAAAAAGGCTCAAAAGTCTAGAAGAAACTACTTTTTCATGCAATTACACCTCGATATTGTAAAGGGCAGTACATCCATATGGTCTGTAGGTCGTAAACACCCCACCAACGAGCGGCTATGATAGGGTGTTAGGCTCACACTAGAGAAGAAACAGTGGAAAAATAGAAGAATATAATCATTCTAGAGAGGGAATTGATAGGCACTATCAACGCGGATGAGAACGAGCTCCGATTGAGCCGGTTTCAGTGGCGTTGGAAAGACCTCGAGAAACTATGCTACCAGGACTTCTAATTCTAGCGATCTAGAAGAATTTACATGAGCGCACACACCCGAGCACACGTGCGGTATTTCTGGGCCCCAGAAAAGGCCGTTTAGACCATCAAAAAGGCTCAAATGTCTGGAAAAAACTACTTTTTTGTCCAATTACACCTCGATATTGTAAAGGGCAGTACGTGCATATGGTTTGTAGGTCGTAGATGCCCCACCAATGAGCAGCTACGATAGGGTGTTAGGCTCACACTAGCGAAGAAACGGTGGAAAAATTGAAGAATATAATCATTCTAGAGAGGGAATTGATAGGGACTATCAACGCGGATGAGAACGAGCTCTGATTGAGCCGGTTTCAGTGGTGTTGGAAAGCCCTCGGGAAACTAGGCTACCAGGACTTCTAATTCTAGCGATCTGGAGGAATTTACATACGCGCACACTCCCGACCACACGTGTGGTATGTCTGGGCCCCAGAAAAGGCCGTTTAGACCCTCAAAAAGGGTCAAAAGTTTGGAAAAAACTACTTTTTCATGCAATTACACCTCGATAATGTAAAGGGCAGTACGTCCATATGGTCTGCAGGTCGTAGACGCCCCACCAACGAGCGGCTACGATAGGGTGTTAGGGTCACACTAGAGAAGAAACAGTGGAAAAATAGAAGAATATAATCATTCTAGAGAGGGAATTGATAGGCACTATCAACGCGGATGAGAACGAGCTCCGATTGAGCCGGTTTCAGTGGCGTTGGAAAGCCCTCGGGAAACTAGGCTACCGGGACTTCTAATTCTAGCGATCTGGAAGAATTTGCATATGCATACACACCCGAGCACACGTGCGGTAAGTCTTGGGCCCAGAAAAGGACGTTTAGAGCCTCAAAAAGGCTCAAAAGTTTGGAAAAAACTACTTTTTCGTTCAATTACACCTCGATATTGTAAAGGGCAGTACGTCCATATGGTTTGCTGGTCGTAGATGCCCCACCAATGAGCGGCTACAATAGGGTGTTAGGCTCACACTAGAGAAGAAACGGTGGAAAAATAGAAGAATATAATCATTCTAGAGAGGGAATTGATAGGGACTATCAACGCGGATGAGAACGAGCTCCGATTGAGCCGGTTTCAGTGGCGTTGGAAAGCCCTCGGGAAACTAGGCTACCAGGATTTCTTATTCTAGCGATCTAGAAGAATTTACATACGCGCACACACCCTAGCACACGTACGGTAAGTCTCGGCCCCAGAAAAGGCCGTTTGGACCCTCAAAAAGGCTCTAAAGTCTGGAAAAAAAAACTACTTTTTTGTGCAATTACACCTCGATATTGTAAAGGGCAGTACGTCCATATTGTCTGCAGGTCGTAGACGCCCCACCAATGAGCAGGTTCAACAGGGAGTTAGGCTCACACTAGCGAAGAAACAGTGGAAAAATAGAAGAATATAATCAATCTAGAGAGGGAATTGATACGGACTATCAACGCGGATGAGAACGAGCTCCGATTGAGCCGGTTTCAGTGGCGTTGGAAAGACCTCGAGAAACTAGGCTACCAGGACTTCTAATTCTAGCGATCTAGAAGAATTTACATGAGCGCACACACCCAAGCACACGTGCGGTATTTCTGGGCCACAGAAAAGGCCGTTTAGACCCTAAAAAAGGCTCAAATGTCTCGAAAAAACTACTTTTTTGTCCAATTACACCTCGATATTGTAAAGGGCAGTACGTGCATATGGTCTGCAGGTCGTAGACGCCCCACCAATGAGCGGGTATGATAGGGTGTTAGGCTCACACTAGCGAAGAAACGTTGAAAAAATAGAAGAATATAATCATTCTAGAGAGGGAATTGATAGGGGCTATCAACGCGGATGAGAACGAGCTCTGATTGAGCCGGTTTCAGTGGTGTTGGAAAGCCCTCGGGAAACTAGGCTACCAAGACTTCTAATTCTAGCGATCTGTAAGAATTTACATACGCGCACACACCCGAGCACACGTGCGGTATGTCTGGGCCCCAGAAAAGGCCGTTTAGACCCTCAAAAAGGCTCAAAAGTCTGGAAAAAACTACTTTTTCATGCAATTACACCTCAATATTGTAAAGGGCAGTACGTCCATATGGTCTGCAGGTCGTAGACGCCCCACAAACGAGCGGCCACGATAGGGTGTTAGGCTCACACTAGAGAAGAAACCGTGGAAAATAGAAGAATATAATCATTCTAGAGAGGGAATTGATAGGCACTATCAATGCGGATGAGAACGAGCTCCGATTGAGCTGGTTTCAGTGGCATTGGAAAGCCCTCGGGAAACTAGGCTACCAGGACTTCTAATTCTAGCGATCTGGAAGAATTTGGATATGCGTACACACTCGAGCACATGTGCGGTAAGTCTTGGCCCCAGAAAAGGCCGTTTAGAGCCTCAAAAAGGCTCAAAAGTCTGGAAAAAACTACTTTTTCATCCAATTACACCTCGATATTGTAATGGGCAGTACGTCCATATGGTCTGCTGGTCATAGACGCCCCACCAATGAGCAGCTACTATAGGGTGTTAGGCTCACACTAGAGAAGAAACGGTGGAAAAATAGAAGAATATAATCATTGTAGAGAGGGAATTGAAAGGGACTATCAACGCGGATGAGAACGAGCTCCGATTGAGCCGGTTTCAGTGGCATTGGAAAGCCCTCGGGAAACTAGGCTACCAGGAATTCTAATTTTTGCGATCTGGATGAATTTACATACGCGCACACACCCGAGCACACGTGCGGTAAGTCTCAGCCCCAGAAAAGGCCGTTTCGACCCTCAAAAAGGCTCAAAAGTCTGGAAAAAACTACTTTTTCATGCAATTACACCTCGATATTGTAAAGGGCAGTACATCCATATGGTCTGTAGGTCGTAAACACCCCACCAACGAGCGGCTATGATAGGGTGTTAGGCTCACACTAGAGAAGAAACAGTGGAAAAATAGAAGAATATAATCATTCTAGAGAGGGAATTGATAGGCACTATCAACGCGGATGAGAACGAGCTCCGATTGAGCCGGTTTCAGTGGCGTTGGAAAGACCTCGAGAAACTAGGCTACAAGGACTTCTAATTCTAGCGATCTAGAAGAATTTACATGAGCGCACACACCCGAGCACACGTGCGGTATTTCTGGGCCCCAGAAAAGGCCGTTTAGACCCTCAAAAAGGCTCAAATGTCTGGAAAAAACTACTTTTTTGTACAATTACACCTCGATATTGTAAAGGGCAGTACGTGCATATGGTTTGTAGGTCGTAGACGCCCCACCAATGAGCAGCTACGATAGGGTGTTAGGCTCACACTAGACAAGAAACAGTGGAAAAATAGAAGAATATAATCATTCTAGAGAGGGAATTGATAGGGACTATCAACGCGGATGAGAACGAGCTATGATTGAGCCGGTTTCAGTGGTGTTGGAAAGCCCTCGGGAAACTATTCTACCAGGACTTCTAATTCTAGCGATCTGGAAGAATTTACATACGCGCACACACCCGAGCACACGTGTGGTATGTCTGGGCCCCAGAAAAGGCCGTTTAGACCCTCAAAAAGGCTCAAAAGTTTGGAAAAACTACTTTTTCATGCAATTACACCTCGATATTGTAAAGGGCAGTACGTCCATATGGTCTGCAGGTCGTAGACGCCCCACCAATGAGCGGCTACGATAGGGTGTTAGGCTCACACTATAGAAGAAACGGTGGGAAAATAGAAGAATATAATCATTCTAGAGAGGGAATTGATAGGGACTATCAACGCGGATGAGAACGAGCTCCGATTGAGCCGGTTTCAGTGGTGTTGGAAAGCCCTCGGGAAACTAGGCTACCAGGATTTCTTATTCTAGCGATCTAGAAGAATTTACATACGCGCACACACCCTAGCACACGTGCGGTAAGTCTCGGCCCCAGAAAAGGCTGTTTGGACCCTCAAAAAGGCTCTAAAGTCTGGAAAAAAAACTACTTTTTGTGCAATTACACCTCGATATTGTAAAGGGCAGTACGTCCATATTTTCTGCAGGTCGTAGACGCCCCACCAATGAGCAGGTACAACAAGGAGTTAGGCTCACACTAGCGAAGAAACAGTGGAAAAATAGAAGAATACAATCATTCTAGAGGGGGAATTGATACGGACTATCAACGCGGATGAGAACGAGCTCCGATTGAGCCGGTTTCAGTGGCGTTGGAAAGACCTCGGGAAACTAGGCTACCAGGACTTCTAATTCTAGCGATCTAGAAGAATTTACATGAGCGCACACACCCGAGCACACGTGCGGTATTTCTGGGCCCCAGAAAAGGCCGTTTAGACCCTAAAAAAGGCTCAAATGTCTCGAAAAAACTACTTTTTTGTCCAATTACACCTCGATATTGTAAAGCGCAGTACGTGCATATGGTCTGCAGGTCGAAGACGCCCCACCAATGAGCGGCTTTGATAGGGTGTTAGGCTCACACTAGCGAAGAAACGTTGAAAAAATAGAAGAATATAATCATTCTAGAGAGGGAATTGATAGGGGCTATCAACGCGGATGAGAACGAGCTCTGATTGAGCCGGTTTCAGTGGCGTTGGAAAGACCTCGGGAAACTAGGCTATCAGGACTTCTAATTCTAGCGATCTAGAAGAATTTACATGAGCACACACACCCGAGCACACGTGCGGTATTTCTGGGCCCCAGAAAAGGCCGTTTAGACCCTCAAAAAGGCTCAAATGTCTGGAAAAAACTACTTTTTTGTCCAATTACACCTCGATATTGTAAAGGGCAGTACGTGCATATGGTCTGCAGGTCGTAGACGCCCCACCAATGAGCGGCTACGATAGGGTGTTAGGCTCACACTAGCGAAGAAACGTTGAAAAAATAGAAGAATATAATCATTCTAGAGAGGGAATTGATAGGGGCTATCAACGCGGATGAGAACGAGCTCTGATTGAGCTGGTTTCAGTGGTGTTGGAAAGCCCTCGGGAAACTAGGATACCATGACTTCTAATTCTAGCGATCTGTAAGAATTTACATACACGCACACACCCGAGCACACGTGCGGTATGTCTGGGCCCCAGAAAAGGCCGTTTAGACCCTCAAAAAGGCTCAAAAGTCTGGAAAAAACTACTTTTTCATGCAATTACACCTCAATATTGTAAAGGGGAGTACGTCCATACGGTCTGCAGGTCGTAGACGCCCCACCAACGAGCGGCCACGATAGGGTGTTAGGCTCACACTAGAGAAGAAACAGTGAAAAAAATAGAAGAATATAATCATTCTAGAGAGGGAATTGATAGGCACTATCAACGTGGATGAGAACGAGCTCCGATTGAGCTGGTTTCAGTGGCGTTGGAAAGCCCTCGGGAAACTAGGCTACCAGGACTTCTAATTTTTGCGATCTGGATGAATTTACATACGCGCACACACGCAAGCACACATGCGGTAAGTCTCGGCCCCAGAAAAGGCCGGTTAGACCCTCAAAACGGCTCAAAAGTCTGGAAAAAACTACTTTTTCATGCAATTACACCTCGATATTGTAAAGGGCAGTACGTCCATATGGTCTGCAGGTCGTAGACGCCCCACCAACGAGCGGCTATGATAGGGTGTTAGGCTCACACTAGAGAAGAAACAGTGGAAAAATAGAAGATTATAATCATTCTAGAGAGGGAATTGATAGGCACTATGGACGCGGATGTGAACGAGCTCCGATTGAGCCGGTTTCAGTGGCGTTGGAAAGACCTCGGGAAACTAGGCTACCCGGACTTCTAATCCTAGCGATCTAGAAGAATTTACATACGCGCACACACCCGAGCACATGTGCGGTATGTCTGGGGCCCAGAAAAGGTCGTTTAGATCCTCAAAAAGGCTCAAATGTCTGGAAAAAACTACTTTTTTGTCCAATTACACCTCGATATTGTAAAGGGCAGTACGTGCATATGGTCTGCAGGTCGTAGACGCCCCACCAATGAGCGGCTACGATAGGGTGTTAGGCTCACACTAGCGAAGAAACGTTGAAAAAATAGAAGAATATAATCATTCTAGAGAGGGAATTGATAGGGGCTATCAACGCGGATGAGAACGAGCTCTGATTGAGCCGGTTTCAGTGGTGTTGGAAAGCCCTCGGGAAACTAGGCTACCAGGACTTCTAATTCTAGCGATCTGTAAGAATTTACATACGCGCACACACCTGAGCACACGTGCGGTATGTCTGGGCCCCAGAAGAGGCCGTTTAGACCCTCAAAACGGCTCAAAAGTCTGGAAAAAACTACTTTTTCATGCAATTACACCTTGATATTGTAAAGGGTAGTACGTCCATATGGTCTGCAGGTCGTAGACGCCCCACCAACGAGCAGCGATGATAGGGTGTTAGGCTCACACTAGAGAAGAAACGGTGGAAAAAATAGAAGAATATAATCATTGTAGAGAGGGAATTGAAAGGGACTATCAACGCGGATGAGAACGAGCTCCGATTGAGCCGGTTTCAGTGGCGTTGGAAAGCCCTCGGGAAACTAGGCTAACAGGAATTCTAATTTTTGCAATATCGATGAATTTACATACGCGCACATACCCGAGCACACGTGCGGTAAGTCTCGGCCCCAGAAAAGGCCGTTTAGACCCTCAAAAAGGCTCAAAAGTCTGGAAAAAACTACTTTTTCATGCAATTACACCTCGATATTGTAAAGGGCTGTACGTCCATATGGTCTGCAGGTCGTAGACGCCCCACCAACGAGCGGCTATGATAGGGTGTTAGGCTCACACTAGAGAAGAAACAGTGGAAAAATAGAAGAATATAATCATTCTAGAGAGGGAATTGATAGGCACTATCAACGCGGATGAGAACGAGCTCCGATTGAGCCGGTTTCAGTGGCGTTGGAAAGACCTCGGGAAACTAGGCTACCAGGACTTCTAATTCTAGCAATCTGGAAGAATTTACATACGCGCACACACCCGAGCACACGTGCGGTATGTCTGGGCCCCAGAAAAGGTCGTTTAGACCCTCAAAAAGGCTCAAATGTCTGGAAAAAACTACTTTTTGTCCAATTACACCTCGATATTGTAAAGGGCAGTACATGCATATGGTCTGTAGGTCATAGACGCCCCACCAATGAGCGGCTACAATAGGGTGTTAGGCTCACACTAGCGAAGAAATGGTGGAAAAATAGAAGAATATAATCATTCTAGAGAGGGAATTGATAGGGACTATCAACGCGGATGAGAACGAGCTCTGATTGAGCCGGTTTCAGTGGTGTTGGAAAGCCCTCGGGAAACTAGGCTACCAGGACTTCTAATTCTAGCGATCTGGAAGAATTTAGATACGCGCACACACCCGAGCACATGTGTGGTATGTCTGGGCCCCAGAAAAGGCCGTTTAGACCCTCAAAAAGGCTGAAAAGTCTGGAAAAAACTACTTTTTCATGCAATTACACCTCAATATTGTAAAGGGGAGTACGTCCATATGGTCTGCAGGTCGTAGACGCCCCACCAACGAGTGGCCACGATAGGGTGTTAGGCTCACACTAGAGAAGAAACAATGAAAAAATAGAAGAATATAATCATTCTAGAGAGGGAATTGATAGGCACTATCAACGTGGATGAGAACGAGCTCCGATTGAGCTGGTTTCAGTGGCGTTGGAAAGCCCTCGGGAAACTAGGCTACCAAGACTTCTAATTCTAGCGATCTGGAAGAATTTGCATATGCGTACACACCCGAGCACACGTGCGGTAAGTTTTGGCCCCAGAAAAGGCCGTTTAGAGCCTCAAAAAGGCTCAAAAGTCTGGAAAAAACTACTTTTTCATCCAATTACACCTCGATATTGTAAAGGGCAGTACATCCATATGGTCTGCAGGTCGTAGACGCCCCACCAACGAGCGGCTATGATAGGGTGTTAGGCTCACACTAGAGAAGAAACGGTGGAAAAATAGAAGAATATAATCATTCTAGAGAGGGAATTGATAGGCACTATCAACGCGGATGAGAACGAGCTCCGATTGAGCCGGTTTCAGTGGCGTTGGAAAGACCTCGGGAAACTAGGCTACCCGGACTTCTAATCCTAGCGATCTAGAAGAATTTACATACGCGCACACACCCGAGCACACGTGCGGTATGTCTGGGGCCCAGAAAAGGTCGTTTAGATCCTCAAAAAGGCTCAAATGTCTGGAAAAAACTACTTTTTTGTCCAATTACACCTCGATATTGTAAAGGGCAGTACGTGCATATGGTCTGCAGGTCGTAGACGCCCCACCAATGAGCGGGTATGATAGGGTGTTAGGCTCACACTAGCGAAGAAACGTTGAAAAAATAGAAGAATATAATCATTCTAGAGAGGGAATTGATAGGGGCTATCAACGCGGATGAGAACGAGCTCTGATTGAGCCGGTTTCAGTGGTGTTGGAAAGCCCTCGGGAAACTAGGCTACCAAGACTTCTAATTCTAGCGATCTGTAAGAATTTACATACGCGCACACACCCGAGCACACGTGCGGTATGTCTGGGCCCCAGAAAAGGCCGTTTAGACCCTCAAAAAGGCTCAAAAGTCTGGAAAAAACTACTTTTTCATGCAATTACACCTCAATATTGTAAAGGGCAGTACGTCCATATGGTCTGCAGGTCGTAGACGCCCCACAAACGAGCGGCCACGATAGGGTGTTAGGCTCACACTAGAGAAGAAACAGTGGAAAATAGAAGAATATAATCATTCTAGAGAGGGAATTGATAGGCACTATCAATGCGGATGAGAACGAGCTCCGATTGAGCTGGTTTCAGTGGCATTGGAAAGCCCTCGGGAAACTAGGCTACCAGGACTTCTAATTCTAGCGATCTGGAAGAATTTGGATATGCGTACACACTCGAGCACATGTGCGGTAAGTCTTGGCCCCAGAAAAGGCCGTTTAGAGCCTCAAAAAGGCTCAAAAGTCTGGAAAAAACTACTTTTTCATCCAATTACACCTCGATATTGTAATGGGCAGTACGTCCATATGGTCTGCTGGTCATAGACGCCCCACCAATGAGCGGCTACTATAGGGTGTTAGGCTCACACTAGAGAAGAAACGGTGGAAAAATAGAAGAATATAATCATTGTAGAGAGGGAATTGAAAGGGACTATCAACGCGGATGAGAACGAGCTCCGATTGAGCCGGTTTCAGTGGCATTGGAAAGCCCTCGGGAAACTAGGCTACCAGGAATTCTAATTTTTGCGATCTGGATGAATTTACATACGCGCACACACCCGAGCACACGTGCGGTAAGTCTCAGCCCCAGAAAAGGCCGTTTCGACCCTCAAAAAGGCTCAAAAGTCTGGAAAAAACTACTTTTTCATGCAATTACACCTCGATATTGTAAAGGGCAGTACATCCATATGGTCTGTAGGTCGTAAACACCCCACCAACGAGCGGCTATGATAGGGTGTTAGGCTCACACTAGAGAAGAAACAGTGGAAAAATAGAAGAATATAATCATTCTAGAGAGGGAATTGATAGGCACTATCAACGCAGATGAGAACGAGCTCCGATTGAGCCGGTTTCAGTGGCGTTGGAAAGACCTCGAGAAACTAGGCTACAAGGACTTCTAATTCTAGCGATCTAGAAGAATTTACATGAGCGCACACACCCGAGCACACGTGCGGTATTTCTGGGCCCCAGAAAAGGCCGTTTAGACCCTCAAAAAGGCTCAAATGTCTGGAAAAAACTACTTTTTTGTACAATTACACCTCGATATTGTAAAGGGCAGTACGTGCATATGGTTTGTAGGTCGTAGACGCCCCACCAATGAGCAGCTACGATAGGGTGTTAGGCTCACACTAGACAAGAAACAGTGGAAAAATAGAAGAATATAATCATTCTAGAGAGGGAATTGATAGGGACTATCAACGCGGATGAGAACGAGCTATGATTGAGCCGGTTTCAGTGGTGTTGGAAAGCCCTCGGGAAACTATTCTACCAGGACTTCTAATTCTAGCGATCTGGAAGAATTTACATACGCGCACACACCCGAGCACACGTGTGGTATGTCTGGGCCCCAGAAAAGGCCGTTTAGACCCTCAAAAAGGCTCAAAAGTTTGGAAAAACTACTTTTTCATGCAATTACACCTCGATATTGTAAAGGGCAGTACGTCCATATGGTCTGCAGGTCGTAGACGCCCCACCAATGAGCGGCTACGATAGGGTGTTAGGCTCACGCTATAGAAGAAACGGTGGGAAAATAGAAGAATATAATCATTCTAGAGAGGGAATTGATAGGGACTATCAACGCGGATGAGAACGAGCTCCGATTGAGCCGGTTTCAGTGGTGTTGGAAAGCCCTCGGGAAACTAGGCTACCAGGATTTCTTATTCTAGCGATCTAGAAGAATTTACATACGCGCACACACCCTAGCACACGTGCGGTAAGTCTCGGCCCCATAAAAGGCTGTTTGGACCCTCAAAAAAGCTCTAAAGTCTGGAAAAAAAACTACTTTTTGTGCAATTACACCTCGATATTGTAAAGGGCAGTACGTCCATATTTTCTGCAGGTCGTAGACGCCCCACCAATGAGCAGGTACAACAAGGAGTTAGGCTCACACTAGCGAAGAAACAGTGGAAAAATAGAAGAATACAATCATTCTAGAGGGGGAATTGATACGGACTATCAACGCGGATGAGAACGAGCTCCGATTGAGCCGGTTTCAGTGGCGTTGGAAAGACCTCGGGAAACTAGGCTACCAGGACTTCTAATTCTAGCGATCTAGAAGAATTTACATGAGCGCACACACCCGAGCACACGTGCGGTATTTCTGGGCCCCAGAAAAGGCCGTTTAGACCCTAAAAAAGGCTCAAATGTCTCGAAAAAACTACTTTTTTGTCCAATTACACCTCGATATTGTAAAGCGCAGTACGTGCATATGGTCTGCAGGTCGAAGACGCCCCACCAATGAGCGGCTTTGATAGGGTGTTAGGCTCACACTAGCGAAGAAACGTTGAAAAAATAGAAGAATATAATCATTCTAGAGAGGGAATTGATAGGGGCTATCAACGCGGATGAGAACGAGCTCTGATTGAGCCGGTTTCAGTGGCGTTGGAAAGACCTCGGGAAACTAGGCTATCAGGACTTCTAATTCTAGCGATCTAGAAGAATTTACATGAGCACACACACCCGAGCACACGTGCGGTATTTCTGGGCCCCAGAAAAGGCCGTTTAGACCCTCAAAAAGGCTCAAATGTCTGGAAAAAACTACTTTTTTGTCCAATTACACCTCGATATTGTAAAGGGCAGTACGTGCATATGGTCTGCAGGTCGTAGACGCCCCACCAATGAGCGGCTACGATAGGGTGTTAGGCTCACACTAGCGAAGAAACGTTGAAAAAATAGAAGAATATAATCATTCTAGAGAGGGAATTGATAGGGGCTATCAACGCGGATGAGAACGAGCTCTGATTGAGCTGGTTTCAGTGGTGTTGGAAAGCCCTCGGGAAACTAGGATACCATGACTTCTAATTCTAGCGATCTGTAAGAATTTACATACACGCACACACCCGAGCACACGTGCGGTATGTCTGGGCCCCAGAAAAGGCCGTTTAGACCCTCAAAAAGGCTCAAAAGTCTGGAAAAAACTACTTTTTCATGCAATTACACCTCAATATTGTAAAGGGGAGTACGTCCATACGGTCTGCAGGTCGTAGACGCCCCACCAACGAGCGGCCACGATAGGGTGTTAGGCTCACACTAGAGAAGAAACAGTGAAAAAAATAGAAGAATATAATCATTCTAGAGAGGGAATTGATAGGCACTATCAACGTGGATGAGAACGAGCTCCGATTGAGCTGGTTTCAGTGGCGTTGGAAAGCCCTCGGGAAACTAGGCTACCAGGACTTCTAATTTTTGCGATCTGGATGAATTTACATACGCGCACACACGCAAGCACACATGCGGTAAGTCTCGGCCCCAGAAAAGGCCGGTTAGACCCTCAAAACGGCTCAAAAGTCTGGAAAAAACTACTTTTTCATGCAATTACACCTCGATATTGTAAAGGGCAGTACGTCCATATGGTCTGCAGGTCGTAGACGCCCCACCAACGAGCGGCTATGATAGGGTGTTAGGCTCACACTAGAGAAGAAACAGTGGAAAAATAGAAGATTATAATCATTCTAGAGAGGGAATTGATAGGCACTATGGACGCGGATGTGAACGAGCTCCGATTGAGCCGGTTTCAGTGGCGTTGGAAAGACCTCGGGAAACTAGGCTACCCGGACTTCTAATCCTAGCGATCTAGAAGAATTTACATACGCGCACACACCCGAGCACATGTGCGGTATGTCTGGGGCCCAGAAAAGGTCGTTTAGATCCTCAAAAAGGCTCAAATGTCTGGAAAAAACTACTTTTTTGTCCAATTACACCTCGATATTGTAAAGGGCAGTACGTGCATATGGTCTGCAGGTCGTAGACGCCCCACCAATGAGCGGCTACGATAGGGTGTTAGGCTCACACTAGCGAAGAAACGTTGAAAAAAT
Source organism: Elymus sibiricus (assembly GCA_039707655.1). Lineage (NCBI taxonomy): Eukaryota > Viridiplantae > Streptophyta > Magnoliopsida > Poales > Poaceae > Elymus > Elymus sibiricus. The sequence goes on from CM077674.1 coordinate 39,769,830, forward strand.
AGAAGAATATAATCATTCTAGAGAGGGAATTGATAGGGGCTATCAACGCGGATGAGAACGAGCTCTGATTGAGCCGGTTTCAGTGGTGTTGGAAAGCCCTCGGGAAACTAGGCTACCAGGACTTCTAATTCTAGCGATCTGTAAGAATTTACATACGCGCACACACCTGAGCACACGTGCGGTATGTCTGGGCCCCAGAAGAGGCCGTTTAGACCCTCAAAACGGCTCAAAAGTCTGGAAAAAACTACTTTTTCATGCAATTACACCTTGATATTGTAAAGGGTAGTACGTCCATATGGTCTGCAGGTCGTAGACGCCCCACCAACGAGCAGCGATGATAGGGTGTTAGGCTCACACTAGAGAAGAAACGGTGGAAAAAATAGAAGAATATAATCATTGTAGAGAGGGAATTGAAAGGGACTATCAACGCGGATGAGAACGAGCTCCGATTGAGCCGGTTTCAGTGGCGTTGGAAAGCCCTCGGGAAACTAGGCTAACAGGAATTCTAATTTTTGCAATATCGATGAATTTACATACGCGCACATACCCGAGCACACGTGCGGTAAGTCTCGGCCCCAGAAAAGGCCGTTTAGACCCTCAAAAAGGCTCAAAAGTCTGGAAAAAACTACTTTTTCATGCAATTACACCTCGATATTGTAAAGGGCTGTACGTCCATATGGTCTGCAGGTCGTAGACGCCCCACCAACGAGCGGCTATGATAGGGTGTTAGGCTCACACTAGAGAAGAAACAGTGGAAAAATAGAAGAATATAATCATTCTAGAGAGGGAATTGATAGGCACTATCAACGCGGATGAGAACGAGCTCCGATTGAGCCGGTTTCAGTGGCGTTGGAAAGACCTCGGGAAACTAGGCTACCAGGACTTCTAATTCTAGCAATCTGGAAGAATTTACATACGCGCACACACCCGAGCACACGTGCGGTATGTCTGGGCCCCAGAAAAGGTCGTTTAGACCCTCAAAAAGGCTCAAATGTCTAAAAAAAACTACTTTTTGTCCAATTACACCTCGATATTGTAAAGGGCAGTACATGCATATGGTCTGTAGGTCATAGACGCCCCACCAATGAGCGGCTACAATAGGGTGTTAGGCTCACACTAGCGAAGAAATGGTGGAAAAATAGAAGAATATAATCATTCTAGAGAGGGAATTGATAGGGACTATCAACGCGGATGAGAACGAGCTCTGATTGAGCCGGTTTCAGTGGTGTTGGAAAGCCCTCGGGAAACTAGGCTACCAGGACTTCTAATTCTAGTGATCTGGAAGAATTTAGATACGCGCACACACCCGAGCACATGTGTGGTATGTCTGGGCCCCAGAAAAGGCCGTTTAGACCCTCAAAAAGGCTGAAAAGTCTGGAAAAAACTACTTTTTCATGCAATTACACCTCAATATTGTAAAGGGGAGTACGTCCATATGGTCTGCAGGTCGTAGACGCCCCACCAACGAGTGGCCACGATAGGGTGTTAGGCTCACACTAGAGAAGAAACAATGAAAAAATAGAAGAATATAATCATTCTAGAGAGGGAATTGATAGGCACTATCAACGTGGATGAGAACGAGCTCCGATTGAGCTGGTTTCAGTGGCGTTGGAAAGCCCTCGGGAAACTAGGCTACCAAGACTTCTAATTCTAGCGATCTGGAAGAATTTGCATATGCGTACACACCCGAGCACACGTGCGGTAAGTTTTGGCCCCAGAAAAGGCCGTTTAGAGCCTCAAAAAGGCTCAAAAGTCTGGAAAAAACTACTTTTTCATCCAATTACACCTCGATATTGTAAAGGGCAGTACATCCATATGGTCTGCAGGTCGTAGACGCCCCACCAACGAGCGGCTATGATAGGGTGTTAGGCTCACACTAGAGAAGAAACGGTGGAAAAATAGAAGAATATAATCATTCTAGAGAGGGAATTGATAGGCACTATCAACGCGGATGAGAACGAGCTCCGATTGAGCCGGTTTCAGTGGCGTTGGAAAGACCTCGGGAAACTAGGCTACCCGGACTTCTAATCCTAGCGATCTAGAAGAATTTACATACGCGCACACACCCGAGCACACGTGCGGTATGTCTGGGGCCCAGAAAAGGTCGTTTAGATCCTCAAAAAGGCTCAAATGTCTGGAAAAAACTACTTTTTTGTCCAATTACACCTCGATATTGTAAAGGGCAGTACGTGCATATGGTCTGCAGGTCGTAGACGCCCCACCAATGAGCGGCTACGATAGGGTGTTAGGCTCACACTAGCGAAGAAACGTTGAAAAAATAGAAGAATATAATCATTCTAGAGAGGGAATTGATAGGGGCTATCAACGCGGATGAGAACGAGCTCTGATTGAGCCGGTTTCAGTGGTGTTGGAAAGCCCTCGGGAAACTAGGCTACCAGGACTTCTAATTCTAGCGATCTGTAAGAATTTACATACGCGCACACACCTGAGCACACGTGCGGTATGTCTGGGCCCCAGAAAAGGCCGTTTAGACCCTCAAAAAGGCTCAAAAGTCCGGAAAAAACTACTTTTTCATGCAATTACACCTTAATATTGTAAAGGGGAGTACGTCTATATGGTCTGCAGGTCGTAGACGCCCCACCAACGAGCAGCGACGATAGGGTGTTAGGCTCACACTAGAGAAGAAACAGTGGAAAAATAGAAGAATATAATCATTCTAGAGAGGGAATTGATAGGCACTATCAACGCGGATGAGAACGAGCTCCGATTGAGCTGGTTTCAGTGGCGTTGGAAAGCCCTTGGGAAACTAGGCTACCAGGACTTCTAATTCTAGCGATCTGGAAGAATTTGCATATGCGTACACACCCGAGCACATGTGCGGTAAGTCCTGGCCCCAGAAAAGGCCGTTTAGAGCCTCAAAAAGGCTCAAAAGTCTGGAAAAAACTACTTTTTCGTCCAATTACACCTCGATATTGTAAAGGGTAGTACGTCCATATGGTCTGCTGGTCATAGATGCCCCACCAATGAGCGGCTACGATAGGGTGTTAGGCTCACACTAGAGAAGAAACAGTGGAAAAAATAGAAGAATATAATCATTGTAGAGAGGGAATTGAAAGGGACTATCAACGCGGATGAGAACGAGCTCCGATTGAGCCGGTTTCAGTGGCGTTGGAAAGCCCTCGGGAAACTAGGCTACCAGGAATTCTAATTTTTGCGATCTCGATGAAATACATACGCGCACATACCCGAGCACACGTGCGGTAAGTCTCGGCCCCAGAAAAGGCCGTTTAGACCCTCAAAAAGGCTCAAAAGTCTGGAAAAAACTACTTTTTTCATGCAATTACACCTCGATATTGTAAAGGGCTGTACGTCCATATGGTCTGCAGGTCGTAGATGCCCCACCAACGAGCGGCTATGATAGGGTGTTAGGCTCACACTAGAGAAGAAACAATGGAAAAATAGAAGAATATAATCATTCTAGAGAGGGAATTGATAGGCACTATCAAAGCGGATGAGAACGAGATCCGATTGAGCCGGTTTCAGTGGCGTTGGAAAGACCTCGGGAAACTAGGCTACCAGGACTTCTAATTCTAGCGATCTGGAAGAATTTACATACGCGCACACACCCGAGCACACGTGTGGTATGTCTGGGCCCCAGAAAAGGTCGTTTAGACCCTCAAAAAGGCTCAAATGTCTGGAAAAAACTACTTTTTGTCCAATTACACCTCGATATTGTAAAGGGCAGTACATGCATATGGTCTGTAGGTCATAGACGCCCCACCAATGAGCGGCTACAATAGGGTGTTAGGCTCACACTAGCGAAGAAACGGTGGAAAAATAGAAGAATATAATCATTCTAGAGAGGGAATTGATAGGGACTATCAACGCGGATGAGAACGAGCTCTGATTGAGCCGGTTTCAGAGGTGTTGGAAAGCCCTCGGGAAACTAGGCTACCAGGACTTCTAATTCTAGCGATCTGGAAGAATTTAGATACGCGCACACACCCGAGCACACGTGTGGTATGTCTGGGCCCCAGAAAAGGCCGTTTAGACCCTCAAAAAGGCTCAAAAGTCTGGAAAAAACTACTTTTTCATGCAATTACACCTCGATATTGTAAAGGGCAGTACGTCCATATGGTCTGCAGGTCGTAGACGCCCCACCAACGAGCAGCTACGATAGGGTGTTAGGCTCACACTAGAGACGAAACGGTGGAAAAATAGAAGAATATAATCATTCTAGAGAGGGAATTGATAGGGACTATCAACGCGGATGAGAACGAGCTCCGATTGAGCCGGTTTCAGTGGCGTTGGAAAGCCCTCGGGAAACTACGCTACCAGGATTTCTTATTCTAGCGATCTAGAAGAATTTACATACGCGCACACACCCTAGCACACGTGCGGTAAGTCTCGGCCCCAGAAAAGGCCGTTTGGACCCTCAAAAAGGCTCTAAAGTCTGGAAAAAAAACTACTTTTTTATGCAATTACACCTCGATATTGTAAAGGGCAGTACGTCCATATTGTCTGCAGGTCGTAGACGCCCCACCAATGAGCAGGTACAACAGGGTGTTAGGCTCACACTAGCAAAGAAACAGTGGGAAAATAGAAGAATATAATCATTCTAGAGAGGGAATTGATACGGACTATCAACGCGGATGAGAACGAGCTCCGATTGAGCCGGTTTCAGTGGCGTTGGAAAGACCTCGGGAAACTAGGCTACCAGGACTTCTAATTCTAGCGATCTAGAAGAATTTACATGAGCGCACACACCCGAGCACACGTGCGGTATTTATGGGCCACAGAAAAGGCCGTTTAGAGCCTCAAAAAGGCTCAAATGTCTGGAAAAAACTACTTTTTTGTCCAATTACACCTCGATATTGTAAAGGGCAGTACGTGCATATGGTCTGCACGCGTAGACGCCCCACTAATGAGCGGCTACGATAGGGTGTTAGGCTCACACTCATGAAGAAACGTTGAAAAAATAGAAGAATATAATCATTCTAGAGAGGGAATTAATAGGGGCTATCAACGCGGATGAGAACGAGCTCTGATTGAGCCGGTTTCAGTGGTGTTGGAAAGCCCTCGGGAAACTAGGCTACCAGGACTTCTAATTCTAGCGATCTGTAACAATTTACATACGCGCACACACCCGAGCACACGTGCGGTATGTCTGGGCCCCAGAAAAGGCCGTTTAGACCCTCAAAAAGGCTCAAAAGTCTGGAAAAAACTACTTTTTCATGCAATTACACCTCAATATTGTAAAGGGCAGTACGTCCATATGGTCTGCAGGTCGTAGACGCCCCACCAACGAGCGGCGACGATAGGGTGTTAGGCTCACACTAGAGAAGAAACAGTGGAAAAATAGAAGAATATAATCATTCAAGAGAGGGAATTGATAGGCACTATCAACGCGGATGAGAACGAGCTCCGATTGAGCTGGTTTCAGTGGCGTTGGAAAGCCCTCGGGAAACTAGGCTACCAGGACTTCTACTTCTTGCGATCTGGAAGAATTTGCATATGCGTACACACCCGAGCACACGTGCGGTAAGTCCTGGCCACAGAAAAGGCCGTTTAGAGCCTAAAAAAGGCTGAAAAGTCTGGAAAAAACTACTTTTTCGTCCAATTACACCTCGATATTGTAAAGGGTAGTACGTCCATATGGTCTGCTGGTCATAGACGCCCCACCAATGAGCGGCTACGATAGGGTGTTAGGCTCACACTAGAGAAGAAACGGTGGAAAAATAGAAGAATATAGTCATTGTAGAGAGGGAATTGAAAGGGACTATCAACGCGGATGAGAACGAGCTCCGATTGAGCCGGTTTCAGTGGCGTTGGAAAGCCCTCGGGAAACTAGGCTACCAGGAATTCTAATTTTTGCGATCTGGATGAATTTACATACGCGCACACACCCGAGCACACGTGCGGTAAGTCTGGGCCCCAGAAAAGGCTGTTTAGACCCTCAAAAAGGCTCAAAAGTCTGGAAAAAACTACTTTTTCATGCAATTACACCTCGATATTGTAAAGGGCAGTACGTCCATATGGTCTACAGGTCGTAGACGCCCCACCAACGAGCGGCTATGATAGGGTGTTAGGCTCACACTAGAGAAGAAATAGTGGAAAAATAGAAGAATATAATCATTCTAGAGAGGGAATTGATAGGCACTATCAACGTGGATGAGAACGAGCTCCGATTGAGCCGGTTTCAGTGGCGTTGGAAAGCCCTCGGGAAACTAGGCTACCAGGACTTCTAATTCTAGCGATCTGGAAGAATTAAGATACGCGCACACACCCGAGCACACGTGTGGTATGTCTGGGCCCCAGAAAAGGCCGTTTAGACCCTCAAAAAGGCTCAAAAGTCTGGAAAAAACTACTTTTTCATGCAATTACACCTCGATATTGTAAAGGGCAGTACGTCCATATGGTCTGCAGGTCGTAGACGCCCCACCAATGAGCGACTACGATAGGGTGTTAGGCTCACACTAGAGACGAATCGCTGGAAAAATAGAAGAATATAATCATTCTAGAGAGGGAATTGATAGGGACTATCAACGCGGATGAGAACGAGCTCCGATTGAGCCGGTTTCAGTGGCGTTGGAAAGCCCTCGGGAAACTACGCTACCAGGATTTCTTATTCTAGCGATCTAGAAGAATTTACATACGCGCACACACCCTAGCACACGTGCGGTAAGTCTCGGCCCCAGAAAAGGCCGTTTGGACCCTCAAAAAGGCTCTAAAGTCTGGAAAAAAAACTACTTTTTTATGCAATTACACCTCGATATTGTAAAGGGCAGTACGTCCATATTGTCTGCAGGTCGTAGACGCCCCACCAATGAGCAGGTACAACAGGGTGTTAGGCTCACACTAGCGAAGAAACAGTGGAAAAATAGAAGAATATAATCATTCTAGAGAGGGAATTGATACGGACTATCAACGCGGATGAGAACGAGCTCCGATTGAGCCGGTTTCAGTGGCGTTGGAAAGACCTCAGGAAACTAGGCTACCAGGACTTCTAATTCTAGCGATCTAGAAGAATTTACATGAGCGCACACACCCGAGCACACGTGCGGTATTTCTGGGCCCTAGAAAAGGCCGTTTAGACCCTCAAAAAGGCTCAAATGTCTGGAAAAAACTACTTTTTTGTCCAATTACACCTCGATATTGTAAAGGGCAGTACGTGCATATGGTATGCACGTCGTAGACGCCCCACCAATGAGCGGCTACGATAGGGTGTTAGGCTCACACTCATGAAGTAACATTGAAAAAATAGAAGAATATAATCATTCTAGAGAGGGAATTGATAGGGGCTATCAACGCGGATGAGAACGAGCTCTGATTGAGCCGGTTTCAGTGGTGTTGGAAAGCCCTCGGGAAACTAGGCTACCAGGACTTCTAATTCTAGCGATCTGTAAGAATTTACATACGCGCACACACCCGAGCACACGTGCGGTATGTCTGGGCCCCAGAAAAGGCCGTTTAGACCCTCAAAAAGGCTCAAAAGTCTGGAAAAAACTACTTTTTCATGCAATTACACCTCAATATTGTAAAGGGCAGTACGTCCATATGGTCTGCAGGTCGTAGACGCCCCACCAACGAGCGGCGACGATAGGGTGTTAGGCTCACACTAGAGAAGAAACAGTGGAAAAATAGAAGAATATAATCATTCAAGAGAGGGAATTGATAGGCACTATCAACGCGGATGAGAACGAGCTCCGATTGAGCTGGTTTCAGTGGCGTTGGAAAGCCCTCGGGAAACTAGGCTACCAGGACTTCTAATTCTTGCGATCTGGAAGAATTTGCATATGCATCCACACCCGAGCACACGTGCGGTAAGTCCTGGCCGCAGAAAAGGCCGTTTAGAGCCTAAAAAAGGCTGAAAAGTCTGGAAAAAACTACTTTTTCGTCCAATTACACCTCGATATTGCAAAGGGTAGTACGTCCATATGGTCTGCTGGTCATAGACGCCCCACCAATGAGCGGCTACGATAGGGTGTTAGGCTCACACTAGAGAAGAAACGGTGGAAAAATAGAAGAATATAGTCATTGTAGAGAGGGAATTGAAAGGGACTATCAACGCGGATGAGAACGAGCTCCGATTGAGCCGGTTTCAGTGGCGTTGGAAAGCCCTCGGGAAACTAGGCTACCAGGAATTCTAATTTTTGCGATCTGGATGAATTTACATACGCGCACACACCCGAGCACACGTGCGGTAAGTCTCGGCCCTAGAAAAGGCCGTTTAGACCCTCAAAAAGGCTCAAAAGTCTGGAAAAAACTACTTTTTCATGCAATTACACCTCGATATTGTAAAGGGCAGTACGTCCATATGGTCTGCAGGTCGTAGACGCCCCACCAACGAGCGGCTACGATAGGGTGTTAGACTCACACTAGAGAAGAAACAGTGGAAAAATAGAAGAATATAATCATTCTAGAGAGGGAATTGATAGGCACTATCAACGTGGATGAGAACGAGCTCCGATTGAGCCGGTTTCAGTGGCGTTGGAAAGCCCTCGGGAAACTAGACTACCAGGACTTCTAATTCTAGCGATCTGGAAGTATTTGCATATGCATACACACCCGAGCACATGTGCGGTAAGTCTTGGCCCCAGAAAAGGACGTTTAGAGCCTCAAAAAGGCTCAAAAGTCTGGAAAAATCTACTTTTTCGTTCAATTACACCTCGATATTGTAAAGGGCAGTACGTCCATATGGTCTGCTGGTCGTAGACGCCCCACCAATGAGCGGCTACGATAGGGTGTTAGGCTCACACTAGAGACGAAACGGTGGAAAAATAGAAGAATATAATCATTCTAGAGAGGGAATTGATAGGGACTATCAACGCGGATGAGAACGAGCTCTGATTGAGCCGGTTTCAGTGGCGTTGGAAAGCCCTCGGGAAACTAGGCTACCAGGATTTCTTATTCTAGCGATCTAGAAGAATTTACAAACGTGCACACACCCTAGCACACGTGCGGTAAGTCTCGGCCCCAGAAAAGGCCGTTTGGACCCTCAAAAAGGCTCTAAAGTCTGGAAAAAAAACTACTTTTTTATGCAATTACACCTCGATATTGTAAAGGGCAGTACGTCCATATTGTCTGCAGGTCGTAGACGCCCCACCAATGAGCAGGTACAACAGGGTGTTAGGCTCACACTAGCGAAGAAACAGTGGAAAAATAGAAGAATATAATCATTCTAGAGAGGGAATTGATACGGACTATCAACGCGGATGAGAACGAGCTCCGATTGAGCCGGTTTCAGTGGCGTTGGAAAGACCTCGGGAAACTAGGCTACCAGGACTTCTAATTCTAGTGATCTAGAAGAATTTACATGAGCGCACACACCCGAGCACACGTGCGGTATTTCTGGGCCCCAGAAAAGGCCGTTTAGACCCTCAAAAAGGCTCAAATGTCTGGAAAAAACTACTTTTTTGTCCAATTACACCTCGATATTGTAAAGGGCAGTACGTGCATATGGTCTGCACGTCGTAGACGCCCCACTAATGAGCGGCTACGATAGGGTGTTAGGCTCACACTCATGAAGAAACGTTGAAAAAATAGAAGAATATAATCATTCTAGAGAGGGAATTGATAGGGGCTATCAACGCGGATGAGAACGAGCTCTGATTGAGCCGGTTTCAGTGGTGTTGGAAAGCCCTCGGGAAACTAGGCTACCAGGACTTCTAATTCTAGCGATCTGTAACAATTTACATACGCGCACAGACCCGAGCACACCTGCGGTATGTCTGGGCCCCAGAAGAGGCCGTTTAGACCCTCAAAAAGGCTCAAAAGTCTGGAAAAAACTACTTTTTCATGCAATTACACCTTAATATTGTAAAGGGCAGTACGTCCATATGGTCTGCAGGTCGTAGACGCCCCACCAACGAGCGGCGACGATAGGGTGTTAGGCTCACACTAGAGAAGAAACAGTGGAAAAATAGAAGAATATAATCATTTAAGAGAGGGAATTGATAGGCACTATCAACGCGGATGAGAACGAGCTCCTATTGAGCTGGTTTCAGTGGCGTTGGAAAGCCCTCGGGAAACTAGGCTACCAGGACTTCTAATTCTTGCGATCTGGAAGAATTTGCAGATGCGTACACACCCGAGCACATGTGCGGTAAGTCCTGGCCGCAGAAAAGGCCGTTTAGAGCCTAAAAAGGCTGAAAAGTCTGGAAAAAACTATTTTTTCATGCAATTACACCTCGATATTGTAAAGGGCAGTACGTCCATATGGTCTGCAGGTCGTAGACGCCCCACCAACGAGTGGCTATGATAGGGTGTTAGGCTCACAATAGAGAAGAAATAGTGGAAAAATAGAAGAATATAATCATTCTAGAGAGGGAATTGATAGGCACTATCAACGCGGATGAGAACGAGCTCCGATTGAGCCGGTTTCAGTGGCGTTGGAAAGACCTCGGGAAACTAGGCTACCAGGACTTATAATTCTAGTGATCTGGAAGAATTTACATACGCGCACACACCCGAGCACACGTGCGGTATGTCTGGGCCCCAGAAAAGGACGTTTAGACCCTCAAAAAGGCTCAAATGTGTGGAAAAAACTACTTTTTTGTCCAATTACACCTCGATATTGTAAAGGGCAGTACGTCCATATGGTCTGCAGGTCGTAGATGCCCAACCAATGAGCGGCTACGATAGGGTGTTAGACTCACACTAGCAAAGAAACGGTGGAAAAATAGAAGAATATAATCATTCTAGAGAGGGAATTGATAGGGACTATCAACGCGTATGAGAACGAGCTCCGATTGAGCCGTTTCAGTGGCGTTGGAAAGCTCTCGGGAAACTAGGCTACCAGGACTTCTAATTTTAGCGATCTGGAAGAATTTACATACGCGCACACACCCGAGCACACGTGCGGTATGTCTGGGCCCCAGAAAAGGCCGTTTAGAACCTCAAAAAGGCTCAAAAGTCTGGAAAAATCTACTTTTTCGTCCAATTACAGCTCGATATTGTAAACGGCAGTACGTCCATATGGTCTGCAGGTCGTAGACGCCCCACCAATGAGCGGCTACGATAGGGTGTTAGGCTCACACTACCGAAGAAACGGTGGAAAAAAGAAGAATATAATCATTCTAGAGAGGGAATTGATAGGGACTATCAACGCGGATGAGAACGAGCTCCGATTGAGCCGGTTTCAGTGGCGTTGGAAAGCCCTCGGGAAACTAGGCTACCAGGACTTCTAATTCTAGCGATCTGGAAGAATTTACATACGCGCACACACCTGAGCACACGTGCGGTATGTCTGGGCCCCAGAATAGGCCGTTTAGACCCTCAAAAAGGCTCAAAAGTCTAGAAAAAACTACTTTTTCATGCAATTACACCTCGATATTGTAAAGGGAAGTACGTCCATATGGTCTTCAGGTCATAGATGCCCCACCAATGAGCTGCTACGATAGGGTGTTAGGCTCACACTAGCGAAGAAACGGAGGAAAAATGGAAGAATATAATCATTCTAGAGAGGGAATTGATAGGGACTATCAACACGGATGAGAACGAGCTCCGATTGAGCCGGTTTCAGGGGCGTTGGAAAGCCCTCAGGAAACTAGGCTACCAGGACTTCTAATTCTAGAAATATAGAAAAATTTACATACGCACACACACCCGAGCACACGTGCGGTATGTCTGGGCCCCAGAAAAGGCCGTTTAGACCCTCAAAAAGGCTCGAAAGTCTGGAAAAAAATACTTTTTCGTCCAATTACACCTCGATATTGTAATGGGCAGTAGGTCCATATGGTCTACAGGTCATAGACGCCCCACCAATGAGCGGTTACAATAGGGTGGTAGGCTCACACTAGCGAAGAAACGGTGGAAAAATAGAAGAATATAATCATTCTAGAGAGGAATTGATAAGGACTATCAACGCGGATGAGAACGAGCTCTGATTGAGCCGGTTTCAGGGGCGTTGGAAAGCCCTCAGGAAACTAGGCTACCAGGACTTCTAATTCTAGAAATCTAGAAGAATTTACATACGCGCACATACCCGAGCACACGTGCGGTATGTCTGGGCCCCAGAAAAGGCCGTTTAGACCCTCAAAAAGGCTCGAAAGTCTGGAAAAAACTACTTTTTCGTCCAATTACACCTCGATATTGTAATGCGCAGTACGTCCATATGGTCTACAGGTCATAGACGCCCCACCAATGAGCGGCTACAATAGGGTGGTAGGCTCACACTAGCGAAGAAACGGTGGAAAAATAGAAGAATATAATCATTCCAGAGAGGAATTGATAAGGACTATCAACGCGGATGAGAACGAGCTCCGATTGAGCCGGTTTCAGTGGCGTTGGAAAGCCCTCGGGAAACTAGGCTACCAGGACTTCTAATTCCAGCAATCTGGAAGAATTTACATACGCGCACACACCCGAGCACACGTGCGGTATGTCTGGGCCCCAGAAAAGGCCGTTTAGACCCTCAAAAAGGCTCAAAAGTCTGGAAAAAACTACTTTTTCGTGCAATTACACCTTGATATTGTAAAGGGCAGTACGTCCATATGGTCTGCAGGTCGTAGACGCCCAACCAATGAGCGGCTACGATAGGGTGTTAGACTCACACTAGCAAAGAAACGGTGGAAAAATAGAAGAATATAATCATTCTAGAGAGGGAATTGATAGGGACTATCAACGCGTATGAGAACGAGCTCCGATTGAGCCGTTTCAGTGGCGTTGGAAAGCCCTCGGGAAACTAGGCTACCAGGACTTCTAATTTTAGCGATCTGGAAGAATTTACATACGCGCACACACCCGAGCACACGTGCGGTATGTCTGGGCCCCAGAAAAGGCCGTTTAGAACCTCAAAAAGGCTCAAAAGTCTGGAAAAATCTACTTTTTCGTCCAATTACAGCTCGATATGGTAAACGGCAGTACATCCATATGGTCTGCAGGTCGTAGACGCCCCACCAATGAGCGGCTACGATAGGGTGTTAGGCTCATACTAGCGAAGAAACGGTGCAAAAAAGAAGAATATAATCATTCTAGAGAGGGAATTGATAGGGACTATCAACGCGGATGAGAACGAGCTCCGATTGAGCCGGTTTCAGTGGCGTTGGAAAGCCCTCGGGAAACTAGGCTACCAGGACTTCTAATTCTAGCGATCTGGAAGAATTTACATACGCGCACACACCTGAGCACACGTGCGGTATGTCTGGGCCCCAGAATAGGCCGTTTAGACCCTCAAAAAGGCTCAAAAGTCTAGAAAAAACTACTTTTTCATGCAATTACACCTCGATATTGTAAAGGGAAGTACGTCCATATGGTCTTCAGGTCATAGATGCCCCACCAATGAGCTGCTACGATAGGGTGTTAGGCTCACACTAGCGAAGAAACGGAGGAAAAATGGAAGAATATAATCATTCTAGAGAGGGAATTGATAGGGACTATCAACGCGCATGAGAACGAGCTCCGATTGAGCCGGTTTCAGGGGCGTTGGAAAGCCCTCAGGAAACTAGGCTACCAGGACTTCTAATTCTAGAAATATAGAAGAATTTACATACGCGCACACACCCGAGCACACGTGCGGTATGTCTGGGCCCCAGAAAAGGCCGTTTAGACCCTCAAAAAGGCTCGAAAGTCTGGAAAAAACTACTTTTTCGTCCAATTACACCACGATATTGTAATGCGCAGTACGTCCATATGGTCTACAGGTCATAGACGCCCCACCAATGAGAGGCTACAATAGGGTGGTAGGCTCACACTAGCGAAGAAACGGTGGAAAAATACAAGAATATAATCATTCCAGAGAGGAATTGATAAGGACTATCAACGCGGATGAGAACGAGCTCCGATTGAGCCGGTTTCAGGGGCGTTGGAAAGCCCTCGGGAAACTAGGCTACCAGGACTTCTAATTCCAGCAATCTAGAAGAATTTACATACGCGCACACACCCGAGCACACGTGCGGTATGTCTGGGCCCCAGAAAATGCCGTTTAGACCCTCAAAAAGGCTCAAAAGTCTGGAAAAAACTACTTTTTCGTCCAATTACACCTCGATATTGTAAAGGGCAGTAGGTCCATATGGTCTGCAGGTCGTAGACGCCCCACCAATGAGCGGCTACGATAGGGTGTTAGGCTCACACTACCGAAGAAACGGTGGAAAAATAGAAGAATATAATCATTCTAGAGAGGGAATTGATAGGGACTATCAACGCGGATGAGAACGAGCTCCGATTGAGCCGGTTTCAGTGGCGTTGGAAAGCCCTCGGGAAACTAGGCTACCAGGACTTCTAATTCCAGCGATCTGGAAGAATTTACATACGCGCACACACCCGAGCACACGTGCGGTATGTCTGGGCCCCAGAAAAGGCCGTTTAGACCCTCAAAAAGGCTCAAAAGTCTGGAAAAAACTACTTTTTCATGCAATTACACCTCGATACTGTAAAGGGCAGTACGTCCATATGGTCTGCAGGTCATAGACGCCCAACCAATGAGCGGCTACGATAGGGTGTTAGACTCACACTAGCGAAGAAACGGTGGAAAAATCGAAGAATATAATCATTCTAGAGAGGGAATTGATAGGGACTATCAACGCGTATGAGAACGAGCTCCGATTGAGCCGTTTCAGTGGCGTTGGAAAGCCCTCGGGAAACTAGGCTACCAGGACTTCTAATTCTAGCGATCTGGAAGAATTTACATACGCGCACACACCCGAGCACACGTGCGGTATGTCTGGGCCCCAGAAAAGGCCGTTTAGAACCTCAAAAAGGCTCAAAAGTCTGGAAAAAACTACTTTTTCGTGCAATTACACCTCGATATTGTAAACGGCAGTACGTCCATATGGTCTGCAGGTCGTAGACGCCCCACCAATGAGCGGCTACGATAGGGTGTTAGGCTCACAATAGCGAAGAAACGGTGGAAAAAAGAAGAATATAATCATTCTAGAGAGGGAATTGATAGGGACTATCAACGCGGATGAGAACGAGCTCCGATTGAGCCGGTTTCAGTGGCGTTGGAAAGCCCTGGGGAAACTAGGCTACCAGGACTTCTAATTCTAGAAATCTAGAAGAATTTACATACGCGCACACACCTGAGCACACGTGCGGTATGTCTGGGCCCCAGAATAGGCCGTTTAGACCCTCAAAAAGGCTCAAAAGTCTAGAAAAAACTACTTTTTCATGCAATTACACCTCTATATTGTAAAGGGAAGTACGTCCATATGGTCTTCAGGTCATGGACGCCCCACCAATGAGATGCTACGATAGGGTGTTAGGCTCACACTAGCGAAGAAACGGTGGAAAAATGGAAGAATATAATCATTCTAGAGAGGGAATTGATAGGGACTATCAACGCGGATGAGAACGAGCTCCGATTGAGCCGGTTTCAGGGGCGTTGGAAAGCCCTCAGGAAACTAGCCTACCAGGAATTCTAATTCTAGAAATATAGAAGAATTTACATACGTGCACACACCCGAGCACACGTGCGGTATGTCTGGGCCCCAGAAAAGGCCGTTTAGACCCTCAAAAAGGCTCGAAAGTCTGGAAAAAACTACTTTTTCGTCCAATTACACCTCGATATTGTAATGGGCAGTACGTCCATATGGTCTACAGGTCATAGTCGCCCCACCAATTTGCGGCTACAATAGGGTGGTAGGCTCACACTAGCGAAGAAACCGTGGAAAAATAGAAGAATATAATCATTCCAGAGAGGAATTGATAAGGACTATCAACGCGGATGTGAACGAGCTCCGATTGAGCCGGTTTCAGTGGCGTTGGAAAGCCCTCGGGAAACTAGGCTACCAGGACTTCTAATTCCAGCAATCTGGAAGAATTTACATACGCGCACACACCCGAGCACACGTGCGGTATGTCTGGGCCCCAGAAAATGCCGTTTAGACCCTCAAAAAGGCTCAAAAGTCTGGAAAAAACTACTTTTTCGTCCAATTACACCTCGATATTGTAAAGGGCAGTAGGTCCATATGGTCTGCAGGTCGTAGACGCCCCACCAATGAGCGGCTACGATAGGGTGTTAGGCTCACACTACCGAAGAAACGGTGGAAAAATAGAAGAATATAATCATTCTAGAGAGGGAATTGATAGGGACTATCAACGCGGATGAGAACGAGCTTCGATTGAGCCGGTTTCAGTGGCGTTGGAAAGCCCTCGGGAAACTAGGCTACTAGGACTTCTAATTCCAGCGATCTGGAAGAATTTACATACGCGCACACACCCGAGCACACGTGCGGTATGTCTGGGCCCCAGAAAAGGCCGTTTAGACCCTCAAAAAGGCTCAAAAGTCTGGAAAAAACTACTTTTTCATGCAATTACACCTCGATACTGTAAAGGGCAGTACGTCCATATGGTCTGCAGGTCGTAGACGCCCAACCAATGAGCGGCTACGATAGGGTGTTAGACTCACACTAGCGAAGAAACGGTGGAAAAATAGAAGAATATAATCATTCTAGAGAGGGAATTGATAGGGACTATCTACGCGTATGAGAACGAGCTCCGATTGAGCCGTTTCAGTGGCGTTGGAAAGCCCTCGGGAAACTAGGCTACCAGGACTTCTAATTCCAGCGATCTGGAAGAATTTACATACGCGCACACACCCGAGCACACGTGCGGTATGTCTGGGCCCCAGAAAAGGCCGTTTAGACCCTCAAAAAGGCTCAAAAGTCTGGAAAAAACTACTTTTTCATGCAATTACACCTCGATACTGTAAAGGGCAGTACGTCCATATGGTCTGCAGGTCATAGACGCCCAACCAATGAGCGGCTACGATAGGGTGTTAGACTCACACTAGCGAAGAAACGGTGGAAAAATCGAAGAATATAATCATTCTAGAGAGGGAATTGATAGGGACTATCAACGCGTATGAGAACGAGCTCCGATTGAGCCGTTTCAGTGGCGTTGGAAAGCCCTCGGGAAACTAGGCTACCAGGACTTCTAATTCTAGCGATCTGGAAGAATTTACATACGCGCACACACCCCAGCACACGTGCGGTATGTCTGGGCCCCAGAAAAGGCCGTTTAGAACCTCAAAAAGGCTCAAAAGTCTGGAAAAAACTACTTTTTCGTGCAATTACACCTCGATATTGTAAACGGCAGTACGTCCATATGGTCTGCAGGTCGTAGATGCCCCACCAATGAGCGGCTACGATAGGGTGTTAGGCTCACACTAGCGAAGAAACGGTGGAAAAAAGAAGAATATAATCATTCTAGAGAGGGAATTGATAGGGACTATCAACGCGGATGAGAACGAGCTCTGATTGAGCCGGTTTCAGTGGCGTTGGAAAGCCCTGGGGAAACTAGGCTACCAGGACTTCTAATTCTAGAAATCTAGAAGAATTTACATACGCGCACACACCTGAGCACACGTGCGGTATGTCTGGGCCCCAGAATAGGCCGTTTAGACCCTCAAAAAGGCTCAAAAGTCTAGAAAAAACTACTTTTTCATGCAATTACACCTCGATATTGTAAAGGGAAGTACGTCCATATGGTCTTCAGGTCATGGACGCACCACCAATGAGCTGCTACGATAGGGTGTTAGGCTCACACTAGCGAAGAAACGGTGGAAAAATGGAAGAATATAATCATTCTAGAGAGGGAATTGATAGGGACTATCAACGCGGATGAGAACGAGCTCCGATTGAGCCGGTTTCAGGGGCGTTGGAAAGCCCTCAGGAAACTAGGCTACCAGGAATTCTAATTCTAGAAATATAGAAGAATTTACATACGTGCACACACCCGAGCACACGTGCGGTATGTCTGGGCCCCAGAAAAGGCCGTTTAGACCCTCAAAAAGGCTCGAAAGTCTGGAAAAAACTACTTTTTCGTCCAATTACACCTCGATATTGTAATGGGCAGTACGTCCATATGGTCTGCAGGTCGTAGACGCCCCACCAATGAGCGGCTACGATAGGGTGTTAGGCTCACACTACCGAAGAAACGGTGGAAAAATAGAAGAATATAATCATTCTAGAGAGGGCATTGATAGGGACTATCAACGCGGATGAGAACGAGCTCCGATTGAGCCGGTTTCAGTGGCGTTGGAAAGCCCTCGGGAAAGTAGGCTACCAAGACTTCTAATTCTAGCGATCTGGAAGAATTTACATACGCGCACACACCCGAGCACACGTGCGGTATGTCTGGGCCCCAGAAATGGCCGTTTAGACCCTCAAAAAGGCTCAAAAGTCTGGAAAAAACTACTTTTTCGTCCAATTACACCTCGATATTGTAAAGGGCAGTACGTTCATATGGTCTGCAGGTCGTAGACGCCCCACCAATGAGCGGCTACGATAGGGTGTTAGGCTCACACTACC
Organism: Elymus sibiricus; assembly: GCA_039707655.1. Taxonomy (NCBI): domain Eukaryota; kingdom Viridiplantae; phylum Streptophyta; class Magnoliopsida; order Poales; family Poaceae; genus Elymus; species Elymus sibiricus. The sequence goes on from CM077674.1 coordinate 39,788,042, forward strand.
GAAGAAACGGTGGAAAAATAGAAGAATATAATCATTCTAGAGAGGGCATTGATAGGGACTATCAACGCGGATGAGAACGAGCTCCGATTGAGCCGGTTTCAGTGGCGTTGGAAAGCCCTCGGGAAAGTAGGCTACCAAGACTTCTAATTCTAGCGATCTGGAAGAATTTACATACGCGCACACACCCGAGCACACGTGCGGTATGTCTGGGCTCCAGAAAAGGCCGTTTAGACCCTCAAAAAGGCTCGAAAGTCTGGAAAAAAATACTTTTTCGTCCAATTACACCTCGATATTGTAAAGGGCAGTACGTTCATATGGTCTGTAGGTCTTAGACGCCCCACCAATGAGCGGCTACGATAGGGTGTTAGGCTCACACTAGCGAAGAAACAGTGGAAAAATAGAAGAATATAATCATTCTAGAGAGGGAATTGATAGGGACTATCAACGTGGATGAGAACGAGCTTCGATTGAGCCGGTTTCAGTGGCGTTGGAACGCCCTCGGGAAACTAGGTTACCAAGACTTCTAATTCTAGCGATCTGGAAGAATTTACATACGCGCACACACCCGAGCACACGTGCGGTATGTCTGGGCCCCAGAAAAGGCCGCTTAGACCCTCAAAAAGGCTCAAAAGTCTAGAAAAAACTACTTTTTCGTCCAATTACACCTCGATACTGTAAAGGGCAGTACGTACATATGGTCTGTAGGTCGTAGACGCCCCACCAATGAGCAGCTACGATAGGGTGTTAGGCTCACACTACCGAAGAAACAGTGGAAAAATAGAAGAATATAATCATTCTAGAGACGGAATTGATAGGGACTATCAACGCGGATGAGAACGAAATCCGATTGAGCTGGTTTCAGTGGCGTTGGAAAGCCCTCGGGAAACTAGGATACCAGGACTTCTAATTCTAGCGATCTGGAAGAATTTACATATGCGCACACACCCGAGCACACGTGCGGTATGTCTGGGCCCCAGAAAAGGCCGTTTAGACCTCAAAAAGGCTCAAAAGTGTGGAAAAAACTACTTTTTCGTGCAATTACACCTCGATATTGTAAAGGGCAGTACGTCCATATGGTATGCAGGTCGTAGACGCCCCACCAATGAGCGGCTACGATAGGGTGTTAGGCTCACACTAGCGAAGAAACGGTGGAAAAATGGAAGAATATAATCATTCTAGAAAGGGAATTGATAGGGACTATCAACGCGGATGAGAACGAGCTCCGATTGAGCCGGTTTCAGGGGCGTTGGAAAGCCCTCAGGAAACTAGTCTACCAGGACTTCTAATTCTAGAAATCTAGAAGAATTTACAAACGCGCACACACCCGAGCACACGTGTGGTATGTCTGGGCCCCAGAAAAGGCCGTTTAGACCCTCAAAAAGGCTCGAAAGTCTGGAAAAAACTACTTTTTCGTCCAATTACACCTCGATATTGTAATGGGCAGTACGTCCATATGGTCTACAGGTCATAGATGCCCCACCAATGAGCGGCTACAATAGGGTGGTAGGCTCACACTAGCGAAGAAACGGTGGAAAAATAGAAGAATATAATCATTCCAGATAGGAATTGATAAGGACTATCAACGCGGATGAAAACGAGCTCTGATTGAGCCGGTTTCAGTGGCGTTGGAAAGCCCTCGGGAAACTAGGCTACCAGGACTTCTAATTCCAGCAATCTGGAAGAATTTACATACGCGCACACACCAGAGCACATGTGCGGTATGTCTGGGCCCCAGAAAAGGCCGTTTAGACCCTCAAAAAGGCTCAAAAGTCTGGAAAAAACTACTTTTTCGTGCAATTACACCTCGATATTGTAAAGGGCAGTACGTTCACATGGTCTGCAGGTCTTAGACGCCCCACAAATGAGCGGCTACGATAGGGTGTTAGGCTCACACTAGCGAAGAAACAGTGGAAAAATAGAAGCATATAGTCATTCTAGAGAGGGAATTGATAGGGACTATCAACTCGGATGAGAACGAGCTTCGATTTAGCCGGTTTCAGTGGCGTTGGAACGCCCTCGGGAAACTAGGCTACCAAGACTTCTAATTCTAGCGATCTGGAAGAATTTACATACGCGCACACACCCGAGCACACGTGTGGTATGTCTGGGCCCCAGAAAAGGCCGTTTAGACCCTCAAAAAGGCTCGAAAGTCTGGAAAAAAATACTTTTTCGTCCAATTACACCTCGATATTGTAAAGGGCGGTACGTTCATATGGTCTGTAGGTCTTAGACGCCCCACCAATGAGCAGCTACGATAGGGTGTTAGGCTCACACTAGCGAAGAAACGGTGGAAAAATAGAAGAATATAATCATTCTAGAGAGGAATTGATAAGGACTATCAACGCGGATGAGAACGAGCTCCGATTGAGCCGGTTTCAGTGGTGTTGGAAAGACCTCGGGAAACTAGGCTACCAGGACTTCTAATTCTAGCGATCTGGAAGAATTTACATATGCGCACACACCCGAGCACACGTGCGGTATGTCTGGGCCCCAGAAAAGGCCGCTTAGACCCTCAAAAAGGCTCAAAAGTCTAGAAAAAACTACTTTTTCGTCCAATTACACCTCGATATTGTAAAGGGCAGTACGTCCATATGGTCTGCAGGTCGTAGACGCCCCACCAATGAGCAGCTACGATAGGGTGTTAGGCTCACACTAGCGAAGAAACGGTGGAAAAATAGAAGAATATAATCATTCTAGAGAGGGAATTGATATGGACTATCAACGCGGATGAGAACGAACTCCGATTGAGCCGGTTTCAGTGGCGTTGCAAAGCCCTCGGGAAACTAGGCTACCAGGACTTCTAATTCTAGCGATCTGGAAGAATTTACATAGGCGCACACACCCGAGCACACGTGCGGTATGTCTGGGCCCCAGAAAAGGCCGTTTAGACCCTCAAAAAGGCTCAAAAGTCTGGAAAAAACTACTTTTTCGTCCAATTACACCTCGATATTGTAAACGGCAGTACGTCCATATGGTCTGCAGGTCGTAGACGCCCCACCAATGAGCGGCTATGATAGGGTGCTAGGCTCACACTAGCAAAGAAACGGTGGAAAAATAGAAGAATATAATCATTCTAGAGAGGGAATTGATAAGGACTATCACCTCGGATGAGAACGAGCTCCGATTGAGCCGGTTTCAGTGGCGTTGGAAAGCCCTCAGGAAACTAGTCTACCAGGACTTCTAATTCCAGAAATCTAGAAGAATTTACAAACGCGCACACACCCGAGCACACGTGTGGTATGTCTGGGCCCCAGAAAAGGCCGTTTAGACCCTCAAAAAGGCTCGAAAGTCTGGAAAAAACTACTTTTTCGTCCAATTACACCTCGATATTGTAATGGGCAGTACGTCCATATGGTCTACAGGTCATAGATGCCCCACCAATGAGCGGCTACAATAGGGTGGTAGGCTCACACTAGCGAAGAAACGGTGGAAAAATAGAAGAATATAATCATTCCAGATAGGAATTGATAAGGACTATCAACGCGGATGAAAAGGAGCTCTGATTGAGCCGGTTTCAGTGGCGTTGGAAAGCCCTCGGGAAACTAGGCTACCAGGACTTCTAATTCCAGCAATCTGGAAGAATTTACATACGCGCACACACCAGAGCACATGTGCGGTATGTCTGGGCCCCAGAAAAGGCCGTTTAGACCCTCAAAAAGGCTCAAAAGTCTGGAAAAAACTACTTTTTCGTGCAATTACACCTCGATATTGTAAAGGGCAGTACGTTCACATGGTCTGCAGGTCTTAGACGCCCCACAAATGAGCGGCTACGGTAGGGTGTTAGGCTCACACTAGCGAAGAAACAGTGGAAAAATAGAAGCATATAATCATTCTAGAGAGGGAATTGATAGGGACTATCAACTCGGATGAGAACGAGCTTCGATTTAGCCGGTTTCAGTGGCGTTGGAACGCCCTCGGGAAACTAGGCTACCAAGACTTCTAATTCTAGCAATCTGGAAGAATTTACATACGCGCACACACCCGAGCACACGTGTGGTATGTCTGGGCCCCAGAAAAGGCCGTTTAGACCCTCAAAAAGGCTCGAAAGTCTGGAAAAAAATACTTTTTCGTCCAATTACACCTCGATATTGTAAAGGGCGGTACGTTCATATGGTCTGTAGGTCTTAGACGCCCCACCAATGAGCAGCTACGATAGGGTGTTAGGCTCACACTAGCGAAGAAACGGTGGAAAAATAGAAGAATATAATCATTCTAGAGAGGAATTGATAAGGACTATCAACGCGGATGAGAACGAGCTCCGATTGAGCCGGTTTCAGTGGTGTTGGAAAGACCTCGGGAAACTAGGCTACCAGGACTTCTAATTCTAGCGATCTGGAAGAATTTACATACGCGCACACACCCGAGCACACGTGCGGTATGTCTGGGCCCCAGAAAAGGCCGCTTAGACCCTCAAAAAGGCTCAAAAGTCTAGAAAAAACTACTTTTTCGTCCAATTACACCTCGATATTGTAAAGGGCAGTATGTCCATATGGTCTGCAGGTCGTAGACGCCCCACCAATGAGCAGCTACGATAGGGTGTTAGGCTCACACTAGCGAAGAAACGGTGGAAAAATAGAAGAATATAATCATTCTAGAGAGGGAATTGATATGGACTATCAACGCGGATGAGAACGAACTCCGATTGAGCCGGTTTCAGTGGCGTTGCAAAGCCCTCGGGAAACTAGGCTACCAGGACTTCTAATTCTAGCGATCTGGAAGAATTTACATAGGCGCACACACCCGAGCTCACGTGCGGTATGTCTGGGCCCCAGAAAAGGCCGTTTAGACCCTCAAAAAGGCTCAAAAGTCTGGAAAAAACTACTTTTTCGTCCAATTACACCTCGATATTGTAAACGGCAGTACGTCCATATGGTCTGCAGGTCGTAGACGCCCCACCAATGAGCGGCTATGATAGGGTGCTAGGCTCACACTAGCAAAGAAACGGTGGAAAAATAGAAGAATATAATCATTCTAGAGAGGGAATTGATAAGGACTATCACCTCGGATGAGAACGAGCTCCGATTGAGCCGGTTTCAGTGGCGTTTGAAAGCCCTCGGGAAACTAGGCTACCAGGACTTCTAATTCTAGTGATCTGGAAGAATTTACATACGCGCACACACCCGACCACACGTGCGGTATGTCTGGGCCCCAGAAAAGGACGTTTAGACCCTCAGAAAGGCTCAAAAGTCTAGAAAAAACTTCTTTTTCATGCAATTACACCTCGATATTGTAAAGCGAAGTACGTCCATATGGTCTGCAGGTCGTAGACGCCCCACCAATGAGCAGCTACGATAGGGTGTTAGGCTCACACTAGCGAAGAAACAGTGGAAAAATAGAAGAATATAATCATTCTAGAGAGGGCATTGATAGGGACTATCAACGCGGATGAGAACGAGCTTCGATTGAGCCGGTTTCAGTGGCGTTGGAACGCCCTCGGGAAAGTAGGCTACCAAGACTTCTAATTCTAGCGATCTGGAAGAATTTACATACGCGCACACACCCGAGCACACGTGCGGTATGTCTGGGCCCCAGAAAAGGCCGCTTAGACCCTCAAAAAGGCTCAAAAGTCTAGAAAAAACTACTTTTTCGTCCAATTACACCTCGATATTCTAAAGGGCAGTACGTCCATATGGTCTGCAGGTCGTAGACGCCCCACCAATGAGCAGCTACGATAGGGTGTTAGGCTCACACTAGCGAAGAAACGGTGGAAAAATGGAAGAATATAATCATTCTAGAGAGGGAATTGATAGGGACTATCAACGCGGATGAGAACGAGCTCCGATTGAGCCGGTTTCAGGGGCGTTGGAAAGCCCTCAGGGAACTAGGCTACCAGGACTTCTAATTCTAGAAATCTAGAAGAATTTACATACGCGCAGACACCCGAGCACACGTGCGGTATGTCTGGGCCCCAGAAAAGGCCGTTTAGACCCACAAAAAGGCTCGAAAGTCTGGCAAAAACTACTTTTTCGTCCAATTACACCTCGATATTGTAATGGGCAGTACGTCCATATGGTCTACAGGTCATAGACGCCCCACCAATGAGCGGCTACAATAGGGTGGTAGGCTCACACTAGCGAAGAAACGGTGGAAAAATAGAAGAATATAATCATTCTAGAGAGGAATTTATAAGGACTATCAACGCGGATGAGAACGAGCTCCGATTGAGCTGGTTTCAGTGGCGTTGGAAAGCCCTCGGGAAACTAGGCTACCAGGACTTCTAATTCCTGCAATCTGGAAGAATTTACATACGCGCACACACCCGAGCACACGTGCGGTATGTCTGGGCCCCAGAAAAGGCCGTTTAGACCCTCAAAAAGGCTCGAAAGTCTGGAAGAAAATACTTTTTTGTGCAATTACACCTCGATATTGTAAAGGGTAGTACATCCATATGGTCTGCAGGTCATAGATGCCCCACCAATGAGCGGCTACGATAGGGTGTTAGGCTCACACTAGCGAAGAAACGGTGGAAAAATAGAAGAATATAATCATTCTAGAGAGGAATTGATAAGTACTATCAACGCGGATGAGAACAAGCTCCGATTGAGCCGGTTTCAGTGGTGTTGGAAAGACCTCGGGAAACTAGGCTACCAGGACTTCTAATTCTAGCGATCTGGAAGAATTTACATACGCGCACACACCCGAGCACACGTGCGGTATGTCTGGGCCCCAGAAAAGGCCGCTTAGACCCTCAAAAAGGCTCAAAAGTCTAGAAAAAACTACTTTTTCGTCCAATTACACCTCGATATTGTAAAGGGCAGTACGTCCATATGGTCTGCAGGTCGTAGACGCCCCACCAATGAGCAGCTACGATAGGGTGTTAGGCTCACACTAGCGAAGAAACGGTGGAAAAATGGAAGAATATAATCATTCTAGAGAGGGAATTGATAGGGACTATCAACGCGGATGAGAACGAGCTCCGATTGAGCCGGTTTCAGGGGCGTTGGAAAGCCCTCAGGGAACTAGGCTACCAGGACTTCTAATTCTAGAAATCTAGAAGAATTTACATACGCGCACACACCCGAGCACACGTGCGGTATGTCTGGGCCCCAGAAAAGGCCGTTTAGACCCACAAAAAGGCTCGAAAGTCTGGCAAAAACTACTTTTTCGTCCAATTACACCTCGATATTGTAATGGGCAGTACGTCCATATGGTCTACAGGTCATAGACGCCCCACCAATGAGCGGCTACAATAGGGTGGTAGGCTCACACTAGCGAAGAAACGGTGGAAAAATAGAAGAATATAATCATTCTAGAGAGGAATTGATAAGGACTATCAACGCGGATGAGAACGAGCTCCGATTGAGCTGGTTTCAGTGGCGTTGGAAAGCCCTCGGGAAACTAGGCTACCAAGACTTCTAATTCTAGCGATCTGGAAGAATTTACATACGCGCACACACCCAAGCACACGTGTGGTATGTCTGGGCCCCAGAAAAGGCCGTTTAGACCCTCAAAAAGGCTCGAAAGTCTGGAAAAAATACTTTTTCGTGCAATTACACCTCGATATTGTAAAGTGTAGTACGTCCATATGGTCTGCAAGTCATAGATGCCCCACCATTGAGCGGCTACGATATTGTGTTAGGCTCACACTAGCGAAGAAACGGTGGAAAAATAGAAGAATATAATCATTCTAGAGAGGAATTGATAAGGACTATCAACGCGGATGAGAATGAGCTCCGATTGAGCCGGTTTCAGTGGTGTTGGAAAGACCTCGGGAAACTAGGCTACCAGGACTTCTAATTCTAGCGACCTAGAAGAATTTACATACGCGCACACACCCGAGCACACGTGCGGTATGTCTGGGCCCCAGAAAAGGCCGTTTAGACCCTAAAAAAGGCTCAAAAGTCTGGAAAAAACTACTTTTTCGTCCAATTACACCTCGATATTGTAAAGGGCAGTACGTCCATATGGTCTGCAGGTCATAGACGCCCCACCAATGAGCAGCTACGATAGGGTGTCAGGCTCACACTAGCGAAGAAACGGTGGAAAAATAGAAGAATATAATCATTCTAGAGAGGGAATTGATAGGGACTATCAACGCGGATGAGAACAAACTCCGATTGAGCCAGTTTCAGTGGCATTGGAAAGCCCTCGGGAAACTAGGCTACCAGGACTTCTAATTCTAGCGATCTGGAAGAATTTACATACGCGCACACACCTGAGCACACGTGCGGTATGTCTGGGCCCCAGAATAGGCCGTTTAGACCCTCAAAAAGGCACAAAAGTCTAGAAAAAACTACTTTTTCATGCAATTACACCTCGATATTGTAAAGGGAAGTACGTCCATATGGTCTTCAGGTCATAGACGCCCCAGCAATGAGCTGCTACGATAGGGTGTTAGGCTCACACTAGCGAAGAAACGGTGGAAAAATGGAAGAATATAATCATTCTAGAGAGGGAATTGATAGGGACTATCAACGCGGATGAGAACGAGCTCCGATTGAGCCGGTTTCAGGGGCGTTGGAAAGCCCTCAGGAAACTAGGCTACCAGGACTTCTAATTCTAGAAATCTAGAAGAATTTACATACGCGCACACACCCGAGCACACGTGCGGTATGTCTGGGCCCCAGAAAAGGCCGTTTAGACCCTCAAAAAGGCTCGAAAGTCTGGAAAAAACTACTTTTTCGTCCAATTACACCTCGATATTGTAATGGGCAGTACGTCCATATGGTCTACAGGTCATAGACGCCCCACCAATGAGCGGCTACAATAGGGTGGTAGGCTGACACTAGCGAAGAAACGGTGGAAAAATAGAAGAATATAATCATTCCAGAGAGGAATTGATAAGGACTATCAACGCGGATGAGAACGAGCTCCGATTGAGCCGGTTTCAGTGGCGTTGGAAAGCCCTCGGGAAACTAGGCTACCAGGACTTCTAATTCCAGCAATCTAGAAGAATTTACATACACGCACACACCCGAGGACACGTGCGGTATGTCTGGGCCCCAGAAAAGGCCGTTTAGACCCTCAAAAAGGCTCAAAAGTCTGGAATAAACTATTTTTTCGTGCAATTACACCTCGATATTGTAAAGGGCAGTACGTTCATATGGTCTGCATGTCTTAGACGCCCCACCAATGAGCGGCTACGATAGGGTATTAGGCTCACACTAGCGAAGAAACAGTGGAAAAATAGAAGAATATAATCATTCTAGAGAGGGAATTGATAGGGACTATCAACGCGGATGAGAACGAGCTTCGATTTAGCCGGTTTCAGTGGCGTTGGAACGCCCTCGGGAAACTAGGCTACAAAGACTTCTAATTCTAGCGATCTGGAAGAATTTACATACGCGCACACACCCAAGCACACGTGTGGTATGTCTGGGCCCCAGAAAAGGCCGTTTAGACCCTCAAAAAGGCTCGAAAGTCTGGAAAAAATACTTTTTCGTGCAAGTACACCTCGATATTGTAAAGGGTAGTACGTCCATATGGTCTGCAGGTCATAGATGCCCCACCAATGAGCGGCTACGATATTGTGTTAGGCTCACACTAGCGAAGAAACGGTGGAAAAATAGAAGAATATAATCATTCTAGAGAGGAATTGATAAGGACTATCAACGCGGATGAGAATGAGCTCCGATTGAGCCGGTTTCAGTGGTGTTGGAAAGACCTCGGGAAACTAGGCTACCAGGACTTCTAATTCTAGCGATCTGGAAGAATTTACATACGCGCACACACCCGAGCACACGTGCGGTATGTCTGGGCCCCAGAAAAGGCCGTTTAGACCCTAAAAAAGGCTCAAAAGTCTGGAAAAAACTACTCTTTCGTCCAATTACACCTCGATATTGTAAAGGGCCGTACGTCCATATGGTCTGCAGGTCGTAGACGCCCCACCAATGAGCAGCTACGATAGGGTGTTAGGCTCACACTAGCGAAGAAACGGTGGAAAAATGGAAGAATATAATCATTCTAGAGAGGGAATTGATAGGGACTATCAACGCGGATGAGAACGAGCTCCGATTGAGCCGGTTTCAGGGGCGTTGGAAAGCCCTCAGGGAACTAGGCTACCAGGACTTCTAATTCTAGAAATCTAGAAGAATTTACATACGCGCAGACACCCGAGCACACGTGCGGTATGTCTGGGCCCCAGAAAAGGCCGTTTAGACCCACAAAAAGGCTCGAAAGTCTGGCAAAAACTACTTTTTCGTCCAATTACACCTCGATATTGTAATGGGCAGTACGTCCATATGGTCTACAGGTCATAGACGCCCCACCAATGAGCGGCTACAATAGGGTGGTAGGCTCACACTAGCGAAGAAACGGTGGAAAAATAGAAGAATATAATCATTCTAGAGAGGAATTTATAAGGACTATCAACGCGGATGAGAACGAGCTCCGATTGAGCTGGTTTCAGTGGCGTTGGAAAGCCCTCGGGAAACTAGGCTACCAGGACTTCTAATTCCTGCAATCTGGAAGAATTTACATACGCGCACACACCCGAGCACACGTGCGGTATGTCTGGGCCCCAGAAAAGGCCGTTTAGACCCTCAAAAAGGCTCGAAAGTCTGGAAGAAAATACTTTTTTGTGCAATTACACCTCGATATTGTAAAGGGTAGTACATCCATATGGTCTGCAGGTCATAGATGCCCCACCAATGAGCGGCTACGATAGGGTGTTAGGCTCACACTAGCGAAGAAACGGTGGAAAAATAGAAGAATATAATCATTCTAGAGAGGAATTGATAAGTACTATCAACGCGGATGAGAACAAGCTCCGATTGAGCCGGTTTCAGTGGTGTTGGAAAGACCTCGGGAAACTAGGCTACCAGGACTTCTAATTCTAGCGATCTGGAAGAATTTACATACGCGCACACACCCGAGCACACGTGCGGTATGTCTGGGCCCCAGAAAAGGCCGCTTAGACCCTCAAAAAGGCTCAAAAGTCTAGAAAAAACTACTTTTTCGTCCAATTACACCTCGATATTGTAAAGGGCAGTACGTCCATATGGTCTGCAGGTCGTAGACGCCCCACCAATGAGCAGCTACGATAGGGTGTTAGGCTCACACTAGCGAAGAAACGGTGGAAAAATGGAAGAATATAATCATTCTAGAGAGGGAATTGATAGGGACTATCAACGCGGATGAGAACGAGCTCCGATTGAGCCGGTTTCAGGGGCGTTGGAAAGCCCTCAGGGAACTAGGCTACCAGGACTTCTAATTCTAGAAATCTAGAAGAATTTACATACGCGCACACACCCGAGCACACGTGCGGTATGTCTGGGCCCCAGAAAAGGCCGTTTAGACCCACAAAAAGGCTCGAAAGTCTGGCAAAAACTACTTTTTCGTCCAATTACACCTCGATATTGTAATGGGCAGTACGTCCATATGGTCTACAGGTCATAGACGCCCCACCAATGAGCGGCTACAATAGGGTGGTAGGCTCACACTAGCGAAGAAACGGTGGAAAAATAGAAGAATATAATCATTCTAGAGAGGAATTGATAAGGACTATCAACGCGGATGAGAACGAGCTCCGATTGAGCTGGTTTCAGTGGCGTTGGAAAGCCCTCGGGAAACTAGGCTACCAAGACTTCTAATTCTAGCGATCTGGAAGAATTTACATACGCGCACACACCCAAGCACACGTGTGGTATGTCTGGGCCCCAGAAAAGGCCGTTTAGACCCTCAAAAAGGCTCGAAAGTCTGGAAAAAATACTTTTTCGTGCAATTACACCTCGATATTGTAAAGTGTAGTACGTCCATATGGTCTGCAAGTCATAGATGCCCCACCATTGAGCGGCTACGATATTGTGTTAGGCTCACACTAGCGAAGAAACGGTGGAAAAATAGAAGAATATAATCATTCTAGAGAGGAATTGATAAGGACTATCAACGCGGATGAGAATGAGCTCCGATTGAGCCGGTTTCAGTGGTGTTGGAAAGACCTCGGGAAACTAGGCTACCAGGACTTCTAATTCTAGCGACCTAGAAGAATTTACATACGCGCACACACCCGAGCACACGTGCGGTATGTCTGGGCCCCAGAAAAGGCCGTTTAGACCCTAAAAAAGGCTCAAAAGTCTGGAAAAAACTACTTTTTCGTCCAATTACACCTCGATATTGTAAAGGGCAGTACGTCCATATGGTCTGCAGGTCATAGACGCCCCACCAATGAGCAGCTACGATAGGGTGTCAGGCTCACACTAGCGAAGAAACGGTGGAAAAATAGAAGAATATAATCATTCTAGAGAGGGAATTGATAGGGACTATCAACGCGGATGAGAACAAACTCCGATTGAGCCAGTTTCAGTGGCATTGGAAAGCCCTCGGGAAACTAGGCTACCAGGACTTCTAATTCTAGCGATCTGGAAGAATTTACATACGCGCACACACCTGAGCACACGTGCGGTATGTCTGGGCCCCAGAATAGGCCGTTTAGACCCTCAAAAAGGCACAAAAGTCTAGAAAAAACTACTTTTTCATGCAATTACACCTCGATATTGTAAAGGGAAGTACGTCCATATGGTCTTCAGGTCATAGACGCCCCAGCAATGAGCTGCTACGATAGGGTGTTAGGCTCACACTAGCGAAGAAACGGTGGAAAAATGGAAGAATATAATCATTCTAGAGAGGGAATTGATAGGGACTATCAACGCGGATGAGAACGAGCTCCGATTGAGCCGGTTTCAGGGGCGTTGGAAAGCCCTCAGGAAACTAGGCTACCAGGACTTCTAATTCTAGAAATCTAGAAGAATTTACATACGCGCACACACCCGAGCACACGTGCGGTATGTCTGGGCCCCAGAAAAGGCCGTTTAGACCCTCAAAAAGGCTCGAAAGTCTGGAAAAAACTACTTTTTCGTCCAATTACACCTCGATATTGTAATGGGCAGTACGTCCATATGGTCTACAGGTCATAGACGCCCCACCAATGAGCGGCTACAATAGGGTGGTAGGCTGACACTAGCGAAGAAACGGTGGAAAAATAGAAGAATATAATCATTCCAGAGAGGAATTGATAAGGACTATCAACGCGGATGAGAACGAGCTCCGATTGAGCCGGTTTCAGTGGCGTTGGAAAGCCCTCGGGAAACTAGGCTACCAGGACTTCTAATTCCAGCAATCTAGAAGAATTTACATACACGCACACACCCGAGGACACGTGCGGTATGTCTGGGCCCCAGAAAAGGCCGTTTAGACCCTCAAAAAGGCTCAAAAGTCTGGAATAAACTATTTTTTCGTGCAATTACACCTCGATATTGTAAAGGGCAGTACGTTCATATGGTCTGCATGTCTTAGACGCCCCACCAATGAGCGGCTACGATAGGGTATTAGGCTCACACTAGCGAAGAAACAGTGGAAAAATAGAAGAATATAATCATTCTAGAGAGGGAATTGATAGGGACTATCAACGCGGATGAGAACGAGCTTCGATTTAGCCGGTTTCAGTGGCGTTGGAACGCCCTCGGGAAACTAGGCTACAAAGACTTCTAATTCTAGCGATCTGGAAGAATTTACATACGCGCACACACCCAAGCACACGTGTGGTATGTCTGGGCCCCAGAAAAGGCCGTTTAGACCCTCAAAAAGGCTCGAAAGTCTGGAAAAAATACTTTTTCGTGCAAGTACACCTCGATATTGTAAAGGGTAGTACGTCCATATGGTCTGCAGGTCATAGATGCCCCACCAATGAGCGGCTACGATATTGTGTTAGGCTCACACTAGCGAAGAAACGGTGGAAAAATAGAAGAATATAATCATTCTAGAGAGGAATTGATAAGGACTATCAACGCGGATGAGAATGAGCTCCGATTGAGCCGGTTTCAGTGGTGTTGGAAAGACCTCGGGAAACTAGGCTACCAGGACTTCTAATTCTAGCGATCTGGAAGAATTTACATACGCGCACACACCCGAGCACACGTGCGGTATGTCTGGGCCCCAGAAAAGGCCGTTTAGACCCTAAAAAAGGCTCAAAAGTCTGGAAAAAACTACTCTTTCGTCCAATTACACCTCGATATTGTAAAGGGCCGTACGTCCATATGGTCTGCAGGTCGTAGACGCCCCACCAATGAGCAGCTACGATAGGGTGTTAGGCTCACACTAGCGAAGAAACGGTGGAAAAATAGAAAAATATAATCATTCTAGAGAGGGAATTGATAGGGACTATCAACGCGGATGAGAACGAACTCCGATTGAGCCAGTTTCAGTGGCATTGGAAAGCCCTCGGGAAACTAGGCTACCAGGACTTCTAATTCTAGCGATCTGGAAGAATTTACATACGCGCACACACCTGAGCACACGTGCGGTATGTCTGGGCCCCAGAATAGGCCGTTTAGACCCTCAAAAAGGCACAAAAGTCTAGAAAAAACTACTTTTTCATGCAATTACACCTCGATATTGTAAAGGGAAGTACGTCCATATGGTCTTCAGGTCATAGACGCCCCAGCAATGAGCTGCTACGATAGGGTGTTAGGCTCACACTAGCGAAGAAACGGTGGAAAAATGGAAGAATATAATCATTCTAGAGAGGGAATTGATAGGGACTATCAACGCGGATGAGAACGAGCTCCGATTGAGCCGGTTTCAGGGGCGTTGGAAAGCCCTCAGGAAACTAGGCTACCAGGACTTCTAATTCTAGAAATCTAGAAGAATTTACATACGCGCACACACCCGAGCACACGTGCGGTATGTCTGGGCCCCAGAAAAGGCCGTTTAGACCCTCAAAAAGGCTCGAAAGTCTGGAAAAAACTACTTTTTCGTCCAATTACACCTCGATATTGTAATGGGCAGTACGTCCATAAAGTCTACAGGTCATAGACGCCCCACCAATGAGCAGCTACAATAGGGTGGTAGGCTGACACTAGCGAAGAAACGGTGGAAAAATAGAAGAATATAATCATTCCAGAGAGGAATTGATAAGGACTATCAACGCGGATGAGAACGAGCTCCGATTGAGCCGGTTTCAGTGGCGTTGGAAAGCCCTCGGGAAACTAGGCTACCAGGACTTCTAATTCCAGCAATCTGGAAGAATTTACATACGCGCACACACCCGAGCACACGTGCGGTATGTCTGGGCCCCAGAAAAGGCCGTTTAGACCCTCAAAAAGGCTCAAAAGTCTGGAATAAACTATTTTTTCGTGCAATTACACCTCGATATTGTAAAGGGCAGTACGTTCATATGGTCTGCATGTCTTAGACGCCCCACCAATGAGCGGCTACGATAGGGTGTTAGGCTCACACTAGCGAAGAAACAGTGGAAAAATAGAAGAATATAATCATTCTAGAGAGGGAATTGATAGGGACTATCAACGCGGATGAGAACGAGCTTCGATTTAGCCGGTTTCAGTGGCGTTGGAACGCCCTCGGGAAACTAGGCTACAAAGACTTCTAATTCTAGCGATCTGGAAGAATTTACATACGCGCACACACCCAAGCACACGTGTGGTATGTCTGGGCCCCAGAAAAGGCCGTTTAGACCCTCAAAAAGGCTCGAAAGTCTGGAAAAAATACTTTTTCGTGCAATTACACCTCGATATTGTAAAGGGTAGTACGTCCATATGGTCTGCAGGTCATAGATGCCCCACCAATGAGCGGCTACGATATTGTGTTAGGCTCACACTAGCGAAGAAACGGTGGAAAAATAGAAGAATATAATCATTCTAGAGAGGAATTGATAAGGACTATCAACGCGGATGAGAATGAGCTCCGATTGAGCCGGTTTCAGTGGTGTTGGAAAGACCTCGGGAAACTAGGCTACCAGGACTTCTAATTCTAGCGATCTGGAAGAATTTACATACGCGCACACACCCGAGCACACGTGCGGTATGTCTGGGCCCCAGAAAAGGCCGTTTAGACCCTAAAAAGGCTCAAAAGTCTAGAAAAAACTACTTTTTCGTCCAATTACACCTCGATATTGTAAAGGGCCGTACGTCCATATGGTCTGCAGGTCGTAGACGCCCCACCAATGAGCAGCTACGATAGGGTATTAGGCTCACACTAGCGAAGAAACGGTGGAAAAATAGAAGAATATAATCATTCTAGAGAGGGAATTGATAGGGACTATCAACGCGGATGAGAACGAACTCCGATTGAGCCAGTTTCAGTGGCATTGGAAAGCCCTCGGGAAACTAGGCTACCAGGACTTCTAATTCTAGCGATCTGGAAGAATTTACATACGCGCACACACCTGAGCACACGTGCGGTATGTCTGGGCCCCAGAATAGGCCGTTTAGACCCTCAAAAAGGCACAAAAGTCTAGAAAAAACTACTTTTTCATGCAATTACACCTCGATATTGTAAAGGGAAGTACGTCCATATGGTCTTCAGGTCATAGACGCCCCAGCAATGAGCTGCTACGATAGGGTGTTAGGCTCACACTAGCGAAGAAACGGTGGAAAAATGGAAGAATATAATCATTCTAGAGAGGGAATTGATAGGGACTATCAACGCGGATGAGAACGAGCTCCGATTGAGCCGGTTTCAGGGGCGTTGGAAAGCCCTCAGGAAACTAGGCTACCAGGACTTCTAATTCTAGAAATCTAGAAGAATTTACATACGCGCACACACCCGAGCACACGTGCGGTATGTCTGGGCCCCAGAAAAGGCCGTTTAGACCCTCAAAAAGGCTCGAAAGTCTGGAAAAAACTACTTTTTCGTCCAATTACACCTCGATATTGTAATGGGCAGTACGTCCATAAAGTCTACAGGTCATAGACGCCCCACCAATGAGCGGCTACAATAGGGTGGTAGGCTGACACTAGCGAAGAAACGGTGGAAAAATAGAAGAATATAATCATTCCAGAGAGGAATTGATAAGGACTATCAACGCGGATGAGAACGAGCTCCGATTGAGCCGGTTTCAGTGGTGTTGGAAAGCCCTCGGGAAACTAGGCTACCAGGACTTCTAATTCCAGCAATCTGGAAGAATTTACATACGCGCACACACCCGAGCCCACGTGCGGTATGTCTGGGCCCCAGAAAAGGCCGTTTAGACCCTCAAAAAGGCTCAAAAGTCTGGAATAAACTATTTTTTCGTGCAATTACACCTCGATATTGTAAAGGGCAGTACGTTCATATGGTCTGCATGTCTTAGACGCCCCACCAATGAGCGGCTACGATAGGGTGTTAGGCTCACACTAGCGAAGAAACAGTGGAAAAATAGAAGAATATAATCATTCTAGAGAGGGAATTGATAGGGACTATCAACGCGGATGAGAACGAGCTTCGATTTAGCCGGTTTCAGTGGCGTTGGAATGCCCTCGGGAAACTAGGCTACAAAGACTTCTAATTCTAGCGATCTGGAAGAATTTACATACGCGCACACACCCAAGCACACGTGTGGTATGTCTGGGCCCCAGAAAAGGCCGTTTAGACCCTCAAAAAGGCTCGAAAGTCTGGAAAAAATACTTTTTCGTGCAATTACACCTCGATATTGTAAAGGGTAGTACGTCCATATGGTCTGCAGGTCATAGATGCCCCACCAATGAGCGGCTACGATATTGTGTTAGGCTCACACTAGCGAAGAAACGGTGGAAAAATAGAAGAATATAATCATTCTAGAGAGGAATTGATAAGGACTATCAACGCGGATGAGAATGAGCTCCGATTGAGCCGGTTTCAGTGGTGTTGGAAAGACCTCGGGAAACTAGGCTACCAGGACTTCTAATTCTAGCGATCTGGAAGAATTTACATACGCGCACACACCCGAGCACACGTGCGGTATGTCTGGGCCCCAGAAAAGGCCGTTTAGACCCTAAAAAAGGCTCAAAAGTCTGGAAAAAACTACTTTTTCGTCCAATTACACCTCGATATTGTAAAGGGCCGTACGTCCATATGGTCTGCAGGTCGTAGACGCCCCACCAATGAGCAGCTACGATAGGGTGTTAGGCTCACACTAGCGAAGAAACGGTGGAAAAATAGAAGAATATAATCATTCTAGAGAGGGAATTGATAGGGACTATCAACGCGGATGAGAACGAACTCCGATTGAGCCAGTTTCAGTGGCATTGGAAAGCCCTCGGGAAACTAGGCTACCAGGACTTCTAATTCTAGCGATCTGGAAGAATTTACATACGCGCACACACCTGAGCACACGTGCGGTATGTCTGGGCCCCAGAATAGGCCGTTTAGACCCTCAAAAAGGCACAAAAGTCTAGAAAAAACTACTTTTTCATGCAATTACACCTCGATATTGTAAAGGGAAGTACGTCCATATGGTCTTCAGGTCATAGACGCCCCACCAATGAGCTGCTACGATAGGGTGTTAGGCTCACACAAGCGAAGAAACGGTGGAAAAATGGAAGAATATAATCATTCTAGAGAGGGAATTGATAGGGACTATCAACGCGGATGAGAACGAGCTCCGATTGAGCCGGTTTCAGGGGCGTTGGAAAGCCCTCAGGAAACTAGGCTACCAGGACTTCTAATTCTAGAAATCTAGAAGAATTTACATACGCGCACACACCCGAGCACACGTGCGGTATGTCTGGGCCCCAGAAAAGGCCGTTTAGACCCTCAAAAAGGCTCGAAAGTCTGGAAAAAACTACTTTTTCGTCCAATTACACCTCGATATTGTAATGGGCAGTACGTCCATAAAGTCTACAGGTCATAGACGCCCCACCAATGAGCGGCTACAATAGGGTGGTAGGCTGACACTAGCGAAGAAACGGTGGAAAAATAGAAGAATATAATCATTCCAGAGAGGAATTGATAAGGACTATCAACGCGGATGAGAACGAGCTCCGATTGAGCCGGTTTCAGTGGTGTTGGAAAGCCCTCGGGAAACTAGGCTACCAGGACTTCTAATTCCAGCAATCTGGAAGAATTTACATACGCGCACACACCCGAGCCCACGTGCGGTATGTCTGGGCCCCAGAAAAGGCCGTTTAGACCCTCAAAAAGGCTCAAAAGTCTGGAATAAACTATTTTTTCGTGCAATTACACCTCGATATTGTAAAGGGCAGTACGTTCATATGGTCTGCATGTCTTAGACGCCCCACCAATGAGCGGCTACGATAGGGTGTTAGGCTCACACTAGCGAAGAAACAGTGGAAAAATAGAAGAATATAATCATTCTAGAGAGGGAATTGATAGGGACTATCAACGCGGATGAGAACGAGCTTCGATTTAGCCGGTTTCAGTGGCGTTGGAATGCCCTCGGGAAACTAGGCTACGAAGACTTCTAATTCTAGCGATCTGGAAGAATTTACATACGCGCACACACCCAAGCACACGTGTGGTATGTCTGGGCCCCAGAAAAGGCCGTTTAGACCCTCAAAAAGGCTCGAAAGTCTGGAAAAAATACTTTTTCGTGCAATTACACCTCGATATTGTAAAGGGTAGTACGTCCATATGGTCTGCAGGTCATAGATGCCCCACCAATGAGCGGCTACGATATTGTGTTAGGCTCACACTAGCGAAGAAACGGTGGAAAAATAGAAGAATATAATCATTCTAGAGAGGAATTGATAAGGACTATCAACGCGGATGAGAATGAGCTCCGATTGAGCCGGTTTCAGTGGTGTTGGAAAGACCTCGGGAAACTAGGCTACCAGGACTTCTAATTCTAGCGATCTGGAAGAATTTACATACGCGCACACACCCGAGCACACGTGCGGTATGTCTGGGCCCCAGAAAAGGCCGTTTAGACCCTAAAAAAGGCTCAAAAGTCTGGAAAAAACTACTTTTTCGTCCAATTACACCTCGATATTGTAAAGGGCCGTACGTCCATATGGTCTGCAGGTCGTAGACGCCCCACCAATGAGCAGCTACGATAGGGTGTTAGGCTCACACTAGCGAAGAAACGGTGGAAAAATAGAAGAATATAATCATTCTAGAGAGGGAATTGATAGGGACTATCAACGCGGATGAGAACGAACTCCGATTGAGCCAGTTTCAGTGGCATTGGAAAGCCCTCGGGAAACTAGGCTACCAGGACTTCTAATTCTAGCGATCTGGAAGAATTTACATACGCGCACACACCTGAGCACACGTGCGGTATGTCTGGGCCCCAGAATAGGCCGTTTAGACCCTCAAAAAGGCACAAAAGTCTAGAAAAAACTACTTTTTCATGCAATTACACCTCGATATTGTAAAGGGAAGTACGTCCATATGGTCTTCAGGTCATAGACGCCCCACCAATGAGCTGCTACGATAGGGTGTTAGGCTCACACAAGCGAAGAAACGGTGGAAAAATGGAAGAATATAATCATTCTAGAGAGGGAATTGATAGGGACTATCAACGCGGATGAGAACGAGCTCCGATTGAGCCGGTTTCAGGGGCGTTGGAAAGCCCTCAGGAAACTAGGCTACCAGGACTTCTAATTCTAGAAATCTAGAATAATTTACATACGCGCACACACCCGAGCACACGTGCGGTATGTCTGGGCCCCAGAAAAGGCCGTTTAGACCCTCAAAAAGGCTCGAAAGTCTGGAAAAAACTACTTTTTCGTCCAATTACACCTCGATATTGTAATGGGCAGTACGTCCATATGGTCTACAGGTCATAGACGCCCCGCCAATGAGCGGCTACAATAGGGTGGTAGGCTGACACTAGCGAAGAAACGGTGGAAAAATAGAAGAATATAATCATTCCAGAGAGGAATTGATAAGGACTATCAACGCGGATGAGAACGAGCTCCGATTGAGCCGGTTTCAGTGGCGTTGGAAAGCCCTCGGGAAACTAGGCTACCAGGACTTCTAATTCCAGCAATCTGGAAGAATTTACATACGCGCACACACCCGAGCACACGTGCGGTATGTCTGGGCCCCAGAAAAGGCCGTTTAGACCCTCAAAAAGGCTCAAAAGTCTGGAGAAAACTACTTTTTCGTGCAATTACACCTCGATATTGTAAAGGGCAGTACGTTCATATGGTCTGCAGGTCTTAGATGCCCCACCAATGAGCGGCTACGATAGGGTGTTAGGCTCACACTAGCGAAGAAACAGTGGAAGAATAGAAGAATATAATCATTCTAGAGAGGGAATTGATAGGGACTATCAACGCGGATGAGAACGAGCTTCGATTGAGCCGGTTTCAGTGGCGGTGGTACGCCCTCGGGAAACTAGGCTACCAAGACTTCTAATTCTAGCAATCTGGAAGAATTTACATACGCGCACACACCCGAGCACACGCGCGGTATGTCTGGGCCCCAGAAAAGGCCGTTTAGACCCTCAAAAAGGCTCGAAAGTCTGGAAAAAATACTTTTTCGTGCAATTACACCTCGATATTGTAAAGGGTAGTACGTCCATATGGTCTGCAGGTCATAGATGCCCCAGCAATGAGCGGCTACGATAGGGTGTTAGGCTCACACTAGCGAAGAAACGGTGGAAAAATAGAAGAATATAATCATTCTAGAGAGGAATTGATAAGGACTATCAACGCGGATGAGAACGAGCTCCGATTGAGCCGGTTTCAGTGGTGTTGGAAAGACCTCGGGAAACTAGGCTACCAGGACTTCTAATTCTAGCGATCTGGAAGAATTTACATACGCGCACACACCCGAGAACACGTGCGGTATGTCTGGGCCCCAGAAAAGGCCGCTTAGACCCTCAAAAAGGCTCAAAAGTCTAGAAAAAACTACTTTTTCGTCCAATCACACCTCGATATTGTAAAGGGCGGTACGTCCATATGGTCTGCAGGTCGTAGACGCCCCACCAATGAGCAGCTACGATAGGGTGTTAGGCTCACACTAGCGAAGAAACAGTGGAAAAATAGAAGAATATAATCATTCTAGAGAGGGAATTGATAGGGACTATCAACGCGGATGACAACGAACTCCGATTGAGCCGGTTTCAGTGGCATTGGAAAGCCCTCGGGAAACTAGGCTACCAGGACTTCTAATTCTAGTGATCTGGAAGAATTTACATACGCGCACACACCCGAGCACACGTGCGGTATGTCTGGGCCCCAGAAATGGCCGTTTAGACCCTCAAAAAGGCTCGAAAGTCTGGAAAAATATACTTTTTCGTGCAATTACACCTCGATATTGTAAAGGGCAGTATGTCCATATGGTCTACAGGTCATAGACGACCCACCAATGAGTGGCTACGATAGGGTGTTAGGCTCACACTAGCGAAGAAACGGTGGAAAAATAGAAGAATATAATCATTCTAGAGAGGAATTGATAAGGACTATCAACGCGGATGAGAACGAGCTCCGATTGAGCCGGTTTCAGTGGTGTTGGAAAGACCTCGGGAAACTAGGCTACCAGGACTTCTAATTCTAGCGATCTGGAAGAATTTACATACGCGCACACACCCGAGAACACGTGCGGTATGTCTGGGCCCCAGAAAAGGCCGCTTAGACCCTCAAAAAGGCTCAAAAGTCTAGAAAAAACTACTTTTTCGTCCAATCACACCTCGATATTGTAAAGGGCGGTA
Source organism: Elymus sibiricus (assembly GCA_039707655.1). Taxonomy (NCBI): domain Eukaryota; kingdom Viridiplantae; phylum Streptophyta; class Magnoliopsida; order Poales; family Poaceae; genus Elymus; species Elymus sibiricus. The sequence continues at coordinate 39,810,354 of CM077674.1, forward strand.
CGTCCATATGGTCTGCAGGTCGTAGACGCCCCACCAATGAGCAGCTACGATAGGGTGTTAGGCTCACACTAGCGAAGAAACAGTGGAAAAATAGAAGAATATAATCATTCTAGAGAGGGAATTGATAGGGACTATCAACGCGGATGACAACGAACTCCGATTGAGCCGGTTTCAGTGGCATTGGAAAGCCCTCGGGAAACTAGGCTACCTGGACTTCTAATTATAGCGATCTGGAAGAATTTACAAATGCGCACACACCCGAGCACACGTGCGGTATGTCTGGGCCCCAGAAAAGGCCGTTTAGACCCTTCAAAAGGCTCGAAAGTCTGGAAAAAACTACTTTTTCGTGCAATTACACCTCGATATTGTAAAGGGCTGTACTTCCATATGGTCTGCAGGTCATAGACGCCCCACCAATGAGCGGCTATGATATGGTGTTAGGCTCTCACTAGAGAAGAAACGGTGGAAAAATGGAAGAATATAATCATTCTAGAGAGGGAATTGATAGGGACTATCAACGCGGATGAGAACGAGCTCCGATTGAGCCGGTTTCAGGGGCGTTGGAAAGCCCTCAGGAAACTAGGCTACCAGGACTTCTAATTCTAGAAATCTCCAAGAATTTACATACGCGCACACACCCGAGCACACGTGCGGTATGTCTGGGCCCCAGAAAAGGCCGTTTAGACCGTCAAAAAGGCTCGAAAGTTTGGAAAAAACTACTTTTTCGTCCAATTACACCTCGATATTGTAATGGGCAGTACGTCCATATGGTCTACAGGTCATAGACGCCCCACCAATGAACGGCTATAATAGGGTGGTAGGCTGACACTAGCGAAGAAACGGTGGAAAAATAGAAGAATATAATCATTCCAGAGAGGAATTGATAAGGACTATCAACGCGGATGAGAATGAGCTCCGATTGAGCCGGTTTCAGTGGCGTTGGAAAGCCCTCGGGAAACTAGGCTACCAGGACATCTAATTCCAGCAATATGGAAGAATTTACATACGCGCACACACCCGAGCACACGTGCGGTATGTCTGGGCCCCAGAAAAGGCCGTTTAGACCCTCAAAAAGGCTCGAAAGTCTGGAAAAAACTACTTTTTCGTCCAATTACACCTCGATATTGTAGTGGGCAGTACGTCCATATGGTCTATAGGTCATAGACGCCCCACCAATGAGCGGCTACAATAGGGTGGTAGGCTCACACTAGCGAAGAAACGGTGAAAAAATAGAAGAATATAATCATTCCAGATAGGAATTGATAAGGACTATCAACGCGGATGAGAACGAGCTCCGATTGAGCCGGTTTCAGTGGCGTTGGAAAGCCCTCGGGAAACTAGGCTACCAGGACTTCTAATTCCAGCAATCTGGAAGAATTTACATACGCGCACACACCCGAGCACACGTGCGGTATGTCTGGGCCCCAGAAAAGGCCGTTTAGACCCTCAAAAAGGCTCAAAAGTCTGGAAAAAACTACTTTTTCGTGCAATTACACCTCGATATTGTAAAGGGCAGTACGTTCATATGGTCTGCAGGTCTTAGACGCCCCACCAATGAGCGGCTACGATAGGGTGTTAGGCTCACACTAGCGAAGAAACAGTGGAAGAATAGAAGAATATAATCATTCTAGAGAGGGAATTGATAGGGACTATCAACGCGGATGAGAACGAGCTTCGATTGAGCCGGTTTCAGTGGCGGTGGTACGCCCTCGGGAAACTAGGCTACCAAGACTTCTAATTCTAGCAATCTGGAAGAATTTACATACGCGCACACACCCGAGCACACGCGCGGTATGTCTGGGCCCCAGAAAAGGCCGTTTAGACCCTCAAAAAGGCTCGAAAGTCTGGAAAAAATACTTTTTCGTGCAATTACACCTCGATATTGTAAAGGGTAGTACGTCCATATGGTCTGCAGGTCATAGATGCCCCAGCAATGAGCGGCTACGATAGGGTGTTAGGCTCACACTAGCGAAGAAACGGTGGAAAAATAGAAGAATATAATCATTCTAGAGAGGAATTGATAAGGACTATCAACGCGGATGAGAACGAGCTCCGATTGAGCCGGTTTCAGTGGTGTTGGAAAGACCTCGGGAAACTAGGCTACCAGGACATCTAATTCTAGCGATCTGGAAGAATTTACATACGCGCACACACCCGAGCACACGTGCGGTATGTCTGGGCCCCAGAAAAGGCCGCTTAGACCCTCAAAAAGGCTCAAAAGTCTAGAAAAAACTACTTTTTCGTCCAATCACACCTCGATATTGTAAAGGGCGGTACGTCCATATGGTCTGCAGGTCGTAGACGCCCCACCAATGAGCAGCTACGATAGGGTGTTCGGCTCACACTAGTGAAGAAACAGTGGAAAAATAGAAGAATATAATCATTCTAGAGAGGGAATTGATAGGGACTATCAAAGCGGATGAGAACGAACTCCGATTGAGCCGGTTTCAGTGGCATTGGAAAGCCCTCGGGAAACTAGGCTACCTGGACTTCTAATTATAGCGATCTGGAAGAATTTACAAATGCGCACACACCCGAGCACACGTGCGGTATGTCTGGGCCCCAGAAAAGGCCGTTTAGACCCTTCAAAAGGCTCGAAAGTATGGAAAAAACTACTTTTTCGTGCAATTACACCTCGATATTGTAAAGGGCAGTACTTCCATATGGTCTGCAGGTCATAGACGCCCCACCAATGAGCGGCTATGATAGGGTGTTAGGCTCTCACTAGCGAAGAAACGGTGGAAAATTGGAAGAATATAATCATTCTAGAGAGGGAATTGATAGGGACTATCAACGCGGATGAGAACGAGCTCCGATTGAGCCGGTTTCAGGGGCGTTGGAAAGCCCTCAGGAAACTAGGCTACCAGGACTTCTAATTCTAGAAATCTCCAAGAATTTACATACGCGCACACACCCGAGCACACGTGCGGTATGTCTGGGCCCCAGAAAAGGCCGTTTAGACCGTCAAAAAGGCTCGAAAGTTTGGAAAAAACTACTTTTTCGTCCAATTACACCTCGATATTGTAATGGGCAGTACGTCCATATGGTCTACAGGTCATAGACGCCCCACCAATGAGCGGCTATAATAGGGTGGTAGGCTGACACTAGCGAAGAAACGGTGGAAAAATAGAAGAATATAATCATTCCAGAGAGGAATTGATAAGGACTATCAACGCGGATGAGAATGAGCTCCGATTGAGCCGGTTTCAGTGGCGTTGGAAAGCCCTCGGGAAACTAGGCTACCAGGACATCTAATTCCAGCAATCTGGAAGAATTTACATACGCGCACACACCCGAGCACACGTGCGGTATGTCTGGGCCCCAGAAAAGGCCGTTTAGACCCTCAAAAAGGCTCAAAAGTCTGGAGAAAACTACTTTTTCGTGCAATTACACCTCGATATTGTAAAGGGTAGTACGTCCATATGGTCTGCAGGTCATAGATGCCCCACCAATGAGCGGCTACGATAGGGTGTTAGGCTCACACTAGCGAAGAAACGGTGGAAAAATAGAAGAATATAATCATTCTAGAGAGGAATTGATAAGGACTATCAACGCGGATGAGAACGAGCTCCGATTGAGCCGGTTTCAGTGGTGTTGGAAAGACCTCGGGAAACTAGGCTACCAGGACTTCTAATTCTAGCGATCTGGAAGAATTTACATACGCGCACACACCCGAGCACACGTGCGGTATGTCTGGGCCCCAGAAAAGGCCGCTTAGACCCTCAAAAAGGCTCAAAAGTCTAGAAAAAACTACTTTTTCATCCAATTACACCTCTATATTGTAAAGGGCAGTACGTCGATATGGTCTGCAGGTCGTAGAAGCCCCACCAATGAGCAGCTACGATAGGGTGTTAGGCTCACACTAGCGAAGAAACGGAGGAAAAATAGAAGAATATAATCATTCTAGAGAGGGAATTGATAGGGACTATCAACGCGGATGAGAACGAACTCCGATTGAGCCGGTTTCAGTGGCGTTGGAAAGCCCTCGGGAAACTAGGATACCAGGACTTCTAATTCTAGCGATCTGGAAGAATTTACATAGGCGCACACACCCGAGCACACGTGCGGTATGTCTGGGCCCCAGAAAAGGCCGCTTAGACCCTCAAAAAGGCTCAAAAGTCTGGAAAAAACTACTTTTTCGTCCAATTACACCTCGATATTGTAAACGGCAGTACGTCCATATGGTCTTCAGGTCGTAGACGCCCCACCAATGAGCGGCTACGATAGGGTGCTAGGCTCACACTAGCGAAGAAACGGTGGAAAAATAGAAGAATATAATCATTCTAGAGAGGGAATTGATAGGGACTATCAACGCGGATGAGAACGAGCTCCGATTGAGCCGGTTTCAGTGGCGTTGGAAAGCCCTCGGGAAACTAGGCTACCAGGACTTCTAATTCCAGCAATCTGGAAGAATTTACATACGCGCACACACCCGAGCACACGTGCGGTATGTCTGGGCCCCAGAAAAGGCCGGTTAGACCCTCAAAAAGGCTCAAAAGTCTGGAAAAAACTAGTTTTTCGTGCAATTACACCTCGATATTGTAAAGGGCAGTACGTTCATATGGTCTGCAGGCCTTAGACGCCCCACCAATGAGCGGCTACGATAGGGTGTTAGGCTCACACTAGCGAAGAAACAGTGGAAAAATAGAAGAATATAATCATTCTAGAGAGCGAATTGATAGGGACTATCAACACGGATGAGAACGAGCTTCGATTGAGCCGGTTTCAGTGGCGTTGGAACGCCCTCGGGAAACTAGGCTACCAAGACTTCTAATTCTAGCGATCTGGAAGAATTTACATACGCGCACACACCCGAGCACACGTGCGGTATGTCTGGGCCCCAGAAAAGGCCGGTTAGACCCTCAAAAAGGCTCGAAAGTCTGGAAAAAAAATACTTTTTCGTGCAATTACACCTCGATATTGTAAAGGGTAGTACATCCATATGGTCTGCAGGTCATAGATGCCCCACCAATGAGCGGCTACGATAGGGTGTTAGGCTCACACTAGCGAAGAAACGGTGGAAAAATAGAAGAATATAATCATTCTAGAGAGGAATTGATAAGGACTATCAACGCGGATGAGAACGAGCTCCGATTGAGCCGGTTTCAGTGGTGTTGGAAAGACCTCGGGAAACTAGGCTACCAGGACTTCTAATTCTAGCGATCTGGAAGAATTTACATACGTGCACACACCCGAGCACACGTGCGGTATGTCTGGGCCACAGAAAAGGCCGCTTAGACCCTCAAAAAGGCTCAAAAGTCTAGAAAAAATTACTTTTTCGTCCAATTACACCTCGATATAGTAAAGGGCAGTACGTCCATATGGTCTGCAGGTCGTAGACGCCCCACCAATGAGCAGCTACGATAGGGTGTTAGGCTCACACTAGCGAAGAAACGGTGGAAAAATAGAAGAATATAATCATTCTAGAGAGGGAATTGATAGGGACTATCAACGCGGATGAGAATGAACTCCGATTGAGCCGGTTTCAGTGGCGTTGGAAAGCCCTCGGGAAACTAGGATACCAGGACTTCTAATTCTAGCGATCTGGAAGAATTTATATATGCGCACACACCCGAGCACACGTGCGGTATGTCTGGGCCCCAGAAAAGGCCGTTTAGACCCTCAAAAAGGCTCAAAAGTCTGGAAAAAACTACTTTTTCGTGCAATTACACCTCGATATTGTAAATGGCAGTACGTCCATATGGTCTGCAGGTCGTAGACGCCCCACCAATGAGCGGCTACGATAGGGTGTTAGGCTCACACTAGCGAAGAAACGGTGGAAAAATGGAAGAATATAATCATTCTAGAGAGGGAATTGATAGGGACTATCAACGCGGATGAGAACGAGCTCCGATTGAGCCGGTTTCAGGGGCGTTGGAAAGCCCTCAGGAAACTAGGCTACCAGGACTTCTAATTCTAGAAATATAGAAGAATTTACATACGCGCACACACCCGAGCACACGTGCGGTATGTCTGGGCCCCAGAAAAGGCCGTTTAGACCCTCAAAAAGGCTCGAAAGTCTGGAAAAAACTACTTTTTCGTCCAATTACACCTCGATATTGTAATGGGCAGTACGTCCATATGGTCTACAGGTCATAGACGCCCCACCAATGAGGGGCTACAATAGGGTGGTAGGCTCACACTAGCGAAGAAACGGTGAAAAAATAGAAGAATATAATCATTCCAGAGAGGAATTGATAAGGACTATCAACGCGGATGAGAACGAGCTCCGATTGAGCCGGTTTCAGTGGCGTTGGAAAGCCCTCGGGAAACTAGGCTACCAGGACTTCTAATTCCAGCAATCTGGAAGAATTTGCATACGCGCACACACCCGAGCACACGTGCGGTATGTCTGGGCCCCAGAAAAGGCCGTTTAGATCCTCAAAAGGGCTCAAAAGTCTGGAAAAAACTACTTTTTCGTGCAATTACACCTCGATATTGTAAAGGGCAGTACGTTCATATGGTCTGCAGGTCTTAGACGCCCCACCAATGAACGGCTATGATAGGGTGTTAGGCTCACACTAGCGAAGAAACAGTGGAAGAATAGAAGATTATAATCATTCTAGAGAGGGAATTGATAGGGACTATCAACGCGGATGAGAACGAGCTTCGATTGAGCCGGTTTCAGTGGCGTTGGAACGCCCTCAGGAAACTAGGCTACCAAGACTTCTAATTCTAGCAATCTGGAAGAATTTACATACGCGCACACACCCGAGCACACGTGCGGTATGTCTGGGCCCCAGAAAAGGCCGTTTAGACCCTCAAAAAGGCTCGAAAGTCTGGAAAAAATACTTTTTCGTGCAATTACACCTCGATATTATAAAGGGTAGTACGTCCATATGGTCTGCAGGTCATAGATGCCCCAGCAATGAGCGGCTACGATAGGGTGTTAGGCTAACACTAGCGAAGAAACGGTGGAAAAATAGAAGAATATAATCATTCTAGAGAGGAATTGATCAGGACTATCAACGCGGATGAGAACGAGCTCCGATTGAGCCGGTTTCAGTGGCATTGGAAAGCCCTCGGGAAACTAGGCTACCAGGACTTCTAATTCTAGCGATCTGGAAGAATTTACATACGTGCACACACCCGAGCACACGTGCGGTATGTCTGGGCCCCAGAAAAGGCCGCTTAGACCCTCAAAAAGGCTCGAAAGGCTGGAAAAAACTACTTTTTCGTGCAATTACACCTCGATATTGTAAAGGGCAGTACGTCCATATGGTCTGCAGGTCGTAGACGCCCCACCAATGAGCGGCTACGATAGGGTGTTAAGCTCACACTAGCGAAGAAACAGTGGAAAAATAGAAGAATATAATCATTCTAGAGAGGGAGTTGATAGGGACTATCAATGCGGATGAGAACGAGCTTCGATTGAGCCGGTTTTAGTGGCGTTGGAAAGCCGTCGGGAAACTAGGCTACCAAGACTTCTAATTCTAGCGATCTGGAAGAATTTACATACGCGCACACACCTGAGCACACGTGCGGTATGTCTGGGCCCCAGAAAAGGCCGTTTAGACCCTCAAAAAGGCTCGAAAGTCTTAAAAAAACTACTTTTTCGTGCAATTACACCTCGATATTGTAAAGGGCTGTACGTCCATATGGTCTGCAGGTCGTAGATGCCCCACCAATGAGCGGCTACGATAGGGTGTTAGGCTCACACTAGCGAAGAAACAGTGGAAAAATAGAAGAATATAATCATTCTAGAGAGGGAATTGATAGGGACTATCAACGCGGATGAGAACGACCTCCGATTGAGCCGGTTTCAGTGGCGTTGGAAATCCCTCGGGAAACTAGGCTACCAGGACTTCTAATTCTAGTGATCTAGAAGAATTTAAATACGCGCACACACCCGAGCACACGTGCGGTATGTCTGGGCCCTAGAAAAGGCCGTTTAGACCCTCAAAAAGGCTCAAAAGTCTGGAAAAAAATACTTTTTCGTGCAATTACACCTCGATATTGTAAAGGGCAGTACGTCCATATGGTCTGCAGGTCATAGATGCCCCACCAATGAGCGGCTACGATAGGGTGTTAGGCTCACACTAGCAAAGAAACGGTGGAAAAATTGAAGAATATAATCATTCTAGATAGGAAATGATAAGGACTATCAACGCGGATGAGAACGAGCTCCGATTGAGCCGGTTTCAGTGGCGTTGGAAAGACCTCGGGAAACTAGGCTACCAGGACTTCTAATTCTAGCGATCTGGAAGAATTTACATACGCGCACACACCCGAGCACACGTGCGGTATGTCTGGGCCCCAGAAAAGGCCGCTTAGACCCTCAAAAAGGCTCGAGAGTCTGGAAAAAACTACTTTTTCGTCCAATTACACCTCGATATTGTAAAGGGCAGTACGTCCATATGGTCTGCAGGTCGTAGACACCCCACCAATGAGCGGCTACGATAGGGTGTTAGGCTCACACTAGCGAAGAAGCGGTGGAAAAATGGAAGAATATACTCATTCTAGAGAGGGAATTGATAGGGACTATCAACGCGGATGAGAACGAACTCCGATTGAGCCGGTTTCAGTGGCGTTGGAAAGCCCTCGGGAAACTAGGCTACCAGGACTTCTAATTGTAGCGATCTGGAAGAATTTACATACGCGCACACACCCGAGCACACGTGCGGTATGTCTGGGCCCCAGAAAAGGCCGCTTAGACCCTCAAAAAGGCTCAAAAGTCTGGAAAAAACTACTTTTTCGTCCAATTACACCTCGATATTGTAAAGGGCAGTACGTCCATATGGTCTGCAGGTCGTAGACGCCCCACCAATGAGCGGCTACGATAGGGTGTTAGGCTCACACTAGCAAAGAAACGGTGGAAAAATAGAAGAATATAATCATTCTAGAGAGGGAATTGATAAGGACTATCAACGCGGATGAGAACGAGCTCCGATTGAGCCGGTTTCAGTGGCGTTGGAAAGACCTCGGGAAACAAGGCTACCAGGACTTCTAATCAAGGGATCTGGAATAATTTACATACGCGCACACACCGGAGCACACTTGCGGTATGTCTGGGCCCCAGAAAAGGCCGTTTAGACCCTCAAAAAGGCTCGAAAGTCTGGAAAAAACTACTTTTTCATTCTATTACACCTCGATATTGTAAAGGGCAGTACGTCCATATGGTCTTCAGGTCGTAGATGCCCCACCAATGAGCGGCTACGATAGGGTGTTTTGCTCACACTAGCGAAGAAACGGTGGAAAAATAGAAGAATATAATCATTCTAGAGAGGGAATTGATGGGGACTATCAACGCGGATGGGAACGAGCTCCGATTGAGCCGGTTTCAGTGGCGTTGGAAATCCCTCGGGAAACTAGGCTAGCAGGATTTCTAATTCTAGTGATCTGGAAGAATTTACATATGCGCACACACCCGAGCACACGTGCGGTATGTCTGGGCCCCAGAAAAGGCCGTTTAGAATCTCAAAAAGGCTCAAAAGTCTGGAAAAAATACTTTTTCGTGCAATTACACCTCGATATTGTAAAGGGCAGTACGTCCATATCGTCTGCAGGTCATAGACACCCCACCAATGAGCGGCTAGGATAGGGTGTTAGGCTCACACTAGCGAAGCAACGGTGGAAAAATAGAAGAATATAATCATTCTAGAGAGGGAGTTGATAGGGACTATCAACGCAGATGAGAACGAGCTTCGATTGAGCCGGTTTTAGTGGCGTTGGAAAGCCCTCGGGAAACTAGGCTACCAGGACTTCTAATTCTAGCGATCTGGAAGAATTTACATACGCGCACAAACCTGAGCACACGTGCGGTATGTCTGGGCCCCAGAAAAGGCCGTTTAGACCCTCAAAAGGGCTCAAAAGTCTGGAAAAAACTACTTTTTCGTGCAATTACACCTCGATATTGTAAAGGGCAGTACGTTCATATGGTCTGCAGGTCTTAGACGCCCCACGAATGAGCGGCTAGGATAGGGCGTTAGGCTCACACTAGCGAAGAAACAGTGGAAGAATAGAAGAATATAATCATTCTAGAGAGGGAATTGATAGGGACTATCAACGCGGATGAGAACGAGCTTCGATTGAGCCGGTTTCAGTGGCGTTGGAACGCCCTCGGGAAACTAGGCTACCAAGACTTCTAATTCTAGCAATCTGGAAGAATTTACATACGCGCACACACCCGAGCACACGTGCGGTATGTCTGGGCCCCAGAAAAGGCCGTTTAGACCCTCAAAAAGGCTCAAAAGTCTGGAAAAAACTACTTTTTCGTGCAATTACACCTCGATATTGTAAAGGGTAGTACGTCCATATGGTCTGCAGGTCATAGATGCCCCAGCAATGAGCGGCTACGATAGGGTGTTAGGCTCACACTAGCGAAGAAACGGTGGAAAAATAGAAGAATATAATCATTCTAGAGAGGAATTGATAAGGACTATCAACGCGGATGAGAACGAGCTCCGATTGAGCCGGTTTCATTGGCGTTGGAAGGACCTCGGGAAACTAGGCTACCGGGACTTCTAATTCCAGCAATCTAGAAGAATTTACATACGCGCACACACCCGAGCACATGTGCGGTATGTCTGGGCCCCAGAAAAGGCCGTTTAGACCCTCAAAAAGGCTCAAAAGTCTGGAAAAAAATACTTTTTCGTGCAATTACACCTCGATATTGTAAAGGGCAGTACGTCCATATGGTCTGCAGGTCATAGACACCCCACCAATGAGCGGCTACGATAGGGTGTTAAGCTCACACTAGCGAAAAAACAGTGGAAAAATAGAAGAATATAATCATTCTAGAGAGGGAGTTGATAGGGACTATCAATGCGGATGAGAACGAGCTTCGATTGAGCCGGTTTTAGTGGCGTTGGAAAGCCGTCGGGAAACTAGGCTACCAGGACTTCTAATTCTAGCGATCTGGAAGAATTTACATACGCGCACACACCTGAGCACACGTGCGGTATGTCTGGGCCCCAGAAAAGGCCGTTTAGACCCTCAAAAAGGCTCGAAAGTCTGGAAAAAACTACTTTTTCGTGCAATTACACCTCGATATTGTAAAGGGCTGTACGTCCATATGGTCTGCAGGTCGTAGATGCCCCACCAATGAGCGGCTACGATAGGGTGTTAGGCTCACACTAGCGAAGAAACAGTGGAAAAATAGAAGAATATAATCATTCTAGAGAGGGAATTGATAGGGACTATCAACGCGGATGAGAACGACCTCCGATTGAGCCGGTTTCAGTGGCGTTGGAAATCCCTCGGGAAACTAGGCTACCAGGACTTCTAATTCTAGTGATCTGGAAGAATTTACATACGCGCACACACCCGAGCACACGTGCGGTATGTCTGGGCCCTAGAAAAGGCCGTTTAGACACTCAAAAAGGCTCAAAAGTCTGGAAAAAAATACTTTTTCGTGCAATTACACCTCGATATTGTAAAGGGCAGTACGTCCATATGGTCTACAGGTCATAGATGCCCCACCAATGAGCGGCTACGATAGGGTGTTAGGCTCACACTGGCAAAGAAACGGTGGAAAAATAGAAGAATATAATCATTCTAGATAGGAATTGATAAGGACTATCAACGCGGATGAGAACGAGCTCCGATTGAGCCGGTTTCAGTGGCGTTGGAAAGCCCTCGGGAAACTAGGCTACCAGGACTTCTAATTCCAGCGATCTGGAAGAATTTACATACGCACACACACCGGAGCACACGTGCGGTATGTCTGGGCCCCAGAAAAGGCCGTTTAGACCCTCAAAAAGGCTCAAAAGTCTGGAAAAAACTACTTTTTCGTGCAATTACACCTCGATATTGTAAAGGGCAGTACGTCCATATGGTCTGCAGGTCGTAGACGCCCCACCAATGAGCGGCTACGATAGGGTGTTAAGCTCACACTAGCGAAAAAACAGTGGAAAAATAGAAGAATATAATCATTCTAGAGAGGGAGTTGATAGGGACTATCAATGCGGATGAGAACGAGCTTCGATTGAGCCGGTTTTAGTGGCGTTGGAAAGCCGTCGGGAAACTAGGCTACCAAGACTTCTAATTCTAGCGATCTGGAAGAATTTACATACGCGCACACACCTGAGCACACGTGCGGTATGTCTGGGCCCCAGAAAAGGCCGTTTAGACCCTCAAAAAGGCTCGAAAGTCTTAAAAAAACTACTTTTTCGTGCAATTACACCTCGATATTGTAAAGGGCTGTACGTCCATATGGTCTGCAGGTCGTAGATGCCCCACCAATGAGCGGCTACGATAGGGTGTTAGGCTCACACTAGCGAAGAAACAGTGGAAAAATAGAAGAATATAATCATTCTAGAGAGGGAATTGATAGGGACTATCAACGCGGATGAGAACGACCTCCGATTGAGCCGGTTTCAGTGGCGTTGGAAATCCCTCGGGAAACTAGGCTACCAGGACTTCTAATTCTAGTGATCTAGAAGAATTTACATACGCGCACACACCCGAGCACACGTGCGGTATGTCTGGGCCCTAGAAAAGGCCGTTTAGACACTCAAAAAGGCTCAAAAGTCTGGAAAAAAAATACTTTTTCATGCAATTACACCTCGATATTGTAAAGGGCAGTACGTCCATATGGTCTGCAGGTCATAGATGCCCCACCAATGAGCGGCTACGATAGGGTGTTAGGCTCACACTAGCAAAGAAACGGTGGAAAAATTGAAGAATATAATCATTCTAGATAGGAATTGATAAGGACTATCAACGCGGATGAGAACGAGCTCCGATTGAGCCGGTTTCAGTGGCGTTGGAAAGACCTCGGGAAACTAGGCTACCAGGACTTCTAATTCTAGCGATCTGGAAGAATTTACATACGCGCACACACCCGAGCACAAGTGCGGTATGTCTCGGCCCCAGAAAAGGCCGCTTAGACCCTCAAAAAGGCTCGAGAGTCTGGAAAAAACTACTTTTTCGTCCAATTACACCTCGATATTGTAAAGGGCAGTACGTCCATATGGTCTGCAGGTCGTAGACACCCCACCAATGAGCGGCTACGATAGGGTGTTAGGCTCACACTAGCGAAGAAACGGTGGAAAAATGGAAGAATATACTCATTCTAGAGAGGGAATTGATAGGGACTATCAACGCGGATGAGAACGAACTCCGATTGAGCCGGTTTCAGTGGCGTTGGAAAGCCCTCGGGAAACTAGGCTACTAGGACTTCTAATTCTAGCGATCTGGAAGAATTTACATATGTGCACACACCCGAGCACACGTGCGGTATGTCTGGGCCCCAGAAAAGGCCGCTTAGACCCTCAAAAAGGTTCAAAAGTCTGGAAAAAACTACTTTTTCGTCCAATTACACCTCGATATTGTAAAGGGCAGTACGTCCATATGGTCTGCAGGTCGTAGACGCCCCACCAATGAGCAGCTACGATAGGGTGTTAGGCTCACACTAGCAAAGAAACGGTGGAAAAATAGAAGAATATAATCATTCTAGAGAGGGAATTGATAAGGACTATCAACGCGGATGAGAACGAGCTCCGATTGAGCCGGTTTCAGTGGCGTTGGAAAGACCTCGGGAAACTAGGCTACCAGGACTTCTAATTCTAGCGATCTGGAAGAATTTACATACGCGCACACACCGGAGCACACTTGCGGTATGTCTGGGCCCCAGAAAAGGCCGTTTAGACCCTCAAAAAGGCTCGAAAGTCTGGAAAAAACTACTTTTTCATGCTATTACACCTCGATATTGTAAAGGGCAGTACGTCCATATGGTCTTCAGGTCGTAGATGCCCCACCAATGAGCGGCTACGATAGGGTGTTTTGCTCACACTAGCGAAGAAACGGTGGAAAAATAGAAGAATATAATCATTCTATAGAGGGAATTGATGGGGACTATCAACGCGGATGGGAACGAGCTCCGATTGAGCCGGTTTCAGTGCCGTTGGAAATCCCTCGGGAAACTAGGCTAGCAGGACTTCTAATTCTAGTGATCTGGAAGAATTTACATATGCGCACACACCCGAGCACACGTGCGGTATGTTTGGGCGCCAGAAAAGGCCGTTTAGACCCTCAAAAAGGCTCAAAAGTCTGGAAAAAAATACTTTTTCGTGCAATTACACCTCGATATTGTAAAGGGCAGTACGTCCATATGGTCTGCAGGTCATAGACACCCCACCAATGAGCGGCTAGGATAGGGTGTTAGGCTCACACTAGCGAAGCAACGGTGGAAAAATAGAAGAATATAATCATTCTAGAGAGGGAGTTGATAGGGACTATCAACGCGGATGAGACCGAGCTTCGATTGAGCCGGTTTTAGTGGCGTTGGAAAGCCCTCGGGAAACTAGGCTACCAGGACTTCTAATTCTAGCGATCTGGAAGAATTTACATACGCGCACAAACCTGAGCACACGTGCGGTATGTCTGGGCCCCAGAAAAGGCCGTTTAGACCCTCAAAAAGGCTCGAAAGTCTGGAAAAAACTACTTTTTCGTGCAATTACACCTCGATATTGTATAGGGCAGTACGTCCATATGGTCTGCAGGTCATAGACGCCCCACCAATGAGCGGCTACGATAGGGTGTTAGGCTCACAGTAGCGAAGAAACGGTGGAAAAATAGAAGAATATAATCATTCTAGAGAGGGAATTGATAAGGACTATCAACGCGGATGAGAACGAGCTCCGATTGAGCCGGTTTCAGTGGCGTTTGAAAGCCCTCGGGAAACTAGGCTACCAGGACTTCTAATTCTAGCGATCTGGAAGAATTTACATACACGCACACACCCGACCACACGTGCGGTATGTCTGGGCCCCAGAAAAGGACGTTTAGACCCTCAAAAAGGCTCAAGAGTCTGGAAAAAACTACTTTTTCGTCCAGTTACACCTCGATATTGAAAAGGGCAGTACATCCATATGGTCTGCAGGTCATAGACGCCCCACCAATGAACGGCTACGATAGGGTGTTAGGCTCACACTAGTGAAGAAACGGTGGAAAAATAGAAGAATATAATCATTCTAAAGAGGGAATTGATAGGGACTATCAACGCGGATGAGAACGAGCTTCGATTGAGCCGGTTTCAGGGGCGTTGGAAAGCCCTCAGGAAACTAGGCTACCAGGACTTCTAATACTAGAAATCTAGAAGAATTTACATACGCGCACACACCCGAGCACACGTGCGGTATGTCTGGGCCACAGAAAAGGCCGTTTAGACCCTCAAAAAGGCTCGAAAGTCTGGAAAAAACTACTTTTTCGTCCAATTACACCTCGATATTGTAATGGGCAGTACGTCCATATGGTCTACAGGTCATAGACGCCCCACCAATGAGCGGCTACAATAGGGTGGTAGGCTCACACTAGCGAAGAAATGGTGAAAAAATAGAAGAATATAATCATTCCAGAGAGGAATTGATAAGGACTATCAACGCGGATGAGAACGAGCTCTGATTGAGCCGGTTTCAGTGGCGTTCGAAAGCCCTCGGGAAACTAGGCTACCAGGACTTCTAATTCCAGCAATCTGGAAGAATTTACATACGCGCACACACCCGAGCACACGTGCGGTATGTCTGGGCCCCAGAAAAGGCCGTTTAGACCCTCAAAAGGGCTCAAAAGTCTGGAAAAAACTACTTTTTCGTGCAATTACACCTCAATATTGTAAAGGGCAGTACGTTCATATGGTCTGCAGGTCTTAGACGCCCCACCAATGAGCGGCTACGATAGGGCGTTAGGCTCACACTAGCGAAGAAACAGTGGAAGAATAGAAGAATATAATCATTCTAGAGAGGGAATTGATAGGGACTATCAACGCGGATGAGAACGAGCTTCGATTGAGCCGGTTTGAGTGGCGTTGGAACGCCCTCGGGAAACTAGGCTACCAAGACTTCTAATTCTAGCAATCTGGAAGAATTTACATACGCGCACACACCCGATCACACGTGCGGTATGTCTGGGCCCCAGAAAAGGCCGTTTAGACCCTCAAAAAGGCTCAAAAGTCTGGAAAAAACTACTTTTTCGTGCAATTACACCTCGATATTGTAAAGGGTAGTACGTCCATATGGTCTGCAGGTCATAGATGCCCCAGCAATGAGCGGCTCCGATAGGGTGTTAGGCTCACACTAGCGAAGAAACGGTGGAAAAATAGAAGAATATAATCATTCTAGAGAGGAATTGATAAGGACTATCAACGCGGATGAGAACGAGCTCCGATTGAGCCGGTTTCAGTGGCGTTGGAAGGACCTCGGGAAACTAGGCTACCAGGACTTCTAATTCCAGCAATCTAGAAGAATTTACATACGCGCACACACCCGAGCACATGTGCGGTATGTCTGGGCCCCAGAAAAGGCCGTTTAGACCCTCAAAAAGTCTCAAAAGTCTGGAAAAAACTACTTTTTCGTCCAATTACACCTCGATATTGTAAAGGGCAGTACATCCATATGGTCTCCAGGTCGTAGACGCCCCACCAATGAGCGGCTACGATAGGGTGTTAGGCTCACACTGGCAAAGAAACGGTGGAAAAATAGAAGAATATAATCATTCTAGAGAGGGAATTGATAGGGACTATCAACGCGGATGAGAACGAGCTCCGATTGAGCCGGTTTCAGTGGCGTTGGAAAGCCCTCGGGAAATTAGGCTACCAGGACTTCTAATTCTAGCGATCTGGAAGAATTTACATACGCGCACACACCGGAGCACACGTGCGGTATGTCTGGGCCCCAGAAAAGGCCGTTTAGACCCTCAAAAAGGCTCAAAAGTCTGGAAAAAACTACTTTTTCGTGCAATTACACCTCGATATTGTAAAGGGCAGTACGTCCATATGGTCTGCAGGTCGTAGACGCCCCACCAATGAGCGGCTACGATAGGGTGTTAAGCTCACACTAGCGAAGAAACAGTGGAAAAATAGAAGAATATAATCATTCTAGAGAGGGAGTTGATAGGGACTATCAATGCGGATGAGAACGAGCTTCGATTGAGCCGGTTGTAGTGGCGTTGGAAAGCCGTCGGGAAACTAGGCTACCAGGACTTCTAATTCTAGCGATCTGGAAGAATTTACATACGTGCACACACCTGAGCACATGTGCGGTATGTCTGGGCCCCAGAAAAGGCCGTTTAGACCCTCAAAAAGGCTCAAAAGTCTGGAAAAAACTACTTTTTCGTGCAATTACACCTCGATATTGTAAAGGGCAGTACGTCCATATGGTCTGCAGGTCGTAGACGCCCCACCAATGAGCAGCTACGATAGGGTGTTAAGCTCACACTAGCGAAGAAACAGTGGAAAAATAGAAGAATATAATCATTCTAGAGAGGGAGTTGATAGGGACTATCAATGCGGATGAGAACGAGCTTCGATTGAGCCGGTTTTAGTGGCGTTGGAAAGCCGTCGGGAAACTAGGCTACCAGGACTTCTAATTCTAGCGATCTGGAAGAATTTACATACGCGCACACACCTGAGCACACGTGCGGTATGTCTGGGCCCCAGAAAAGGCCGTTTAGACCCTCAAAAAGGCTCGAAAGTCTGGAAAAAACTACTTTTTCGTGCAATTACACCTCGATATTGTAAAGGGCTGTACGTCCATATGGTCTGCAGGTCGTAGATGCCCCACCAATGAGCGGCTACGATAGGGTGTTAGGCTCACACTAGCGAAGAAACAGTGGAAAAATAGAACAATATAATCATTCTAGAGAGGGAATTGATAGGGACTATCAACGCGGATGAGAACGACCTCCGATTGAGCCGGTTTCAGTGGCGTTGGAAATCCCTCGGGAAACTAGGCTACCAGGACTTCTAATTCTAGTGATCTGGAAGAATTTACATACGCGCACACACCCGAGCACACGTGCGGTATGTCTGGGCCATAGAAAAGGCCGTTTAGACCCTCAAAAAGGCTCAAAAGTCTGGAAAAAAATACTTTTTCGTGCAATTACACCTCGATAATGTAAAGGGCAGTACGTCCATATGGTCTGCAGGTCATAGATGCCCCACCAATGAGCGGCTACGATAGGGTGTTAGGCTCACACTAGCAAAGAAACGGTGGAAAAATTGAAGAATATAATCATTCTAGATAGTAATTGATAAGGACTATCAACGCGGATGAGAACGAGCTCCGATTGAGCCGGTTTCAGTGGCGTTGGAAAGACCTCGGGAAACTAGGCTACCAGGACTTCTAATTCTAGCGATCTGGAAGAATTTACATACGCGCAAACACCCGAGCACACGTGCGGTATGTCTGGGCCCCAGAAAAGGCCGCTTAGACCCTCAAAAAGGCTCGAGAGTCTGGAAAAAACTACTTTTTCGTCCAATTACACCTCGAGATTGTAAAGGGCGGTACGTCCTTATGGTCTGCAGGTCGTAGACACCCCACCAATGAGCGGCTACGATAGGGTGTTAGGCTCACACTAGCGAAGAAACGGTGGAAAAATGGAAGAATATACTCATTCTAGAGAGGGAATTGATAGGGACTATCAACGCGGATGAGAACGAACTCCGATTGAGCCGGTTTCAGTGGCGTTGGAAAGCCCTCGGGAAACTAGGCTACCAGGACTTCTAATTCTAGCGATCTGGAAGAATTTACATACGCGCACACACCCGAGCACACGTGCGGTATGTCTGGGCCCCAGAAAAGGCCGCTTAGACCCTCAAAAAGGCTCAAAAGTCTGGAAAAAAGTACTTTTTCGTCCAATTACACCTCGATATTGTAAAGGGCAGTACGTCCATATGGTCTGCAGGTCGTAGACGCCCCACCAATGAGCGGCTACGATAGGGTGTTAGGCTCACACTAGCAAAGAAACGGTGGAAAAATAGAAGAATATAATCATTCTAGAGAGGGAATTGATAAGGACTATCAACGCGGATGAGAACGAGCTCCGATTGAGCCGGTTTCAGTGGCGTTGGAAAGACCTCGGGAAACTAGGCTACCAGGACTTCTAATTCCAGCGATCTGGAAGAATTTACATACGCACACACACCGGAGCACACTTGCGGTATGTCTGGGCCCCAGAAAAGGCCGTTTAGACCCTCAAAAAGGCTCGAAAGTCTGGAAAAAACTACTTTTTCATGCTATTACACCTCGATATTGTAAAGGGCAGTACGTCCATATGGTCTGCAGGTCATAGACACCCCACCAATGAGCGGCTAGGATAGGGTGTTAGGCTCACACTAGCGAAGCAACGGTGGAAAAATAGAAGAATATAATCATTCTAGAGAGGGAGTTGATAGGGACTATCAACGCGGATGAGAACGAGCTTCGATTGAGCCGGTTTTAGTGGCGTTGGAAAGCCCTCGGGAAACTAGGCTACCAGGACTTCTAATTCTAGCGATCTGGAAGAATTTACATACGCGCACAAACCTGAGCACACGTGCGGTATGTCTGGGCCCCAGAAAAGGACGTCTAGACCCTCAAAAAGGCTCGAAAGTCTGGAAAAAACTACTTTTTCGTGCAATTACACCTCGATATTGTAAAGGGCAGTACGTTCATATGGTCTGCAGGTCTTAGACGTTCCACCAATGAGCGGCTACGATAGGGCGTTAGGCTCACACTAGCGAAGAAACAGTGGAAGAATAGAAGAATATAATCATTCTAGAGAGGGAATTGATAGGGACTATCAACGCGGATGAGAACGAGCTACGATTGAGCCGGTTTCAGTGGCGTTGGAACGCCCTCGGGAAACTAGGCTACCAAGACTTCTAATTCTAGCAATCTGGAAGAATTTACATACGCGCACACACCCGAGCACACGTGCGGTATGTCTGGGCCCCAGAAAAGGCCGTTTAGACCCTCAAAAAGGCTCAAAAGTCTGGAAAAAACTACTTTTTCGTGCAATTACACCTCGATATTGTAAAGGGTAGTACGTCCATATGGTCTGCAGGTCATAGATGCCCCAGCAATGAGCGGCTACGATAGGGTGTTAGGCTCACACTAGCGAAGAAACGGTGGAAAAATAGAAGAATATAATCATTCTAGAGAGGAATTGATAAGGACTATCAACGCGGATGAGAACGAGCTCCGATTGAGCCGGTTTCAGTGGCGTTGGAAGGACCTCGGGAAACTAGGCTACCAGGACTTCTAATTCCAGCAATCTAGAAGAATTTACATACGCGCACACACCCGAGCACATGTGCGGTATGTCTGGGCCCCAGAAAAGGCCGTTTAGACCCTCAAAAAGTCTCAAAAGTCTGGAAAAAACTACTTTTTCTTCGAATTACACCTCGATATTGTAAAGGGCAGTACATCCATATGGTCTCCAGGTCGTAGACGCCCCACCAATGAGTGGCTACGATAGGGTGTTAGGCTCACACTGGAAAAGAAACGGTGGAAAAATAGAAGAATATAATCATTCTAGAGAGGGAATTGATAGGGACTATCAACGCGGATGAGAACGAGCTCCGATTGAGCCGGTTTCAGTGGCGTTGGAAAGCCCTCGGGAAACTAGGCTACCAGGACTTCTAATTCCAGCGATCTGGAAGAATTTACATACGCGCACACACCGGAGCACACGTGCGGTATGTCTGGGCCCCAGAAAAGGCCGTTTAGACCCTCAAAAAGGCTCAAAAGTCTGGAAAAAACTACTTTTTCGTGCAATTACACCTCGATATTGTAAAGGGCAGTACGTCCATATGGTCTGCAGGTCGTAGACGCCCCACCAATGAGCGGCTACGATAAGGTGTTAAGCTCACACTAGCGAAGAAACAGTGGAAAAATAGAAGAATATAATCATTCTAGAGAGGGAGTTGATAGGGACTATCAATGCGGATGAGAACGAGCTTCGATTGAGCCGGTTTTAGTGGCGTTGGAAAGCCATCGGGAAACTAGGCTACCAGGACTTCTAATTCTAGCGATCTGGAAGAATTTACATACGCGCACACACCTGAGCACACGTGCGGTATGTCTGGGCCCCAGAAAAGGCCGTTTAGACCCTCAAAAAGGCTCGAAAGTCTGGAAAAAACTACTTTTTCGTGCAATTACACCTCGATATTGTAAAGGGTAGTATGTCCATATGGTCTGCAGGTCATAGATGCCCCAGCAATGAGCAGCTACGATAGGGTGTTAGGCTCACACTAGCGAAGAAACGGTGGAAAAATAGAAGAATATAATCATTCTAGAGAGGAATTGATAAGGACTATCAACGCGGATGAGAACGAGCTCCGATTGAGCCGGTTTCAGTGGCGTTGGAAGGACCTCGGGAAACTAGGCTACCAGGACTTCTAATTCCAGCAATCTAGAAGAATTTACATACGCGCACACACCCGAGCACATGTGCGGTATGTCTGGGCCCCAGAAAAGGCCGTTTAGACCCTCAAAAAGTCTCAAAAGTCTGGAAAAAACTACTTTTTCGTCGAATTACACCTCGATATTGTAAAGGGCAGTACATCCATATGGTCTCCAGGTCGTAGACGCCCCACCAATGAGTGGCTACGATAGGGTGTTAGGCTCACACTGGAAAAGAAACGGTGGAAAAATAGAAGAATATAATCATTCTAGAGAGGGAATTGATAGGGACTATCAACGCGGATGAGAACGAGCTCCGATTGAGCCGGTTTCAGTGGCGTTGGAAAGCCCTCGGGAAACTAGGCTACCAGGACTTCTAATTCCAGCGATCTGGAAGAATTTACATACGCGCACACACCGGAGCACACGTGCGGTATGTCTGGGCCCCAGAAAAGGCCGTTTAGACCCTCAAAAAGGCTCAAAAGTCTGGAAAAAACTACTTTTTCGTGCAATTACACCTCGATATTGTAAAGGGCAGTACGTCCATATGGTCTGCAGGTTGTAGACGCCCCACCAATGAGCGGCTACGATAGGGTGTTAAGCTCACACTAGCGAAGAAACAGTGGAAAAATAGAAGAATATAATCATTCTAGAGAGGGAGTTGATAGGGACTATCAATGCGGATGAGAACGAGCTTCGATTGAGCCGGTTTTAGTGGCGTTGGAAAGCCGTCGGGAAACTAGGCTACCAGGACTTCTAATTCTAGCGATCTGGAAGAATTTACATACGCGCACACACCTGAGCACACGTGCGGTATGTCTGGGCCCCAGAAAAGGCCGTTTAGACCCTCAAAAAGGCTCGAAAGTCTGGAAAAAACTACTTTTTCATGCAATTACACCTCAATATTGTAAAGGGCTGTACGTCCATATGGTCTGCAGGTCGTAGATGCCCCACCAATGAGCGGCTACGATAGGGTGTTAGGCTCACACTAGCGAAGAAACAGTGGAAAAATAGAAGAATATAATCATTCTAGAGAGGGAATTGATAGGGACTATCAACGCGGATGAGAACGACCTCCGATTGAGCCGGTTTCAGTGGCGTTGGAAATCCCTCGGGAAACTAGGCTACCAGGACTTCTAATTCTAGTGATCTGGAAGAATTTACATACGCGCACACACCTGAGCACACGTGCGGTATGTCTGGGCCATAGAAAAGGCCGTTTAGACACTCAAAAAGGCTCAAAAGTCTGGAAAAAAAATACTTTTTCGTGCAATTACACCTCGATATTGTAAAGGGCAGTACGTCCATATGGTCTGCAGGTCATAGATGCCCCACCAATGAGCGGCTACGATAGGGTGTTAGGCTCACACTAGCAAAGAAACGGTGGAAAAATTGAAGAATATAATCATTCTAGATAGGAATTGATAAGGACTATCAACGCGGATGAGAACGAGCTCCGATTGAGCCGGTTTCAGTGGCGTTGGAAGGACCTCGGGAAACTAGGCTACCAGGACTTCTAATTCCAGCAATCTAGAAGAATTTACATACGCGCACACACCCGAGCACATGTGCGGTATGTCTGGGCCCCAGAAAAGGCCGTTTAGACCCTCAAAAAGTCTCAAAAGTCTGGAAAAAACTACTTTTTCGTCGAATTACACCTCGATATTGTAAAGGGCAGTACATCCATATGGTCTCCAGGTCGTAGACGCCCCACCAATGAGTGGCTACGATAGGGTGTTAGGCTCACACTGGAAAAGAAACGGTGGAAAAATAGAAGAATATAATCATTCTAGAGAGGGAATTGATAGGGACTATCAACGCGGATGAGAACGAGCTCCGATTGAGCCGGTTTCAGTGGCGTTGGAAAGCCCTCGGGAAACTAGGCTACCAGGACTTCTAATTCCAGCGATCTGGAAGAATTTACATACGCGCACACACCGGAGCACACGTGCGGTATGTCTGGGCCCCAGAAAAGGCCGTTTAGACCCTCAAAAAGGCTCAAAAGTCTGGAAAAAACTACTTTTTCGTGCAATTACACCTCGATATTGTAAAGGGCAGTACGTCCATATGGTCTGCAGGTCGTAGACACCCCACCAATGAGCGGCTACGATAGGGTGTTAAGCTCACACTAGCGAAGAAACAGTGGAAAAATAGAAGAATATAATCATTCTAGAGAGGGAGTTGATAGGGACTATCAATGCGGATGAGAACGAGCTTCGATTGAGCCGGTTTTAGTGGCGTTGGAAAGCCGTCGGGAAACTAGGCTACCAGGACTTCTAATTCTAGCGATCTGGAAGAATTTACATACGCGCACACACCTGAGCACACGTGCGGTATGTCTGGGCCCCAGAAAAGGCCGTTTAGACCCTCAAAAAGGCTCGAAAGTCTGGAAAAAACTACTTTTTCGTGCAATTACACCTCAATATTGTAAAGGGCTGTACGTCCATATGGTCTGCAGGTCGTAGATGCCCCACCAATGAGCGGCTACGATAGGGTGTTAGGCTCACACTAGCGAAGAAACAGTGGAAAAATAGAAGAATATAATCATTCTAGAGAGGGAATTGATAGGGACTATCAACGCGGATGAGAACGACCTCCGATTGAGCCGGTTTCAGTGGCGTTGGAAATCCCTCGGGAAACTAGGCTACCAGGACTTCTAATTCTAGTGATCTGGAAGAATTTACATACGCGCACACACCTGAGCACACGTGCGGTATGTCTGGGCCATAGAAAAGGCCGTTTAGACCCTCAAAAAGGCTCAAAAGTCAGGAAAAAAATACTTTTTCGTGCAATTACACCTCGATATTGTAAAGGGCAGTACGTCCATATGGTCTGCAGGTCATAGATGCCCCACCAATGAGCGGCTACGATAGGGTGTTAGGCTCACACTAGCAAAGAAACGGTGGAAAAATTGAAGAATATAATCATTCTAGATAGGAATTGATAAGGACTATCAACGCGGATGAGAACGAGCTCCGATTGAGCCTGTTTCAGTGGCGTTGGAAAGACCTCAGGAAACTATGCTACCAGGACTTCTAATTCTAGCGATCTGGAAGAATTTACATAAGCGCAAACACCCGAGCACACGTGCGGTATGTCTGGGCCCCAGAAAAGGCCGCTTAGACCCTCAAAAAGGCTCGAGAGTCTGGAAAAAACTACTTTTTCGTCCAATTACACCTCGAGATTGTAAAGGGCGGTACGTCCATATGGTCTGCAGGTCGTAGACACCCCACCAATGAGCGGCTACGATAGGGTGTGAGGCTCACAATAGCGAAGAAACGGTGGAAAAATGGAAGAATATACTCATTCTAGAGAGGGAATTGATAGGAACTATCAACGCGGATGAGAACGAACTCCGATTGAGCCGGTTTCAGTGGCGTTGGAAAGCCCTCGGGAAACTAGGCTTCCAGGACTTCTAATTCTAGCGATCTGGAAGAATTTACATACGCGCACACACCCGAGCACACGTGCGGTATGTCTGGGCCCCAGAAAAGGCCGCTTAGACCCTCAAAAAGGCTCAAAAGTCTGGAAAAAACTACTTTTTCGTCCAATTACACCTCGATATTGTAAAGGGCAGTACGTCCATATGGTCTGCAGGTCGTAGACGCCCCACCAATGAGCGGCTACGATAGGGTGTTAGGCTCACACTAGCAAAGAAACGGTGGAAAAATAGAAGAATATAATCATTCTAGAGAGGGAATTGATAAGGACTATCAACGCGGATGAGAACGAGCTCCGATTGAGCCGGTTTCAGTGGCGTTGGAAAGACCTCGGGAAACTAGGCTACCAGGACTTCTAATTCCAGCGATCTGGAAGAATTTACATACGCGCACACACCGGAGCACACTTGCGGTATGTCTGGGCCCCAGAAAAGGCCGTTTAGACCCTCAAAAAGGCTCGAAAGTCTGGAAAAAACTACTTTTTCATGCTATTACACCTCGATATTGTAAAGGGCAGTACGTCCATATGGTCTGCAGGTCATAGACACCCCACCAATGAGCGGCTAGGATAGGGTGTTAGGCTCACACTAGCGAAGCAACGGTGGAAAAATAGAAGAATATAATCATTCTAGAGAGGGAGTTGATAGGGACTATCAACGCGGATGAGAACGAGCTTCGATTGAGCCGGTTTTAGTGGCGTTGGAAAGCCCTCGGGAAACTAG
The DNA here is from genome assembly GCA_039707655.1 of Elymus sibiricus. Lineage (NCBI taxonomy): Eukaryota > Viridiplantae > Streptophyta > Magnoliopsida > Poales > Poaceae > Elymus > Elymus sibiricus. The sequence continues at coordinate 39,835,617 of CM077674.1, forward strand.
GCTACCAGGACTTCTAATTCTAGCGATCTGGAAGAATTTACATACGCGCACAAACCTGAGCACACGTGCGGTATGTCTGGGCCCCAGAAAAGGACGTTTAGACCCTCAAAAAGGCTCGAAAGTCTGGAAAAAACTACTTTTTCGTGCAATTACACCTCGATATTCTATAGGGCAGTACGTCCATATGGTCTGTAGGTCATAGACGCCCCACCAATGAGCGGCTACGATAGGGTGTTAGGCTCACACTAGCGAAGAAACGGTGGAAAAATAGAAGAATATAATCATTCTAGAGAGGGAATTGATAAGGACTATCAACGCGGATGAGAACGAGCTCCGATTGAGCCGGTTTCAGTGGCGTTTGAAAGCCCTCGGGAAACTAGGCTACCAGGACTTCTAATTCTAGCGATCTGGAAGAATTTACATACGCGCACACACCCGACCACACGTGCGGTATGTCTGGGCCCCAGAAAAGGACGTTTAGACCCTCAAAAAGGCTCAAGAGTCTGGAAAAAACTACTTTTTCGTCCAGTTACACCTCGATATTGAAAAGGGCAGTACATCCATATGGTCTGCAGGTCGTAGACGCCCCACCAATGAACGGCTACGATAGGGTGTTAGGCTCACACTAGTGAAGAAACAGTGGAAAAATAGAAGAATATAATCATTCTAAAGAGGGAATTGATAGGGACTATCAACGCGGATGAGAACGAGCTCCGATTGAGCCGGTTTCAGTGGCGTTGGAAAGCCCTCGGGAAACTAGGCTACCAGGACTTCTAATTCCAGCGATCTGGAATAATTTACATACGCGCACAAACCCGAGCACATGTGCGGTATGTCTGGGCCCCAGAAAAGGCCGTTTAGACCCTCAAAAAGGCTCAAAAGTCTGGAAAAAACTACTTTTTCATGCAACTACACCTCGATATTGTAAAGGGCAGTACGTTCATATGGTCTGCAGGTCGTAGACGCCCCACCAATGAGTGGATACGATAGGGTGTTAGGCTCACACTAGCTAAGAAACGTTGGAAAAATAGAAGAATATAATCATTCTAGAGAGGGAATTGATAGGGACTATCAACGCGGATGACAATGAGCTTCGATTGAGCCGGTTTCAGTGGCGTTGGAAAGCCGTCGGGAAACTAGGCTACCAGGACTTCTAATTCTAGTGATCTGGAAGAATTTACATACGCGCACACACCCGAGCACACGTGCGGTATGTCTGGGCCCCAGAAAAGGCCGTTTAGACCCTCAGAAAGGCTCGAAAGTCTGGAAAAAACAACTTTTTTGTCCAATTACACCTCGATATTGTAAAGGGCAGTACGTCCATATGGTCTGCAGGTCGTAGACGCCCCACCAATGAGCGGCTACGATAGGGTGTTAGGCTCACACTAGCGAAGAAACGGTGGAAAAATAGAAGAATATAATCATTCTAGAGAGGGAATTGATTGGGACTATCAACGCGGATGAGAACGAACTCCGATTGAGCCGGTTTCAATGGCGTTGGAAAGACCTCGGGAAACTAGGCTACCAGGACTTCTAATTCTAGCGATCTGCAAGAATTTACATACGCGCACACACCTGAGCACACGTGCGGTATGTCTGGGCCCCAGAAAAGGCCGTTTAGACCCTCAAAAAGGCCCAAAAGTCTGGAAAAAACTACTTTTTTGTCCAATTACACCTCGATATTGTAAAGGGCAGTATGTCCATATGGTCTGCAGGTCGTAGACGCCCCACCAATGAGCGGCTACGATAGGGTGTTAGGCTCACACTAGCTAAGAAACGGTGGAAAAATAGAAGAATATAATCATTCTAGAGAGGGAATTGATTGGGACTATCAACGCGGATGAGAACGAACTCCGATTGAGCCGGTTTCAGTGGCGTTGGAAAGCCGTCGGGAAACTAGGCTACCAGGACTTCTAATTCTAGTGATCTGGAAGAATTTACATACGCGCACACACCCGAGCACACGTGCGGTATGTCTGGGCCCCAGAAAAGGCCGTTTAGACCCTCAAAAAGGCTCGAAAGTCTGGAAAAAACTACTTTTTTGTCCAATTACACCTCGATATTGTAAAGGGCAGTATATCCATATGGTCTGCAGGTCGTAGACGACCCACCAATGAGTGGCTATGATAGGGTGTTAGGCTCACACTAGCGAAGAAACGGTGGAAAAATAGAAGAATATAATCATTCTAGGGAGGAATTGATAGGGACTATCAACGCGTATGAGAACGAACTCCGATTGAGCCGGTTTCAGGGGCGTTGGAAAGCCCTCGGGAAACTAGGCTACCAGGACTTCTAATTCTAGCGATCTGGAAGAATTTACATACGCGCACACACCCGTGCACACGTGCGGTATGTCTGGGCCCCAGAAAAGGACGTTTAGACCCTCAAAAAGGCTCGAAAGTCTGGAAAAAACTACTTTTTTGTCCAATTACACCTCGATATTGTAAAGGGCAGTATGTCCATATGGTCTGCAGGTCGTAGACGCCCCACCAATGAGCGGCTACGATAGGGTGTTAGGCTCACACTAGCTAAGAAACGGTGGAAAAATAGAAGAATATAATCATTCTAGAGAGGGAATTGATTGGGACTATCAACGCGGATGAGAACGAACTCCGATTGAGCCGGTTTCAGTGGCGTTGGAAAGCCGTCGGGAAACTAGGCTACCAGGACTTCTAATTCTAGTGATCTGGAAGAATTTACATACGCGCACACACCCGAGCACACGTGCGGTATGTCTGGGCCCCAGAAAAGGCCGTTTAGACCCTCAAAAAGGCTCGAAAGTCTGGAAAAAACTACTTTTTTGTCCAATTACACCTCGATATTGTAAAGGGCAGTATGTCCATATGGTCTGCAGGTCATAGACGACCCACCAATGAGTGGCTATGATAGGGTGTTAGGCTCACACTAGCGAAGAAACGGTGGAAAAATAGAAGAATATAATCATTCTAGGGAGGAATTGATAGGGACTATCAACGCGTATGAGAACGAACTCCGATTGAGCCGGTTTCAGGGGCGTTGGAAAGCCCTCGGGAAACTAGGCTACCAGGACTTCTAATTCTAGCAATCTGGAAGAATTTACATACGCGCACAAACCTGAGCACACGTGCGGTATGTCTGGGCCCCAGAAAAGGACGTTTAGACCCTCAAAAAGGCTCGAAAGTCTGGAAAAAACTACTTTTTCGTGCAATTACACCTCGATATTCTATAGGGCAGTACGTCCATATGGTCTGCAGGTCATAGACGCCCCACCAATGAGCGGCTACGATAGGGTGTTAGGCTCACACTAGCGAAGAAACGGTGGAAAAATAGAAGAATATAATCATTCTAGAGAGGGAATTGATAAGGACTATCAACGCGGATGAGAACGAGCTCCGATTGAGCCGGTTTCAGTGGCGTTTGAAAGCCCTCGGGAAACTAGGCTACCAGGACTTCTAATTCTAGCGATCTGGAAGAATTTACATACGCGCACACACCCGACCACACGTGCGGTATGTCTGGGCCCCAGAAAAGGACGTTTAGACCCTCAAAAAGGCTCAAGAGTCTGGAAAAAACTACTTTTTCGTCCAGTTACACCTCGATATTGAAAAGGGCAGTACATCCATATGGTCTGCAGGTCGTAGACGCCCCACCAATGAACGGCTACGATAGGGTGTTAGGCTCACACTAGTGAAGAAACGGTGGAAAAATAGAAGAATATAATCATTCTAAAGAGGGAATTGATAGGGACTATCAACGCGGATGAGAACGAGCTCCGATTGAGCCGGTTTCAGTGGCGTTGGAAAGCCCTCGGGAAACTAGGCTACCAGGACTTCTAATTCCAGCGATCTGGAATAATTTACATACGCGCACAAACCCGAGCACATGTGCGGTATGTCTGGGCCCCAGAAAAGGCCGTTTAGACCCTCAAAAAGGCTCAAAAGTCTGGAAAAAACTACTTTTTCATGCAACTACACCTCGATATTGTAAAGGGCAGTACGTTCATATGGTCTGCAGGTCGTAGACGCCCCACCAATGAGTGGATACGATAGGGTGTTAGGCTCACACTAGCTAAGAAACGGTGGAAAAATAGAAGAATATAATCATTCTAGAGAGGGAATTGATAGGGACTATCAACGCGGATGACAATGAGCTTCGATTGAGCCGGTTTCAGTGGCGTTGGAAAGCCGTCGGGAAACTAGGCTACCAGGACTTCTAATTCTAGTGATCTGGAAGAATTTACATACGCGCACACACCCGAGCACACGTGCGGTATGTCTGGGCCCCAGAAAAGGCCGTTTAGACCCTCAGAAAGGCTCGAAAGTCTGGAAAAAACAACTTTTTTGTCCAATTACACCTCGATATTGTAAAGGGCAGTACGTCCATATGGTCTGCAGGTCGTAGACACCCCACCAATGAGCGGCTACGATAGGGTGTTAGGCTCACACTAGCGAAGAAACGGTGGAAAAATAGAAGAATATAATCATTCTAGAGAGGGAATTGATTGGGACTATCAACGCGGATGAGAACGAACACCGATTGAGCCGGTTTCAGTGGCGTTGGAAAGACCTCGGGAAACTAGGCTACCAGGACTTCTAATTCTAGCGATCTGCAAGAATTTACATACGCGCACACACCTGAGCACACGTGCGGTATGTCTGGGCCCCAGAAAAGGCCGTTTAGACCCTCAAAAAGGCCCAAAAGTCTGGAAAAAACTACTTTTTTGTCCAATTACACCTCGATATTGTAAAGGGCAGTACGTTCATATGGTCTGCAGGTCGTAGACACCCCACCAATGAGCGGCTACGATAGGGTGTTAGGCTCACACTAGCGAAGAAACGGTGGAAAAATAGAAGAATATAATCATTCTAGAGAGGGAATTGATTGGGACTATCAACGCGGATGAGAACGAACTCCGATTGAGCCGGTTTCAGTGGCGTTGGAAAGACCTCGGGAAACTAGGCTACCAGGACTTCTAATTCTAGCGATCTGCAAGAATTTACATACGCGCACACACCTGAGCACACGTGCGGTATGTCTGGGCCCCAGAAAAGGCCGTTTAGACCCTCAAAAAGGCCCAAAAGTCTGGAAAAAACAACTTTTTCGTCCAGTTACACCTCGATATTGAAAAGGGCAGTACATCCATATGGTCTGCAGGTCGTAGACGCCCCACCAATGAACGGCTACGATAGGGTGTTAGGCTCACACTAGTGAAGAAACGGTGGAAAAATAGAAGAATATAATCATTCTAAAGAGGGAATTGATAGGGACTATCAACGCGGATGAGAACGAGCTCCGATTGAGCCGGTTTCAGTGGCGTTGGAAAGCCCTCGGGAAACTAGGCTACTAGGACTTCTAATTCCAGCGATCTGGAATAATTTACATACGCGCACAAACCCGAGCACATGTGCGGTATGTCTGGGCCCCAGAAAAGGCCGTTTAGACCCTCAAAAAGGCTCAAAAGTCTGGAAAAAACTACTTTTTCATGCAACTACACCTCGATATTGTAAAGGGCAGTACGTTCATATGGTCTGCAGGTCGTAGACGCCCCACCAATGAGTGGATACGATAGGGTGTTAGGCTCACACTAGCTAAGAAACGGTGGAAAAATAGAAGAATATAATCATTCTAGAGAGGGAATTGATAGGGACTATCAACGCGGATGACAATGAGCTTCGATTGAGGCGGTTTCAGTGGCGTTGGAAAGCCGTCGGGAAACTAGGCTACCAGGACTTCTAATTCTAGTGATCTGGAAGAATTTACATACGCGCACACACCCGAGCACACGTGCGGTATGTCTGGGCCCCAGAAAAGGCCGTTTAGACCCTCAGAAAGGCTCGAAAGTCTGGAAAAAACAACTTTTTTGTCCAATTACACCTCGATATTGTAAAGGGCAGTACGTCCATATGGTCTGCAGGTCGTAGACACCCCACCAATGAGCGGCTACGATAGGGTGTTAGGCTCACACTAGCGAAGAAACGGTGGAAAAATAGAAGAATATAATCATTCTAGAGAGGGAATTGATTGGGACTATCAACGCGGATGAGAACGAACACCGATTGAGCCGGTTTCAGTGGCGTTGGAAAGACCTCGGGAAACTAGGCTACCAGGACTTCTAATTCTAGCGATCTGCAAGAATTTACATACGCGCACACACCTGAGCACACGTGCGGTATGTCTGGGCCCCAGAAAAGGCCGTTTAGACCCTCAAAAAGGCCCAAAAGTCTGGAAAAAACTACTTTTTTGTCCAATTACACCTCGATATTGTAAAGGGCAGTACGTTCATATGGTCTGCAGGTCGTAGACACCCCACAAATGAGCGGCTACGATAGGGTGTTAGGCTCACACTAGCGAAGAAACGGTGGAAAAATAGAAGAATATAATCATTCTAGAGAGGGAATTGATTGGGACTATCAACGCGGATGAGAACGAACTCCGATTGAGCCGGTTTCAGTGGCGTTGGAAAGACCTCGGGAAACTAGGCTACCAGGACTTCTAATTCTAGCGATCTGCAAGAATTTACATACGCGCACACACCTGAGCACACGTGCGGTATGTCTGGGCCCCAGAAAAGGCCGTTTAGACCCTCAAAAAGGCCCAAAAGTCTGGAAAAAACTACTTTTTTGTCCAATTACACCTCGATATTGTAAATGGCAGTATGTCCATATGGTCTGCAGGTCGTAGACGCCCCACCAATGAGCGGCTACGATAGGGTGTTAGGCTCACACTAGCTAAGAAACGGTGGAAAAATAGAAGAATATAATCATTCTAGAGAGGGAATTGATTGGGACTATCAACGCGGATGAGAACGAACTCCGATTGAGCCGGTTTCAGTGGCGTTGGAAAGCCGTCGGGAAACTAGGCTACCAGGACTTCTAATTCTAGTGATCTGGAAGAATTTACATACGCGCACACACCCGAGCACACGTGCGGTATGTCTGGGCCCCAGAAAAGGCCGTTTAGACCCTCAAAAAGGCTCGAAAGTCTGGAAAAAACTACTTTTTTGTCCAATTACACCTCGATATTGTAAAGGGCAGTATGTCCATATGGTCTGCAGGTCGTAGACGACCCACCAATGAGTGGCTATGATAGGGTGTTAGGCTCACACTAGCGAAGAAATGGTGGAAAAATAGAAGAATATAATCATTCTAGGGAGGAATTGATAGGGACTATCAACGCGTATGAGAACGAACTCCGATTGAGCCGGTTTCAGGGGCGTTGGAAAGCCCTCGGGAAACTAGGCTACCAGGACTTCTAATTCTAGCGATCTGGAAGAATTTACATGCGCGCACACACCCGTGCACACGTGCGGTATGTCTGGGCCCCAGAAAAGGCCGTTTAGAACCTCAAAAAGGCTCAAAAGTCTGGAGAAAACTACTTTTTTGTGCAATTACACCAAGATATTATAAAGGGCTGTACGTCCATATGGTCTGCAGGTCGTAGACGCCCCACCAATGAGCGGCTACGATAGGGTGTTAGGCTCACACTAGCGAAGAAACGGTGGAAAAATAGAAGAATATAATCTTTCTAGAGAGGGAATTGATTGGGACTATCAACGCGGATGAGAACGAGCTCCGATTGAGCCGGTTTCAGTGGCATTGGAAAGCGCTCGGGAAACTAGGCTACCAGGACTTCTAATTCTAGTGATCTGGAAGAATTTACATACGCACACACACCTGAGCACACGTGCGGTATTTCTGGGCACCAGAAAAGGCCGTTTAGACCCTCAAAAAGGCTCAAAAGTCTGGAAAAATATACTTTTTTGTGCAATTACACCTCGATATTGTAAAGGGCAGTACGTCCATATGGTCTTCAGGTCGTAGACGCCCCACCAATGAGGGGCTACGATAGGGTGTTAGGCTCACACTAGCGAAGAAACGGTGGAAAAATAGAAGAATATAATCATTCTAGGGAGGAATTGATAGGGACTATCAACGCGTATGAGAACGAACTCCGATTGAGCCGGTTTCAGGGGCGTTGGAAAGCCCTCGGGAAACTAGGCTACCAGGACTTCTAATTCTAGCGATCTGGAAGAATTTACATACGCGCACACACCCGAGCACACGTGCGGTATGTCTGCGCCCCAGAAAAGGCCGTTTAGAACCTCAAAAAGGCTCAAAAGTCTGGAGAAAACTACTTTTTCGTGCAATTACACCTCGATACTGTAAAGGGCTGTACGTCCATATGGTCTGCAGGTCGTAGACGCCCCACCAATGAGGGGCTACGATAGGGTGTTAGGCTCACACTAGCGAAGAAACGGTGGAAAAATAGAAGAATATAATCATTCTAGAGAGGGAATTGATAAGGACTATCAACGCGGATGAGAACGAGCTCCGATTGAGCCAATTTCAGTGGCGTTGGAAAGACCTCGGGAAACTAGGCTACCAGGACTTCTAATTCTAGCGATCTAGAAGAATTTACATACGCACACACACCTGAGCACACATGCGGTATGTCTGGGCCCCAGAAAAGGCCGTTTAGACCCTCAAAAAGGCTCGAAAGTCTGGAAAAAACTACTTTTTCATGCTATTACACCTCGATATTGTAAAGGGCAGTACGTCCATATGGTCTTCAGGTCGTAGACGCCCCACCAATGAGCTGCTACGATAGGTTGTTTTGCTCACACTAGCAAAGAAACGGTGGAAAAATAGAAGAATATAATCATTTTAGAGAGGGAATTGATGGGGACTATCAACGCGGATGGGAACGAGCTCCGATTGAGCCGGTTTCAGTGGCGTTGGAAAGCCCTCGGGAAACTAGGCTACCAGGACTTCTAATTCTAGCGATCTGGAAGAATTTACATACGCGCACACACCCGAGCACACGTGCGGTATGTCTGGGCCCCAGAAAAGGCCGTTTAGACCCTCAAAAAGGCTCAAAAGTCTGGAAAAAACTACTTTTTCGTCCAATTACACCTCGATATTGTAAAGGGCAGTACGTCCATATGGTCTGCAGGTCGTAGACGCCCCACCAATGGGCGGCTACGATAGGGTGTTAGGCTCACACTAGCAAAGAAACAGTGGAAAAATAGAAGAATATAATCATTCTAGAGAGGGAGTTGATAAGGACTATCAACGCGGATGAGAACGAGCTCCGATTGAGCCGGTTTCAGTGGCGTTGGAAAGACCTCGGGAAACTAGGCTACCAGGACTTCTAATTCTAGCGATCTGGAAGAATTTACATACGCGCACACACCTAAGCACACGTGCGGTATCTCTGGGCCCCAGAAAAGGCCGTTTAGACCCTCAAAAAGGCTCGAAAATTTGGGAAAAACTACTTTTTCGTTCAATTACACCACGATTTTGTAAAGGGCTGTACGTCCATATGGTCTGCAGGTCGTAGATGCCCCACCAATGAGTGGCTACGATAGGGTGTTAGGCTCACACTAGCGAAGAAACGGTGGAAAAATAGAAGAATATAATCATTCTAGAGAGGAAATTGATAGGGACTATCAACGCGGATGAGAACGACCTCCGATTGAGCCGGTTTCAGTGGCGTTGGAAATCCCTCGGGAAACTAGGCTACCAGGACTTCTAATTCCAGTGATCTGGAAGAATTTACATATGCGCACACACCTGAGCACACGTGCGGTATGTCCGGGCCCCAGAAAAGGCCGTTTAGACCCTCAAAATGGCTCAAAAGTCTGGAAAAAAAATACTTTTTCGTGCAATTACACCTCGATATTGTAAAGGGCAGTACGTCCATATGGTCTGCAGGTCATAGACACCCCACCAATGAGCGGCTACGATAGGGTGTTAGGCTCACACTAGCGAAGAAACGGTGGAAAAATAGAAGAATATAATCATTCTAGAGAGGAATTGATAAGGACTATCAACGCGGATGAGAACGAGCTCCGATTGAGCCGGTTTCAGTGGCGTTGGAAAGACCTCGGGAAACTAGGCTACCAGGACTTCTAATTCTAGCGATCTGGAAGAATTTACATACGCGCACACACCCGAGCACACGTGCGGTATCTCTGGGTCCCAGAAAAGGCCGCTTAGACCCTCAAAAAGGCTCAAGAGTCTGGAAAAAACTACTTTTTCGTCCAATTACACCTCGATATTGTAAAGGGCAGTACGTCCATATGGTCTGCAGGTCGTAGATGCCCCACCAATGAGCGGCTGCGATAGGGTGTTAGGCTCACACTAGCGAAGAAACTTTGGAAAAATGGAAGAATATAATCATTCTAGAGAGGGAATTGATAGGGACTATCAACGCGGATGAGAACGAACTCCGATTGAGCCGGTTTCAGTGGCGTTGGAAAGCCCTCGGGAAACTACGCTACCAGGACTTCTAAATCTAGCGATCTGGAAGAATTTACATACGCGCACAAACCCGAGCACACGTGCGGTATGTCCGGGCCCCAGAAAAGGCCGCTTAGACCCTCAAAAAGGCTTAAAAGTCTGGAAAAAACTACTTTTTCGTCCAATTACACCTCGATATTGTAAAGGGCTGTACGTCCATATGATCTGCAGGTCATAGATGCCCCACCAATGAGTGGCTACGATACGGTGTTAGGCTCACACTAGCGAAGAAACGGTGGAAAAATAGAAGAATATAATCATTCTAGAGAGGGAATTGATAGGGACTATCAACGCGGATGAGAACGACCTCCGATTGAGCCGGTTTCAGTGGCGTTGGAAATCCCTCGGGAAACTAGGCTACCAGGACTTCTAATTCCAGTGATCTGGAAGAATTTACATACGCGCACACACCCGAGCACACGTGCGGTATGTCCGGGCCCCAGAAAAGGCCGTTTATACCCTCAAAAAGGCTCAAAAGTCTGGAAAAAAATACTTTTTCGTGCAATTACACCTCGATATTGTAAAGGGCAGTACGTCCATATGGTCTGCAGGTCATAGACACCCCACCAATGAGCGGCTACGATAGGGTGTTAGGCTCACACTAGCGAAGAAACGGTGGAAAAATAGAAGAATATAATCATTCTAGAGAGGAATTGATAAGGACTATCAACGCGGATGAGAACGAGCTCCGATTGAGCCGGTTTCAGTGGCGTTGGAAAGACCTCGGGAAACTAGGCTACCAGGACTTCTAATTCTAGCGATCTGGAAGAATTTACATACGCGCATACACCCGAGCACACGTGCGGTATGTCTGGGCCCCAGAAAAGGCCGCTTAGACCCTCAAAAAGGCTCAAGAGTCTGGAAAAAACTACTTTTTCGTCCAATTACACCTCGATATTGTAAAGGGCAGTACGCCCATATGGTCTGCAGGTCGTAGATGCCCCACCAATGAGCGGCTACGATAGGGTGTTAGGCTCACACTAGCGAAGAAACGGTGGAAAAATGGAAGAATATAATCATTCTAGAGAGGGAATTGATAGGGACTATCAACGCGGATGAGAACGAACTCCGATTGAGCCGGTTTCAGTGGCGTTGGAAAGCCCTCGGGAAACTACGCTACCAGGACTTCTAATTCTAGCGATCTGGAAGAATTTACATACGCGCACAAACCCGAGCACACATGCGGTATGTCCGGGCCCCAGAAAAGGCCGCTTAGACCCTCAAAAAGGCTTAAAAGTCTGGAAAAAACTACTTTTTTGTCCAATTACACCTCGATATTGTAAAGGGCAGTACGTCCATATGGTCTGCAGGTCATAGACGCCCCACCAATGAGCGGCTACGATAGGGTGTTAGGCTCACACTAGCGAAGAAACGGTGGAAAAATAGAAGAATATAATCATTCTAGAGAGGGAATTGATAAGGACTATCAACGCGGATGAGAACGAGCTCCGATTGAGCCGGTTTCAGTGGCGTTGGAAAGCCCTCGGGAAACTAGGCTACCAGGACTTCTAATTCTAGCGATCTGGAAGAATTTACATACGTGCACACACCCGAGCACACGTGCAGTATGTCTGGGCCCCAGAAAAGGCCGTTTAGACCCTCAAAAAGGCTCAAAAGTCTGGAAAAAACTACTTTTTCGTCCAGTTACACCTCGATATTGAAAACGGCAGTACATCCATATGGTCTGCAGGTCGTAGACGCCCCACCAATGAACGGCTACGATAGGGTGTTAGGCTCACACTAGCGAAGAAACGGTGGAAAAATAGAAGAATATAATCATTCTTGAGAGGGAATTGATAGAGACTATCAACGCGGATGAGAACGAGCTCCGATTGAGCCGGTTTCAGTGGCGATGGAAAGCCCTCGGGAAACTACGCTAGCAGAACTTCTAATTCCAGCGATCTGGAATAATTTACATACGCGCACACACCCGAGCACACGTGCGGTATGTCTGGGCCCCAGAAAAGGCCGTTTAGACACTCAAAAAGGCTCAAAAGTCTGGAAAAAACTACTTTTTCATGCAACTACACCTCGATATTGTAAAGGGCAGTACGTCCATATGGTCTGCAGGTCATAGACGCCCCACCAATGAGCGGCTACGATAGGGTGTTAGGCTCACACTAGGGAAGAAACGGTGGAAAAATAGAAGAATATAATCATTCTAGAGAGGGAATTGATAGGGACTATCAACGCGGATGAGAACGAGCTCCGATTGAGCCGGTTTCAGTGGCGTTGGAAAGCCCTCGGGAAACTAGGCTACCAGGACTTCTAATTCTAGCGATCTGGAAGAATTTACATACGCATACACACCCGAGCACACGTGCGGTATGTCTGGGCCCCAGAAAAGGCCGTTTAGACCCTCAAAAAGGCTCGAAAGTCTGGAAAAAATACTTTTTCGTCCAGTTACACCTCGATATTGAAAAGGGCAGTACATCCATATGGTCTGCAGGTCATAGACGCCCCACCAATGAGTGGCTATGATAGGGTGTTAGGCTCACACTAGCGAAGAAACGGTGGAAAAATAGAAGAATATAATCATTCTTGAGAGGGAATTGATAGAGACTATCAACGCGGATGAGAACGAGCTCCGATTGAGCCGGTTTCAGTGGCGTTGGAAAGCCCTCGGGAAACTAGGCTACCAGGACTTCTAATTCCAGCGATCTGGAATAATTTACATACGCGCACACACCCGAGCACACGTGCGGTATGTCTGGGCCCCAGAAAAGGCCGTTTAGACCCTCCAAAAGGCTCAAAAGTCTGGAAAAAACTACTTTTTCATGCAACTACACCTCGATATTGTAAAGGGCAGTACGTCCATATGGTCTGCAGGTCGTAGACGCCCCACCAATGAGCGGAGACGATAGGGTGTTAGGCTCACACTAACGAAGAAATGGTGGAAAAATAGAAGAATATAATCATTCTAGAGAGGGAATTGATAGGGACTATCAACGCGGATGACAATGAGCTTCGATTGAGCCGGTTTCAGTGGCGTTGGAAAGCCCTCGGGAAACTAGGCTACCAGGACTTCTAATTCTAGCGATCTGGAAGAATTTACATACGCATACACACCCGAGCACACGTGCGGTATGTCTGGGCCCCAGAAAAGGCCGTTTAGACCCTCAGAAAGGCTCGAAAGTCTGGAAAAAATACTTTTTTGTGCAATTACACCTCGATATTGTAAAGGGCAGTACGTCCATATGGCCTGCAGGTCATAGATGCCCCACCAATGAGTGGCTATGATAGGGTGTTAGGCTCACACTAGCGAAGAAATAGTGGAAAAATAGAAGAATATAATCATTCTAGAGAGGAATTGATAAGGACTATCAACGCGGATGAGAACTAGCTCCGATTGACCCGGTTTCAGTGGCGTTGGAAAGACCTCGGGAAACTAGGCTACCAGGACTTCTAATTCTAGCAATCTGCAAGAATTTACATACGCGCACACACCCGAGCACACGTGCGGTATGTCTGGGCCCCAGAAAAGGCCGTTTAGACCCTCAAAAAGGCTCAAAAGTCTGGAAAAAACTACTTTTTTGTCCAATTACACCTCGATATTGTAAAGGGCAGTATGTCCATATGGTCTGCAGGTCGTAGACGCCCCACCAATGAGCGGCTATGATAGGGTGTTAGGCTCACACTAGCGAAGAAACGGTGGAAAAATAGAAGAATATAATCATTCTAGAGAGGGAATTGATAGGGACTATCAACGCGGATGAGAACGAACTCCGATTGAGCCGGTTTCAGTGGCGTTGGAAAGCCCTCGGGAAACTAGGCTACCAGGACTTCTAATTCTAGTGATCTGGAAGAATTTACATACGCGCACACACCCGAGCACACGTGCGGTATGTCTGGGCCCCAGAAATGGCCGTTTAGACCCTCAAAAAGGCTCGAAAGTCTGGAAAAATATACTTTTTCGTGCAATTACACCTCGATATTGTAAAGGGCAGTATGTCCATATGGTCTACAGGTCATAGACGACCCACCAATGAGTGGCTACGATAGGGTGTTAGGCTCACACTAGCGAAGAAACGGTGGAAAAATAGAAGAATATAATCATTCTAGAGAGGAATTGATAGGGACTATCAACGCGTATGAGAACGAACTCCGATTGAGCCGGTTTCAGGGGCGTTGGAAAGCCCTCGGGAAACTAGGCTACCAGGACTTCTAATTCTAGCGATCTGGAAGAATTTACATACGCGCACACACCCGAGCACATGTGCGGTATGTCTGGGCCCCAGAAAAGGCCGTTTAGACCCTCAAAAAGGCTCAAAAGTCTGGAAAAAACTACTTTTTCGTGCAATTACACCTCGATATTGTTAAGGGCAGTACGTCCATATGGTCTGCAGGTCGTAGACACCCCACCAATGAGCGGCTACGATAGGGTGTTAGGCTCCCACTAGCGAAGAAACGGTGGAAAAATAGAAGAATATAATCATTCTAGAGAGGGAATTTATAGGGACTATCAATGCGGATGAGAACGAGCTCCGATTGAGCCGGTTTCAGTGGCATCGGAAAGACCTCGGGAAACTAGGCTACCAGGACTTCTAATTCTAGCGATCTGGAAGAATTTACATACGCGCACACACCCGAGCACACGTGCGGTATGTCTGGGCCCCAGAAAAGGCCGTTTAGACCCTCAAAAAGGCTCAAAAGTCTGGAAAAAAACTACTTTTTTGTGCAGTTACACCTCGATATTGTAAAGGGCAGTACGTCCATATGGTCTGCAGGTCATAGACGCCCCACCAATGAGCTGCTACGATAGGGTGTTTTGCTCATACTAGCGAAGAAACGGTGGAAAAATAGAAGAATATAATCATTCTAGAGAGGGAATTGATAAGCACTATCAACGTGGATGTGAACGAGCTCCGATTGAGCCGGTTTCAGTGGCGTTGGAAAGCCCTCGGAAAACTAGGCTACCAGGATTTCTAATTCCAGCAATCTGGAAGAATTTACATACGCGCACACACGCGAGCACACGTGCGGTATGTCTGGGCCCCAGAAAAGGCCGTTTAGACCCTCAAAAAGGCTCAAAAGTCTGGAAAAAACTGCTTTTTCGTGCAATTACACCTCGATATTGTAAAGGGTAGTACATCCATATGGTCTTCAGGTCGTAGACGCCCCACCAATGAGCGGCTACGATAGGGTGTTAGGCTCACACTAGCGAAGAAACAGTTGAAAAATAGAAGAATATAATCATTCTAGAGAGGGAATTGATAGGGACTATCAACGCGTATGAGAACGAGCTCCGATTGAGCCGGTTTCAGTGGCGTTGGAAATCCCTCGGGAAACTAGGCTACCAGGACTTCTAAGTCTAGCGATCTCGAAGAATTTGCATACACGCACACACCCGAGCACACGTGCGGTATGTCTGGGCCCCAGAAAAGGCCGTTTAGACCCTAAAAAAGGCTCAAAAGTCTGGAAAAAACTAATTTTTCGTGCAATTACACCTCGATATTGTAAAGGGCAGTACGTCCACATGGTCTGCAGTTCGTAGACGCCCCACCAATGGATGGCTACGATAGGGTGTTAGGCTCACACTAGCGAAGAAACTGTGGAAAAATAGAAGAATATAATCATTCTAGAGAGGGAATTGATAGTGACTATCAACGCGGATGAGAACGAGCTCCGATTGAGCCGGTTTCAGTGGCGTTGGAAAGCCCTCGGGAAACTAGGCTACTAGGACTTCTAATTCCAGCGATCTGGAAGAATTTACATATGCGCACACATCAGAGCACACATGCGGTATTTCTTGGTCCCAGAAAAGGCCGTATAGACCCTCAAAAAGGCTCGAAAGTCTGGAAAAAACTACTTTTTCATGCTATTACACCTCGATATTGTAAAGGGCAGTACGTCCATATGGTCTGCAGGTCGTAGACGCCCCACCAATGAGCGGCTACGATAGGGTGTTAGGCTCACACTAGCGAAGAAACGGTGGAAAAATAGAAGAATATAATCATTCTAGAGAGGGAATTTATAAGGACTATCAACGCGGATGAGAACGAGCTCCGATTGAGCCGGTTTCAGTGGCGTTGGAAAGACCTCGGGAAACTAGGCTACCAGGACTTCTAATTCCAGCGATCTGGAAGAATTTACATACGCGCACACACCCGAGCACACGTGCGGTATGTCTGGGCCCCAGAAAAGGCCGTTTAGACCCTCAAAAAGGCTCGAAAGTCTGGAAAAAACTACTTTTTCATGCTATTACACCTCGATATTGTAAAGGGCAGTACGTCCATATGGTCTTCAGGTCGTAGATGTCCCACCAATGAGCTGCTACGATAGGGTGTTTTGCTCACACTAGCAAAGAAACGGTGGAAAAATAGAAGAATATAATCATTCTAGAGAGGGAATTGATGGGGACTATCAACGCGGATGAGAACGAGGTCCGATTGAGCCGGTTTCAGTGGCGTTGGAAATCCCTCGGGACACTAGGCTACCAGGACTTCTAATTCCAGCGATCTGGAAGAATTTACATATGCACACACCCAAGCACACATGCGGTATGTCTGGGCCCCAGAAAAGGCCGTTTAGACCCTCAAAAGGCTCAAAAGTCTGGAAAAAACTACTTTTTCGTGCAATTACACCTCAATATTGTAAAGGGCAGTACGTCCATATGGTCTGCAGGTCGTAGACGCCCCACCAATGAGCGGCTACGATAGGGTGTTTTGCTCACACTAGCGAAGAAACGGTGGAAAAATAGAAGAATATAATCATTCTAGAGAGGGAATTGATAGGGACTATCAACGCGTATGAGAACGAGCTCCGATTGAGCCGGTTCAGTGGCGTTGGAAATCCCTCGGGAAACTAGGCTACCAGGACTTCTAATTCCAGCGATCTAGAAGAATTTACATACGCGCACACACCCGAGCACACGTGCGGTATGTCTGGGCCCCAGAAAAGGCCGTTTAGACCCTCAAAAAGGCTCAAAAGTCTGGAAAAAACTAATTTTTCATGCAATTACACCTCGATATTGTAATGGCAGTACGTCCATATGGTCTGCAGGTCGTAGATGCCCCACCAATGAGCGGCTACGATAGGGTGTTTTGCTCACACTAGCAAAGAAACTGTGGAAAAATAGAAGAATATTACCATTCTAGAGAGGGAATTGATAAGCACTATCAACGCGGATAAGAACGAGTTCCGATTGAGCCGGTTTCAGTGGCGTTGGAAAGCCCTCGGGAAAATAGGCTACCAGGACTTCTAATTCTAGCGATCTGGAAGAATTTACATACGCGCACACACCCGAGCACACGTGCGGTATGTCTGGGCCCCAGAAAAGGCCGTTTAGACCCTCAAAAAGGCTCAAAAGTCTGGAAAAAACTAATTTTTCATCCAATTACACCTCGATATTGTCAAGGGCAGTATGTCCATATGGTCTGCAGTTCATAGACGCCCCACCAATGAGCGGCTACGATAGGGTGTTAGGCTCACTCTAGCGAAGAAACGGTGGAAAAATAGAAGAATATAATCATTCTAGAGAGGGAATTGATAGGGACTATGAACGCGTATGAGAACGAGCTCCAATTGAGCCGGTTTCAGTGGCGTTGGAAAGCCCTCGGGAAACTAGGCTACCAGGACTTCTAATTCCAGAGATTTGGAAGAATTTACATACGCGCACACACCAGAGCACACGTGCGGTATGTCTGGGCCCCAGAAAAGGCCGTTTAGACCCTCAAAAAGGCTCAAAAGTCTGGAAAAAACTACTTTTTCGTGCAATTACACCTCGATATTGTAAAGGGCAGTACGTCCATATGGTCTGCAGGTCGTAGACGCCCCACCAATGAGCGGCTACGATAGGGTGTTAGGCTCACACTAGTGAAGAAATGGTGGAAAAATAGAAGAATATAATCATTCTAGAGAGGGAATTGATAAGGACTATGAACGCGGATGAGAACGAGCTCCGATTGAGCCGATTTCAGTGGCGTTGGAAAGACCTCGGGAAACTAGGCTACCAGGACTTCTAATTCTAGCGATCTAGAAGAATTTACATACGCGCACACACCCGAGCACACGTGCGGTATGTCTGGGCCCTAGAAAAGGCCGTTTAGACCCTCAAAAAGGCTCGAAAGTCTGGAAAAAACTACTTTTTCATGCTATTACACCTCGATATTGTAAAGGGCAGTACGTCCATATGGTCTTCAGGTCGTAGACGCCCCACCAATGAGCTGCTACGATAGGGTGTTTTGCTCACACTAGCCAAGAAACGGTGGAAAATAGAAGAATATAATCATTCTAGAGAGGGAATTGATGGGGACTATCAACGCAGATGAGAACGAGCTCCGATTGAGCCGGTTTCAGTGGCGTTGAAAATTCCTCGGGAAACTAGGCTACCAGGACTTCTAATTCCAGCGATCTGGAAGAATTTACATACGCGCACACACCCGAGCACATGTGCGGTATGTCTGGGCCCCAGAAAAGGCCGTTTAGACCCTCAAAAAGGCTCAAAAGTCTGGAAAAAACTACTTTTTCGTGCAATTACACCTCGATATTGTTAAGGGCAGTACGTCCATATGGTCTGCAGGTCGTAGACACCCCACCAATGAGCGGCTACGATAGGGTGTTAGGCTCACACTAGCGAAGAAACGGTGGAAAAATAGAAGAATATAATCATTCTAGAGAGGGAATTTATAGGGACTATCAACGCGGATGAGAACGAACTCCGATTGAGCCGGTTTCAGTGGCGTTGGAAAGCCCACACGAAACTAGGCTACCAGGACTTCTAATTCTAGCGATCTGGAAGAATTTACATACGCGCACACACCCGAGCACACGTGCGGTATGTCTGGGCCCCAGAAAAGGCCGTTTAGACCCTCAAAAAGGCTCAAAAGTCTGGAAAAAAACTACTTTTTTGTGCAGTTACACCTCGATATTGTAAAGGGCAGTACGTCCATATGGTCTGCAGGTCATAGACGCCCCACCAATGAGCTGCTACGATAGGGTGTTTTGCTCATACTAGCGAAGAAACGGTGGAAAAATAGAAGAATATAATCATTCTAGAGAGGGAATTGATAAGCACTATCAACGTGGATGTGAACGAGCTCCGATTGAGCCGGTTTCAGTGGCGTTGGAAAGCCCTCGGAAAACTAGGCTACCAGGATTTCTAATTCCAGCAATCTGGAAGAATTTACATACGCGCACACACGCGAGCACACGTGCGGTATGTCTGGGCCCCAGAAAAGGCCGTTTAGACCCTCAAAAAGGCTCAAAAGTCTGGAAAAAACTGCTTTTTCGTGCAATTACACCTCGATATTGTAAAGGGTAGTACATCCATATGGTCTTCAGGTCGTAGACGCCCCACCAATGAGCGGCTACGATAGGGTGTTAGGCTCACACTAGCGAAGAAACAGTGGAAAAATAGAAGAATATAATCATTCTAGAGAGGGAATTGATAGGGACTATCAACGCGTATGAGAACGAGCTCCGATTGAGCCGGTTTCAGTGGCGTTGGAAATCCCTCGGGAAACTAGGCTACCAGGACTTCTAAGTCTAGCGATCTCGAAGAATTTGCATACACGCACACACCCGAGCACACGTGCGGTATGTCTGGGCCCCAGAAAAGGCCGTTTAGACCCTAAAAAAGGCTCAAAAGTCTGGAAAAAACTAATTTTTCGTGCAATTACACCTCGATATTGTAAAGGGCAGTACGTCCACATGGTCTGCAGTTCGTAGACGCCCCACCAATGGGTGGCTACGATAGGGTGTTAGGCTCACACTAGCGAAGAAACTGTGGAAAAATAGAAGAATATAATCATTCTAGAGAGGGAATTGATAGTGACTATCAACGCGGATGAGAACGAGCTCCGATTGAGCCGGTTTCAGTGGCGTTGGAAAGCCCTCGGGAAACTAGGCTACTAGGACTTCTAATTCCAGCGATCTGGAAGAATTTACATATGCGCACACATCAGAGCACACATGCGGTATTTCTTGGTCCCAGAAAAGGCCGTATAGACCCTCAAAAAGGCTCGAAAGTCTGGAAAAAACTACTTTTTCATGCTATTACACCTCGATATTGTAAAGGGCAGTACGTCCATATGGTCTGCAGGTCGTAGACGCCCCACCAATGAGCGGCTACGATAGGGTGTTAGGCTCACACTAGCGAAGAAACGGTGGAAAAATAGAAGAATATAATCATTCTAGAGAGGGAATTTATAAGGACTATCAACGCGGATGAGAACGAGCTCCGATTGAGCCGGTTTCAGTGGCGTTGGAAAGACCTCGGGAAACTAGGCTACCAGGACTTCTAATTCCAGCGATCTGGAAGAATTTACATACGCGCACACACCCGAGCACACGTGCGGTATGTCTGGGCCCCAGAAAAGGCCGTTTAGACCCTCAAAAAGGCTCGAAAGTCTGGAAAAAACTACTTTTTCATGCTATTACACCACGATATTGTAAAGGGCAGTACGTCCATATGGTCTTCAGGTCGTAGATGTCCCACCAATGAGCTGCTACGATAGGGTGTTTTGCTCACACTAGCAAAGAAACGGTGGAAAAATAGAAGAATATAATCATTCTAGAGAGGGAATTGATGGGGACTATCAACGCGGATGAGAACGAGGTCCGATTGAGCCGGTTTCAGTGGCGTTGGAAATCCCTCGGGACACTAGGCTACCAGGACTTCTAATTCCAGCGATCTGGAAGAATTTACATATGCACACACCCGAGCACACATGCGGTATGTCTGGGCCCCAGAAAAGGCCGTTTAGACCCTCAAAAGGCTCAAAAGTCTGGAAAAAACTACTTTTTCGTGCAATTACACCTCAATATTGTAAAGGGCAGTACGTCCATATGGTCTGCAGGTCGTAGACGCCCCACCAATGAGCGGCTACGATAGGGTGTTTTGCTCACACTAGCGAAGAAACGGTGGAAAAATAGAAGAATATAATCATTCTAGAGAGGGAATTGATAGGGACTATCAACGCGTATGAGAACGAGCTCCGATTGAGCCGGTTCAGTGGCGTTGGAAATCCCTCGGGAAACTAGGCTACCAGGACTTCTAATTCCAGCGATCTAGAAGAATTTACATACGCGCACACACCCGAGCACACGTGCGGTATGTCTGGGCCCCAGAAAAGGC
The DNA here is from genome assembly GCA_039707655.1 of Elymus sibiricus. Lineage (NCBI taxonomy): Eukaryota > Viridiplantae > Streptophyta > Magnoliopsida > Poales > Poaceae > Elymus > Elymus sibiricus. Next base: position 39,856,974 of record CM077674.1, read on the forward strand.
CGTTTAGACCCTCAAAAAGGCTCAAAAGTCTGGAAAAAACTAATTTTTCATGCAATTACACCTCGATATTGTAAAGGGCAGTACGTCCATATGGTCTGCAGGTCGTAGATGCCCCACCAATGAGCGGCTACGATAGGGTGTTTTGCTCACACTAGCAAAGAAACTGTGGAAAAATAGAAGAATATTACCATTCTAGAGAGGGAATTGATAAGCACTATCAACGCGGATAAGAACGAGTTCCGATTGAGCCGGTTTCAGTGGCGTTGGAAAGCCCTCGGGAAAATAGGCTACCAGGACTTCTAATTCTAGCGATCTGGAAGAATTTACATACGCGCACACACCCGAGCACACGTGCGGTATGTCTGGGCCCCAGAAAAGGCCGTTTAGACCCTCAAAAAGGCTCAAAAGTCTGGAAAAAACTAATTTTTCATCCAATTACACCTCGATATTGTCAAGGGCAGTATGTCCATATGGTCTGCAGTTCATAGACGCCCCACCAATGAGCGGCTACGATAGGGTGTTAGGCTCACTCTAGCGAAGAAACGGTGGAAAAATAGAAGAATATAATCATTCTAGAGAGGGAATTGATAGGGACTATGAACGCGTATGAGAACGAGCTCCAATTGAGCCGGTTTCAGTGGCGTTGGAAATCCCTCGGGACACTAGGCTACCAGGACTTCTAATTCCAGCGATCTGGAAGAATTTACATATGCACACACCCAAGCACACATGCGGTATGTCTGGGCCCCAGAAAAGGCCGTTTAGACCCTCAAAAGGCTCAAAAGTCTGGAAAAAACTACTTTTTCGTGCAATTACACCTCAATATTGTAAAGGGCAGTACGTCCATATGGTCTGCAGGTCGTAGACGCCCCACCAATGAGCGGCTACGATAGGGTGTTTTGCTCACACTAGCGAAGAAACGGTGGAAAAATAGAAGAATATAATCATTCTAGAGAGGGAATTGATAGGGACTATCAACGCGTATGAGAACGAGCTCCGATTGAGCCGGTTCAGTGGCGTTGGAAATCCCTCGGGAAACTAGGCTACCAGGACTTCTAATTCCAGCGATCTAGAAGAATTTACATACGCGCACACACCCGAGCACACGTGCGGTATGTCTGGGCCCCAGAAAAGGCCGTTTAGACCCTCAAAAAGGCTCAAAAGTCTGGAAAAAACTAATTTTTCATGCAATTACACCTCGATATTGTAAAGGGCAGTACGTCCATATGGTCTGCAGGTCGTAGATGCCCCACCAATGAGCGGCTACGATAGGGTGTTTTGCTCACACTAGCAAAGAAACTGTGGAAAAATAGAAGAATATTACCATTCTAGAGAGGGAATTGATAAGCACTATCAACGCGGATAAGAACGAGTTCCGATTGAGCCGGTTTCAGTGGCGTTGGAAAGCCCTCGGGAAAATAGGCTACCAGGACTTCTAATTCTAGCGATCTGGAAGAATTTACATACGCGCACACACCCGAGCACACGTGCGGTATGTCTGGGCCCCAGAAAAGGCCGTTTAGACCCTCAAAAAGGCTCAAAAGTCTGGAAAAAACTAATTTTTCATCCAATTACACCTCGATATTGTCAAGGGCAGTATGTCCATATGGTCTGCAGTTCATAGACGCCCCACCAATGAGCGGCTACGATAGGGTGTTAGGCTCACTCTAGCGAAGAAACGGTGGAAAAATAGAAGAATATAATCATTCTAGAGAGGGAATTGATAGGGACTATGAACGCGTATGAGAACGAGCTCCAATTGAGCCGGTTTCAGTGGCGTTGGAAAGCCCTCGGGAAACTAGGCTACCAGGACTTCTAATTCCAGAGATTTGGAAGAATTTACATACGCGCACACACCAGAGCACACGTGCGGTATGTCTGGGCCCCAGAAAAGGCCGTTTAGACCCTCAAAAAGGCTCAAAAGTCTGGAAAAAACTACTTTTTCGTGCAATTACACCTCGATATTGTAAAGGGCAGTACGTCCATATGGTCTGCAGGTCGTAGACGCCCCACCAATGAGCGGCTACGATAGGGTGTTAGGCTCACACTAGTGAAGAAATGGTGGAAAAATAGAAGAATATAATCATTCTAGAGAGGGAATTGATAAGGACTATCAACGCGGATGAGAACGAGCTCCGATTGAGCCGATTTCAGTGGCGTTGGAAAGACCTCGGGAAACTAGGCTACCAGGACTTCTAATTCTAGCGATCTAGAAGAATTTACATACGCGCACACACCCGAGCACACGTGCGGTATGTCTGGGCCCTAGAAAAGGCCGTTTAGACCCTCAAAAAGGCTCGAAAGTCTGGAAAAAACTACTTTTTCATGCTATTACACCTCGATATTGTAAAGGGCAGTACGTCCATATGGTCTTCAGGTCGTAGACGCCCCACCAATGAGCTGCTACGATAGGGTGTTTTGCTCACACTAGCCAAGAAACGGTGGAAAATAGAAGAATATAATCATTCTAGAGAGGGAATTGATGGGGACTATCAACGCAGATGAGAACGAGCTCCGATTGAGCCGGTTTCAGTGGCGTTGAAAATTCCTCGGGAAACTAGGCTACCAGGACTTCTAATTCCAGCGATCTGGAAGAATTTACATACGCGCACACACCCGAGCACATGTGCGGTATGTCTGGGCCCCAGAAAAGGCCGTTTAGACCCTCAAAAAGGCTCAAAAGTCTGGAAAAAACTACTTTTTCGTGCAATTACACCTCGATATTGTTAAGGGCAGTACGTCCATATGGTCTGCAGGTCGTAGACACCCCACCAATGAGCGGCTACGATAGGGTGTTAGGCTCACACTAGCGAAGAAACGGTGGAAAAATAGAAGAATATAATCATTCTAGAGAGGGAATTTATAGGGACTATCAACGCGGATGAGAACGAACTCCGATTGAGCCGGTTTCAGTGGCGTTGGAAAGCCCACACGAAACTAGGCTACCAGGACTTCTAATTCTAGCGATCTGGAAGAATTTACATACGCGCACACACCCGAGCACACGTGCGGTATGTCTGGGCCCCAGAAAAGGCCGTTTAGACCCTCAAAAAGGCTCAAAAGTCTGGAAAAAAACTACTTTTTTGTGCAGTTACACCTCGATATTGTAAAGGGCAGTACGTCCATATGGTCTGCAGGTCATAGACGCCCCACCAATGAGCTGCTACGATAGGGTGTTTTGCTCATACTAGCGAAGAAACGGTGGAAAAATAGAAGAATATAATCATTCTAGAGAGGGAATTGATAAGCACTATCAACGTGGATGTGAACGAGCTCCGATTGAGCCGGTTTCAGTGGCGTTGGAAAGCCCTCGGAAAACTAGGCTACCAGGATTTCTAATTCCAGCAATCTGGAAGAATTTACATACGCGCACACACGCGAGCACACGTGCGGTATGTCTGGGCCCCAGAAAAGGCCGTTTAGACCCTCAAAAAGGCTCAAAAGTCTGGAAAAAACTGCTTTTTCGTGCAATTACACCTCGATATTGTAAAGGGTAGTACATCCATATGGTCTTCAGGTCGTAGATGCCCCACCAATGAGCGGCTACGATAGGGTGTTAGGCTCACACTAGCGAAGAAACAGTGGAAAAATAGAAGAATATAATCATTCTAGAGAGGGAATTGATAGGGACTATCAACGCGTATGAGAACGAGCTCCGATTGAGCCGGTTTCAGTGGCGTTGGAAATCCCTCGGGAAACTAGGCTACCAGGACTTCTAAGTCTAGCGATCTCGAAGAATTTGCATACACGCACACACCCGAGCACACGTGCGGTATGTCTGGGCCCCAGAAAAGGCCGTTTAGACCCTAAAAAAGGCTCAAAAGTCTGGAAAAAACTAATTTTTCGTGCAATTACACCTCGATATTGTAAAGGGCAGTACGTCCACATGGTCTGCAGTTCGTAGACGCCCCACCAATGGGTGGCTACGATAGGGTGTTAGGCTCACACTAGCGAAGAAACTGTGGAAAAATAGAAGAATATAATCATTCTAGAGAGGGAATTGATAGTGACTATCAACGCGGATGAGAACGAGCTCCGATTGAGCCGGTTTCAGTGGCGTTGGAAAGCCCTCGGGAAACTAGGCTACTAGGACTTCTAATTCCAGCGATCTGGAAGAATTTACATATGCGCACACATCAGAGCACACATGCGGTATTTCTTGGTCCCAGAAAAGGCCGTATAGACCCTCAAAAAGGCTCGAAAGTCTGGAAAAAACTACTTTTTCATGCTATTACACCTCGATATTGTAAAGGGCAGTACGTCCATATGGTCTGCAGGTCGTAGACGCCCCACCAATGAGCGGCTACGATAGGGTGTTAGGCTCACACTAGCGAAGAAACGGTGGAAAAATAGAAGAATATAATCATTCTAGAGAGGGAATTTATAAGGACTATCAACGCGGATGAGAACGAGCTCCGATTGAGCCGGTTTCAGTGGCGTTGGAAAGACCTCGGGAAACTAGGCTACCAGGACTTCTAATTCCAGCGATCTGGAAGAATTTACATACGCGCACACACCCGAGCACACGTGCGGTATGTCTGGGCCCCAGAAAAGGCCGTTTAGACCCTCAAAAAGGCTCGAAAGTCTGGAAAAAACTACTTTTTCATGCTATTACACCACGATATTGTAAAGGGCAGTACGTCCATATGGTCTTCAGGTCGTAGATGTCCCACCAATGAGCTGCTACGATAGGGTGTTTTGCTCACACTAGCAAAGAAACGGTGGAAAAATAGAAGAATATAATCATTCTAGAGAGGGAATTGATGGGGACTATCAACGCGGATGAGAACGAGGTCCGATTGAGCCGGTTTCAGTGGCGTTGGAAATCCCTCGGGACACTAGGCTACCAGGACTTCTAATTCCAGAGATCTGGAAGAATTTACATATGCACACACCCGAGCACACATGCGGTATGTCTGGGCCCCAGAAAAGGCCGTTTAGACCCTCAAAAGGCTCAAAAGTCTGGAAAAAACTACTTTTTCGTGCAATTACACCTCAATATTGTAAAGGGCAGTACGTCCATATGGTCTGCAGGTCATAGACGCCCCACCAATGAGCGGCTACGATAGGGTGTTTTGCTCACACTAGCGAAGAAACGGTGGAAAAATAGAAGAATATAATCATTCTAGAGAGGGAATTGATAGGGACTATCAACGCGTATGAGAACGAGCTCCGATTGAGCCGGTTCAGTGGCGTTGGAAATCCCTCGGGAAACTAGGCTACCAGGACTTCTAATTCCAGCGATCTAGAAGAATTTACATACGCGCACACACCCGAGCACACGTGCGGTATGTCTGGGCCCCAGAAAAGGCCGTTTAGACCCTCAAAAAGGCTCAAAAGTCTGGAAAAAACTAATTTTTCATGCAATTACACCTCGATATTGTAAAGGGCAGTACGTCCATATGGTCTGCAGGTCGTAGATGCCCCACCAATGAGCGGCTACGATAGGGTGTTTTGCTCACACTAGCAAAGAAACTGTGGAAAAATAGAAGAATATTACCATTCTAGAGAGGGAATTGATAAGCACTATCAACGCGGATAAGAACGAGTTCCGATTGAGCCGGTTTCAGTGGCGTTGGAAAGCCCTCGGGAAAATAGGCTACCAGGACTTCTAATTCTAGCGATCTGGAAGAATTTACATACGCGCACACACCCGAGCACACGTGCGGTATGTCTGGGCCCCAGAAAAGGCCGTTTAGACCCTCAAAAAGGCTCAAAAGTCTGGAAAAAACTAATTTTTCATCCAATTACACCTCGATATTGTCAAGGGCAGTATGTCCATATGGTCTGCAGTTCATAGACGCCCCACCAATGAGCGGCTACGATAGGGTGTTAGGCTCACTCTAGCGAAGAAACGGTGGAAAAATAGAAGAATATAATCATTCTAGAGAGGGAATTGATAGGGACTATGAACGCGTATGAGAACGAGCTCCAATTGAGCCGGTTTCAGTGGCGTTGGAAAGCCCTCGGGAAACTAGGCTACCAGGACTTCTAATTCCAGAGATTTGGAAGAATTTACATACGCGCACACACCAGAGCACACGTGCGGTATGTCTGGGCCCCAGAAAAGGCCGTTTAGACCCTCAAAAAGGCTCAAAAGTCTGGAAAAAACTACTTTTTCGTGCAATTACACCTCGATATTGTAAAGGGCAGTACGTCCATATGGTCTGCAGGTCGTAGACGCCCCACCAATGAGCGGCTACGATAGGGTGTTAGGCTCACACTAGTGAAGAAATGCTGGAAAAATAGAAGAATATAATCATTCTAGAGAGGGAATTGATAAGGACTATCAACGCGGATGAGAACGAGCTCCGATTGAGCCGATTTCAGTGGCGTTGGAAAGACCTCGGGAAACTAGGCTACCAGCACTTCTAATTCTAGCGATCTAGAAGAATTTACATACGCGCACACACCCGAGCACACGTGCGGTATGTCTGGGCCCTAGAAAAGGCCGTTTAGACCCTCAAAAAGGCTCGAAAGTCTGGAAAAAACTACTTTTTCATGCTATTACACCTCGATATTGTAAAGGGCAGTACGTCCATATGGTCTTCAGGTCGTAGACGCCCCACCAATGAGCTGCTACGATAGGGTGTTTTGCTCACACTAGCCAAGAAACGGTGGAAAATAGAAGAATATAATCATTCTAGAGAGGGAATTGATGGGGACTATCAACGCGGATGAGAACAAGCTCCGATTGAGCCGGTTTCAGTGGCGTTGAAAATTCCTCGGGAAACTAGGCTACCAGGACTTCTAATTCCAGCGATCTGGAAGAATTTACATACGCGCACACACCCGAGCACATGTGCGGTATGTCTGGGCCCCAGAAAAGGCCGTTTAGACCCTCAAAAAGGCTCAAAAGTCTGGAAAAAACTACTTTTTCGTGCAATTACACCTCGATATTGTTAAGGGCAGTACGTCCATATGGTCTGCAGGTCGTAGACACCCCACCAATGAGCGGCTACGATAGGGTGTTAGGCTCACACTAGCGAAGAAACGGTGGAAAAATAGAAGAATATAATCATTCTAGAGAGGGAATTTATAGGGACTATCAACGCGGATGAGAACGAACTCCGATTGAGCCGGTTTCAGTGGCGTTGAAAAGCCCACACGAAACTAGGCTACCAGGACTTCTAATTCTAGCGATCTGGAAGAATTTACATACGCGCACACACCCGAGCACACGTGCGGTATGTCTGGGCCCCAGAAAAGGCCGTTTAGACCCTCAAAAAGGCTCAAAAGTCTGGAAAAAAACTACTTTTTTGTGCAGTTACACCTCGATATTGTAAAGGGCAGTACGTCCATATGGTCTGCAGGTCATAGACGCCCCACCAATGAGCTGCTACGATAGGGTGTTTTGCTCATACTAGCGAAGAAACGGTGGAAAAATAGAAGAATATAATCATTCTAGAGAGGGAATTGATAAGCACTATCAACGTGGATGTGAACGAGTTCCGATTGAGCCGGTTTCAGTGGCGTTGGAAAGCCCTTGGGAAACTAGGCTACCAGGATTTCTAATTCCAGCAATCTGGAAGAATTTACATACGCGCACACACGCGAGCACACGTGCGGTATGTCTGGGCCCCAGAAAAGGCCGTTTAGACCCTCAAAATGGCTCAAAAGTCTGGAAAAAACTGCTTTTTCGTGCAATTACACCTCGATATTGTAAAGGGTAGTACATCCATATGGTCTTCAGGTCGTAGACGCCCCACCAATGAGCGGCTACGATAGGGTGTTAGGCTCACACTAGCGAAGAAACGGTGGAAAAATAGAAGAATATAATCATTCTAGAGAGGGAATTGATAGGGACTATCAACGCGTATGAGAACGAGCTCCGATTGAGCCGGTTTCAGTGGCGTTGGAAATCCCTCGGGAAACTAGGCTACCAGGACTTCTAAGTCTAGCGATCTGGAAGAATTTGCATACACGCACAGACCCGAGCACACGTGCGGTATGTCTGGGCCCCAGAAAAGGCCGTTTAGACCCTAAAAAAGGCTCAAAAGTCTGGAAAAAACTAATTTTTCGTGCAATTACACCTCGATATTGTAAAGGGCAGTACGTCCACATGGTCTGTAGTTCGTAGACGCCCCACCAATGGGTGGCTACGATAGGGTGTTAGGCTCACACTAGCGAAGAAACTGTGGAAAAATAGAAGAATATAATCATTCTAGAGAGGGAATTGATAGTGACTATCAACGCGGATGAGAACGAGCTCCGATTGAGCCGGTTTCAGTGGCGTTGGAAAGCCCTCGGGAAACTAGGCTACTAGGACTTCTAATTCCAGCGATCTGGAAGAATTTACATATGCGCACACATCAGAGCACACGTGCGGTATTTCTTGGTCCCAGAAAAGGCCGTATAGACTCTCAAAAAGGCTCGAAAGTCTGGAAAAAACTACTTTTTCATGCTATTACACCTCGATATTGTAAAGGGCAGTACGTCCATATGGTCTGCAGGTCGTAGACGCCCCACCAATGAGCGGCTACGATAGGGTGTTAGGCTCACACTAGCGAAGAAACAGTGGAAAAATAGAAGAATATAATCATTCTAGAGAGGGAATTTATAAGGACTATCAACGCGGATGAGAACGAGCTCCGATTGAGCCGGTTTCAGTGGCGTTGGAAAGACCTCGGGAAACTAGGCTAGCAGGACTTCTAATTCCAGCGATCTGGAAGAATTTACATACGCGCACACACCCGAGCACACGTGCGGTATGTCTGGGCCCCAGAAAAGGCCGTTTAGACCCTCAAAAAGGCTCGAAAGTCTGGAAAAAACTACTTTTTCATGCTATTACACCTCGATATTGTAAAGGGCAGTACGTCCATATGGTCTTCAGGTCGTAGATGTCCCACCAATGAGCTGCTACGATAGGGTGTTTTGCTCACACTAGCAAAGAAACGGTGGAAAAATAGAAGAATATAATCATTCTAGAGAGGGAATTGATGGGGACTATCAACGCGGATGAGAACGAGGTCCGATTGAGCCGGTTTCAGTGGCGTTGGAAATCCCTCGGGACACTAGGATACCAGGACTTCTAATTCCAGCGATCTGGAAGAATTTACATATGCACACACCCGAGCACACATGCGGTATGTCTGGGCCCCAGAAAAGGCCGTTTAGACCCTCAAAAGGCTCAAAAGTCTGGAAAAAACTACTTTTTCGTGCAATTACACCTCAATATTGTAAAGGGCAGTACGTCCATATGGTCTGCAGGTCGTAGACGCCCCACCAATGAGCGGCTACGATAGGGTGTTTTTCTCACACTAGCGAAGAAACGGTGGAAAAATAGAAGAATATAATCATTCTAGAGAGGGAATTGATAGGGACTATCAACGCGTATGAGAACGAGCTCCGATTGAGCCGGTTCAGTGGCGTTGGAAATCCCTCGGGAAACTAGGCTACCAGGACTTCTAATTCCAGCGATCTAGAAGAATTTACATACGCGCACACACCCGAGCACACGTGCGGTATGTCTGGGCCCCAGAAAAGGCCGTTTAGACCCTCAAAAAGGCTCAAAAGTCTGGAAAAAACTAATTTTTCATGCAATTACACCTCGATATTGTAAAGGGCAGTACGTCCATATGGTCTGCAGGTCGTAGATGCCCCACCAATGAGCGGCTACGATAGGGTGTTTTGCTCACACTAGCAAAGAAACTGTGGAAAAATAGAAGAATATTACCATTCTAGAGAGGGAATTGATAAGCACTATCAACGCGGATGAGAACGAGTTCCGATTGAGCCGGTTTCAGTGGCGTTGGAAAGCCCTCGGGAAAATAGGCTACCAGGACTTCTAATTCTAGCGATCTGGAAGAATTTACATACGCGCACACACCCGAGCACACGTGCGGTATGTCTGGGCCCCAGAAAAGGCCGTTTAGACCCTCAAAAAGGCTCAAAAGTCTGGAAAAAACTAATTTTTCATCCAATTACACCTCGATATTGTCAAGGGCAGTATGTCCATATGGTCTGCAGTTCATAGACGCCCCACCAATGAGCGGCTACGATAGGGTGTTAGGCTCACTCTAGCGAAGAAACGGTGGAAAAATAGAAGAATATAATCATTCTAGAGAGGGAACTGATAGGGACTATGAACGCGTATGAGAACGAGCTCCAATTGAGCCGGTTTCAGTGGCGTTGGAAAGCCCTCGGGAAACTAGGCTACCAGGACTTCTAATTCCAGCGATTTGGAAGAATTTACATACGCGCACACACCAGAGCACACGTGCGGTATGTCTGGGCCCCAGAAAAGGCCGTTTAGACCCTCAAAAAGGCTCAAAAGTCTGGAAAAAACTACTTTTTCGTGCAATTACACCTCGATATTGTAAAGGGCAGTACGTCCATATGGTCTGCAGGTCGTAGACGCCCCACCAATGAGCGGCTACGATAGGGTGTTAGGCTCACACTAGTGAAGAAATGGTGGAAAAATAGAAGAATATAATCAATCTAGAGAGGGAATTGATAAGGACTATCAACGCGGATGAGAACGAGCTCCGATTGAGCCGGTTTCAGTGGCGTTGGAAAGACCTCGGGAAACTAGGCTACCAGGACTTCTAATTCTAGCGATCTGGAAGAATTTACATACGCGCACACACCCGAGCACACGTGCGGTATGTCTGGGCCCCAGAAAAGGCCGTTTAGACCCTCAAAAAGGCTCGAAAGTCTGGAAAAAACTACTTTTTCATGCTATTACACCTCGATATTGTAAAGGGCAGTACGTCCATATGGTCTTCAGGTCATAGACGCCCCACCAATGAGCTGCTACGATAGGGTGTTTTGCTCACACTAGCGAAGAAATGGTGGAAAAATAGAAGAATATAATCATTCTAGAGAGGGAATTGATGGGGACTATCAACGCGGGTTAGAACGAGCTCCGATTGAGCCGGTTTCAGTGGCGTTGGAAATCCCTCAGGAAACTAGGCTACCAGGACTTCTAATTCCAGCGAACTGGAAGAATTTACATACGCACACACACCCGAGCGCACGTGCGGTATGTATGGGCCCCAGAAAAGGCCGTTTAGACCCTCAAAAAGGCTCGAAAGTATGGAAAAAACTACTTTTTCATGCTATCACACCTCGATATTGTAAAGGGCAGTACGTCCATATGGTCTTCAGGTCGTAGACGCCCCACCAATGAGCTGCTACGATAGGGTGTTAGGCTCACACTAGCGAAGAAACTGTGGAAAAATAGAAGAATATAATCATTCTGGAGAGGGAATTGATAGGGACTATCAACGCGGATGAGAACGAGCTCCGATTGAGCCGGTTTCAGTGGCGTTGGAAAGCCCTCGGGAAACTAGGCTACTAGGACTTCTAATTCCAGCGATCTGGAAGAATTTACATATGCGCACACACCAGAGCACACGTGCGGTATGTCTTGGCCCCAGAAAAGGCCGTTTAGACCCTCAAAAAGGCTCGAAAGTTTGGAAAAGACTACTTTTTCATGCTATTACACCTCGATATTGTAAAGGGCAGTACGTCCATATGGTCTGCCGGTCGTAGACGCCCCACCAATGAGCGGCTACGATAGGGTGTTAGGCTCACACTAGCAAAGAAACGGTGGAAAAATAGAAGAATATAATCATTCTAGAGAGGGAATTGATAAGGACTATCAACGCGGATGAGAACGAGCTCCGATTGAGCCGGTTTCAGTGGCGTTGGAAAGACCTCGGGAAACTAGGCTACCAGGACTTCTAATTCTAGCGATCTGGAAGAATTTACATACGCGCACACACCCGAGCACACGTGCGGTATGTCTGGGCCCCACAAAAGGCCGTTTAGACCCTCAAAAAGGCTCGAAAGTCTGGAAAAAACTACTTTTTCATGCTATTACACCTCGATATTGTAAAGGGCAGTACGTCCATATGGTCTTCAGGTCGTAGATGTCCCACCAATGAGCTGCTACGATAGGGTGTTTTGCTCACACTAGCAAAGAAACGGTGGAAAAATAGAAGAATATAATCATTCTAGAGAGGGAATTGATGGGGACTATCAACGCGGATGAGAACGAGCTCCGATTGAGCCGGTTTCAGTGGCGTTGGAAATCCCTCGGGACACTAGGCTACCAGGACTTCTAATTCCAGCGATCTGGAAGAATTTACATATGCACACACCCGAGCACATATGCGGTATGTCTGGGCCCCAGAAAAGGCCGTTTAGACCCTCAAAAAGGCTCAAAAGTATGGAAAAAACTACTTTTTCGTGCAATTACACCTCGATATTGTAAAGGGCAGTACATCCATATGGTCTGCAGGTCGTAGACGCCCCAGCAATGAGCGGCTACGATAGGGTGTTAGGCTCACACTAGTGAAGAAACGGTGGAAAAATAGAAGAACATAATCATTCTAGAGAGGGAATTGATAGGGACTATCAACGCGGATGAGAACGAACTCCGATTGAGCCGGTTTCAGTGGCGTTGGAAACCCTCGGGAAACTAGGCTACCAGGATTTCTAATTCTAGCGATCTGGAAGAATTTACATACGCGCACACACCCGAGCACACGTGTGGTATGTCTGGGCCACAGAAAAGGCCGTTTAGACCCTAAAAAAGGCTCAAAAGTCTGGAAAAAACTACTTTTTCATGCTATTACACCTCGATATTGTAAAGGGCAGTACGTCCATATGGTCATCAGGTCGTAGACGCCCCACCAATGAGCTGCTACGGTAGGGTGTTTTGCTCACACTAGCGAAGAAACGGTGGAAAAATAGAAGAATATAATCATTCTAGAGAGGGAATTGATAGGGACTATCAACGCGGATGAGAACGAGCTCCGATTGAGCCGGTTCAGTGGCGTTGGAAATCCCTCGGGAAACTAGGCTACCAGGACTTCTAATTCCAGCGATCTAGAAGAATTTACATACGCGCACACACCCGAGCACACGTGCGGTATGTCTGGGCCCCAGAAAAGGCCGTTTAGACCCTCAAAAAGGCTCAAAAGTCTGGAAAAAACTAATTTTTCATGCAATTACACCTCGATATTGTAAAGGGCAGTACGTCCATATGGTCTGCAGTTCGTAGACGCCCCACCAATGAGTGGCTACGATAGGGTGTTAGGCTCACACTAGCGAAGAAACGGTGGAAAAATAGAAGAATATAATCATTCTAGAGAGGGAATTGATAGGGACTATGAACGCGTATGAGAACGAGCTCCAATTGAGCCGGTTTCAGTGGCGTTGGAAAGCCCTCGGGAAACTAGGCTACCAGGACTTCTAATGCCAGCGATTTGGAAGAATTTACATACGCGCACACACCAGAGCACACGTGCGGTATGTCTGGGCCCCAGAAAAGGCCGTTTAGACCCTCAAAAAGGCTCAAAAGTCTGGAAAAAACTACTTTTTCGTGCAATTACACCTCGATATTGTAAAGGGCAGTACGTCCATATGGTCTGCAGGTCGTAGACGCCCCACCAATGAGCGGCTACGAGAGGGTGTTAGGCTCACACTAGCGAAGAAATGGTGGAAAAATAGAAGAATATAATCATTCTAGAGAGGGAATTGATAAGGACTATCAACGCGGATGAGAACGAGCTCCGATTGAGCCGGTTTCAGTGGCGTTGGAAAGAGCTCGGGAAACTAGGCTACCAGGACTTCTAATTCTAGCGATCTGGAAGAATTTACATACGCGCACACACCCGAGCACACGTGCGGTATGTCTGGGCCCCAGAAAAGGCCGTTTAGACCCTCAAAAAGGCTCGAAAGTCTGGAAAAAACTACTTTTTCATGCTATTACACCTCGATATTGTAAAGGGCAGTACGTCCATATGGTCTTCAGGTCATAGACGCCCCACCAATGAGCTGCTACGATAGGGTGTTTTGCTCACACTAGCGAAGAAATGGTGGAAAAATAGAAGAATATAATCATTCTAGAGAGGGAATTGATGGGGACTATCAACGCGGGTTAGAACGAGCTCCGATTGAGCCGGTTTCAGTGGCGTTGGAAATCCCTCAGGAAACTAGGCTACCAGGACTTCTAATTCCAGCGATTTGGAAGAATTTACATACGCGCACACACCAGAGCACACGTGCGGTATGTCTGGGCCCCAGAAAAGGCCGTTTAGACCCTCAAAAAGGCTCAAAAGTCTGGAAAAAACTACTTTTTCGTGCAATTACACCTCGATATTGTAAAGGGCAGTACGTCCATATGGTCTGCAGGTCGTAGACGCCCCACCAATGAGCGGCTACGATAGGGTGTTAGGCTCACACTAGCGAAGAAATGGTGGAAAAATAGAAGAATATAATCATTCTAGAGAGGGAATTGATAAGGACTATCAACGCGGATGAGAACGAGCTCCGATTGAGCCGGTTTCAGTGGCGTTGGAAAGACCTCGGGAAACTAGGCTACCAGGACTTCTAATTCTAGCGATCTGGAAGAATTTACATACGCGCACACACCCGAGCACACGTGCGGTATGTCTGGGCCCCAGAAAAGGCCGTTTAGACCCTCAAAAAGGCTCGAAAGTCTGGAAAAAACTACTTTTTCATGCTATTACACCTCGATATTGTAAAGGGCAGTACGTCCATATGGTCTTCAGGTCATAGACGCCCCACCAATGAGCTGCTACCATAGGGTGTTTTGCTCACACTAGCGAAGAAATGGTGGAAAAATAGAAGAATATAATCATTCTAGAGAGGGAATTGATGGGGACTATCAACGCGGGTTAGAACGAGCTCCGATTGAGCCGGTTTCAGTGGCGTTGGAAATCCCTCAGGAAACTAGGCTACCAGGACTTCTAATTCCAGCGAACTGGAAGAATTTACATACGCGCACACACCCGAGCGCACGTGCGGTATGTATGGGCCCCAGAAAAGGCCGTTTAGACCCTCAAAAAGGCTCGAAAGTATGGAAAAAACTACTTTTTCATGCTATCACACCTCGATATTGTAAAGGGCAGTACGTCCATATGGTCTTCAGGTCGTAGACGCCCCACCAATGAGCTGCTACGATAGGGTGTTAGGCTCACACTAGCAAAGAAACTATGGAAAAATAGAAGAATATAATCATTCTGGAGAGGCAATTGATAGGGACTATCAACGCGGATGAGAACGAGCTCCGATTGAGCCGGTTTCAGTGGCGTTGGAAAGCCCTCGGGAAACTAGGCTACTAGGACTTCTAATTCCAGCGATCTGGAAGAATTTACATATGCGCACACACCAGAGCACACGTGCGGTATGTCTTGGCCCCAGAAAAGGCCGTTTAGACCCTCAAAAATGCTCGAAAGTCTGGAAAAGACTACTTTTTCATGCTATTACACCTCGATATTGTAAAGGGTAGTACGTCCATATGGTCTGCAGGTCGTAGACGCCCCACCAATGAGCGGCTACGATAGGGTGTTAGGCTCACACTAGCAAAGAAACGGTGGAAAAATAGAAGAATATAATCATTCTAGAGAGGGAATTGATAAGGACTATCAACGCGGATGAGAACGAGCTCCGATTGAGCCGGTTTCAGTGGCGTTGGAAAGACCTCGGGAAACTAGGCTACCAGGACTTCTAATTCTAGCGATCTGGAAGAATTTACATACGCGCACACACCCGAGCACACGTGCGGTATGTCTGGGCCCCACAAAAGGCCGTTTAGACCCTCAAAAAGGCTCGAAAGTCTGGAAAAAACTACTTTTTCATGCTATTACACCTCGATATTGTAAAGGGCAGTACGTCCATATGGTCTTCAGGTCGTAGATGTCCCACCAATGAGCTGCTACGATAGGGTGTTTTGCTCACACTAGCAAAGAAACGGTGGAAAAATAGAAGAATATAATCATTCTAGAGAGGGAATTGATGGGGACTATCAACGCGGATGAGAACGAGCTCCGATTGAGCCGGTTTCAGTGGCGTTGGAAATCCCTCGGGACACTAGGCTACCAGGACTTCTAATTCCAGCGATCTGGAAGAATTTACATATGCACACACCCGAGCACACATGCGGTATGTCTGGGCCCCAGAAAAGGCCGTTTAGACCCTCAAAAAGGCTCAAAAGTATGGAAAAAACTACTTTTTCGTGCAATTACACCTCGATATTGTAAAGGGCAGTACATCCATATGGTCTGCAGGTCGTAGACGCCCCAGCAATGAGCGGCTACGATAGGGTGTTAGGCTCACACTAGTGAAGAAACGGTGGAAAAATAGAAGAACATAATCATTCTAGAGAGGGAATTGATAGGGACTATCAACGCAGATGAGAACGAACTCCGATTGAGCCGGTTTCAGTGGCGTTGGAAAGCCCTCGGGAAACTAGGCTACCAGGATTTCTAATTCTAGCGATCTGGAAGAATTTACATACGCGCACACACCCGAGAACACGTGTGGTATGTCTGGGCCCCAGAAAAGGCCGTTTAGACCCTAAAAAAGGCTCAAAAGTCTGGAAAAAACTACTTTTTCATGCTATTACACCTCGATATTGTAAAGGGCAGTACGTCCATATGGTCATCAGGTCGTAGACGCCCCACCAATGAGCTGCTACGGTAGGGTGTTTTGCTCACACTAGCGAAGAAACGGTGGAAAAATAGAAGAATATAATCATTCTAGAGAGGGAATTGATAGGGACTATCAACGCGGATGAGAACGAGCTCCGATTGAGCCGGTTCAGTGGCGTTGGAAATCCCTCGGGAAACTAGGCTACCAGGACTTCTAATTCCAGCGATCTAGAAGAATTTACATACGCGCACACACCCGAGCACACGTGCGGTATGTCTGGGCCCCAGAAAAGGCCGTTTAGACCCTCAAAAAGGCTCAAAAGTCTGGAAAAAACTAATTTTTCATGCAATTACACCTCGATATTGTAAAGGGCAGTACGTCCATATGGTCTGCAGTTCGTAGACGCCCCACCAATGAGTGGCTACGATAGGGTGTTAGGCTCACACTAGCGAAGAAACGGTGGAAAAATAGAAGAATATAATCATTCTAGAGAGGGAATTGATAAGGACTATCAACGCGGATGAGAACGAGCTCCGATTGAGCCGGTTTCAGTGGCGTTGGAAAGACCTCGGGAAACTAGGCTACCAGGACTTCTAATTCTAGCGATCTGGAAGAATTTACATACGCGCACACACCCGAGCACACGTGCGGTATGTCTGGGCCCCAGAAAAGGCCGTTTAGACCCTCAAAAAGGCTTGAAAGTCTAGAAAAAACTACTTTTTCATGCTATTACACCTCGATATTGTAAAGGGCAGTACGTCCATATGGTCTTCAGGTCATAGACGCCCCACCAATGAGCTGCTACGATAGGGTGTTTTGCTCACACTAGCGAAGAAACGGTGGAAAAATAGAAGAATATAATCATTCTAGAGAGGGAATTCATGCGGACTAACAACGCGGATGAGAACGAGCTCCGATTGAGCCGGTTTCAGTGGCGTTGGAAATCCCTTGGGAAACTAGGCTACCATGACTTCTAATTCTAGCGATCTAGAAGAATTTAAATACGCGCACACACCCGAGCACACGTGCGGTATGTCTGGGCCCCAGAAAAGGCCGGTTAGACCCTCAAAAAGGCTCAAAAGTCTGGAAAAAACTACTTTTTCGTGCAATTACACCTCGATATTGTAAAGGGCAGTACATCCATATGGTCTGCAGGTCGTAGATGCCCCACCAATGAGCGGTTACGATAGGGTGTTAGGCTCACACTAGCGAAGAAACGGTGGAAAAATAGAAGAATATAATCATTATAGAGAGGGAATTGATAGGGACTATCAACGCGTATGAGAACGAGCTCCGATTGAGCCGGTTTCAGTGGCGTTGGAATGCCCTCGGGAAACTAGGCTACCAGGACTTCTAATTCTAGCGATCTGGAAGAATTTATATACGCGCACACACCTGAGCAGACGTGCGGTATGTCTGGGCCCCAGAAAAGGCCGTTTAGACCCTCAAAAAGGCTCAAAAGTCTGGAAAAAACTACTTTTTCGTCCAATTACACCTCGATATTGTAAAGGGAAGTACGTCCATATGGTCTGCAGGTCGTAGACGCCCCACCAATGAGCGGCTACGATAGGGTGTTAGGCTCACACTAGCAAAGAAACGGTGGAAAAATAGAAGAATATAATCATTCTAGAGAGGGAATTGATAGGGACTATCAACGCGGATGAGAACGAACTCCGATTGAGCCGGTTTCAGAGGCGTTGGAAAGCCCTCGGGAAACTAGGCTACCGGGACTTCTAATTCTAGCGATCTGGAAGAATTTACATACGCGCACACACCCGAGCACACGTGCGGTATGTCTGGGCCCCAGAAAAGGCCGTTTAGACCCTCAAAAAGGCTCGAAAGTCTGGAAAAAACTACTTTTTCATGCTATTACACCTCGATATTGTAAAGGGCAGTACGTCCATATGGTCTTCAGGTCGTAGACGCCCCACCAATGAGCTGCTACAATAGGGTGTTTTGCTCACACTAGCGAAGAAACGGTGGAAAAATAAAAGAATATAATCATTATAGAGAGGAAATTGATGGGGACTATCAACGCGGATGAGAACGAGCTCCGATTGAGCCGGTTTCAGTGGTGTTGGAAATCCCTCGGGGAAATAGGCTACCAGGACTTCTAATTCTAGCGATCTGGAAGAATTTACATACGCGCACACACCCGAGCACACGTGCGGTATGTCTGGGCCCCAGAAAAGGCCGTTTCGACCCTCAAAAAGGCTCAAAAGTCTGGAAAAAACTAAATTTTCATCCAATTACACCTCGATATTGTAAAGGGCAGTACGTCAATATGGTCTGCAGTTCATAGACGCCCCAGCAATGAGCGGCTACGATAGGGTGTTTGGCTCACACTAGCGAAGAAACGGTGGAAAAATAGAAGAATATAATCATTCTAGAGAGGGAATTGATAGGGACTATCAACGCGGATGAGAACGAGCTCCGATTGAGCCGGTTTCAGTTTCGTTGGAAAGCCCTCGGGAAACTAGGCTACCAGGACTTCTAATTCTAACGATCTGGAAGAATTTACATAGGCGCACACACCCGAGTACACGTGTGGTAGCGATCTGGAAGAATTTACATACGCGCACACACCCGAGCACACGTGCGGTATGTCTGGGCCCCAGAAAAGGCCGTTTAGACCCTCAAAAAGGCTCGAAAGTCTGGAAAAAACTAATTTTTCATGCAATTACACCTCGATATTGTAAAGGGCAGTATGTCCATATGGTCTGCAGTTCATAGACGCCCCACCAATGAGCGGCTACGATAGGGTGTTAGGCTCACTCTAGCGAAGAAACGGTGGAAAAATAGAAGAATATAATCATTCTAGAGAGGGAATTGATAGGGACTATCAACGCGTATGAGAACGAGCTCCAATTGAGCCGGTTTCAGTGGCGTTGGAAAGCCCTCGGGAAACTAGGCTACCAGGACTTCTAATTCCAGAGATCTGGAAGAATTTACATACGCGCACACACCAGAGCACACGTGCGGTATGTCTGGGCCCCAGAAAAGGCCGTTTAGACCCTCAAAAAGGCTCAAAAGTCTGGAAAAAACTACTTTTTCGTGCAATTACACCTCGATATTGTAAAGGGCAGTACGTCCATATGGTCTTCAGGTCGTAGACGCCCCATCAATGAGCTGCTACGATAGGGTGTTTTGCTCACACTAGCGAAGAAACGGTGGAAAAATAGAAGAATATAATCATTCTAGAGAGGGAATTGATCGGGACTATCAACGCGGATGAGAACGAGCTCCGATTGAGCCGGTTTCAGTGGCGTTGGAAAGCCCTCGGGAAACTAGGCTACCAGGACTTCTAATTCTAGTGATCTGGAAGAATTTACATACGCGCACACACCCGAGCACACGTGCGGTATGTATGGGCCCCAGAAAAGGCCGTTTAGACCCTCAAAAAGGCTCGAAAGTATGGAAAAAACTACTTTTTCATGCTATTACACCTCGATATTGTAAAGGGCAGTACGTCCATATGGTCTTCAGGTCGTAGACGCCCCACCAATGAGCTGCTACGATAGGGTGTTTTGCTCACACTAGCGAATAAACGGTGGAAAAATAGAAGAATATAATCATTCTAGAGAGGGAATTGATGGGGACTATCAACGCGGATGAGAACGAGTTCCGATTGAGCCGGTTTCAGTGGCGTTGGAAAGCCCTCGGGAAACTAGGCTACCAGGACTTCTAATTCCAGCGAACTGGAAGAATTTACATACGCGCACACACCCGAGCACACGTGCGGCATGTATGGGCCCCAGAAAAGGCCGTTTAGACCCTCAAAAAGGCTCGAAAGTCTGGAAAAAACTACTTTTTCATGCTATTACACCTCGATATTGTAAAGGGCAGTACGTCCATATGGTCTTCAGGTCGTAGACGCCCCACCAATGAGCTGCTACGATAGGGTGTTTTGCTCACACTAGCGAAGAAACGGTGGAAAAATAGAAGAATATAATCATTCTAGAGAGGGAATTGATGGGGACTATCAACGCGGATGAGAACGAGCTCCGATTGAGCCGGTTTCAGTGGCGTTGGAAAGCCCTCGGGAAACTAGGCTACCAGGACTTCTAATTCCAGCGAACTGGAAGAATTTACATACGCGCACACACCCGAGCACACGTGCAGCATGTATGGGCCCCAGAAAAGGCCGTTTAGACCCTCAAAAAGGCTCGAAAGTCTGGAAAAAACTACTTTTTCATGCTATTACACCTCGATATTGTTAAGGGCAGTACGTCCATATGGTCTTCAGGTCGTAGACGCCCCACCAATGAGCTGCTACGATAGGGTGTTTTGCTCACACTAGCGAAGAAACGGTGGAAAAATAGAAGAATATAATCATTCTAGAGAGGGAATTGATGGGGACTATCAACGCGGATGAGAACGAGCTCCGATTGAGCCGGTTTCAGTGGCGTTGGAAATCCCTCGGGAAACTAGGCTAGCAGGACTTCTAATTCCAGCGAACTGGAAGAATTTACATACGCGCACACACCCGAGCACACGTGCGGTATGTATGGGCCCCAGAAAAGGCCGTTTAGACCCTCAAAAAGGCTCGAAAGTCTGGAAAAAACTACCTTTTCATGCTATTACACCTCGATATTGTAAAGGGCAGTACGTCCATATGGTCTTCAGGTCGTAGACGCCCCACCAATGAGCTGCTACTATAGGGTGTTTTGCTCACACTAGCGAAGAAACGGTTGAAAAATAGAAGAATATAATCATTCTAGAGAGGGAATTGATGGGGACTATCAACGCGGATGAGAACGAGCTCCGATTGAGCCGGTTTCAGTGGCGTTGGAAATCCCTCGGGAAACTAGGCTACCAGGACTTCTAATTCCAGCGAACTGGAAGAATTTACATACGCGCACACACCCGAGCACACGTGCGGTATGTATGGGCCCCAGAAAAGGCCGTTTAGACCCTCAAAAAGGGTCGAAAGTATGGAAAAAACTACTTTTTCATGCTATTACACCTCGATATTGTAAAGGGCAGTACATCCATATGGTCTTCAGGTCGTAGACGCCGCACCAATGAGCTGCTACGATAGGGTGTTTTGCTCACACTAGCGAAGAAACAGTGGAAAAATAGAAGAATATAATCATTCTAGAGAGGGAATTGATGGGGACTATCAACGCGGATGAGAACGAGCTCCGATTGAGCCGGTTTCAGTGGCGTTGGAAATCCCTCGGGAAACTAGGCTACCAGGACTTCTAATTCCAGCGAACTGGAAGAATTTACATATGCGCACACACCCGAGCACACGTGCGGTATGTATGGTCCCCAGAAAAGGCCGTTTAGACCCTCAAAAAGGCTCGAAAGTATGGAAAAAACTACTTTTTCATGCTATTACACCTCGATATTGTAAAGGGCAGTACGTCCATATGGTCTTCAGGTCATAGACGCCCCACCAATGAGCTGCTACGAGAGGGTGTTTTGCTCACACTAGCGAAGAAACGGTTGAAAAATAGAAGAATATAATCATTCTAGAGTGGGAATTGATAAGGACTATCAACGCGGATGAGAACGAGCTCCGATTGAGCCGGTTTCAGTGGCGTTGGAAATCCCTCGGGAAACTAGGCTACCAGGACTTCTAATTCTAGCGATCTGGAAGAATTGACATACGCGCACACACCCGAGCACACGTGCGGTATGTATGGGCCCCAGAAAAGGCCGTTTAGACCCTCAAAAAGGCTCGAAAGTCTGGAAAAAACTACTTTTTCATGCTATTACACCTCGATATTGTAAAGGGCAGTACGTCCATATGGTTTTTAGGTCGTAGACGCCCCACCAATGAGCTGCTACGATAGGGTGTTTTGCTCACACTAGCGAAGAAACGGTGGAAAAATAGAATAATATAATCATTCTAGAGAGGGAATTGATGGGGACTATCAACGCGGATGAGAACGAGCTCCGATTGAGCCGGTTTCAGTGGCGTTGGAAATCCCTCGGGAAACTAGGCTACCAGGACTTCTAATTCCAGCGAACTGGAAGAATTTACATACGCGCACACACCCGAGCACACGTGCGGTATGTATGGGCCCCAGAAAAGGCCGTTTAGACCCTCAAAAAGGCTCGAAAGTCTGGAAAAAACTACTTTTTCATGCTATTACACCTCGATATTGTAAAGGGCAGTACGTCCATATGGTCTTCAGGTCGTAGACGCCCCACCAATGAGCTGCTACAATAGGGTGTTTTGCTCACACTAGCGAAGAAACGGTGGAAAAATAGAAGAATATAATCATTATAGAGAGGAAATTGATGGGGACTATCAACGCGGATGAGAACGAGCTCCGATTGAGCCTGTTTCAGTGGTGTTGGAAATCCCTCGGGGAAATAGGCTACCAGGACTTCTAATTCTAGCGATCTGGAAGAATTTACATACGCGCACACACCCGAGCACACGTGCGGTATGTCTGGGCCCCAGAAAAGGCCGTTTAGACCCTCAAAAAGGCTCAAAAGTCTGGAAAAAACTAAATTTTCATCCAATTACACCTCGATATTGTAAAGGGCAGTACGTCAATATGGTCTGCAGTTCATAGACGCCCCAGCAATGAGCGGCTACGATAGGGTGTTAGGCTCACACTAGCGAAGAAACGGTGGAAAAATAGAAGAATATAATCATTCTAGAGAGGGAATTGATAGGGACTATCAACGCGGATGAGAACGAGCTCCGATTGAGCCGGTTTCAGTGGCGTTGGAAAGCCCTCGGGAAACTAGGCTACCAGGACTTCTAATTCTAACGATCTGGAAGAATTTACATACGCGCACACACCCGAGTACACGTGTGGTAGCGATCTGGAAGAATTTACATACGCGCACACACCAGAGCACACGTGCGGTATGTCTGGGCCCCAGAAAAGGCCGTTTAGACCCTCAAAAAGGCTCGAAAGTCTGGAAAAAACTAATTTTTCATGCAATTACACCTCAATATTGTAAAGGGCAGTATGTCCATATGGTCTGCAGTTCATAGACGCCCCACCAATGAGCGGCTACGATAGGGTGTTAGGCTCACTCTAGCGAAGAAACGGTGGAAAAATAGAAGAATATAATCATTCTAGAGAGGGAATTGATAGGGACTATCAACGCGTATGAGAACGAGCTCCAATTGAGCCGGTTTCAGTGGCGTTGGAAAGCCCTCGGGAAACTAGGCTACCAGGACTTCTAATTCCAGAGATCTGGAAGAATTTACATACGCGCACACACCAGAGCACACGTGCGGTATGTCTGGGCCCCAGAAAAGGCCGTTTAGACCCTCAAAAAGGCTCAAAAGTCTGGAAAAAACTACTTTTTCGTGCAATTACACCTCGATATTGTAAAGGGCAGTACGTCCATATGGTCTTCAGGTCGTAGACGCCCCATCAATGAGCTGCTACGATAGGGTGTTTTGCTCACACTAGCGAAGAAACGGTTGAAAAATAGAAGAATATAATCATTCTAGAGAGGGAATTGATCGGGACTATCAACGCGGATGAGAATGAGCTCCGATTGAGCCGGTTTCAGTGGCGTTGGAAAGCCCTCGGGAAACTAGGCTACCAGGACTTCTAATTCCAGCGAACTGGAAGAATTTACATACGCGCACACACCCGAGCACACGTGCGGTATGTATGGGCCCCAGAAAAGGCCGTTTAGACCCTCAAAAAGGCTCGAAAGTATGGAAAAAACTACTTTTTCATGCTATTACACCTCGATATTGTAAAGGGCAGTACGTCCATATGGTCTTCAGGTCGTAGACGCCCCACCAATGAGCTGCTACGATAGGGTGTTTTGCTCACACTAGCGAAGAAACGGTGGAAAAATAGAAGAATATAAGCATTCTAGAGAGGGAATTGATGGGGACTATCAACGCGAATGAGAACGAGTTCCGATTGAGCCGGTTTCAGTGGCATTGGAAAGCCCTCGGGAAACTAGGCTACCAGGACTTCTAATTCTAGCGAACTAGAAGAATTTACATACGTGCACACACCCGAGCACACGTGCGGTATGTATGGGCCCCAGAAAAGGCCGTTTAGACCCTCAAAAAGGGTCGAAAGTCTGGAAAAAACTACTTTTTCATGCTATTACACCTCGATATTGTAAAGGGCAGTACGTCCATATGGTCTTCAGGTCGTAGACGCCGCACCAATGAGCTGCTACGATAGGGTGTTTTGCTCACACTAGCGAAGAAACGGTGGAAAAATAGAAGAATATAATCATTCTAGAGAGGGAATTGATGGGGACTATCAACGCGGATGAGAACGAGCTCCGATTGAGCCGGTTTCAGTGGCGTTGGAAATCCCTCGGGAAACTAGGCTACCAGGACTTCTCATTCCAGCGAACTGGAAGAATTTACATATGCGCACACACCCGAGCACACGTGCGGTATGTATGGGCCCCAGAAAAGGCCGTTTAGACCCTCAAAAAGGCTCGAAAGTATGGAAAAAACTACTTTTTCATGCTATTACACCTCGATATTGTAAAGGGCAGTACGTCCATATGGTCTTCAGGTCGTAGACGCCCCACCAATGAGCTGCTACGAGAGGGTGTTTTGCTCACACTAGCGAAGAAACGGTTGAAAAATAGAAGAATATAATCATTCTAGAGAGGGAATTGATAAGGACTATCAACGCGGATGAGAACGAGCTCCGATTGAGCCGGTTTCAGTGGCGTTGGAAATCCCTCGGGAAACTAGGCTACCAGGACTTCTAATTCTAGCGATCTGGAAGAATTGACATACGCGCACACACCCGAGCACACGTGCGGTATGTATGGGCCCCAGAAAAGGCCGTTTAGACCCTCAAAAAGGCTCGAAAGTCTGGAAAAAACTACTTTTTCATGCTATTACACCTCGATATTGTAAAGGGCAGTACGTCCATATGGTTTTTAGGTCGTAGACGCCCCACCAATGAGCTGCTACGATAGGGTGTTTTGCTCACACTAGCGAAGAAACGGTGGAAAAATAGAATAATATAATCATTCTAGAGAGGGAATTGATGGGGACTATCAACGCGGATGAGAACGAGCTCCGATTGAGCCGGTTTCAGTGGCGTTGGAAATCCCTCGGGAAACTAGGCTACCAGGACTTCTAATTCCAGCGAACTGGAAGAATTTACATACGCGCACACACCCGAGCACACGTGCGGTATGTATGGGCCCCAGAAAAGGCCGTTTAGACCCTCAAAAAGGCTCGAAAGTATGGAAAAAACTACTTTTTCATGCTATTACACCTCGATATTGTAAAGGGCAGTACGTCCATATGGTCTTTAGGTCGTAGACGCCCCACCAATGAGCTGCTACGATAGGGTGTTTTGCTCACACTAGCGAAGAAACGGTGGAAAAATAGAAGAATATAATCATTCTAGAGAGGGAATTGATGGGGACTATCAACGCGGATGAGAACGAGCTCCGATTGAGCCGGTTTCAGTGGCGTTGGAAAGCCCTCGGGAAACTAGGCTACCAGGACTTCTAATTCCAGCGAACTGGAAGAATTTACATACGCGCACACACCCGAGCACACGTGCGGTATGTATGGGCCCCAGAAAAGGCCGTTTAGACCCTCAAAAAGGCTCGAAAGTATGGAAAAAACTACTTTTTCATGCTATTACACCTCGATATTGTAAAGGGCAGTACGTCCATATGGTCTTCAGGTCGTAGACGCCCCACCAATGAGCCGCTACGATAGGGTGTTTTGCTCACACTAGCGAAGAAACGGTTGAAAAATAGAAGAATATAATCATTCTAGAGAGGGAATTGATAAGGACTATCAACGCGGATGAGAACGAGCTCCGATTGAGCCGGTTTCAGTGGCGTTGGAAATCCCTCGGGAAACTAGGCTACCAGGACTTCTAATTCCAGCGAACTAGAAGAATTTACATACGCGCACACACCCGAGCACACGTGCGGTATGTATGGGCCCCAGAAAAGGATGTTTAGACCCTCAAAAAGGCTCGAAAGTCTGGAAAAAACTACTTTTTCATGCTATTACACCTCGATATTGTAAAGGGCAGTACGTCCATATGGTCTTCAGGTCGTAGACGCCCCATCAATGAGCTGCTACGATAGGGTGTTTTGCTCACACTAGCGAAGAAACGGTGGAAAAATAGAAGAATATAATCATTCTAGAGAGGGAATTGATCGGGACTATCAACGCGGATGAGAACGAGCTCCGATTGAGCCGGTTTCAGTGGCGTTGGAAATCCCTCGGGAAACTAGGCTACCAGGACTTCTAATTCTAGCGATCTGGAAGAATTGACATACGCGCACACACCCGAGCACACGGGCGGTATCTATGGGCCCCAGAAAAGGCCGTTTAGACCCTCAAAAAGGCTCGAAAGTCTGGAAAAAACTACTTTTTCATGCTATTACACCTCGATATTGTAAAGGGCAGTACGTCCATATGGTTTTTAGGTCGTAGACGCCCCACCAATGAGCTGCTACGATAGGGTGTTTTTCTCACACTAGCGAAGAAACGGTGGAAAAATAGAAGAATATAATCATTCTAGAGAGGGAATTGATGGGGACTATCAACGCGGATGAGAACGAGCTCCGATTGAGCCGGTTTCAGTGGCGTTGGAAATCCCTCGGGAAACTAGGCTACCAGGACTTCTAATTCCAGCGAACTGGAAGAATTTACATACGCGCACACACCCGAGCACACGTGCGGTATGTATGGGCCCCAGAAAAGGCCGTTTAGACCCTCAAAAAGGCTCGAAAGTATGGAAAAAACTACTTTTTCATGCTATTACACCTCGATATTGTAAAGGGCAGTACGTCCATATGGTCTTCAGGTCGTAGACGCCCCACCAATGAGCTGCTACGAGAGGGTGTTTTGCTCACACTAGCGAAGAAACGGTTGAAAAATAGAAGAATATAATCATTCTAGAGAGGGAATTGATAAGGACTATCAACGCGGATGAGAACGAGCTCCGATTGAGCCGGTTTCAGTGGCGTTGGAAATCCCTCGGGAAACTAGGCTACCAGGACTTCTAATTCTAGCGATCTGGAAGAATTGACATACGCGCACACACCCGAGCACACGTGCGGTATGTATGGGCCCCAGAAAAGGCCGTTTAGACCCTCAAAAAGGCTCGAAATTCTGGAAAAAACTACTTTTTCATGCTATTACACCTCGATATTGTAAAGGGCAGTACGTCCATATGGTTTTTAGGTCGTAGACGCCCCACCAATGAGCTGCTACGATAGGGTGTTTTGCTCACACTAGCGAAGAAACGGTGGAAAAATAGAAGAATATAATCATTCTAGAGAGGGAATTGATGGGGACTATCAACGCGGATGAGAACGAGCTCCGATTGAGCCGGTTTCAGTGGCGTTGGAAATCCATCGGGAAACTAGGCTACCAGGACTTCTAATTCCAGCGAACTGGAAGAATTTACATACTCGCACACACCCGAGCACACGTGCGGTATGTATGGGCCCCAGAAAAGGCCGTTTAGACCCTCAAAAAGGCTCGAAAGTCTGGAAAAAACTACTTTTTCATGCTATTACACCTCGATATTGTAAAGGGCAGTACGTCCATATGGTTTTTAGGTCGTAGACGCCCCACCTATGAGCTGCTATGATAGGGTGTTTTGCTCGCACTAGCGAAGAAACGGTGGAAAAATAGAAGAATATAATCATTCTAGAGAGGGAATTGATGGGGACTATCAACGCGGATGAGAACGAGCTCCGATTGAGCCGGTTTCAGTGGCGTTGGAAATCCACCGGGAAACTAGGCTACCAGGACTTCTAATTCCAGCGAACTAGAAGAATTTACATACGCGCACACACCCGAGCACACGTGCGGTATGTATGGGCCCCAGAAAAGTCCGTTTAGACCCTCAAAAAGGCTCGAAAGTATGGAAAAAACTACTTTTTCATGCTATTACACCTCGATATTGTAAAGGGCAGTACGTCCATATGGTCTTCAGGTCGTAGACGCCCCACCAATGAGCTGCTACGATAGGGTGTTTTGCTCACACTAGCGAAGAAACGGTGGAAAAATAGAAGAATATAATCATTCTAGAGAGGGAATTGATGGGGACTATCAACGCGGATGAGAACGAGCTCCGATTGAGCCGGTTTCAGTGGCGTTGGAAAGCCCTCGGGAAACTAGGCTACCAAGACTTCTAATTCCAGCGAACTGGAAGAATTTACATACGCGCACACACCCGAGCACACGTGCGGTATGTATGGGCCCCAGAAAAGGCCGTTTAGACCCTCAAAAAGGCTCGAAAGTATGGAAAAAACTACTTTTTCATGCTATTACACCTCGATATTGTAAAGGGCAGTACGTCCATATGGTCTTCAGGTCGTAGATGCCCCACCAATGAGCCGCTACGATAGGGTGTTTTTCTCACACTAGTGAAGAAACGGTTGAAAAATAGAAGAATATAATCATTCTAGAGAGGGAATTGATAAGGACTATCAACGCGGATGAGAACGAGCTCCGATTGAGCCGGTTTCAGTGGCGTTGGAAATCCCTCGGGAAACTAGGCTACCAGGACTTCTAATTCCAGCGAACTAGAAGAATTTACATACGCGCACACACCCGAGCACACGTGCGGTATGTATGGGCCCCAGAAAAGGCCGTTTAGACCCTCAAAAAGGCTCGAAAGTCTGGAAAAAACTACTTTTTCATGCTATTACACCTCGATATTGTAAAGGGCAGTACGTCCATATGGTCTTCAGGTCGTAGACGCCCCATCAATGAGCTGCTACGATAGGGTGTTTTGCTCACACTAGCGAAGAAACGGTGGAAAAATAGAAGAATATAATCATTCTAGAGAGGGAATTGATCGGGACTATCAACGCGGATGAGAACGAGCTCCGATTGAGCCGGTTTCAGTGGCGTTGGAAATCCCTCGGGAAACTAGGCTACCAGGACTTCTAATTCTAGCGATCTGGAAGAATTGACATACGCGCACACACCCGAGCACACATGCGGTATCTATTGGCCCCAGAAAAGGCCGTTTAGACCCTCAAAAAGGCTCGAAAGTCTGGAAAAAACTACTTTTTCATGCTATTACACCTCGATATTGTAAAGGGCAGTACGTCCATATGGTTTTTAGGTCGTAGACGCCCCACCAATGAGCTGCTACGATAGGGTGTTTTGCTCACACTAGCGAAGAAACGGTGGAAAAATAGAACAATATAATCATTCTAGAGACGGAATTGATGGGGACTATCAACGCGGATGAGAACGAGCTCCGATTGAGCCGGTTTCAGTGGCGTTGGAAATCCCTCGGGAAACTAGGCTACCAGGACTTCTAATTCCAGCGAACTGGAAGAATTTACATACGCGCACACACCCGAGCACACGTACGGTATGTCTGGGCCCCAGAAAAGGCCGTTTAGACCCTCAAAAATGCTCGAAAGTCTGGAAAAAACTACTTTTTCATGCTATTACACCTCGATATTGTAAAGGGCAGTACGTCCATATGGTCTTCAGGTCGTAGACGCCCCACCAATGAGCTGCTACAATAGGGTGTTTTGCTCACACTAGCGAAGAAACGGTGGAAAAATAGAAGAATAGAATCATTCTAGAGAGGGAATTGATGGGGACTATCAACGCGGATGAGAACGAGCTCCGATTGAGCCGGTTTCAGTGGCGTTGGAAATCCCTCGGGAAACTAGGCTACCAGGACTTCTAATTCCAGCGAACTGGAAGAATTTACATACGCGCACACACCCGAGCACACGTGCGGTATGTATGGGCCCCAGAAAAGGCCGTTTAGACCCTCAAAAAGGCTCGAAAGTATGGAAAAAACTACTTTTTCATGCTATTACACCTCGATATTGTAAAGGGCAGTACGTCCATATGGTCTTCAGGTCGTAGACGCCCCACCAATGAGCTGCTACGATAGGGTGTTTTGCTCACACTAGCGAAGAAACGGTTGAAAAATAGAAGAATATAATCATTCTAGAGAGGGAATTGATAAGGACTATCAACGCGGATGAGAACGAGCGCCGATTGAGCCGGTTTCAGTGGCGTTGGAAAGCCCTCGGGAAACTAGGCTACCAGGACTTCTAATTCCAGCGATCTGGAAGAATTGACATACGCGCACACACCCGAGCACACGTGCGGTATGTATGGGCCCCAGAAAAGGCCGTTTAGACCCTCAAAAAGGCTCGAAAGTCTGGAAAAAACTACTTTTTCATGCTATTACACCTCGATATTGTAAAGGGCAGTACGTCCATATGGTCTTCAGGTCATAGACGCCCCACCAATGAGCTGCTACGATAGGGTGTTTTGCTCACACTAGCGAAGAAACGGTGGAAAAATAGAAGAATATAATCATTCTAGAGAGGGAATTGATGGGGACTATCAACGCGGATGAGAACGAGCTCCCATTGAGCCGGTTTCAGTGGCGTTGGAAATCCCTCGGGAAACTAGGCTACCAGGACTCCTAATTCCAGCGAACTGGAAGAATTTACATACGCGCACACACCCGAGCACACGTGCGGTATGTATGGGCCCCAGAAAAGGCCGTTTAGACCCTCAAGAAGGCTCGAAAGTATGGAAAAAACTACTTTTTCATGCTATTACACCTCGATATTGTAAAGGGCAGTACGTCCATATGGTCTTCAGGTCGTAGACGCCCCACCAATGAGCTGCTACGATAGGGTGTTTTGCTCACACTAGCGAAGAAACGGTTGAAAAATAGAAGAATATAATCATTCTAGAGAGGGAATTGATAAGGACTATCAACGCGGATGAGAACGAGCTCCGATTGAGCCGGTTTCTGTGGCGTTGGAAAGCCCTCGGGAAACTAGGCTACCAGGACTTCTAATTCCAGCGATCTGGAAGAATTGACATACGCGCACACACCCGAGCACACGTGCGGTATGTATGGGCCCCAGAAAAGGCCGTTTAGACCCTCAAAAAGGCTCGAAAGTCTGGAAAAAACTACTTTTTCATGCTATTACACCTCGATATTGTAAAGGGCAGTACGTCCATATGGTCTTCAGGTCGTAGACGCCCCACCAATGAGCTGCTACGATAGGGTGTTAGGCTCACACTAGCGAAGAAACGGTTGAAAAATAGAAGAATATAATCATTCTAGAGAGGGAATTGATAAGGAGTATCAACGCGGATGAGAACGAGCTCCGATTGAGCCGGTTTCTGTGGCGTTGGAAAGCCCTCGGGAAACTAGGCTACCAGGACTTCTAATTCCAGCGATCTGGAAGAATTGACATACGCGCACACACCCGAGCACACGTGCGGTTTGTATGGGCCCCAGAAAAGGCCGTTTAGACCCTCAAAAAGGCTCGAAAGTGTGGAAAAAACTACTTTTTCATGCTATTACACCTCGATATTGTAAAGGGCAGTACGTCCATATGGTCTTCAGGTCGTAGACGCCCCACCAATGAGCTGCTACGATAGGGTGTTAGGCTCACACTAGCGAAGAAACGGTGGAAAAATAGAAGAATATAATCATTCTAGAGAGGGAATTGATAAGGACTATCAACGCGGATGAGAACAAGCTCCGATTGAGCCGGTTTCAGTGGCGTTGGAAAGACCTCGGGAAACTAGGCTACCAGGACTTCTAATTCTAGCGATCTGGAAGAATTGACATACGCGCACACACCCGAGCACACGTGCGGTATCTATGGGCCCCAGAAAAGGCCGTTTAGACCCTCAAAAAGGCTCGAAAGTATGGAAAAAACTACTTTTTCATGCTATTACACCTCGATATTGTAAAGGGCAGTACGTCCATATGGTCTTCAGGTCGTAGACGCCCCACCAATGAGCCGCTACGATAGGGTGGTTTGCTCACACTAGCGAAGAAATGGTTGAAAAATAGAAGAATATAATCATTCTAGAGAGGGAATTGATAAGGACTATCAACGCGGATGAGAACGAGCTCCGATTGAGCCGGTTTCAGTGGCGTTGGAAAGCCCTCGGGAAACTAGGCTACCAGGACTTCTAATTCCAGCGAACTGGAAGAATTTACATACGCGCACACACCAGAGCACACGTGCGGTATGTCTGGGCCCCAGAAAAGGCCGTTTAGACCCTCAAAAAGGCTCGAAAGTCTGGAAAAAACTACTTTTTCATGCTATTACACCTCGATATTGTAAAGGGCAGTACGTCCATATGGTCTTCAGGTCGTAGACGCCCCACCAATGAGCTGCTACGATAGGGTGTTAGGCTCACACTAGCGAAGAAACGGTTGAAAAATAGAAGAATATAATCATTCTAGAGAGGGAATTGATAAGGACTATCAACGCGGATGAGAACGAGCTCCGATTGAGCCGGTTTCTGTGGCGTTGGAAAGCCCTCGGGAAACTAGGCTACCAGGACTTCTAATTCCAGCGAGCTGGAAGAATTGACATACGCGCACACACCCGAGCACACGTGCGGTATGTATGGGCCCCAGAAAAGGCCGTTTAGACCCTCAAAAAGGCTCGAAAGTCTGGAAAAAACTACTTTTTCATGCTATTACACCTCGATATTGTAAAGGGCAGTACGTCCATATGGTCTTCAGGTCGTAGACGCCCCACCAATGAGCTACTACGATAGGGTGTTAGGCTCACACTAGCGAAGAAACGGTGGAAAAATAGAAGAATATAATCATTCTAGAGAGGGAATTGATAAGGACTATCAACGCGGATGAGAACGAGCTCCGATTGAGCCGGTTTCAGTGGCGTTGGAAAGACCTCGGGAAACTAGGCTACCAGGACTTCTAATTCTAGCGATCTGGAAGAATTGACATACGCGCACACACCCGAGCACACGTGCGGTATCTATGGGCCCCAGAAAAGGCCGTTTAGACCCTCAAAAAGGCTCGAAAGTATGGAAAAAACTACTTTTTCATGCTATTACACCTCGATATTGTAAAGGGCAGTACGTCCATATGGTCTTCAGGTCGTAGACGCCCCACCAATGAGCCGCTACGATAGGGTGTTTTGCTCACACTAGCGAAGAAACGGTTGAAAAATAGAAGAATATAATCATTCTAGAGAGGGAATTGATAAGGACTATCAACGCGGATGAGAACGAGCTCCGATTGAGCCGGTTTCAGTGGCGTTGGAAGGCCCTCGGGAAACTAGGCTACCAGGACTTCTAATTCCAGCGAACTGGAAGAATTTACATACGCGCACACACCAGAGCACACGTGCGGTATGTCTGGGCCCCAGAAAAGGCCGTTTAGACCCTCAAAAAGGCTCGAAAGTCTGGAAAAAACTACTTTTTCATGCTATTACACCTCGATATTGTAAAGGGCAGTACGTCCATATGGTCTTCAGGTCGTAGACGCCCCACCAATGAGCGGCTACGATAGGGTGTTAGGCTCACACTAGCGAAGAAATGGTGGAAAAATAGAAGAATATAATCATTCTAGAGAGGGAATTGTTATGGACTATCAACTCGGATGAGAACGTGCTCCGATTGAGCCGGTTTCAGTGGCGTTGGAAATCCCTCGGGAAACTAGGCTACCAGGACTTCTAATTCCAGCGAACTGGAAGAATTTACATACGCGCACACACCCGAGCACACGTGCGGTATGTATGGGCCCCAGAAAAGGCCGTTTAGACCCTCAAAAAGGCTCGAAAGTCTGGAAAAAACTACTTTTTCATGCTATTACACCTCAATATTGTAAAGGGCAGTACGTCCTTATGGTCTTCAGGTCGTAGACGCCCCACCAATGAGCTGCTACGATAGGGTGTTTTGCTCACACTAGCGAAGAAACGGTTGAAAAATAGAAGAATATAATCATTCTAGAGAGGGAATTGATAAGGACTATCAACACGGATGAGAACGAGCTCCGATTGAGCCGGTTTCAGTGGCGTTGGAAAGCCCTCGGGAAACTAGGCTACCAGGACTTCTAATTCTAGCGATCTGGAAGAATTGACATACGCGCACACACCCGAGCACACGTGCGGTATGTATGGGCCCTAGAAAAGGCCGTTTAGACCCTCAAAAAGGCTCGAAAGTCTGGAAAAAACTACTTTTTCATGCTATTACACCTCGATATTGTAAATAGAAGTACGTCCATATGGTCTTCAGGTCGTAGACGCCCCACCAATGAGCTGCTACGATAGGGTGTTTTGCTCACACTAGCGAAGAAACGGTGGAAAAATAGAAGAATATAAGCATTCTAGAGAGGGAATTGATGGGGACTATCAACGCGGATGAGAACGAGCTCTGATTGAGCCGATTTCAGTGGCATTGGAAAGCCCTCGGGAAACTAGGCTACCAGGACTTCTAATTCCCGCGAACTAGAAGAATTTACATACGCGCACACACCAGAGCACACGTGCGGTATGTCTGGGCCCCAGAAAAGGCCGTTTAGACCCTCAAAAAGGCTCAAAAGTCTGGAAAAAACTACTTTTTCGTGCTATTACACCTCGATATTGTAAAGGGCAGTACGTCCATATGGTCTTCAGGTCGTAGACGCCCCACCAATGAGCGGCTACGATAGGGTGTTAGTCTCACACTAGCGAAGAAACGGTGGAAAAATAGAAGAATATAATCATTCTAGAGAGGGAATTGATAAGGACTATCAACGCGGATGAGAACGAGCTCCGATTGAGCCGGTTTCAGTGGCGTTGGAAATCCCTCGGGAAACTAGGCTACCAGGACTTCTAATTCCAGCGAACTGGAAGAATTTACATACGCGCACACACCCGAGCACACGTGCGGTATGTCTGGGCCCCAGAAAAGGCCGTTTAGACCCTCAAAAAGGCTCGAAAGTCTGGAAAAAACTACTTTTTCATGCTATTACACCTCGATATTGTAAAGGGCAGTACGTCCATATGGTCTTCAGGTCGTAGACGCCCCAGCAATGAGCTGCTACAATAGGGTGTTTTGCTCACACTAGCGAAGAAACGGTTGAAAAATAGAAGAATATAATCATTCTAGAGAGGGAATTGATAAGGACTATCAACGCGGATGAGAACGAGCTCCGATTGAGCCGGTTTCTGTGGCGTTGGAAAGCCCTCGGGAAACTAGGCTACCAGGACTTCTAATTCCAGCAATCTGGAAGAATTGACATACGCGCACACACCCGAGCACACGTGCGGTATGTATGGGCCCCAGAAAAGGCCGTTTAGACCCTCAAAAAGGCTCGAAAGTCTGGAAAAAACTACTTTTTCATGCTATTACACCTCGATATTGTAAAGGGCAGTACGTCCATATGGTCTTCAGGTCGTAGACGCCCCACCAATGAGCTGCTACGATAGGGTGTTAGGCTCACACTAGCGAAGAAACGGTGGAAAAATAGAAGAATATAATCATTCTAGAGAGGGAATTGATAAGGACTATCAACGCGGATGAGAACGAGCTCCGATTGAGCCGGTTTCAGTGGCGTTGGAAAGACCTCGGGAAACTAGGCTACCAGGACTTCTAATTCTAGCGATCTGGAAGAATTGACATACGCGCGCACACCCGAGCACACGTGCGGTATCTATGGGCCCCAGAAAAGGCCGTTTAGACCCTCAACAAGGCTCGAAAGTATGGAAAAAACTACTTTTTCATGCTATTACACCTCGATATTGTAAAGGGCAGTACGTCCATATGGTCTTCAGGTCGTAGACGCCCCACCAATGAGCCGCTACGATAGGGTGTTTTGCTCACACTAGCGAAGAAACGGTTGAAAAATAGAAGAATATAATCATTCTAGAGAGGGAATTGATAAGGACTATCAACGCGGATGAGAACGAGCTCCGATTGAGCCGGTTTCAGTGGCGTTGGAAAGCCCTCGGGAAACTAGGCTACCAGGACTTCTAATTCCAGCGAACTGGAAGAATTTACATTCGCGCACACACCAGAGCACACGTGCGGTATGTCTGGGCCCCAGAAAAGGCCGTTTAGACCCTCAAAAAGGCTCGAAAGTCTGGAAAAAACTACTTTTTCATGCTATTACACCTCGATATTGTAAAGGGCAGTACGTCCATATGGTCTTCAGGTCGTAGACGCCCCACCAATGAGCGGCTACGATAGGGTGTTAGGCTCACACTAGCGAAGAAACGGTGGAAAAATAGAAGAATATAATCATTCTAGAGAGGGAATTGTTAAGGACTATCAACTCGGATGAGAACGTGCTCCGATTGAGCTGGTTTCAGTGGCGTTGGAAATCCCTCGGGAAACTAGGCTACCAGGACTTCTAATTCCAGCGAACTGGAAGAATTTACATACGCGCACACACCCAAGCACACGTGCGGTATGTATGGGCCCCAGAAAAGGCCGTTTAGACCCTCAAAAAGGCTCGAAAGTCTGGAAAAAACTACTTTTTCATGCTATTACACCTCAATATTGTAAAGGGCAGTACGTCCATATGGTCTTCAGGTCGTAGACGCCCCACCAATGAGCTGCTACGATAGGGTGTTTTGCTCACACTAGCGAAGAAACGGTTGAAAAATAGAAGAATATAATCATTCTAGAGAGGGAATTGATAAGGACTATCAACACGGATGAGAACGAGCTCCGATTGAGCCGGTTTCAGTGGCGTTGGAAAGCCCTCGGGAAACTAGGCTACCAGGACTTCTAATTCTAGCGATCTGGAAGAATTGACATACGCGCACACACCCGAGCACACGTGCGGTATGTATGGGCCCTAGAAAAGGCCGTTTAGACCCTCAAAAAGGCTCGAAAGTCTGGAAAAAACTACTTTTTCATGCTATTACACCTCGATATTGTAAAGGGCAGTACGTCCATATGGTCTTCAGGTCGTAGACGCCCCACCAATGAGCTGCTACGATAGGGTGTTTTGCTCACACTAGCGAAGAAACGGTGGAAAAATAGAAGAATATAAGCATTCTAGAGAGGGAATTGATGGGGACTATCAACGCGGATGAGAACGAGCTCCGATTGAGCCGGTTTCAGTGGCATTGGAAAGCCCTCGGGAAACTAGGCTACCAGGACTTCTAATTCCAGCGAACTAGAAGAATTTACATACGCGCACACACCAGAGCACACGTGCGGTATGTCTGGGCCCCAGAAAAGGCCGTTTAGACCCTCAAAAAGGCTCAAAAGTCTGGAAAAAACTACTTTTTCGTGCTATTACACCTCGATATTGTAAAGGGCAGTACGTCCATATGGTCTTCAGGTCGTAGACGCCCCACCAATGAGCGGCTACGATAGGGTGTTAGGCTCACACTAGCGAAGAAACGGTGGAAAAATAGAAGAATATAATCATTCTAGAGAGGGAATTGATAAGGACTATCAACGCGGATGAGAACGAGCTCCGATTGAGCCGGTTTCAGTGGCGTTGGAAATCCCTCGGGAAACTAGGCTACCAGGACTTCTAATTCCAGCGAACTGGAAGAATTTACATACGCGCACACACCCGAGCACACGTGCGGTATGTCTGGGCCCCAGAAAAGGCCGTTTAGACCCTCAAAAAGGCTCGAAAGTCTGGAAAAAACTACTTTTTCATGCTATTACACCTCGATATTGTAAAGGGCAGTACGTCCATATGGTCTTCAGGTCGTAGACGCCCCAGCAATGAGCTGCTACGATAGGGTGTTTTGCTCACACTAGCGAAGAAACGGTTGAAAAATAGAAGAATATAATCATTCTAGAGAGGGAATTGATAAGGACTATCAACGCGGATGAGAACGAGCTCCGATTGAGCCGGTTTCTGTGGCGTTGGAAAGCCCTCGGGAAACTAGGCTACCAGGACTTCTAATTCCAGCGATCTGGAAGAATTGACATACGCGCACACACCCGAGCACACGTGCGGTATGTATGGGCCCCAGAAAAGGCCGTTTAGACCCTCAAAAAGGCTCGAAAGTCTGGAAAAAACTACTTTTTCATGCTATTACACCTCGATATTGTAAAGGGCAGTGCGTCCATATGGTCTTCAGGTCGTAGACGCCCCACCAATGAGCTGCTACGATAGGGTGTTAGGCTCACACTAGCGAAGAAACGGTGGAAAAATAGAAGAATATAATCATTCTAGAGAGGGAATTGATAAGGACTATCAAGGCGGATGAGAACGAGCTCCGATTGAGCCGGTTTCAGTGGCGTTGGAAAGACCTCGGGAAACTAGGCTACCAGGACTTCTAATTCTAGCGATCTGGAAGAATTGACATACGCGCACACACCCGAGCACACGTGCGGTATCTATGGGCCCCAGAAAAGGCCGTTTAGACCCTCAAAAAGGCTCGAAAGTATGGAAAAAACTACTTTTTCATGCTATTACACCTCGATATTGTAAAGGGCAGTACGTCCATATGGTCTTCAGGTCGTAGACGCCCCACCAATGAGCCGCTACGATAGGGTGTTTTGCTCACACTAGCGAAGAAACGGTTGAAAAATAGAAGAATATAATCATTCTAGAGAGGGAATTGATAAGGACTATCAACGCGGATGAGAACGAGCTCCGATTGAGCCGGTTTCAGTGGCGTTGGAAAGCCCTCGGGAAACTAGGCTACCAGGACTTCTAATTCCAGCGAACTGGAAGAATTTACATACGCGCACACACCAGAGCACACGTGCGGTATGTCTGGGCCCCAGAAAAGGCCGTTTAGACCCTCAAAATGGCTCGAAAGTCTGGAAAAAACTACTTTTTCATGCTATTACACCTCGATATTGTAAAGGGCAGTACGTCCATATGGTCTTCAGGTCGTAGACGCCCCACCAATGAGCGGCTACGATAGGGTGTTAGGCTCACACTAGCGAAGAAACGGTGGAAAAATAGAAGAATATAATCATTCTAGAGAGGGAATTGTTAAGGACTATCAACTCGGATGAGAACGTGCTCCGATTGAGCCGGTTTCAGTGGCGTTGGAAATCCCTCGGGAAACTAGGCTACCAGGACTTCTAATTCCAGCGAACTGGAAGAATTTACATACGCGCACACACCCGAGCACACGTGCGGTATGTATGGGCCCCAGAAAAGGCCGTTTAGACCCTCAAAAAGGATCGAAAGTCTGGAAAAAACTACTTTTTCATGCTATTACACCTCAATATTGTAAAGGGCAGTACGTCCATATGGTCTTCAGGTCGTAGACGCCCCACCAATGAGCTGCTACGATAGGGTGTTTTGCTCACACTAGCGAAGAAACGGTTGAAAAATAGAAGAATATAATAATTCTAGAGAGGGAATTGATAAGGACTATCAACACGGATGAGAACGAGCTCCGATTGAGCCGGTTTCAGTGGCGTTGGAAAGCCCTCGGGAAACTAGGCTACCAGGACTTCTAATTCTAGCGATCTGGAAGAATTGACATACGCGCACACACCCGAGCACACGTGCGGTATGTATGGGCCCTAGAAAAGGCCGTTTAGACCCTCAAAAAGGCTCGAAAGTCTGGAAAAAACTAGTTTTTCATGCTATTACACCTCGATATTGTAAAGGGCAGTACGTCCATATGGTCTTCAGGTCGTAGACGCCCCACCAATGAGCTGCTACGATAGGGTGTTTTGCTCACACTAGCGAAGAAACGGTGGAAAAATAGAAGAATATAAGCATTCTAGAGAGGGAATTGATGGGGACTATCAACGCGGATGAGAACGAGCTCCGATTGAGCCGGTTTCAGTGGCATTGGAAAGCCCTCGGGAAACTAGGCTACCAGGACTTCTAATTCCAACGAACTAGAAGAATTTACATACGCGCACACACCAGAGCACACGTGCGGTATGTCTGGGCCCCAGAAAAGGCCGTTTAGACCCTCAAAAAGGCTCAAAAGTCTGGAAAAAACTACTTTTTCGTGCTATTACACCTCGATATTGTAAAGGGCAGTACGTCCATATGGTCTTCAGGTCGTAGACGCCCCACCAATGAGCGGCTACGATAGGGTGTTAGGCTCACACTAGCGAAGAAACGGTGGAAAAATAGAAGAATATAATCATTCTAGAGAGGGAATTGATAAGGACTATCAACGCGGATGAGAACGAGCTCCGATTGAGCCGGTTTCAGTGGCGTTGGAAATCCCTCGGGAAACTAGGCTACCAGGACTTCTAATTCCAGCGAACTGGAAGAATTTACATACGCGCACACACCCGAGCACACGTGCGGTATGTCTGGGCCCCAGAAAAGGCCGTTTAGACCCTCAAAAAGGCTCGAAAGTCTGGAAAAAACTACTTTTTCATGCTATTACACCTCGATATTGTAAAGGGCAGTACGTCCATATGGTCTTCAGGTCGTAGACGCCCCAGCAATGAGCTGCTACGATAGGGTGTTTTGCTCACACTAGCGAAGAAACGGTTGAAAAATAGACGAATATAATCATTCTAGAGAGGGAATTGATAAGGACTATCAACGCGGATGAGAACGAGCTCCGATTGAGCCGGTTTCAGTGGCGTTGGAAAGCCCTCGGGAAACTAGGCTACCAGGACTTCTAATTCTAGCGATCTAGAAGAATTTACATATGCGCACACACCAGAGCACACGTGCGGTATGTCTGGGCCCCAGAAAAGGCCGTTTAGACCCTCAAAAAGGCTCAAAAGTCTGGAAAAAACTACTTTTTCGTGCAATTACACCTCGATATTGTAAAGGGCAGTACGTCCATATGGTCTGCAGGTCGTAGATGACCCACGAATGAGCGGCTACGATAGGGTGTTAGGCTCACACTAGCGAAGAAACGGTGAAAAAATAGAAGAATATAATCATTCTAGAGAGGGAATTGATAAGGACTATCAACTCGGATGAGAACGAGCTTCGATTGAGCCGGTTTCAGTGGCGTTGGAAAGACCTCGGGAAACTAGGCTACCCGGACTTCTAATTCTAGCGATCTGGAAGAATTTACATACGCGCACACACCTGAGCACACGTGCGGTATGTATGGGCCCCAAAAAAGGCCGTTTAGACCCTCAAAAAGGCTCGAAAGTCTGGAAAAAACTACTTTTTCATGCTATTACACCTCGATATTGTAAAGGGTAGTACGTCCATATGGTCTTCAGGTCGTAGACGCTCCACCAATGAGCTGCTACGATAGGGTGTTTTGCTTACACTAGCGAAGAAACGGTGGAAAAATAGAAGAATATAATCATTCTAGAGAGGGAATTGATGGGGACTATCAACGCGGATGAGAACGAGCTCCGATTGAGCCGGTTTCAGTGGCGTTGGAAATCCCTCGGGAAACTAGGCTACCAGGACTTCTAATTCCAGCGAACTGGAAGAATTTACATACGCGCACACACCCGAGCACACGTGCGGTATGTATGGGCCCCAGAAAAGGCCGTTTAGACCCTCAAAAAGGCTCGAAAGTCTGGAAAAAACTACTTTTTCATGCTATTACACCTCGATATTGTAAAGGGCAGTACGTCCATATGGTCTTCAGGTCGTAGACGCCCCACCAATGAGCTGCTACGATAGGGTGTTTTGCTCACACTAGCGAAGAAACGGTGGAAAAATAGAAGAATATAAGCATTCTAGAGAGGGAATTGATGGGGACTATCAACGCGGATGAGAACGAGTTCCGATTGAGCCGGTTTCAGTGGCATTGGAAAGCCCTCGGGAAACTAGGCTACCAGGACTTCTAATTCTAGAGAACTAGAAGAATTTACATACGCGCACACACCAGAGCACACGTGCGGTATGTCTGGGCCCCAGAAAAGGCCGTTTAGACCCTCAAAAAGGCTCAAAAGTCTGGAAAAAACTACTTTTTCGTGCTATTACACCTCGGTATTGTAAAAGGCAGTACGTCCATATGGTCTTCAGGTCGTAGACGCCCCACCAATGAGCGGCTACGATAGGGTGTTAGGCTCACACTAGCGAAGAAACGGTGGAAAAATAGAAGAATATAATCATTCTAGAGAGGGAATTGATAAGGACTATCAACGCGGATGAGAACGAGCTCCGATTGAGCCGGTTTCAGTGGCGTTGGAAATCCCTCGGGAAACTAGGCTACCAGGACTTCTAATTCCAGCGAACTGGAAGAATTTACATACGCGCACACACCCGAGCACACGTGCGGTATGTCTGGGCCCCAGAAAAGGCCGTTTAGACCCTCAAAAAGGCTCGAAAGTCTGGAAAAAACTACTTTTTCATTCTATTACACCTCGATATTGTAAAGGGCAGTACGTCCATATGGTCTTCAGGTCGTAGACGCCCCACCAATGAGCTGCTACGATAGGTTGTTTTGCTCACACTAGCGAAGAAACGGTTGAAAAATAGACGAATATAATCATTCTAGAGAGGGAATTGATAAGGACTATCAACGCGGATGAGAACGAGCTCCGATTGAGCCGGTTTCAGTGGCGTTGGAAAGCCCTCGGGAAACTAGGCTACCAGGACTTCTAATTCTAGCGATCTAGAAGAATTTACATACGCGCACACACCAGAGCACACGTGCGGTTTGTCTGGGCCCCAGAAAAGGCCGTTTAGACCCTCAAAAAGGCTTAAAAGTCTGGAAAAAACTACTTTTTCGTGCAATTACACCTCGCTATTGTAAAGGGCAGTACGTCCATATGGTCTGCAGGTCGTAGATGACCCACCAATGAGCGGCTACGATAGGGTGTTAGGCTCACACTAGCGAAGAAACGGTGGAAAAATAGAAGAATATAATCATTCTAGGGAGGGAATTGATAAGGACTATCAACTCGGATGAGAACGAGCTCCGATTGAGCCGGTTTCAGTGGCGTTGGAAAGACCTCGGGAAACTAGGCTACCAGGACTTCTAATTCTAGCGATCTGGAAGAATTGACATACGCGCACACACCCGAGCACACGTGCGGTATCTATGGGCCCCAGAAAAGGCCGTTTAGACCCTCAAAAAGGCTCGAAAGTATGGAAAAAACTACTTTTTCATGCTATTACACCTCGATATTGTAAAGGGCAGTACGTCCATATGGTCTTCAGGTCGTAGACGCCCCACCAATGAGCCGCTACGATAGGGTGTTTTGCTCACACTAGCGAAGAAACGGTTGAAAAATAGAAGAATATAATCATTCTAGAGAGGGAATTGATAAGGACTATCAACGCGGATGAGAACGAGCTCCGATTGAGCCGGTTTCAGTGGCGTTGGAAAGCCCTCGGGAAACTAGGCTACCAGGACTTCTAATTCCAGCGAACTGGAAGAATTTACATACGCGCACACACCAGAGCACACGTGCGGTATGTCTGGGCCCCAGAAAAGGCCGTTTAGACCCTCAAAAAGGCTCGAAAGTCTGGAAAAAACTACTTTTTCATGCTATTACACCTCGATATTGTAAAGGGCAGTACGTCCATATGGTCTTCAGGTCGTAGACGCCCCACCAATGAGCGGCTACGATAGGGTGTTAGGCTCACACTAGCGAAGAAACGGTGGAAAAATAGAAGAATATAATCATTCTA
The DNA here is from genome assembly GCA_039707655.1 of Elymus sibiricus. Lineage (NCBI taxonomy): Eukaryota > Viridiplantae > Streptophyta > Magnoliopsida > Poales > Poaceae > Elymus > Elymus sibiricus. Next base: position 39,900,572 of record CM077674.1, read on the forward strand.
GAGAGGGAATTGTTAAGGACTATCAACTCGGATGAGAACGTGCTCCGATTGAGCCGGTTTCAGTGGCGTTGGAAATCCCTCGGGAAACTAGGCTACCAGGACTTCTAATTCCAGCGAACTGGAAGAATTTACATACGCGCACACACCCGAGCACACGTGCGGTATGTATGGGCCCCAGAAAAGGCCGTTTAGACCCTCAAAAAGGCTCGAAAGTCTGGAAAAAACTACTTTTTCATGCTATTACACCTCGATATTGTAAAGGGCAGTACGTCCATATGGTCTTCAGGTCGTAGACGCCCCACCAATGAGCTGCTACGATAGGGTGTTTTGCTCACACTAGCGAAGAAACGGTGGAAAAATAGAAGAATATAAGCATTCTAGAGAGGGAATTGATGGGGACTATCAACGCGGATGAGAACGAGTTCCGATTGAGCCGGTTTCAGTGGCATTGGAAAGCCCTCGGGAAACTAGGCTACCAGGACTTCTAATTCTAGCGAACTAGAAGAATTTACATACGCGCACACACCAGAGCACACGTGCGGTATGTCTGGGCCCCAGAAAAGGCCGTTTAGACCCTCAAAAAGGCTCAAAAGTCTGGAAAAAACTACTTTTTCGTGCTATTACACCTCGGTATTGTAAAAGGCAGTACGTCCATATGGTCTTCAGGTCGTAGACGCCCCACCAATGAGCGGCTACGATAGGGTGTTAGGCTCACACTAGCGAAGAAACGGTGGAAAAATAGAAGAATATAATCATTCTAGAGAGGGAATTGATAAGGACTATCAACGCGGATGAGAACGAGCTCCGATTGAGCCGGTTTCAGTGGCGTTGGAAATCCCTCGGGAAACTAGGCTACCAGGACTTCTAATTCCAGCGAACTGGAAGAATTTACATACGCGCACACACCCGAGCACACGTGCGGTATGTCTGGGCCCCAGAAAAGGCCGTTTAGACCCTCAAAAAGGCTCGAAAGTCTGGAAAAAACTACTTTTTCATTCTATTACACCTCGATATTGTAAAGGGCAGTACGTCCATATGGTCTTCAGGTCGTAGACGCCCCACCAATGAGCTGCTACGATAGGTTGTTTTGCTCACACTAGCGAAGAAACGGTTGAAAAATAGACGAATATAATCATTCTAGAGAGGGAATTGATAAGGACTATCAACGCGGATGAGAACGAGCTCCGATTGAGCCGGTTTCAGTGGCGTTGGAAAGCCCTCGGGAAACTAGGCTACCAGGACTTCTAATTCTAGCGATCTAGAAGAATTTACATACGCGCACACACCAGAGCACACGTGCGGTTTGTCTGGGCCCCAGAAAAGGCCGTTTAGACCCTCAAAAAGGCTCAAAAGTCTGGAAAAAACTACTTTTTCGTGCAATTACACCTCGATATTGTAAAGGGCAGTACGTCCATATGGTCTGCAGGTCGTAGATGACCCACCAATGAGTGGCTACGATAGGGTGTTAGGCTCACACTAGCGAAGAAACGGTGGAAAAATAGAAGAATATAATCATTCTAGAGAGGGAATTGATAAGGACTATCAACTCGGATGAGAACGAGCTCCGATTGAGCCGGTTTCAGTGGCGTTGGAAAGACCTCGGGAAACTAGGCTACCAGGACTTCTAATTCTAGCGATCTGGAAGAATTGACATACGCGCACACACCCGAGCACACGTGCGGTATCTATGGGCCCCAGAAAAGGCCGTTTAGACCCTCAAAAAGGCTCGAAAGTATGGAAAAAACTACTTTTTCATGCTATTACACCTCGATATTGTAAAGGGCAGTACGTCCATATGGTCTTCAGGTCGTAGACGCCCCACCAATGAGCCGCTACGATAGGGTGTTTTGCTCACACTAGCGAAGAAACGGTTGAAAAATAGAAGAATATAATCATTCTAGAGAGGGAATTGATAAGGACTATCAACGCGGATGAGAACGAGCTCCGATTGAGCCGGTTTCAGTGGCGTTGGAAAGACCTCGGGAAACTAGGCTACCAGGACTTCTAATTCCAGCGAACTGGAAGAATTTACATACGCGCACACACCAGAGCACACGTGCGGTATGTCTGGGCCCCAGAAAAGGCCGTTTAGACCCTCAAAAAGGCTCGAAAGTCTGGAAAAAACTACTTTTTCATGCTATTACACCTCGATATTGTAAAGGGTAGTACGTCCATATGGTCTTCAGGTCGTAGACGCTCCACCAATGAGCTGCTACGATAGGGTGTTTTGCTTACACTAGCGAAGAAACGGTGGAAAAATAGAAGAATATAATCATTCTAGAGAGGGAATTGATGGGGACTATCAACGCGGATGAGAACGAGCTCCGATTGAGCCGGTTTCAGTGGCGTTGGAAATCCCTCGGGAAACTAGGCTACCAGGACTTCTAATTCCAGCGAACTGGAAGAATTTACATACGCGCACACACCCGAGCACACGTGCGGTATGTATGGGCCCCAGAAAAGGCCGTTTAGACCCTCAAAAAGGCTCGAAAGTCTGGAAAAAACTACTTTTTCATGCTATTACACCTCGATATTGTAAAGGGCAGTACGTCCATATGGTCTTCAGGTCGTAGACGCCCCACCAATGAGCTGCTACGATAGGGTGTTTTGCTCACACTAGCGAAGAAACGGTGGAAAAATAGAAGAATATAAGCATTCTAGAGAGGGAATTGATGGGGACTATCAACGCGGATGAGAACGAGTTCCGATTGAGCCGGTTTCAGTGGCATTGGAAAGCCCTCGGGAAACTAGGCTACCAGGACTTCTAATTCTAGCGAACTAGAAGAATTTACATACGCGCACAGACCAGAGCACACGTGCGGTATGTCTGGGCCCCAGAAAAGGCCGTTTAGACCCTCAAAAAGGCTCAAAAGTCTGGAAAAAACTACTTTTTCGTGCTATTACACCTCGGTATTGTAAAAGGCAGTACGTCCATATGGTCTTCAGGTCGTAGACGCCCCACCAATGAGCGGCTACGATAGGGTGTTAGGCTCACACTAGCGAAGAAACGGTGGAAAAATAGAAGAATATAATCATTCTAGAGAGGGAATTGATAAGGACTATCAACGCGGATGAGAACGAGCTCCGATTGAGCCGGTTTCAATGGCGTTGGAAATCCCTCGGGAAACTAGGCTACCAGGACTTCTAATTCCAGCGAACTGGAAGAATTTACATACGCGCACACACCCGAGCACACGTGCGGTATGTCTGGGCCCCAGAAAAGGCCGTTTAGACCCTCAAAAAGGCTCGAAAGTCTGGAAAAAACTAGTTTTTCATTCTATTACACCTCGATATTGTAAAGGGCAGTACGTCCATATGGTCTTCAGGTCGTAGACGCCCCACCAATGAGCTGCTACGATAGGTTGTTTTGCTCACACTAGCGAAGAAACAGTTGAAAAATAGACGAATATAATCATTCTAGAGAGGGAATTGATAAGGACTATCAACGCGGATGAGAACGAGCTCCGATTGAGCCGGTTTCAGTGGCGTTGGAAAGCCCTCGGGAAACTAGGCTACCAGGACTTCTAATTCTAGCGATCTAGAAGAATTTACATACGCGCACACACCAGAGCACACGTGCGGTTTGTCTGGGCCCCAGAAAAGGCCGTTTAGACCCTCAAAAAGGCTCAAAAGTCTGGAAAAAACTACTTTTTCGTGCAATTACACCTCGATATTGTAAAGGGCAGTACGTCCATATGGTCTGCAGGTCGTAGATGACCCACCAATGAGCGGCTACGATAGGGTGTTAGGCTCACACTAGCGAAGAAACGGTGGAAAAATAGAAGAATATAATCATTCTAGAGAGGGAATTGATAAGGACTATCAACTCGGATGAGAACGAGCTCCGATTGAGCCGGTTTCAGTGGCGTTGGAAAGACCTCGGGAAACTAGGCTACCAGGACTTCTAATTCTAGCGATCTAGAAGAATTTACATACGCGCACACACCCAAGCACACGTGCGGTATGTATGGGCCCCAAAAAAGGCCGTTTAGACCCTCAAAAAGGCTCGAAAGTCTGGAAAAAACTACTTTTTCATGCTATTACACCTCGATATTGTAAAGGGCAGTACGTCCATATGGTCTTCAGGTCGTAGACGCCCCACCAATGAGCTGCTACGATACTGTGTTTTGCTTACACTAGCGAAGAAACGGTGGAAAAATAGAAGAATATAATCATTCTAGAGAGGGAATTGATGGGGACTATCAACGCGGATGAGAACGAGCTCCGATTGAGCCGGTTTCAGTGGCGTTGGAAATCCCTCGGGAAACTAGGCTACCAGGACTTCTAATTCCAGCGAACTGGAAGAATTTACATACGCGCACACACCCGAGCACACGTGCGGTATGTATGGGCCCCAGAAAAGGCCGTTTAGACCCTCAAAAAGGCTCGAATGTCTGGAAAAAACTACTTTTTCATGCTATTACACCTCGATATTGTAAAGGGCAGTACGTCCATATGGTCTTCAGGTCATAGACGCCCCACCAATGAGCTGCTACGATAGGGTGTTTTGCTCACACTAGCGAAGAAACGGTGGAAAAATAGAAGAATATAATCATTCTAGAGAGGGAATTGATGGGGACTATCAACGCGGATGAGAACGAGCTCCGATTGAGCCGGTTTCAGTGGCGTTGGAAATCCCTCGGGAAACTAGGCTACTAGGACTTCTAATTCCAGCGAACTGGAAGAATTTACATACGCGCACACACCCGAGCACACGTGCGGTATATATGGGCCCCAGAAAAGGCCGTTTAGACCCTCAAAAAGGCTCGAAAGTATGGAAAAAACTACTTTTTAATGCTATTACACCTCGATATTGTAAAGGGCAGTACGTCCATATGGTCTTCAGGTCGTAGACGCCCCACCAATGAGCTGCTACGATAGGGTGTTTTGCTCACACTAGCGAAGAAACGGTTGAAAAATAGAAGAATATAATCATTCTAGAGAGGGAATTGATAAGGACTATCAACGCGATTGAGAACGAGCTCCAATTGAGCCGGTTTCAGTGGCGTTGGAAAGCCCTCGGGAAACTAGGCTACCAGGACTTCTAATTCTAGCGATCTGGAAGAATTGACATACGTGCACACACCCGAGCACACGTGCGGTATGTATGGGCCCCAGAAAAGGCCGTTTAGACCCTCAAAAAGGCTCGAAAGTCTGGAAAAAACTACTTTTTCATGCTATTACACCTCGATATTGTAAAGGGCAGTACGTCCATATGGTTTTTAGGTCGTAGACGCCCCACCAATGAGCTGCTACGATAGGGTGTTTTGCTCACACTAGCGAAGAAACGGTGGAAAAATAGAAGAATATAATCATTCTAGAGAGGGAATTGAAGGGGACTATCAACGCGGATGAGAACGAACTCCGATTGAGCCGGTTTCAGTGGCGTTGGAAATCCCTCGGGAAACTAGGCTACCAGGACTTCTAATTCCAGCGAACTGGAAGAATTTACATACGCGCACACACCCGAGCACACGTGCGGTATGTATGGGCCCCAGAAAAGGCCGTTTAGACCCTCAAAAAGGCTCGAAAGTATGGAAAAAACTACATTTTCATGCTATTACTCCTCGATATTGTAAAGGGCAGTACGTCCATATGGTCTTCAGGTCGTAGACGCCCCACCAATGAGCTGCTACGATAGGGTGTTTTGCTCACACTAGCGAAGAAACGGTTGAAAAATAGAAAAATATAATCATTCTAGAGAGGGAATTGATAAGGACTATCAACGCGGATGAGAACGAGCTCCGATTGAGCCGGTTTCAGTGGCGTTGGAAAGCCCTCGGGAAACTAGGCTACCAGGACTTCTAATTCCAGCGAACTGGAAGAATTTACATACGCGCACACACCAGAGCACACGTGCGGTATGTCTGGGCCCCAGAAAAGGCCGTTTAGACCCTCAAAAAGGCTCGAAAGTCTGGAAAAAACTACTTTTTCATGCTATTACACCTCGATATTGTAAAGGGCAGTACGTCCATATGGTCTTCAGGTCGTAGACGCCCCACCAATGAGCGGCTACGATAGGTTGTTAGGCTCACACTAGCGAAGAAACGGTGGAAAAATAGAAGAATATAATCATTCTAGAGAGGGAATTGATAAGGACTATCAACTCGGATGAGAACGAGCTCCGATTGAGCCGGTTTCAGTGGCGTTGAAAATCCCTCGGGAAACTAGGCTACCAGGACTTCTAATTCCAGCGAACTGGAAGAATTTACATACGCGCACACACCCGAGCACACGTGCGGTATGTATGGGCCCCAGAAAAGGCCGTTTAGACCCTCAAAAAGGCTCGAAAGTCTGGAAAAAACTACTTTTTCATGCTATTACACCTCGATATTGTAAAGGGCAGTACGTCCATATGGTCTTCAGGTCGTAGACGCCCCACCAATGAGCTGCTACGATAGGGTGTTTTGCTCACACTAGCGAAGAAACGGTTGAAAAATAGAAGAATATAATCATTCTAGAGAGGGAATTGATAAGGACTATCAACGCGGATGAGAACGAGCTCCGATTGAGCCGGTTTCAGTGGCGTTGGAAAGCCCTCGGGAAACTAGGCTACCAGGACTTCTAATTCTAGCGATCTGGAAGAATTGACATACGCGCACACACCCGAGCACATGTGCGGTATGTATGGGCCCCAGAAAAGGCCGTTTAGACCCTCAAAAAGGCTCGAAAGTCTGGAAAAAACTACTTTTTCTTGCTATTACACCTCGATATTGTAAAGGGCAGTACGTCCATATGGTCTTCAGGTCGTAGACGCCCCACCAATGAGCTGCTACGATAGGGTGTTTTGCTCACACTAGCGAAGAAACGGTGGAAAAATAGAAGAATATAAGCATTCTAGAGAGGGAATTGATGGGGACTATCAACGCGGATGAGAACGAGCTCCGATTGAGCCCGTTTCAGTGGCATTGGAAAGCCCTCGGGAAACTAGGCTACCAGGACTTCTAATTCCAGCGAACTAGAAGAATTTACTTACGCGCACACACCAGAGCACACGTGCGGTATGTCTGGGCCCCAGAAAAGGCCGTTTAGACCCTCAAAAAGGCTCAAAAGTCTGGAAAAAACTACTTTTTCGTGCTATTACACCTCGATATTGTAAAGGGCAGTACGTCCATATGGTCTTCAGGTCGTAGACGCCCCACCAATGAGCGGCTACGATAGGGTGTTAGGCTCACACTAGCGAAGAAACGGTGGAAAAATATAAGAATATAATCATTCTAGAGAGGGAATTGATAAGGACTATCAACGCGGATGAGAACGAGCTCCGATTGAGCCGGTTTCAGTGGCGTTGGAAATCCCTCGGGAAACTAGGCTACTAGGACTTCTAATTCCAGCGAACTGGAAGAATTTACATACGCGCACACACCCGAGCACACGTGCGGTATATATGGGCCCCAGAAAAGGCCGTTTAGACCCTCAAAAAGGCTCGAAAGTATGGAAAAAACTACTTTTTAATGCTATTACACCTCGATATTGTAAAGGGCAGTACGTCCATATGGTCTTCAGGTCGTAGACGCCCCACCAATGAGCTGGTACGATAGGGTGTTTTGCTCACACTAGCGAAGAAACGGTTGAAAAATAGAAGAATATAATCATTCTAGAGAGGGAATTGATAAGGACTATCAACGCGATTGAGAACGAGCTCCAATTGAGCCGGTTTCAGTGGCGTTGGAAAGCCCTCGGGAAACTAGGCTACCAGGACTTCTAATTCTAGCGATCTGGAAGAATTGACATACGCGCACACACCCGAGCACACGTGCGGTATGTATGGGCCCCAGAAAAGGCCGTTTAGACCCTCAAAAAGGCTCGAAAGTCTGGAAAAAACTACTTTTTCATGCTATTACACCTCGATATTGTAAAGGGCAGTACGTCCATATGGTTTTTAGGTCGTAGACGCCCCACCAATGAGCTGCTACGATAGGGTGTTTTGCTCACACTAGCGAAGAAACGGTGGAAAAATAGAAGAATATAATCATTCTAGAGAGGGAATTGATGGGGACTATCAACGCGGATGAGAACGAACTCCGATTGAGCCGGTTTCAGTGGCGTTGGAAATCCCTCGGGAAACTAGGCTACCAGGACTTCTAATTCCAGCGAACTGGAAGAATTTACATACGCGCACACACCCGAGCACACGTGCGGTATGTATGGGCCCCAGAAAAGGCCGTTTAGACCCTCAAAAAGGCTCGAAAGTATGGAAAAAACTACATTTTCATGCTATTACTCCTCGATATTGTAAAGGGCAGTACGTCCATATGGTCTTCAGGTCGTAGACGCCCCACCAATGAGCTGCTACGATAGGGTGTTTTGCTCATACTAGCGAAGAAACGGTTGAAAAATAGAAAAATATAATCATTCTAGAGAGGGAATTGATAAGGACTATCAACGCGGATGAGAACGAGCTCCGATTGAGCCGGTTTCAGTGGCGTTGGAAAGCCCTCGGGAAACTAGGCTACCAGGACTTCTAATTCCAGCGAACTGGAAGAATTTACATACGCGCACACACCAGAGCACACGTGCGGTATGTCTGGGCCCCAGAAAAGGCCGTTTAGACCCTCAAAAATGCTCGAAAGTCTGGAAAAAACTACTTTTTCATGCTATTACACCTCGATATTGTAAAGGGCAGTACGTCCATATGGTCTTCAGGTCGTAGACGCCCCACCAATGAGCGGCTACGATAGGTTGTTAGGCTCACACTAGCGAAGAAACGGTGGAAAAATAGAAGAATATAATCATTCTAGAGATGGAATTGATAAGGACTATCAACTCGGATGAGAACGAGCTCCGATTGAGCCGGTTGCAGTGGCGTTGAAAATCCCTCGGGAAACTAGGCTACCAGGACTTCTAATTCCAGCGAACTGGAAGAATTTACATACGCGCACACACCCGAGCACACGTGCGGTATGTATGGGCCCCAGAAAAGGCCGTTTAGACCCTCAAAAAGGCTCGAAAGTCTGGAAAAAACTACTTTTTCGTGCAATTACACCTCGATATTGTAAAGGGCAGTACGTCCATATGGTCTGCAGGTCGTAGATGACCCACCAATGAGCAGCTACGATAGGGTGTTAGGCTCACACTAGCGAAGAAACGGTGGAAAAATAGAAGAATATAATCATTCTAGAGAGGGAATTGATAAGGACTATCAACTCGGATGAGAACGAGCTCCGATTGAGCCGGTTTCAGTGGCGTTGGAAAGACCTCGGGAAACTAGGCTACCAGGACTTCTAATTCTAGCGATCTGGAAGAATTTACATACGCGCACACACCCGAGCACACGTGCGGTATGTATGGGCCCCAAAAAAGGCCGTTTAGACCCTCAAAAAGGCTCGAAAGTCTGGAAAAAAACTACTTTTTCATGCTATTACACCTCGATATTGTAAAGGGCAGTACGTCCATATGGTCTTCAGGTCGTAGACGCCCCACCAATGAGCTGCTACGATAGGGTGTTTTTCTCACACTAGCGAAGAAACGGTTGAAAAATAGAAGAATATAATCATTCTAGAGAGGGAATTGATAAGGACTATCAACGCGGATGAGAACGAGCTCCGATTGAGCCGGTTTCAGTGGCATTGGAAAGCCCTCGGGAAACTAGGCTACCAGGACTTCTAATTCCAGCGATCTGGAAGAATTTACATACGCGCACACACCAGAGCACACGTGCGGTATGTCTGGGCCCCAGAAAAGGCCGTTTAGACCCTCAAAAAGGCTCGAAAGTCTGGAAAAAACTACTTTTTCGTGCAATTACACCTCGATATTGTAAAGGGCAGTACGTCCATATGGTCTGCAGGTCGTAGACGCCCCACCAATGAGCGGCTACGATAGGGTGTTAGGCTCACATTAGCGAAAAAACGGTGGAAAAATAGAAGAATATAATCATTCTAGAGAGGGAATTGATAAGGACTATCAACGCGGATGAGAACGAGCTCCGATTGAGCCGGTTTCAGTGGCGTTGGAAAGACCTCGGGAAACTAGGCTACCAGGACTTCTAATTCTAGCGATCTGGAAGAATTTACATACGCGCACACACCCGAGCACACGTGCGGTATGTCTGGGCCCCAGAAAAGGCCGTTTAGACCCTCAAAAAGGCTCGAAAGTCTGGAAAAAACTACTTTTTCATGCTATTACACCTCGATATTGTAAAGGGCAGTACGTCCATATGGTCTTCAGGTCGTAGACGCCCCACCAATGAGCTGCTACGATAGGGTGTTTTGCTCACACTAGCGAAGAAACGGTGGAAAAATAGAAGAATATAAGCATTCTAGAGAGGGAATTGATGGGGACTATCAACGCGGATGAGAACGAGCTCCGATTGAGCCGGTTTCAGTGGCATTGGAAAGCCCTCGGGAAACTAGGCTACCAGGACTTCTAATTCCAGCGAACTAGAAGAATTTACATACGCGCACACACCAGAGCACACGTGCGGTATGTCTGGGCCCCAGAAAAGGCCGTTTAGACCCTCAAAAAGGCTCAAAAGTCTGGAAAAAACTACTTTTTCGTGCTATTACACCTCGATATTGTAAAGGGAAGTACGTCCATATGGTCTTCAGGTCGTAGACGCCCCACCAATGAGCGGCTACGATAGGGTGTTAGGCTCACACTAGCGAAGAAACGGTGGAAAAATAGAAGAATATAATCATTCTAGAGAGGGAATTGATAAGGACTATCAACGCGGATGAGAACGAGCTCCGATTGAGCCGGTTTCAGTGGCGTTGGAAATCCCTCGGGAAACTAGGCTACCGGGACTTCTAATTCCAGCGAACTGGAAGAATTTACATACGCGCACACACCCGAGCACACGTGTGGTATGTCTGGGCCCCAGAAAAGGCCGTTTAGACCCTCAAAAAGGCTCGAAAGTCTGGAAAAAACTACTTTTTCATGCTATTACACCTCGATATTGTAAAGGGCAGTACGTCCATATGGTCTTCAGGTCGTAGACGCCCCACCAATGAGCTGCTACGATAGGGTGTTTTGCTCACACTAGCGAAGAAACGGTTGAAAAATAGAAGAATATAATCATTCTAGAGAGGGAATTGATAAGGACTATCAACAAGGATGAGAACGAGCTCCGATTGAGCCGGTTTCAGTGGCGTTGGAAAGCCCTCGGGAAACTAGGCTACCAGGACTTCTAATTCTAGCGATCTAGAAGAATTTACATACGCGCACACACCAGAGCACACGTGCGGTATGTCTGGGCCCCAGAAAAGGCCGTTTAGACCCTCAAAAAGCTCAAAAGTCTAGAAAAAACTACTTTTTCGTGCAATTACACCTCGATATTGTAAAGGGCAGTACGTCCATATGGTCTGCAGGTCGTAGATGACCCACCAATGAGCAGCTACGATAGGGTGTTAGGCTCACACTAGCGAAGAAACGGTGGAAAAATAGAAGAATATAATCATTCTAGAGAGGGAATTGATAAGGACTATCAACTCGGATGAGAACGAGCTCCGATTGAGCCGGTTTCAGTGGCGTTGGAAAGACCTCGGGAAACTAGGCTACCAGGACTTCTAATTCTAGCGATCTGGAAGAATTTACATACGCGCACACACCCGAGCACACGTGCGGTATGTATGGGCCCCAAAAAAGGCCGTTTAGACCCTCAAAAAGGCTCGAAAGTCTGGAAAAAAACTACTTTTTCATGCTATTACACCTCGATATTGTAAAGGGCAGTACGTCCATATGGTCTTCAGGTCGTAGACGCCCCACCAATGAGCTGCTACGATAGGGTGTTTTTCTCACACTAGCGAAGAAACGGTTGAAAAATAGAAGAATATAATCATTCTAGAGAGGGAATTGATAAGGACTATCAACGCGGATGAGAACGAGCTCCGATTGAGCCGGTTTCAGTGGCATTGGAAAGCCCTCGGGAAACTAGGCTACCAGGACTTCTAATTCCAGCGATCTGGAAGAATTTACATACGCGCACACACCAGAGCACACGTGCGGTATGTCTGGGCCCCAGAAAAGGCCGTTTAGACCCTCAAAAAGGCTCAAAAGTCTGGAAAAAACTACTTTTTCGTGCAATTACACCTCGATATTGTAAAGGGCAGTACGTCCATATGGTCTGCAGGTCGTAGACGCCCCACCAATGAGCGGCTACGATAGGGTGTTAGGCTCACATTAGCGAAAAAACGGTGGAAAAATAGAAGAATATAATCATTCTAGAGAGGGAATTGATAAGGACTATCAACGCGGATGAGAACGAGCTCCGATTGAGCCGGTTTCAGTGGCGTTGGAAAGACCTCGGGAAACTAGGCTACCAGGACTTCTAATTCTAGCGATCTGGAAGAATTTACATACGCGCACACACCCGAGCACACGTGCGGTATGTCTGGGCCCCAGAAAAGGCCGTTTAGACCCTCAAAAAGGCTTGAAAGTCTGGAAAAAACTACTTTTTCATGCTATTACACCTCGATATTGTAAAGGGCAGTACGTCCATATGGTCTTCAGGTCGTAGACGCCCCACCAATGAGCTGCAACGATAGGGTGTTTTTCTCACACTAGCGAAGAAACGGTTGAAAAATAGAAGAATATAATCATTCTAGAGAGGGAATTGATAAGGACTATCAACGCGGATGAGAACGAGCTCCGATTGAGCCGGTTTCAGTGGCGTTGGAAAGCCCTCGGGAAACTAGGCTACCAGGACTTCTAATTCTAGCGATCTAGAAGAATTTACATACGCGCACACACCAGAGCACACGTGCGGTATGTCTGGCCCCAGAAAAGGCCGTTTAGACCCTCAAAAAGGCTCAAAAGTCTAGAAAAAACTACTTTTTCGTGCAATTACACCACGATATTGTAAAGGGCAGTACGTCCATATGGTCTGCAGGTCGTAGATGACCCACCAATGAGCGGCTACGATAGGGTGTTAGGCTCACACTAGCGAAGAAACGGTGGAAAAATAGAAGAATATAATCATTCTAGAGAGGGAATTGATAAGGACTATCAACTCGGATGAGAACGAGCTCCGATTGAGCCGGTTTCAGTGGCGTTGGAAAGACCTCGGGAAACTAGGCTACCAGGACTTCTAATTCTAGCGATCTGGAAGAATTTACATACGCGCACACACCCGAGCACACGTGCGGTATGTATGGGCCCCAAAAAAGGCCGTTTAGACCCTCAAAAAGGCTCGAAAGTCTGGAAAAAACTACTTTTTCATGCTATTACACCTCGATATTGTAAAGGGCAGTACGTCCATATGGTCTTCAGATCGTAGACGCCCCACCAATGAGCTGCTACGATAGGGTGTTTTGCTTACACTAGCGCAGAAACGGTGGAAAAATAGAAGAATATAATCATTCTAGAGAGGGAATTGATGGGGACTATCAACGCGGATGAGAACGAGCTCCGATTGAGCCGGTTTCAGTGGCGTTGGAAATCCCTCGGGAAACTAGGCTACCAGGACTTCTAATTCCAGCGAACTGGAAGAATTTACATACGCGCACACACCCGAGCACACGTGTGGTATGTATGGGCCCCAGAAAAGGCCGTTTAGACCCTCAAAAAGGCTCGAAAGTATGGAAAAAACTACTTTTTCATGCTATTACACCTCGATATTGTAAAGGGCAGTACGTGCATATGGTCTTCAGGTCATAGACGCCCCACCAATGAGCTGCTACGATAGGGTGTTTTGCTCACACTAGCGAAGAAACGGTTGAAAAATAGAAGAATATAATCATTCTAGAGAGGGAATTGATAAGGACTATCAACGCGGATGAGAACGAGCTCCGATTGAGCCGGTTTTAGTGGCATTGGAAAGCCCTCGGGAAACTAGGCAACCAGGACTTCTAATTCCAGCGATCTGGAAGAATTTACATATGCGCACACACCAGAGCACACGTGCGGTATGTCTGGGCCCCAGAAAAGGCCGTTTAGACCCTCAAAAAGGCTCAAAAGTCTGGAAAAAACTACTTTTTCGTGCAATTACACCTCGATATTGTAAAGGGCAGTACGTCCATATGGTCTGCAGGTCGTAGACGCCCCACCAATGAGCGGCTACGATAGGGTGTTAGGCTCACACTAGCGAAAAAACGGTGGAAAAATAGAAGAATATAATCATTCTAGAGAGGGAATTGATAAGGACTATCAACGCGGATGAGAACGAGCTCCGATTGAGCCGGTTTCAGTGGCGTTGGAAAGACCTCGGGAAACTAGGCTACCAGGACTTCTAATTCTAGCGATCTGGGAGAATTTACATACGCGCACACACCCGAGCTCACGTGCGGTATGTATGGGCCCCAAAAAAGGCCGTTTAGACCCTCAAAAAGGCTCGAAAGTCTGGAAAAAACTACTTTTTCATGCTATTACACCTCGATATTGTAAAGGGCAGTACGTCCATATGGTCTTCAGGTCGTAGTCGCCCCACCAATGAGCTGCTACGATAGGGTGTTTTGCTCACACTAGCGAAGAAACGGTGGAAAAATAGAAGAATATAATCATTATAGAGAGGGAATTGATAGGGACTATGAACGCGTATGAGAACGAGCTCCGATTGAGCCGGTTTCAGTGGCGTTGGAATGCCCTCGGGAAACTAGGCTACCAGGACTTCTAATTCTAGCGATCTGGAAGAATTTACATATGCGCACACACCTGAGCACACGTGCGGTATGTCTGGGCCCCAGAAAAGGCCGTTTAGACCCTCAAAAAGGCTCAAAAGTCTGGAAAAAACTACTTTTTCGTCCAATTACACCTCGATATTGTAAAGGGCAGTACATCCATATGGTCTGCAGGTCGTAGACGCCCCACCAATGAGCGGCTACGATAGGGTGTTAGGCTCACACTAGCGAAGAAACGGTGGAAAATTAGAAGAATATAATCATTCTAGAGAGGGAATTGATAAGGACTATCAACGCGGATGAGAACGAGCTCCGATTGAGCCGGTTTCAGTGGCGTTGGAAAGACCTCGGGAAACTAGGCTACCAGGACTTCTAATTCTAGCGATCTGGAAGAATTTACATACGCGCACACACCCGAGCACACGTGCGGTATGTCTGGGCCCCAGAAAAGGCCATTTAGACCCTCAAAAAGGCTTGAAAGTATGGAAAAAACTACTTTTTCATGCTATTACACCTCGATATTGTAAAGGGCAGTACGTCCATATGGTCTTCAGGTGATAGAAGCCCCACCAATGAGCTGCTACGATAGGGTGTTTTGCTCACACTAGCGAAGAAACGGTGGAAAAATAGAAGAATATAATCATTCTAGAGAGGGAATTGATGGGGACTATCAACGCGGATGAGAACGAGCTCCGATTGAGCCGGTTTCAGTGGCGTTGGAAATCCCTTGGGAAACTAGGCTACCAGGACTTCTAATTCTAGCGATCTAGAAGAATTTACATACGCGCACACACCCGAGCACACGTGCGGTATGTCTGGGCCCCAGAAAAGGCCGATTAGACCCTCAAAAAGGCTCAAAAGTCTGGAAAAAACTACTTTTTCGTCCAATTACAACTCGATATTGTAAAGGGCAGTACATCCATATGGTCTGCAGGTCGTAGATGACCCACCAATGAGCGGCTACGATAGGGTGTTAGGCTCACACTAGCAAAGAAACGGTGGAAAAATAGAAGAATATAATCATTATAGAGAGGGAATTGATAGGGACTATCAACGCGTATGAGAACGAGCTCCGATTGAGCCGGTTTCAGTGGCGTTGGAATGCCCTCGGGAAACTAGGCTACCAGGACTTCTAATTCTAGCGATATGGAAGAATTTACATACGCGCACACACCTGAGCACACGTGCGGTATGTCTGGGCCCCAGAAAAGGCCGTTTAGACCCTCAAAAAGGCTCAAAAGTCTGGAAAAAACTACTTTTTCGTCCAATTACACCTCGATATTGTAAAGGGCAGTACGTCCATATGGTCTGCAGGTCGTAGACGCCCCACCAATGAGCGGCTACGATAGGGTGTTAGGTTCACACTAGCGAAGAAACGGTGGAAAAATAGAAGAATATAATCATTCTAGAGAGGGAATTGATAGGGACTATCAACGCGGATGAGAACGAACTCCGATTGAGCCGGTTTCAGTGGCGTTGGAAAGGCCTCGGGAAACTAGGCTACCAGGACTTCTAATTCTAGCGATCTGGAAGAATTTACATACGCGCACACACCCGAGCACACGTGCGGTATGTCTGGGCCCCAGAAAAGGCCGTTTAGACCCTCAAAAAGGCTCGAAAGTCTGGAAAAAACTACTTTTTCATGCTATTACACCTCGATATTGTAAAGGGCAGTACGTCCATATGGTCTTCAGGTCGTAGACGCCCCACCAATGAGCTGCTACAATAGGGTGTTTTGCTCACACTAGCGAAGAAACGGTGGAAAAATAGAAGAATATAAACATTCTAGAGAGGAAATTGATGGGGACTATCAACGCGGATGAGAACGGGCTCCGATTGAGCCGGTTTCAGTGGCATTGGAAATCCCTCGGGAAACTAGGCTACCAGGACTTCTAATTCTAGCGATCTGGAAGAATTTACATACGCGCACACACCCGAGCACACGTGCAGTATGTCTGGGCCCCAGAAAAGGCCGTTTAGACCCTCAAAAAGGCTCGAAAGTGTGGAAAAAACTAATTTTTCATCCAATTACACCTCGATATTGTAAAGGGCAGTACGTCCATATGGTCTGCAGTTCATAGACGCCCCACCAATGAGCAGCTACGATAGGGTGTTAGGCTCACACTAGCAAAGAAACGGTGGAAAAATAGAAGAATATAATCATTCTAGAGAGGGAATTGATAGGGACTATCAACACGGATGAGAACGAGCTCCGATTGAGCCGGTTTCAGTGGCGTTGGAAAGCCCTCGGGAAACTAGGCTACCAGGACTTCTAATTCTAATGATCTGGAAGAATTTACATACGCGCACACACCCGAGCACACGTCTGGTATGTCTGGGCCCCAGAAAAGGCCGTTTAGACACTCAAAAAGGCTCGAAAGTCTGGGAAAAACTACTTTTTCATGCTATTACACCTCGATATTGTAAAGGGCAGTACGTCCATATGGTCTTCAGGTCGTAGACACCCCACCAATGAGCTGCTACAATAGGGTGTTTTGCTCACACTAGCAAAGAAACAGTGGAAAAATAGAAGAATATAATCATTCTAGAGAGGGAATTGATAAGGACTATCAACGCGGATGAGAACGAGCTCCGATTGAGCCGGTTTCAGTGGCGTTGGAAATCCCTCAGGAAACTAGGCTACCAGGTCTTCTAATTCTAGCGATCTGGAAGAATTTACATACGCGCACACACCCGAGCACACGTGCGGTATGTCTGGGCCCCAGAAAAGGCCGTTCAGACCCTCAAAAAGGCTCGAAAGTCTGGAAAAAACTAATTTTTCGTGCAATTACACCTCGATATTGTAAAGGGCAGTACGTCCATATGGTCTGCAGTTCATAGACGCCCCACCAATGAGCGGCTACGATAGGGTGTTAGGCTCACACTAGCGAAGAAACGGTGGAAAAATAGAAGAATATAATCATTCTAGAGAGGGAATTGATAGGGACTATCAACGCGTATGAGAACGAGCTCCGATTGAGCCGGTTTCAGTGGCGTTGGAAAGCCCTCGGGAAACTAGGCTACCAGGACTTCTAATTCCAGCGATCTGGAAGATTTTACATACGCGCACACACCAGAGCACACGTGCGGTATGTCTGGGCCCCAGAAAAGGCCGTTTAGACCCTCAAAAAGGCTCAAAAGTCTGGAAAAACTACTTTTTCGTGCAATTACACCTCGATATTGTAAAAGGCAATACGTCCATATGGTCTGCAGGTCATAGACGCCCCACCAATGAGCGGCTACGATAGGGTGTTAGGCTCACACGAGCGAACAAACGGTGGAAAAATAGAAGAATATAATCATTCTAGAGAGGGAATTGATAAGGACTATCAACGCGGATGAGAACGAGGTCCGATTGAGCCGGTTTCAGTGGCGTTGGAAAGACCTCGGGAAACTAGGCTACCAGGACTTCTAATTCTAGCGATCTGGGAGAATTTACATACGTGCACACACCCGAGCACACGTGCTGTATGTATGGGCCCCAAAAAAGGCCGTTTAGACCCTCAAAAAGGCTCGAAAGTCTGGAAAAAACTACTTTTTCATGCTATTACACCTCGATATTGTAAAGGGCAGTACGTCCATATGGTCTTCAGGTCGTAGACGCCCCACCAATGAGCTGCTACGATAGGGTGTTTTGCCCACACTAGCGAAGAAACGGTGGAAAAATAGAACAATATAATCATTATAGAGAGGGAATTGATAGGGACTATCAACGCGTATGAGAACGAGCTCCGATTGAGCCGGTTTCAGTGGCGTTGGAATGCCCTCGGGAAACTAGGCTACCAGGACTTCTAATTCTAGCGATCTGGAAGAATTTACATACGCGCACACACCTGAGCACACGTGCGGTATGTCTGGGCCCCAGAAAAGGCCGTTTAGACCCTCAAAAAGGCTCAAAAGTCTGGAAAAAACTACTTTTTCGTCCAATTACACCTCGATATTGTAAAGGGCAGTACGTCCATATGGTCTGTAGGTCAGAGACGCCCCACCAATGAGCGGCTACGATAGGGTGTTAGGCTCACACTAGCGAAGAAACGGTGGAAAAATAGAAGAATATAATCATTATAGAGAGGGAATTGATAGGGACTATCAACGCGTATGAGAACGAGCTCCGATTGAGCCGGTTTCAGTGGCGTTGGAATGCCCTCGGGAAACTAGGCTACCAGGACTTCTAATTCTAGCGATATGGAAGAATTTACATACGCGCACACACCTGAGCACACGTGCGGTATGTCTGGGCCCCAGAAAAGGCCGTTTAGACCCTCAAAAAGGCTCAAAAGTCTGGAAAAAACTACTTTTTCGTCCAATTACACCTCGATATTGTAAAGGGCAGTACGTCCATATGGTCTGCAGGTCATAGACGCCCCACCAATGAGCGGCTACGATAGGGTGTTAGGTTCACACTAGCGAAGAAACGGTGGAAAAATAGAAGAATATAATCATTCTAGAGAGGGAATTGATAGGGACTATCAACGCGGATGAGAACGAACTCCGATTGAGCCGGTTTCAGTGGCGTTGGAAAGGCCTCGGGAAACTAGGCTACCAGGACTTCTAATTCTAGCGATCTGGAAGAATTTACATACGCGCACACACCCGAGCACACGTGCGGTATGTCTGGGCCCCAGAAAAGGCCGTTTAGACCCTCAAAAAGGCTCGAAAGTCTGGAAAAAACTACTTTTTCATGCTATTACACCTCGATATTGTAAAGGGCAGTACGTCCATATGGTCTTCAGGTCGTAGACGCCCCACCAATGAGCTGCTACAATAGGGTGTTTTGCTCACACTAGCGAAGAAACGGTGGAAAAATAGAAGAATATAAACATTCTAGAGAGGAAATTGATGGGGACTATCAACGCGGATGAGAACGGGCTCCGATTGAGCCGGTTTCAGTGGCATTGGAAATCCCTCGGGAAACTAGGCTACCAGGACTTCTAATTCTAGCGATCTGGAAGAATTTACATACGCGCACACACCCGAGCACACGTGCAGTATGTCTGGGCCCCAGAAAAGGCCGTTTAGACCCTCAAAAAGGCTCGAAAGTGTGGAAAAAACTAATTTTTCATCCAATTACACCTCGATATTGTAAAGGGCAGTACGTCCATATGGTCTGCAGTTCATAGACGCCCCACCAATGAGCAGCTACGATAGGGTGTTAGGCTCACACTAGCAAAGAAACGGTGGAAAAATAGAAGAATATAATCATTCTAGAGAGGGAATTGATAGGGACTATCAACACGGATGAGAACGAGCTCCGATTGAGCCGGTTTCAGTGGCGTTGGAAAGCCCTCGGGAAACTAGGCTACCAGGACTTCTAATTCTAATGATCTGGAAGAATTTACATACGCGCACACACCCGAGCACACGTCTGGTATGTCTGGGCCCCAGAAAAGGCCGTTTAGACACTCAAAAAGGCTCGAAAGTCTGGGAAAAACTACTTTTTCATGCTATTACACCTCGATATTGTAAAGGGCAGTACGTCCATATGGTCTTCAGGTCGTAGACACCCCACCAATGAGCTGCTACAATAGGGTGTTTTGCTCATACTAGCAAAGAAACAGTGGAAAAATAGAAGAATATAATCATTCTAGAGAGGGAATTGATAAGGACTATCAACGCGGATGAGAACGAGCTCCGATTGAGCCGGTTTCAGTGGCGTTGGAAATCCCTCAGGAAACTAGGCTACCAGGACTTCTAATTCTAGCGATCTGGAAGAATTTACATACGCGCACACACCCGAGCACACGTGCGGTATGTCTGGGCCCCAGAAAAGGCCGTTTAGACCCTCAAAAAGGCTCGAAAGTCTGGAAAAAACTAATTTTTCGTGCAATTACACCTCGATATTGTAAAGGGCAGTACGTCCATATGGTCTGCAGTTCATAGACGCCCCACCAATGAGCGGCTACGATAGGGTGTTAGGCTCACACTAGCGAAGAAACGGTGGAAAAATAGAAGAATATAATCATTCTAGAGAGGGAATTGATAGGGACTATCAACGCGTATGAGAACGAGCTCCGATTGAGCCGGTTTCAGTGGCGTTGGAAAGCCCTCGGGAAACTAGGCTACCAGGACTTCCAATTCCAGCGATCTGGAAGATTTTACATACGCGCACACACCAGAGCACACGTGCGGTATGTCTGGGCCCCAGAAAAGGCCGTTTAGACCCTCAAAAAGGCTCAAAAGTCTGGAAAAACTACTTTTTCGTGCAATTACACCTCGATATTGTAAAAGGCAATACGTCCATATGGTCTGCAGGTCATAGACGCCCCACCAATGAGCGGCTACGATAGGGTGTTAGGCTCACACGAGCGAACAAACGGTGGAAAAATAGAAGAATATAATCATTCTAGAGAGGGAATTGATAAGGACTATCAACGCGGATGAGAACGAGGTCCGATTGAGCCGGTTTCAGTGGCGTTGGAAAGACCTCGGGAAACTAGGCTACCAGGACTTCTAATTCTAGCGATCTGGGAGAATTTACATACGCGCACACACCCGAGCACACGTGCTGTATGTATGGGCCCCAAAAAAGGCCGTTTAGACCCTCAAAAAGGCTCGAAAGTCTGGAAAAAACTACTTTTTCATGCTATTACACCTCGATATTGTAAAGGGCAGTACGTCCATATGGTCTTCAGGTCGTAGACGCCCCACCAATGAGCTGCTACGATAGGGTGTTTTGCCCACACTAGCGAAGAAACGGTGGAAAAATAGAAGAATATAATCATTATAGAGAGGGAATTGATAGGGACTATCAACGCGTATGAGAACGAGCTCCGATTGAGCCGGTTTCAGTGGCGTTGGAATGCCCTCGGGAAACTAGGCTACCAGGACTTCTAATTCTAGCGATCTGGAAGAATTTACATACGCGCACACACCTGAGCACACGTGCGGTATGTCTGGGCCCCAGAAAAGGCCGTTTAGACCCTCAAAAAGGCTCAAAAGTCTGGAAAAAACTACTTTTTCGTCCAATTACACCTCGATATTGTAAAGGGCAGTACGTCCATATGGTCTGTAGGTCAGAGACGCCCCACCAATGAGCGGCTACGATAGGGTGTTAGGCTCACACTAGCGAAGAAACGGTGGAAAAATAGAAGAATATAATCATTCTAGAGAGGGAATTGATAGGGACTATCAACGCGGATGAGAACGAACTCCGATTGAGCCAGTTTCAGTGGCGTTGGAAAGGCCTCGGGAAACTAGGCTACCAGGACTTCTAATTCTAGCGATCTGGAAGAATTTACATACGTGCACACACCCGAGCACACGTGCGGTATGTCTGGGCCCCAGAAAAGGCCGTTTAGACCCTCAAAAAGGCTCGAAAGTCTGGAAAAAACTACTTTTTCATGCTATTACACCTCGATATTGTAAAGGGCAGTACGTCCATATGGTCTTCAGGTCATAGACGCCCCACCAATGAGCTGCTACAATAGGGTGTTTTGCTCACACTAGCGAAGAAACGGTGGAAAAATAGAAGAATATAAACATTCTAGAGAGGAAATTGATGGGGACTATCAACGCGGATGAGAACGGGCTCCGATTGAGCCGGTTTCAGTGGCATTGGAAATCCCTCAGGAAACTAGGCTACCAGGACTTCTAATTCTAGCGATCTGGAAGAATTTACATACGCGCACACACCCGAGCACACGTGCAGTATGTCTGGGCCCCAGAAAAGGCCGTTTAGACCCTCAAAAAGGCTCAAAAGTGTGGAAAAAACTAATTTTTCATCCAATTACACCTCGATATTGTAAAGGGCAGTACGTCCATATGGTCTGCAGTTCATAGACGCCCCACCAATGAGCGGCTACGATAGGGTGTTAGGCTCACACTAGCAAAGAAACGGTGGAAAAATAGAAGAATATAATCATTCTAGAGAGGGAATTGATAGGGACTATCAACGCGGATGAGAACGAGCTCCGATTGAGCCGGTTTCAGCGGCGTTGGAAAGCCCTCGGGAAACTAGGCTACCAGGACTTCTAATTCTAACGATCTGGAAGAATTTACATACGCGCGCACACTCGAGCACACGTGTGGTATGTCTGGGCCCCAGAAAAGGCCGTTTAGACCCTCAAAAAGGCTCGAAAGTCTGGAAAAAACTACTTTTTCATGCTATTACACCTCGATATTGTAAAGGGTAGTACGTCCATATGGTCTTCAGGTCGTAGACACCCCACCAATGAGCTGCTACAATAGGGTGTTTTGCTCACACTAGCAAAGAAACGGTGGAAAAATAGAAGAATATAATCATTCTAGAGAGGGAATTGATAAGGAC
Source organism: Elymus sibiricus (assembly GCA_039707655.1). NCBI lineage: Eukaryota > Viridiplantae > Streptophyta > Magnoliopsida > Poales > Poaceae > Elymus > Elymus sibiricus. The sequence continues at coordinate 39,923,390 of CM077674.1, forward strand.
TATCAACGCGGATGAGAACGAGCTCCGATTGAGCCGGTTTCAGTGGCGTTGGAAATCCCTCAGGAAACTAGGCTACCAGGACTTCTAATTCTAGCGATCTGGAAGAATTTACATATGCGCACACACCTGAGCACACGTGCGGTATGTCTGGGCCCCAGAAAAGGCCGTTTAGACCCTCAAAAAGGCTCGAAAGTCTGGAAAAAACTAATTTTTCGTGCAATTACACCTCGATATTGTAAAGGGCAGTACGTCCATATGGTCTGCAGTTCATAGACGCCCCACCAATGAGCGGCTACGATAGGGTGTTAGGCTCACACTAGCGAAGAAACGGTGGAAAAATAGAAGAATATAATCATTCTAGAGAGGGAATTGATAGGGACTATCAACGCGTATGAGAACGAGCTCCGATTGAGCCGGTTTCAGTGGCGTTGGAAAGCCCTTGGGAAACTAGGCTACCAGGACTTCTAATTCCAGCGATCTGGAAGATTTTACATACGCGCACACACCAGAGCACACGTGCGGTATGTCTGGGCCCCAGAAAAGGCCGTTTAGACCCTCAAAAAGGCTCAAAAGTCTGGAAAAACTACTTTTTCGTGCAATTACACCTCGATATTGTAAAAGGCAATACGTCCATATGGTCTGTAGGTCATAGACGCCCCACCAATGAGCGGCTACGATAGGGTGTTAGGCTCACACGAGCGAACAAACGGTGGAAAAATAGAAGAATATAATCATTCTAGAGAGGGAATTGATAAGGACTATCAACGCGGATGAGAACGAGCTCCGATTGAGCCGGTTTCAGTGGCGTTGGAAAGACCTCGGGAAACTAGGCTACCAGGACTTCTAATTCTAGCGATCTGGGAGAATTTACATACGCGCACACACCCGAGCACACGTGCGGTATGTATGGGCCCCAAAAAAGGCCGTTTAGACCCTCAAAAAGGCTCGAAAGTCTGGAAAAAACTACTTTTTCATGCTATTACACCTCGATATTGTAAAGGGCAGTACGTCCATATGGTCTTCAGGTCGTAGACGCCCCACCAATGAGCTGCTACGATAGGGTGTTTTGCTTACACTAGCGAAGAAACGGTGGAAAAATAGAAGAATATAATCATTATAGAGAGGGAATTGATAGGGACTATCAACGCGTATGAGAACGAGCTCCGATTGAGCCGGTTTCAGTGACGTTGGAATGCCCTCGGGAAACTAGGCTACCAGGACTTCTAATTCTAGCGATCTGGAAGAATTTACATACGCGCACACACCTGAGCACACGTGCGGTATGTCTGGGCCCCAGAAAAGGCCGTTTAGACCCTCAAAAAGGCTCAAAAGTCTGGAAAAAACTACTTTTTCGTCCAATTACACCTCGATATTGTAAAGGGCAGTACGTCCATATGGTCTACAGGTCGTAGACGCCCCACCAATGAGCGGCTACGATAGGGTGTTAGGCTCACACTAGCGAAGAAACGGTGGAAAAATAGAAGAATATAATCATTCTAGAGAGGGAATTGATAGGGACTATCAACGCGGATGAGAACGAACTCCGATTGAGCCAGTTTCAGTGGCGTTGGAAAGGCCTCGGGAAACTAGGCTACCAGGACTTCTAATTCTAGCGATCTGGAAGAATTTACATACGTGCACACACCCGAGCACACGTGCGGTATGTCTGGGCCCCAGAAAAGGACGTTTAGACCCTCAAAAAGGCTCGAAAGTCTGGAAAAAACTACTTTTTCATGCTATTACACCTCGATATTGTAAAGGGCAGTACGTCCATATGGTCTTCAGGTCGTAGACGCCCCACCAATGAGCTGCTACAATAGGGTGTTTTGCTCACACTAGCGAAGAAACGGTGGAAAAATAGAAGAATATAAACATTCTAGAGAGGAAATTGATGGGGACTATCAACGCGGATGAGAACGGGCTCCGATTGAGCCGGTTTCAGTGGCATTGGAAATCCCTCGGGAAACTAGGCTACCAGGACTTCTAATTCTAGCGATCTGGAAGAATTTACATACGCGCACACACCCGAGCACACGTGCAGTATGTCTGGGCCCCAGAAAAGGCCGTTTAGACCCTCAAAAAGGCTCAAAAGTGTGGAAAAAACTAATTTTTCATCCAATTACACCTCGATATTGTAAAGGGCAGTACGTCCATATGGTCTGCAGTTCATAGACGCCCCACCAATGAGCGGCTACGATAGGGTGTTAGGCTCACACTAGCAAAGAAACGGTGGAAAAATAGAAGAATATAACCATTCTAGAGAGGGAATTGATAGGGACTATCAACGCGGATGAGAACGAGCTCCGATTGAGCCGGTTTCAGTGGCGTTGGAAAGCCCTCGGGAAACTAGGCTACCAGGACTTCTAATTCTAACGATCTGGAAGAATTTACATACGCGCGCACACCCGAGCACACGTGTGGTATGTCTGGGCCCCAGAAAAGGCCGTTTAGACCCTCAAAAAGGCTCGAAAGTCTGGAAAAAACTACTTTTTCATGCTATTACACCTCGATATTGTAAAGGGCAGTACGTCCATATGGTCTTCAGGTCGTAGACACCCCACCAATGAGCTGCTACAATAGGGTGTTTTGCTCACACTAGCAAAGAAACGGTGGAAAAATAGAAGAATATAATCATTCTAGAGAGGGAATTGATAAGGACTATCAACGCGGATGAGAACGAGCTCCGATTGAGCCGGTTTCAGTGGCGTTGGAAATCCCTCAGGAAACTAGGCTACCAGGACTTCTAATTCTAGCGATCTGGAAGAATTTACATACGCGCACACACCCGAGCACACGTGCGGTATGTCTGGGCCCCAGAAAAGGCCGTTTAGACCCTCAAAAAGGCTCGAAAGTCTGGAAAAAACTAATTTTTCGTGCAATTACACCTCGATATTGTAAGGGGCAGTACGTCCATATGGTCTGCAGTTCATAGACGCCCCACCAATGAGCGGCTACGATAGGGTGTTAGGCTCACACTAGCGAAGAAACGGTGGAAAAATAGAAGAATATAATCATTCTAGAGAGGGAATTGATAGGGACTATCAACGCGTATGAGAACGAGCTCCGATTGAGCCGGTTTCAGTGGCGTTGGAAAGCCCTCGGGAAACTAGGCTACCAGGACTTCTAATTCCAGCGATCTGGCAGATTTTACATACGCGCACACACCCGAGCACAGGTGCGGTATGTCTGGGCCCCAGAAAAGGCCGTTTAGACCCTCAAAAAGGCTCAAAAGTCTGGAAAAACTACTTTTTCGTGCAATTACACCTCGATATTGTAAAAGGCAATACGTCCATATGGTCTGCAGGTCATAGACGCCCCACCAATGAGCGGCTACGATAGGGTGTTAGGCTCACACGAGCGAACAAACGGTGGAAAAATAGAAGAATATAATCATTCTAGAGAGGGAATTGATAAGGACTATCAACGCGGATGAGAACGAGCTCCGATTGAGCCGGTTTCAGTGGCGTTGGAAAGACCTCGGGAAACTAGGCTACCAGGACTTCTAATTCTAGCGATCTGGGAGAATTTACATCCGCGCACACACCCGAGCACACGTGCGGTATGTATGGGCCCCAAAAAAGGCCGTTTAGACCCTCAAAAAGGCTCGAAAGTCTGGAAAAAACTACTTTTTCATGCTATTACACCTCGATATTGTAAAGGGCAGTACGTCCATATGGTCTTCAGGTCGTAGACGCCCCACCAATGAGCTGCTACGATAGGGTGTTTTGATCACACTAGCGAAGAAACGGTGGAAAAATAGAAGAATATAATCATTATAGAGAGGGAATTGATAGGGACTATCAACGCGTATGAGAACGAGCTCCGATTGAGCCGGTTTCAGTGACGTTGGAATGCCCTCGGGAAACTAGGCTACCAGGACTTCTAATTCTAGCGATCTGGAAGAATTTACATACGCGCACACACCTGAGCACATGTGCGGTATGTCTGGGCCCCAGAAAAGGCCGTTTAGACCCTCAAAAAGGCTCAAAAGTCTGGAAAAAACTACTTTTTCGTCCAATTACACCTCGATATTGTAAAGGGCAGTACGTCCATATGGTCTGCAGGTCGTAGACGCCCCACCAATGAGCGGCTACGATAGGGTGTTAGGCTCACACTAGCAAAGAAACGGTGGAAAAATAGAAGAATATAATCATTCTAGAGAGGGAATTGATAGGGACTATCAACGCGGATGAGAACGAACTCCGATTGAGCCAGTTTCAGTGGCGTTGGAAAGGCCTCGGGAAACTAGGCTACCAGGACTTCTAATTCTAGCGATCTGGAAGAATTTACATACGTGCACACACCCGAGCACACGTGCGGTATGTCTGGGCCCCAGAAAAGGCCGTTTAGACCCTCAAAAAGGCTCGAAAGTCTGGAAAAAACTACTTTTTCATGCTATTACACCTCGATATTGTAAAGGGCAGTACGTCCATATGGTCTTCAGGTCGTAGACGCCCCACCAATGAGCTGCTACAATAGGGTGTTTTGCTCACACTAGCGAAGAAACGGGGGAAAAATAGAAGAATATAAACATTCTAGAGAGGAAATTGATGGGGACTATCAACGCGGATGAGAACGGGCTCCGATTGAGCCGGTTTCAGTGGCATTGGAAATCCCTCGGGAAACTAGGCTACCAGGACTTCTAATTCTAGCGATCTGGAAGAATTTACATACGCGCACACACCCGAGCACACGTGCAGTATGTCTGGGCCCCAGAAAAGGCCGTTTAGACCCTCAAAAAGGCTCAAAAGTGTGGAAAAAACTAATTTTTCATCCAATTACACCTCGATATTGTAAAGGGCAGTACGTCCATATGGTCTGCAGTTCATAGACGCCCCACCAATGAGCGGCTACGATAGGGTGTTAGGCTCACACTAGCAAAGAAACGGTGGAAAAATAGAAGAATATAATCATTCTAGAGAGGGAATTGATAGGGACTATCAACGCGGATGAGAACGAGCTCCGATTGAGCCGGTTTCAGTGGCGTTGGAAAGCCCTCGGGAAACTAGGCTACCAGGACTTCTAATTCTAACGATCTGGAAGAATTTACATACGCGCGCACACCCGAGCACACGTGTGGTATGTCTGGGCCCCAGAAAAGGCCGTTTAGACCCTCAAAAAGGCTCGAAAGTCTGGAAAAAACTACTTTTTCATGCTATTACACCTCGATATTGTAAAGGGCAGTACGTCCATATGGTCTTCAGGTCGTAGACACCCCACCAATGAGCTGCTACAATAGGGTGTTTTGCTCACACTTGCAAAGAAACGGTGGAAAAATAGAAGAATATAATCATTCTAGAGAGGGAATTGATAAGGACTATCAACGCGGATGAGAACGAGCTCCGATTGAGCCGGTTTCAGTGGCGTTGGAAATCCCTCAGGAAACTAGGCTACCAGGACTTCTAATTCTAGCGATCTGGAAGAATTTACATACGCGCACACACCCGAGCACACGTGCGGTATGTCTGGGCCCCAGAAAAGGCCGTTTAGACCCTCAAAAAGGCTCGAAAGTCTGGAAAAAACTAATTTTTCGTGCAATTACACCTCGATATTGTAAAGGGCAGTACGTCCATATGGTCTGCAGTTCATAGACGCCCCACCAATGAGCGGCTACGATAGGGTGTTAGGCTCACACTAGCGAAGAAACGGTGGAAAAATAGAAGAATATAATCATTCTAGAGAGGGAATTGATAGGGACTATCAACGCGTATGAGAACGAGCTCCGATTGAGCCGGTTTCAGTGGCGTTGGAAAGACCTCGGGAAACTAGGCTACCAGGACTTCTAATTCCAGCGATCTGGAAGATTTTACATACGCGCACACACCAGAGCACACGTGCGGTATGTCTGGGCCCCAGAAAAGGCCGTTTAGACCCTCAAAAAGGCTCAAAAGTCTGGAAAAACTACTTTTTCGTGCAATTACACCTCGATATTGTAAAAGGCAATACGTCCATATGGTCTGCAGGTCATAGACGCCCCACCAATGAGCGGCTACGATAGGGTGTTAGGCTCACACGAGCGAACAAACGGTGGAAAAATAGAAGAATATAATCATTCTAGAGAGGGAATTGATAAGGACTATCAACGCGGATGAGAACGAGCTCCGATTGAGCCGGTTTCAGTGGCGTTGGAAAGACCTCGGGAAACTAGGCTACCAGGACTTCTAATTCTAGCGATCTGGGAGAATTTACATCCGCGCACACACCCGAGCACACGTGCGGTATGTATGGGCCCCAAAAAAGGCCGTTTAGACCCTCAAAAAGGCTCGAAAGTCTGGAAAAACTACTTTTTCATGCTATTACACCTCGATATTGTAAAGGGAGTACGTCCATATGGTCTTCAGGTCGTAGACGCCCCACCAATGAGCTGCTACGATAGGGTGTTTTGCTCACACTAGTGAAGAAACGGTGGAAAAATAGAAGAATATAATCATTATAGAGAGGGAATTGATAGGGACTATCAACGCGTATGAGAACGAGCTCCGATTGAGCCGGTTTCAGTGGCGTTGGAATGCCCTCGGGAAACTAGGCTACCAGGACTTCTAATTCTAGCGATCTGGAAGAATTTACATACGCGCACACACCTGAGCACATGTGCGGTATGTCTGGGCCCCAGAAAAGGCCGTTTAGACCCTCAAAAAGGCTCGAAAGTCTGGAAAAAACTACTTTTTCATGCTATTACACCTCGATATTGTAAAGGGCAGTACGTCCATATGGTCTTCAGGTCGTAGACGCCCCACCAATGAGCTGCTACAATAGGGTGTTTTGCTCACACTAGCGAAGAAACGGTGGAAAAATAGAAGAATATAAACATTCTAGTGAGGAAATTGATGGGGACTATCAACGCGGATGAGAACGGGCTCCGATTGAGCCGGTTTCAGTGGCATTGGAAATCCCTCGGGAAACTAGGCTACCAGGACTTCTAATTCTAGCGATCTGGAAGAATTTACATACGCGCACACACCCGAGCACACGTGCAGTATGTCTGGGCCCCAGAAAAGGCCGTTTAGACCCTCAAAAAGGCTCAAAAGTGTGGAAAAAACTAATTTTTCATCCAATTACACCTCGATATTGTAAAGGGCAGTACGTCCATATGGTCTGCAGTTCATAGACGCCCCACCAATGAGCGGCTACGATAGGGTGTTAGGCTCACACTAGCAAAGAAACGGTGGAAAAATAGAAGAATATAATCATTCTAGAGAGGGAATTGATAGGGACTATCAACGCGGATGAGAACGAGCTCCGATTGAGCCGGTTTCAGTGGCGTTGGAAAGCCCTCGGGAAACTAGGCTACCAGGACTTCTAATTCTAACGATCTGGAAGAATTTACATACGCGCGCACACCCGAGCACACGTGTGGTATGTCTGGGCCCCAGAAAAGGCCGTTTAGACCCTCAAAAAGGCTCGAAAGTCTGGAAAAAACTACTTTTTCATGCTATTACACCTCGATATTGTAAAGGGCAGTACGTCCATATGGTCTTCAGGTCGTAGACACCCCACCAATGAGCTGCTACAATCAGGTGTTTTTCTCACACTAGCAAAGAAACGGTGGAAAAATAGAAGAATATAATCATTCTAGAGAGGGAATTGATAAGGACTATCAACGCGGATGAGAACGAGCTCCGATTGAGCCGGTTTCAGTGGCGTTGGAAATCCCTCAGGAAACTAGGCTACCAGGACTTCTAATTCTAGCGATCTGGAAGAATTTACATACGCGCACACACCCGAGCACACGTGCGGTATGTCTGGGCCCCAGAAAAGGCCGTTTAGACCCTCAAAAAGGCTCGAAAGTCTGGAAAAAACTAATTTTTCGTGCAATTACACCTCGATATTGTAAAGGGCAGTACGTCCATATGGTCTGCAGTTCATAGACGCCCCACCAATGAGCGGCTACGATAGGGTGTTAGGCTCACACTAGCGAAGAAACGGTGGAAAAATAGAAGAATATAATCATTCTAGAGAGGGAATTGATAGGGACTATCAACGCGGATGAGAACGAGCTCCGATTGAGCCGGTTTCAGTGGCGTTGGAAAGCCCTCGGGAAACTAGGCTACCAGGACTTCTAATTCCAGCGATCTGGAAGATTTTACATACGCGCACACACCAGAGCACACGTGCGGTATGTCTGGGCCCCAGAAAAGGCCGTTTAGACCCTCAAAAAGGCTCAAAAGTCTGGAAAAACTACTTTTTCGTGCAATTACACCTCGATATTGTAAAAGGCAATACGTCCATATGGTTTGCAGGTCATAGACGCCCCACCAATGAGCGGCTACGATAGGGTGTTAGGCTCACACTAGCGAACAAACGGTGGAAAAATAGAAGAATATAATCATTCTAGAGAGGGAATTGATAAGGACTATCAACGCGGATGAGAACGAGCTCCGATTGAGCCGGTTTCAGTGGCGTTGGAAAGACCTCGGGAAACTAGGCTACCAGGACTTCTAATTCTAGCGATCTGGAAGAATTTACATACGCGCACACACCCGAGCACACGTGCGGTATGTATGGGCCCCAAAAAAGGCCGTCTAGACCTTCAAAAAGGCTCGAAAGTCTGGAAAAAACTACTTTTTCATGCTATTACACGTCGATATTGTAAAGGGCAGTACGTCCATATGGTCTTCAGGTCGTAGACGCCCCACCAATGAGCTGCTACGATAGGGTGTTTTGCTCACACTAGCGAAGAAACGGTGGAAATATAGAAGAATATAATCATTCTAGAGAGGGAATTGATGGGGACTATCAACGCGGATGAGAACGAGCTCCGATTGAGCCGGTTTCAGTGGCGTTGGAAATCCCTCGGGAAACTAGGCTACCAGGACTTCTAATTCCAGCGAACTGGAAGAATTTACATACGCGCACACACCCGAGCACACGTGCGGTATGTATGGGCCCCAGAAAAGGCCGTCTAGACCCTCAAAAAGGCTCGAAAGTCTGGAAAAAACTACTTTTTCATGCTATTACACCTCGATATTGTAAAGGGCAGTACGTCCATATGGTCATCAGGTCGTAGACGCCCCACCAATGAGCTGCTACGATAGGGTGTTTTGCTCACACTAGCGAAGAAACGGTGGAAAAATAGAAGAATAAAATCATTCTAGAGAGGGAATAGATAAGGACTATCAACGCGGATGAGAACGAGCTCCGATTGAGCCGGTTTCAGTGGCGTTGGAAAGACCTCGGAAAACTAGGCTACCAGGACTTCTAATTCTAGCGATCTGGAAGAATTTACAAACGCGCACACACCCGAGCACACGTACGGTATGTCTGGGCCCCAGAAAAGGCCGTTTAGACCCTCAAAAAGGCTCGAAAGTCTGGAAAAAACTACTTTTACATGCTATTACACCTCGATATTGTAAAGGGCAGTACGTCCATATGGTCTTCAAGTCGTAGACGCCCCACCAATGAGCTGCTACGATAGGGTATTTTGCTCACACTAGCGAAGAAACGGTGGAAAAATAGAAGAATATAATCATTCTAGAGAGGGAATTGATAAGGACTATCAACGCGGATGAGAACGAGCTCCGATTGAGCCGGTTTCAGTGGCGTTGGAACGACCTCGGGAAACTAGGCTACCAGGACTTCCAATTCTAGCGATCTAGAAGAATTTACATACGCGCACACACCCGAGCACACGTGCGGTATGTATGGGACCCAGAAAAGGCCGTTTAGACCCTCAAAAAGGCTCGAAAGTCTGGAAAAAACTACTTTTTCATGCTATTACACCTCGATATTGTAAAGGGCAGTACGTCGATATGGTCTTCAGGTCGTAGACGCCCCACCAATGAGCTGCTAGGATAGGGTGTGTTGCTCACACTAGCGAAGAAACGGTGGAAAAATAGAAGAATATAATCATGCTAGAGAGGGAATTGATGGGGACTATCAACGCGGATGAGAACGAGCTCCGATTGAGCCGGTTTCAGTGGCGTTGGAAATCCCTCGGGAAACTAGGCTACCAAGACTTCTAATTCCAGCGATCTGGAAGAATTTACATATGCGCACACACCCGAGCACACGTGCGTTTTGTCTGGGCCCCAGAAAAGGCCGTTTAGATCCTCGAAAAGGCTCAAAAGTCTGGAAAAAACTACTTTTTCGTGCAATTACACCTCGATATTGTAAAGGGCAGTACGTCCATATGGTCTGCAGGTCGTAGACGCCCCACCAATGAGTGGCTACGATAGGGTGTTAGGCTCACACTAGCGAAGAAACGGTGGAAAAATAGAAGAATATAATCATTCTATAGAGGGAATTGATAAGGACTATCAATGCGGATGAGAACGAGCTCCGATTGAGCCGGTTTCAGTGGCGTCGGAAAGACCTCGGGAAACTAGGCTACCAGGACTTCTAATTCTAGCTATCTGGAAGAATTTACATACGCGCACACACCTGAGCACATGTGCGGAATGTCTGGGCCCCAAAAAAGGCCGTTTAGACCCTCAAAAAGGCTCGAAAGTCTGGAAAAAACTACTTTTTCGTCCAATTACACCTCGATATTGTAAAGGGCAGTACGTCCATATGGTCTGCAGGTCGTAGACGCCCCACCAATGAGCGGCTACGATAGGGTGTTAGGCTCACACTAGCGAAGAAACGGTGGAAAAAAAGAAGAATATAATCATTCTAGAGAGGGAATTGATAGGGACTATCAACGCGGATGAGAACGAACTCCGATTGAGCCGGTTTCATTGGCGTTGGAAAGCCCTCGGGAAACTAGGCTACCAGGAAATCCAATTCCAGCGATCTGGAAGAATTTAAATACGCGCACACACCCGAGCACACGTGCGGTATGTCTGGGCCCCAGAAAAGGCAGTTTAGACCCTCAAAAAGGCTTGAAAGTCTGGAAAAAACTACTTTTTCATGCTATTACACCTCGATATTGTAAAGGGCAGTACGTCCATATGGTCTTCAGGTCATAGAAGCCCCACCAATGAGCTGCTACGATAGGGTGTTTTGCTCACACTAGCGAAGAAACGGTGGAAAAATAGAAGAATATAATCATTCTAGAGATGGAATTGATGGGGACTATCAACGCGGAGGAGAACGAGCTCCGATTGAGCCGGTTTAAGTGGCGTTGAAAAGCCCTCAGGAAACTAGGCTACCAGGACTTGTAATTCTAGCGAACTGGGAGAATTTACATACGCGCACACACCCGAGCACACGTGCGGTATGTATGGGCCCCAAAAAAGGCCGTTTAGACCCTCAAAAAGGCTCGAAAGTCTGGAAAAAACTACTTTTTCATGCTATTACACCTCGATATTGTAAAGGGCAGTACGTCCATATGGTCTTCAGGTCGTAGACGCCCCACCAATGAGCTGCTACGATAGGGTGTTTTGCTCACACTAGCGAAGAAACGGTGGAAAAATAGAAGAATATAATCATTATAGAGAGGGAATTGATAGGGACTATCAACGCGTATGAGAACGAGCTCCGATTGAGCCGGTTTCAGTGGCGTTGGAATGCCCTCGGGAAACTAGGCTACCAGGAATTCTAATTCTAGCGATCTGGAAGAATTTACATACGCGCACACACCTGAGCACACGTGCGGTATGTCTGGGCCCCAGAAAAGGCCGTTTAGACCCTCAAAAAGGCTCAAAAGTCTGGAAAAAACTACTTTTTCGTCCAATTACACCTCGATATTGTAAAGGGCAGTACGTCCATATGGTCTGCAGGTCGTAGACGCCCCACCAATGAGCGGCTACGATAGGGTGTTAGGCTCACACTAGCGAAGAAACGGTGGAAAAATAGAAGAATATAATCATTCTAGAGAGGGAATTGATAGGGACTATCAACGCGGATGAGAACGAACTCCGATTGAGCCAGTTTCAGTGGCGTTGGAAAGCCCTCGGGAAACTAGGCTACCAGGAAATCCAATTCCAGCGATCTGGAAGAATTTAAATACGCGCACACACCCGAGCACACGTGCGGTATGTCTGGGCCCCAGAAAAGGCAGTTTAGACCCTCAAAAAGGCTTGAAAGTCTAGAAAAAACTACTTTTTCATGCTATTACACCTCGATATTGTAAAGGGCAGTACGTCCATATGGTCTTCAGGTCATAGAAGCCCACCAATGAGCTGCTACGATAGGGTGTTTTGCTCACACTAGCGAAGAAACGGTGGAAAAATAGAAGAATATAATCATTCTAGAGAGGGAATTGATGGGGACTATCAACGCGGAGGAGAACGAGCTCCGATTGAGCCGGTTTAAGTGGCGTTGAAAAGCCCTCAGGAAACTAGGCTACCAGGACTTCTAATTCTAGCGATCTGGAAGAATTTACATACGCGCACACACCCGAGCACACGTACGGTATGTCTGCGCCCCAGAAAAGGCCGTTTAGACCCTCATAAAGGCTCGAAAGTCTGGAAAAAACTACTTTTACATGCTATTACACCTCGATATTGTAAAGGGCAGTACGTCCATATGGTCTTCAAGTCGTAGACGCCCCACCAATGAGCTGCTACGATAGGGTGTTTTGCTCACACTAGCGAAGAAACGGTTGAAAAATAGAAGAATATAATCATTCTAGAGAGGGAATTGATAAGGACTATCAACGCGGATGAGAACGAGCTCCGATTGAGCCGGTTTCAGTGGCGTTGGAAAGACCTCGGGAAACTAGGCTACCAGGACTTCCAATTCTAGCGATCTAGAAGAATTTACATACGCGCACACACCCGAGCACACGTGCGGTATGTATGGGACCCAGAAAAGGCCGTTTAGACCCTCAAAAAGGCTCGAAAGTCTGGAAAAAACTACTTTTTCATGCTATTACACCTCGATATTGTAAAGGGCAGTACGTCTATATGGTCTTCAGGTCGTAGACGCCCCACCAATGAGCTGCTAGGATAGGGTGTGTTGCTCACACTAGCGAAGAAACGGTGGAAAAATAGAAGAATATAATCATGCTAGAGAGGGAATTGATGGGGACTATCAACGCGGATGAGAACGAGCTCCGATTGAGCCGGTTTCAGTGGCGTTGGAAAGCCCTCGGGAAAATAGGCTACCAAGACTTCTAATTCCAGCGATCTGGAAGAATTTACATATGCGCACACACCCGAGCACACGTGCGTTTTGTCTGGGCCCCAGAAAAGGCCGTTTAGATCCTCGAAAAGGCTCAAAAGTCTGGAAAAAACTACTTTTTCGTGCAATTACACCTCGATATTGTAAAGGGCAGTACGTCCATATGGTCTGCAGGTCGTAGACGCCCCACCAATGAGTGGCTACGATAGGGTGTTAGGCTCACACTAGCGAAGAAACGGTGGAAAAATAGAAGAATATAATCATTCTATAGAGGGAATTGATAAGGACTATCAATGCGGATGAGAACGAGCTCCGATTGAGCCGGTTTCAGTGGCGTCGGAAAGACCTCGGGAAACTAGGCTACCAGGACTTCTAATTCTAGCGATCTGGAAGAATTTACATACGCGCACACACCTGAGCACACGTGCGGAATGTCTGGGCCCCAAAAAAGGCCGTTTAGACCCTAAAAAAGGCTCGAAAGTCTGGAAAAAACTACTTTTTCGTCCAATTACACCTCGATATTGTAATGGGCAGTACGTCCATATGGTCTGCAGGTCGTAGACGCCCCACCAATGAGCGGCTACGATAGGGTGTTAGGCTCACACTAGCGAAGAAACGGTGGAAAAAAAGAAGAATATAATCATTCTAGAGAGGGAATTGATAGGGACTATCAACGCGGATGAGAACGAACTCCGATTGAGCCGGTTTCATTGGCGTTGGAAAGCCCTCGGGAAACTAGGCTACCAGGAAATCCAATTCCAGCGATCTGGAAGAATTTAAATACGCGCACACACCCGAGCACACGTGCGGTATGTCTGGGCCCCAGAAAAGGCAGTTTAGACCCTCAAAAAGGCTTGAAAGTCTGGAAAAAACTACTTTTTCATGCTATTACACCTCGATATTGTAAAGGGCAGTACGTCCATATGGTCTTCAGGTCATAGAAGCCCCACCAATGAGCTGCTACGATAGGGTGTTTTGCTCACACTAGCGAAGAAACGGTGGAAAAATAGAAGAATATAATCATTCTAGAGAGGGAATTGATGGGGACTATCAACGCGGAGGAGAACCAGCTCCGATTGAGCCGGTTTAAGTGGCGTTGAAAAGCCCTCAGGAAACTAGGCTACCAGGACTTCTAATTCTAGCGATCTGGAAGAATTTACATACGCGCACACACCTGAGCACACGTGCGGTATGTCTGGGCCCCAGAAAAGGCCGTTTAGACACTCAAAAAGGCTCAAAAGTCTGGAAAAAACTACTTTTTCGTCCAATTACACCTCGATATTGTAAAGGGCAGTACGTCAATATGGTCTGCAGGTCATAGACGCCCCACCAATGAGCAGCTACGATAGGGTGTTAGGCTCACACTAGCGAAGAAACGGTGGAAAAATAGAAGAATATAATCATTCTAGAGAGGGAATTGATAGGGACTATCAACGCGGATGAGAACGAGCTCCGATTGAGCCGGTTTCAGTGGCGTTGGAAAGCCCTCGGGAAACTAGGCTAACAGGACTTCTAATTCTAGCGATCTGGAAGAATTTACATATGCGCACACACCCGAGCACACGTGCGGTATGTCTGGGGCCCAGAATAGGCCGTTTAGACCCTCAAATAGGCTCAAAAGTCTGGAAAAAACTACATTTTCATGCAATTACACCTCGATATTGTAAAGGGAAGTACGTCCATATGGTCTTCAGGTTGTAGACGCCCCAGCAACGAGCTTCTATGATAAGGTGTTAGGCTCACACTAGCGAAGAAACGGTGGAAAATGGAAGAATATAATCATTCTAGAGAGGGAATTGATAGGGACTATCAACGCGGATGAGAACGAGCTCCTATTGAGCCGGTTTCAGGGGCGTTGGAAAGCCCTCGGGAAACTAGGCTACCAGGACTTCTAATTCTAGTGATCTAGAAGAATTTACATATGCGCACACACACCCGAGCACACGTGCGGTATGTAAGGGCCCCAGAAAATGCCGTTTAGACCCTCAAAAAAGCTCAAAAGTCTGGAAAAAACTACTTTTTCGTCCAAATACACCTCAATATTGTAAAGGGCAGTACGTCCATATGGTCTGCAGGTCATAGATGCCCCACTAATGAGCGGCTACGATAGGATGTTAGGTTCACACTAGCAAAGAAACAGTGGGAAAATAGAAAAATATAATCATTCTAGAGAGGGAATTGATAGGGACTATCAACGCGGATGAGAACGAGCTCCGATTGAGCCGGTTTCAGTGGCGTTGGAAAGCCCTCGGGAAACTAGGCTACCAGGACTTCTAATTCTAGCGATCTAGAAGAATTTACATACACGCACACACCCGAGCACACGTGCAGTATGTCTGGGCCCCAGAAAAGGCTGTTTAGACCCTCAAAAAGGCTCGAAAGTCTGGAAAAAACTACTCTTTCGTGCAATTACACCTCGATATTGTAAAGGGCGGTACGTCCATATGGTCTGCAGGTCGTAGACGCCCCACCAATGAGTGGCTACGATAGGGTGTTTGCCTCACACTAGCGAAGAAACGGTGGAAAAATAGAAGAATATAATCATTCTAGAGAGGGAATTGATGGGGACTATCAACGCGGATGAGAACGAGCTCCGATTGAGCCGGTTTCAGTGGCGTTGGAAAGCCCTCGGGAAACTAGGCTACCTGGACTTCTAATTCCAGCAATTTGGAAGAATTTACATACGCGCACACACCCGAGCACATGTGCGGTATGTCTGGGCCCCAGAAAAGGCCGTTTAGACCCTCAAAAAGGCTCAAAAGTCTGGAAAAAACTACTTTTTCGTGCAATTACACCTCGATATTGTAAAGGGCAGTACGTCCATATGGTCTGCAGGTCGTAGACGCCCCACCAATGAGTGGCTACGATAGGGTGTTAGGCTCACACTAGCGAAGAAACGGTGGAAAAATAGAAGAATCTAATCATTCTAGAGAGGGAATTGATAGGGACTATCAACGCGTATGAGAACGAGCTCCGATTGAGCCGGTTTCAGTGGCGTTGAAAAGCCCTCAGGAAACTAGGCTACGAGGACATCTAATTCTAGCGATATGGAAGAATTTACATACGCGCACAATCCTGAGCACACGTGCGGTATGTCTGGGCCCCAGAAAAGGCCGTTTAGACCCTCAAAAAGGCTCAAAAGTCTGGAAAAAACTAGTTTTTCGTCCAATTACACCTCGATATTGTAAAGGGAAGTACTTCCATATGGTCTGCAGGTCGTAGATGCCCCACCAATGAGTGGCTACGATAGGGTGTTAGGCTCACACTAGGGAAGAAACGGTGGAAAAATAGAAGAATATAATCATTCTAGAGAGGGAATTGATAGGGACTATCAACGCGGATGAGAACGACCTCCCATTGAGCCGATTTCAGTGGCGTTGGAAAGCCCTCGGGAAACTAGGCTAACAGGACTTCTAATTCTAGCGATCTGGAAGAATTTACATATGCGCACACACCCGAGCACACGTGCGGTATGTCTGGGGCCCAGAATAGGCCGTTTATACCCTCAAAAAGGTTCAAAAGTCTGGAAAAAAACTACTTTTTCATGCAATTACACCTCGATATTGTAAAGGGAAGTACGTCCATAAGGTCTTCAGGTCGTAGACGCCCCACCAACGAGCTTCTATGATAGGGTGTTAGGCTCACACTAGCGAAGAAACGGTGGAAAATGGAAGAATATAATCATTCTAGAGAGGGAATTGATAGGGACTATCAACGCGGATGAGAACGAGCTCCGATTGAGCCGGTTTCAGGGGCGTTGGAAAGCCCTCGAGAAACTAGGCTACCAGGACTTCTAATTCTAGTGATCTAGAAGAATTTACATATGCGCACACACACCCGAGCACACGTGCGGTATGTCAGGGCCCCAGAAAATGCCGTTTAGACCCTCAAAAAGGCTCAAAAGTCTGGAAAAAACTACTTTTTCGTCCAATTACACCTCGATATTGTAAAGGGCAGTACGTCCATCTGGTCTGCAGGTCGTAGACGCCCCACTAATGAGCGGCTACGATAGGGTGTTAGGTTCACACTAGCGAAGAAACGGTGGGAAAATAGAAGAATATAATCATTCTAGAGAGGGAATTGATAGGGACTATCAACGCGGATGAGAACGAGCTCCGATTGAGCCGGTTTCAGTGGCGTTGGAAAGCCCTCGAGAAACTAGGCTACCAGGACCTCTAATTCTAGACATCTGGAAGAATTTACATACGCGCACACACCCGAGCACACGTGCGGTATGTCTGGGCCACAGAAAAGGCCGTTTAGACCCTCAAAAAGGCTCAAAAGTCTGGAAAAAACTACTCTTTCGTGCAATTACACCTCGATATTGTAAAGGGCAGTACGTCCATATGGTCTGCAGGTCGTAGACGCCCCACCAATGAGTGGCTACGATAGGGTGTTAGGCTCACACTAGCGAAGAAACGGTGGAAAAATAGAAGAATATAATCATTCTAGAGAGGGAATTGATAGGGACTATCAACGCGGATGAGAACGAACTCCGATTGAGCCGGTTTCAGTGGCGTTAGAAAGCCCTTGGGAAACTAGGCTACCAGGACTTCTAATTCTAGCGATCTGGAAGAATTTACATACGCGCACACACCCGAGCACACGTGCGGTATGTCTGGGCCCCAGAAAAGGCCGTTTAGACCCTCAAAAAGGATCAAAAGTCTGGAAAAAACTACTTTTTCGTGCAATTACACCTCGATATTGTAAAGGGCAGTACGTCCATATGGTCTGCAGGTCGTAGATGCCCCACCAATGAGTGGCTACGATAGGGTGTTAGGCTCACACTAGCGAAGAAACGGTGGAAAAATAGAAGAATATAATCATTCTATAGAGGGAATTGATAAGGACTATCAACGCGGATGAGAACGAGCTCCGATTGAGCCGGTTTCAGGGGCGTTGGAAAGCCCTCGGGAAACTAGGCTACCAGGACTTCTAATTCTAGTGATCTAGAAGAATTTACATATGTGCACACACACCCGAGCACACGTGCGGTATGTCAGGGCCCCAGAAAATGCCGTTTAGACCCTCAAAAAGGCTCAAAAGTCTGGAAAAAACTACTTTTTCGTCCAATTACACCTCGATATTGCAAACGGCAGTACGTCCATATGGTCTGCAGGTCGTAGACGCCCCACTAATATGAGCAGCTATGATAGGGTGTTAGGTTCACACTAGCGAAGAAACGGTGGGAAAATAGAAGAATATAATCATTCTAGAGAGGGAATTGACAGGGACTATCAACGCGGATGAGAACGAGCTTTGATTGAGCCGGTTTCAGTGGCGTTGGAAAGCCCTCAGGAAACTAGGCTACCAGGACTTCTAATTCTAGTGATCTGGAAGAATTTACATACACGCACACACCCGAGCACACGTGCGGTATGTCTGGGCCCCAGAAAAGGCCGTTTAGACCCTCAAAAAGGCTCAAAAGTCTGGAAAAAACTACTCTTTCGTGCAATTACACCTCGATATTGTAAAGGGCAGTACGTCCATATGGTCTGCAGGTCGTAGACGCCCCACCAATGAGTGGCTACGATAGGGTGTTAGGCTCACACTAGCGAAGAAACGGAGGAAAAATAGAAGAATATAATCATTCTAGAGAGGGAATTGATAGGGAATATCAACGCGGATGAGAACGAACTCCGATTGAGCCGGTTTCAGTGGCGTTAGAAAGCCCTTGGGAAACTAGGCTACCAGGACTTTTAATTCAAGCGATCTGGAAGAATTTACATACGCGCACACACCCGAGCACACGTGCGGTATGTCAGGGCCCCAGAAAAGGCCGTTTAGACCCTCAAAAAGGCTCAAAAGTCTGGAAAAAACTACTTTTTCGTGCAATTACACCTCGATATTGTAAAGGGCAGTACGTCCATATGGTCTGCAGGTCGTAGACGCCCCACCAATGAGTGGCTACGATAGGGTGTTAGGCTCACACTAGCGAAGAAACGGTGGAAAAATAGAAGAATATAATCATTCTATAGAGGGAATTGATAAGGACTATCAACGCGGATGAGAACGAGCTCCGATTGAGCCGGTTTCAGTGGCGTTGGAAAGACCTTGGGAAACTAGGCTACCAGGACTTCTAATTCTCGCGATCTGGAAGAATTTACATACGTGCACACACCTGAGCACACGTGCGGTATGTCTGGGCCCCAGAAAAAGCCGTTTAGACCCTCAAAACGGCTCAAAAGTCTGGAAAAAACTACTTTTTCGTCCAATTACACCTCGATATTGTAAAGGGCAGTACATCCATATGGTCTGCAGGTCGTAGACGCCCCACCAATGAGTGGCTACGATAGGGTGTTAGGCTCACACTAGCGAAGAAATGGTGGAAAAATAGAAAAATATAATCATTCTAGAGAGGGAATTGATAGGTACTATCAACGCGGATGAGAACGAACTCCGATTGAGCCGGTTTCATTGGCGTTGGAAAGCCCTCGGGAAACTAGGCTACCAGGAAATCCAATTCCAGCGATCTGGAAGAATTTAAATACGCGCACACACCCGAGCACACGTGCGGTATGTCTGGGCCCCAGAAAAGGCAGTTTAGACCCTCAAAAAGGCTTGAAAGTCTGGAAAAAACTACTTTTTCATGCTATTACACCTCGATATTGTAAAGGGCAGTACGTCCATATGGTCTTCAGGTCATAGAAGCCCCACCAATGAGCTGCTACGATAGGGTGTTTTGCTCACACTAGCGAAGAAACGGTGGAAAAATAGAAGAATATAATCATTCTAGAGAGGGAATTGATGGGGACTATCAACGCGGAGGAGAACGAGCTCCGATTGAGCCGGTTTAAGTGGCGTTGAAGAGCCCTCAGGAAACTAGGCTACCAGGACTTCTAATTCTTGCGATCTGGATGAATTTACATACGCACACACACCTGAGCACACGTGCGGTATGTCTGGGCCCCAGAAAAGGCCGTTTAGACACTCAAAAAGGCTCAAAAGTCTGGAAAAAACTACTTTTTCGTCCAATTACACCTCGATATTGTAAAGGGCAGTACGTCCATATGGTCTGCAGGTCATAGACGCCCCACCAATGAGCAGCTACGATAGGGTGTTAGGCTCACACTAGCGAAGAAACGGTGGAAAAATAGAAGAATAATCATTCTAGAGAGGGAATTGATAGGGACTATCAACGCGGATGAGAACGAGCTCCGATTGAGCCGGTTTCAGTGGCGTTGGAAAGCCCTCGGGAAACTAGGCTAATAGGACTTCTAATTCTAGCGATCTGGAAGAATTTACATATGCGCACACACCCGAGCACACGTGCGGTATGTCTGGGGCCCAGAATAGGCCGTTTAGACCCTCAAATAGGCTCAAAAGTCTGGAAAAAACTACATTTTCATGCAATTACACCTCGATATTGTAAAGGGAAGTACGTCCATATGGTCTTCAGGTCGTAGACGCCCCAGCAACGAGCTTCTATGATAAGGTGTTAGGCTCACACTAGCGAAGAAACGGTGGAAAATGGAAGAATATAATCATTCTAGAGAGGGAATTGATAGGGACTATCAACGCGGATGAGAACGAGCTCCGATTGAGCCGGTTTCAGGGGCGTTGGAAAGCCCTCGGGAAACTAGGCTACCAGGACTTCTAATTTTAGTGATCTAGAAGAATTTACATATGCGCACACACACCCGAGCACACGTGCGGTATGTAAGGGCCCCAGAAAATGCCGTTTAGACCCTCAAAAAGGCTCAAAAGTCTGGAAAAAACTACTTTTTCGTCCAAATACACCTCAATATTGTAAAGGGCAGTACGTCCATATGGTCTGCAGGTCATAGACGCCCCACTAATGAGCGGCTACGATAGGATGTTAGGTTCACACTAGCAAAGAAACAGTGGGAAAATAGAAAAATATAATCATTCTAGAGAGGGAATTGATAGGGACTATCAACGCGGATGAGAACGAGCTCCGATTAACCGGTTTCAGTGGCGTTGGAAAGCCCTCGGGAAACTAGGCTACCAGGACTTCTAATTCTAGCGATCTAGAAGAATTTACATACACGCACACACCCGAGCACACGTGCGGTATGTCTGGGCCCCAGAAAGGCTGTTTAGACCCTCAAAAAGGCTCGAAAGTCTGGAAAAAACTACTCTTTCGTGCAATTACACCTCGATATTGTAAAGGGCAGTACGTCCATATGGTCTGCAGGTCGTAGACGCCCCACCAATGAGTGGCTACGATAGGGTGTTTGGCTCACACTAGCGAAGAAACGGTGGAAAAATAGAAGAATATAATCATTCTAGAGAGGGAATTGATGGGGACTATCAACGCGGATGAGAACGAGCTCCGATTGAGCCGGTTTCAGTGGCGTTGGAAAGCCCTCGGGAAACTAGGCTACCTGGACTTCTAATTCCAGCAATTTGGAAGAATTTACGTACGCGCACACACCCGAGCACACGTGCGGTATGTCTGGGCCCCAGAAAAGGCCGTTTAGACCCTCAAAAAGGCTCAAAAGTCTGGAAAAAACTACTTTTTCATGCAATTACACCTCGATATTGTAAAGGGCAGTACGTCCATATGGTCTGCAGGTCGTAGACGCCCCACCAATGAGTGGCTACGATAGGGTGTTAGGCTCACACTAGCGAAGAAACGGTGGAAAAATAGAAGAATCTAATCATTCTAGAGAAGGAATTGATAGGGACTATCAACGCGTATGAGAACGAGCTCCGATTGAGCCGGTTTCAGTGGCGTTGAAAAGCCCTCAGGAAACTAGGCTACGAGGACTTCTAATTCTAGCGATATGGAAGAATTTACATACGCGCACAATCCTGAGCACACGTGCGGTATGTCTGGGCCCCAGAAAAGGCCGTTTAGAACCTCAAAAAGGCTCAAAAGTCTGGAAAAAACTAGTTTTTCGTCCAATTACACCTCGATATTGTAAAGGGCAGTACTTCCATATGGTCTGCAGGTCGTAGACGCCCCAACAATGAGTGGCTACGATAGGGTGTTAGGCTCACACTAGCGAAGAAACGGTGGAAAAATAGAAGAATATAATCATTCTAGAGAGGGAATTGATAGGGACTATCAACGCGGATGAGAACGACCTCCCATTGAGCCGGTTTCAGTGGCGTTGGAAAGCCCTCGGGAAACTAGGCTAACAGGACTTCTAATTCTAGCGATCTGGAAGAATTTACATATGCGCACACACCCGAGCACACGTGCGGTATGTCTGGGGCCCAGAATAGGCCGTTTATACCCTCAAAAAGGCTCAAAAGTCTGGAAAAAAACTACTTTTTCATGCAATTACACCTCGATATTGTAAAGGGAAGTACGTCCATATGGTCTTCAGGTCGTAGACGCCCCACCAACGAGCTTCTATGATAGGGTGTTAGGCTCACACTAGCGAAGAAACGGTGGAAAATGGAAGAATATAATCATTCTAGAGAGGGAATTGATAGGGACTATCAACGCGGATGAGAACGAGCTCCGATTGAGCCGGTTTCAGGGGCGTTGGAAAGCCCTCGAGAAACTAGGCTACCAGGACTTCTAATTCTAGTGATCTAGAAGAATTTACATATGCGCACACACACCCAAGCACACGTGCGGTATGTCAGGGCCCCAGAAAATGCCGTTTAGACCCTCAAAAAGGCTCAAAAGTCTGGAAAAAACTACTTTTTCGTCCAATTACACCTCGATATTGTAAAGGGCAGTACGTCCATCTGGTCTGCAGGTCGTAGACGCCCCACTAATGAGCGGCTACGATAGGGTGTTAGGTTCACACTAGCGACAAAACGGTGGGAAAATAGAAGAATATAATCATTCTAGAGAGGGAATTGATAGGGACTATCAACGCGGATGAGAACGAGCTCCGATTGAGCCGGTTTCAGTGGCGTTGGAATGCCCTCGGGAAACTAGGCTACCAGGACTTCTAATTCTAGCGATCTGGAAGAATTTACATACGCGCACACACCTGAGCACACGTGCGGTATGTCTGGGCCCCAGAAAAGGCCGTTTAGACCCTCAAAAAGGCTCAAAAGTCTGGAAAAAACTACTTTTTCGTCCAATTACACCTCGATATTGTAAAGGGCAGTACGTCCATATGGTCTGCAGGTCAGAGACGCCCCACCAATGAGCGGCTACGATAGGGTGTTAGGCTCACACTAGCGAAGAAACGGTGGAAAAATAGAAGAATATAATCATTATAGAGAGGGAATTGATAGGGACTATCAACGCGTATGAGAACGAGCTCCGATTGAGCCGGTTTCAGTGGCGTTGGAATGCCCTCGGGAAACTAGGCTACCAGGACTTCTAATTCTAGCGATATGGAAGAATTTACATACGCGCACACACCTGAGCACACGTGCGGTATGTCTGGGCCCCAGAAAAGGCCGTTTAGACCCTCAAAAAGGCTCAAAAGTCTGGAAAAAACTACTCTTTCGTGCAATTACACCTCGATATTGTAAAGGGCAGTACGTCCATATGGTCTGCAGGTCGTAGACGCCCCACCAATGAGTGGCTACGATAGGGTGTTAGGCTCACACTAGCGAAGAAACGGAGGAAAAATAGAAGAATATAATCATTCTAGAGAGGGAATTGATAGGGAATATCAACGCGGATGAGAACGAACTCCGATTGAGCCGGTTTCAGTGGCGTTAGAAAGCCCTTGGGAAACTAGGCTACCAGGACTTCTAATTCTAGCGATCTGGAAGAATTTACATACGCGCACACACCTGAGCACACGTGCGGTATGTCAGGGCCCCAGAAAAGGCCGTTTAGACCCTCAAAAAGGCTCAAAAGTCTGGAAAAAACTACTTTTTCGTGCAATTACACCTCGATATTGTAAAGGGCAGTACGTCCATATGGTCTGCAGGTCGTAGACGCCCCACCAATGAGTGGCTACGATAGGGTGTTAGGCTCACACTAGCGAAGAAACGGTGGAAAAATAGAAGAATATAATCATTCTATAGAGGGAATTGATAAGGACTATCAACGCGGATGAGAACGAGCTCCGATTGAGCCGGTTTCAGTGGCGTTGGAAAGACCTTGGGAAACTAGGCTACCAGGACTTCTAATTCTCGCGATCTGGAAGAATTTACATACGTGCACACACCTGAGCACACGTGCGGTATGTCTGGGCCCCAGAAAAAGCCGTTTAGACCCTCAAAAAGGCTCAAAAGTCTGGAAAAAACTACTTTTTCGTCCAATTACACCTCGATATTGTAAAGGGCAGTACATCCATATGGTCTGCAGGTCGTAGACGCCCCACCAATGAGTGGCTACGATAGGGTGTTAGGCTCACACTAGCGAAGAAATGGTGGAAAAATAGAAAAATATAATCATTCTAGAGAGGGAATTGATAGGGACTATCAACGCGGATGAGAACGACCTCCGATTGAGCCGGTTTCAGTGGCGTTGGAAAGCCCTCGGGAAACTAGGCTACCAGGACTTCTAATTCCAGCAATCTGGAAGAATTTACATACGCGCACACACCCGAGCACACGTGCGGTATGTCTGGGCCCCAGAAAAGGCCGTTTAGACCCTCAAAAAGGCGCAAAAGTCTGGAAAAAACTACTTTTTCGTGCAATTACACCTCGATATTGTAAAGGGCAGTACGTCCATATGGTCTGCAGCTCGTAGACGCCCCACCAATGAGCGGCTACGATAGGGTGTTAGGCTCACACTAGCGATGAAACGGTGGAAAAATAGAAGAATATAATCATTCTAGAGACTGAATTGATAGGGACTATCAACGCGGATGAGAACGAGCTTCGATTGAGCCGGTTTCAGTGGCGTTGGAAAGCGCTCGGGAAACTAGGCTACCAGGACTTCTAATTCTAGTGATCTGGAAGAATTTACATACGTGCACACATCCGAGCACACGTGTGGTATGTCTGGGCCCCAGAAAAGGCCGTTTTGACCCTCAAAAAGGCTCGAAAGTCTGGAAAAAAATACTTTTTCGTGCAATTACACCTCGATATTCTAAAGGGTAGTACGTCCATATGGTCTGGAGGTCATAGACGCCGCACCAATGAGCGGCTATGATAGGGTGTTAGGCTCACACTAGCGAAGAAACGCTGGAAAAATAGAAGAATATAATCATTCTAGAGAGGAATTGATAAGGACTATCAACACGGATGAGAACGAGCTCCGATTGAGCCGGTTTCTGTGGCGTTGGAAAGACCTCGGGAAACTAGGCTACCAGGACTTCTAATTCTAGCGATCTGGAAGTATTTACATACCCGCACACACCCGAGCACACGTGCGGTATGTCTGGGCCCCAGAAAAGGCCGTTTAGACCCTCAAAAAGGCTCGAAAGTCTGGAAAAAACTACGTTTTCATGCTATTACACCTCGATATTGTAAAGGGCAGTACGTCCATATGGTCTTCAGGTCGTAGACGCCCCACCAATGAGCTGCTATGATAGGGTGTTTTGCTCACACTAGCAAAGAAATGGTGGAAAAATAGAAGAATATAATCATTCTAGAGAGGGAATTGATGTGGACTATCAACGCGGATGAGAACGAGCTCCGATTGAGCCGGTTTCAGTGGCGTTGGAAAGCCCTCGGGAAACTAGGCAACCAGGACTTCTAATTCTAGCGATCTGGAAGAATTTACATACGCGTACACACCCGAGCATACGTGCGGTATGTCTGGGCCCCAGAAAAGGCCGTTTAGACCCTCAAAAAGGCTCAAAAGTCTGGAAAAAACTACTTTTTCGTGCAATTACACCTCGATATTGTAAAGGGCAGTACGTGCATATGGTCTGCAGGTCGTAGACGCCCCACCAATGAGCGGCTACGATAGGGTGTTAGGCTCACACTAGCGAAGAAATGGTGGAAAAATAGAAGAATATAATCATTCTAGAGAGGGAGTTGATAGGGACTATCAACGCGGATGAGAACGAACTCCGATTGAGCCGGTTTCAGTGGCGTTAGAAAGCCCTCGGGAAACTAGGCTACTAGGACTTCTAATTCTAGCGATTTGGAAGAATTTACATACGCACACACACCCGAGCACACGTGCGGTAGGTTTGGGCCCCAGAAAAGGCCGTTTAGACCCTCAAAAAGGCTCAAAAGTCTGGAAAAAACTACTTTTTCGTGCAATGACAGCTCGATATTGTAAAGGGCAGTACGTCCATATGGTCTGCAGGTCATAGACACCCCACCAATGAGCAGCTACGATAGGGTGTTAGGCTCACACTAGCGAAGAAATGGTGGAAAAATAGAAGAATATAATCATTCTATAGAGGGAATTGATAAGGACTATCAACGCGGATGAGAACGAGCTCCGATTGAGCCGGTTTCCGTGGCGTTGGAAAGACCTCAGGAAACTAGGCTACCAGGACTTCTAATTCTAGTGATCTGGAAGAATTTACATACGCGCACGCACCCGAGCACACGTGCGGTATGTCTGGGCCCCAGAAAAGGCCGTTTAGACCCTCAAAAAGGCTCGAAAGTCTGGAAAAAACTACTTTTTCATGCTATTACACCTCGATATTGTAAAGGGCAGTACGTCCATATGGTCTTCAGGTCGTAGACGCCCCACCAATGAGCTGCTATGATAGGGTGTTTTGCTCACACTAGCAAAGAAATGGTGGAAAAATAGAAGAATATAATCATTCTAGAGAGGGAATTGATGTGGACTATCAACGCGGATGAGAACGAGCTCCGATTGAGCCGGTTTCAGTGGCGTTGGAAAGCCCTCGGGAAACTAGGCAACCAGGACTTCTAATTCTAGCGATCTGGAAGAATTTACATACGCGTACACACCCGAGCATACGTGCGGTATGTCTGGGCCCCAGAAAAGGCCGTTTAGACCCTCAAAAAGGCTCAAAAGTCTGGAAAAAACTACTTTTTCGTGCAATTACACCTCGATATTGTAAAGGGCAGTACGTGCATATGGTCTGCAGGTCGTAGACGCCCCACCAATGAGCGGCTACGATAGGGTGTTAGGCTCACACTAGCGAAGAAATGGTGGAAAAATAGAAGAATATAATCATTCTAGAGAGGGAGTTGATAGGGACTATCAACGCGGATGAGAACGAACTCCGATTGAGCCGGTTTCAGTGGCGTTAGAAAGCCCTCGGGAAACTAGGCTACTAGGACTTCTAATTCTAGCGATTTGGAAGAATTTACATACGCACACACACCCGAGCACACGTGCGGTAGGTTTGGGCCCCAGAAAAGGCCGTTTAGACCCTCAAAAAGGCTCAAAAGTCTGGAAAAAACTACTTTTTCGTGCAATGACAGCTCGATATTGTAAAGGGCAGTACGTCCATATGGTCTGCAGGTCATAGACACCCCACCAATGAGCAGCTACGATAGGGTGTTAGGCTCACACTAGCGAAGAAATGGTGGAAAAATAGAAGAATATAATCATTCTATAGAGGGAATTGATAAGGACTATCAACGCGGATGAGAACGAGCTCCGATTGAGCCGGTTTCCGTGGCGTTGGAAAGACCTCAGGAAACTAGGCTACCAGGACTTCTAATTCTAGTGATCTGGAAGAATTTACATACGCGCACGCACCCGAGCACACGTGCGGTATGTCTGGGCCCCAGAAAAGGCCGTTTAGACCCTCAAAAAGGCTCGAAAGTCTGGAAAAAACTACTTTTTCATGCTATTACACCTCGATATTGTAAAGGGCAGTACGTCCATATGGTCTTCAGGTCGTAGACGCCCCACCAATGAGCTGCTATGATAGGGTGTTTTGCTCACACTAGCGAAGAAACGGTGGAAAAATAGAAGAATATAATCATTCTAGAGAGGGAATTGATGGGGACTATCAACGCGGATGAGAACGAGCTCCGATTGAGCCGGTTTCAGTGGCGTTGGAAAGCCCTCGGGAAACTAGGCTACCAGGACTTCTAATTCTAGCGATCTGGAAGAATTTACATACGCGCACACACCTGAGCACACGTGCGGTATGTTTGGGCCCCAGAAAAGGCCGTTTAGACCCTCAAAAAGGCTCAAAAGTCTGGAAAAAAATATTTTTTCGTGCAATTACACCTCGATATTGTAAAGGGCAGTACGTCCATATGGTCTGCAGGTCGTAGACGCCCCACCAATGAGCGGCTACGATAGTGTGTTAGGCTCACACTAGTGAAGAAACGGTGGAAAAATAGAAGAATATAATCATTCTAGAGAGGGAATTGATAGGGACTATCAACACGGGTGAGAACGAACTTCGATTGAGCCAGTTTCTGTGGCGTTGGAAAGCCCTCGGGAAACTAGGCTACCAGGACTTCTAATTCTAGCAATCTGGAAGAATTTATATACGCGCACACACCCGAGCACACGTGCGGTATGTCTGGGCCCCAGAAAAGGCCGTTTAGACCCTCAAAAAGGCTCAAAAGTCTGGAAAAAACTACTTTTTCATGCAATTACACCTTGATATTGTAAAGGGCAGTACGTCCATATAGTCTGCAGGTCGTAGACGCCCATCAATGAGCAGCTACGATAGGGTGTTAGGCTCACACTAGCGAAGAAAAGGTGGAAAAATAGAAGAATATAATCATTCTAGAGAGGGAATTGATGGGGACTATCAACGCGGATGAGAACGAGCTCCGATTGAGCCGGTTTCAGTGGCGTTGGAAAGCCCTCGGGAAACTACGCTACCAGGACTTCTAATTCCAGCGATCAGGAAGAATTTACATACGCGCACACACCTGAGCACACGTGCGGTATGTCTGGGCCCCAGAAAAGGCCGTTTAGACCCTCAAAAAGGCTCAAAAGTCTGGAAAAAAAATATTTTTTCGTGCAATTACACCTCGATATTGTAAAGGGCAGTACGTCCATATGGTCTGCAGGTCGTAGACGCCCCACCAATGAGCGGCTACGATAGTGTGTTAGGCTCACACTAGTGAAGAAACGGTGGAAAAATAGAAGAATATAATCATTCTAGAGAGGGAATTGATAGGGACTATCAACGCGGATGAGAACGAACTCCGATTGAGCCGGTTTCAGTGGCGTTGGAAAGCCCTCGGGAAACTAGGCTACCAGGACTTCTAATTCTAGCGATCTGGAAGAATTTATATACGCGCACACACCCGAGCACACGTGCGGTATGTCTGGGCCCCAGAAAAGGCCGTTTAGACCCTCCAAAAGGCTCAAAAGTCTGGAAAAAACTACTTTTTCATGCAATTACACCTCGATATTGTAAAGGGCAGTACGTCCATATGGTCTGCAGGTCGTAGACGCCCCACCAATGAGCGGCTACGATAGGATGTTAGGCTCACACTAGCGAAGAAACGGTGGAAAAATAGAAGAATATAATCATTCTAGAGAGGGAATTGATAAGGTCTATCAACGCGGATGAGAACGAGCTCCGATTGAGCCGGTTTCAGTGGCGTTGGAAAGCCCTCGGGAAACTAGGCAACCAGGACTTCTAATTCTAGCGATCTGGAAGAATTTACATACACGCACACACCCGAGCACACGTGCGGTATGTCTGGGCCCCAGAAAAGGCCGTTTAGACCCTAAAAAGGCTCAAAAGTCTGGAAAAAACTACTTTTTCGTGCAATTACACCTCGATATTGTAAAGGGCAGTACGTCCATATGGTCTGCAGGTCATAGACGCCCCACCAATGAGCGGCTACGATAGGGTGTTAGGCTCACACTACGATGAAACGGTGAAAAAATAGAAGAATATAATCATTCTAGAGACTGAATTGATAGGGACTATCAACGCGGATGAGAACGAGCTTCGATTGAGCCGGTTTCAGTGGCGTTGGAAAGCGCTCGGGAAACTAGGCTACCAGGACTTCTAATTCTAGCGATCTAGAAGAATTTACATACGTGCACACATCCGAGCACACGTGTGGTATGTCTGGGCCCCAGAAAAGGCCGTTTAGACCCTCAAAAAGGCTCGAAAGTCTGGAAAAAAATACTTTTTCGTGCAATTACACCTCGATATTCTAAAGGGTAGTACGTCCATATGGTCTGGAGGTCATAGACGCCGCACCAATGAGCGGCTATGATAGGGTGTTAGGCTCACACTAGCGAAGAAACGCTGGAAAAATAGAAGAATATAATCATTCTAGAGAGGAATTGATAAGGACTATCAACGCGGATGAGAACGAGCTCCGATTGAGCCGGTTTCAGTGGCGTTGGAAAGACCTCGGGAAACTAGGCTACCAGGACTTCTAATTCTAGCGATCTGGAAGTATTTACATACGCGCACACACCCGAGCACACGTGCGGTATGTCTGGGCCCCAGAAAAGGCCGTTTAGACCCTCAAAAAGGCTCGAAAGTCTGGAAAAAACTACTTTTTCATGCTATTACACCTCGATATTGTAAAGGGCAGTACGTCCATATGGTCTTCAGGTCGTAGACGCCCCACCAATGAGCTGCTATGATAGGGTGTTTTCCTCACACTAGCAAAGAAATGGTGGAAAAATAGAAGAATATAATCATTCTAGAGAGGGAATTGATGTGGACTATCAACGCGGATGAGAACGAGCTGCGATTGAGCCGGTTTCAGTGGCGTTGGAAAGCCCTCGGGAAACTAGGCAACCAGGACTTCTAATTCTAGCGATCTGGAAGAATTTACATACGCGTACACACCCGAGCATACGTGCGGTATGTCTGGGCCCCAGAATAGGCCGTTTAGACCCTCAAAAAGGCTCAAAAGTCTGGAAAAAACTACTTTTTCGTGCAATTACACCTCGATATTGTAAAGGGCAGTACGTCCATATGGTCTGCAGGTCGTAGATGCCCCACCAATGAGCAGCTACGATAGGGTGTTAGGCTCACACTAGCGAAGAAATGGTGGAAAAATAGAAGAATATAATCATTCTAGAGAGGGAGTTGATAGGGACTATCAACGCGGATGAGAACGAACTCCGATTGAGCCGGTTTCAGTGGCGTTAGAAAGCCCTCGGGAAACTAGGCTACTAGGACTTCTAATTCTAGCGATTTGGAAGAATTTACATACGCACACACACCCGAGCACATGTGCGGTAGGTCTGGGCCCCAGAAAAGGCCGTTTAGACCCTCAAAAAGGCTCAAATGTCTGGAAAAAAACTACTTTTTTGTGCAATGACACCTCGATATTGTAAAGGGCAGTACGTCCAAATGGTCTGCAGGTCATAGATGCCCCACAAATGAGCGGCTACGATAGGGTGTTAGGCTCACACTAGCGAAGAAACGGTGGAAAAATAGAAGAATATAATCATTCTATAGAGGGAATTGATAAGGACTATAACGCGGATGAGAACGAGCTCCGATTGAGCCGGTTTCCGTGGCGTTGGAAAGACCTCAGGAAACTAGGCTACCAGGACTTCTAATTCTAGTGATCTGGAAGAATTTACATACGCGCACGCACCCGAGCACACGTGCAGTATGTCTGGGCCCCAGAAAAGGCCGTTTAGACCCTCAAAAAGGCTCAAAAGTCTGGAAAAAACTACTTTTTCATGCTATTACACCTCGATATTGTAAAGGGCAGTACGTCCATATGGTCTTCAGGTCGTAGACGCCCTACCAATGAGCTGCTATGATAGGGTGTTTTGCTCACACTAGCGAAGAAACGGTGGAAAAATAGAAGAATATAATCATTCTAGAGAGGGAATTGATGGGGACTATCAACGCGGATGAGAACGAGCTCCGATTGAGCCGGTTTCAGTGGCGTTGGAAAGCCCTCGGGAAACTAGGCTACCAGGACTTCTAATTCCAGCGATCTGGAAGAATTTACATACACGCACACACCTGAGCACACGTGCGGTATGTCTGGGCCCCAGAAAAGGCCGTTTAGACCCTCAAAAAGGCTCAAAAGTCTGGAAAAAAATATTTTTTCGTGCAATTACACCTCGATATTGTAAAGGGCAGTACGTCCATACACTACAACAAAAGTGATAATCTGTGACGCACATTCTGTGACGGTCCACTGAAAAAACGTCACATTTTGTGAAATTAAGATGATTCCCTGACATTTTTTCTCTGAATCGTCACAGAATGAGCGTCACAGATTCTCACATTTGTTGTAGTGATATGGTCTGCAGGTCATAGACGCCCCACCAATGAGCGGCTACGATAGTGTGTTAGGCTCACACTAGTGAAGAAACGGTGGAAAAATAGAAGAATATAATCATTCTAGAGAGGGAATTGATAGGGACTATCAACGCGGGTGAGAACGAACTTCGATTGAGCCAGTTTCAGTGGCGTTGGAAAGCCCTCGGGAAACTAGGCTACCAGGACTTCTAATTCTAGCAATCTGGAAGAATTTATATACGCGCACACACCCGAGCACACGTGCGGTATGTCTGGGCCCCAGAAAAGGCCGTTTAGACCCTCAAAAAGGCTCAAAAGTCTGGAAAAAACTACTTTTTCATGCAATTACACCTTGATATTGTAAAGGGCAGTACGTCCATATAGTCTGCAGGTCGTAGACGCCCATCAATGAGCAGCTACGATAGGGTGTTAGGCTCACACTAGCGAAGAAAAGGTGGAAAAATAGAAGAATATAATCATTCTAGAGAGGGAATTGATGGGGACTATCAACGCGGATGAGAACGAGCTCCGATTGAGCCGGTTTCAGTGGCGTTGGAAAGCCCTCGGGAAACTACGCTACCAGGACTTCTAATTCCAGCGATCAGGAAGAATTTACATACGCGCACACACCTGAGCACACGTGCGGTATGTCTGGGCCCCAGAAAAGGCCGTTTAGACCCTCAAAAAGGCTCAAAAGTCTGGAAAAAAAAATACTTTTTCGTGCAATTACACCTCGATATTGTAAAGGGCAGTACGTCCATATGGTCTGCAGGTCGTAGACGCCCCACCAATGAGCGGCTACGATAGGGTGTTAGGCTCACACTAGTGAAGAAACGGTTAAAAAATAGAAGAATATAATCATTCTAGAGAGGGAATTGATAGGGACTATCAACGCGGATGAGAACGAACTCCGATTGAGCCGGTTTCAGTGGCGTTGGAAAGCCCTCGGGAAACTAGGCTACCAGGACTTCTAATTCCAGCGATCAGGAAGAATTTATATATGCGCACACACCCGAGCACACGTGCGGTATGTCTGGGCCCCAGAAAAGGCCGTTTAGACCCTCCAAAAGGCTCAAAAGTCTGGAAAAAAATACTTTTTCATGCAATTACACCTCGATATTGTAAAGGGCAGTACGTCCATATGGTCTGCAGGTCGTAGACGCCCCACCAATGAGCGGCTACGATAGGGTGTTAGGCTCACACTAGTAAAGAAACGGTGGAAAAATAGAAGAATATAATCATTCTAGAGAGGGAATTGATAAGGTCTATCAACGCGGATGAGAACGAGCTCCGATTGAGCCGGTTTCAGTGGCGTTGGAAAGCCCTCGGGAAACTAGGCAACCAGGACTTCTAATTCTAGCGATCTGGAAGAATTTATATATGCGCACACACCCGAGCACACGTGCGGTATGTCTGGGCCCCAGAAAAGGCCGTTTAGACCCTCCAAAAGGCTCAAAAGTCTGGAAAAAACTACTTTTTCGTGCAATTACACCTCGATATTGTAAAGGGCAGTACGTCCATATGGTCTGCAGGTCGTAGACGCCCCACCAATGAGCGGCTACGATAGGGTGTTAGGCTCACACTAGCGAAGAAATGGTGGAAAAATAGAAGAAAATAATCATTCTAGAGAGGGAATTGATAGGGACTATCAACGCGGATGAGAACGAACTCCGATTGAGCCGGTTTCAGTGGCGTTAGAAAGCCCTCGGGAAACTAGGCTACCAGGACTTCTAATTCTAGCGATCTGGAAGAATTTACATACGCGCACACACCCGAGCACACGTGCGGTATGTCTGGACCCCAGAAAAGGCCGTTTAGACACTCAAAAAGGCTCAAAAGTCTGGAAAAAACTACTTTTTCGTGCAATTACACCTCGATATTGTAAAGGGCAGTACGTCCATATGGTCTGCAGGAAGTAGACGCCCCACCAATGAGCGGCTACGATAGGGTGTTAGGCCCACACTAGCAAAGAAACGGTGGAAAATAGAAGAATATAATCATTCTATAGAGGGAATTGATAAGGACTATCAACGCGGATGAGAACGAGCTCCGATTGAGCCGGTTTCAGTGGCGTTGGAAAGCCCTCGGGAAACTACGCTACCAGGACTTCTAATTCCAGCGATCAGGAAGAATTTACATACGCGCACACACCTGAGCACACGTGCGGTATGTCTGGGCCCCAGAAAAGGCCGTTTAGACCCTCAAAAAGGCTCAAAAGTCTGGAAAAAAAATACTTTTTCGTGCAATTACACCTCGATATTGTAAAGGGCAGTACGTCCATATGGTCTGCAGGTCGTAGACGCCCCACCAATGAGCGGCTACGATAGGGTGTTAGGCTCACACTAGTGAAGAAACGGTTAAAAAATAGAAGAATATAATCATTCTAGAGAGGGAATTGATAGGGACTATCAACGCGGATGAGAACGAACTCCGATTGAGCCGGTTTCAGTGGCGTTGGAAAGCCCTCGGGAAACTAGGCTACCAGGACTTCTAATTCCAGCGATCAGGAAGAATTTATATATGCGCACACACCCGAGCACACGTGCGGTATGTCTGGGCCCCAGAAAAGGCCGTTTAGACCCTCCAAAAGGCTCAAAAGTCTGGAAAAAAATACTTTTTCATGCAATTACACCTCGATATTGTAAAGGGCAGTACGTCCATATGGTCTGCAGGTCGTAGACGCCCCACCAATGAGCGGCTACGATAGGGTGTTAGGCTCACACTAGTGAAGAAACGGTGGAAAAATAGAAGAATATAATCATTCTAGAGAGGGAATTGATAAGGTCTATCAACGCGGATGAGAACGAGCTCCGATTGAGCCGGTTTCAGTGGCGTTGGAAAGCCCTCGGGAAACTAGGCAACCAGGACTTCTAATTCTAGCGATCTGGAAGAATTTATATATGCGCACACACCCGAGCACACGTGCGGTATGTCTGGGCCCCAGAAAAGGCCGTTTAGACCCTCCAAAAGGCTCAAAAGTCTGGAAAAAACTACTTTTTCGTGCAATTACACCTCGATATTGTAAAGGGCAGTACGTCCATATGGTCTACAGGTCGTAGACGCCCCACCAATGAGCGGCTACGATAGGGTGTTAGGCTCACACTAGCGAAGAAATGGTGGAAAAATAGAAGAAAATAATCATTCTAGAGAGGGAATTGATAGGGACTATCAACGCGGATGAGAACGAACTCCGATTGAGCCGGTTTCAGTGGCGTTAGAAAGCCCTCGGGAAACTAGGCTACCAGGACTTCTAATTCTAGCGATCTGGAAGAATTTACATACGCGCACACACCCGAGCACACGTGCGGTATGTCTGGACCCCAGAAAAGGCCGTTTAGACACTCAAAAAGGCTCAAAAGTCTGGAAAAAACTACTTTTTCGTGCAATTACACCTCGATATTGTAAAGGGCAGTACGTCCATATGGTCTGCAGGAAGTAGACGCCCCACCAATGAGCGGCTACGATAGGGTGTTAGGCCCACACTAGCAAAGAAACGGTGGAAAATAGAAGAATATAATCATTCTATAGAGGGAATTGATAAGGACTATCAACGCGGATGAGAACGAGCTCCGATTGAGCCGGTTTCAGTGGCGTTGGAAAGCCCTCGGGAAACTACGCTACCAGGACTTCTAATTCCAGCGATCAGGAAGAATTTACATACGCGCACACACCTGAGCACACGTGCGGTATGTCTGGGCCCCAGAAAAGGCCGTTTAGACCCTCAAAAAGGCTCAAAAGTCTGGAAAAAAAATACTTTTTCGTGCAATTACACCTCGATATTGTAAAGGGCAGTACGTCCATATGGTCTGCAGGTCGTAGACGCCCCACCAATGAGCGGCTACGATAGGGTGTTAGGCTCACACTAGTGAAGAAACGGTTAAAAAATAGAAGAATATAATCATTCTAGAGATGGAATTGATAGGGACTATCAACGCGGATGAGAACGAACTCCGATTGACCCGGTTTCAGTGGCGTTGGAAAGCCCTCGGGAAACTAGGCTACCAGGACTTCTAATTCCAGCGATCAGGAAGAATTTATATATGCGCACACACCCGAGCACACGTGCGGTATGTCTGGGCCCCAGAAAAGGCCGTTTAGACCCTCCAAAAGGCTCAAAAGTCTGGAAAAAAAATACTTTTTCATGCAATTACACCTCGATATTGTAAAGGGCAGTACGTCCATATGGTCTGCAGGTCGTAGACGCCCCACCAATGAGCGGCTACGATAGGGAGTTAGGCTCACACTAGTGAAGAAACGGTGGAAAAATAGAAGAATATAATCATTCTAGAGAGGGAATTGATAAGGTCTATCAACGCGGATGAGAACGAGCTCCGATTGAGCCGGTTTCAGTGGCGTTGGAAAGCCCTCGGGAAACTAGGCAACCAGGACTTCTAATTCTAGCGATCTGGAAGAATTTATATATGCGCACACACCCGAGCACACGTGCGGTATGTCTGGGCCCCAGAAAAGGCCGTTTAGACCCTCCAAAAGGCTCAAAAGTCTGGAAAAAACTACTTTTTCGTGCAATTACACCTCGATATTGTAAAGGGCAGTACGTCCATATGGTCTGCAGGTCGTAGACGCCCCACCAATGAGCGGCTACGATAGGGTGTTAGGCTCACACTAGCGAAGAAATGGTGGAAAAATAGAAGAAAATAATCATTCTAGAGAGGGAATTGATAGGGACTATCAACGCGGATGAGAACGAACTCCGATTGAGCCGGTTTCAGTGGCGTTAGAAAGCCCTCGGGAAACTAGGCTACCAGGACTTCTAATTCTAGCGATCTGGAAGAATTTACATACGCGCACACACCCGAGCACACGTGCGGTATGTCTAGACCCCAGAAAAGGCCGTTTAGACACTCAAAAAGGCTCAAAAGTCTGGAAAAAACTACTTTTTCGTGCAATTACACATCGATATTGTAAAGGGCAGTACGTCCATATGGTCTGCAGGAAGTAGACGCCCCACCAATGAGCGGCTACGATAGGGTGTTAGGCCCACACTAGCAAAGAAACGGTGGAAAATAGAAGAATATAATCATTCTATAGAGGGAATTGATAAGGACTATCAACGCGGATGAGAACGAGCGCCGATTGAGCCGGTTTCCGTGGCGTTGGAAAGACCTCGGGAAACTAGGCTACCAGGACTTCTAATTCTAGTGATCTGGAAGAATTTACATACGCGCACACACCCGAGCACACGTGCGGTATGTCTGGGCCCCAGAAAAGGCCGTTTAGACCCTCAAAAAGGCTCAAAAGTCTGGAAAAAACTACTTTTTCGTGAAATGAGACCTCGATATTGTAAAGGGCAGTACGTCCATATGGTCTGCAGGTCATAGACGCCCCACCAATGAGCGGCTACGATACGGTGTTAGGCTCACACTAGCAAAGAAACGGTGGAAAAATAGAAGAATATAATCATTCTATAGAGGGAATTGATAAGGACTATCAATGCGGATGAGAACGAGCTCCGATTGAGCCGGTTTCAGTGGCGTTGGAAAGCCCTCGGGAAACTAGGCTACCAGGACTTCTAATTCTAGTGATCTGGAAGAATTTACATACGCGCACACACCCGAGCACACGTGCGGTATGTCTGGGCCCCAGAAAAGGCCGTTTAGACCCTCAAAAAGGCTCAAAAGTCTGGAAAAAACTACTTTTTCGTGCAATGAGACCTCGATATTGTAAAGGGCAGTACGTCCATATGGTCTGCAGGTCGTAGACGCCCCACCAATGAGCGGCTACGATAGGGTGTTAGGCTCACACTAGCGAAGAAATGGTGCAAAAATAGAAGAATATAATCATTCTAGAGAGGGAGTTGATAGGGACTATCAACGCGGATGAGAACGAACTCCGATTGAGCCGGTTTTAGTGGCGTTAGAAAGCCCTCGGGAAACTAGGCTACCAGGACTTCTAATTCTAGCGATCTGGAAGAATTTACATACGCGCACACACCTGAGCACACGTGCGGTATGTCTGGGCCCCAAAAAAGGCCGTTTAGACCCTCAAAAAGGCTCAAAAGTCTGGAAAAAACTACTTTTTCGTGCAATGACACCTCGATATTGTAAAGGGCAGTACGTCCATATGGTCTGCAGGTCATAGACGCCCCACCAATGAGCGGCTACGATACGGTGTTAGGCTCACACTAGCGAAGAAACGGTGGAAAAATAGAAGAATATAATCATTCTATAGAGGGAATAGATAAGGACTATCAAGGCGGATGAGAACGAGCTCCGATTGAGCCGGTTTCCGTGGCGTTGGAAAGACCTCGGGAAACTAGGCTACCAGGACTTCTAATTCTAGTGATCTGGAAGAATTTACATACGCGCACACACCCGAGCACACGTGCGGTATGTCTGGGCCCCAGAAAAGGCCGTTTAGACCCTCAAAAGGCTCGAAAGTCTGGAAAAAAAATACTTTTTCATGCTATTACACCTCGATATTGTAAAGGGCAGTACGTCCATATGGTCTTTAGGTCGTAGACGCCCCACCAATGAGCTGCTATGATAGGGTGTTTTGCTCACACTAGCGAAGAAACGGTGGAAAAATAGAAGAATATAATCATTCTATAGAGGGAATTGATAAGGACTATCAACGCGGATGAGAACGAGCTCCGATTGAGCCGGTTTCCGTGGTGTTGGAAAGACCTCGGGAAACTAGGCTACCAGGACTTCTAATTCTAGTGATCTGGAAGAATTTACATACGCGCACACACCCGAGCACACGTGCGGTATGTCTGGGCCCCAGAAAAGGCCGTTTAGACCCTCAAAAGGCTCGAAAGTCTGGAAAAAAATACTTTTTCATGCTATTACACCTCGATATTGTAAAGGGCAGTACGTCCATATGGTCTTCAGGTCGTAGACGCCCCACCAATGAGCGGCTACGATAGGGTGTTAGGCTCACACTAGCGAAGAAATGGTGGAAAAATAGAAGAATATAATCATTCTAGAGAGGGAGTTGATAGGGACTATCAACGCGCATGAGAACGAACTCCGATTGAGCCGGTTTCAGTGGCGTTAGAAAGCCCTCGGGAAACTAGGCTACCAGGACTTCTAATTCTAGCAATCTGGAAGAATTTACAAACGCGCACACACCTGAGCACACGTGCGGTATGTCTGGGCCCCAGAAAAGGCCGTTTAGACCCTCAAAAAGGCTCAAAAGTCTGGAAAAAACTACTTTTTCGTGCAATGACACCTCGATATTGTAAAGGGCAGTACGTCCATATGGTCTGCAGGTCATAGACGCCCCAACAATGAGCGGCTAGGATAGGGTGTTAGGCTCACACTAGCGAAGAAACGGTGGAAAAATAGAAGAATATAATCATTCTATAGAGGGAATTGATAAGGACTATCAACGCGGATGAGAACGAGCTCCGATTGAGCCGGTTTCCGTGGCGTTGGAAAGACCTCGGGAAACTAGGCTACCAGGACTTCTAATTCTAGTGATCTGGAAGAATTTACATACGCGCACACACCCGAGCACACGTGCGGTATGTCTGGGCCCCAGAAAAGGTCGTTTAGACCCTCAAAAAGGCTCGAAAGTCTGGAAAAAACTACTTTTTCATGCTATTATACCTCGATATTGTAAAGGGCAGTACGTCCATATGGTCTTCAGGTCGTAGACGCCCCACCAATGAGCTGCTATGATAGGGTGTTTTGCTCACACTAGCGAAGAAACGGTGGAAAAATAGAAGAATATAATCATTCTATAGAGGGAATTGATAAGGACTATCAACGCGGATGAGAACGAGCTCCGATTGAGCCGGTTTCCCTGGCCTTGGAAATACCTCGGGTAACTAGGCTACCAGGACTTCTAATTCTAGCGATCTGGAAGAATTTACATACGCGCACACACCTGAGCACACGTGCGGTATGTCTGGGTCCCAGAAAAGGCCGTTTAGACCCTCAAAAAGGCTCAAAAGTCTGGAAAAAAACTACTTTTTCGTCCAATTACACCTCGATATTGTAAAGGGCAGTACATCCATATGGTATGTAGGTCGTAGACGCCCCACCAATGAGCGGCTATGATAGGGTGTTAGGCTCGCACTAGCGAAGAAACGGTGGAAAAATAGAAGAATATAATCATTCTAGAGAGGGAGTTGTTAGGGACTATCAACACGGATGAGAACGAACTCCGATTGAGCCGGTTTCAGTGGCGTTAGAAAGCCCTCGGGAAACTAGGCTACCAGGACTTCTAATTCTAGCGATCTGGAAGAATTTACATACGCGCACACACCTGAGCACACGAGCGGTATGTCTGGGCCCCAGAAAAGGCCGTTTAGACCCTCAAAAAGGCTCGAAAGTCTAGAAAAAACTACTTTTTCATGCTATTACACCTCGATATTGTAAAGGGCAGTACGTCCATATGGTCTTCAGGTCGTAGACGCCCCACCAATGAGCTGCTATGATAGGGTGTTTTGCTCACACTAGCGAAGAAACGGTGGAAAAATAGAAGAATATAATCATTCTAGAGAGGGAATTGATGGGGACTATCAACGCGGATGAGAACGAGCTCCGATTGAGCCGGTTTCAGTGGCGTTGGAAAGCCCTCGGGAAACTAGGCTACCAGGACTTCTAATTCCAGCGATATGGAAGAATTTACATACGCACAAACACCTGAGCACACGTGCGGTATGTCTGGGCCCCAGAAAAGGCCGTTTAGACCCTAAAAAAGGCTCAAAAGTCTGGAAAAAAAATATTTTTTCGTGCAATTACACCTCGATATTGTAAAGGGCAGTACGTCCATATGGTCTGCAGGTCGTAGACGCCCCACCAATGAGCGGCTACGATAGGGTGTTAGGCTCACACTAGCGAAGAAACGGTGGAAAAATAGAAGAATATGATCATTCTAGAGAGGGAATTGATAGGGACTATCAACGCGGATGAGAACGAGCTTCGATTGAGCCGGTTTCAGTGGCGTTGGAAAGCCCTCGGGAAAGTAGGCTACCAGGACTTCTAATTCTAGCGATCTGGAAGAGTTTACATACGCGCACACACCCGAGCACACGTGCGGTATGTCTGGGCCCCAGAAAAGGCCGTTTAGACCCTCAAAAAGGCTCAAAAGTCTGGAAAAAACTACTTTTTCGTGCAATTACACCTCGATATTGTAAAGGGCAGTACGTCCATATGGTCTGCAGGTCGTAGACGCCCCACCAATGAGCGGCTACGATAGGGTGTTAGGCTCACACTAGCGAAGAAATGGTGGAAAAATAGAAGAATATAATCATTCTAGAGAGGGATTTGATAGGGACTATCAACGCGCATGAGAACGAACTCCGATTGAGCCGGTTTCAGTGGCGTTAGAAAGCCCTCGGGAAACTAGGCTACCAGGACTTCTAATTCTAGCGATCTGGAAGAATTTACATACGCGCACACACCTGAGCACACGTGCGGTATGTCTGGGCCCCAGAAAAGGCCGTTTAGACCCTCAAAAAGGCTCAAAAGTCTGGAAAAAACTACTTTTTCGTGCAATGACACCTCGATATTGTAAAGGGCAGTACGTCCATATGGTCTGCAGGTCATAGACGCCCCACCAATGAGCGGCTACGATACGGTGTTAGGCTCACACTAGCGAAGAAACGGTGGAAAAATAGAAGAATATAATCATTCTATAGAGGGAATTGATAAGGACTATCAACGCGGATGAGAACGAGCTCCGATTGAGCCGGTTTCCGTGGCGTTGGAAAGACCTCGGGAAACTAGGCTACCAGGACTTCTAATTCTAGTGATCTGGAAGAATTTACATACGCGCACACACCCGAGCACACGTGCGGTATGTCTGGGCCCCAGAAAAGGCCGTTTAGACCCTCAAAAGGCTCGAAAGTCTGGAAAAATATACTTTTTCATGCTATTACACCTCGATATTGTAAAGGGCAGTACGTCCATATGGTCTTCAGGTCGTAGACGCCCCACCAATGAGCTGCTATGATAGGGTGTTTTGCTCACACTAGCGAAGAAACGGTGGAAAAATAGAAGAATATAATCATTCTATAGAGGGAATTGATAAGGACTATCAACGCGGATGAGAACGAGCTCCGATTGAGCCGGTTTCCGTGGCGTTGGAAAGACCTCGGGAAACTAGGCTACCAGGACTTCTAATTCTAGTAATCTAGAAGAATTTACATACGCGCACACACCCGAGCACACGTGCGGTATGTCTGGGCCCCAGAAAAGGCCGTTCAGACCCTCAAAAGGCTCGAAAGTCTGGAAAAAAATACTTTTTCATGCTATTACACCTCGATATTGTAAAGGGCAGTACGTCCATATGGTTTTTAGGTCGTAGACGCCCCACCAATGAGCTGCTACGATAGGGTGTTTTGCTCACACTAGCGAAGAAACGGTGGAAAAATAGAAGAATATAATCATTCTAGAGAGGGAATTGATGGGGACTATCAACGCGGATGAGAACGAGCTCCGATTGAGCCGGTTTCAGTGGCGTTGGAAATCCCTCGGGAAACTAGGCCACCAGGACTTCTAATTCCAGCGAACTGGAAGAATTTACATACGCGCACACACCCGAGCACACGTGCGGTATGTATGGGCCCCAGAAAAGGCCGTTTAGACCCTCAAAAAGGCTCGAAAGTATGGAAAAAACTACTTTTTCATGCTATTACACCTCGATATTGTAAAGGGCAGTACGTCCATATGGTCTGCAGGTCGTAGACGCCCCACCAATGAGCGGCTACGATAGGGTGTTAGGCTCACACTAGCGAAGAAATGGTGGAAAAATAGAAGAATATAATCATTCTAGAGAGGGAGTTGATAGGGACTATCAACGCGCATGAGAACGAACTCCGATTGAGCCGGTTTCAGTGGCGTTAGAAAGCCCTCGGGAAACTAGGCTACCAGGACTTCTAATTCTAGCAATCTGGAAGAATTTACAAACGCGCACCCACCTGAGCACACGTGCGGTATGTCTGGGGCCCAGAAAAGGCCGTTTAGACCCTCAAAAAGGCTCAAAAGTCTGGAAAAAACTACTTTTTCGTGCAATGACACCTCGATATTGTAAAGGGCAGTACGTCCATATGGTCTGCAGGTCATAGACGCCCCACCAATGAGCGGCTAGGATAGGGTGTTAGGCTCACACTAGCAAAGAAACGGTGGAAAAATAGAAGAATATAATCATTCTATAGAGGGAATTGATAAGGACTATCAACGCGGATGAGAACGAGCTCCGATTGAGCCGGTTTCCGTGGCGTTGGAAAGATCTCGGGAAACTAGGCTACGAGGACTTCTAATTCTAGTGATCTGGAAGAATTTACATACGCGCACACACCCGAGCACACGTGCGGTATGTCTGGGCCCCAGAAAAGGTCGTTTAGACCCTCAAAAAGGCTCGAAAGTCTGGAAAAAACTACTTTTTCATGCTATTATACCTCGATATTGTAAAGGGCAGTACGTGCATATGGTCTTCAGGTCGTAGACGCCCCACCAATGAGCTGCTATGATATGGTGTTTTGCTCACACTAGCGAAGAAACGGTGGAAAAATAGAAGAATATAATCATTCTATAGAGGGAATTGATAAGGACTATCAACGCGGATGAGAACGAGCTCCGATTGAGCCGGTTTCCGTGGCCTTGGAAACACCTTGGGTAACTAGGCTACCAGGACTTCTAATTCTAGCGATCTGGAAGAATTTACATACGCGCACACACCTGAGCACACGTGCGGTATGTCTGGGTCCCAGAAAAGGCCGTTTAGACCCTCAAAAAGGCTCAAAAGTCTGGAAAAAAACTACTTTTTCGTCCAATTACACCTCGATATTGTAAAGGGCAGTACATCCATATGGTATGTAGGTCGTAGACGCCCCACCAATGAGCGGCTATGATAGGGTGTTAGGCTCGCACTAGCGAAGAAACGGTGGAAAAATAGAAGAATATAATCATTCTAGAGAGGGAGTTGATAGGGACTATCAACACGGATGAGAACGAACTCCGATTGAGCCGGTTTCAGTGGCGTTAGAAAGCCCTCGGGAAACTAGGCTACCAGGACTTCTAATTCTAGCGATCTGGAAGAATTTACATACGCGCACACACCTGAGCACACGTGCGGTATGTCTGGGCCCCAGAAAAGGCCGTTTAGACCCTCAAAAAGGCTCGAAAGTCTGGAAAAAACTACTTTTTCATGCTATTACACCTCGATATTGTAAAGGGCAGTACGTCCATATGGTCTTCAGGTCGTAGACGCCCCACCAATGAGCTGCTATGATAGGGTGTTTTGCTCACACTAGCGAAGAAACGGTGGAAAAATAGAAGAATATAATCATTCTAGAGAGGGAATTGATGGGGACTATCAACGCGGATGAGAACGAGCTCCGATTGAGCCGGTTTCAGTGGCGTTGGAAAGCCCTCGGGAAACTAGGCTACCAGGACTTCTAATTCCAGTGATATGGAAGAATTTACATACGCACACACACCTGAGCACACGTGCGGTATGTCTGGGCCCCAGAAAACGCCGTTTAGACCCTAAAAAAGGCTCAAAAGTCTGGAAAAAAATATTTTTTCGTGCAATTACACCTCGATATTGTAAAGGGCAGTACGTCCATATGGTCTGCAGGTCGTAGACGCCCCACCAATGAGCGGCTACGATAGGGTGTTAGGCTCACACTAGCGAAGAAACGGTGGAAAAATAGAAGAATATGATCATTCTAGAGAGGGAATTGATAGGGACTATCAACGCGGATGAGAACGAGCTTCGATTGAGCCGGTTTCAGTGGCGTTGGAAAGCCCTCG
This sequence comes from Elymus sibiricus, assembly GCA_039707655.1. Lineage (NCBI taxonomy): Eukaryota > Viridiplantae > Streptophyta > Magnoliopsida > Poales > Poaceae > Elymus > Elymus sibiricus. The sequence goes on from CM077674.1 coordinate 39,968,061, forward strand.
GGAAACTAGGCTACCAGGACTTCTAATTCTAGCGATCTGGAAGAGTTTACATACGCGCACACACCCGAGCACACGTGCGGTATGTCTGGGCCCCAGAAAAGGCCGTTTAGACCCTCAAAAAGTCTCAAAAGTCTGGAAAAAACTACTTTTTCGTGCAATTACACCTCGATATTGTAAAGGGCAGTACGTCCATATGGTCTGCAGGTCGTAGACGCCCCACCAATGAGCGGCTACGATAGGGTGTTAGGCTCACACTAGCGAAGAAATGGGGGAAAAATAGAAGAATATAATCATTCTAGAGAGGGAGTTGATAGGGACTATCAACGCGCATGAGAACGAACTCCGATTGAGCCGGTTTCAGTGGCGTTAGAAAGCCCTCGGGAAACTAGGCTACCAGGACTTCTAATTCTAGCGATCTGGAAGAATTTACATACGCGCACACACCTGAGCACACGTGCGGTATGTCTGGGCCCCAGAAAAGGCCGTTTAGACCCTCAAAAAGGCTCAAAAGTCTGGAAAAAACTACTTTTTCGTGCAATGACACCTCGATATTGTAAAGGGCAGTACGTCCATATGGTCTGCAGGTCATAGACGCCCCACCAATGAGCGGCTAGGATAGGGTGTTAGGCTCACACTAGCGAAGAAACGGTGGAAAAATAGAAGAATATAATCATTCTATAGAGGGAATTGATAAGGACTATCAACGCGGATGAGAACGAGCTCTGATTGAGCCGGTTTCCGTGGCGTTGGAAAGACCTCGGGAAACTAGGCTACCAGGACTTCTAATTCTAGTGATCTGGAAGAATTTACATACGCGCACACACCCGAGCACACGTGCGGTATGTCTGGGCCCCAGAAAAGGCCGTTTAGACCCTCAAAAAGGCTCGAAAGTCTGGAAAAAACTACTTTTTCATGCTATTACACCTCGATATTGTAAAGGGCAGTACGTCCATATGGTCTTCAGGTCATAGACGCCCCACCAATGAGCGGCTAGGATAGGGTGTTTTTCTCACACTAGCGAAGAAACGGTGGTAAAATAGAAGAATATAATCATTCTATAGAGGGAATTGATAAGGACTATCAACGCGGATGAGAACGAGCTCCGATTGATCCGGTTTCCGTGGCGTTGGAAAGACCTCGGGACACTAGGCTACCAGGACCTCTAATTCTAGCGATCTGGAAGAATTTACATACGCGCACACACCTGAGCACACGTGCGGTATGTCTGGGTCCCAGAAAAGGCCGTTTAGAACCTCAAAAAGGCTCAAAAGTCTGGAAAAAAACTACTTTTTCGTCCAATTACACCTCGATATTGTAAAGGGCAGTACATCCATATGGTATGTAGGTCGTAGACGCCCCACCAATGAGCGGCTATGATAGGGTGTTAGGCTCGCACTAGCGAAGAAACGGTGGAAAAATAGAAGAATATAATCATTCTAGAGAGGGAGTTGATAGGGACTATCAACGCGGATGAGAACGAACTCCGATTGAGCCGGTTTCAATGGCGTTAGAAAGCCCTCGGGAAACTAGGCTACCAGGACTTCTAATTCTAGCGATCTGGAAGAATTTACATACGCGCACACACCTGAGCGCACGTGCGGTATGTCTGGGCCCCAGAAAAGGCCGTTTAGACCCTCAAAAAGGCTCAAAAGTCTGGAAAACACTACTTTTTCGTGCAATGACACCTCGATATTGTAAAGGGCAGTACGTCCATATGGTCTGCAGGTCATAGACGCCCCACCAATGAGCGGCTATGATAGGGTGTTAGGCTCACACTAGCGAAGAAACGGTGGAAAAATAGAAGAATATAATCATTATATAGAGGGAATTGATAAGGACTATCAACGCGGATGAAAACGAGCTCCGATTGAGCCGGTTTCCGTGGCGTTGGAAAGACCTCGGGAAACTAGGCTACCAGGACTTCTAATTCTAGTGATCTGGAAGAATTTACATACGCGCACACACCCGAGGACACGTGCGGTATGTCTGGGCCCCAGAAAAGGCCGTTTAGACCCTCAAAAAGGCTCGAAAGTCTGGAAAAAACTACTTTTTCATGCTATTGCACCTCGATATTGTATAGGGCAGTACGTCCATATGGTCTTCAGGTCATAGACGCCCCACCAATGAGCTGCTATGATAGGGTGTTTTGCTCACACTAGCGAAGAAACGGTGGAAAAATAGAAGAATATAATCATTCTAGAGAGGGAATTGATGGGGACTATCAACGCGGATGAGAACAAGCTCCGATTGAGCCAGTTTCAGTGGCGTTGGAAAGCCCTCGGGAAACTAGGCTATCAGGACTTCTAATTCCAGCGATCTGGAAGAATTTACATACGCGCACACACCTGAGCACACGGGCGGTATGTCTGGGCCCCAGAAAAGGCCGTTTAGACCATAAAAAAGGCTCAAAAGTCTGGAAAAAAATATTTTTTCGTGCAATTACACCTCGATATTGTAAAGGGCAGTACGTCCATATGGTCTGCAGGTCGTAGATGCCCCACCAATGAGCGGCTACGATAGGGTGTTAGGCTCACACTAGCGAAGAAACGGTGGAAAAATAGAAGAATATGATCATTCTAGAGAGGGAATTGATAGGGACTATCAACGCGGATGAGAACGAGCTTCGATTGAGCCGGTTTCAGTGGCGTTGGAAAGCCCTCGGGAAACTAGGCTACCAGGACTTCTAATTCTAGCGATCTGGAAGAATTTACATACGCGGACACACCCGAGCACACGTGCGGTATGTCTGGACCCCAGAAAAGGCCGTTTAGACACTCAAAAAGGCTCAAAAGTCTGGAAAAAACTACTTTTTCGTGCAATTACACCTCGATATTGTAAAGGGCAGTACGTCCATATGGTCTGCAGGTCGTAGACGCCCCACCAATGAGTGGCTACGATAGGGTGTTAGGCTCACACTAGCGAAGAAATGGTGGAAAAATAGAAGAATATAATCATTCTAGAGAGGGAGTTGATAGGGACTATCAACGCGGATGAGAACGAACTCCGATTGAGCCGGTTTCAATGGCGTTAGAAAGCCCTCGGGAAACTAGGCTACCAGGACTTCTAATTCTAGCGATCTGGAAGAATTTACATATGCGCACACACCTGAGCACACGTGCGGTATGTCTGGGCCCCAGAAAAGGCCGTTTAGACCCTCAAAAAGGCTCAAAAGTCTGGAAAAAACTACTTTTTCGTGCAATGACACCTCGATATTGTAAAGGGCAGTACGTCCATATGGTCTGCAGGTCGTAGACGCCCCACCAATGAGCGGCTACGATAGGGTGTTAGGCTCACACTAGCGAAGAAACGGTGGAAAAATAGAAGAATATAATCATTCTAGAGAGGTAGTTGATAAGGACTATCAACGCGCATGAGAACGAACTCCGATTGAGCCGGTTTCAGTGGCGTTAGAAAGCCCTCGGGAAACTAGGCTACCATGACTTCTAATTCTCGCGATCTGGAAGAATTTACATACGCGCACACACCTGAGCACACGTGCGGTGTGTCTGGGCCCCAGAAAAGGCCGTTTAGACCCTCAAAAAGGCTCGAAAGTCTGGAAAAAACTACTTTTTCGTGCAATGACACCTCGATATTGTAAAGGGCAGTACGTCCATATGTTCTGCAGGTCATAGACGCCCCACCAATGAGCGGCTAGGATAGGGTGTTAGGCTCACAATAGCGAAGAAACGGTGGAAAAATAGAAGAATATAATCATTCTATAGAGGGAATTTATAAGGACTATCAACGCGGATGAGAACGAGCTCCGATTGAGCCGGTTTCCGTGGCGTTGGAAAGATCTCGGGAAACTAGGCTACCAGGACTTCTAATTCTAGTGATCTGGAAGAATTTACATACGCGCACACACCCGAGCACACGTGCGGTATGTCTGGGCCCCAGAAAAGGCCGTTTAGACCCTCAAAAAGGCTCGAAAGTCTGGAAAAAACTACTTTTTCATGCTATTACACCTCGATATTGTAAAGGGCAGTACGTCCATATGGTCTTCAGGTCATAGACGCCCCACCAATGAGCTGCTATGATAGGGTGTTTTGCTCACACTAGCGAAGAAACGGTGGAAAAATAGAAGAATATAATCATTCTATAGAGGGAATTGATAAGGACTATCAACGCGGATGAGAACGAGCTCCGATTGAGCCGGTTTCCGTGGCGTTGGAAAGACCTCGGGAAACTAGGCTACCAGGACTTCTAATTCTAGCGATCTGGAAGAATTTACATACGCGCACACACCTGAGCACACGTGCGGTATGTCTGGGTCCCAGAAAAGGCCGTTTAGACCCTCAAAAAGGCTCAAAAGTCTGGAAAAAAACTACTTTTTCGTCCAATTACACCTCGATATTGTAAAGGGCAGTACATCCATATGGTATGTAGGTCATAGACGCCCCACCAATGAGCGGCTATGATAGGGTGTTAGGCTCGCACTAGCGAAGAAACGGTGGAAAAATAGAAGAATATAATCATTCTAGAGAGGGAATTGATAGGGACTATCAACGCGGATGAGATCGACCTCCGATTGAGCCGGTTTCAGTGGCGTTGGAAAGCCCTCGGGAAACTAGGCTACCAGGACTTCTAATTCCAGTGATCTGGAAGAATTTACAAACGCGCACACACCCAAGCACACGTGCGGTATGTCTGGGCCCCAGAAAAGGCCGTTTAGACCCTCAAAAAGGCTCAAAAGTCTGGAAAAAATTACTTTTTCGTGCAATTACACCTCGATATTGTAAAGGGCAGTACGAACATATGGTCTGCAGGTCGTAGACGCCCCACCAATGAGCGGCTAGGATAGGGTGTTAGGCTCACACTAGCGAAGAAACGGTGGAAAAATAGAAGAATATGATCATTCTAGAGAGGGAATTGATAGTGACTATCAACGCGGATGAGAACGAGCTTCGATTGAGCCGGTTTCAGTGGCGTTGGAAAGCCCTCGGGAAACTAGGCTACCAGGACATCTAATTCTAGCGATCTGGAAGAATTTACATACGCGCACACACCCGAGCACACGTGCGGTATGTCTGGACCCCAGAAAAGGCCGTTTAGACACTCAAAAAGACTCAAAAGTCTGGAAAAAACTACTTTTTCGTGCAATTACACCTCGATATTGTAAAGGGCAGTACGTCCATATGGTCTGCAGGTCGTAGACGCCCCACCAATGAGCGGGTACGATAGGGTGTTAGGCTCACACTAGCGAAGAAATGGTGGAAAAATAGAAGAATATAATCATTCTAGAGAGGGAGTTGATAGGGACTATCAACGCGGATGAGAACGAACTCCGATTGAGCCGGTTTCAGTGGCGTTAGAAAGCCCTCAGGAAACTAGGCTACCAGGACTTCTAATTCTAGCGATCTGGAAGAATTTACATACGCGCACACACCTGAGCACACGTGCGGTATGTCTGGGCCCCAAAAATGGCCGTTTAGACACTCAAAAAGGCTCAAAAGTCTGGAAAAAACTACTTTTTCGTGCAATTACACCTCGATATTGTAAAGGGCAGTACGTCCATATGGTCTGCAGGTCGTAGATGCCCCACCAATGAGCGGCTACGATAGGGTGTTAGGCTCACACTAGCGAAGAAATGGTAGAAAAATAGAAGAATATAATCATTCTAGAGAGGGATTGATAGGGACTATCAACGCGGATGAGAACGAACTCCGATTGAGCCGGTTTCAGTGGCGTTAGAAAGCCCTCGGGAAACTAGGCTACCAGGACTTCTAATTCTAGCGATCTGGAAGAATTTACATACGCGCACACACCTGAGCACACGTGCGGTATGTCTGGGCCCCAGAAAAGGCCGTTTAGACCGTCAAAAAGGCTCAAAAGTCTGGAAAAAACTACTTTTTCGTGCAATGACACCTCGATACTGTAAAGGGCAGTACGTCCACATGGTCTGCAGGTCATCGACGCCCCACCAATGAGCGGCTACGATAGGGTGTTAGGCTCACACTAGCGAAGAAACGGTGGAAAAATAGAAGAATATAATCATTCTATAGAGGGAATTGATAAGGACTATCAACGCGGATGAGAACGAGCTCCGATTGAGCCGGTTTCCGTGGCGTTGGAAAGACCTCGGGAAACTAGGCTACCAGGACTTCTAATTCTAGTGATCTGGAAGAATTTACATACGCGCACACACCCGAGCACACGTGCGGTATGTCTGGGCCCCAGAAAAGGCCGTTTAGACCCTCAAAAAGGCTCGAATGTCTGGAAAAAACTACTTTTTCATGCTATTACACCTCGATATTGTAAAGGGCAGTACGTCCATATGGTCTTCAGGTCGTAGACGCCCCACCAATGAGCTGCTATGATAGGGTGTTTTGCTCACACTAGCGAAGAAACGGTGGAAAAATAGAAGAATATAATCATTCTAGAGAGGGAATTGATGGGGACTATCAACGCGGATGAGAACGAGCTCCGATTGAGCCGGTTTCAGTGGCGTTGGAAAGCCCTCCGGAAACTAGGCTACCAGGACTTCTAATTCCAGCGATATGGAAGAATTTACATACGCGCACACACCCGAGCACACGTGCGGTATGTCTGGACCCCAGTAAGGCCATTTAGACCCTCAAAAAGGCTCGAAAGTCTGGAAAAAATACTTTTTCGTGCAATTACACCTCGATATTGTAAAGGGCAGTACGTCCATATGGTCTGCAGGTCATAGACGCCCCACCAATGAGCGGCTACGATAGGGTGTTAGGCTCACACTAGCGAAGAAACGGTGGAAAAATAGAAGAATATAATCATTCTAGAGAGGAATTGATAAGGACTATCAACGCGGATGAGAACGAGCTCGGATTGAGCCGGTTTCAGTGGCGTTGGAAAGACCTCGGGAAACTAGGCTACCAGGACTTCTAATTCTAGTGATCTTGAAGAATTTACATACGCGCACACACCCGAGCACACGTGCGGTATGTCTGGGCCCCAGAAAAGGCCGTTTAGACCCTCAAAAAGGCTCGAAAGTCTGGAAAAAACTACTTTTTCATGCTATTACACCTCTATATTGTAAAGGGCAGTACGTCCATATGGTCTGCAGGTCGTAGATGCCCCACCAATGAGCGGCTACGATAGGGTGTTAGGCTCACACTAGCGAAGAAACGGTGGAAAAATAGAAGAATATAATCTTTCTAGAGAGGGAATTGATAGGGACTATCAACGCGTATGAGATCGACCTCCGATTGAGCCGGTTTCAGTGGCGTTGGAAAGCCCTTGGGAAACTAGGCTACCAGGACTTCTAATTCTAGTGATCTGGAAGAATTTACATATGCGCACACACCCGAGCACACGTGCGGAATGTCTGAGCCCCAGAAAAGGCCATTTAGACACTCAAAAAGGCTCAAAAGTCTGGAAAAAACTACTTTTTCGTCCAATTACACCTCGATATTGTAAAGGGCAGTACGTCCATATGGTCTGCAGGTCGTAGACGCCCCACCAATGAGCGGCTAGGATAGGGTGTTAGGCTCACACTAGCGAAGAAACGGTGGAAAAATAGAAGAATATGATCATTCTAAAGAGGGAATTGATAGGGACTATCAACGCGGATGAGAACGAGCTCCGATTGAGCCGGTTTCAGTGGCGTTGGAAAGCCCTTGGGAAACTAGGCTACCAGGACTTCTAATTCTAGCGATCTAGAAGAATTTACATACGCGCACACACCTGAGCACACGTGCGGTATGTCTGGGGCCCAGAATAGGCCGTTTAGACCCTCAAAAAGGCTCAAAAGTCTGGAAAAAACTACTTTTTCATGCAATTACACCTCGATATTGTAAAGGGAAGTACGTCCATATTATCTTCAGGTCGTAGACGCCCCACCAATGAGCTTCTACGATAGGGTGTCAGGCTCACACTAGCAAAGAAACGGTGGAAAAATGGAAGAACATAATCATTCTAGAGAGGGAATTGATAGGGACTATCAACACGGATGAGAACGAGCTCCGATTGAGCCGGTTTCATTGGCGTTGGAAAGACCTCGGGAAACTAGGCTACCAGGACTTCTAATTCTAGCGATCTAGAAGAATTTACATACGCGCACACACCTGAGCACACGTGCGGTATGTCTGGGCCCCAGAAAAGACCGTTTAGACCCTCAAAAAGGCTCAAAAGTCTGGAAAAAACTACTTTTTCGTGCAATGACACCTCTATATTGTAAAGGGCAGTACGTCCATATGGTCTACAGGTCATAGACGCCCCACCAATGAGCGGCTAGGATAGGGTGTTAGACTCACACTAGCGAAGAAACGGTGGAAAAATAGAAGAATATAATCATTCTAGAGAGGGAATTGATAGGGACTATGAACGCGTATGAGAACGAGCTTCGATTGAGCCGGTTTCAGTGGCGTTGGAAAGCCCTCGGGAAACTAGGCTATCAGGACTTTTAATTCTAGCGATCTGGAAGAATTTACATATGCGCACACACCCGAGCAGACGTGCTGTATGTCTGGGCCCCAGAAAAGGCCGTTTAGACCCTCAAATAGGCTCAAAAGTCTGGAAAAAACTACTTTTTCGTGCAATTACACCTCGATATTGTAAAGGGCAGTACGTCCATATGGTCTGCAGGTCATAGACGCCCCACCAATGAGCGGCTACGATATGGTGTTAGGCTCACACTAGCGAAGAAACGGTGGAAAAATAGAAGAATATAATCATTCTAGAGAGGGAATTGATAAGGACTATCAACGCGGATGAGAACGAGCTACGATTGAGCTGGTTTCTGTGGCGTTGGAAAGACCTCGGGAAACTAGGCTACCAGGACTTCTAATTCTAGCGATCCAGAAGAATTTACATACGCGCACACACCCGAGCACAGGTGCGGTATGTCTGGGCCCCAGAAAAGGCCGTTTAGACCCTCAAAAAGGCTCGAAAGTCTGGAAAAAACTACTTTTTCATGCTATTATACCTCGATATTGTAAAGGGCAGTACATCCATATGGTCTTCAGGTTGTAGACGCCCCACCAATGAGCTGCTATGATAGGGTGTTTTGCTCACACTAGCGAAGAAACGGTGGAAAAATAGAAGAATATAATCATTCTAGAGAGGGAATTGATGGGGACTATCAACGCGGATGAGAACGAGCTCCGATTGAGCCGGTTTCAGTGGCGTTGGAAAGCCCTAAGGAAACTAGGCTACCAGGACTTCTAATTCCAGCGATTTGGAAGAATTTACATACGTGCACACACCTGAGCACACGTGCGGTATGTCTGGGCCCCAGAAAAGGCCGTTTAGACCCTCAAAAAGGCTCAAAAGTCTGGAAAAAACTACTTTTTTCGTGCAATTACACCTCGATATTGTAAAGGGCAGTACGTCCATATGGTCTGCAGGTCGTAGATGCCCCACCAATGAGCGGCTACGATAGGGTGTTAGGCTCACACTAGCGAAGAAATGGTGGAAAAATAGAAGAATATAATCATTCTAGAGAGGGAATTGATAGGGACTATCAACGCGTATGAGAACGAGCTCCGATTGAGCCGGTTTCAGTGGCGTTGGAAAGCCCTCGGGAAACTAGGCTATCAGGACTTCTAATTCTAGCGATCTGGAAGAATTTACATATGCGCACACACCCGAGCACACGTGCGGTATGTCTGGGCCCCAAAAAAGGCCGTTTAGACCCTCAAATAGGCTCAAAAGTCTGGAAAAAACTACTTTTTCGTGCAATTACACCTCGATATTGTAAAGGGCAGTACGTCCATATGGTCTGCAGGTCATAGACGCCCCACCAATGAGCGGCTACGATATGGTGTTAGGCTCACACTAGCGAAGAAACGGTGGAAAAATAGAAGAATATAATCATTCTAGAGAGGGAATTGATAAGGACTATCAACGCGGATGAGAACGAGCTCCGATTGAGCCGGTTTCTGTGGCGTTGGAAAGACCTCGGGAAACTAGCCTACCAGGACTTCTAATTCTAGCGATCCGGAAGAATTTACATACGCGCACACACCCGAGCACACGTGCGGTATGTCTGGGCCCCAGAAAAGGCCGTTTAGACCCTCAAAAAGGCTCGAAAGTCTGGAAAAAACTACTTTTTCATGCTATTACACCTCGATATTGTAAAGGCCAGTACGTCCATATGGTCTTCAGGTCATAGATGCCCCTCCAATGAGCTGCTATGATAGGGTGTTTTGCTCACACTAGCGAAGAAACGGTGGAAAAATAGAAGAATATAATCATTCTAGAGAGGGAATTGATGGGGACTATCAACGCGGATGAGAACGAGCTCCGATTGAGCCGGTTTCAGTGGCGTTGGAAAGCCCTCGGGAAACTAGGCTACCAGGACTTCTAATTCTAGTGATGTGGAAGAATTTGCATACGCGCACACACCCGAGCACACGTGCGGTATGTCTGGGCCCCAGAAAAGGCCGTTTAGACCCTCAAAAAGGCTCAAAAGTCTAGAAAAAACTACTTTTTCATGCAATTACACCTCGATATTGTAAAGGGCAGTACGTCCATATGGTCTGCAGGTCGTAGATGCCCCACCAATGAGCGGCTACGATAGGGTGTTAGGCTCACACTAGCGAAGAAACGGTGGAAAAATAGAAGAATATAATCTTTCTAGAGAGGGAATTGATAGGGACTATCAACGCGTATGAGAACGAGCTCCGATTGAGCCGGTTTCAGTGGCGTTGGAAAGCCCTCGGGAAACTAGGCTACCAGGACTTCTAATTCTAGCGATCTGGAAGAATTTACATATGCGCACACACCCGAGCACACGTGCGGTATGTCTGAGCCCCAGAAAAGGCCGTTTAGACACTCAAAAAGGCTCAAAAGTCTGGAAAAAACTACTTTTTCGTCCAATTACACCTCGATATTGTAAAGGGCAGTACGTCCATATGGTCTGCAGGTCGTAGACGCCCGACCAATGAGCGGCTACGATAGGGTGTTAGGCTCACACTAGCGAAGAAACGGTGGAAAAATAGAAGAATATAATCATTCTAGAGAGGGAATTGATAAGGACTGTCAACGCGGATGAGAACGAGCTCCGATTGAGCCGGTTTCTGTGGCGTTGGAAAGACCTCGGGAAACTAGCCTACCAGGACTTCTAATTCTAGCGATCCGGAAGAATTTACATACGCGCACACACCCGAGCACACGTGCGGTATGTCTGGGCCCCAAAAAAGGCCGTTTAGACCCTCAAAAAGGCTCGAAAGTCTGGAAAAAACTACTTTTTCATGCTATTACACCTCGATATTGTAAAGGCCAGTACGTCCATATGGTCTTCAGGTCATAGATGCCCCACCAATGAGCTGCTATGATAGGGTGTTTTGCTCACACTAGCGAAGAAACGGTGGAAAAATAGAAGAATATAATCATTCTAGAGAGGGAATTGATGGGGACTATCAACGCGGATGAGAACGAGCTCCGATTGAGCCGGTTTCAGTGGCGTTGGAAAGCCCTCGGGAAACTAGGCTACCAGGACTTCTAATTCTAGTGATGTGGAAGAATTTGCATACGCGCACACACCCGAGCACACGTGCGGTATGTCTGGGCCCCAGAAAAGGCCGTTTAGACCCTCAAAAAGGCTCAAAAGTCTAGAAAAAACTACTTTTTCATGCAATTACACCTCGATATTGTAAAGGGCAGTACGTCCATATGGTCTGCAGGTCGTAGATGCCCCACCAATGAGCGGCTACGATAGGGTGTTAGGCTCACACTAGCGAAGAAACGGTGGAAAAATAGAAGAATATAATCTTTCTAGAGAGGGAATTGATAGGGACTATCAACGAGTATGAGAACGAGCTCCGATTGAGCCGGTTTCAGTGGCGTTGGAAAGCCCTCGGGAAACTAGGCTACCAGGACTTCTAATTCTAGCGATCTGGAAGAATTTACATATGCGCACACACCCGAGCACACGTGCGGTATGTCTGGGCCCCAAAAAAGGCCGTTTAGACCCTCAAATAGGCTCAAAAGTCTGGAAAAAACTACTTTTTCGTGCAATTACACCTCGATATTGTAAAGGCCAGTACGTCCATATGGTCTTCAGGTCATAGATGCCCCACCAATGAGCTGCTATGATAGGGTGTTTTGCTCACACTAGCGAAGAAACGGTGGAAAAATAGAAGAATATAATCATTCTAGAGAGGGAATTGATGGGGACTATCAACGCGGATGAGAACGAGCTCCGATTGAGCCGGTTTCAGTGGCGTTGGAAAGCCCTCGGGAAACTAGGCTACCAGGACTTCTAATTCTAGTGATGTGGAAGAATTTGCATACGCGCACACACCCGAGCACACGTGCGGTATGTCTGGGCCCCAGAAAAGGCCGTTTAGACCCTCAAAAAGGCTCAAAAGTCTAGAAAAAACTACTTTTTCATGCAATTACACCTCGATATTGTAAAGGGCAGTACGTCCATATGGTCTGCAGGTCGTAGATGCCCCACCAATGAGCGGCTACGATAGGGTGTTAGGCTCACACTAGCGAAGAAACGGTGGAAAAATAGAAGAATATAATCTTTCTAGAGAGGGAATTGATAGGGACTATCAACGCGTATGAGAACGAGCTCCGATTGAGCCGGTTTCAGTGGCGTTGGAAAGCCCTCGGGAAACTAGGCTACCAGGACTTCTAATTCTAGCGATCTGGAAGAATTTACATATGCGCACACACCCGAGCACACGTGCGGTATGTCTGGGCCCCAAAAAAGGCCGTTTAGACCCTCAAATAGGCTCAAAAGTCTGGAAAAAACTACTTTTTCCTGCAATTACACCTCGATATTGTAAAGGGCAGTACGTCCATATGGTCTGCAGGTCATAGACGCCCCACCAATGAGCGGCTACGATATGGTGTTAGGCTCACACTAGCGAAGAAACGGTGGAAAAATAGAAGAATATAATCATTCTAGAGAGGGAATTGATAAGGACTATCAACGCGGATGAGAACGAGCTCCGATTGAGCCGGTTTCTGTGGCGTTGGAAAGACCTCGGGAAACTAGCCTACCAGGACTTCTAATTCTAGCGATCCGGAAGAATTTACATACGCGCACACACCCGAGCACACGTGCGGTATGTCTGGGCCCCAGAAAAGGCCGTTTAGACCCTCAAAAAGGCTCGAAAGTCTGGAAAAAACTACTTTTTCATGCTATTACACCTCGATATTGTAAAGGCCAGTACGTCCATATGGTCTTCAGGTCATAGATGCCCCACCAATGAGCGGCTACGATAGGGTGTTAGGCTCACACTAGCGAAGAAACGGTGGAAAAATAGAAGAATATAATCATTCTAGAGAGGGAATTGATGGGGACAATCAACGCGGATGAGAATGAGCTCCGATTGAGCCGGTTTCAGTGGCGTTGGAAAGCCCTCGGGAAACTAGGCTACCAGGACTTCTAATTCTAGTGATGTGGAAGAATTTGCATACGCGCACACACCCGAGCACACGTGCGGTATGTCTGGGCCCCAGAAAAGGCCGTTTAGACCCTCAAAAAGGCTCAAAAGTCTAGAAAAAACTACTTTTTCATGCAATTACACCTCGATATTGTAAAGGGCAGTACGTCCATATGGTCTGCAGGTCGTAGATGCCCCACCAATGAGCGGCTACGATAGGGTGTTAGGCTCACACTAGCGAAGAAACGGTGGAAAAATAGAAGAATATAATCTTTCTAGAGAGGGAATTGATAGGGACTATCAACGCGTATGAGAACGAGCTCCGATTGAGCCGGTTTCAGTGGCGTTGGAAAGCCCTCGGGAAACTAGGCTACCAGGACTTCTAATTCTAGCGATCTGGAAGAATTTACATATGCGCACACACCCGAGCACACGTGCGGTATGTCTGAGCCCCAGAAAAGGCCGTTTAGACACTCAAAAAGGCTCAAAAGTCTGGAAAAAACTACTTTTTCGTCCAATTACACCTCGATATTGTAAAGGGCAGTACGTCCATATGGTCTGCAGGTCGTAGACGCCCGACCAATGAGCGGCTACGATAGGGTGTTAGGCTCACACTAGCGAAGAAACGGTGGAAAAATAGAAGAATATAATCATTCTAGAGAGGGAATTGATAAGGACTATCAACGCGGATGAGAACGAGCTCCGATTGAGCCGGTTTCTGTGGCGTTGGAAAGACCTCGGGAAACTAGCCTACCAGGACTTCTAATTCTAGCGATCCGGAAGAATTTACATACGCGCACACACCCGAGCACACGTGCGGTATGTCTGGGCCCCAAAAAAGGCCGTTTAGACCCTCAAAAAGGCTCGAAAGTCTGGAAAAAACTACTTTTTCATGCTATTACACCTCGATATTGTAAAGGCCAGTACGTCCATATGGTCTTCAGGTCATAGATGCCCCACCAATGAGCTGCTATGATAGGGTGTTTTGCTCACACTAGCGAAGAAACGGTGGAAAAATAGAAGAATATAATCATTCTAGAGAGGGAATTGATGGGGACTATCAACGCGGATGAGAACGAGCTCCGATTGAGCCGGTTTCAGTGGCGTTGGAAAGCCCTCGGGAAACTAGGCTACCAGGACTTCTAATTCTAGTGATGTGGAAGAATTTGCATACGCGCACACACCCGAGCACACGTGCGGTATGTCTGGGCCCCAGAAAAGGCCGTTTAGACCCTCAAAAAGGCTCAAAAGTCTAGAAAAAACTACTTTTTCATGCAATTACACCTCGATATTGTAAAGGGCAGTACGTCCATATGGTCTGCAGGTCGTAGATGCCCCACCAATGAGCGGCTACGATAGGGTGTTAGGCTCACACTAGCGAAGAAACGGTGGAAAAATAGAAGAATATAATCTTTCTAGAGAGGGAATTGATAGGGACTATCAACGCGTATGAGAACGAGCTCCGATTGAGCCGGTTTCAGTGGCGTTGGAAAGCCCTCGGGAAACTAGGCTACCAGGACTTCTAATTCTAGCGATCTGGAAGAATTTACATATGCGCACACACCCGAGCACACGTGCGGTATGTCTGGGCCCCAAAAAAGGCCGTTTAGACCCTCAAATAGGCTCAAAAGTCTGGAAAAAACTACTTTTTCGTGCAATTACACCTCGATATTGTAAAGGCCAGTACGTCCATATGGTCTTCAGGTCATAGATGCCCCACCAATGAGCTGCTATGATAGGGTGTTTTGCTCACACTAGCGAAGAAACGGTGGAAAAATAGAAGAATATAATCATTCTAGAGAGGGAATTGATGGGGACTATCAACGCGGATGAGAACGAGCTCCGATTGAGCCGGTTTCAGTGGCGTTGGAAAGCCCTCGGGAAACTAGGCTACCAGGACTTCTAATTCTAGTGATGTGGAAGAATTTGCATACGCGCACACACCCGAGCACACGTGCGGTATGTCTGGGCCCCAGAAAAGGCCGTTTAGACCCTCAAAAAGGCTCAAAAGTCTAGAAAAAACTACTTTTTCATGCAATTACACCTCGATATTGTAAAGGGCAGTACGTCCATATGGTCTGCAGGTCGTAGATGCCCCACCAATGAGCGGCTACGATAGGGTGTTAGGCTCACACTAGCGAAGAAACGGTGGAAAAATAGAAGAATATAATCTTTCTAGAGAGGGAATTGATAGGGACTATCAACGCGTATGAGAACGAGCTCCGATTGAGCCGGTTTCAGTGGCGTTGGAAAGCCCTCGGGAAACTAGGCTACCAGGACTTCTAATTCTAGCGATCTGGAAGAATTTACATATGCGCACACACCCGAGCACACGTGCGGTATGTCTGGGCCCCAAAAAAGGCCGTTTAGACCCTCAAATAGGCTCAAAAGTCTGGAAAAAACTACTTTTTCGTGCAATTACACCTCGATATTGTAAAGGGCAGTACGTCCATATGGTCTGCAGGTCATAGACGCCCCACCAATGAGCGGCTACGATATGGTGTTAGGCTCACACTAGCGAAGAACCGGTGGAAAAATAGAAGAATATAATCATTCTAGAGAGGGAATTGATAAGGACTATCAACGCGGATGAGAACGAGCTCCGATTGAGCCGGTTTCTGTGGCGTTGGAAAGACCTCGGGAAACTAGCCTACCAGGACTTCTAATTCTAGCGATCCGGAAGAATTTACATACGCGCACACACCCGAGCACACGTGCGGTATGTCTGGGCCCCAGAAAAGGCCGTTTAGACCCTCAAAAAGGCTCGAAAGTCTGGAAAAAACTACTTTTTCATGCTATTACACCTCGATATTGTAAAGGCCAGTACGTCCATATGGTCTTCAGGTCATAGATGCCCCACCAATGAGCTGCTATGATAGGGTGTTTTGCTCACACTAGCGAAGAAACGGTGGAAAAATAGAAGAATATAATCATTCTAGAGAGGGAATTGATGGGGACAATCAACGCGGATGAGAATGAGCTCCGATTGAGCCGGTTTCAGTGGCGTTGGAAAGCCCTCGGGAAACTAGGCTACCAGGACTTCTAATTCTAGTGATGTGGAAGAATTTTCATACGCGCACACACCCGAGCACACGTGCGGTATGTCTGGGCCCCAGAAAAGGCCGTTTAGACCCTCAAAAAGGCTCAAAAGTCTAGAAAAAACTACTTTTTCATGCAATTACACCTCGATATTGTAAAGGGCAGTACGTCCATATGGTCTGCAGGTCGTAGATGCCCCACCAATGAGCGGCTACGATAGGGTGTTAGGCTCACACTAGCGAAGAAACGGTGGAAAAATAGAAGAATATAATCTTTCTAGAGAGGGAATTGATAGGGACTATCAACGCGTATGAGAACGAGCTCCGATTGAGCCGGTTTCAGTGGCGTTGGAAAGCCCTCGGGAAACTAGGCTACCAGGACTTCTAATTCTAGCGATCTGGAAGAATTTACATATGCGCACACACCCGAGCACACGTGCGGTATGTCTGAGCCCCAGAAAAGGCCGTTTAGACACTCAAAAAGGCTCAAAAGTCTGGAAAAAACTACTTTTTCGTCCAATTACACCTCGATATTGTAAAGGGCAGTACGTCCATATGGTCTGCAGGTCGTAGACGCCCGACCAATGAGCGGCTACGATAGGGTGTTAGGCTCACACTAGCGAAGAAACGGTGGAAAAATAGAAGAATATAATCATTCTAGAGAGGGAATTGATAAGGACTATCAACGCGGATGAGAACGAGCTCCGATTGAGCCGGTTTCTGTGGCGTTGGAAAGACCTCGGGAAACTAGCCTACCAGGACTTCTAATTCTAGCGATCCGGAAGAATTTACATACGCGCACACACCCGAGCACACGTGCGGTATGTCTGGGCCCCAAAAAAGGCCGTTTAGACCCTCAAAAAGGCTCGAAAGTCTGGAAAAAACTACTTTTTCATGCTATTACACCTCGATATTGTAAAGGCCAGTACGTCCATATGGTCTTCAGGTCATAGATGCCCCACCAATGAGCTGCTATGATAGGGTGTTTTGCTCACACTAGCGAAGAAACGGTGGAAAAATAGAAGAATATAATCATTCTAGAGAGGGAATTGATGGGGACTATCAACGCGGATGAGAACGAGCTCCGATTGAGCCGGTTTCAGTGGCGTTGGAAAGCCCTCGGGAAACTAGGCTACCAGGACTTCTAATTCTAGTGATGTGGAAGAATTTGCATACGCGCACACACCCGAGCACACGTGCGGTATGTCTGGGCCCCAGAAAAGGCCGTTTAGACCCTCAAAAAGGCTCAAAAGTCTAGAAAAAACTACTTTTTCATGCAATTACACCTCGATATTGTAAAGGGCAGTACGTCCATATGGTCTGCAGGTCGTAGATGCCCCACCAATGAGCGGCTACGATAGGGTGTTAGGCTCACACTAGCGAAGAAACGGTGGAAAAATAGAAGAATATAATCTTTCTAGAGAGGGAATTGATAGGGACTATCAACGCGTATGAGAACGAGCTCCGATTGAGCCGGTTTCAGTGGCGTTGGAAAGCCCTCGGGAAACTAGGCTACCAGGACTTCTAATTCTAGCGATCTGGAAGAATTTACATATGCGCACACACCCGAGCACACGTGCGGTATGTCTGAGCCCCAGAAAAGGCCGTTTAGACACTCAAAAAGGCTCAAAAGTCTGGAAAAAACTACTTTTTCGTCCAATTACTCCTCGATATTGTAAAGCGCAGTACGTCCATATGGTCTGCAGGTCATAGACGCCCGACCAATGAGCGGCTACGATAGGGTGTTAGGCTCACACTAGCGAAGAAACGGTGGAAAAATAGAAGAATATAATCATTCTAAAGAGGGAATTGATAGGGACTATCAACGCGGATGAGAACGAGCTCCGATTGAGCCGGTTTCAGTGGCGTTGGAAAGCCCTTGGGAAACTAGGCTACCAGGACTTCTAATTCCAGCGATCTCGAAGAATTTACATATGCGCACACACCTGAGCACACGTGCGGTATGTTTGGGGCCCAGAATAGGCCGTTTAGACCCTCAAAAAGGCTCAAAAGTCTGGAAAAAACTACTTTTTCTTGCAATTACACCTCGATATTGTAAAGGGAAGTACGTCCATATTATCTTCAGGTCGTAGACGCCCCACCAATGAGCTTCTACGATAGGGTGTCAGGCTCACACTAGCAAAGAAACGGTGGAAAAATGGAAGAATATAATCATTCTAGAGAGGGAATTGATAGGGACTATCAACGCGGATGAGAACGAGCTCCGATTGAGCCGGTTTCATTGGCGTTGGAAAGACCTCGGGAAACTAGGCTACCAGGACTTCTAATTCTAGCGATCTAGAAGAATTTACATACGCGCACACACCTGAGCACACGTGCGGTATGTCTGGGCCCCAGAAAAGACCGTTTAGACCCTCAAAAAGGCTCAAAAGTCTGGAAAAAACTACTTTTTCGTGCAATGACACCTCGATATTGTAAAGGGCAGTACGTCCATATGGTCTACAGGTCATAGACGCCCCACCAATGAGCAGCTAGGATAGGGTGTTAGGCTCACACTAGCGAAGAAACGGTGGAAAAATAGAAGAATATAATCATTCTAGAGAGGGAATTGATAGGGACTATCAACGCGAATGAGAACGAGCTTCGATTGAGCCGGTTTCAGTGGCGTTGGAAAGCCCTCGGGAAACTAGGCTATCAGGACTTTTAATTCTAGCGATCTGGAAGAATTTACATATGCGCACACACCCGAGTAGACGTGCGGTATGTCTGGGCCCCAGAAAAGGCCGTTTAGACCCTCAAATAGGCTCAAAAGTCTGGAAAAAACTACTTTTTCGTGCAATTACACCTCGATATTGTAAAGGGCAGTACGTCCATATGGTCTGCAGGTCATAGACGCCCCACCAATGAGCGGCTACGATATGGTGTTAGGCTCACACTAGCGAAGAAACGGTGGAAAAATAGAAGAATATAATCATTCTAGAGAGGGAATTGATAAGGACTATCAACGCGGATGAGAACGAGCTACGATTGAGCTGGTTTCTGTGGCGTTGGAAAGACCTCGGGAAACTAGGCTACCAGGACTTCTAATTCTAGCGATCCAGAAGAATTTACATACGCGCACACACCCGAGCACAGGTGCGGTATGTCTGGGCCCCAGAAAAGGCCGTTTAGACCCTCAAAAAGGCTCGAAAGTCTGGAAAAAACTACTTTTTCATGCTATTACACCTCGATATTGTAAAGGGCAGTACATCCATATGGTCTTCAGGTTGTAGACGTCCCACCAATGAGCTGCTATGATAGGGTGTTTTGCTCACACTAGAGAAGAAACGGTGGAAAAATAGAAGAATATAATCATTCTAGAGAGGGAATTGATAAGGACTATCAACGCGGATGAGAACGAGCTCCGATTGAGCCGGTTTCTGTGGCGTTGGAAAGACCTCGGGAAACTAGCCTACCAGGACTTCTAATTCTAGCGATCCGGAAGAATTTACATATGCGCACACACCCGAGCACACGTGCGGTATGTCTGGGCCCCAGAAAAGGCCGTTTAGACCCTCAAAAAGGCTCGAAAGTCTGGAAAAAACTACTTTTTCATGCTATTACACCTCGATATTGTAAAGGCCAGTATGTCCATATGGTCTTCAGGTCATAGATGCCCCACCAATGAGCTGCTATGATAGGGTGTTTTGCTCACACTAGCGAAGAAACGGTGGAAAAATAGAAGAATATAATCATTCTAGAGAGGGAATTGATGGGGACTATCAACGCGGATGAGAACGAGCTCCGATTGAGCCGGTTTCAGTGGCGTTGGAAAGCCCTCGGGAAACTAGGCTACCAGGACTTCTAATTCTAGTGATGTGGAAGAATTTGCATACGCGCACACACCCGAGCACACGTGCGGTATGTCTGGGCCCCAGAAAAGGCCGTTTAGACCCTCAAAAAGGCTCAAAAGTCTAGAAAAAACTACTTTTTCATGCAATTACACCTCGATATTGTAAAGGGCAGTACGTCCATATGGTCTGCAGGTCGTAGATGCCCCACCAATGAGCGGCTACGATAGGGTGTTAGGCTCACACTAGCGAAGAAACGGTGGAAAAATAGAAGAATATAATCTTTCTAGAGAGGGAATTGATAGGGACTATCAACGCGTATGAGAACGAGCTCCGATTGAGCCGGTTTCAGTGGCGTTGGAAAGCCCTCGGGAAACTAGGCTACCAGGACTTCTAATTCTAGCGATCTGGAAGAATTTACATATGCGCACACACCCGAGCACACGTGCGGTATGTCTGAGCCCCAGAAAAGGCCGTTTAGACACTCAAAAAGGCTCAAAAGTCTGGAAAAAACTACTTTTTCGTCCAATTACACCTCGATATTGTAAAGGGCAGTACGTCCATATGGTCTGCAGGTCGTAGACGCCCGACCAATGAGCGGCTACGATAGGGTGTTAGGCTCACACTAGCGAAGAAACGGTGGAAAAATAGAAGAATATAATCATTCTAGAGAGGGAATTGATAAGGACTATCAACGCGGATGAGAACGAGCTCCGATTGAGCCGGTTTCTGTGGCGTTGGAAAGACCTCGGGAAACTAGCCTACCAGGACTTCTAATTCTAGCGATCCGGAAGAATTTACATACGCGCACACACCCGAGCACACGTGCGGTATGTCTGGGCCCCAGAAAAGGCCGTTTAGACCCTCAAAAAGGCTCGAAAGTCTGGAAAAAACTACTTTTTCATGCTATTACACCTCGATATTGTAAAGGCCAGTACGTCCATATGGTCTTCAGGTCATAGATGCCCCACCAATGAGCTGCTATGATAGGGTGTTTTGCTCACACTAGCGAAGAAACGGTGGAAAAATAGAAGAATATAATCATTCTAGAGAGGGAATTGATGGGGACTATCAACGCGGATGAGAACGAGCTCCGATTGAGCCGGTTTCAGTGGCGTTGGAAAGCCCTCGGGAAACTAGGCTACCAGGACTTCTAATTCTAGTGATGTGGAAGAATTTGCATACGCGCACACACCCGAGCACACGTGCGGTATGTCTGGGCCCCAGAAAAGGCCGTTTAGACCCTCAAAAAGGCTCAAAAGTCTAGAAAAAACTACTTTTTCATGCAATTACACCTCGATATTGTAAAGGGCAGTACGTCCATATGGTCTGCAGGTGGTAGATGCCCCACCAATGAGCGGCTACGATAGGGTGTTAGGCTCACACTAGCGAAGAAACGGTGGAAAAATAGAAGAATATAATCTTTCTAGAGAGGGAATTGATAGGGACTATCAACGCGTATGAGAACGAGCTCCGATTGAGCCGGTTTCAGTGGAGTTGGAAAGCCCTCGGGAAACTAGGCTACCAGGACTTCTAATTCTAGCGATCTGGAAGAATTTACATATGCGCACACACCCGAGCACACGTGCGGTATGTCTGAGCCCCAGAAAAGGCCGTTTAGACACTCAAAAAGGCTCAAAAGTCTGGAAAAAACTACTTTTTCGTCCAATTACACCTCGATATTGTAAAGGGCAGTACGTCCAAATGGTCTGCAGGTCGTAGACGCCCGACCAATGAGCGGCTACGATAGGGTGTTAGGCTCACACTAGCGAAGAAACGGTGGAAAAATAGAAGAATATAATCATTCTAAAGAGGGAATTGATAGGGACTATCAACGCGGATGAGAACGAGCTCCGATTGAGCCGGTTTCAGTGGCGTGGGAAAGCCCTTGGGAAACTAGGCTACCAGGACTTCTAATTCTAGCGATCTCGAAGAATTTACATATGCGCACACACCTGAGCACACGTGCGGTATGTTTGGGGCCCAGAATAGGCCGTTTAGACCCTCAAAAAGGCTCAAAAGTCTGGAAAAAACTACTTTTTCTTGCAATTACACCTCGATATTGTAAAGGGAAGTACGTCCATATTATCTTCAGGTCGTAGACGCCCCACCAATGAGCTTCTACGATAGGGTGTCAGGCTCACACTAGCAAAGAAACGGTGGAAAAATGGAAGAATATAATCATTCTAGAGAGGGAATTGATAGGGACTATCAACGCGGATGAGAACGAGCTCCGATTGAGCCGGTTTCATTGGCGTTGGAAAGACCTCGGGAAACTAGGCTACCAGGACTTCTAATTCTAGCGATCTAGAAGAATTTACATACGCGCACACACCTGAGCACACGTGCGGTATGTCTGGGCCCCAGAAAAGACCGTTTAGACCCTCAAAAAGGCTCAAAAGTCTGGAAAAAACTACTTTTTCGTGCAATGACACCTCGATATTGTAAAGGGCAGTACGTCCATATGGTCTACAGGTCATAGACGCCCCACCAATGAGCAGCTAGGATAGGGTGTTAGGCTCACACTAGCGAAGAAACGGTGGAAAAATAGAAGAATATAATCATTCTAGAGAGGGAATTGATAGGGACTATCAACGCGGATGAGAACGAGCTACGATTGAGCTGGTTTCTGTGGCGTTGGAAAGACCTCGGGAAACTAGGCTACCAGGACTTCTAATTCTAGCGATCCAGAAGAATTTACATACGCGCACACACCCGAGCACAGGTGCGGTATGTCTGGGCCCCAGAAAAGGCCGTTTAGACCCTCAAAAAGGCTCGAAAGTCTGGAAAAAACTACTTTTTCATGCTATTACACCTCGATATTGTAAAGGGCAGTACATCCATATGGTCTTCAGGTTGTAGACGTCCCACCAATGAGCTGCTATGATAGGGTGTTTTGCTCACACTAGAGAAGAAACGGTGGAAAAATAGAAGAATATAATCATTCTAGAGAGGGAATTGATAAGGACTATCAACGCGGATGAGAACGAGCTCCGATTGAGCCGGTTTCTGTGGCGTTGGAAAGACCTCGGGAAACTAGCCTACCAGGACTTCTAATTCTAGCGATCCGGAAGAATTTACATATGCGCACACACCCGAGCACACGTGCGGTATGTCTGGGCCCCAGAAAAGGCCGTTTAGACCCTCAAAAAGGCTCGAAAGTCTGGAAAAAACTACTTTTTCATGCTATTACACCTCGATATTGTAAAGGCCAGTATGTCCATATGGTCTTCAGGTCATAGATGCCCCACCAATGAGCTGCTATGATAGGGTGTTTTGCTCACACTAGCGAAGAAACGGTGGAAAAATAGAAGAATATAATCATTCTAGAGAGGGAATTGATGGGGACTATCAACGCGGATGAGAACGAGCTCCGATTGAGCCGGTTTCAGTGGCGTTGGAAAGCCCTCGGGAAACTAGGCTACCAGGACTTCTAATTCTAGTGATGTGGAAGAATTTGCATACGCGCACACACCCGAGCACACGTGCGGTATGTCTGGGCCCCAGAAAAGGCCGTTTAGACCCTCAAAAAGGCTCAAAAGTCTAGAAAAAACTACTTTTTCATGCAATTACACCTCGATATTGTAAAGGGCAGTACGTCCATATGGTCTGCAGGTCGTAGATGCCCCACCAATGAGCGGCTACGATAGGGTGTTAGGCTCACACTAGCGAAGAAACGGTGGAAAAATAGAAGAATATAATCTTTCTAGAGAGGGAATTGATAGGGACTATCAACGCGTATGAGAACGAGCTCCGATTGAGCCGGTTTCAGTGGCGTTGGAAAGCCCTCGGGAAACTAGGCTACCAGGACTTCTAATTCTAGCGATCTGGAAGAATTTACATATGCGCACACACCCGAGCACGCGTGCGGTATGTCTGAGCCCCAGAAAAGGCCGTTTAGACACTCAAAAAGGCTCAAAAGTCTGGAAAAAACTACTTTTTCGTCCAATTACACCTCGATATTGTAAAGGGCAGTACGTCCATATGGTCTGCAGGTCGTAGACGCCCGACCAATGAGCGGCTACGATAGGGTGTTAGGCTCACACTAGCGAAGAAACGGTGGAAAAATAGAAGAATATAATCATTCTAGAGAGGGAATTGATAAGGACTATCAACGCGGATGAGAACGAGCTCCGATTGAGCCGGTTTCTGTGGCGTTGGAAAGACCTCGGGAAACTAGCCTACCAGGACTTCTAATTCTAGCGATCCGGAAGAATTTACATACGCGCACACACCCGAGCACACGTGCGGTATGTCTGGGCCCCAGAAAAGGCCGTTTAGACCCTCAAAAAGGCTCGAAAGTCTGGAAAAAACTACTTTTTCATGCTATTACACCTCGATATTGTAAAGGCCAGTACGTCCATATGGTCTTCAGGTCATAGATGCCCCACCAATGAGCTGCTATGATAGGGTGTTTTGCTCACACTAGCGAAGAAACGGTGGAAAAATAGAAGAATATAATCATTCTAGAGAGGGAATTGATGGGGACTATCAACGCGGATGAGAACGAGCTCCGATTGAGCCGGTTTCAGTGGCGTTGGAAAGCCCTCGGGAAACTAGGCTACCAGGACTTCTAATTCTAGTGATGTGGAAGAATTTGCATACGCGCACACACCCGAGCACACGTGCGGTATGTCTGGGCCCCAGAAAAGGCCGTTTAGACCCTCAAAAAGGCTCAAAAGTCTAGAAAAAACTACTTTTTCATGCAATTACACCTCGATATTGTAAAGGGCAGTACGTCCATATGGTCTGCAGGTCGTAGATGCCCCACCAATGAGCGGCTACGATAGGGTGTTAGGCTCACACTAGCGAAGAAACGGTGGAAAAATAGAAGAATATAATCTTTCTAGAGAGGGAATTGATAGGGACTATCAACGCGTATGAGAACGAGCTCCGATTGAGCCGGTTTCAGTGGCGTTGGAAAGCCCTCGGGAAACTAGGCTACCAGGACTTCTAATTCTAGCGATCTGGAAGAATTTACATATGCGCACACACCCGAGCACACGTGCGGTATGTCTGAGCCCCAGAAAAGGCCGTTTAGACACTCAAAAAGGCTCAAAAGTCTGGAAAAAACTACTTTTTCGTCCAATTACACCTCGATATTGTAAAGGGCAGTACGTCCAAATGGTCTGCAGGTCGTAGACGCCCGACCAATGAGCGGCTACGATAGGGTGTTAGGCTCACACTAGCGAAGAAACGGTGGAAAAATAGAAGAATATAATCATTCTAAAGAGGGAATTGATAGGGACTATCAACGCGGATGAGAACGAGCTCCGATTGAGCCGGTTTCAGTGGCGTGGGAAAGCCCTTGGGAAACTAGGCTACCAGGACTTCTAATTCTAGCGATCTCGAAGAATTTACATATGCGCACACACGTGAGCACACGTGCGGTATGTTTGGGGCCCAGAATAGGCCGTTTAGACCCTCAAAAAGGCTCAAAAGTCTGGAAAAAACTACTTTTTCTTGCAATTACACCTCGATATTGTAAAGGGAAGTACGTCCATATTATCTTCAGGTCGTAGACGCCCCACCAATGAGCTTCTACGATAGGGTGTCAGGCTCACACTAGCAAAGAAACGGTGGAAAAATGGAAGAATATAATCATTCTAGAGAGGGAATTGATAGGGACTATCAACGCGGATGAGAACGAGCTCCGATTGAGCCGGTTTCATTGGCGTTGGAAAGACCTCGGGAAACTAGGCTACCAGGACTTCTAATTCTAGCGATCTAGAAGAATTTACATACGCGCACACACCTGAGCACACGTGCGGTATGTCTGGGCCCCAGAAAAGACCGTTTAGACCCTCAAAAAGGCTCAAAAGTCTGGAAAAAACTACTTTTTCGTGCAATGACACCTCGATATTGTAAAGGGCAGTACGTCCATATGGTCTACAGGTCATAGACGCCCCACCAATGAGCAGCTAGGATAGGGTGTTAGGCTCACACTAGCGAAGAAACGGTGGAAAAATAGAAGAATATAATCATTCTAGAGAGGGAATTGATAGGGACTATCAACGCGTATGAGAACGAGCTTCGATTGAGCCGGTTTCAGTGGCGTTGGAAAGCCCTCGGGAAACTAGGCTATCAGGACTTTTAATTCTAGCGATCTGGAAGAATTTACATATGCGCACACACCCGAGTAGACGTGCGGTATGTCTGGGCCCCAGAAAAGGCCGTTTAGACCCTCAAATAGGCTCAAAAGTCTGGAAAAAACTACTTTTTCGTGCAATTACACCTCGATATTGTAAAGGGCAGTACGTCCATATGGTCTGCAGGTCATAGACGCCCCACCAATGAGCGGCTACGATATGGTGTTAGGCTCACACTAGCGAAGAAACGGTGGAAAAATAGAAGAATATAATCATTCTAGAGAGGGAATTGATAAGGACTATCAACGCGGATGAGAACGAGCTACGATTCAGCTGGTTTCTGTGGCGTTGGAAAGACCTCGGGAAACTAGGCTACCAGGACTTCTAATTCTAGCGATCCAGAAGAATTTACATACGCGCACACACCCGAGCACAGGTGCGGTATGTCTGGGCCCCAGAAAAGGCCGTTTAGACCCTCAAAAAGGCTCGAAAGTCTGGAAAAAACTACTTTTTCATGCTATTACACCTCGATATTGTAAAGGGCAGTACATCCATATGGTCTTCAGGTTGTAGACGCCCCACCAATGAGCTGCTATGATAGGGTGTTTTGCTCACACTAGAGAAGAAACGATGGAAAAATAGAAGAATATAATCATTCTAGAGAGGGAATTGATGGGGACTATCAACGCGGATGAGAACGAGCTCCGATTGAGCCGGTTTCAGTGGCGTTGGAAAGCCCTCAGGAAACTAGGCTACCAGGACTTCTAATTCCAGCGATTTGGAAGAATTTACATACGTGCACACACCTGAGCACACGTGCGGTATGTCTGGGCCCCAGAAAAGGCCGTTTAGACCCTCAAAAAGGCTCAAAAGTCTGGAAAAAACTACTTTTTTGTGCAATTACACCTCGATATTGTAAAGGGCAGTACGTCCATATGGTCTGCAGGTCGTAGATGCCCCACCAATGAGCGGCTACGATAGGGTGTTAGGCTCACACTAGCGAAGAAATGGTGGAAAAATAGAAGAATATAATCATTCTAGAGAGGGAATTGATAGGGACTATCAACGCGTATGAGAACGAGCTCCGATTGAGCCGGTTTCAGTGGCGTTGGAAAGCCCTCAGGAAACTAGGCTATCAGGACTTCTAATTCTAGCGATCTGGAAGAATTTACATATGCGCACACACCCGAGCACACGTGCGGTATGTCTGGGCCCCAGAAAAGGCCGTTTAGACCCTCAAATAGGCTCAAAAGTCTGGAAAAAACTACTTTTTCGTGCAATTACACCTCGATATTGTAAAGGGCAGTACGTCCATATGGTCTGCAGGTCATAGACGCCCCACCAATGAGCGGCTACGATATGGTGTTAGGCTCACACTAGCGAAGAAACGGTGGAAAAATAGAAGAATATAATCATTCTAGAGAGGGAATTGATAAGGACTATCAACGCGGATGAGAACGAGCTCCGATTGAGCCGGTTTCTGTGGCGTTGGAAAGACCTCGGGAAACTAGGCTACCAGGACTTCTAATTCTAGCGATCCGGAAGAATTTACATACGCGCACACACCCGAGCACACGTGCGGTATGTCTGGGCCCCAGAAAAGGCCGTTTAGACCCTCAAAAAGGCTCGAAAGTCTGGAAAAAACTACTTTTTCATGCTATTACACCTCGATATTGTAAAGGGCAGTACGTCCATATGGTCTGCAGGTCGTAGACGCCCCACCAATGAGCGGCTACGATAGGGTGTTAGGCTCACACTAGCAAAGAAACGGTGGAAAAATAGAAGAATATAATCATTCTAGAGAGGGAATTGATAGGGACTATCAACGCGGATGAGAACGAGCTCCGATTGAGCTGGTTTCAGTGGCGTTGGAAAGCCCAGGGAAACTAGGCTACCAGGACTTCTAATTCTAATGATCTGGAAGAATTTACATACGTGCACACACCCGAGCACACGTGCGGTATGTCTGGGGCCCAGACTAGACCGTTTAGACCCTCAAAAAGGCTCAAAAGTCTGGAAAAAACTACTTTTTCATGCAATTACACCTCGATATTGTAAAGGGAAGTACGTCCATATGGTCTTCAGGTCGTAGACGCCCCACCAATGAGCTTCTACGATAGGGTGTTAGGCTCACACTAGCAAAGAAACGATGGAAAAATGGAAGAATATAATCATTCTAGAGAGGGAATTGATAGGGACTATCAACGCGGATGAGAACGAGCTCCGATAGAGCCGGTTTTAGGGGCGTTGGAAAGCCCTCGGGAAACTAGGCTACCAGGACTTCTAATTCTACCGATCTAGAAGAATTTACATACACGCACACACCCGAGCACACGTGAGGTATGTCAGGGCCCCAGAAAATTCCGTTTAGACCCTCAAAAAGGCTCAAAAGTCTGGAAAAAACTACTTTTTCGTCCAATTACACCTCGATATTGTAAAGGGCAGTACGTCCATATGGTCTGCAGGTCGTAGAAGCCCCACCAATGAGCGGCTACGATAGGGTGTTAGGCTCACACTAGCGAAGAAACGGAGGAAAAATAGAAGAATATAATCATTCTAGAGAGGGAATTGATAAGGACTATCAACGCGGATGAGAACGAGCTTTGATTGAGCCGGTTTCAGTGGCGTTGGAAAGCCCTCGGGAAACTAGGCTACCAGGACTTCTAATTCTAGCGATCTGGAAGAATTTACATACGCGCACACACCCGAGCACACGTGCGGTATGTCTGGGCCCCAGAAAAGGCCGTTTAGACCCTCAAAAAGGCTCGAAAGTTTGGAAAAAACTACTTTTTCGTGCAATTACACCTCGATATTGTAAAGGGCAGTACGTCCATATGGTCTATAGTTTGTAGACGCCCCACCAATGAGCGGCTACGATAGGGTGTTAGGCTCACACTAGCGAAGAAACGGTGGAAAAATAGAAGAATATAATCATTCTAGAGAGGGAATTGATAGGGACTATCAACGCGGATGAGAACGAGCTTCGATTGAGCCGGTTTCAGTGGCGTTGGAAAGCCCTCGGGAAACTAGGCTACCAGGACTTCTAATTCTAGCGATCTGGAAGAATTTACATACGCGCACACACCCGAGCACACGTGCGGTATGTCTGGGCCCTAGAAAAGGCCGTTTAGACCCTCAAAAAGGCTCGAAAGTCTGGAAAAAACTACTTTTTCATGCTATTACACCTCGATATTGTAAAGGGCTGTACGTCCATATGGTCTTCAGGTCGTAGATGCCCCACCAATGAGCTGCTACGATAGGGTGTTAGACTCACACTAGCGAAGAAACGGTTGAAAAATAGAAGAATATAGTCATTCTAGAGAGGTAATTGATAAGCACTATCAACGCGGATGAGAACGAGCTCCGATTGAGCCGGTCTCAGTGGCGTCGGAAAGCCCTCGGTAAACTAGGCTACCAGGACTTCTAATTCTAGCGATCTGGAAGAATTTACATACGCGCACACACCCGAGCACACGTGCGGTATGTCTGGGCCCCAGAAAAGGCCGTTTAGACCCTCAAAAAGACTCAAAAGTCTGGAAAAAACTACTTTTTCGTCCAATTACACCTCGATATTGTAAAGGGCAGTACGTCCATATGGTCTGCAGGTCGTAGACGCCCCACCAATGAGCGGCTACGATAGGGTGTTAGGCTCACACTAGCAAATAAACGGTGGAAAAATAGAAGAATATAATCATTCTATAGACGGAATGGATAAGGACTATCAAAGCGGATGAGAACGAGCTCTGATTGAGCCGGTTTAAGTGGCGTTGGAAAGACCTCGGGAAACTAGGCTACCAGGACTTCTAATTCTAGCGATCTGGAAGAATTTCCATACACGCACACACCTGAGCACACGTGCGGTATGTCTGGGCCCCAGAAAAGGCCGTTTAGACCCTCAAAAAGGCTCGAAAATCTGGAAAAAACTACTTTTTCGTGCAATTAGACCTCGATATTGTAAAGGGCAGTTCGTCCATATGGTCTGCAGGTCGTCGACGCCCCACCAATGAGCAGCTACGATAGGGTGTTAGGCTCACACTAGCGAAGAAACGGTGAAAAAATAGAAGAATATAATCATTCTATAGACGGAATGGATAAGGACTATCAACGCGGATGAGAACGAGCTCCGATTGAGCCGGTTTCAGTGGCGTTGGAAAGACCTCGGGAAACTAGGCTACCAGGACTTCTAATTCTAGCGATCTGGAAGAATTTCCATACGCGCACACACCTGAGCACACGTGCGGTATGTCTGGGCCCCAGAAAAGGCCGTTTAGACCCTCAAAAAGGCTCAAAAGTCTGGAAAAAACTACTTTTTCGTGCAATTACACCTCGATATTGTAAAGGGCAGTACGTCCATATGGTCTGCAGGTCGTAGACGCCCCACCAATGAGCGGCTATGATAGGGTGTTAGGCTTACACTAGCGAAGAAACGGTGGAAAAATAGAAGAATATAATCATTCTAGAGAGGGAATTGATAGGGACTATCAACGCGGATGAGAACGAGCTTCGATTGAGCCGGTTTCAGTGGCGTCGGAAAGCCCTCGGGAAACTAGGCTACCAGGACTTCTAATTCTAGTGATCTGGAAGAATTTACATACGCGCACACACCCGAGCACACGTGCGGTATGTCTGGGCCCCAGAAAAGGCCGTTTAGACCCTCAAAAAGGCACGAAAGTCTGGAAAAAATACTTTTTCGTGCAATTACACCTCGATATTGTAAAGGGCAGTACGTCCATATGGTCTGCAGGTCGTCGACGCCCCACCAATGAGCAGCTACGATAGGGTGTTAGGCTCACACTAGCGAAGACACGGTGAAAAATTAGAAGAATCTAATCATTCTATAGACGGAATGGATAAGGACTATCAACGCGGATGAGAACGAGCTCTGATTGAGCCGGTTTCAGTGGCGTTGGAAAGACCTCGGGAAACTAGGCTACCAGGACTTCTAATTCTAGCGATCTGGAAGAATTTCCATACGCGCACACACCTGAGCACACGTGCGGTATGTCTGGGCCCCAGAAAAGGCCGTTTAGACCCTCAAAAATGCTCGAAAATCTGGAAAAAACTACTTTTTCGTGCAATTACACCTCGATATTGTAAAGGGCAGTACGTCCATATGGTCTGCAGGTCGTCGACGCCCCACCAATGAGCAGCTACGATAGGTTGTTAGGCTCACACTAGCGAAGACACGGTGAAAAATTAGAAGAATCTAATCATTCTATAGACGGAATGGATAAGGACTATCAACGCGGATGAGAACGAGCTCTGATTGAGCCGGTTTCAGTGGCGTTGGAAAGACCTCGGGAAACTAGGCTACCAGGACTTCTAATTCTAGCGATCTGGAAGAATTTCCATACGCGCACACACCTGAGCACACGTGCGGTATGTCTGGGCCCCAGAAAAGGCCGTTTAGACCCTCAAAAAGGCTCAAAAGTCTGGAAAAAACTACTTTTTCGTGCAATTACACCTCGATATTGTAAAGGGCAGTACGTCCATATGGTCTGCAGGTCGTAGACGCCCCACCAATGAGCGGCTATGATAGGGTGTTAGGCTTACACTAGCGAAGAAACGGTGGAAAAATAGAAGAATATAATCATTCTAGAGAGGGAATTGATAGGGACTATCAACGCGGATGAGAACGAGCTTCGATTGAGCCGGTTTCAGTGGCGTCGGAAAGCCCTCGGGAAACTAGGCTACCAGGACTTCTAATTCTAGTGATCTGGAAGAATTTACATACGCGCACACACCCGAGCACACGTGCGGTATGTCTGGGCCCCAGAAAAGGCCGTTTAGACCCTCAAAAAGGCACGAAAGTCTGGAAAAAATACTTTTTCGTGCAATTACACCTCGATATTGTAAAGGGCAGTACGTCCATATGGTCTGCAGGTCGTCGACGCCCCACCAATGAGCAGCTACGATAGGGTGTTAGGCTCACACTAGCGAAGACACGGTGAAAAATTAGAAGAATCTAATCATTCTATAGACGGAATGGATAAGGACTATCAACGCGGATGAGAACGAGCTCTGATTGAGCCGGTTTCAGTGGCGTTGGAAAGACCTCGGGAAACTAGGCTACCAGGACTTCTAATTCTAGCGATCTGGAAGAATTTCCATACGCGCACACACCTGAGCACACGTGCGGTATGTCTGGGCCCCAGAAAAGGCCGTTTAGACCCTCAAAAATGCTCGAAAATCTGGAAAAAACTACTTTTTCGTGCAATTACACCTCGATATTGTAAAGGGCAGTACGTCCATATGGTCTGCAGGTCGTCGACGCCCCACCAATGAGCAGCTACGATAGGGTGTTAGGCTCACACTAGCGAAGAAACGGTGAAAAAATAGAAGAATATAATCATTCTATAGACGGAATGGATAAGGACTATCAACGCGGATGGGAACGAGCTCCGATTGAGCCGGTTTCAGTGGCGTTGGAAAGACCTCGGGAAACTAGGCTACCAGGACTTCTAATTCTAGCGATCTGGAAGAATTTCCATACGCGCACACACCTGAGCACACGTGCGGTATGTCTGGGCCCCAGAAAAGGCCGTTTAGACCCTCAAAAAGGCTCAAAAGTCTGGAAAAAACTACTTTTTCGTCCAATTATACCTCGATATTGTAAAGGGCAGTACATTCATATGGTCTGCAAGTCGTAGACGCCCCACCAATGAGCGGCTATGATAGGGTGTTAGGCTCGCACTAGCGAAGAAACGGTGGAAAAATAGAAGAATATAGTCATTCTAGAGCGGGAATTGATAGGGACTATCAACGCTGATGAGAACGACCTCCGCTTGAGCTGGTTTCAGTGGCGTTGGAAAGCCCTCGGGAAACTAGGCTACCAGGACTTCTAATTCCAGCGATCCAGAAGAATTTACATACGCGCAGACACCCGAGCACACATGCGGTATGTCTGGGCCCCAGTAAAGGCCGTTTAGACCCTCAAAAAGGCTGAAAAGTCAGGAAAAAACTACTTTTTCGTGCAATTACACCTCGATATTGTAAAGGGCAGTACGTTCATATGGTCTGCAGGTCGTAGACGCCCCACCAATGAGCGGCTATGATAGGGTGTTAGGCTTACACTAGCGAAGAAACATTGGAAAAATAGAAGAATATAATCATTCTAGAGAGGGAATTGATAGGGACTATGAACGCGGATGAGAACGAGCTTCTATTGAGCCGGTTTCAGTGGCGTCGGAAAGCCCTCGGGAAACTAGGCTACCAGGACTTCTAATTCTAGCGATCTGAAAGAATTTACATATGCGCACACACCCGAGCACACGTGCGGTATGTCTGGGCCCCAGAAAAGGCCGTTTAGACCCTCAAAAAGGCTCGAAAGTCTGGAAAAAATACTTTTTCGTGCAATTACACCTCGATATTGTAAAGGGCAGTACGTCCATATGGTCTGCAGGTCGTCGACGCCCCACCAATGAGCAGCTACGATAGGGTGTTAGGCTCACACTAGCGAAGAAACGGTGAAAAAATAGAAGAATATAATCATTCTATAGACGGAATGGATAAGGACTATCAACGCGGATGAGAACGAGCTCTGATTGAGCCGGTTTTAGTGGCGTTGGAAAGACCTCGGGAAACTAGGCTACCAGGACTTCTAATTCTAGCGATCTGGAAGAATTTCCATACGCGCACACACCTAAGCACACGTGCGGTATGTCTGGGCCCCAGAAAAGGCCGTTTAGACCCTCAAAAAGGCTCGAAAATCTGGAAAAAACTACTTTTTCGTGCAATTACACCTCGATATTGTAAAGGGCAGTACGTCCATATGGTCTGCAGGTCGTCGACGCCCCACCAATGAGCAGCTACGATAGGGTGTTAGGCTCACACTAGCGAAGAAACGGTGAAAAAATAGAAGAATATAATCATTCTATAGACGGAATGGATAAGGACTATCAACGCGGATGAGAACGAGCTCCGATTGAGCCGGTTTCAGTGGCGTTGGAAAGACCTCGGGAAACTAGGCTACCAGGACTTCTAATTCTAGCGATCTGGAAGAATTTCCATACGCGCACACACCTGAGCACACGTGCGGTATGACTGGGCCCCAGAAAAGGCCGTTTAGACCCTCAAAAAGGCTCAAAAGTCTGGAAAAAACTACTTTTTCGTCCAATTACACCTCGATATTGTAAAGGGCAGTACAAATAATATGGTCTGCAAGTCGTAGATGCCCCACCAATGAGTGGCTATGATAGGGTGTTAGGCTCGCACTAGCGAAGAAACGGTGGAAAAATAGAAGAATATAATCATTCTAGAGCGGGAAATGATAGGGACTATCAACGCGGATGAGAACGACCTCCGCTTGAGCCGGTTTCAGTAGCGTTGGAAAGCCCTCGGGAAACTAGGCTACCAGGACTTCTAATTCTAGTGATCTGGAAGAATTTACATACGCGCACACACCCGAGCACACGTGCGGTATGTCTGGGCCCCAGAAAAGGCCGTTTAGACCCTCAAAAAGGCTCAAAAGTCTGGAAAAAACTACTTTTTCGTGCAATTACACCTCGATATTGTAAAGGGCAGTACGTCCATATGGTCGGCAGGTCATAGACGCCCCACCAATGAGCGGCTATGATAGGGTGTTAGGCTTACACTAGCGAAGAAACGGTGGAAAAATAGAAGAATATAATCATTCTAGAGAGGGAATTGATAGGGACTATCAACGCGGATGAGAACGAGCTTCGATTGAGCCGGTTTCAGTGGCGTCGGAAAGCCCTTGGGAAACTAGGCTACCAGGACTTCTAATTCTAGCGATCTGGAAGAATTTACATACGCGCACACACCCGAGCACACGTGCGGTATGTCTGGGCCCCAGAAAAGGCCGTTTAGACCCTCAAAAAGGCTCGAAAGTCTGGAAAAAATACTTTTTCGTGCAATTACACCTCGATATTGTAAAGGGCAGTACGTCCATATGGTCTGCAGGTCGTCGACGCCCCACCAATGAGCAGCTACGATAGGGTGTTAGGCTCACACTAGCGAAGAAACGGTGAAAAAATAGAAGAATATAATCATTCTATAGACGGAATGGATAAGGACTATCAACGCGGATGAGAACGAGCTCTGATTGAGCCGGTTTCAGTGGCGTTGGAAAGACCTCGGGAAACTAGGCTACCAGGACTTCTAATTCTAGCGATCTGGAAGAATTTCCATACGCGCACACACCTGAGCACACGTGCGGTATGTCTGGGCCCCAGAAAAGGCCGTTTAGACCCTCAAAAATGCTCGAAAATCTGGAAAAAACTAGTTTTTCGTGCAATTACACCTCGATATTGTAAAGGGCAGTACGTCCATATGGTCTGCAGGTCGTCGACGCCCCACCAATGAGCAGCTACGATAGGGTGTTAGGCTCACACTAGCGAAGAAACGGTGAAAAAATAGAAGAATATAATCATTCTATAGACGGAATGGATAAGGACTATCAACGCGGATGGGAACGAGCTCCGATTGAGCCGGTTTCAGTGGCGTTGGAAAGACCTCGGGAAACTAGGCTACCAGGACTTCTAATTCTAGCGATCTGGAAGAATTTCCATACGCGCACACACCTGAGCACACGTGCGGTATGTCTGGGCCCCAGAAAAGGCCGTTTAGACCCTCAAAAAGGCTCAAAAGTCTGGAAAAAACTACTTTTTCGTCCAATTATACCTCGATATTGTAAAGGGCAGTACATTCATATGGTCTGCAAGTCGTAGACGCCCCACCAATGAGCGGCTATGATAGGGTGTTAGGCTCGCACTAGCGAAGAAACGGTGGAAAAATAGAAGAATATAGTCATTCTAGAGCGGGAATTGATAGGGACTATCAACGCTGATGAGAACGACCTCCGCTTGAGCTGGTTTCAGTGGCGTTGGAAAGCCCTCGGGAAACTAGGCTACCAGGACTTCTAATTCCAGCGATCCAGAAGAATTTACATACGCGCAGACACCCGAGCACACATGCGGTATGTCTGGGCCCCAGTAAAGGCCGTTTAGACCCTCAAAAAGGCTGAAAAGTCAGGAAAAAACTACTTTTTCGTGCAATTACACCTCGATATTGTAAAGGGCAGTACGTTCATATGGTCTGCAGGTCGTAGACGCCCCACCAATGAGCGGCTATGATAGGGTGTTAGGCTTACACTAGCGAAGAAACGGTGGAAAAATAGAAGAATATAATCATTCTAGAGAGGGAATTGATAGGGACTATGAACGCGGATGAGAACGAGCTTCTATTGAGCCGGTTTCAGTGGCGTCGGAAAGCCCTCGGGAAACTAGGCTACCAGGACTTCTAATTCTAGCGATCTGAAAGAATTTACATATGCGCAGACACCCGAGCACACGTGCGGTATGTCTGGGCCCCAGAAAAGGCCGTTTAGACCCTCAAAAAGGCTCGAAAGTCTGGAAAAAATACTTTTTCGTGCAATTACACCTCGATATTGTAAAGGGCAGTACGTCCATATGGTCTGCAGGTTATCGACGCCCCACCAATGAGCAGCTACGATAGGGTGTTAGGCTCAAACTAGCGAAGAAACGGTGAAAAAATAGAAGAATATAATCATTCTATAGACGGAATGGATAAGGACTATCAACGCGGATGAGAACGAGCTCTGATTGAGCCGGTTTTAGTGGCGTTGGAAAGACCTCGGGAAACTAGGCTACCAGGACTTCTAATTCCAGCGATCTGGAAGAATTTCCATACGGGCACACACCTAAGCACACGTGCGGTATGTCTGGGCCCCAGAAAAGGCCGTTTAGACCCTCAAAAAGGCTCGAAAATCTGGAAAAAACTACTTTTTCGTGCAATTACACCTCGATATTGTAAAGGGCAGTACGTCCATATAGTCTGCAGGTCGTCGACGCCCCACCAATGAGCAGCTACGATAGGGTGTTAGGCTCACACTAGCGAAGAAACGGTGAAAAAATAGAAGAATATAATCATTCTATAGACGGAATGGATAAGGACTATCAACGCGGATGAGAACGAGCTCCGATTGAGCCGGTTTCAGTGGCGTTGGAAAGACCTCGGGAAACTAGGCTACCAGGACTTCTAATTCTAGCGATCTGGAAGAATTTCCATACGCGCACACACCTGAGCACACGTGCGGTATGTCTGGGCCCCAGAAAAGGCCGTTTAGACCCTCAAAAAGGCTCAAAAGTCTGGAAAAAACTACTTTTTCGTCCAATTGCACCTCGATATTGTAAAGGGCAGTACAAATAATATGGTCTGCAAGTCGTAGATGCCCCACCAATGAGTGGCTATGATAGGGTGTTAGGCTCGCACTAGCGAAGAAACGGTGGAAAAATAGAAGAATATAATCATTCTAGAGCGGGAATTGATAGGGACTATCAACGCGGATGAGAACGACCTCCGCTTGAGCCGGTTTCAGTAGCGTTGGAAAGCCCTCGGGAAACTAGGCTACCAGGACTTCTAATTCTAGTGATCTGGAAGAATTTACATACGCGCACACACCCGAGCACATGTGCGGTATGTCTGGGCCCCAGAAAAGGCCGTTTAGACCCTCAAAAAGGCTCAAAAGTCTGGAAAAAACTACTTTTTCGTGCAATTACACCTCGATATTGTAAAGGGCAGTACGTCCATATGGTCTGCAGGTCATAGACGCCCCACCAATGAGCGGCTATGATAGGGTGTTAGGCTTACACTAGCGAAGAAACGGTGGAAAAATAGAAGAATATAATCATTCTAGAGAGGGAATTGATAGGGACTATCAACGCGGATGAGAACGAGCTTCGATTGAGCCGGTTTCAGTGGCGTCGGAAAGCCCTCGGGAAACTAGGCTACCAGGACTTCTAATTCTAGCGATCTGGAAGAATTTACATACGCGCACACACCCGAGCACACGTGCGGTATGTCTGGGCCCCAGAAAAGGCCGTTTAGACCCTCAAAAAGGCTCAAAAGTCTGGAAAAAACTACTTTTTCGTGCAATTACACCTCGATATTGTAAAGGGCAGTACGTCCATATGGTCTGCAGGTCATAGACGCCCCACCAATGAGCGGCTATGATAGGGTGTTAGGCTTACACTAGCGAAGAAACGGTGGAAAAATAGAAGAATATAATCATTCTAGAGAGGGAATTGATAGGGACTATCAACGCGGATGAGAACGAGCTTCGATTGAGCCGGTTTCAGTGGCGTCGGAAAGCCCTCGGGAAACTAGGCTACCAGGACTTCTAATTCTAGCGATCTGGAAGAATTTACATACGCGCACACACCCGAGCACACGTGCGGTATGTCTGGGCCCCAGAAAAGGCCGTTTAGACCCTCAAAAAGGCTCGAAAGTCTGGAAAAAATACTTTTTCGTGCAATTACACCTCGATATTGTAAAGGGTAGTACGTCCATATGGTCTGCAGGTCGTCGACGCCCCACCAATGAGCAGCTACGATAGGGTGTTAGGCTCACACTAGCGAAGAAACGGTGAAAAAATAGAAGAATATAATCATTCTATAGACGGAATGGATAAGGACTATCAACGCGGATGAGAACGAGCTCTGATTGAGCCGGTTTCAGTGGCGTTGGAAAGACCTCGGGAAACTAGGCTACCAGGACTTCTAATTCTAGCGATCTGGAAGAATTTCCATACGCGCACACACCTAAGCACAGGTGCGGTATGTCTGGGCCCCAGAAAAGGCCGTTTAGACCCTCAAAAAGGCTCGAAAATCTGGAAAAAAACTACTTTTTCGTGCAATTACACCTCGATATTGTAAAGAGCAGTACGTCCATATGGTCTGCAGGTCGTCGACGCCCCACCAATGAGCAGCTACGATAGGGTGTTAGGCTCACACTAGCGAAGAAACGGTGAAAAAATAGAAGAATATAATCATTCTATAGACGGAATGGATAAGGACTATCAACGCGGATGAGAACGAGCTCCGATTGAGCCGGTTTCAGTGGCGTTGGAAAGACCTCGGGAAACTAGGCTACCAGGACTTCTAATTCTAGCGATCTGGAAGAATTTCCATACGCGCACACACCTGAGCACACGTGCGGTATGTCTGGGCCCCAGAAAAGGCCGTTTAGACCCCCAAAAAGGCTCAAAAGTCTGGAAAAAACTACTTTTTCGTCCAATTACACCTCGATATTGTAAAGGGCAGTACATTCATATGGTCTGCAAGTCGTAGACGCCCCACCAATGAGCGGCTATGATAGGGTGTTAGGCTCGCACTAGCGAAGAAACGGTGGAAAAATAGAAGAATATAATCATTCTAGAGCGGGAATTGATAGGGACTATCAACGCGGATGAGAACGACCTCCACTTGAGCCGGTTTCAGTAGCGTTGGAAAGCCCTCGGGAAACTAGGCTACCAGGACTTCTAATTCCAGCGATCTGGAAGAATTTACATACACGCACACACCTAAGCACACGTGCGGTATGTCTGGGCCCCAGAAAAGGCCGTTTAGACCCTCAAAAAGGCTCGAAAATCTGGAAAAAACTACTTTTTCGTGCAATTACACCTCGATATTGTAAAGGGCAGTACGTCCATATAGTCTGCAGGTCGTCGACGCCCCACCAATGAGCAGCTACGATAGGGTGTTAGGCTCACACTAGCGAAGAAACGGTGAAAAAATAGAAGAATATAATCATTCTATAGACGGAATGGATAAGGACTATCAACGCGGATGAGAACGAGCTCCGATTGAGCCGGTTTCAGTGGCGTTGGAAAGACCTCGGGAAACTAGGCTACCAGGACTTCTAATTCTAGCGATCTGGAAGAATTTCCATACGCGCACACACCTGAGCACACGTGCGGTATGTCTGGGCCCCAGAAAAGGCCGTTTAGACCCTCAAAAAGGCTCAAAAGTCTGGAAAAAACTACTTTTTCGTCCAATTGCACCTCGATATTGTAAAGGGCAGTACAAATAATATGGTCTGCAAGTCGTAGATGCCCCACCAATGAGTGGCTATGATAGGGTGTTAGGCTCGCACTAGCGAAGAAACGGTGGAAAAATAGAAGAATATAATCATTCTAGAGCGGGAATTGATAGGGACTATCAACGCGGATGAGAACGACCTCCGCTTGAGCCGGTTTCAGTAGCGTTGGAAAGCCCTCGGGAAACTAGGCTACCAGGACTTCTAATTCTAGTGATCTGGAAGAATTTACATACGCGCACACACCCGAGCACACGTGCGGTATGTCTGGGCCCCAGAAAAGGCCGTTTAGACCCTCAAAAAGGCTCAAAAGTCTGGAAAAAACTACTTTTTCGTGCAATTACACCTCGATATTGTAAAGGGCAGTACGTCCATATGGTCTGCAGGTCATAGACGCCCCACCAATGAGCGGCTATGATAGGGTGTTAGGCTTACACTAGCGAAGAAACGGTGGAAAAATAGAAGAATATAATCATTCTAGAGAGGGAATTGATAGGGACTATCAACGCGGATGAGAACGAGCTTCGATTGAGCCGGTTTCAGTGGCGTCGGAAAGCCCTCGGGAAACTAGGCTACCAGGACTTCTAATTCTAGCGATCTGGAAGAATTTACATACGCGCACACACCCGAGCACACGTGCGGTATGTCTGGGCCCCAGAAAAGGCCGTTTAGACCCTCAAAAAGGCTCGAAAGTCTGGAAAAAATACTTTTTCGTGCAATTACACCTCGATATTGTAAAGGGTAGTACGTCCATATGGTCTGCAGGTCGTCGACGCCCCACCAATGAGCAGCTACGATAGGGTGTTAGGCTCACACTAGCGAAGAAACGGTGAAAAAATAGAAGAATATAATCATTCTATAGACGGAATGGATAAGGACTATCAACGCGGATGAGAACGAGCTCTGATTGAGCCGGTTTCAGTGGCGTTGGAAAGACCTCGGGAAACTAGGCTACCAGGACTTCTAATTCTAGCGATCTGGAAGAATTTCCATACGCGCACACACCTAAGCACAGGTGCGGTATGTCTGGGCCCCAGAAAAGGCCGTTTAGACCCTCAAAAAGGCTCGAAAATCTGGAAAAAAACTACTTTTTCGTGCAATTACACCTCGATATTGTAAAGAGCAGTACGTCCATATGGTCTGCAGGTCGTCGACGCCCCACCAATGAGCAGCTACGATAGGGTGTTAGGCTCACACTAGCGAAGAAACGGTGAAAAAATAGAAGAATATAATCATTCTATAGACGGAATGGATAAGGACTATCAACGCGGATGAGAACGAGCTCCGATTGAGCCGGTTTCAGTGGCGTTGGAAAGACCTCGGGAAACTAGGCTACCAGGACTTCTAATTCTAGCGATCTGGAAGAATTTCCATACGCGCACACACCTGAGCACACGTGCGGTATGTCTGGGCCCCAGAAAAGGCCGTTTAGACCCCCAAAAAGGCTCAAAAGTCTGGAAAAAACTACTTTTTCGTCCAATTACACCTCGATATTGTAAAGGGCAGTACATTCATATGGTCTGCAAGTCGTAGACGCCCCACCAATGAGCGGCTATGATAGGGTGTTAGGCTCGCACTAGCGAAGAAACGGTGGAAAAATAGAAGAATATAATCATTCTAGAGCGGGAATTGATAGGGACTATCAACGCGGATGAGAACGACCTCCACTTGAGCCGGTTTCAGTAGCGTTGGAAAGCCCTCGGGAAACTAGGCTACCAGGACTTCTAATTCCAGCGATCTGGAAGAATTTACATACACGCACACACCCGAGAACACGTGCGGTATGTCTGGGCCCCAGAAAAGGCCGTTTAGACCCTCAAAAAGGCTCAAAAGTCTGGAAAAAACTACTTTTTCGTGCAATTACACCTCGATATTGTAAAGGGCAGTACGTCCATATGGTCTGCAGGTCGTAGACGCCCCACCAATGAGCGGCTATGATAGGGTGTTAGGCTTACACTAGCGAAGAAACGGTGGAAAAATAGAAGAATATAATCATTCTAGAGAGGGAATTGATAGGGACTATCAACGCGGATGAGAACGAGCTTCGATTGAGCCGGTTTCAGTGGCGTCGGAAAGCCCTCGGGAAACTAGGCTACCAGGACTTCTAAATCTAGCGATCTGGAAGAATTTACATACGCGCACACACCCGAGCACACGTGCGGTATGTCTGGGCCCCAGAAAAGGCCGTTTAGACCCTCAAAAAGGCTCGAAAGTCTGGAAAAAATACTTTTTCGTGCAATTACACCTCGATATTGTAAAGGGCAGTACGTCCATATGGTCTGCAGGTCGTCGACGCCCCACCAATGAGCAGCTACGATAGGGTGTTAGGCTCACACTAGCGAAGAAACGGTGAAAAAATAGAAGAATATAATCATTCTATAGACGGAATGGATAAGGACTATCAACGCGGATGAGAACGAGCTCTGATTGAGCCGGTTTCAGTGGCGTTGGAAAGACCTCGGGAAACTAGGCTACCAGGATTTCTAATTCTAGCGATCTGGAAGAATTTCCATACGCGCACACACCTAAGCACACGTGCGGTATGTCTGGGCCCCAGAAAAGGCCGTTTAGACCCTCAAAAAGGCTCGAAAATCTGGAAAAAACTACTTTTTCGTGCAATTACACCTCGATATTGTAAAGGGCAGTACGTCCATATGGTCTGCAGGTCGTCGACGCCCCACCAATGAGCAGCTACGATAGGGTGTTAGGCTCACACTAGCGAAGAAACGGTGAAAAAATAGAAGAATATAATCATTCTATAGACGGAATGGATGAGGACTATCAACACGGATGAGAACGAGCTCCGATTGAGCCGGTTTCAGTGGCGTTGGAAAGACCTCGGGAAACTAGGCTACCAGGACTTCTAATTCTAGCGATCTGGAAGAATTTCCATACGCGCACACACCTGAGCACACGTTCGGTATGTCTGGGCCCCAGAAAAGGCCGTTTAGACCCTCAAAAAGGCTCAAAAGTCTGGAAAAAACTACTTTTTCGTCCAATTACACCTTGATATTGTAAAGGGCAGTACATTCATATGGTCTGCAAGTCGTAGACGCCCCACCAATGAGCGGCTATGATAGGGTGTTAGGCTCGCACTAGCGAAGAAACGGTGGAAAAATAGAAGAATATAATCATTGTAGAGCGGGAATTGATAGGTACTATCAACGCGGATGAGAACGACCTCCGCTTGAGCCGGTTTCAGTGGCGTTGGAAAGCCCTTGGGAGACTAGGCTACCAGGACTTCTAATTCCAGCGATCTGGAAGAATTTACATACGCGCACACACCCGAGCACACGTGCGGTATGTCTGGGCCCCAGAAAAGGCCGTTTAGACCCTCAAAAAGGCTCAAAAGTCTGGAAAAAACTACTTTTTCGTGCAATTACACCTCGATATTGTAAAGGGCAGTACGTCCA
This sequence comes from Elymus sibiricus, assembly GCA_039707655.1. Lineage (NCBI taxonomy): Eukaryota > Viridiplantae > Streptophyta > Magnoliopsida > Poales > Poaceae > Elymus > Elymus sibiricus. Next base: position 40,011,568 of record CM077674.1, read on the forward strand.
TATGGTCTGCAGGTCATAGACGCCCCACCAATGAGCGGCTATGATAGGGTGTTAGGCTTACACCAGCGATGAAACGGTGGAAAAATAGAAGAATATAATCATTCTAGAGAGGGAATTGATAGGGACTATCAACGCGGATGAGAACGAGCTTCGATTGAGCCGGTTTCAGTGGCGTCGGAAAGCCCTCGGGAAACTAAGCTACCAATACTTCTAATTCTAGCGATCTGGAAGAATTTACATACGCGCACACACCCGAGCACACGTGCGGTATGTCTGGGCCCCAGAAAAGGCCGTTTAGACCCTCAAAAAGGCTCGAAAGTCTGGAAAAAATACTTTTTCGTGCAATTACACCTCGATATTGTGAAGGGTAGTACGTCCATATGGTCTGCAGGTCATAAACGCCCCACCAATGAGCGGCTACGATAGGGTGTTAGGCTCACACTAGTGAAGAAACGGTGGAAAAATAGAAGAATATAATCATTCTAGAGAGGAATTGATAAGGACTATCAACGCGGATGAGAACGAGCTCCGATTGAGCCGGTTTCAGTGGCGTTGGAAAGACCTCGGGAAACTAGGCTACCAGGACTTCTAATTCCAGCGATCTGGAAGAATTTACATACGCGCACACACCCGAGCACACGTGCGGTATGTCTGGGCCCCAGAAAAGGTCGTTTAGACCCTCAAAAAGGCTCGAAAGTCTGGAAAAAACTACTTTTTCATGCTATTACACCTCGATATTGTAAAGGGCAGTACGTCCATATGGTCTTCAGGTCGTAGACGCCACACCAATGAGCTGCTACAATAGGGTGTTAGGCTCACACTAGCGAAGAAACGGTTGAAAAATAGAAGAATATAATCATTCTAGAGAGGTAATTGATAAGCACTATCAACGCGGATGAGAACGAGCTCCGATTGAGCCGGTTTCAGTGGCGTTGGAAAGACCTCGGGAAACTAGGCTACCAGGACTTCTAATTCTAGCGATCTAGAAGAATTTACATACGCGCACACACCTGAGCACACGTGCGGTATGTCTGGGCCCCAGAAAAGGCCGTTTAGACCCTCAAAAAGGCTCAAAAGTCTGGAAAAAACTACTTTTTCGTCCAATTACACCTCGATATTGTAAAGGGCAACACATCCATATGGTCTGCAGGTCGTAGAGGCCCCACCAATGAGCGGCTACGATAGGGTGTTTGGCTCGCACTAGCGAAGAAACGGTGGAAAAATAGAAGAATATAATCATTCTAGAGAGGGAATTGATAGGGACTATCAACGCGGATGACAACGACCTCCGATTGAGCCGGTTTCAGTGGCGTTGGAAAGCCCTCGGGAAACTAGGCTACCAGGACTTCTAATTCTAGCGATCTGGAAGAATTTACATCCACGCACACACCCGAGCACACGTGTGGTATGTCTGGGCCCCAGAAAAGGCCGTTTAGACCCTCAAAAAGGCTCAAAAGTCTGGAAAAAACTACTTTTTCGTGCAATTACACCTCGATATTGTAAAGGGCACTACGTCCATATGGTCTGCAGGTCGTAGACGCCCCACCAATGAGCGGCTACGATAGGGTGTTAGGCTCACACTAGCGAAGAAACGGTGGAAAAATAGAAGAATATAATCATTCTAGAGAGGTAATTGGTAAGCACTATCAACGCGGATGAGAACGAGCTCCGATTGAGCCGGTTTCAGTGGCGTTGGAAAGACCTCGGGAAACTAGGCTACCAGGACTTCTAATTCTAGCGATCTGGAAGAATTTACATACACGCACACACCCGAGCACACGTGCGGTATGTCTGGGCCACAGAAAAGGCCATTTCGACCCTCAAAAAGGCTCGAAAATCTGGAAAAAACTACTTTTTCGTGCAATTACACCTCGATATTGTAAAGGGCAGTACGTCCATATGGTCTGCAGGTCGTCGACGCCCCACCAATGAGCAGCTACGATAGGGTGTTAGGCTCACACTAGCGAAGAAATGGTGAAAAAATAGAAGAATATAATCATTCTATTGACGGAATGGATAAGGACTATCAACGCGGATGAGAACGACCTCCGCTTGAGCCGGTTTCAGTGGCGTTGGAAAGCCCTCGGGAAACTAGGCTACCAGGACTTCTAATTCCAGCGATCTGGAAGAATTTACATACGCGCACACACCCGAGCACACGTGCGGTATGTCTGGGCCCCAGAAAAGGCCGTTTAGACCCTCAAAAAGGCTCGAAAGTCTGGAAAAAACTACTTTTTCGTGCAATTACACCTCGATATTGTAAAGGGCAGTACGTCCATATGGTCTGCAGGTCGTCGACGCCCCACCAATGAGCAGCTACGATAGGGTGTTAGGCTCACACTAGCGAAGAAACGGTGAAAAAATAGTAGAATATAATCATTCTATAGACAGAATGGATAAGGACTATCAACGCGGATGAGAACGAGCTCCGATTGAGCCGGTTTCAGTGGCGTTGGAAAGACCTCGGGAAACTAGGCTACCAGGACTTCTAATTCTAGCGATCTGGAAGAATTTCCATACGCGCACACACCTGAGCACACGTGCGGTATGTCTGGGCTCCAGAAAAGGCCGTTTAGACCCTCAAAAAGGCTCAAAAGTCTGGAAAAAACTACTTTTTCGTCCAATTACACCTCGATATTGTAAAGGGCAGTACATTCATATGGTCTGCAAGTCGTAGACGCCCCACCAATGAGCAGCTATGATAGGGTGTTAGGCTCGCACTAGCGAAGAAACGGTGGAAAAATAGAAGAATATAATCATTCTAGAGCGGGAATTGATAGGGACTATCAACGCGGATGAGAACGACCTCCGCTTGAGCCGGTTTCAGTGGCGTTGGAAAGCCCTCGGGAAACTAGGCTACCAGGACTTCTAATTCCAGCGATCTGGAAGAATTTACATACGCGCACACACCCGAGCACACGTGCGGTATGTCTGGGCCCCAGAAAAGGCCGTTTAGACCCTCAAAAAGGCTCAAAAGTCTGGAAAAAACTACTTTTTCGTGCAATTACACCTCGATATTGTAAAGGGCAGTACGTCCATATGGTCTGCAGGTCGTAGACGCCCCACCAATGAGCGGCTATGATAGGGTGTTAGGCTTACACTAGCGAAGAAACGGTGGAAAAATAGAAGAATATAATCATTCTAGAGAGGGAACTGATAGGGACTATCAACGCGGATGAGAACGAGCTTCGATTGAGCCGGTTTCAGTGGCGTCGGAAAGCCCTCGGGAAACTAGGCTACCAGGACTTCTAATTCTAGCGATCTGGAAGAATTTACATACGCGCACACACCCGAGCACACGTGTGGTATGTCTGGGCCCCAGAAAAGGCCGTTTAGACCCTCAAAAAGGCTCGAAAGTCTGGAAAAAATACTTTTTCGTGCAATTACACCTCGATATTGTAAAGGGTAGTACGTCCATATGGTCTGCAGGTCATAGACGCCCCACCAATGAGCGGCTACAATTGGGTGTTAGGCTCACACTAGCGAAGAAACGGTGGAAAAATAGAAGAATATAATCATTCTAGAGAGGAATTGATAAGGACTATCAACGCGGATGAGAACGAGCTCCGATTGAGCCGGTTTCAGTGGCGTTGGAAAGACCTCGGGAAACTAGGCTACCAGGACTTCTAATTCCAGCGATCTGGAAGAATTTACATACGCGCACACACCCGAGCACACGTGCGGTATGTCTGGGCACCAGAAAAGGCCGTTTAGACCCTCAAAAAGGCTCGAAAGTCTGGAAAAAACTACTTTCATGCTATTACACCTCGATATTGTAAAGGGCAGTACGTCCATATGGTCTTCAGGTCGTAGACGCCCCACCAATGAGCTGCTACGATAGGGTGTTAGGCTCACACTAGCAAAGAAACGGTTGAAAAATAGAAGAATATAATCATTCTAGATAGGTAATTGATAAGCACTATCAACGCGGATGAGAACGAGCTCCGATTGAGCCGGTTTCAGTGGCGTTGGAAAGACATCGGGAAACAAGGCTACCAGGACTTCTAATTCAAGCGATCTGGAAGAATTTACATACGCGCACACACCTGAGCACACGTGCGGTATGTCTGGGCCCCAGACAAGGCCGTTTAGACCCTCAAAAAGGCTCAAAAGTCTGGAAAAAACTACTTTTTCGTCCAATTACACCTCGATATTGTAAAGGGCAGTACATCCATATGGTCTGCAGGTCGTAGACGCCCCACCAATGAGCGGCTACGATAGGGTGTTAGGCTCGCACTAGCGAAGAAACGGTGGAAAAATAGAAGAATATAATCATTCTAGAGAGGGAATTGATAGGGACTATCAACGCGGATGACAACGACCTCCGATTGAGCCGGTTTCAGTGGCGTTGGAAAGCCCTCGGGAAACTAGGCTACCAGGACTTCTAATTCTAGCGATCTGGAAGAATTTACATCCGCGCACACACCCGAGCACACGTGTGGTATGTCTGGGCCCCAGAAAAGGCCGTTTAGACCCTCAAAAAGGCTCAAAAGTCTGGAAAAAACTACTTTTTCGTGCAATTGCACCTCGATATTGTAAAGGGCAGTACGTCCATATGGTCTGCAGGTCGTGGACGCCCCACCAATGCGCGGCTACGATAGGGTGTTAGGCTCACACTAGCGCAGAAACGGTGGAAAAATAGAAGAATATAATCATTCTAGAGAGGTAATTGGTAAGCACTATCAACGCGGATGAGAACGAGCTCCGATTGAGCCGGTTTCAGTGGCGTTGGAAAGCCCTCGGGAAACTAGGCTACCAGGACTTCTAATTCTAGCGATCTGGAAGAATTTACATACGCGCACACACCTGAGCACACGTGCGGTATGTCTGGGCCCCAGAAAAGGCCGTTTAGACCCTCAAAAAGGCTCAAAAGTCTGGAAAAAACTACTTTTTCGTCCAATTACACCTCGATATTGTAAAGGGCAGTACATCCATATGGTCTGCAGGTCGTAGACGCCCCACCAATGAGCGGCTACGATAGGGTGTTAGGCTCGCACTAGCGAAGAAACGGTGGAAAAATAGAAGAATATAATCATTCTAGAGAGGGAATTGATAGGGACTATCAACGCGGATGAGAACGAGCTCCGATTGAGCCGGTTTCAGTGGCGTTGGAAAGACCTCGGGAAACTAGGCTACCAGGACTTCTAATTCTAGCGATCTAGAAGAATTTCCATACGCGCACACACCTGAGCACACGTGCGGTATGTCTGGGCCCCAGAAAAGGCCGTTTAGACCCTCAAAAAGGCTCAAAAGTCTGGAAAAAACTACTTTTTCGTCCAATTACACCTCGATATTGTAAAGGGCAGTACATTCATATGGTCTGCAAGTCGTAGATGCCCCACCAATGAGCGGCTATGATAGGGTGTTAGGCTCGCACTAGCGAAGAAACGGTGGAAAAATAGAAGAATATAATCATTCTAGAGCGGGAATTGATAGGGACTATCAACGCGGATGAGAACGACCTCCGCTTGAGCCGGTTTCAGTGGCGTTGGAAAGCCCTCGGGAAACTAGGCTACCAGGACTTCTAATTCCAGCGATCTGGAAGAATTTACATACGCGCACACACCCGAGCACACGTGCGGTATGTCTGGGCCCCAGAAAAGGCCGTTTAGACCCTCAAAAAGGCTCGAAAATCTGGAAAAAACTACTTTTTCGTGCAATTACACCTCGATATTGTAAAGGGCAGTACGTCCATATGGTCTGCAGGTCGTCGACGCCCCACCAATGAGCAGCTACGATAGGGTGTTAGGCTCACACTAGCGAAGAAATGGTGAAAAAATAGAAGAATATAATCATTCTATTGACGGAATGGATAAGGACTATCAACGCGGATGAGAACGACCTCCGCTTGAGCCGGTTTCAGTGGCGTTGGAAAGCCCTCGGGAAACTAGGCTACCAGGACTTCTAATTCCAGCGATCTGGAAGAATTTACATACGCGCACACACCCGAGCACACGTGCGGTATGTCTGGGCCCCAGAAAAGGCCGTTTAGACCCTCAAAAAGGCTCGAAAGTCTGGAAAAAACTACTTTTTCGTGCAATTACACCTCGATATTGTAAAGGGCAGTACGTCCATATGGTCTGCAGGTCGTCGACGCCCCACCAATGAGCAGCTACGATAGGGTGTTAGGCTCACACTAGCGAAGAAACGGTGAAAAAATAGTAGAATATAATCATTCTATAGACAGAATGGATAAGGACTATCAACGCGGATGAGAACGAGCTCCGATTGAGCCGGTTTCAGTGGCGTTGGAAAGACCTCGGGAAACTAGGCTACCAGGACTTCTAATTCTAGCGATCTGGAAGAATTTCCATACGCGCACACACCTGAGCACACGTGCGGTATGTCTGGGCTCCAGAAAAGGCCGTTTAGACCCTCAAAAAGGCTCAAAAGTCTGGAAAAAACTACTTTTTCGTCCAATTACACCTCGATATTGTAAAGGGCAGTACATTCATATGGTCTGCAAGTCGTAGACGCCCCACCAATGAGCAGCTATGATAGGGTGTTAGGCTCGCACTAGCGAAGAAACGGTGGAAAAATAGAAGAATATAATCATTCTAGAGCGGGAATTGATAGGGACTATCAACGCGGATGAGAACGACCTCCGCTTGAGCCGGTTTCAGTGGCGTTGGAAAGCCCTCGGGAAACTAGGCTACCAGGACTTCTAATTCCAGCGATCTGGAAGAATTTACATACGCGCACACACCCGAGCACACGTGCGGTATGTCTGGGCCCCAGAAAAGGCCGTTTAGACCCTCAAAAAGGCTCAAAAGTCTGGAAAAAACTACTTTTTCGTGCAATTACACCTCGATATTGTAAAGGGCAGTACGTCCATATGGTCTGCAGGTCGTAGACGCCCCACCAATGAGCGGCTATGATAGGGTGTTAGGCTTACACTAGCGAAGAAACGGTGGAAAAATAGAAGAATATAATCATTCTAGAGAGGGAACTGATAGGGACTATCAACGCGGATGAGAACGAGCTTCGATTGAGCCGGTTTCAGTGGCGTCGGAAAGCCCTCGGGAAACTAGGCTACCAGGACTTCTAATTCTAGCGATCTGGAAGAATTTACATACGCGCACACACCCGAGCACACGTGTGGTATGTCTGGGCCCCAGAAAAGGCCGTTTAGACCCTCAAAAAGGCTCGAAAGTCTGGAAAAAATACTTTTTCGTGCAATTACACCTCGATATTGTAAAGGGTAGTACGTCCATATGGTCTGCAGGTCATAGACGCCCCACCAATGAGCGGCTACAATTGGGTGTTAGGCTCACACTAGCGAAGAAACGGTGGAAAAATAGAAGAATATAATCATTCTAGAGAGGAATTGATAAGGACTATCAACGCGGATGAGAACGAGCTCCGATTGAGCCGGTTTCAGTGGCGTTGGAAAGACCTCGGGAAACTAGGCTACCAGGACTTCTAATTCCAGCGATCTGGAAGAATTTACATACGCGCACACACCCGAGCACACGTGCGGTATGTCTGGGCACCAGAAAAGGCCGTTTAGACCCTCAAAAAGGCTCGAAAGTCTGGAAAAAACTACTTTCATGCTATTACACCTCGATATTGTAAAGGGCAGTACGTCCATATGGTCTTCAGGTCGTAGACGCCCCACCAATGAGCTGCTACGATAGGGTGTTAGGCTCACACTAGCAAAGAAACGGTTGAAAAATAGAAGAATATAATCATTCTAGATAGGTAATTGATAAGCACTATCAACGCGGATGAGAACGAGCTCCGATTGAGCCGGTTTCAGTGGCGTTGGAAAGACATCGGGAAACAAGGCTACCAGGACTTCTAATTCAAGCGATCTGGAAGAATTTACATACGCGCACACACCTGAGCACACGTGCGGTATGTCTGGGCCCCAGACAAGGCCGTTTAGACCCTCAAAAAGGCTCAAAAGTCTGGAAAAAACTACTTTTTCGTCCAATTACACCTCGATATTGTAAAGGGCAGTACATCCATATGGTCTGCAGGTCGTAGACGCCCCACCAATGAGCGGCTACGATAGGGTGTTAGGCTCGCACTAGCGAAGAAACGGTGGAAAAATAGAAGAATATAATCATTCTAGAGAGGGAATTGATAGGGACTATCAACGCGGATGACAACGACCTCCGATTGAGCCGGTTTCAGTGGCGTTGGAAAGCCCTCGGGAAACTAGGCTACCAGGACTTCTAATTCTAGCGATCTGGAAGAATTTACATCCGCGCACACACCCGAGCACACGTGTGGTATGTCTGGGCCCCAGAAAAGGCCGTTTAGACCCTCAAAAAGGCTCAAAAGTCTGGAAAAAACTACTTTTTCGTGCAATTGCACCTCGATATTGTAAAGGGCAGTACGTCCATATGGTCTGCAGGTCGTGGACGCCCCACCAATGCGCGGCTACGATAGGGTGTTAGGCTCACACTAGCGCAGAAACGGTGGAAAAATAGAAGAATATAATCATTCTAGAGAGGTAATTGGTAAGCACTATCAACGCGGATGAGAACGAGCTCCGATTGAGCCGGTTTCAGTGGCGTTGGAAAGCCCTCGGGAAACTAGGCTACCAGGACTTCTAATTCTAGCGATCTGGAAGAATTTACATACGCGCACACACCTGAGCACACGTGCGGTATGTCTGGGCCCCAGAAAAGGCCGTTTAGACCCTCAAAAAGGCTCAAAAGTCTGGAAAAAACTACTTTTTCGTCCAATTACACCTCGATATTGTAAAGGGCAGTACATCCATATGGTCTGCAGGTCGTAGACGCCCCACCAATGAGCGGCTACGATAGGGTGTTAGGCTCGCACTAGCGAAGAAACGGTGGAAAAATAGAAGAATATAATCATTCTAGAGAGGGAATTGATAGGGACTATCAACGCGGATGAGAACGAGCTCCGATTGAGCCGGTTTCAGTGGCGTTGGAAAGACCTCGGGAAACTAGGCTACCAGGACTTCTAATTCTAGCGATCTAGAAGAATTTCCATACGCGCACACACCTGAGCACACGTGCGGTATGTCTGGGCCCCAGAAAAGGCCGTTTAGACCCTCAAAAAGGCTCAAAAGTCTGGAAAAAACTACTTTTTCGTCCAATTACACCTCGATATTGTAAAGGGCAGTACATTCATATGGTCTGCAAGTCGTAGATGCCCCACCAATGAGCGGCTATGATAGGGTGTTAGGCTCGCACTAGCGAAGAAACGGTGGAAAAATAGAAGAATATAATCATTCTAGAGCGGGAATTGATAGGGACTATCAACGCGGATGAGAACGACCTCCGCTTGAGCCGGTTTCAGTGGCGTTGGAAAGCCCTCGGGAAACTAGGCTACCAGGACTTCTAATTCCAGCGATCTGGAAGAATTTACATACGCGCACACACCCGAGCACACGTGCGGTATGTCTGGGCCCCAGAAATGGCCGTTTAGACCCTCAAAAAGGCTCGAAAGTCTGGAAAAAACTACTTTTTCGTGCAATTACACCTCGATATTGTAAAGGGCAGTACGTCCATATGGTCTGCAGGTCGTCAATGCCCCACCAATGAGCAGCTACGATAGAGTGTTAGGCTCACACTAGCGAAGAAACGGTGAAAAAATAGAAGAATATAATCATTCTATAGACGGAATGGATAAGGACTATCAACGCGGATGAGAACGAGCTCCGATTGAGCCGGTTTCAGTGGCGTTGGAAAGACCTCAGTAAACTAGGCTACCAGGACTTCTAATTCTAGCGATCTGGAAGAATTTCCATACGCGCACACACCTGAGCACACGTGCGGTATGTCTGGGCCCCAGAAAAGGCCGTTTAGACCCTCAAAAAGGCTCAAAAGTCTGGAAAAAACTACTTTTTCGTCCAATTACACCTCGATATTGTAAAGGGCAGTACATTCATATGGTCTGCAAGTCGTAGACGCCCCACCAATGAGCGGCTATGATAGGGTGTTAGGCTCGCACTAGCGAAGAAACGGTGGAAAAATAGAAGAATATAATCATTCTAGAGAGGGAATTGATAAGGACTATCAACGCGGATGAGAACGAGCTTCGATTGAGCCGGTTTCAGTGGCGTCGGAAAGCCCTCGTGAAACTAGGCTACCAGGACTTCTAATTCTAGCGATCTGGAAGAATTTACATACGCGCACACACCCGAGCACACGTGCGGTATGTCTGGGCCCCAGAAAAGGCCGTTTAGACCCTCAAAAAGCCTCGAAAGTCTGGAAAAAAATACTTTTTCGTGCAATTACACCTCGATATTGTAAAGGTTAGTACGTCCATATGGTCTGCAGGTCATAGACGCCCCACCAATGAGCGGCTACGATAGGGTGTTAGGCTCACACTAGCGAAGAAACGGTGGAAAAATAGAAGAATATAATCAGTCTAGAGAGGAATTGATAAGGACTATCAACGCGGATGAGAACGAGCTCCGATTGAGCCGGTTTCAGTGGCGTTGGAAAGACCTCGGGAAACTAGGCTACCAGGACTTCTAATTCTAGCGATCTGGAAGAATTTACATACGCGCACACACCCGAGCACACGTGCGGTATGTCTGGGCCCCAGAAAAGGCCGTTTAGACCCTCAAAAAGGCTCGAAAGTCTGGAAAAAACTACTTTTTCATGCTATTACACCTCGATATTGTAAAGGGCAGTACGTCCATATGGTCTGCAGGTCGTAGACGCCCCACAAATGAGCGGCTACGATAGGGTGTTAGGCTCACATTAGTGAAGAAACAGTGAAAAAATAGAAGAATATAATCATTCTAGAGAGGTAATTGAGAAGCACTATCAATGCGGATGAGAACGAGCTCCGATTGAGCCGGTTTCAGTGGCGTTGGAAAGACCTCGGGAAACTAGGCTACCAGGACTTCTAATTCTAGCGATCTGGAAGAATTTACATACGCGCACACACCTGAGCACACGTGTGGTATGTCTGGGCCCCAGAAAAGGCCGTTTAGACCCTCAAAAAGGCTCAAAAGTCTGGAAAAAACTACTTTTTCGTCCAATTACACCTCGATATTGTAAAGGGCAGTACATCCATATGGTCTGCAGGTCGTAGACGCCCCACCAATGAGCGGCTACGATAGGGTGTTAGGCTCGCACTAGCGAAGAAACGGTGGAAAAATAGAAGAATATAATCATTCTAGAGAGGGAATTGATAGGGACTATCAACGCGGATGAGAACTAGCTCCGATTGAGCCGGTTTCAGTGGCGTTGGAAAGACCTCAGGAAACTAGGCTACCAGGACTTCTAATTCTAGCGATCTGGAAGAATTTCCATACGCGCACACAGCTGAGCACACATGCGGTATGTCTGGGTCCCAGAAAAGGCCGTTTAGACCCTCAAAAAGGCTCAAAAGACTGGAAAAAACTACTTTTTCGTCCAATTACACCTCGATATTGTAAAGGGCAGTACATTCATATGGTCTGCAAGTCGTAGACGCCCCACCAATGAGCGGCTATGATAGGGTGTTAGGCTCGCACTAGCGAAGAAACGGTGGAAAAATAGAAGAATATAATCATTGTAGAGCGGGAATTAATAGGGACTATCAACGCGGATGAGAACGACCTCCGCTTGAGCCGGTTTCAGTGGCGTTGGAAAGCCCTCGGGAAACTAGGCTACCAGGACTTCTAATTCCAGCGATCTGGAAGAATTTACATACGCGCACACACCCGAGCACACGTGCGGTATGTCTGGGCCCCAGAAAAGGCCGTTTAGACCCTCAAAAAGGCTCAAAAGTCTGGAAAAAACTACTTTTTCGTTCAATTACACCTCGATATTGTAAAGGGCAGTACGTCCATATGGTCTGCAGGTCGTAGACGCCCCACCAATGAGCGGCTATGATAGGGTGTTAGGCTTACACTAGCGAAGAAATGGTGGAAAAATAGAAGAATATAATCATTCTAGAGAGGGAATTGATAGGGACTATCAACGCGGATGAGAACGAGCTTCGATTGAGCCGGTTTCAGTGGCGTCGGAAAGCCCTCGGGAAACTAGGCTACCAGGACTTCTAATTCTAGCGATCTGGAAGAATTTACATACGCGCACACACCCGAGCACACGTGCGGTATGTCTGGGCCCCAGAAAAGGCCGTTTAGACCCTCAAAAAGGCTCGAAAGTCTGGAAAAAAATACTTTTTCGTGCAATTACACCTCGATATTGTAAAGGGTAGTACGTCCATATGGTCTGCAGGTCATAGACGCCCCACCAATGAGCGGCTACGATAGGGTGTTAGGCTCACACTAGCGAAGAAACGGTGGAAAAATAGAAGAATATAATCAGTCTAGAGAGGAATTGATAAGGACTATCAACGCGGATGAGAACGAGCTCCGATTGAGCCGGTTTCAGTGGCGTTGGAAAGACCTCGGGAAACTAGGCTACCAGGACTTCTAATTCTAGCGATCTGGAAGAATTTACATACGCGCACACACCCGAGCACACGTGTGGTATGTCTGGGCCCCAGAAAAGGCCGTTTAGACCCTCAAAAAGGCTCGAAAGTCTGGAAAAAACTACTTTTTCAAGCTATTACACCTCGATATTGTAAAGGGCAGTACGTCCATATGGTCTGCAGGTCGTAGACGCCCCACAAATGAGCGGCTACGATAGGGTGTTAGGCTCACATTAGCGAAGAAACAGTGAAAAAATAGAAGAATATAATCATTCTAGAGAGGTAATTGATAAGCACTATCAACGGGGATGAGAACGAGCTCCGATTGAGCCGGTTTCAGTGGCGTTGGAAAGACCTCGGGAAACTAGGCTACCAGGACTTCTAATTCTAGCGATCTGGAAGAATTTACATACGCGCACACACCTGAGCACACGTGTGGTATGTCTGGGCCCCAGAAAAGGCCGTTTAGACCCTCAAAAAGGCTCAAAAGTCTGGAAAAAACTACTTTTTCGTCCAATTACACCTCGATATTGTAAAGGGCAGTACATCCATATGGTCTGCAGGTCGTAGACGCCCCACCAATGAGCGGCTACGATAGGGTGTTAGGCTCACACTAGCGAAGAAACGGTGGAAAAATAGAAGAATATAATCATTCTAGAGAGGGAATTGATAGGGACTATCAACGCGGATGAGAACGAGCTCCGATTGAGCCGGTTTCAGTGGCGTTGGAAAGACCTCGGGAAACTAGGCTACCAGGACTTCTAATTCTGGCGATCTGGAAGAATTTCCATACGCGCACACACCTGAGCACACGTGCGGTATGTCTGGGCCCCAGAAAAGGCCGTTTAGACCCTCAAAAAGGCTCAAAACTCTGGAAAAAACTACTTTTTCGTCCAATTACACCTCGATATTGTAAAGGGCAGTACATTCATATGGTCTGCAAGTCGTAGACGCCCCACCAATGAGCGGCTATGATAGGGTGTCAGGCTCGCACTAGCGAAGAAACGGTGGAAAAATAGAAGAATATAATCATTGTAGAGCGGGAATTAATAGGGACTATCAACGCGGATGAGAACGAGCTCCGATTGAGCCGGTTTCAGTGGCGTTGGAAAGACCTCGGGAAACTAGGCTACCAGGACTTCTAATTCTAGCGATCTGGAAGAATTTACATACGCGCACACACCCGAGCACACGTGCGGTATGTCTGGGCCCCAGAAAAGGCCGTTTAGACCCTCAAAAAGGCTCGAAAGTCTGGAAAAAACTACTTTTTCAAGCTATTACACCTCGATATTGTAAAGGGCAGTACGTCCATATGGTCTGCAGGTCGTAGACGCCCCACAAATGAGCGGCTACGATAGGGTGTTAGGCTCACATTAGCGAAGAAACAGTGAAAAAATAGAAGAATATAATCATTCTAGAGAGGTAATTGATAAGCACTATCAACGCGGATGAGAACGAGCTCCGATTGAGCCGGTTTCAGTGGCGTTGGAAAGACCTCGGGAAACTAGGCTACCAGGACTTCTAATTCTAGCGATCTAGAAGAATTTACATACGCGCACACACCTGAGCACACGTGCGGTATGTCTGGGCCCCAGAAAAGGCCGTTTAGACCCTCAAAAAGGCTCAAAAGTCTGGAAAAAACTACTTTTTCGTCCAATTACACCTCGATATTGTAAAGGGCAGTACATCCATATGGTCTGCAGGTCGTAGACGCCCCACCAATGAGCGGCTACGATAGGGTGTTAGGCTCGCACTAGCGAAGAAACGGTGGAAAAATAGAAGAATATAATCATTCTAGAGAGGGAATTGATAGGGACTATCAACGCGGATGAGAACGAGCTCCGATTGAGCCGGTTTCAGTGGCGTTGGAAAGACCTCGGGAAACTAGGCTACCAGGACTTCTAATTCTGGCGATCTGGAAGAATTTCCATACGCGCACACACCTGAGCACACGTGCGGTATGTCTGGGCCCCAGAAAAGGCCGTTTAGACCCTCAAAAAGGCTCAAAACTCTGGAAAAAACTACTTTTTCGTCCAATTACACCTCGATATTGTAAAGGGCAGTACATTCATATGGTCTGCAAGTCATAGACGCCCCACCAATGAGCGGCTATGATAGGGTGTTAGGCTCGCACTAGCGAAGAAACGGTGGAAAAATAGAAGAATATAATCATTCTAGAGCGGGAATTGATAGGGACTATCAACGCGGATGAGAACGACCTCCGCTTGAGCCGGTTTCACTGGCGTTGGAAAGCCCTCGGGAAACTAGGCTACCAGGACTTCTAATTCCAGCGATCTGGAAGAATTTACATACGCGCACACACCCGAGCACACGTGCGGTATGTCTGGGCCCCAGAAAAGGCCGTTTAGACCCTCAAAAAGGCTCAAAAGTCTGGAAAAAACTACTTTTTCGTGCAGTTACACCTCGATATTGTAAAGGGCAGTACGTCCATACGGTCTGCAGGTCATAGACGCCCCACCAATGAGCACCTACGATAGGGTGTTAGGCTCACACTAGCAAAGAAACAGTGGAAAAATAGAAGAATATAATCATTCTAGAGAGGAATTGATAAGGACTATCAACGCGGATGAGAACGACCTCCGATTGAGCCGGTTTCAGTGGCGTTGGAAAGCCCTCGGGAAACTAGGCTACCAGGACTTCTAATTCTAGCGATCTAGAAGAATTTACATACGCGCACACACCCGAGCACACGTGTGGTATGTCTGGGCCCCAGAAAAGGCCGTTTAGACCCTCAAAAAGGCTCGAAAGTCTGGAAAAAACTACTTTTTCAAGCTATTACACCTCGATATTGTAGAGGGCAGTACGTCCATATGGTCTGCAGGTCGTAGACGCCCCACAAATGAGCGGCTACGATAGGGTGTTAGGCTCACATTAGCGAAGAAACAGTGAAAAAATAGAAGAATATAATCATTCTAGAGAGGTAATTGATAAGCACTATCAACGCGGATGAGAACGAGCTCCGATTGAGCCGGTTTCAGTGGCGTTGGAAAGACCTCGGGAAACTAGGCTACCAGGACTTCTAATTCTAGCGATCTGGAAGAATTTACATACGCGCACACACCTGAGCACACGTGCGGTATGTCTGGGCCCCAGAAAAGGCCGTTTAGACCCTCAAAAAGGCTCAAAAGTCTGGAAAAAACTACTTTTTCGTCCAATTACACCTCGATATTGTAAAGGGCAGTACATCCATATGGTCTGCAGGTCGTAGACGCCCCACCAATGAGCGGCTACGATAGGGTGTTAGGCTCACACTAGCGAAGAAACGGTGGAAAAATAGAAGAATATAATCATTCTAGAGAGGGAATTGATAGGGACTATCAACGCGGATGAGAACGAGCTCCGATTGAGCCGGTTTCAGTGGCGTTGGAAAGACCTCGGGAAACTAGGCTACCAGGACTTCTAATTCTGGCGATCTGGAAGAATTTCCATACGCGCACACACCTGAGCACACGTGCGGTATGTCTGGGCCCCAGAAAAGGCCGTTTAGACCCTCAAAAAGGCTCAAAACTCTGGAAAAAACTACTTTTTCGTCCAATTACACCTCGATATTGTAAAGGGCAGTACATTCATATGGTCTGCAAGTCGTAGACGCCCCACCAATGAGCGGCTATGATAGGGTGTCAGGCTCGCACTAGCGAAGAAACGGTGGAAAAATAGAAGAATATAATCATTGTAGAGCGGGAATTAATAGGGACTATCAACGCGGATGAGAACGAGCTCCGATTGAGCCGGTTTCAGTGGCGTTGGAAAGACCTCGGGAAACTAGGCTACCAGGACTTCTAATTCTAGCGATCTGGAAGAATTTACATACGCGCACACACCCGAGCACACGTGCGGTATGTCTGGGCCCCAGAAAAGGCCGTTTAGACCCTCAAAAAGGCTCGAAAGTCTGGAAAAAACTACTTTTTCAAGCTATTACACCTCGATATTGTAAAGGGCAGTACGTCCATATGGTCTGCAGGTCGTAGACGCCCCACAAATGAGCGGCTACGATAGGGTGTTAGGCTCACATTAGCGAAGAAACAGTGAAAAAATAGAAGAATATAATCATTCTAGAGAGGTAATTGATAAGCACTATCAACGCGGATGAGAACGAGCTCCGATTGAGCCGGTTTCAGTGGCGTTGGAAAGACCTCGGGAAACTAGGCTACCAGGACTTCTAATTCTAGCGATCTAGAAGAATTTACATACGCGCACACACCTGAGCACACGTGCGGTATGTCTGGGCCCCAGAAAAGGCCGTTTAGACCCTCAAAAAGGCTCAAAAGTCTGGAAAAAACTACTTTTTCGTCCAATTACACCTCGATATTGTAAAGGGCAGTACATCCATATGGTCTGCAGGTCGTAGACGCCCCACCAATGAGCGGCTACGATAGGGTGTTAGGCTCGCACTAGCGAAGAAACGGTGGAAAAATAGAAGAATATAATCATTCTAGAGAGGGAATTGATAGGGACTATCAACGCGGATGAGAACGAGCTCCGATTGAGCCGGTTTCAGTGGCGTTGGAAAGACCTCGGGAAACTAGGCTACCAGGACTTCTAATTCTGGCGATCTGGAAGAATTTCCATACGCGCACACACCTGAGCACACGTGCGGTATGTCTGGGCCCCAGAAAAGGCCGTTTAGACCCTCAAAAAGGCTCAAAACTCTGGAAAAAACTACTTTTTCGTCCAATTACACCTCGATATTGTAAAGGGCAGTACATTCATATGGTCTGCAAGTCATAGACGCCCCACCAATGAGCGGCTATGATAGGGTGTTAGGCTCGCACTAGCGAAGAAACGGTGGAAAAATAGAAGAATATAATCATTCTAGAGCGGGAATTGATAGGGACTATCAACGCGGATGAGAACGACCTCCGCTTGAGCCGGTTTCACTGGCGTTGGAAAGCCCTCGGGAAACTAGGCTACCAGGACTTCTAATTCCAGCGATCTGGAAGAATTTACATACGCGCACACACCCGAGCACACGTGCGGTATGTCTGGGCCCCAGAAAAGGCCGTTTAGACCCTCAAAAAGGCTCAAAAGTCTGGAAAAAACTACTTTTTCGTGCAGTTACACCTCGATATTGTAAAGGGCAGTACGTCCATACGGTCTGCAGGTCATAGACGCCCCACCAATGAGCACCTACGATAGGGTGTTAGGCTCACACTAGCAAAGAAACAGTGGAAAAATAGAAGAATATAATCATTCTAGAGAGGAATTGATAAGGACTATCAACGCGGATGAGAACGACCTCCGATTGAGCCGGTTTCAGTGGCGTTGGAAAGCCCTCGGGAAACTAGGCTACCAGGACTTCTAATTCTAGCGATCTAGAAGAATTTACATACGCGCACACACCCGAGCACACGTGTGGTATGTCTGGGCCCCAGAAAAGGCCGTTTAGACCCTCAAAAAGGCTCGAAAGTCTGGAAAAAACTACTTTTTCAAGCTATTACACCTCGATATTGTAGAGGGCAGTACGTCCATATGGTCTGCAGGTCGTAGACGCCCCACAAATGAGCGGCTACGATAGGGTGTTAGGCTCACATTAGCGAAGAAACAGTGAAAAAATAGAAGAATATAATCATTCTAGAGAGGTAATTGATAAGCACTATCAACGCGGATGAGAACGAGCTCCGATTGAGCCGGTTTCAGTGGCGTTGGAAAGACCTCGGGAAACTAGGCTACCAGGACTTCTAATTCTAGCGATCTGGAAGAATTTACATACGCGCACACACCTGAGCACACGTGCGGTATGTCTGGGCCCCAGAAAAGGCCGTTTAGACCCTCAAAAAGGCTCAAAAGTCTGGAAAAAACTACTTTTTCGTCCAATTACACCTCGATATTGTAAAGGGCAGTACATCCATATGGTCTGCAGGTCGTAGACGCCCCACCAATGAGCGGCTACGATAGGGTGTTAGGCTCACACTAGCGAAGAAACGGTGGAAAAATAGAAGAATATAATCATTCTAGAGAGGGAATTGATAGGGACTATCAACGCGGATGAGAACGAGCTCCGATTGAGCCGGTTTCAGTGGCGTTGGAAAGACCTCGGGAAACTAGGCTACCAGGACTTCTAATTCTGGCGATCTGGAAGAATTTCCATACGCGCACACACCTGAGCACACGTGCGGTATGTCTGGGCCCCAGAAAAGGCCGTTTAGACCCTCAAAAAGGCTCAAAACTCTGGAAAAAACTACTTTTTCGTCCAATTACACCTCGATATTGTAAAGGGCAGTACATTCATATGGTCTGCAAGTCGTAGACGCCCCACCAATGAGCGGCTATGATAGGGTGTCAGGCTCGCACTAGCGAAGAAACGGTGGAAAAATAGAAGAATATAATCATTGTAGAGCGGGAATTAATAGGGACTATCAACGCGGATGAGAACGAGCTCCGATTGAGCCGGTTTCAGTGGCGTTGGAAAGACCTCGGGAAACTAGGCTACCAGGACTTCTAATTCTAGCGATCTGGAAGAATTTACATACGCGCACACACCCGAGCACACGTGCGGTATGTCTGGGCCCCAGAAAAGGCCGTTTAGACCCTCAAAAAGGCTCGAAAGTCTGGAAAAAACTACTTTTTCAAGCTATTACACCTCGATATTGTAAAGGGCAGTACGTCCATATGGTCTGCAGGTCGTAGACGCCCCACAAATGAGCGGCTACGATAGGGTGTTAGGCTCACATTAGCGAAGAAACAGTGAAAAAATAGAAGAATATAATCATTCTAGAGAGGTAATTGATAAGCACTATCAACGCGGATGAGAACGAGCTCCGATTGAGCCGGTTTCAGTGGCGTTGGAAAGACCTCGGGAAACTAGGCTACCAGGACTTCTAATTCTAGCGATCTAGAAGAATTTACATACGCGCACACACCTGAGCACACGTGCGGTATGTCTGGGCCCCAGAAAAGGCCGTTTAGACCCTCAAAAAGGCTCAAAAGTCTGGAAAAAACTACTTTTTCGTCCAATTACACCTCGATATTGTAAAGGGCAGTACATCCATATGGTCTGCAGGTCGTAGACGCCCCACCAATGAGCGGCTACGATAGGGTGTTAGGCTCGCACTAGCGAAGAAACGGTGGAAAAATAGAAGAATATAATCATTCTAGAGAGGGAATTGATAGGGACTATCAACGCGGATGAGAACGAGCTCCGATTGAGCCGGTTTCAGTGGCGTTGGAAAGACCTCGGGAAACTAGGCTACCAGGACTTCTAATTCTGGCGATCTGGAAGAATTTCCATACGCGCACACACCTGAGCACACGTGCGGTATGTCTGGGCCCCAGAAAAGGCCGTTTAGACCCTCAAAAAGGCTCAAAACTCTGGAAAAAACTACTTTTTCGTCCAATTACACCTCGATATTGTAAAGGGCAGTACATTCATATGGTCTGCAAGTCATAGACGCCCCACCAATGAGCGGCTATGATAGGGTGTTAGGCTCGCACTAGCGAAGAAACGGTGGAAAAATAGAAGAATATAATCATTCTAGAGCGGGAATTGATAGGGACTATCAACGCGGATGAGAACGACCTCCGCTTGAGCCGGTTTCACTGGCGTTGGAAAGCCCTCGGGAAACTAGGCTACCAGGACTTCTAATTCCAGCGATCTGGAAGAATTTACATACGCGCACACACCCGAGCACACGTGCGGTATGTCTGGGCCCCAGAAAAGGCCGTTTAGACCCTCAAAAAGGCTCAAAAGTCTGGAAAAAACTACTTTTTCGTGCAGTTACACCTCGATATTGTAAAGGGCAGTACGTCCATACGGTCTGCAGGTCATAGACGCCCCACCAATGAGCACCTACGATAGGGTGTTAGGCTCACACTAGCAAAGAAACAGTGGAAAAATAGAAGAATATAATCATTCTAGAGAGGAATTGATAAGGACTATCAACGCGGATGAGAACGACCTCCGATTGAGCCGGTTTCAGTGGCGTTGGAAAGCCCTCGGGAAACTAGGCTACCAGGACTTCTAATTCTAGCGATCTGGAAGAATTTACATCCGCGCACACACCTGAGCACATGTGTGGTATGTCTGGGCCCCAGAAAAGGCCGTTTAGACCCTCAAAAAGGCTCAAAAGTCTGGAAAAAACTACTTTTTCGTGCAATTACACCTCGATATTGTAAAGGGCAGTACGTCCATATGGTCTGCAGGTCGTAGACGCCCCACCAATGAGCGGCTACGATAGGGTGTTAGGCTCGCACTAGCGAAGAAACGGTGGAAAAATAGAAGAATATAATCATTCTAGAGAGGGAATTGATAGGGACTATCAACGCGGATGAGAACGAGCTCCGATTGAGCCGGTTTCAGTGGCGTTGGAAAGACCTCGGGAAACTAGGCTACCAGGACTTCTAATTCTAGCGATCTGGAAGAATTTCCATACGCGCACATAGCTGAGCACACGTGCGGTATGTCTGGGCCCCAGAAAAGGCCGTTTAGACCCTCAAAAAGGCTCAAAAGTCTGGAAAAAACTACTTTTTCGTCCAATTACACCTCGATATTGTAAAGGGCAGTACATTCATATGGTCTGCAAGTCGTAGACGCCCCACCAATGAGCGGCTATGATAGGGTGTTAAGCTCGCACTAGCGAAGAAACAGTGGAAAAATAGAAGAATATAATCATTGTAGAGCGGGAATTAATAGGGACTATCAACGCGGATGAGAACGACCTCAGCTTGAGCCGGTTTCAGTGGCGTTGGAAAGCCCTCGGGAAACTAGGCTACCAGGACTTCTAATTCCAGCGATCTAGAAGAATTTACATACGCGCACACACCCGAGCACACGTGCGGTATGTCTGGGCCCCAGAAAAGGCCGTTTAGACCCTCAAAAAGGCTCAAAAGTCTGGAAAAAACTACTTTTTCGTTCAATTACACCTCGATATTGTAAAGGGCAGTACGTCCATATGGTCTGCAGGTCGTAGACGCCCCACCAATGAGCGGCTATGATAGGGTGTTAGGCTTACACTAGCGAAGAAACGGTGGAAAAATAGAAGAATATAATCATTCTAGAGAGGGAATTGATAGGGACTATCAACGCGGATGAGAACGAGCTTCGATTGAGCCGGTTTCAGTGGCGTCGGAAAGCCCTCGGGAAACTAGGCTACCAGGACTTCTAATTCTAGCGATCTGGAAGAATTTACATACGCGCACACACCCGAGCACACGTGCGGTATGTCTGGGCCCCAAAAAAGGCCGTTTAGACCCTCAAAAAGGCTCGAAAGTCTGGAAAAAAATACTTTTTCGTGCAATTACACCTCGATATTGTAAAGGGTAGTACGTCCATATGGTCTGCAGGTCATAGAGGCCCCACCAATGAGCGGCTACGATAGGGTGTTAGCCTCACACTAGCGAAGAAACGGTGGAAAAATAGAAGAATATAATCAGTCTAGAGAGGAATTGATAAGGACTATCAACGCGGATGAGAACGAGCTCCGATTGAGCCGGTTTCAGTGGCGTTGGAAAGACCTCGGGAAACTAGGCTACCAGGACTTCTAATTCTAGCGATCTAGAAGAATTTACATACGCGCACACACCCGAGCACACGTGCGGTATGTCTGGGCCCCAGAAAAGGCCGTTTAGACCCTCAAAAAGGCTCGAAAGTCTGGAAAAAACTACTTTTTCAAGCTATTACACCTCGATATTGTAAAGGGCAGTACGTCCATATGGTCTGCAGGTCGTAGACGCCCCACAAATGAGCGGCTACGATAGGGTGTTAGGCTCACATTAGCGAAGAAACAGTGAAAAAATAGAAGAATATAATCATTCTAGAGAGGTAATTGATAAGCACTATCAACGCGGATGAGAACGAGCTCCGATTGAGCCGGTTTCAGTGGCGTTGGAAAGACCTCGGAAACTAGGCTACCAGGACTTCTAATTCTAGCGATCTGGAAGAATTTACATACGCGCACACACCTGAGCACACGTGCGGTATGTCTGGGCCCCAGAAAAGGCCGTTTAGACCCTCAAAAAGGCTCAAAAGTCTGGAAAAAACTACTTTTTCGTCCAATTACACCTCGATATTGTAAAGGGCAGTACATCCATATGGTCTGCAGGTCGTAGACGCCCCACCAATGAGCGGCTACGATAGGGTGTTAGGCTCGCACTAGCGAAGAAACGGTGGAAAAATAGAAGAATATAATCATTCTAGAGAGGGAATTGATAGGGACTATCAACGCGGATGAGAACGAGCTCCGATTGAGCCGGTTTCAGTGGCGTTGGAAAGACCTCGGGAAACTAGGCTACCAGGACTTCTAATTCTGGCGATCTGGAAGAATTTCCATACGCGCACACACCTGAGCACACGTGCGGTATGTCTGGGCCCCAGAAAAGGCCGTTTAGACCCTCAAAAAGGCTCAAAACTCTGGAAAAAACTACTTTTTCGTCCAATTACACCTCGATATTGTAAAGGGCAGTACATTCATATGGTCTGCAAGTCATAGACGCCCCACCAATGAGCGGCTATGATAGGGTGTTAGGCTCGCACTAGCGAAGAAACGGTGGAAAAATAGAAGAATATAATCATTCTAGAGCGGGAATTGATAGGGACTATCAACGCGGATGAGAACGACCTCCGCTTGAGCCGGTTTCAGTGGCGTTGGAAAGCCCTCGGGAAACTAGGCTACCAGGACTTCTAATTCCAGCGATCTGGAAGAATTTACATACGCGTACACACCCGAGCACACGTGCGGTATGTCTGGGCCCCAGAAAAGGCCGTTTAGACCCTCAAAAAGGCTCAAAAGTCTGGAAAAAACTACTTTTTCGTGCAGTTACACCTCGATATTTTAAAGGGCAGTACGTCCATACGGTCTGCAGGTCATAGACGCCCCACCAATGAGCGCCTACGATAGGGTGTTAGGCTCACACTAGCAAAGAAACGGTGGAAAAATAGAAGAATATAATCATTCTAGAGAGGAATTGATAAGGACTATCAACGCGGATGAGAACGACCTCCGATTGAGCCGGTTTCAGTGGCGTTGGAAAGCCCTCGGGAAACTAGGCTACCAGGACTTCTAATTCTAGCGATCTGGAAGAATTTACATCCGCGCACACACCTGAGCACACGTGTGGTATGTCTGGGCCCCAGAAAAGGCCGTTTAGACCCTCAAAAAGGCTCAAAAGTCTGGAAAAAACTACTTTTTCGTGCAATTACACCTCGATATTGTAAAGGGCAGTACGTCCATATGGTCTGCAGGTCGTAGACGCCCCACCAATGAGCGGCTACGATAGGGTGTTAGGCTCGCACTAGCGAAGAAACGGTGGAAAAATAGAAGAATATAATCATTCTAGAGAGGGAATTGATAGGGACTATCAACGCGGATGAGAACGAGCTCCGATTGAGCCGGTTTCAGTGGCGTTGGAAAGACCTCGGGAAACTAGGCTACCAGGACTTCTAATTCTAGCGATCTGGAAGAATTTCCATACGCGCACACAGCTGAGCACACGTGCGGTATGTCTGGGCCCCAGAAAAGGCCGTTTAGACCCTCAAAAAGGCTCAAAAGTCTGGAAAAAACTACTTTTTCATCCAATTACACCTCGATATTGTAAAGGGCAGTACATTCATATGGTCTGCAAGTCGTAGACGCCCCACCAATGAGCGGCTATGATAGGGTGTTAGGCTCGCACTAGCGAAGAAACGGTGGAAAAATAGAAGAATATAATCATTGTAGAGCGGGAATTAATAGGGACTATCAACGCGGATGAGAACGACCTCCGCTTGAGCCGGTTTCAGTGGCGTTGGAAAGCCCTCGGGAAACTAGGCTACCAGGACTTCTAATTCCAGCGATCTGGAAGAATTTACATACGCGCACACACCCGAGCACACGTGCGGTATGTCTGGGCCCCAGAAAAGGCCGTTTAGACCCTCAAAAAGGCTCAAAAGTCTGGAAAAAACTACTTTTTCGTTCAATTACACCTCGATATTGTAAAGGGCAGTACGTCCATATGGTCTGCAGGTCGTAGACGCCCCACCAATGAGCGGCTATGATAGGGTGTTAGGCTTACACTAGCGAAGAAACGGTGGAAAAATAGAAGAATATAATCATTCTAGAGAGGGAATTGATAGGGACTATCAACGCGGATGAGAACGAGCTTCGATTGAGCCGGTTTCAGTGGCGTCGGAAAGCCCTCGGGAAACTAGGCTACCAGGACTTCTAATTCTAGCGATCTGGAAGAATTTACATACGCGCACACACCCGAGCACACGTGCGGTATGTCTGGGCCCCAGAAAAGGCCGTTTAGACCCTCAAAAAGGCTCGAAAGTCTGGAAAAAAATACTTTTTCG
Source organism: Elymus sibiricus (assembly GCA_039707655.1). Classification (NCBI taxonomy): domain Eukaryota; kingdom Viridiplantae; phylum Streptophyta; class Magnoliopsida; order Poales; family Poaceae; genus Elymus; species Elymus sibiricus. Next base: position 40,036,211 of record CM077674.1, read on the forward strand.
TGCAATTACACCTCGATATTGTAAAGGGTAGTACGTCCATATGGTCTGCAGGTCATAGACGCCCCACCAATGAGCGGCTACGATAGGGTGTTAGGCTCACACTAGCGAAGAAACGGTGGAAAAATAGAAGAATATAATCAGTCTAGAGAGGAATTGATAAGGACTATCAACGCGGATGAGAACGAGCTCCGATTGAGCCGGTTTCAGTGGCGTTGGAAAGACCTCGGGAAACTAGGCTACCAGGACTTCTAATTCTAGCGATCTGGAAGAATTTACATACGCGCACACACCCGAGCACACGTGCGGTATGTCTGGGCCCTAGAAAAGGTCGTTTAGACCCTCAAAAAGGCTCGAAAGTCTGGAAAAAACTACTTTTTCAAGCTATTACACCTCGATATTGTAAAGGGCAGTACGTCCATATGGTCTGCAGGTCGTAGACGCCCCACAAATGAGCGGCTACGATAGGGTGTTAGGCTCACATTAGCGAAGAAACAGTGAAAAAATAGAAGAATATAATCATTCTAGAGAGGTAATTGATAAGCACTATCAACGCGGATGAGAACGAGCTCCGATTGAGCCGGTTTCAGTGGCGTTGGAAAGACCTCGGGAAACTAGGCTACCAGGACTTCTAATTCTAGCGATCTGGAAGAATTTACATACGCGCACACACCTGAGCACACGTGCGGTATGTCTGGGCCCCAGAAAAGGCCGTTTAGACCCTCAAAAAGGCTCAAAAGTCTGGAAAAAACTACTTTTTCGTCCAATTACACCTCGATATTGTAAAGGGCAGTACATCCACATGGTCTGCAGGTCGTAGACGCCCCACCAATGAGCGGCTACGATAGGGTGTTAGGCTCGCACTAGCGAAGAAACGGTGGAAAAATAGAAGAATATAATCATTCTAGAGAGGGAATTCATAGGGACTATCAACGCGGATGAGAACGAGCTCCGATTGAGCCGGTTTCAGTGGCGTTGGAAAGACCTCGGGAAACTAGGCTACCAGGACTTCTAATTCTGGCGATCTGGAAGAATTTCCATACGCGCACACACCTGAGCACACGTGCGGTATGTCTGGGCCCCAGAAAAGGCCGTTTAGACCCTCAAAAAGGCTCAAAACTCTGGAAAAAACTACTTTTTCGTCCAATTACACCTCGATATTGTAAAGGGCAGTACATTCATATGGTCTGCAAGTCATAGACACCCCACCAATGAGCGGCTATGATAGGGTGTTAGGCTCGCACTAGCGAAGAAACGGTGGAAAAATAGAAGAATATAATCATTCTAGAGCGGGAATTGATAGGGACTATCAACGCGGATGAGAACGACCTCCGCTTGAGCCGGTTTCAGTGGCGTTGGAAAGCCCTCGGGAAACTAGGCTACCAGGACTTCTAATTCCAGCGATCTGGAAGAATTTACATACGCGCACACACCCGAGCACACGTGCGGTATGTCTGGGCCCCAGAAAAGGCCGTTTAGACCCTCAAAAAGGCTCAAAAGTCTGGAAAAAACTACTTTTTCGTGCAATTACACCTCGATATTGTAAAGGGCAGTACGTCCATATGGTCTGCAGGTCGTAGACGCCCCACCAATGAGCGGCTATGATAGGGTGTTAGGCTTACACTAGCGAAGAAATGGTGGAAAAATAGAAGAATATAATCATTCTAGAGAGGGAATTGATAGGGACTATCAACGCGGATGAGAACGAGCTTCGATTGAGCCAGTTTCAGTGGCGTCGGAAAGCCCTCGGGAAACTAGGCTACCAGGACTTCTAATTATAGCGATCTGGAAGAATTTCCATACGCGCACACACCTGAGCACACGTGCGGTATGTCTGGGCCCCAGAAAAGGCCGTTTAGACCCTCAAAAAGGCTCGAAAGTCTGGAAAAAATACTTTTTCGTGCAATTACACCTCGATATTGTAAAGGGTAGTACGTCCATATGGTCTACAGATCATAGACGCCCCACCAATGAGCGGCTACGATAGGGTTTTAGGCTCACACTAGCGAAGAAACGGTGGAAAAATAGAAGAATATAATCATTCTAGAGAGGAATTGATAAGGACTATCAACGCGGATGATAACGAGCTCCGATTGAGCCGGTTTCAGTGGCGTTGGAAAGACCTCGAGAAACTAGGCTACCAGGACTTCTACTTCTAGCGATCTGGAAGAATTTACATAAGCGCACACACCCGAGCACACGTGCGGTATGTCTGGGCCCCAGAAAAGGCCGTTTAGACCCTCAAAAAGGCTCGAAAGTCTGGAAAAAATACTTTTTCGTGCAATTACACCTCGATATTGTAAAGGGTAGTACGTCCATATGGTCTGCAGGTCATAGACGCCCCACCAATGAGCGGCTACGATAGGGTGTTAGGCTCACACTAGCGAAGAAACGGTGGAAAAATAGAAGAATATAATCATTCTAGAGAGGAATTGATAAGGACTATCAACGCGGATGAGAACGAGCTCCGATTGAGCCGGTTTCAGTGGCGTTGGAAAGACCTCGAGAAACTAGGCTACCAGGACTTCTAATTCCAGCGATCTGGAAGAATTTACATACGCGCACACACCCGAGCACACGTGCGGTATGTCTGGGCCCCAGAAAAGGCCGTTTAGACCCTCAAAAAGGCTCAAAAGTCTGGAAAAAACTACTTTTTCAAGCTATTACACCTCGATATTGTAAAGGGCAGTACGTCCATATGGTCTGCAGGTCGTAGACGCCCCACAAATGAGCGGCTACGATAGGGTGTTAGGCTCACATTAGCGAAGAAACAGTGAAAAAATAGAAGAATATAATCATTCTAGAGAGGTAATTGATAAGCACTATCAACGCGGATGAGAACGAGCTCCGATTGTGCCGGTTTCAGTGGCGTTGGAAAGACCTCGGGAAACTAGGCTACCAGGACTTCTAATTCTAGCGATTTGGAATAATGTACATACACGCACACACCTGAGCACACGTGCGGTATGTCTGGGCCCCAGAAAAGGCCGTTTAGACCGTCAAAAAGGCTCAAAAGTCTGGAAAAAACTACTTTTTCGTCCAATTACACCTCGATATTGTAAAGGGCAGTACATCCATATGGTCTGCAGGTCGTAGACGCCCCACCAATGAGCGGCTACGATAGGGTGTTAGGCTCGCACTAGCGAAGAAACGGTGGAAAAATAGAAGAATATAATCATTCTAGAGAGGGAATTGATAGGGACTATCAACGCGGATGAGAACGAGCTCCGATTGAGCCGGTTTCAGTGGCGTTGGAAAGACCTCGGGAAACTAGGCTACCAGGACTTCTAATTCTGGCGATCTGGAAGAATTTCCATACGCGCACACACCTGAGCACACGTGCGGTATGTCTGGGCCCCAGAAAAGGCCGTTTAGACCCTCAAAAAGGCTCAAAACTCTGGAAAAAACTACTTTTTCGTCCAATTACACCTCGATATTGTAAAGGGCAGTACATTCATATGGTCTGCAAGTCATAGACGCCCCACCAATGAGCGGCTATGATAGGGTGTTAGGCTCGCACTAGCGAAGAAACGGTGGAAAAATAGAAGAATATAATCATTCTAGAGCGGGAATTGATAGGGACTATCAACGCGAATGAGAACGACCTCCGCTTGAGCCGGTTTCAGTGGCGTTGGAAAGCCCTCGGGAAACTAGGCTACCAGGACTTCTAATTCCAGCGATCTGGAAGAATTTACATACGCGCACACACCCGAGCACACGTGCGGTATGTCTGGGCCCCAGAAAAGGCCGTTTAGACCCTCAAAAAGGCTCAAAAGTCTGGAAAAAACTACTTTTTCGTGCAATTACACCTCGATATTGTAAAGGGCAGTACGTCCATATGGTCTGCAGGTCGTAGACGCCCCACCAATGAGCGGCTATGATAGGGTGTTAGGCTTACACTAGCGAAGAAATGGTGGAAAAATAGAAGAATATAATCATTCTAGAGAGGGAATTGATAGGGACTATCAACGCGGATGAGAACGAGCTTCGATTGAGCCAGTTTCAGTGGCGTCGGAAAGCCCTCGGGAAACTAGGCTACCAGGACTTCTAATTATAGCGATCTGGAAGAATTTCCATACGCGCACACACCTGAGCACACGTGCGGTATGTCTGGGCCCCAGAAAAGGCCGTTTAGACCCTCAAAAAGGCTCGAAAGTCTGGAAAAAATACTTTTTCGTGCAATTACACCTCGATATTGTAAAGGGTAGTACGTCCATATGGTCTACAGGTCATAGACGCCCCACCAATGAGCGGCTACGATAGGGTTTTAGGCTCACACTAGCGAAGAAACGGTGGAAAAATAGAAGAATATAATCATTCTAGAGAGGAATTGATAAGGACTATCAACGCGGATGAGAACGAGCTCCGATTGAGCCGGTTTCAGTGGCGTTGGAAAGACCTCGAGAAACTAGGCTACCAGGACTTCTAATTCTAGCGATCTGGAAGAATTTACATACGCGCACACACCCGAGCACACGTGCGGTATGTCTGGGCCCCAGAAAAGGCCGTTTAGACCCTCAAAAAGGCTCGAAAGTCTGGAAAAAATACTTTTTCGTGCAATTACACCTCGATATTGTAAAGGGTAGTACGTCCATATGGTCTGCAGGTCATAGACGCCCCACCAATGAGCGGCTACGATAGGGTGTTAGGCTCACACTAGCGAAGAAACGGTGGAAAAATAGAAGAATATAATCATTCTAGAGAGGAATTGATAAGGACTATCAACGCGGATGAGAACGAGCTCCGATTGAGCCGGTTTCAGTGGCGTTGGAAAGACCTCGAGAAACTAGGCTACCAGGACTTCTAATTCCAGCGATCTGGAAGAATTTACATACGCGCACACACCCGAGCACACGTGCGGTATGTCTGGGCCCCAGAAAAGGCCGTTTAGACCCTCAAAAAGGCTCGAAAGTCTGGAAAAAACTACTTTTTCATGCTATTACACCTCGATATTGTAAAGGGCAGTACGTCCATATGGTCTTCAGGTCGTAGACGCCCCACCAATGAGCTGCTACGATAGGGTGTTAGGCTCACACTAGCGAAGAAACGGTTGAAAAATAGAAGAATATAATCATTCTAGAGAGGTAATTGATAAGCACTATCAACGCGGATGAGAACGAGCTCCGATTGAGCAGGTTTCAGTGGCGTTGGAAAGAGCTCGGGAAACTAGGCTACCAGGACTTCTAATTCTAGTGATCTGGAAGAATTTACATACGCGCACACACCCGAGCACACGTGCGGTATGTCTGGGCCCCAGAAAAGGCCGTTTAGACCCTCAAAAAGGCTCAAAAGTCTGGAAAAAACTACTTTTTCAAGCTATTACACCTCGATATTGTAAAGGGCAGTACGTCCATATGGTCTGCAGGTCGTAGACGCCCCACAAATGAGCGGCTACGATAGGGTGTTAGGCTCAAATTAGCGAAGAAACAGTGAAAAAATAGAAGAATATAATCATTCTAGAGAGGTAATTGATACGCACTATCAACGCGGATGAGAACGAGCTCCGATTGAGCCGGTTTCAGTGGCGTTGGAAAGACCTCGGGAAACTAGGCTACCAGGACTTCTAATTCTAGCGATCTGGAAGAATTTACATACGCGCACACACCTGAGCACACGTGCGGTATGTCTGGGCCCCAGAAAAGGCCGTTTAGACCCTCAAAAAGGCTCAAAAGTCTGGAAAAAACTACTTTTTCGTGCAATTACACCTCGATATTGTAAAGGGCAGTACATCCATATGGTCTGCAGGTCGTAGACGCCCCACCAATGAGCGGCTACGATAGGGTGTTAGGCTCGCACTAGCGAAGAAACGGTGGAAAAATAGAAGAATATAATCATTCTAGAGAGGGAATTGATAGGGACTATCAACGCGGATGAGAACGAGCTCCGATTGAGCCGGTTTCAGTGGCGTTGGAAAGACCTCGGGAAACTAGGCTACCAGGACTTCTAATTCTGGCGATCTGGAAGAATTTCCATACGCGCACACACCTGAGCACACGTGCGGTATGTCTGGGCCCCAGAAAAGGCCGTTTAGACCCTCAAAAAGGCTCAAAACTCTAGAAAAAACTACTTTTTCGTCCAATTACACCTCGATATTGTAAAGGGCAGTACATTCATATGGTCTGCAAGTCATAGACGCCCCACCAATGAGCGGCTATGATAGGGTGTTAGGCTCGCACTAGCGAAGAAACGGTGGAAAAATAGAAGAATATAATCATTCTAGAGCGGGAATTGATAGGGACTATCAACGCGGATGAGAACGACCTCCGCTTGAGCCGGTTTCAGTGGCGTTGGAAAGCCCTCGGGAAACTAGGCTACCAGGACTTCTAATTCCAGCGATCTGGAAGAATTTACATACGCGCACACACCCGAGCACACGTGCGGTATGTCTGGGCCCCATAAAAGGCCGTTTAGACCCTCAAAAAGGCTCAAAAGTCTGGAAAAAACTACTTTTTCGTGCAATTACACCTCGATATTGTAAAGGGCAGTACGTCCATATGGTCTGCAGGTCGTAGACGCCCCACCAATGAGCGGCTATGATAGGGTGTTAGGCTTACACTAGCGAAGAAATGGTGGAAAAATAGAAGAATATAATCATTCTAGAGAGGGAATTGATAGGGACTATCAACGCGGATGAGAACGAGCTTCGATTGAGCCAGTTTCAGTGGCGTCGGAAAGCCCTCGGGAAACTAGGCTACCAGGACTTCTAATTATAGCGATCTGGAAGAATTTCCATACGCGCACACACCTGAGCACACGTGAGGTATGTCTGGGCCCCAGAAAAGGCCGTTTAGACCCTCAAAAAGGCTCGAAAGTCTGGAAAAAATACTTTTTTGTGCAATTACACCTCGATATTGTAAAGGGTAGTACGTCCATATGGTCTACAGGTCATAGACGCCCCACCAATGAGCGGCTACGATAGGGTTTTAGGCTCACACTAGCGAAGAAACGGTGGAAAAATAGAAGAATATAATCATTCTAGAGAGGAATTGATAAGGACTATCAACGCGGATGAGAACGAGCTCCGATTGAGCCGGTTTCAGTGGCATTGGAAAGACCTCGAGAAACTAGGCTACCAGGACTTCTAATTCTAGCGATCTGGAAGAATTTACATACGCGCACACACCCGAGCACACGTGCGGTATGTCTGGGCCCCAGAAAAGGCCGTTTAGACCCTCAAAAAGGCTCGAAAGTCTGGAAAAAATACTTTTTCGTGCAATTACACCTCGATATTGTAAAGGGTAGTACGTCCATATGGTCTGCAGGTCATAGACGCCCCACCAATGAGCGGCTACGATAGGGTCTTAGGCTCACACTAGCGAAGAAACGGTGGAAAAATAGAAGAATATAATCATTCTAGAGAGGAATTGATAAGGACTATCAACGCGGATGAGAACGAGCTCCGATTGAGCCGGTTTCAGTGGCGTTGGAAAGACCTCGAGAAACTAGGCTACCAGGACTTCTAATTCCAGCGATCTGGAAGAATTTACATACGCGCACACACCCGAGCACACGTGCGGTATGTCTGGGCCCCAGAAAAGGCCGTTTAGACCCTCAAAAAGGCTCGAAAGTCTGGAAAAAACTACTTTTGCATGCTATTACACCTCGATATTGTAAAGGGCAGTACGTCCATATGGTCTTCAGGTCGTAGACGCCCCACCAATGAGCTGCTACGATAGGGTGTTAGGCTCACACTAGCGAAGAAACGGTTGAAAAATAGAAGAATATAATCATTCTAGAGAGGTAATTGATAAGCACTATCAACGCGGATGAGAACGAGCTCCGATTGAGCAGGTTTCAGTGGCGTTGGAAAGAGCTCGGGAAACTAGGCTACCAGGACTTCTAATTCTAGCGATCTGGAAGAATTTACATACGCGCACACACCCGAGCACACGTGCGGTATGTCTGGGCCCCAGAAAAGGCCATTTAGACCCTCAAAAAGGCTCAAAAGTCTGGAAAAAACTACTTTTTCAAGCTATTACACCTCGATATTGTAAAGGGCAGTACGTCCATATGGTCTGCAGGTCGTAGACGCCCCACAAATGAGCGGCTACGATAGGGTGTTAGGCTCACATTAGCAAAGAAACAATGAAAAAATAGAAGAATATAATCATTCTAGAGAGGTAATTGATACGCACTATCAACGCGGATGAGAACGAGCTCCGATTGAGCCGGTTTCAGTGGCGTTGGAAAGACCTCGGGAAACTAGGCTACCAGGACATCTAATTCTAGCGATCTGGAAGAATTTACATACGCGCACACACCTGAGCACACGTGCGGTATGTCTGGGCCCCAGAAAAGGCCGTTTAGACCCTCAAAAAGGCTCAAAAGTCTGGAAAAAACTACTTTTTCGTGCAATTACACCTCGATATTGTAAAGGGCAGTACATCCATATGGTCTGCAGGTCGTAGACGCCCCACCAATGAGCGGCTACGATAGGGTGTTAGGCTCGCACTAGCGAAGAAACGGTGGAAAAATAGAAGAATATAATCATTCTAGAGAGGGAATTGATAGGGACTATCAACGCGGATGAGAACGAGCTCCGATTGAGCCGGTTTCAGTGGCGTTGGAAAGACCTCGGGAAACTAGGCTACCAGGACTTCTAATTCCAGCGATCTGGAAGAATTTACATACGCGCACACACCCGAGCACACGTGCGGTATGTCTGGGCCCCAGAAAAGGCCGTTTAGACCCTCAAAAAGGCTCGAAAGTCTGGAAAAAACTACTTTTTCATGCTATTACACCTCGATATTGTAAAGGGCAGTACGTCCATATGGTCTGCAAGTCATAGACGCCCCACCAATGAGCGGCTATGATAGGGTGTTAGGCTCGCACTAGCGAAGAAACGGTGGAAAAATAGAAGAATATAATCATTCTAGAGCGGGAATTGATAGGGACTATCAACGCGGATGAGAACGACCTCCGCTTGAGCCGGTTTCAGTGGCGTTGGAAAGCCCTCGGGAAACTAGGCTACCAGGACTTCTAATTCCAGCGATCTGGAAGAATTTACATACGCGCACACACCCGAGCACACGTGCGGTATGTCTGGGCCCCAGAAAAGGCCGTTTAGACCCTCAAAAAGGCTCAAAAGTCTGGAAAAAACTACTTTTTCGTGCAATTACACCTCGATATTGTAAAGGGCAGTACGTCCATATGGTCTGCAGGTCGTAGACGCCCCACCAATGAGCGGCTATGATAGGGTGTTAGGCTTACACTAGCGAAGAAATGGTGGAAAAATAGAAGAATATAATCATTCTAGAGAGGGAATTGATAGGGACTATCAACGCGGATGAGAACGAGCTTCGATTGAGCCAGTTTCAGTGGCGTCGGAAAGCCCTCGGGAAACTAGGCTACCAGGACTTCTAATTATAGCGATCTGGAAGAATTTACATACGCGCACACACCTGAGCACACGTGCGGTATGTCTGGGCCCCAGAAAAGGCCGTTTAGACCCTCAAAAAGGCTCAAAAGTCTGGAAAAAACTACTTTTTCGTGCAATTACACCTCGATATTGTAAAGGGCAGTACATCCATATGGTCTGCAGGTCGTAGACGCCCCACCAATGAGCGGCTACGATAGGGTGTTAGGCTCGCACTAGCGAAGAAACGGTGGAAAAATAGAAGAATATAATCATTCTAGAGAGGGAATTGATAGGGACTATCAACGCGGATGAGAACGAGCTCCGATTGAGCCGGTTTCAGTGGCGTTGGAAAGACCTCGGGAAACTAGGCTACCAGGACTTCTAATTCTGGCGATCTGGAAGAATTTCCATACGCGCACACACCTGAGCACACGTGCGGTATGTCTGGGCCCCAGAAAAGGCCGTTTAGACCCTCAAAAAGGCTCAAAACTCTAGAAAAAACTACTTTTTCGTCCAATTACACCTCGATATTGTAAAGGGCAGTACATTCATATGGTCTGCAAGTCATAGACGCCCCACCAATGAGCGGCTATGATAGGGTGTTAGGCTCGCACTAGCGAAGAAACGGTGGAAAAATAGAAGAATATAATCATTCTAGAGCGGGAATTGATAGGGACTATCAACGCGGATGAGAACGACCTCCGCTTGAGCCGGTTTCAGTGGCGTTGGAAAGCCCTCGGGAAACTAGGCTACCAGGACTTCTAATTCCAGCGATCTGGAAGAATTTAGATACGCGCACACACCCGAGCACACGTGCGGTATGTCTGGGCCCCAGAAAAGGCCGTTTAGACCCTCAAAAAGGCTCAAAAGTCTGGAAAAAACTACTTTTTCGTGCAATTACACCTCGATATTGTAAAGGGCAGTACGTCCATATGGTCTGCAGGTCGTAGACGCCCCACCAATGAGCGGCTATGATAGGGTGTTAGGCTTACACTAGCGAATAAATGGTGGAAAAATAGAAGAATATAATCATTCTAGAGAGGGAATTGATAGGGACTATCAACGCGGATGAGAACGAGCTTCGATTGAGCCAGTTTCAGTGGCGTCGGAAAGCCCTCGGGAAACTAGGCTACCAGGACTTCTAATTATAGCGATCTGGAAGAATTTCCATACGCGCACACACCTGAGCACACGTGAGGTATGTCTGGGCCCCAGAAAAGGCCGTTTAGACCCTCAAAAAGGCTCGAAAGTCTGGAAAAAATACTTTTTCGTGCAATTACACCTCGATATTGTAAAGGGTAGTACGTCCATATGGTCTACAGGTCATAGACGCCCCACCAATGAGCGGCTACGATAGGGTTTTAGGCTCACACTAGCGAAGAAACGGTGGAAAAATAGAAGAATATAATCATTCTAGAGAGGAATTGATAAGGACTATCAACGCGGATGAGAACGAGCTCCGATTGAGCCGGTTTCAGTGGCATTGGAAAGACCTCGAGAAACTAGGCTACCAGGACTTCTAATTCTAGCGATCTGGAAGAATTTACATACGCGCACACACCCGAGCACACGTGCGGTATGTCTGGGCCCCAGAAAAGGCCGTTTAGACCCTCAAACAGGCTCGAAAGTCTGGAAAAAATACTTTTTCGTGCAATTACACCTCGATATTGTAAAGGGTAGTACGTCCATATGGTCTGCAGGTCATAGACGCCCCACCAATGAGCGGCTACGATAGGGTCTTAGGCTCACACTAGCGAAGAAACGGTGGAAAAATAGAAGAATATAATCATTCTAGAGAGGAATTGATAAGGACTATCAACGCGGATGAGAACGAGCTCCGATTGAGCCGGTTTCAGTGGCGTTGGAAAGACCTCGAGAAACTAGGCTACCAGGACTTCTAATTCCAGCGATCTGGAAGAATTTACATACGCGCACACACCCGAGCACACGTGCGGTATGTCTGGGCCCCAGAAAAGGCCGTTTAGACCCTCAAAAAGGCTCGAAAGTCTGGAAAAAACTACTTTTTCATGCTATTACACCTCGATATTGTAAAGGGCAGTACGTCCATATGGTCTTCAGGTCGTAGACGCCCCACAAATGAGCTGCTACGATAGGGTGTTAGGCTCACACTAGCGAAGAAACGGTTGAAAAATAGAAGAATATAATCATTCTAGAGAGGTAATTGATAAGCACTATCAACGCGGATGAGAACGAGCTCCGATTGAGCAGGTTTCAGTGGCGTTGGAAAGACCTCGGGAAACTAGGCTACCAGGACTTCTAATTCTAGCGATCTGGAAGAATTTACATACGCACACACACCCGAGCACACGTGCGGTATGTCTGGGCCCCAGAAAAGGCCGTTTAGACCCTCAAAAAGGCTCAAAAGTCTGGAAAAAACTACTTTTTCGTGCAATTACACCTCGATATTGTAAAGGGCAGTACATCCATATGGTCTGCAGGTCGTAGACGCCCCACCAATGAGCGGCTACGATAGGGTGTTAGGCTCGCACTAGCGAAGAAACGGTGGAAAAATAGAAGAATATAATCATTCTAGAGAGGGAATTGATAGGGACTATCAACGCGGATGAGAACGAGCTCCGATTGAGCCGGTTTCAGTGGCGTCGGAAAGCCCTCGGGAAACTAGGCTACCAGGACTTCTAATTCTAGCGATCTGGAAGAATTTACATACGCGCACACACCCGAGCACATGTGCGGTATGTCTGGGCCCCAGAAAAGGCCGTTTAGACCCTCAAAAAGGCTCGAAAGTCTGGAAAAAATACTTTTTCGTGCAATTACACCTCGATATTGTAAAGGGTAGTACGTCCATATGGTCTGCAGGTCATAGACGCCCCACCAATGAGCGGCTACGATAGGGTGTTAGGCTCACACTAGCGAAGAAACGGTGGAAAAATAGAAGAATATAATCATTCTAGAGAGGAATTGATAAGGACTATCAACGCGGATGAGAACGAGCTCCGATTGAGCCGGTTTCAGTGGCGTTGGAAAGACCTCGAGAAACTAGGCTACCAGGACTTCTAATTCCAGCGATCTGGAAGAATTTACATCCGCGCACACACCCGAGCACACGTGCGGTATGTCTGGGCGCCAGAAAAGGCCGTTTAGACCCTCAAAAAGGCTCGAAAGTCTGGAAAAAACTACTTTTTCATGCTATTACACCTCGATATTGTAAAGGGCAGTACGTCCATATGGTCTTCAGGTCGTAGATGTCCCACCAATGAGCTGCTACGATAGGGTGTTAGGCTCACACTAGCGAAGAAACGGTTGAAAAATAGAAGAATATAATCATTCTAGAGAGGTAATTGATAAGCACTATCAACGCGGATGAGAACGAGCTCCGATTGAGCAGGTTTCAGTGGCGTTGGAAAGACCTCGGGAAACTAGGCTACCAGGACTTCTAATTCTAGCGATCTGGAAGAATTTACATACGCGCACACACCTGAGCACACGTGCGGTATGTCTGGGCCCCAGAAAAGGCCGTTTAGACCCTCAAAAAGGCTCGAAAGTCTGGAAAAAACTACTTTTTCATGCTATTACACCTCGATATTGTAAAGGGCAGTACGTCCATATGGTCTTCAGGTCGTAGATGTCCCACCAATGAGCTGCTACGATAGGGTGTTTTGCTCACACTAGCAAAGAAACGGTGGAAAAATAGAAGAATATAATCATTCTAGAGAGGGAATTGATGGGGACTATCAACGCGGATGAGAACGAGGTCCGATTGAGCCGGTTTCAGTGGCGTTGGAAATCCCTCGGGACACTAGGCTACCAGGACTTCTAATTCCAGCGATCTGGAAGAATTTACATAAGCACACACCCGAGCACACATGCGGTATGTCTGGGCCCCAGAAAAGGCCGTTTAGACCCTCAAAAAGGCTCAAAAGTCTGGAAAAAACTACTTTTTCGTGCAATTACACCTCAATATTGTAAAGGGCAGTACGTCCATATGGTCTGCAGGTCGTAGACGCCCCACCAATGAGCGGCTACGATAGGGTGTTTTGCTCACACTAGCGAAGAAACGGTGGAAAAATAGAAGAATATAATCATTCTAGAGAGGGAATTGATAGGGACTATCAACGCGTATGAGAACGAGCTCCGATTGAGCCGGTTCAGTGGCGTTGGAAATCCCTCGGGAAACTAGGCTACCAGGACTTCCAATTCCAGCGATCTAGAAGAATTTACATACGCGCACACACCCGAGCACATGTGCGGTATGTCTGGGCCCCAGAAAAGGCCGTTTAGACCCTCAAAAAGGCTCAAAAGTCTGGAAAAAACTACTTTTTCGTCCAATTACACCTCGTTATTGTAAAGGGCAGTACATCCATATGGTCTGCAGGTCGTAGATGCCCCACCAATGAGCGGCTACAATAGGGTGTTAGGCTCGCACTAGCGAAGAAACGGTGGAAAAATAGAAGAATATAATCATTCTAGAGAGGGAATTGATAGGGACTATCAACGCGGATGACAACGACCTCCGATTGAGTCGGTTTCAGTGGCGTTGGAAAGCCCTCGGGAAACTAGGCTACCAGGACTTCTAATTCTAGCGATCTGGAAGAATTTACATCCGCGCACACACCCGAGCACACGTGCGGTATGTCTGGGCCCCAGAAAAGGCCGTTTAGACCCTCAAAAAGGCTCAAAAGTCTGGAAAAAACTACTTTTTCGTGCAATTACACCTCAATATTGTAAAGGGCAGTACGTCCATATGGTCTGCAGGTCGTAGACGCCCCACCAATGAGCGGCTACGATAGGGTGTTAGGCTCACACTAGCGAAGAAACGGTGGAAAAATAGAAGAATATAATCATTCTAGAGAGGTAATTGGTAAGCACTATCAACGCGGATGAGAACGAGCTCCGATTGAGTCGGTTTCAGTGGCGTCGGAAAGCCCTCGGGAAACTAGGCTACCAGGACTTCTAATTCTAGTGATCTGGAAGAATTTACATACGCGCACACACCTGAGCACACGTGCGGTATGTCTGGGCCCCAGAAAAGGCCGTTTAGACCCTCAAAAAGGCTCGAAAATCTGGAAAAAACTACTTTTTCGTGCAATTACACCTCGATATTGTAAAGGGCAGTACGTCCATATGGTCTACAGGTCGTCGACGCCCCACCAATGAGCAGCTACGATAGGGTGTTAGGCTCGCACTAGCGAAGAAATGGTGGAAAAATAGAAGAATATAATCATTCTAGAGCGGGAATTGATAGGGACTATCAACGCGGATGAGAACGACCTCCGCTTGAGCCGGTTTCAGTGGCGTTGGAAAGCCCTCGGGAAACTAGGCTACCAGGACTTCTAATTCCAGCGATCTGGAAGAATTTACATACGCGCACACACCCGAGCACACGTGCGGTATGTCTGGGCCCCAGAAAAGGCCGTTTAGACCCTCAAAAAGGCTCAAAAGTCTGGAAAAAACTACTTTTTCGTGCAATTACACCTCGATATTGTAAAGGGCAGTACGTCCATATGGTCTGCAGGTCGTAGACGCCCCACCAATGAGCGGCTACGATAGGGTGTTAGGCTCACACTAGCGAAGAAACAGTGAAAAAATAGAAGAATATAATCATTCTAGAGAGGTAATTGATAAGCACTATCAACGCGGATGAGAACGAGCTCCGATTGAGCCGGTTTCAGTGGCGTTGGAAAGAACTCGGGAAACTAGGCTACCAGGACTTCTAATTCTAGCGATCTGGAAGAATTTACATACGCGCACAGACCTGAGCACACGTGCGGTATGTCTGGGCCCCAGAAACGGCCGTTCAGACCCTCAAAAAGGCTCAAAAGTCTGGAAAAAACTACTTTTTCGTCCAATTACACCTCGTTATTGTAAAGGGCAGTACATCCATATGGTCTGCAGGTCGTAGACGCCCCACGAATGAGCGGCTACGATAGGGTGTTAGGCTCGCACTAGCGAAGAAACGGTGGAAAAATAGAAGAATATAATCATTCTAGAGAGGGAATTGATAGGGACTATCAACGCGGATGACAACGACCTCCGATTGAGCCGGTTTCAGTGGCGTTGGAAAGCCCTCGGGAAACTAGGCTACCAGGACTTCTAATTCTAGCGATCTGGAAGAATTTACATCCGCGCACACACCCGAGCACACGTGTGGTATGTCTGGGCCCCAGAAAAGGCCGTTTAGACCCTCAAAAAGGCTCAAAAGTCTGGAAATAACTACTTTTTCGTGCAATTACACCTCGATATTGTAAAGGGCAGTACGTCCATATGGTCTGCAGGTCGTAGACGCCCCACCAATGAGCGGCTACGATAGGGTGTTAGGCTCACACTAGCGAAGAAACGGTGGAAAAATAGAAGAATATAATCATTCTAGAGAGGTAATTGGTAAGCACTATCAACGCGGATGAGAACGAGCTCCGATTGAGTCGGTTTCAGTGGCGTTGGAAAGCCCTCGGGAAACTAGGCTACCAGGACTTCTAATTCTAGCGATCTGGAAGAATTTACATACGCGCACACACCCGAGCACACGTGCGGTATGTCTGGGCCCCAGAAAAGGCCGTTTAGACCCTCAAAAAGGCTCAAAAGTCTGGAAAAAACTACTTTTTCGTGCAATTACACCTCGATATTGTAAAGGGCAGTACGTCCATATGGTCTGCAGGTCGTAGACGCCCCACCAATGAGCGGCTACGATAGGGTGTTAGGCTCACACTAGCGAAGAAACTGTGAAAAAATAGAAGAATATAATCATTCTAGAGAGGTAATTGATAAGCACTATCAACGCGGATGAGAACGAGCTCCGATTGAGCCGGTTTCAGTGGCGTTGGAAAGACCTCGGGAAACTAGGCTACCAGGACTTCTAATTCTAGCGATCTGGAAGAATTTACATATGCGCACAGACCTGAGCACACGTGCGGTATGTCTGGGCCCCAGAAAAGGCCGTTTAGACCCTCAAAAAGGCTCAAAAGTCTGGAAAAAACTACTTTTTCGTCCAATTACACCTCGTTATTGTAAAGGGCAGTACATCCATATGGTCTGCAGGTCGTAGACGCCCCACCAATGAGCGGCTACGATAGGGTGTTAGGCTCGCACTAGCGAAGAAACGGTGGAAAAATAGAAGAATATAATCATTCTAGAGAGGGAATTGATAGGGACTATCAACGCGGATGACAACGACCTCCGATTGAGCCGGTTTCAGTGGCGTTGGAAAGCCCTCGGGAAACTAGGCTACCAGGACTTCTAATTCTAGCGATCTGGAAGAATTTACATCCGCGCACACACCCGAGCACACGTGTGGTATGTCTGGGCCCCAGAAAAGGCCGTTTAGACCCTCAAAAAGGCTCAAAAGTCTGGAAAAAACTACTTTTTCGTGCAATTACACCACGATATTGTAAAGGGCAGTATGTCCATATGGTCTGCAGGTCGTCGACGCCCCACCAATGAGCAGCTACGATAGGGTGTTAGGCTCACACTAGCGAAGAAACGGTGAAAAAATAGAAGAATATAATCATTCTATAGACGGAATGGATAAGGACTATCAACGCGGATGAGAACGAGCTCCGATTGAGCCGGTTTCAGTGGCGTTGGAAAGACCTCGGGAAACTAGGCTACCAGGACTTCTAATTCTAGCGATCTGGAAGAATTTCCATACGCGCACACACCTGAGCACACGTGCGGTATGTCTGGGCCCCAGAAAAGGCCGTTTAGACCCCCAAAAACGCTCAAAAGTCTGGAAAAAACTACTTTTTCGTCCAATTACACCTCGATATTGTAAAGGGCAGTACATTCATATGGTCTGCAAGTCGTAGACGCCCCACCAATGAGCGGCTATGATAGGGTGTTAGGCTCGCACTAGCGAAGAAACGGTGGAAAAATAGAAGAATATAATCATTCTAGAGCGGGAATTGATAGGGACTATCAACGCGGATGAGAACGACCTCCGCTTGAGCCGGTTTCAGTGGCGTTGGAAAGCCCTCGGGAAACTAGGCTACCAGGACTTCTAATTCCAGCGATCTGGAAGAATTTACATACGCGCACACACCCGAGCACACGTGCAGTATGTCTGGGCCCCAGAAAAGGCCGTTTAGACCCTCAAAAAGGCTCAAAAGTCTGGAAAAAACTACTTTTTCGTGCAATTACACCTCGATATTGTAAAGGGCAGTACGTCCATATGGTCTGCAGGTCGTATACGCCCCACCAATGAGCGGCTACGATATGGTGTTAGGCTCACATTAGCGAAGAAACAGTGAAAAAATAGAAGAATATAATCATTCTAGAGAGGTAATTGATAAGCACTATCAATGCGGATGAGAACGAGCTCCGATTGAGCCGGTTTCAGTGGCGTTGGAAAGACCTCGGGAAACTAGACTACCAGGACTTCTAATTCTAGCGATCTGGAAGAATTTACATACGCGCACAGACCTGAGCACACGTGCGGTATGTCTGGGCCCCAGAAAAGGCCGTTTAGACCCTCAAAAAGGCTCAAAGGTCTGGAAAAAACTACTTTTTCGTCCAATTACACCTCGATATTGTAAAGGGCAGTACATCCATATGGTCTGCAGGTTGTAGACGCCCCACCAATGAGCGGCTACGATAGGGTGTTAGGCTCACACTAGCGAAGAAACAGTGGAAAAATAGAAGAATATAATCATTCTAGAGAGGGAATTGATAGGGACTATCAACGCGGATGAGAACGAGCTCCGATTGAGCTGGTTTCAGTGGCGTTGGAAAGACCTCGGGAAACTAGGCTACCAGGACTTCTAATTCTAGCGATCTGGAAGAATTTACATACGCGCACACACCTGAGCACACGTGCGGTATGTCTGGGCCCCAGAAAAGGCCGTTTAGACCCTCAAAAAGGCTCAAAAGTCTGGAAAAAACTACTTTTTCGTCCAATTACACCTCGATATTGTAAAGGGCAGTACATCCTTATGGTCTGCAGGTCGTAGACGCCCCACCAATGAGCGGCTACAATAGGGTGTTAGGCTCGCACTAGCGAAGAAACGGTGGAAAAATAGAAGAATATAATCATTCTATAGACGGAATGGATAAGGACTATCAACGCGGATGAGAACGAGCTCCGATTGAGCCGGTTTCAGTGGCGTTGGAAAGACCTCGGGAAACTAGGCTACCAGGACTTCTAATTATAGCGATCTGGAAGAATTTCCATACGCGCACACACCTGAGCACACGTGCGGTATGTCTGGGCCCCAGAAAAGGCCGTTTAGACCCTCAAAAAGGCTCAAAAGTCTGGAAAAAACTACTTTTTCGTCCAATTACACCTCGTTATTGTAAAGGGCAGTACATCCATATGGTCTGCAGGTCATAGACGCCCCACCAATGAGCGGCTACGATAGGGTGTTAGGCTCGCACTAGCGAAGAAACGGTGGAAAAATAGAAGAATATAATCATTCTAGAGAGGGAATTGATAGGGACTATCAACGCGGATGACAACGACCTCCGATTGAGCCGGTTTCAGTGGCGTTGGAAAGCCCTCGTGAAACTAGGCTACCAGGACTTCTAATTCTAGCGATCTGGAAGAATTTACATCCGCGCACACACCCGACCACACGTGTGGTATGTCTGGGCCCCAGAAAAGGCCGTTTAGACCCTCAAAAAGGCTCAAAAGTCTGGAAAAAACTACTTTTTCGTGCAATTACACCTCGATATTGTAAAGGGCAGTACGTCCATATGGTCTGCAGGTCATAGACGCCCCACCAATGAGCGGCTACGATAGGGTGTTAGGCTCACACTAGCGAAGAAACGGTGGAAAAATAGAAGAATATAATCATTCTAGAGAGGTAATTGGTAAGCACTATCAACGCGGATGAGAACGAGCTCCGATTGAGTCGGTTTCAGTGGCGTTGGAAAGCCCTCGGGAAACTAGGCTACCAGGACTTCTAATTCTAGCGATCTGGAAGAATTTACATACGCGCACACACCTGAGCACACGTGCGGTATGTCTGGGCCCCAGAAAAGGCCGTTTAGACCCTCAAAAAGGCTCGAAAATCTGGAAAAAAATACTTTTTCGTGCAATTACACCTCGATATTGTAAAGGGCAGTATGTCCATATGGTCTGCAGGTCGTCGACGCCCCACCAATGAGCAGCTACGATAGGGTGTTAGGCTCACACTAGCGAAGAAACGGTGAAAAAATAGAAGAATATAATCATTCTATAGACGGAATGGATAAGGACTATCAACGCGGATGAGAACGAGCTCCGATTGAGCCGGTTTCAGTGGCGTTGGAAAGACCTCGGGAAACTAGGCTACCAGGACTTCGAATTATAGCGATCTGGAAGAATTTCCATACGCGCACACACCTGAGCACACGTGCGGTATGTCTGGGCCCCAGAAAAGGCCGTTTAGACCCTCAAAAAGGCTCAAAAGTCTGGAAAAAACTACTTTTTCGTCCAATTACACCTCGATATTGTAAAGGGCAGTACATTCATATGGTCTGCAAGTCGTAGACGCCCCACCAATGAGCGGCTATGATAGGGTGTTAGGCTCGCACTAGCGAAGAAACGGTGGAAAAATAGAAGAATATAATCATTCTAGAGCGGGAATTGATAGGGACTATCAACGCGGATGAGAACGACCTCCGCTTGAGCCGGTTTCAGTGGCGTTGGAAAGCCCTCGGGAAACTAGGCTACCAGGACTTCTAATTCCAGCGATCTGGAAGAATTTACATACGCGCACACACCCGAGCACACGTGCAGTATGTCTGGGCCCCAGAAAAGGCCGTTTAGACCCTCAAAAAGGCTCAAAAGTCTGGAAAAAACTACTTTTTCGTGCAATTACACCTCGATATTGTAAAGGGCAGTACGTCCATATGGTCTGCAGGTCGTAGACGCCCCACCAATGAGCGGCTACGATAGGGTGTTAGGCTCACATTAGCGAAGAAACAGTGAAAAAATAGAAGAATATAATCATTCTAGAGAGGTAATTGATAAGCACTATCAATGCGGATGAGAACGAGCTCCGATTGAGCCGGTTTCAGTGGCGTTGGAAAGACCTCGGGAAACTAGACTACCAGGACTTCTAATTCTAGCGATCTGGAAGAATTTACATACGCGCACAGACCTGAGCACACATGCGGTATGTCTGGGCCCCAGAAAAGGCCGTTTAGACCCTCAAAAAGGCTCAAAGGTCTGGAAAAAACTACTTTTTCGTCCAATTACACCTCGATATTGTAAAGGGCAGTACATCCATATGGTCTGCAGGTTGTAGACGCCCCACCAATGAGCGGCTACGATAGGGTGTTAGGCTCACACTAGCGAAGAAACAGTGGAAAAATAGAAGAATATAATCATTCTAGAGAGGGAATTGATAGGGACTATCAACGCGGATGAGAACGAGCTCCGATTGAGCTGGTTTTAGTGGCGTTGGAAAGACCTCGGGAAACTAGGCTACCAGGACTTCTAATTCTAGCGATCTGGAAGAATTTACATACGCGCACACACCTGAGCACACGTGCGGTATGTCTGGGCCCCAGAAAAGGCCGTTTAGACCCTCAAAAAGGCTCAAAAGTCTGGAAAAAACTACTTTTTCGTCCAATTACACCTCGATATTGTAAAGGGCAGTACATCCTTATGGTCTGCAGGTCGTAGACGCCCCACCAATGAGCGGCTACAATAGGGTGTTAGGCTCGCACTAGCGAAGAAACGGTGGAAAAATAGAAGAATATAATCATTCTATAGACGGAATGGATAAGGACTATCAACGCGGATGAGAACGAGCTCCGATTGAGCCGGTTTCAGTGGCGTTGGAAAGACCTCGGGAAACTAGGCTACCAGGACTTCTAATTATAGCGATCTGGAAGAATTTCCATACGCGCACACACCTGAGCACACGTGCGGTATGTCTGGGCCCCAGAAAAGGCCGTTTAGACCCTCAAAAAGGCTCAAAAGTCTGGAAAAACCTACTTTTTCGTCCAATTACACCTCGATATTGTAAAGGGCAGTACATTCATATGGTCTGCAAGTCGTAGACGCCCCACCAATGAGCGGCTATGATAGGGTGTTAGGCTCGCACTAGCGAAGAAACGGTGGAAAAATAGAAGAATATAATCATTCTAGAGCGGGAATTGATAGGGACTATCAACGCGGATGAGAACGACCTCCGCTTGAGCCGGTTTCAGTGGCGTTGGAAAGCCCTCGGGAAACTAGGCTACCAGGACTTCTAATTCCAGCGATCTGGAAGAATTTACATACGCGCACACACCCGAGCACACGTGCGGTATGTCTGGGCCCCAGAAAAGGCCGTTTAGACCCTCAAAAAGGCTCAAAAGTCTGGAAAAAACTACTTTTTCGTGCAATTACACCTCGATATTGTAAAGGGCAGTACGTCCATATGGTCTGCAGGTCATAGACGCCCCACCAATGAGCGGCTACGATAGGGTGTTAGGCTCACATTAGCGAAGAAACAGTGAAAAAATAGAAGAATATAATCATTCTAGAGAGGTAATTGATAAGCACTATCAATGCGGATGAGAACGAGCTGCGATTGAGCCGGTTTCAGTGGCGTTGGAAAGACCTCGGGAAACTAGACTACCAGGACTTCTAATTCTAGCGATCTGGAAGAATTTACATACGCGCACAGACCTGAGCAAATGTGCAGTATGTCTGGGCCCCAGAAAAGGCCGTTTAGACCCTCAAAAAGGCTCAAAAGTCTGGAAAAAACTACTTTTTCGTCCAATTACACCTCGATATTGTAAAGGGCAGTACATCCATATGGTCTGTAGGTTGTAGACGCCCCACCAATGAGCGGCTACGATAGGGTGTTAGGCTCACACTAGCGAAGAAACAGTGGAAAAATAGAAGAATATAATCATTCTAGAGAGGGAATTGATAGGGACTATCAACGCGGATGAGAACGAGCTCCGATTGAGCTGGTTTCAGCGGCGTTGGAAAGACCTCGGGAAACTAGGCTACCAGGACTTCTAATTCTAGCGATCTGGAAGAATTTACATACGCGCACACACCTGAGCACACGTGCGGTATGTCTGGGCCCCAGAAAAGGCCGTTTAGACCCTCAAAAAGGCTCAAAAGTCTGGAAAAAACTACTTTTTCGTCCAATTACACCTCGATATTGTAAAGGGCAGTACATCCTTATGGTCTGCAGGTCGTAGACGCCCCACCAATGAGCGGCTACAATAGGGTGTTAGGCTCGCACTAGCGAAGAAACAGTGGAAAAATAGAAGAATATAATCATTCTAGAGAGGGAATTGATAGGGACTATAACGCGGATGAGAACGACCTCCGATTGAGCCGGTTTCAGTGGCGTTGGAAAGCCCTCGGGAAACTAGGCTACCAGGACTTCTAATTCTAGCGATCTGGAAGAATTTACATCCGCGCACACACCTGAGCACACTTGTGGTATGTCTGGGCCCCAGAAAAGGCCGTTTAGACCCTCAAAAAGGCTCAAAAGTCTGGAAAAAACTACTTTTTCGTGCAATTACACCTCGATATTGTAAAGTGCAGTACGTCCATATGGTCTGCAGGTCGTAGACGCCCCACCAATGAGCGGCTACGATAGGGTGTTAGGCTCACACTAGCGAAGAAACGGTGGAAAAATAGAAGAATATAATCATTCTAGAGAGGGAATTGATAGGGACTATCAAGGCGGATGAGAACGAGCTTCGATTGAGCCGGTTTCAGTGGCGTTGGAAAGCCCTCGGGAAACTATGCTACCAGGACTTCTAATTCTAGCGATCTGGAAGAATTTACATGCGCGCACACACCCAAGCACACGTGCGGAATGTCTGGGCCCCAGAAAAGGCCGTTTAGACCCTCAAAAAGGCTCAAAAGTCTGGAAAAAACTACTTTTTCGTGCAGTTACACCTTGATATTGTAAAGGGCAGTACGTCCATACGGTCTGCAGGTCATAGATGCCCCACCAATGAGCGCCTACGATAGGGTGTTAGGCTCACACTAGCAAAGAAACGGTGGAAAAATAGAAGAATATAATCATTCTAGAGAGGAATTGATAAGGACTATCAACGCGGATGAGAACGACCTCTAATTGAGCAGGTTTCAGTGGCGTTGGAAAGCCCTCGAGAACGAGCTCCGATTGAGCCGGTTTCAGTGGCGTTGGAAAGACCTCGGGAAACTAGGCTACCAGGACTTCTAATTCTAGCGATCTAGAAGAATTTACATACGCGCACACACCTGAGCACACGTGCGGTATGTCTGGGCCCCAGAAAAGGCCGTTTAGACCCTCAAAAAGGCTCAAAAGTCTGGAAAAAACTACTTTTTCGTGCAATTACACCTCGATATTGTAAAGTGCAGTACGTCCATATGGTCTGCAGGTCGTAGACGCCCCACCAATGAGCGGCTACGATAGGGTGTTAGGCTCACACTAGCGAAGAAACGGTGGAAAAATAGAAGAATATAATCATTCTAGAGAGGGAATTGATAGGGACTATCAAGGCGGATGAGAACGAGCTTCGATTGAGCCGGTTTCAGTGGCGTTGGAAAGCCCTCGGGAAACTATGCTACCAGGACTTCTAATTCTAGCGATCTGGAAGAATTTACATGCGCGCACACACCCAAGCACACGTGCGGAATGTCTGGGCCCCAGAAAAGGCCGTTTAGACCCTCAAAAAGGCTCAAAAGTCTGGAAAAAACTACTTTTTCGTGCAGTTACACCTTGATATTGTAAAGGGCAGTACGTCCATACGGTCTGCAGGTCATAGACGCCCCACCAATGAGCGCCTACGATAGGGTGTTAGGCTCACACTAGCAAAGAAACGGTGGAAAAATAGAAGAATATAATCATTCTAGAGAGGAATTGATAAGGACTATCAACGCGGATGAGAACGACCTCTAATTGAGCAGGTTTCAGTGGCGTTGGAAAGCCCTCGACAACGAGCTCCGATTGAGCCGGTTTCAGTGGCGTTGGAAAGACCTCGAGAAACTAGGCTACCAGGACTTCTAATTCTAGCGATCTAGAAGAATTTACATACGCGCACACACCTGAGCACACGTGCGGTATGTCTGGGCCCCAGAAAAGGCCGTTTAGACCCTCAAAAAGGCTCAAAAGTCTGGAAAAAACTACTTTTTCGTGCAATTACACCTTGATATTGTAAAGTGCAGTACGTCCATATGGTCTGCAGGTCGTAGACGCCCCACCAATGAGCGGCTACGATAGGGTGTTAGGCTCACACTAGCGAAGAAACGGTGGAAAAATAGAAGAATATAATCATTCTAGAGAGGGAATTGATAGGGACTATCAAGGCGGATGAGAACGAGCTTCGATTGAGCCGGTTTCAGTGGCGTTGGAAAGCCCTCGGGAAACTATGCTACCAGGACTTCTAATTCTAGCGATCTGGAAGAATTTACATGCGCGCACACACCCAAGCACACGTGCGGAATGTCTGGGCCCCAGAAAAGGCCGTTTTGACCCTCAAAAAGGCTCAAAAGTCTGGAAAAAACTACTTTTTCGTGCAGTTACACCTTGATATTGTAAAGGGCAGTACGTCCATACGGTCTGCAGGTCATAGACGCCCCACCAATGAGCGCCTACGATAGGGTGTTAGGCTCACACTAGCAAAGAAACGGTGGAAAAATAGAAGAATATAATCATTCTAGAGAGGAATTGATAAGGACTATCAACGCGGATGAGAACGACCTCTAATTGAGCAGGTTTCAGTGGCGTTGGAAAGCCCTCGAGAACGAGCTCCGATTGAGCCGGTTTCAGTGGCGTTGGAAAGACCTCGGGAAACTAGGCTACCAGGACTTCTAATTCTAGCGATCTAGAAGAATTTACATACGCGCACACACCTGAGCACACGTGCGGTATGTCTGGGCCCCAGAAAAGGCCGTTTAGACCCTCAAAAAGGCTCAAAAGTCTGGAAAAAACTACTTTTTCGTCCAATTACACCTCGATATTGTAAAGGGCAGTACATCCATATGGTCTGCAGGTCGTAGACACCCCACCAATGAGCGGCTACGATAGGGTGTTAGGCTCACACTAGCGAAGAAACGGTGGAAAAATAGAAGAATATAATCATTCTATAGAGGGAATTGATGAGGACTATCAACGCGGATGAGAACGAGCTCCGATTGAGCCGGTTTCAGTGGCGTTGGAAAGACCTGGGAAAACTAGGCTACCAGGACTTCTAATTCTAGCGATCTGGAAGAATTTACATACACGCACACACCTGAGCACACGTGCGGTATGTCTGGGCCCCAGAAAAGGCCGTTTAGACCCTCAAAAAGGCTCAAAAGTCTGGAAAAAACTACTTTTTCATCCAATTACAGCTCGATATTGTAAAGGGCAGTACATCCATATGGTCTACATGTCGTAGATGCCCCACCATTGAGCGGCTACAATAGGGTGTTAGGCTCGCACTAGCGAAGAAACGGTGGAAAAATAGAAGAATATAATCATTCTAGAGAGGGAATTGATAGGGACTATCAACGCGGATGAGAACGACCTCTGATTGAGCCGGTTTCAGTGGCGTTGGAAAGCCCTCGGGAAACTAGGATACCAGGACTTCTAATTCTAGCGATCTAGAAGAATTTACATACGCGCACACACCCGAGCACACGTGCGGTATGTCTGGGCCCCAGAAAAGGCCGTTTAGACCCTCAAAAAGGCTCAAAAGTCTGGAAAAAACTACTTTTTCGTGCAATTACAGCTCGATATTGTAAAGGGCAGTACGTCCATATGGTCTGCAGGTAGTAGATGCCCCACCAATGAGCGGCTACGATAGGGTGTTAGGCTCGCACTAGCGAAGAAACGGTGGAAAAATAGAAGAATATAATCATTCTAGAGAGCTAATTGATAAGCACTATCAACACGAATGAGAACGAGCTCCGATTGAGCCGGTTTCAGTGGCGTTGGAAAGACCTCGGGAAACTAGGCTACCAGGACTTCTAATTCTAGCGATCTAGAAGGATTTACATACGCGCACACACCTGAGAACACGTGCGGTATGTCTGGGCCCCAGAAAAGGCCGTTTAGACCCTCAAAAAGGCTCAAAAGTCTGGAAAAAACTACTTTTTCGTCCAATTACACCTCGATATTGTAAAGGGTAGTACGTCCATATGGTCTGCAGGTCGTAGACGCCCCACCAATGAGCGGCTACGATAGGGTGTTAGGCTCACAATAGCGAAGAAACGGTGGAAAAATAGAAGAATATAATCATTCTAGAGAGGGAATTGATAGGGACTATCAACGCGGATGAGAACGAGCTCCGATTGAGCTAGTTTCAGTGGCGTTGGAAAGCCCTCGGGAAACTAGGCTACCAGGACTTCTAATTCTAGCGATCTAGAAGAATTTACATACACGCACACACCCGAGCACACGTGCGGTATGTCTGGGCCCCAGAAAAGGCCGTTTAGACCCACAAAAAGGCTCAAAAGTCTGGACAAAACTACTTTTTCGTGCAATTACACCTCGATATTGTAAAGGGCAGTACGTCCATATGGTCTGCAGGTCGTAGACGCCCCACCAATGAGCGGCTACGATAGGTTGTTAGGCTCACACTAGCGAAGAAACGGTGGAAAAATAGAAGAATATAATCATTCTAGAAAGGTAATTGATAAGCACTATCAACGCGGATGAGAACGAGCTCCGATTGAGCCGGTTTCAGTGGCGTTGGAAAGACCTCGGGAAACTAGGCTACCAGGACTTCTAATTCTAGCGATCTGGAAGAATTTACATACGCGCACACACCTGAGCACATGTGCGGTATGTCTGGGCCCCAGAAAAGGCCGTTTAGACCCTCAAAAAGGCTCAAAAGTCTGGAAAAAACTACTTTTTCGTCCAATTACACCTCGATATTGTAAAGGGCAGTACATCCATATGGTCTGCAGGTCGTAGACGCCCCACCAATGAGCGGCTACAATAGGGTGTTAGGCTCGCACTAGCGAAGAAACAGTGGAAAAATAGAAGAATATAATCATTCTAGAGAGGGAATTGATAGGGACTATAACGCGGATGAGAACGACCTCCGATTGAGCCGGTTTCAGTGGCGTTGGAAAGCCCTCGGGAAACTAGGCTACCAGGACTTCTAATTCTAGCGATCTGGAAGAATTTACATCCGCGCACACACCTGAGCACACTTGTGGTATGTCTGGGCCCCAGAAAAGGCCGTTTAGACCCTCAAAAAGGCTCAAAAGTCTGGAAAAAACTACTTTTTCGTGCAATTACACCTCGATATTGTAAAGTGCAGTACGTCCATATGGTCTGCAGGTCGTAGACGCCCCACCAATGAGCGGCTACGATAGGGTGTTAGGCTCACACTAGCGAAGAAACGGTGGAAAAATAGAAGAATATAATCATTCTAGAGAGGGAATTGATAGGGACTATCAAGGCGGATGAGAACGAGCTTCGATTGAGCCGGTTTCAGTGGCGTTGGAAAGCCCTCGGGAAACTATGCTACCAGGACTTCTAATTCTAGCGATCTGGAAGAATTTACATGCGCGCACACACCCAAGCACACGTGCGGAATGTCTGGGCCCCAGAAAAGGCCGTTTAGACCCTCAAAAAGGCTCAAAAGTCTGGAAAAAACTACTTTTTCGTGCAGTTACACCTTGATATTGTAAAGGGCAGTACGTCCATACGGTCTGCAGGTCATAGACGCCCCACCAATGAGCGCCTACGATAGGGTGTTAGGCTCACACTAGCAAAGAAACGGTGGAAAAATAGAAGAATATAATCATTCTAGAGAGGAATTGATAAGGACTATCAACGCGGATGAGAACGACCTCTAATTGAGCAGGTTTCAGTGGCGTTGGAAAGCCCTCGAGAACGAGCTCCGATTGAGCCGGTTTCAGTGGCGTTGGAAAGACCTCGGGAAACTAGGCTACCAGGACTTCTAATTCTAGCGATCTAGAAGAATTTACATACGCGCACACACCTGAGCACACGTGCGGTATGTCTGGGCCCCAGAAAAGGCCGTTTAGACCCTCAAAAAGGCTCAAAAGTCTGGAAAAAACTACTTTTTCGTCCAATTACACCTCGATATTGTAAAGGGCAGTACATCCATATGGTCTGCAGGTCGTAGACACCCCACCAATGAGCGGCTACGATAGGGTGTTAGGCTCACACTAGCGAAGAAACGGTGGAAAAATAGAAGAATATAATCATTCTATAGAGGGAATTGATGAGGACTATCAACGCGGATGAGAACGAGCTCCGATTGAGCCGGTTTCAGTGGCGTTGGAAAGACCTGGGAAAACTAGGCTACCAGGACTTCTAATTCTAGCGATCTGGAAGAATTTACATACACGCACACACCTGAGCACACGTGCGGTATGTCTGGGCCCCAGAAAAGGCCGTTTAGACCCTCAAAAAGGCTCAAAAGTCTGGAAAAAACTACTTTTTCATCCAATTACACCTCGATATTGTAAAGGGCAGTACATCCATATGGTCTACATGTCGTAGACGCCCCACCATTGAGCGGCTACAATAGGGTGTTAGGCTCGCACTAGCGAAGAAACGGTGGAAAAATAGAAGAATATAATCATTCTAGAGAGGGAATTGATAGGGACTATCAACGCGGATGAGAACGACCTCTGATTGAGCCGGTTTCAGTGGCGTTGGAAAGCCCTCGGGAAACTAGGATACCAGGACTTCTAATTCTAGCGATCTAGAAGAATTTACATACGCGCACACACCCGAGCACACGTGCGGTATGTCTGGGCCCCAGAAAAGGCCGTTTAGACCCTCAAAAAGGCTCAAAAGTCTGGAAAAAACTACTTTTTCGTGCAATTACAGCTCGATATTGTAAAGGGCAGTACGTCCATATGGTCTGCAGGTAGTAGATGCCCCACCAATGAGCGGCTACGATAGGGTGTTAGGCTCGCACTAGCGAAGAAACGGTGGAAAAATAGAAGAATATAATCATTCTAGAGAGCTAATTGATAAGCACTATCAACACGGATGAGAACGAGCTCCGATTGAGCCGGTTTCAGTGGCGTTGGAAAGACCTCGGGAAACTAGGCTACCAGGACTTCTAATTCTAGCGATCTAGAAGGATTTACATACGCGCACACACCTGAGAACACGTGCGGTATGTCTGGGCCCCAGAAAAGGCCGTTTAGACCCTCAAAAAGGCTCAAAAGTCTGGAAAAAACTACTTTTTCGTCCAATTACACCTTGATATTGTAAAGGGTAGTACGTCCATATGGTCTGCAGGTCGTAGACGCCCCACCAATGAGCGGCTACGATAGGGTGTTAGGCTCACAATAGCGAAGAAACGGTGGAAAAATAGAAGAATATAATCATTCTAGAGAGGGAATTGATAGGGACTATCAACGCGGATGAGAACGAGCTCCGATTGAGCTAGTTTCAGTGGCGTTGGAAAGCCCTCGGGAAACTAGGCTACCAGGACTTCTAATTCTAGCGATCTAGAAGAATTTACATACACGCACACACCCGAGCACACGTGCGGTATGTCTGGGCCCCAGAAAAGGCCGTTTAGACCCACAAAAAGGCTCAAAAGTCTGGACAAAACTACTTTTTCGTGCAATTACACCTCGATATTGTAAAGGGCAGTACGTCCATATGGTCTGCAGGTCGTAGACGCCCCACCAATGAGCGGCTACGATAGGTTGTTAGGCTCACACTAGCAAAGAAACGGTGGAAAAATAGAAGAATATAATCATTCTAGAAAGGTAATTGATAAGCACTATCAACGCGGATGAGAACGAGCTCCGATTGAGCCGGTTTCAGTGGCGTTGGAAAGACCTCGGGAAACTAGGCTACCAGGACTTCTAATTCTAGCGATCTGGAAGAATTTACATACGCGCACACACCTGAGCACACGTGCGGTATGTCTGGGCCCCAGAAAAGGCCGTTTAGACCCTCAAAAAGGCTCAAAAGTCTGGAAAAAACTACTTTTTCGTCCAATTACACCTCGATATTGTAAAGGGCAGTACATCCATATGGTCTGCAGGTCGTAGACGCCCCACCAATGAGCGGCTACGATAGGTTGTTAGGCTCGCACTAGCGAAGAAACGGTGGAAAAATAGAAGAATATAATCATTCTAGAGAGGGAATTGATAGGGACTATCAACGCGGATGAGAACGACCTCCGATTGAGCCGGTTTCAGTGGCGTTGGAAAGCCCTCGGGAAACTAGGCTACCAGGACTTCTAATTCTAGCGATCTGGAAGAATTTACATCCGCGCACACACCCGAGCACACGTGTGGTATGTCTGGGCCCCAGAAAAGGCCGTTTAGACCCTCAAAAAGGCTCAAAAGTCTGGAAAAAACTACTTTTTCGTGCAATTACACCTCGATATTGTAAAGGGCAGTACGTCCATATGGTCTGCAGGTCGTAGACGCCCCACCAATGAGCGGCTACGATAGGGTGTTAGGCTCACACTAGCGAAGAAACGGTGGAAAAATAGAAGAATATAATCATTCTAGAGAGGGAATTGATAGGCACTATCAACGCGGATGAGAACGAGCTTCGATTGAGCCGGTTTCAGTGGCGTTGGAAAGCCCTCGGGAAACTATGCTACCAGGACTTCTAATTCTAGCGATCTGGAAGAATTTACATGCGCGCACACACCCAAGCACACGTGCGGTATTTCTGGGCCCCAGAAAAGGCCGTTTAGACACTCAAAAAGGCTCAAAAGTCTGGAAAAAACTACTTTTTCGTGCAATTACACCTCGATCTTGTAAAGGGCAGTACGTCCATATGGTCTGCAGGTCGTAGACGCCCCACCAATGAGCGGCTAAGATAGGGTGTTAGGCTCACACTAGCGAAGAAACGGTGGAAAAATAGAAGAATATAATCATTCTAGAGAGGGAATTGATAGGCACTATCAACGCGGATGAGAACGAGCTTCGATTGAGCCGGTTTCAGTGGCGTTGGAAAGCCCTCGGGAAACTATGCTACCAGGACTTCTAATTCTAGCGATCTGGAAGAATTTACATGCGCGCACACACCCAAGCACACGTGCGGTATTTCTGGGCCCCAGAAAAGGCCGTTTAGACCCTCAAAAAGGCTCAAAAGTCTGGAAAAAACTACTTTTTCGTCCAATTACACCTCGATATTGTAAAGGGCAGTACATCCATATGGTCTGCAGGTCGTAGACACCCCACCAATGAGCGGCTACGATAGGGTGTTAGGCTCACACTAGCGAAGAAACGGTGGAAAAATAGAAGAATATAATCATTCTATAGAGGGAATTGATGAGGACTATCAACGCGGATGAGAACGAGCTCCGATTGAGCCGGTTTCAGTGGCGTTGGAAAGACCTGGGAAAACTAGGCTACCAGGACTTCTAATTCTAGCGATCTGGAAGAATTTACATACACGCACACACCTGAGCACACGTGCGGTATGTCTGGGCCCCAGAAAAGGCCGTTTAGACCCTCAAAAAGGCTCAAAAGTC
Organism: Elymus sibiricus; assembly: GCA_039707655.1. NCBI lineage: Eukaryota > Viridiplantae > Streptophyta > Magnoliopsida > Poales > Poaceae > Elymus > Elymus sibiricus. The sequence goes on from CM077674.1 coordinate 40,067,895, forward strand.
TGGAAAAAACTACTTTTTCATCCAATTACACCTCGATATTGTAAAGGGCAGTACATCCATATGGTCTACATGTCGTAGACGCCCCACCATTGAGCGGCTACAATAGGGTGTTAGGCTCGCACTAGCGAAGAAACGGTGGAAAAATAGAAGAATATAATCATTCTAGAGAGGGAATTGATAGGGACTATCAACGCGGATGAGAACGACCTCTGATTGAGCCGGTTTCAGTGGCGCTGGAAAGCCCTCGGGAAACTAGGATACCAGGACTTCTAATTCTAGCGATCTAGAAGAATTTACATACGCGCACACACCCGAGCACACGTGCGGTATGTCTGGGCCCCAGAAAAGGCCGTTTAGACCCTCAAAAAGGCTCAAAAGTCTGGAAAAAACTACTTTTTCGTGCAATTACAGCTCGATATTGTAAAGGGCAGTACGTCCATATGGTCTGCAGGTAGTAGATGCCCCACCAATGAGCGGCTACGATAGGGTGTTAGGCTCGCACTAGCGAAGAAACGGTGGAAAAATAGAAGAATATAATCATTCTAGAGAGCTAATTGATAAGCACTATCAACACGGATGAGAACGAGCTCCGATTGAGCCGGTTTCAGTGGCGTTGGAAAGACCTCGGGAAACTAGGCTACCAGGACTTCTAATTCTAGCGATCTAGAAGGATTTACATACGCGCACACACCTGAGAACACGTGCGGTATGTCTGGGCCCCAGAAAAGGCCGTTTAGACCCTCAAAAAGGCTCAAAAGTCTGGAAAAAACTACTTTTTCGTCCAATTACACCTTGATATTGTAAAGGGTAGTACGTCCATATGGTCTGCAGGTCGTAGACGCCCCACCAATGAGCGGCTACGATAGGGTGTTAGGCTCACAATAGCGAAGAAACGGTGGAAAAATAGAAGAATATAATCATTCTAGAGAGGGAATTGATAGGGACTATCAACGCGGATGAGAACGAGCTCCGATTGAGCTAGTTTCAGTGGCGTTGGAAAGCCCTCGGGAAACTAGGCTACCAGGACTTCTAATTCTAGCGATCTAGAAGAATTTACATACACGCACACACCCGAGCACACGTGCGGTATGTCTGGGCCCCAGAAAAGGCCGTTTAGACCCACAAAAAGGCTCAAAAGTCTGGACAAAACTACTTTTTCGTGCAATTACACCTCGATATTGTAAAGGGCAGTACGTCCATATGGTCTGCAGGTCGTAGACGCCCCACCAATGAGCGGCTACGATAGGTTGTTAGGCTCACACTAGCGAAGAAACGGTGGAAAAATAGAAGAATATAATCATTCTAGAAAGGTAATTGATAAGCACTATCAACGCGGATGAGAACGAGCTCCGATTGAGCCGGTTTCAGTGGCGTTGGAAAGACCTCGGGAAACTAGGCTACCAGGACTTCTAATTCTAGCGATCTGGAAGAATTTACATACGCGCACACACCTGAGCACACGTGCGGTATGTCTGGGCCCCAGAAAAGGCCGTTTAGACCCTCAAAAAGGCTCAAAAGTCTGGAAAAAACTACTTTTTCGTCCAATTACACCTCGATATTGTAAAGGGCAGTACATCCATATGGTCTGCAGGTCGTAGACGCCCCACCAATGAGCGGCTACGATAGGTTGTTAGGCTCGCACTAGCGAAGAAACGGTGGAAAAATAGAAGAATATAATCATTCTAGAGAGGGAATTGATAGGGACTATCAACGCGGATGAGAACGACCTCCGATTGAGCCGGTTTCAGTGGCGTTGGAAAGCCCTCGGGAAACTAGGCTACCAGGACTTCTAATTCTAGCGATCTGGAAGAATTTACATCCGCGCACACACCCGAGCACACGTGTGGTATGTCTGGGCCCCAGAAAAGGCCGTTTAGACCCTCAAAAAGGCTCAAAAGTCTGGAAAAAACTACTTTTTCGTGCAATTACACCTCGATATTGTAAAGGGCAGTACGTCCATATGGTCTGCAGGTCGTAGACGCCCCACCAATGAGCGGCTATGATAGGGTGTTAGGCTCACACTAGCGAAGAAACGGTGGAAAAATAGAAGAATATAATCATTCTAGAGAGGGAATTGATAGGCACTATCAACGCGGATGAGAACGAGCTTCGATTGAGCCGGTTTCAGTGGCGTTGGAAAGCCCTCGGGAAACTATGCTACCAGGACTTCTAATTCTAGCGATCTGGAAGAATTTACATGCGCGCACACACCCAAGCACACGTGCGGTATTTCTGGGCCCCAGAAAAGGCCGTTTAGACACTCAAAAAGGCTCAAAAGTCTGGAAAAAACTACTTTTTCGTGCAATTACACCTCGATCTTGTAAAGGGCAGTACGTCCATATGGTCTGCAGGTCGTAGACGCCCCACCAATGAGCGGCTACGATAGGGTGTTAGGCTCACACTAGCGAAGAAACGGTGGAAAAATAGAAGAATATAATCATTCTAGAGAGGGAATTGATAGGGACTATCAACGCGGATGAGAACGAGCTTCGATTGAGAAGGTTTCAGTGGCGTTGGAAAGCCCTCGGGAAACTATGCTACCAGGACTTCTAATTCTAGCGATCTGGAAGAATTTACATGCGCGCACACACCCAAGCACACGTGCGGTATGTCTGGGCCCCAGAAAAGGCCGTTTAGACCCTCAAAAAGGCTCAAAAGTCTGGAAAAAACTACTTTTTCGTGCAATTACACCTCGATATTGTAAAGGGCAGTACGTCCATATGGTCTGCAGGTAGTAGACGCCCCACCAATGAGCGGCTACAATAGGGTGTTGTGCTCGCACTAGCGAAGAAACGGTGGAAAAATTGAAGAATATAATCATTCTAGAGAGGTAATTGATAACCACTATCAACACGGATGAGAACGAGCTCCGATTGAGCCGGTTTCAGTGGCGTTGGAAAGCCCTCGGGAAACTAGGCTACCAGGACTTCTAATTCTAGCGATCTGGAAGAATTTACATACACGCACACACCCGAGCACAAGTGCGGTATGTTTGGGCCCCAGAAAAGGCCGTTTAGACCCTCAAAAAGGCTCAAAAGTCTGGACAAAACTACTTTTTCGTGCAATTACACCTCGATATTGTAAAGGGCAGTACATCCATATGGTCTGCAGGTCGTAGACGCCCCACCAATTAGCGGCTACGATAGGGTGTTAGGCTCGCACTAGCGAAGAAACGGTGGAAAAATAGAAGAATATAATCATTCTATTGAGGGATTTGATAAGGACTATCAACGCGGATGAGAACGAGCTCCGATTGAGCCGGTTTCAGTGGTGTTGGAAAGACCTCGGGAAACTAGGATACCAGGACTTGTAATTCTAGCGATCTGGAAGAATTTACATACACGCACACACCTCAGCACACGTGCGGTATGTCTGGGCCCCAGAAAAGGCCGTTTAGACCCTCAAAAAGGCTCAAAAGTCTGGACAAAACTACTTTTTCATCCAATTACACCTCGATATTGTAAAGGGCAGTACATCCATATGGTCTACAGGTCGTAGACGCCCCACCAATGAGCGGCTACGATAGGGTGTTAGGCTCGCACTAGCGAAGAAACGGTGGAAAAATAGAAGAATATAATCATTCTAGAGAGGTAATTGATAAGCACTATCAACGCGGATGAGAACGAGCTCCGATTGAGCCGGTTTCAGTGGCGTTCGAAAGACCTCGGGAAACTAGGCTACCAGGACTTCTAATTCTAGCGATCTGGAAGAATTTACATACGCGCACACACCCGAGCACACGTGTGGTATGTCTGGGCCCCAGAAAAGGCCGTTTAGACCCTCAAAAAGGCTCAAAAGTCTGGAAAAAACTACTTTTTCGTGCAATTACACCTCGATATTGTAAAGGGCAGTACGTCCATATGGTCTGCAGGTCGTAGACGCCCCACCAATGAGCGGCTACGATAGGGTGTTAGGCTCACACTAGCGAAGAAACGGTGGAAAAATAGAAGAATATAATCATTCTAGAGAGGGAATTGATAGGGACTATCAACGCGGATGAGAACGAGCTTCGATTGAGCCGGTTTCAGTGGCGTTGGAAAGCCCTCGGGAAACTATGCTACCAGGACTTCTAATTCTAGCGATCTGGAAGAATTTACATGCGCGCACACACCCAAGCACACGTGCGGTATGTCTGGGCCCCAAAAAAGGCCGTTTAGACCCTCAAAAAGGCTCAAAAGTCTGGAAAAAACTACTTTTTCGTGCAATTACACCTCGATATTGTAAAGGGCAGTACGTCCATATGGTCTGCAGGTAGTAGACGCCCCACCAATGAGCGGCTACGATAGGGTGTTGTGCTCGCACTAGCGAAGAAACGGTGGAAAAATTGAAGAATATAATCATTCTAGAGAGGTAATTGATAAGCACTATCAACACGGATGAGAACGAGCTCCGATTGAGCCGGTTTCAGTGGCGTTGGAAAGCCCTCGGGAAACTAGGCTACCAGGACTTCTAATTCTAGCGATCTGGAAGAATTTACATACACGCACACACCCGAGCACACGTGCGGTATGTCTGGGCCCCAGAAAAGGTCGTTTAGACCCTCAAAAAGGCTCAAAAGTCTGGACAAAACTACTTTTTCGTGCAATTACACCTCGTTTTTGTAAAGGGCAGTACATCCATATGGTCTGCAGGTCGTAGACGCCCCACCAATTAGCGGCTACGATAGGGTGTTAGGCTCGCACTACCGAAGAAACGGTGGAAAAATAGAAGAATATAATCATTCTATTGAGGGATTTGATAAGGACTATCAACGCGGATGAGAACGAGCTCCGATTGAGCCGGTTTCAGTGGCGTTGGAAAGACCTCGGGAAACTAGGCTACCAGGACTTCTAATTCTAGCGATTTTGAAGAATTTACATACACGCACACACCTGAGCACACGTGCGGTATGTCTGGGCCCCAGAAAAGGCCGTTTAGACCCTCAAAAAGGCTCAAAAGTCTGGACAAAACTACTTTTTCATCCAATTACACCTCGATATTGTAAAGGGCAGTACATCCATATGGTCTACAGGTCATAGACACCCCACCAATGAGCGGCTACGATAGGGTGTTAGGCTCGCACTAGCGAAGAAACGGTGGAAAAATAGAAGAATATAATCATTCTAGAGAGGTAATTGATAAGCACTATCAACGCGGATGAGAACGAGCTCCGATTGAGCCGGTTTCAGTGGCGTTGGAAAGACCTCGGGAAACTAGGCTACCAGGACTTCTAATTCTAGCGATCTGGAAGAAATTACATACGCGCACACACCTGAGCACACGTGCGGTATGTCTGGGCCCCAGAAAAGGCCGTTTAGACCCTCAAAAAGGCTCAAAAGTCTGGACAAAACTACTTTTTCATCCAATTACACCTCGATATTGTAAAGGGCAGTACATCCATATGGTCTGCAGGTCGTAGACGCCCCACCAATGAGCGGCTACGATAGGGTGTTAGGCTCACACTAGCGAAGAAACGGTGGAAAAATAGAAGAATATAATCATTCTAGAGAGGGAATTGATAGGGACTATCAACGCGGATGAGAACGAGCTTCGATTGAGCCGGTTTCAGTGGCGTTGGAAAGCCCTCGGGAAACTAGGCTACCAGGACTTCTAATTCTAGCGATCTGGAAGAATTTACATGCGCGCACACACCCGAGCACACGTGCGGTATGTCTGGGCCCCAGAAAAGGTCGTTTAGACCCTCAAAAAGGCTCAAAAGTCTGGAAAAAACTACTTTTTCGTGCAATTACACCTCGATATTGTAAAGGGCAGTACATCCATATGGTCTGCAGGTCGTAGACGCCCCACCAATGAGCGGCTACGATAGGGTGTTAGGCTCGCACTAGCGAAGAAACGGTGGAAAAATTGAAGAATATAATCATTCTAGAGAGGTAATTGATAAGCACTATCAACGCGGATGAGAACGAGCTCCGATTGAGCCGGTTTCAGTGGCGTTGGAAAGACCTCGGGAAACTAGGCTACCAGGACTTCTAATTCTAGCGATCTGGAAGAATTTACATATGCGCACACACCTGAGCACACGTGCGGTACGTCTGGGCCCCAGAAAAGGCCGTTTAGACCCTCAAAAAGGCTCAAAAGTCTGGAAAAAACTACTTTTTCGTCCAATTACACCTCGATATTGTAAAGGGCAGTACATCCATATGGTCTGCAGGTCGTAGACGCACCACCAATGAGCGGCTACGATAGGGTGTTAGGCTCGCACTAGCGAAGAAATGGTGGAAAAATAGAAGAATATAATCATTCTAGAGAGGGAATTGATAGGGACTATCAACGCGGATGAGAACGAGCTTCGATTGAGCCGGTTTCAGTGGCGTTGGAAAGCCCTCGGGAAACTATGCTACCAGGACTTCTAATTCTAGCGATCTGGAAGAATTTACATGCGTGCACACACCCAAGCACACGTGCGGTATGTCTGGGCCCCAGAAAAGGCCGTTTAGACACTCAAAAAGGCTCAAAAGTCTGGAAAAAACTACTTTTTCGTGCAATTACACCTCGATATTGTAAAGGGCAGTACGTCCATATGGTCTGCAGGTCGTAGACGCCCCACCAATGAGCGGCTACGATAGGGTGTTAGGCTCACACTAGCGAAGAAACGGTGGAAAAATAGAAGAATATAATCATTCTAGAGAGGGAATTGATAGGGACTATCAACGCGGATGAGAACGAGCTTCGATTGAGCAGGTTTCAGTGGCGTTGGAAAGCCCTCGGGAAACTATGCTACCAGGACTTCTAATTCTAGCGATCTGGAAGAATTTACATGCGTGCACACACCCAAGCACACGTGCGGTACGTCTGGGCCCCAGAAAAGGCCGTTTAGACCCTCAAAAAGGCTCAAAAGTCTGGAAAAAACTACTTTTTCGTGCAATTACACCTCGATATTGTAAAGGGCAGTACGTCCATATGGTCTGCAGGTAGTAGACGCCCCACCAATGAGCGGCTACGATAGGGTGTTGTGCTCGCACTAGCGAAGAAACGGTGGAAAAATTGAAGAATATAATCATTCTAGAGAGGTAATTGATAAGCACTATCAACACGGATGAGAACGAGCTCCGATTGAGCCGGTTTCAGTGGCGTTGGAAAGCCCTCGGGAAACTAGGCTACCAGGACTTCTAATTCTAGCGATCTGGAAGAATTTACATACACGCACACACCCGAGCACACGTGCGGTATGTCTGGGCCCCAGAAAAGGTCGTTTAGACCCTCAAAAAGGCTCAAAAGTCTGGACAAAACTACTTTTTCGTGCAATTACACCTCGTTTTTGTAAAGGGCAGTACATCCATATGGTCTGCAGGTCGTAGACGCCCCACCAATTAGCGGCTACGATAGGGTGTTAGGCTCGCACTAGCGAAGAAACGGTGGAAAAATAGAAGAGTATAATCATTCTATTGAGGGATTTGATAAGGACTATCAACGCGGATGAGAACGAGCTCCGATTGAGCCGGTTTCAGTGGCGTTGGAAAGACCTCGGGAAACTAGGCTACCAGGACTTCTAATTCTTGCGATTTGGAAGAATTTACATACACGCACACACCTGAGCACACGTGCGGTATGTCTGGGCCCCAGAAAAGGCCGTTTAGACCCTCAAAAAGGCTCAAAAGTCTGGACAAAACTACTTTTTCATCCAATTACACCACGATATTGTAAAGGGCAGTACATCCATATGGTCTACAGGTCGTAGACGCCCCACCAATGAGCGGCTACGATAGGGTGTTAGGCTCGCACTAGCGAAGAAACGGTGGAAAAATAGAAGAATATAATCATTCTAGAGAGGTAATTGATAAGCACTATCAACGCGGATGAGAATGAGCTCCGATTGAGCCGGTTTCAGTGGCGTTGGAAAGACCTCGGGAAACTAGGCTACCAGGACTTCTAATTCTAGCGATCTGGAAGAATTTACATACGCGCACACACCTGAGCACACGTGCGGTATGTCTGGGCCCCAGAAAAAGCCGTTTAGACCCTCAAAAAGGCTCAAAAGTCTGGAAAAAACTACTTTTTCGTGCAATTACACCTCGATATTGTAAAGGGCAGTACGTCCATATGGTCTGCAGGTCGTAGACGCCCCACCAATGAGCGGCTACGATAGGGTGTTAGGCTCACACTAGCGAAGAAACGGTGGAAAAATAGAAGAATATAATCATTCTAGAGAGGGAATTGATAGGGACTATCAACGCGGATGAGAACGAGCTTCGATTGAGCCGGTTTCAGTGGCGTTGGAAAGCCCTCGGGAAACTATGCTACCAGGACTTCTAATTCTAGCGATCTGGAAGAATTTACATGCGCGCACACACCCAAGCACACGTGCGGTATGTCTGGGCCCCAAAAAAGGCCGTTTAGACCCTCAAAAAGGCTCAAAAGTCTGGAAAAAACTACTTTTTCGTGCAATTACACCTCGATATTGTAAAGGGCAGTACGTCCATATGGTCTGCAGGTAGTAGACGCCCCACCAATGAGCGGCTACGATAGGGTGTTGTGCTCGCACTAGCGAAGAAACGGTGGAAAAATTGAAGAATATAATCATTCTAGAGAGGTAATTGATAAGCACTATCAACACGGATGAGAACGAGCTCCGATTGAGCCGGTTTCAGGGGCGTTGGAAAGCCCTCGGGAAACTAGGCTACCAGGACTTCTAATTCTAGCGATCTGGAAGAATTTACATACACGCACACACCCGAGCACACGTGCGGTATGTCTGGGCCCCAGAAAAGGTCGTTTAGACCCTCAAAAAGGCTCAAAAGTCTGGACAAAACTACTTTTTCGTGCAATTACACCTCGTTTTTGTAAAGGGCAGTACATCCATATGGTCTGCAGGTCGTAGACGCCCCACCAATTAGCGGCTACGATAGGGTGTTAGGCTCGCACTACCGAAGAAACGGTGGAAAAATAGAAGAATATAATCATTCTATTGAGGGATTTGATAAGGACTATCAACGCGGATGAGAACGAGCTCCGATTGAGCCGGTTTCAGTGGCGTTGGAAAGACCTCGGGAAACTAGGCTACCAGGACTTCTAATTCTAGCGATTTTGAAGAATTTACATACACGCACACACCTGAGCACACGTGCGGTATGTCTGGGCCCCAGAAAAGGCCGTTTAGACCCTCAAAAAGGCTCAAAAGTCTGGACAAAACTACTTTTTCATCCAATTACACCTCGATATTGTAAAGGGCAGTACATCCATATGGTCTACAGGTCATAGACACCCCACCAATGAGCGGCTACGATAGGGTGTTAGGCTCGCACTAGCGAAGAAACGGTGGAAAAATAGAAGAATATAATCATTCTAGAGAGGTAATTGATAAGCACTATCAACGCGGATGAGAACGAGCTCCGATTGAGCCGGTTTCAGTGGCGTTGGAAAGACCTCGGGAAACTAGGCTACCAGGACTTCTAATTCTAGCGATCTGGAAGAAATTACATACGCGCACACACCTGAGCACACGTGCGGTATGTCTGGGCCCCAGAAAAGGCCGTTTAGACCCTCAAAAAGGCTCAAAAGTCTGGACAAAACTACTTTTTCATCCAATTACACCTCGATATTGTAAAGGGCAGTACATCCATATGGTCTGCAGGTCGTAGACGCCCCACCAATGAGCGGCTACGAAAGGGTGTTAGGCTCACACTAGCGAAGAAACGGTGGAAAAATAGAAGAATATAATCATTCTAGAGAGGGAATTGATAGGGACTATCAACGCGGATGAGAACGAGCTTCGATTGAGCCGGTTTCAGTGGCGTTGGAAAGCCCTCGGGAAACTAGGCTACCAGGACTTCTAATTCTAGCGATCTGGAAGAATTTACATGCGCGCACACACCCGAGCACACGTGCGGTATGTCTGGGCCCCAGAAAAGGTCGTTTAGACCCTCAAAAAGGCTCAAAAGTCTGGAAAAAACTACTTTTTCGTGCAATTACACCTCGATATTGTAAAGGGCAGTACATCCATATGGTCTGCAGGTCGTAGACGCCCCACCAATGAGCGGCTACGATAGGGTGTTAGGCTCGCACTAGCGAAGAAACGGTGGAAAAATTGAAGAATATAATCATTCTAGAGAGGTAATTGATAAGCACTATCAACGCGGATGAGAACGAGCTCCGATTGAGCCGGTTTCAGTGGCGTTGGAAAGACCTCGGGAAACTAGGCTACCAGGACTTCTAATTCTAGCGATCTGGAAGAATTTACATATGCGCACACACCTGAGCACACGTGCGGTACGTCTGGGCCCCAGAAAAGGCCGTTTAGACCCTCAAAAAGGCTCAAAAGTCTGGAAAAAACTACTTTTTCGTCCAATTACACCTCGATATTGTAAAGGGCAGTACATCCATATGGTCTGCAGGTCGTAGACGCACCACCAATGAGCGGCTACGATAGGGTGTTAGGCTCGCACTAGCGAAGAAATGGTGGAAAAATAGAAGAATATAATCATTCTAGAGAGGGAATTGATAGGGACTATCAACGCGGATGAGAACGAGCTTCGATTGAGCCGGTTTCAGTGGCGTTGGAAAGCCCTCGGGAAACTATGCTACCAGGACTTCTAATTCTAGCGATCTGGAAGAATTTACATGCGTGCACACACCCAAGCACACGTGCGGTATGTCTGGGCCCCAGAAAAGGCCGTTTAGACACTCAAAAAGGCTCAAAAGTCTGGAAAAAACTACTTTTTCGTGCAATTACACCTCGATATTGTAAAGGGCAGTACGTCCATATGGTCTGCAGGTCGTAGACGCCCCACCAATGAGCGGCTACGATAGGGTGTTAGGCTCACACTAGCGAAGAAACGGTGGAAAAATAGAAGAATATAATCATTCTTGAGAGGGAATTGATAGGGACTATCAACGCGGATGAGAACGAGCTTCGATTGAGCAGGTTTCAGTGGCGTTGGAAAGCCCTCGGGAAACTATGCTACCAGGACTTCTAATTCTAGCGATCTGGAAGAATTTACATGCGTGCACACACCCAAGCTCACGTGCGGTACGTCTGGGCCCCAGAAAAGGCCGTTTAGACCCTCAAAAAGGCTCAAAAGTCTGGAAAAAACTACTTTTTCGTGCAATTACACCTCGATATTGTAAAGGGCAGTACGTCCATATGGTCTGCAGGTAGTAGACGCCCCACCAATGAGCGGCTACGATAGGGTGTTGTGCTCGCACTAGCGAAGAAACGGTGGAAAAATTGAAGAATATAATCATTCTAGAGAGGTAATTGATAAGCACTATCAACACGGATGAGAACGAGCTCCGATTGAGCCGGTTTCAGTGGCGTTGGAAAGCCCTCGGGAAACTAGGATACCAGGACTTCTAATTCTAGCGATCTGGAAGAATTTACATACACGCACACACCCGAGCACACGTGCGGTATGTCTGGGCCCCAGAAAAGGTCGTTTAGACCCTCAAAAAGGCTCAAAAGTCTGGACAAAACTACTTTTTCGTGCAATTACACCTCGTTTTTGTAAAGGGCAGTACATCCATATGGTCTGCAGGTCGTAGACGCCCCACCAATTAGCGGCTACGATAGGGTGTTAGGCTCGCACTAGCGAAGAAACGGTGGAAAAATAGAAGAGTATAATCATTCTATTGAGGGATTTGATAAGGACTATCAACGCGGATGAGAACGAGCTCCGATTGAGCCGGTTTCAGTGGCGTTGGAAAGACCTCGGGAAACTAGGCTACCAGGACTTCTAATTCTTGCGATTTGGAAGAATTTACATACACGCACACACCTGAGCACACGTGCGGTATGTCTGGGCCCTAGAAAAGGCCGTTTAGACCCTCAAAAAGGCTCAAAAGTCTGGACAAAACTACTTTTTCATCCAATTACACCACGATATTGTAAAGGGCAGTACATCCATATGGTCTACAGGTCGTAGACGCCCCACCAATGAGCGGCTACGATAGGGTGTTAGGCTCGCACTAGCGAAGAAACGGTGGAAAAATAGAAGAATATAATCATTCTAGAGAGGTAATTGATAAGCACTATCAACGCGGATGAGAATGAGCTCCGATTGAGCCGGTTTCAGTGGCGTTGGAAAGACCTCAGGAAACTAGGCTACCAGGACTTCTAATTCTAGCGATCTGGAAGAATTTACATACGCGCACACACCTGAGCACACGTGCGGTATGTCTGGGCCCCAGAAAAAGCCGTTTAGACCCTCAAAAAGGCTCAAAAGTCTGGACAAAACTACTTTTTCATCCAATTACACCTCGATATTGTAAAGGGCAGTACATCCATATGGTCTGCAGGTCGTAGACGCCCCACCAATGAGCGGCTACGATAGGGTGTTAGGCTCCCACTAGCGAAGAAACGGTGGAAAAATAGAAGAATATAATCATTCTAGAGAGGGAATTGATAGGGACTATCAACGCGGATGAGAACGAGCTTCGATTGAGCCGGTTTCAGTGGCGTTGGAAAGCCCTTGGGAAACTAGGCTACCAGGACTTCTAATTCTAGCGATCTGGAAGAATTTACATGCGCGCACACACCCGAGCACACTTGCGGTATGTCTGGGCCCCAGAAAAGGTCGTTTAGACCCTCAAAAAGGCTCAAAAGTCTGGAAAAAACTACTTTTTCGTGCAATTACACCTCGATATTGTAAAGGGCAGTACATCCATATGGTCTGCAGGTCGTAGACGCCCCACCAATGAGCAGCTACGATAGGGTGCTAGGCTCGCACTAGCGAAGAAACGGTGGAAAAATTGAAGAATATAATCATTCTAGAGAGGTAATTGATAAGCACTATCAACGCGGATGAGAACGAGCTCCGATTGAGCCGGTTTCAGTGGCGTTGGAAAGACCTCGGGAAACTAGGCTACCAGGACTTCTAATTCTAGCGATCTGGAAGAATTTACATATGCGCACACACTTGAGCACATGTGCGGTACGTCTGGGCCCCAGAAAAGGCCGTTTAGACCCTCAAAAAGGCTCAAAAGTCTGGAAAAAACTACTTTTTCGTCCAATTACACCTCGATATTGTAAAGGGCAGTACATCCATATGGTCTGCAGTTCGTAGACACACCACCAATGAGCGGCTACGATAGGGTGTTAGGCTCGCACTAGCGAAGAAATGGTGGAAAAATAGAAGAATATAATCATTCTAGAGAGGGAATTGATAGGGACTATCAACGCGGATGAGAACGACCTCCGATTGAGCCGGTTTCAGTGGCGTTGGAAAGCCCTCGGGAAAATAGGCTACCAGGACTTCTAATTCTAGCGATCTGGAAGAATTTACATCCGCGCACACACCCGAGCACACGTGCGGTATGTCTGTGCCCTAGAAAAGGCCGTTTAGACCCTCAAAAAGGCTCAAAAGTCTGGAAAAAACTAATTTTTCGTGCAATTACACGTCGATATTGTAAAGGGCAGTACGTCCATATGGTCTGCAGGTCGTAGACGCACCACCAATGAGCGGCTACGATAGGGTGTTAGGCTCACACTAGCGAAGAAACGGTGGAAAAATAGAAGAATATAATCATTCTAGAGAGGGAATTGATAGGGACTATCAACGCGGATGAGAACGACCTCCGATTGACCCGGTTTCAGTGGCGTTGGAAAGCCCTCGGGAAAATAGGCTACCAGGACTTCTAATTCTAGCGATCTGGAAGAATTTACATCTGCGCACACACCCGAGCACACGTGTGGTATGTCTGGGCCCCAGAAAAGGCCGTTTAGACCCTCAAAAAGGCTCAAAAGTCTGGAAAAAACTAATTTTTCGTGCAATTACACCTCGATATTGTAAAGGCCAGTACGTCCATATGGTCTGCAGGTCGTAGATGCCCCACCAATGAGCGGCTACGATAGGGTGTTAGGCTCACACTAGCGAAGAAACGGTAGAAAAATAGAAGAATATAATCATTCTAGAGAGGGAATTGATAGGGACTATCAACGCGGATGAGAACGAGCTTCGATTGAGCCGGTTTCAGTGGCGTTGGAAAGACCTCGGGAAACTAGGCTACCAGGACTTCTAATTCTAGCGATCTGGAAGAATTTACATACGCGCACACACCCGAGCACACGTGCGGTATGTCTGGGCCCCAGAAAAGGCCGTTTAGACCCTCAAAAAGGCTCAAAAATCTGGAAAAAACTACTTTTTCGTCCAATTACACCTCCATATTGTAAAGGGCAGTACGTCCATATGGTCTGCAAGTCGTAGACGCCCCACCAATGAGCGGCTACGATAGGGTGTTAGGCTCACACTAGAAAAGAAACGGTGGAAAAATAGAAGAATATAATCATTCTAGAGAGGGAATTGATAGGGACTATCAACGCGGATGAGAACGAGCTCCGATTGAGCCGGTTTCAGTGGCGTTGGAAAGCCCTCGGGAAACTAGGCTACCAGGACTTCTAATTCTAGCGATCTGGAAGAATTTACATACGCGCACACACCCGAGCACACGTGCGGTATGTCTGGGCCCCAGAAAAGGTCGTTTAGACCCTCAAAAAGGCTCAAAAGTCTAGACAAAACTACTTTTTCGTGCAATTACACCTCGATATTGTAAAGGGCAGTACATCCATATGGTCTGCAGGTCGTAGACGCCCCACCAATGAGCGGCTACGATAGGGCGTTAGGCTCGCACTAGCGAAGAAACGGTGGAAAAATAGAAGAATATAATCATTCTATAGAGGGAATTGATAAGGACTATCAACGCGGATGAGAACGAGCTCCGATTGAGCCGGTTTCAGTGGCGTTGGAAAGACCTCAGGAAACTAGGCTACCAGGACTTCTAATTCTAGCGATCTGGAAGAATTTACATACACGCACACACCTGAGCACACGTGCGGTATGTCTGGGCCCCAGAAAAGGCCGTTTAGACCCTCAAAAAGGCTCAAAAGTCTGGACAAAACTACTTTTTCATCCAATTACACCTCGATATTGTAAAGGGCAGTACATCCATATGGTCAGCAGGTCGTAGACGCCCCACCAATGAGCGGCTACGATAGGGTGTTAGGCTCGCACTAGCGAAGAAACGGTGGAAAAATAGAAGAATATAATCATTATAGAGAGGTAATTGATAAGCACTATCAACGCGGATGAGAACGAGCTCCGATTGAGCCGGTTTCAGTGGCGTTGGAAAGCCCTCGGGAAAATAGGCTACCAGGACTTCTAATTCTAGCGATCTGGAAGAATTTACATCCGCGCACACACCCGAGCACACGTGTGGTATGTCTGGGCCCCAGAAAAGGCCGTTTAGACCCTCAAAAAGGCTCAAAAGTCTGGAAAAAACTAATTTTTCGTGCAATTACACCTCGATATTGTAAAGGCCAGTACGTCCATATGGTCTGCAGGTCGTAGATGCCCCACCAATGAGCGGCTACGATAGGGTGTTAGGCTCACACTAGCGAAGAAACGGTGGAAAAATAGAAGAATATAATCATTCTAGAGAGGGAATTGATAGGGACTATCAACGCGGATGAGAACGAGCTTCGATTGAGCCGGTTTCAGTGGCGTTGGAAAGACCTCGGGAAACTAGGCTACCAGGACTTCTAATTCTAGCGATCTGGAAGAATTTACATACGCGCACACACCCGAGGACACGTGCGGTATGTCTGGGCCCCAGAAAAGGCCGTTTAGACCCTCAAAAAGGCTCAAAAATCTGGAAAAAACTACTTTTTCGTCCAATTACACCTCCATATTGTAAAGGGCAGTACGTCCATATGGTCTGCAAGTCGTAGACGCCCCACCAATGAGCGGCTACGATAGGGTGTTAGGCTCACACTAGAAAAGAAACGGTGGAAAAATAGAAGAATATAATCATTCTAGAGAGGGAATTGATAGGGACTATCAACGCGGATGAGAACGAGCTCCGATTGAGCCGGTTTCAGTGGCGTTGGAAAGCCCTCGGGAAACTAGGCTACCAGGACTTCTAATTCTAGCGATCTGGAAGAATTTACATACGCGCACACACCCGAGCACACGTGCGGTATGTCTGGCCCCCAGAAAAGGTCGTTTAGACCCTCAAAAAGGCTCAAAAGTCTAGACAAAACTACTTTTTCGTGCAATTACACCTCGATATTGTAAAGGGCAGTACATCCATATGGTCTGCAGGTCGTAGACGCCCCACCAATGAGCGGCTACGATAGGGTGTTAGGCTCGCACTAGCGAAGAAACGGTGGAAAAATAGAAGAATATAATCATTCTATAGAGGGAATTGATAAGGACTATCAACGCGGATGAGAACGAGCTCCGATTGAGCCGGTTTCAGTGGCGTTGGAAAGACCTCAGGAAACTAGGCTACCAGGACTTCTAATTCTAGCGATCTGGAAGAATTTACATACACACACACACCTAAGCACACGTGCGGTATGTCTGGGCCCCAGAAAAGGCCGTTTAGACCCTCAAAAAGGCTCAAAAGTCTGGACAAAACTACTTTTTCATCCAATTACACCTCGATATTGTAAAGGGCAGTACATCCATATGGTCTGCAGGTCATAGACGCCCCACCAATGAGCGGCTACGATAGGGTGTTAGGCTCGCACTAGCGAAGAAACGGTGGAAAAATAGAAGAATATAATCATTCTAGAGAGGGAATTGATAGGGACTATCAACGCGGATGAGAACGAGCTCCGATTGAGCCGGTTTCAGTGGCGTTGGAAAGCCCTCGGGAAACTAGGCTACCAGGACTTCTAATTCTAGCGATCTGGAAGAATTTACATACGCGCACACACCCGAGCACACGTGCGGTATGTCTGGCCCCCAGAAAAGGTCGTTTAGACCCTCAAAAAGGCTCAAAAGTCTAGACAAAACTACTTTTTCGTGCAATTACACCTCGATATTGTAAAGGGCACACCATCCATATGGTCTGCAGGTCGTAGACGCCCCACCAATGAGCGGCTACGATAGGGTGTTAGGCTCGCACTAGCGAAGAAACGGTGGAAAAATAGAAGAATATAATCATTATAGAGAGGTAATTGATAGGGACTATCAACGCGGATGAGAACGACCTCCGATTGAGCCGGTTTCAGTGGCGTTGGAAAGTCCTCGGGAAACTAGGCTACCAGGACTTCTAATTCTAGCGATCTGGAAGAATTTACATACGCGCACACACCTGAGCACACGTGCGGTATGTCTGGGCCCCAGAAAAGGCCGTTTAGACCCTCAAAAAGGCTCAAAAGTCTAGAAAAAACTACTTTTTCGTCCAATTACACCTCGATATTGTAAAGGGCAGTACATCCATATGGTCTGCAGGTCGTAGATGCCCCACCAATGAGCGGCTACGATAGGGTGTTAGGCTCGCACTAGCGAAGAAACGGTGGAAAAATAGAAGAATATATTCATTCTAGAGAGGGAATTGATAGGGACTATCAACGCGGATGAGAACGACCTCCGATTGAGCCGGTTTCAGTGGCGCTGGAAAGTCCTCGGGAAAATAGGCTACCAGGACTTCTAATTCTAGCGATCTGGAAGAATTTACATCCGCGCACACACCCGAGCACACGTGTGGTATGTCTGGGCCCCAGAAGAGGCCGTTTAGACCCTCAAAAAGGCTCAAAAGTCTGGAAAAAACTAATTTTTCGTGCAATTACACCTCGATATTGTAAAGGCCAGTACGTCCATATGGTCTGCAGGTCGTAGATGCCCCACCAATGAGCGGCTACGATAGGGTGTTAGGCTCACACTAGCGAAGAAACGGTGGAAAAATAGAAGAATATAATCATTCTAGAGAGGGAATTGATAGGGACTATCAACGCGGATGAGAACGAGCTTCGATTGAGCCGGTTTCAGTGGCGTTGGAAAGACCTCGGGAAACTAGGCTACCAGGACTTCTAATTCTAGCGATCTGGAAGAATTTACATACGCGCACACACCCGAGCACACGTGCGGTATGTCTGGGCCCCAGAAAAGGCCGTTTAGACCCTCAAAAAGGCTCAAAAATCTGGAAAAAACTACTTTTTCGTCCAATTACACCTCCATATTGTAAAGGGCAGTACGTCCATATGGTCTGCAAGTCGTAGACGCCCCACCAATGAGCGGCTACGATAGGGTGTTAGGCTCACACTAGAAAAGAAACGGTGGAAAAATAGAAGAATATAATCATTCTAGAGAGGGAATTGATAGGGACTATCAACGCGGATGAGAACGAGCTCCGATTGAGCCGGTTTCAGTGGCGTTGGAAAGCCCTCGGGAAACTAGGCTACCAGGACTTCTAATTCTAGCGATCTGGAAGAATTTACATACGCGCACACACCCGAGCACACGTGCGGTATGTCTGGGCCCCAGAAAAGGTCGTTTAGACCCTCAAAAAGGCTCAAAAGTCTAGACAAAACTACTTTTTCGTGCAATTACACCTCGATATTGTAAAGGGCAGTACATCCATATGGTCTGCAGGTCATAGACGCCCCACCAATGAGCGGCTACGATAGGGTGTTAGGCTCGCACTAGCGAAGAAACGGTGGAAAAATAGAAGAATATAATCATTCTATAGAGGGAATTGATAAGGACTATCAACGCGGATGAGAACGAGCTCCGATTGAGCCGGTTTCAGTGGCGTTGGAAAGACCTCAGGAAACTATGCTACCAGGACTTCTAGTTCTAGCGATCTGGAAGAATTTACATATACGCACACACCTGAGCACACGTGCGGTATGTCTGGGCCCCAGAAAAGGCCGTTTAGACCCTCAAAAAGGCTCAAAAGTCTGGACAAAACTACTTTTTCATCCAATTACACCTCGATATTGTAAAGGGCAGTACATCCATATGGTCTGCAGGTCGTAGACGCCCCACCAATGAGCGGCTACGATAGGGTGTTAGGATCGCACTAGCGAAGAAACGGTGGAAAAATAGAAGAATATAATCATTATAGAGAGGTAATTGATA
Source organism: Elymus sibiricus (assembly GCA_039707655.1). Taxonomy (NCBI): domain Eukaryota; kingdom Viridiplantae; phylum Streptophyta; class Magnoliopsida; order Poales; family Poaceae; genus Elymus; species Elymus sibiricus. Next base: position 40,086,695 of record CM077674.1, read on the forward strand.
AGCACTATCAACGCGGATGAGAACGAGCTCCGATTGAGCCGGTTTCAGTGGCGTTGGAAAGCCCTCGGGAAAATAGGCTACCAGGACTTCTAATTCTAGCGATCTGGAAGAATTTACATCCGCGCACACACCCGAGCACACGTGTGGTATGTCTGGGCCCCAGAAAAGGCCGTTTAGACCCTCAAAAAGGCTCAAAAGTCTGGAAAAAACTAATTTTTCGTGCAATTACACCTCGATATTGTAAAGGCCAGTACGTCCATATGGTCTGCAGGTCGTAGATGCCCCACCAATGAGCGGCTACGATAGGGTGTTAGGCTCACACTAGCGAAGAAACGGTGGAAAAATAGAAGAATATAATCATTCTAGAGAGGGAATTGATAGGGACTATCAACGCGGATGAGAACGAGCTTCGATTGAGCCGGTTTCAGTGGCGTTGGAAAGACCTCGGGAAACTAGGCTACCATGACTTCTAATTCTAGCGATCTGGAAGAATTTACATACGCGCACACACCCGAGGACACGTGCGGTATGTCTGGGCCCCAGAAAAGGCCGTTTAGACCCTCAAAAAGGCTCAAAAATCTGGAAAAAACTACTTTTTCGTCCAATTACACCTCCATATTGTAAAGGGCAGTACGTCCATATGGTCTGCAAGTCGTAGACGCCCCACCAATGAGCGGCTACGATAGGGTGTTAGGCTCACACTAGAAAAGAAACGGTGGAAAAATAGAAGAATATAATCATTCTAGAGAGGGAATTGATAGGGACTATCAACGCGGATGAGAACGAGCTCCGATTGAGCCGGTTTCAGTGGCGTTGGAAAGCCCTCGGGAAACTAGGCTACCAGGACTTCTAATTCTAGCGATCTGGAAGAATTTACATACGCGCACACACCCGAGCACACGTGCGGTATGTCTGGCCCCCAGAAAAGGTCGTTTAGACCCTCAAAAAGGCTCAAAAGTCTGGACAAAACTACTTTTTCGTGCAATTACACCTCGATATTGTAAACGGCAGTACATCCATATGGTCTGCAGGTCGTAGACGCCCCACCAATGAGCGGCTACGATAGGGTGTTAGGCTCGCACTAGCGAAGAAACGGTGGAAAAATAGAAGAATATAATCATTCTATAGAGGTAATTGATAAGGACTATCAACGCGGATGAGAACGAGCTCCGATTGAGCCGGTTTCAGTGGCGTTGGAAAGACCTCAGGAAACTAGGCTACCAGGACTTCTAATTCTAGCGATCTGGAAGAATTTACATACACGCACACACCTGAGCACACGTGCGGTATGTCTGGGCCCCAGAAAAGGCCGTTTAGACCCTCAAAAAGGCTCAAAAGTCTGGAAAAAACTACTTTTTCGTCCAATTACACCTCGATATTGTAAAGGGCAGAACATCCATATGGTCTGCAGGTCGTAGACGCCCCACCAATGAGCGGCTACGATAGGGTGTTAGGCTCGCACTAGCGAAGAAACGGTGGAAAAATAGAAGAATATAATCATTATAGAGAGGTAATTGATAGGGACTATCAACGCGGATGAGAACGACCTCCGATTGAGCCGGTTTCAGTGGCGTTGGAAAGTCCTCGGGAAACTAGGCTACCAGGACTTCTAATTCTAGCGATCTGGAAGAATTTACATACGCGCACACACCTGAGCACACGTGCGGTATGTCTGGGCCCCAGAAAAGGCCGTTTAGACCCTCAAAAAGGCTCAAAAGTCTAGAAAAAACTACTTTTTCGTCCAATTACACCTCGATATTGTAAAGGGCAGTACATCCATATGGTCTGCAGGTCGTAGATGCCCCACCAATGAGCGGCTACGATAGGGTGTTAGGCTCGCACTAGCGAAGAAACGGTGGAAAAATAGAAGAATATATTCATTCTAGAGAGGGAATTGATAGGGACTATCAACGCGGATGAGAACGACCTCCGATTGAGCCGGTTTCAGTGGCGTTGGAAAGTCCTCGGGAAAATAGGCTACCAGGACTTCTAATTCTAGCGATCTGGAAGAATTTACATCCGCGCACACACCCGAGCACACGTGTGGTATGTCTGGGCCCCAGAAAAGGCCGTTTAGACCCTCAAAAAGGCTCAAAAGTCTGGAAAAAACTAATTTTTCGTGCAATTACACCTCGATATTGTAAAGGCCAGTACGTCCATATGGTCTGCAGGTCGTAGATGCCCCACCAATGAGCGGCTACGATAGGGTGTTAGGCTCACACTAGCGAAGAAACGGTGGAAAAATAGAAGAATATAATCATTCTAGAGAGGGAATTGATAGGGACTATCAACGCGGATGAGAACGAGCTTCGATTGAGCCGGTTTCAGTGGCGTTGGAAAGACCTCGGGAAACTAGGCTACCAGGACTTCTAATTCTAGCGATCTGGAAGAATTTACATACGCGCACACACCCGAGCACACGTGCGGTATGTCTGGGCCCCAGAAAAGGCCGTTTAGACCCTCAAAAAGGCTCAAAAATCTGGAAAAAACTACTTTTTCGTCCAATTACACCTCCATATTGTAAAGGGCAGTACGTCCATATGGTCTGCAAGTCGTAGACGCCCCACCAATGAGCGGCTACGATAGGGTGTTAGGCTCACACTAGAAAAGAAACGGTGGAAAAATAGAAGAATATAATCATTCTAGAGAGGGAATTGATAGGGACTATCAACGCGGATGAGAACGAGCTCCGATTGAGCCGGTTTCAGTGGCGTTGGAAAGCCCTCGGGAAACTAGGCTACCAGGACTTCTAATTCTAGCGATCTGGAAGAATTTACATACGCGCACACACCCGAGCACACGTGCGGTATGTCTGGGCCCCAGAAAAGGTCGTTTAGACCCTCAAAAAGGCTCAAAAGTCTAGACAAAACTACTTTTTCGTGCAATTACACCTCGATATTGTAAAGGGCAGTACATCCATATGGTCTGCAGGTCGTAGACGCCCCACCAATGAGCAGCTACGATAGGGTGTTAGGCTCGCACTAGCGAAGAAACGGTGGAAAAATAGAAGAATATAATCATTCTATAGAGGGAATTGATAAGGACTATCAACGCGGATGAGAACGAGCTCCGATTGAGCCGCTTTCAGTGGCGTTGGAAAGACCTCAGGAAACTAGGCTACCAGGACTTCTAATTCTAGCGATCTGGAAGAATTTACATACACGCACACACCTGAGCACACGTGCGGTATGTCTGGGCCCCAGAAAAGGCCGTTTAGACCCTCAAAAAGGCTCAAAAGTCTGGACAAAACTACTTTTTCATCCAATTACACCTCGATATTGTAAAGGGCAGTACATCCATATGGTCTGCAGGTCGTAGACGCCCCACCAATGAGCGGCTACGATAGGGTGTTAGGCTCGCACTAGCGAAGAAACGGTGGAAAAATAGAAGAATATAATCATTATAGAGAGGTAATTGATAAGCACTATCAACGCGGATGAGAACGAGCTCCGATTGAGCCGGTTTCAGTGGCGTTGGAAAGACCTCGGGAAACTTGGCTACCAGGACTTCTAATTCTAGCGATCTGGAAGAATTTACATACACGCACACACCTGAGCACACGTGCGGTATGTCTGGGCCCCAGAAAAGGCCGTTTAGACCCTCAAAAAGGCTCAAAAGTCTGGACAAAACTACTTTTTCATCCAATTACACCTCGATATTGTAAAGGGCAGTACATCCATATGGTCTGCAGGTCGTAGACGCCCCACCAATGAGCGGCTACGATAGGGTGTTAGGCTCGCACTAGCGAAGAAACGGTGGAAAAATAGAAGAATATAATCATTATAGAGAGGTAATTGATAAGCACTATCAACGCGGATGAGAACGAGCTCCGATTGAGCCGGTTTCAGTGGCGTTGGAAAGCCCTCGGGAAAATAGGCTACCAGGACTTCTAATTCTAGCGATCTGGAAGAATTTACATCCGCGCAAACACCCGAGCACATGTGTGGTATGTCTGGGCCCCAGAAAAGGCCGTTTAGACCCTCAAAAAGGCTCAAAAGTCTGGAGAAAACTAATTTTTCGTGCAATTACACCTCGATATTGTAAAGGCCAGTACGTCCATATGGTCTGCAGGTCGTAGATGCCCCACCAAGGAGCGGCTACGATAGGGTGTTAGGCTCACACTAGCGAAGAAACGGTGGAAAAATAGAAGAATATAATCATTCTAGAGAGGGAATTGATAGGGACTATCAACGCGGATGAGAACGAGCTTCGATTGAGCCGGTTTCAGTGGCGTTGGAAAGACCTCGGGAAACTAGGCTACCAGGACTTCTAATTCTAGCGATCTGGAAGAATTTACATACGCGCACACACCCGAGGACACGTGCGGTATGTCTGGGCCCCAGAAAAGGCCGTTTAGACCCTCAAAAAGGCTCAAAAATCTGGAAAAAACTACTTTTTCGTCCAATTACACCTCCATATTGTAAAGGGCAGTACGTCCATATGGTCTGCAAGTCGTAGACGCCCCACCAATGAGCGGCTACGATAGGGTGTTAGGCTCACACTAGAAAAGAAACGGTGGAAAAATAGAAGAATATAATCATTCTAGAGAGGGAATTGATAGGGACTATCAACGCGGATGAGAACGAGCTCCGATTGAGCCGGTTTCAGTGGCGTTGGAAAGCCCTCGGGAAACTAGGCTACCAGGACTTCTAATTCTAGCGATCTGGAAGAATTTACATACGCGCACACACCCGAGCACACGTGCGGTATGTCTGGGCCCCAGAAAAGGTCGTTTAGACCCTCAAAAAGGCTCAAAAGTCTAGACAAAACTACTTTTTCGTGCAATTACACCTCGATATTGTAAAGGGCAGTACATCCATATGGTCTGCAGGTCGTAGACGCCCCACCAATGAGCGGCTACGATAGGGTGTTAGGCTCGCACTAGCGAAGAAACGGTGGAAAAATAGAAGAATATAATCATTCTATAGAGGGAATTGATAAGGACTATCAACGCGGATGAGAACGAGCTCCGATTGAGCCGGTTTCAGTGGCGTTCGAAAGACCTCAGGAAACTAGGCTACCAGGACTTCTAATTCTAGCGATCTGGAAGAATTTACATACACGCACACACCTGAGCACACGTGCGGAATGTCTGGGCCCCAGAAAAGGCCGTTTAGACCCTCAAAAAGGCTCAAAAGTCTAGAAAAAACTACTTTTTCGTCCAATTACAACTCGATATTGTAAAGGGCAGTACATCCATATGGTCTGCAGGTCGTAGATGCCCCACCAATGAGCGGCTACGATAGGGTGTTAGGCTCGCACTAGCGAAGAAACGGTGGAAAAATAGAAGAATATATTCATTCTAGAGAGGGAATTGATAGGGACTATCAACGCGGATGAGAACGACCTCCGATTGAGCCGGTTTCAGTGGCGTTGGAAAGTCCTCGGGAAAATAGGCTACCAGGACTTCTAATTCTAGCGATCTGGAATAATTTACATCCGCGCACACACCCGAGCACACGTGTGGTATGTCTGGGCCCCAGAAAAGGCCGTTTAGACCCTCAAAAAGGCTCAAAAGTCTGGAAAAAACTACTTTTTCGTGCAATTACACCTCGATATTGTAAAGGGCAGTACGTCCATATGGTCTGCAGGTCATAGATGCCCCACCAATGAGCGGCTACGATAGGGTGTTAGGCTCACACTAGCGAAGAAACGGTGGAAAAATAGAATAATATAATCATTCTAGAGAGGGAATTGATAGGGACTATCAACGCGTATGAGAACGAGCTTCGATTGAGCCGGTTTCAGTGGCGTTGGAAAGCCCTCGGGAAACTATGCTACCAGGACTTCTAATTCTAGCGATCTGGAAGAATTTACATGCGCGCACACACCCAAGCACACGTGCGCTATGTCTGGGCCCCAGAAAAGGCCGTTTAGACCCTCAAAAAGGTTCAAAAGTCTGGAAAAAACTACTTTTTCGTGCAATTACACCTCGATATTGTAAAGGGCAGTACGTCCATATGGTCTGCAGGTCATAGACGCCCCACCAATGAGCGGCTACGATAGGGTGTTAGGCTCACACTAGAAAAAAAACGGTGGAAAAATAGACGAATATAATCATTCTAGAGAGGAATTGATAAGGACTATCAACGCGGATGAGAACGAGCTCCGATTGAGCTGGTTTCAGTGGCGTTGGAAAGACCTCGGTAAACTAGGCTACCAGGACTTCTAATTCTAGCGATCTGGAAGAATTTACATACGCGCACACACCCGAGCACACGTGCGGTATGTCTGGGCCCTAGAAAAGGCCGTTTAGACCCTCAAAAAGGCTCAAAAGTCTGGAAAAAATTACTTTTTCGTCCAATTACACCTCGATATTGTAAAGGGCAGTACATCCATATGGTCTGCAGGTCGTAGACGCCCCACCAATGAGCGGCTACGATAGGGTGTTAGGCTCGCACTAGCGAAGAAACGGTGGAAAAATAGAAGAATATAATCATTCTAGAGAGGGAATTGATAGGGACTATCAACGCGGATGAGAACGACCTCCGATTGAGCCGGTTTCAGTGGCGTTGGAAAGCCCTCGGGAAACTAGGCTACCAGGACTTCTAATTCTAGTGATCTGGAAGAATTTACATCCGCGCACACACCCGAGCACACGTGTGGTATGTCTGGGCCCCAGAAAAGGCCGTTTAGACCCTCAAAAAGGCTCAAAAGTCTGGAAAAAACTACTTTTTCGTGCAATTACACCTCGATATTGTAAAGGGCAGTACGTCCATATGGTCTGCAGGTCGTAGACGCCCCACCAATGAGCGGCTACGATAGGGTGTTAGGCTCACACTAGCGAAGAAACGGTGGAAAAATAGAAGAATATAATCATTCCAGAGAGGGAATTGATAGGGACTATCAACGCGGATGAGAACGAGCTTCGATTGAGCCGGTTTCAGTGGCGTTGGAATGCCCTCGGGAAACTATGCTACCAGGACTTCTAATTCTAGCGATCTGGAAGAATTTACATGCGCGCACACACCCAAGCACACGTGTGGTATGTTTGGGCCCCAGAAAAGGCCGTTTAGACCCTCAAAAAGGCTCAAAAGTCTGGAAAAAACTACTTTTTCGTCCAATTACACCTCGATATTGTAAAGGGCAGTACGTCCATATGGTCTGCAGGTCATAGACGCCCCACCAATGAGCGCCTACGATAGGGTGTTAGGCTCGCACTAGCGAAGAAAACGGTGGAAAAATAGAAGAATATAATCATTCTAGAGAGGGAATTGATAGGGACTATCAACGCGGATGAGAACGAGCTTCGATTGAGCCGGTTTCAGTGGCGTTGGAATGCCCTCGGGAAACTAGGCTACCAGGACTTCTAATTCTAGCGATCTGGAAGAATTTACATACGCGCACACACCCGAGCACACGTGCGGTATGTCTGGGCCCCAGAAAAGGCCGTTTAGACCCTCAAAAAGGCTCAAAAGTCTGGAAAAAACTACTTTTTCGTGCAATTACACCTCGATATTGTAAAGGGCAGTACGTCCATATGGTCTGCAAGTCGCAGACGCCCCACCAATGAGCGGCTACGATAGGGTGTTAGGCTCACACTAGCAAAGAAACGGTGGAAAAATAGAAGAATATAATCATTCTAGAGAGGGAATTGATAGGGACTATCAACGCGGATGAGAACGAGCTCCGATTGAGCCGGTTTCAGTGGCGTTGGAAAGCCCTCGGGAAGCTAGGCTACCAGGACTTCTAATTCTAGCGATCTGGAAGAATTTACATACGCGCACACACCCGAGCACACGTGCGGTATGTCTGGGCCCCAGAAAAGGCCGTTTAGACCCACAAAAAGGCTCAAAAGTCTGGAAAAAACTACTTTTTCGTGCAATTACACCTCGATATTGTAAAGGGCAGTACGTCCATATGGTCTGCAGGTAGTAGACGCCCCACCAATGAGCGGCTACGATAGGGTGTTAGGCTCGCACTAGCGAAGAAACGGTGGAAAAATAGAAGAATATAATCATTCTAGAGAGGTAATTGATAAGCACTATCAACACGGATGAGAACGAGCTCCGATTGAGCCGGTTTCAGTGGCGTTGGAAAGACCTCGGGAAACTAGGCTACCAGGACTTCTAATTCTAGCGATCTGGAAGAATTTACATACGCGCACACACCCAAGCACACGTGCGGTATGTCTGGGCCCCAGAAAAGGCCGTTTAGACCCTCAAAAAGGCTCAAAAGTCCAGAAGAAACTACTTTTTCGTGCAATTACACCTCGATATTGTAAAGGGCAGTACGTCCATATGGTCTGCAGGTAGTAGACGCCCCACCAATGAGCAGCTACGATAGGGTGTTAGGCTCGCACTAGCGAAGAAACGGTGGAAAAATAGAAGAATATAATCATTCTAGAGAGGGAATTGATAGGGACTATCAACGCGGATGAGAACGACCTCCGATTGAGCCGGTTTCAGTGGCGTTGGAAAGACCTCGGGAAACTAGGCTACCAGGACTTCTAATTCTAGCGATCTGGAAGAATTTACATCCGCGCACACACCCGAGCTCACGTGCGGTATGTCTGGGCCCCAGAAAAGGCCGTTTAGACCCTCAAAAAGGCTCAAAAGTCTGGAAAAAACTACTTTTTCGTCCAATTACACCTCGATATTGTAAAGGGCAGTACATCCATATGGTCTGCAGGTCGTAGACGCCTCACCAATGAGCGGCTACGATAGGGTGTTAGGCTCGCACTAGCGAAGAAACGGTGGAAAAATAGAAGAATATAATCATTCTAGAGAGGGAATTGATAGGGACTATCAACGCGGATGAGAACGACCTCCGATTGAGCCGGTTTCAGTGGCGTTGGAAAGCCTTCGGGAAACTAGGCTACCAGGACTTCTAATTCTACCGATCTGGAAAATTTACATCCGCGCACACACCCGAGCTCACGTGTGGTATGTCTGGGCCCCAGAAAAGGCCGTTTAGACCATCAAAAAGGCTCAAAAGTCTGGAAAAAACTACTTTTTCGTGCAATTACACCTCGATATTGTAAAGGGTAGTACGTCCATATGGTCTGCAGGTCGTAGACGCACCACCAATGAGCGGCTACGATAGGGTGTTAGGCTCACACTAGCGAAGAAACGGTGGAAAAATAGAAGAATATAATCATTCTAGAGAGGGAATTGATAGGGACTATCAACGCGGATGAGAACGAGCTTCGATTGAGCCGGTTTCAGTGGCGTTGGAAAGCCCTCGGGAAACTATGCTACCAGGACTACTAATTCTAGCGATCTGGAAGAATTTACATGCGCGCACACACCCAAGCACACGTGCGGTATGTCTGGGCCCCAGAAAAGGCCGTTTAGACCCTCAAAAAGGCTCAAAAGTCTGGAAAAAACTACTTTTTCGTACAATTACACCTCGATATTGTAAAGGGCAGAACGTCCATATGGTCTGCAGGTCATAGACGCCCCACCAATGAGCGCCTACGATAGGGTGTTAGGCTCGCACTAGCGAAGAAACGGTGGAAAAATAGAAGAATATAATCATTCTAGAGAGGAATTGATAAGGACTATCAACGCGGATGAGAACGAGCTCCGATTGAGCTGGTTTCAGTGGCGTTGGAAAGACCTCGGGAAACTAGGCTACCAGGACTTCGAATTCTAGCGATCTGGAAGAATTTACATACGCGCACACACCCGAGCACACGTGCGGTATGTCTGGGCCCCAGAAAAGGCCGTTTAGACCCTCAAAAAGGCTCAAAAGTCTGGAAAAAACTACTTTTTCGTCCAATTACACCTCGATATTATAAAGGGCAGTACGTCCATATGGTCTGCAAGTCGTAGACGCCCCACCAATGAGCGGCTACGATAGGGTGTTAGGCTCACACTAGCAAAGAAACGGTGGAAAAATAGAAGAATATAATCATTCTAGAGAGGGAATTGATAGGGACTATCAACGCGGATGAGAACGAACTCCGATTGAGCCGGTTTCAGTGGCGTTGGAAATCCCTCGGGAAACTAGGCTACCAGGACTTCTAATTCTAGCGATCTGGAAGAATTTACATACGGGCACACACCCGAGCACACGTGCGGTATATCTGGGCCCCAGAAAAGGCCGTTTAGCCCTCAAAAAGGCTCAAAAGTCTGGACAAAACTACTTTTTCGTGCAATTACACCTCGATATTGTAAAGGGCAGTACATCCATATGGTCTGCAGGTCGTAGACGCCCCAACAATGAGCGGCTACGATAGGGTGTTAGGCTCGCACTAGCGAAGAAACGGTGGAAAAATAGAAGAATATAATCATTCTATAGAGGGAATTGATAAGGACTATCAACGCGGATGAGAACGAGCTCCGATTGAGCCGGTTTCAGTGGCGTTGGAAAGACCTCGGGAAACTAGGCTACCAGGACTTCTAATTCTAGCGATCTGGAAGAATTTACATACACGCACACACCTGAGCACACGTGCGGTATGTCTGGGCCCCAGAAAAGGCCGTTTAGACCCTCAAAAGGCTCAAAAGTCTGGAAAAAACTACTTTTTCATCCAATTACACCTCGATATTGTAAAGGGCAGTACATCCATATGGTCTACAGGTCGTAGACGCCCCACCAATGAGCGGCTACGATAGGGTGTTAGGCTCCCACTAGCGAAGAAACGGTGGAAAAATAGAAGAATATAATCATTCTGGAGAGGGAATTGATAGGGACTATCAACGCGGATGAGAACGACCTCCGATTGAGCCGGTTTCAGTGGCGTTCGAAAGCCCTCGGGAAACTAGGCTACCAGGACTTCTAATTCTAGCGATCTGGAAGAATTTACATACGCGCAAACACCCGAGCACACGTGCGGTATGTCTGGGCCCCAGAAAAGGCCATTTAGACCCTCAAAAAGGCTCAAAAGTCTGGAAAAAACTACTTTTTTGTGCAATTACACCTCGATATTGTAAAGGGCAGTACGTCCATATGGTCTGCAGGTAGTAGACGCCCCACCAATGAGCGGCTACGATAGGGTGTTAGGCTCACACTAGCGAAGAAACGGTGGAAAAATAGAAGAATATAATCATTCTAGAGGGGAATTGATAGGGACTATCAACGCGGATGAGAACGAGCTTCGATTGAGCCGGTTTCAGTGGCGTTGGAAAGCCCTCGGGAAACTAGGCTACCAGGACTTCTAATTCTAGCGATCTGGAAGAATTTACATACACGCACACACCCGAGCACACGTGCGGTATGTCTGGGCCCCAGAAAAGGCCGTTTAGACCCTCAAAAAGGCTCGAAAGTTTGGAAAAAATACTTTTTCATGCAATTACACCTCGATATTGTAAAGGGCAGTACGTCCATATGGTCTGCAGGTCATAGACGCCCCACCAATGAGAGCCTACGATAGGGTGTTAGGCTCACACTAGCGAAGAAACGGTGGAAAAATAGAAGAATATAATCATTCTAGAGAGGAATTGATAAGGACTATCAACGCGGATGAGAACGATATCCGATTGAGCCGGTTTTAGTGGCGTTGGAAAGACCTCGGGAAACTAGGCTACCAGGACTTCTAATTCTAGCGATCTGGAAGAATTTACATACGCGCACACACCCAAGCACACGTGCGGTATGTCTGGGCCCCAGAAAAGGATGTTTAGACCCTCAAAAAGGCTCAAAAGTCTGGAAAAAACTACTTTTTCGTCCAATTACACCTCGATATTGTAAAGTGCAGTACGTCCATATGTCTGCAGGTCATAGACGCCCCACCAATGAGCAGCTATGATAGGGTGTTAGGCTCACACTAGCGAAGAAACGGTGGAAAAATAGAAGAATATAATCATTCTAGAGAGGGAATTGATAGGGACTATCAACGCGGATGAGAACGAACTCCGATTGAGCCGGTTTCAGTGGCGTTGGAAAGCCCTCGGGAAACTAGGCTACCAGGACTTCTAATTCTAGCGATCTGGAAGAATTTACATACGCGCACACACCCGAGCACACGTGTGGTATGTCTGGGCCCCACAAAAGGCCGTTTAGACCCTCAAAAAGGCTCAAAAGTTTGGAAAAAACTACTTTTTCGTGCAATTACACCTCGATATTGTAAAGGGCAGTACATCCATATGGTCTGCAGGTCGTAGACGCCCCACCAATTAGCGGCTACGATAGGGTGTTAGGCTCGCACTAGCGAAGAAATGGTGGAAAAATAGAAGAATATAATCATTCTAGAGAGGGAATTGATAAGCACTATCAACGCGGATGAGAACGAGCTCCGATTGAGCCGGTTTCAGTGGTGTTGGAAAGACCTCGGGAAACTAGGCTACCAGGACTTCTAATTCTAGCGATCTGGAAGAATTTACATATGCGCACACACCCGAGCACACGTGCGGTATGTCTGGGCCCCAGAAAAGGCCGTTTAGACCCTCAAAAAGGCTCAAAAGTCTGGAAAAAACTACTTTCTCGTGCAATTGCACCTCGATATTGTAAAGGGCAGTACGTCCATATGGTATGCATTTCATAGACGCCCCACCAATGAGTGGCTACGATAGGGTGTTAGGCTCAAACTAGCGAAGAAACGGTGGAAAAATAGAAGAATATAATCATTCTAGAGAGGGAATTGATAGGGACTATCAACGCGTATGAGAATGAGCTCCGATTGAGCCGGTTTCAGTGGCGTTGGAAAGCCCTTGGGAAACTAGGCTACCAAGACTTCTAATTCTAGCGATATAGAAGAATTTACATACGCGCACACACCCGAGCACATGTGCGGAATGTCTGGGCCCCAGAAAAGGCCGTTTAGACCCTCAAAAAGGCTCAAAAGTCTGGAAAAAAACTACTTTTTCGTCCAATTACACCTCGATATTGTAAAGGGCAGTACGTCCATATGGTCTGTAGGTCGTAGACGCCCCACCAATGAGCGGCTACGATAGGGTGTTAGGCTCACACTAGCGAAGAAACGGTGGAAAAATAGAAGAATATAATCATTCTAGAGAGGGAATTGATAGGGACTATCAACGCGGATGAGAACGAGCTCCGATTGAGCCGGTTTCAGTGGCGTTGGAAAGCCCTCGGGAAACTAGGCTACCAGGACTTCTAATTCTAGCGATCTGGAAGAATTTACATACGCGCATACACCCGAGCACACGTGCGGTATGTCTGGGGCCCAGAATAGGCCGTTTAGACCCTCAAAAAGGCTCGAAAGTCTGAAAAAAAGTACTTTTTCATGCAATTACACCTCGATATTGTAAAGGGCAGTACGTCCACATGGTCTTCAGGTCGTAGACGCCCCACCAATGAGCTGCTACGATAGGGTGTTAGGCTCACACTAGAAAAGAAACGGTGGAAAAATAGAAGAATATAATCATTCTAGAGAGGGAATTGATAGGGACTATCAACGCGGATGAGAACGAACTCCGATTGAGCCGGTTTCAGTGGCGTTGGAAAGCCCTCGGGAAACTAGGCAACCAGGACTTCTAATTCTAGCGATCTGGAAGAATTTACATACGTGCACACACCCGAGCACACGTGCGGTATGTCTGGGCCCCAGAAAAGGTCGTTTAGACCCTCAAAATGGCTCAAAAGTCTGGAAAAAACTACTTTTTCGTGCAATTACACCTCGATATTGTAAAGGGCAGTACATCCATATGGTCTGCAGGTCATAGACGCCCCACCAATTAGCGGCTATGATAGGGTGTTAGGCTCGCACTAGCGAAGAAACGGTGGAAAAATAGAAGAATATAATCATTCTAGAGAGGGAATTGATAGGGACTATCAACGCGGATGAGAACGACCTCCGATTGAGCCGGTTTCAGTGGCGTTGGAAAGCCCTCGGGAAAATAGGCTACCAGGACTTCTAATTCTAGCGATCTAGAAGAATTTACATCCGCGCACACACCCGAGCACACGTGCGGTATGTCTGGGCCCCAGAAAAGGCCGTTTAGACCCTCAAAAAGGCTCAAAAGTCTGGAAAAAACTACTTTTTCGTGCAATTACACCTCGATATTGTAAAGGGCAGTACGTCCATATGGTCTGCAGGTCGTAGACGCCCCACCAATGATCAGCTACGATAGGGTGTTAGGCTCCCACTAGCGAAGAAACGGTGGAAAAATAGAAGAATATAATCATTCTAGAGAGGGAATTGATAGGGACTATCAACGCGGATGAGAACGAGCTTCGATTGAGCCGGTTTCAGTGGCGTTGGAAAGCCCTCGGGAAACTATGCTACCAGGACTTCTAATTCTAGTGATCTGGAAGAATTTACATGCGCGCACACACCCAAGCACACGTGCGGTATGTCTGGGCCCCAGAAAAGGCCGTTTAGACCCTCAAAAAGGCTCAAAAGTCTGGAAAAAACTACTTTTTCGTGCAATTACACCTCGATATTGTAAAGGGCAGTACGTCCATATGGTCTGCAGGTCATAGACGCCCCACCAATGAGTGCCTACGATAGGGTGTTAGGCTCACACTAGCGAAGAAACGGTGGAAAAATAGAAGAATATAATCATTCTAGAGAGGAATTGATAAGGACTATCAACGCGGATGAGAACGAGCTCCGATTGAGCTGGTTTCAGTGGCGTTGGAAAGACCTCGGGAAACTAGGCTACCAGGACTTCTAATTCTAGCGATCTGGAAGAATTTACATACGCGCACACACCCGAGCACACGTGCGGTATGTCTGGGCCCCAGAAAAGGCCGTTTAGACCCTCAAAAAGGCTCAAAAGCCTGGAAAAAACTACTTTTTCGTCCAATTACACCTCCATATTGTAAAGGGCAGTACGTCCATATGGTCTGGAAGTCATAGACGCCCCACCAATGAGCGGCTACGATAGGGTGTTAGGCTCACACTAGAAAAGAAACGGTGGAAAAATAGAAGAATATAATCATTCTAGAGAGGGAATTGATAGGGACTATCAACGCGGATGAGAACGAACTCCGATTGAGCCGGTTTCAGTGGCGTTGGAAAGCCCTCGGGAAACTAGGCAACCAGGACTTCTAATTCTAGCGATCTGGAAGAATTTACATACGTGCACACACCCGAGCACACGTGCGGTATGTCTGGGCCCCAGAAAAGGCCGTTTAGACCCTCAAAAAGGCTCAAAAGTCTGGACAAAACTACTTTTTCGTGCAATTACACCTCGATATTGTAAAGGGCAGTACATCCATATGGTCTGCAGGTCGTAGACGCCCCACCAATTAGCGGCTACGATAGGGTGTTAGGCTCGCACTAGCGAAGAAACGGTGGAAAAATAGAAGAATATAATCATTCTATAGAGGGAATTGATAAGGACTATCAACGCGGATGAGAACGAGCTCCGATTGAGCCGGTTTCAGTGGCGTTGGGAAGACCTCGGGAAACTAGGCTACCAGGACTTCTAATTCTAGCGATCTGGAAGAATTTACATACACGCACACACCCAAGCACACGTGCGGTATGTCTGGGCCCCAGAAAAGGCCGTTTAGACCCTCAAAAAGACTCAAAAGTCTGGAAAAAACTACTTTTTCATCCAATTACACCTCGATATTGTAAAGGGCAGTACATCCATATGGTCTACAGGTCGTAGACGCCCCACCAATGAGCAGCTACGATAGGGTGTTAGGCTCGCACTAGCGAAGAAACGGTGGAAAAATAGAAGAATATAATCATTCTAGAGAGGTAATTGATAAGCACTATCAACGCGGATGAGAACGAGCTCCGATTGAGCCGGTTTCAGTGGCGTTGGAAAGACCTCGGGAAACTAGGCTACCAGGACTTCTAATTCTAGCGATCTGGAAGAATTTACATACGCGCACACACCCGAGCACACGTGCGGTATGTCTGGGCCCCAGAAAAGGCCGTTTAGACCCTCAAAAAGGCTCAAAAGTCTGGAAAAAACTACTTTCTCGTGCAATTACACCTCGATATTGTAAAGGGCAGTACGTCCATATGGTATGCATTTCATAGACGCCCCACCAATGAGCGGCTACGATAGGGTGTTAGGCTCAAACCAGCGAAGAAACGGTGGAAAAATAGAAGAATATAATCATTCTAGAGAGGGAATTGATAGGGACTATCAACGCGTATGAGAATGAGCTCCGATTGAGCCGGTTTCAGTGGCGTTGGAAAGCCCTTGGGAAACTAGGCTACCAAGACTTCTAATTCTAGCGATATAGAAGAATTTACATACGCGCACACACCCGAGCACATGTGCGGAATGTCTGGGCCCCAGAAAAGGCCGTTTAGACCCTCAAAAAGGCTCAAAAGTCTGGAAAAAAACTACTTTTTCGTCCAATTACACCTCTATATTGTAAAGGGCAGTACGTCCATATGGTCTGTAGGTCGTAGACGACCCACCAATGAGCGGCTACGATAGGGTGTTAGGCTCACACTAGCGAAGAAACGGTGGAAAAATAGAAGAATATAATCATTCTAGAGAGGGAATTGATAGGGACTATCAACGCGGATGAGAACGAGCTCCGATTGAGCCGGTTTCAGTGGCGTTGGAAAGCACTCGGGAAACTAGGCTACCAGGACTTCTAATTCTAGCGATCTGGAAGAATTTACATCCGCGCACACACCCGAGCACACGTGTGGTATGTCTGGGCCCTAGAAAAGGCCGTTTAGACCCTCAAAAAGGCTCAAAAGTCTGGAAAAAACTACTTTTTCGTGCAATTACACCTCGATATTGTAAAGGGCAGTACGTCCATATGGTCTGCAGGTCGTAGACGCCCCACCAATGAGCGGCTACGATAGGGTGTTAGGCTCACACTAGCGAAGAAACGGTGGAAAAATAGAAGAATATAAACTTTCTAGAGAGGGAATTGATAGGGACTATCAACGCGGATGAGAACGAGCTTCGATTGAGCCGGTTTCAGTGGCGTTGGAAAGCCCTCGGGAAACTATGCTACCAGGACTTCTAATTCTAGCGATCTGGAAGAATTTACATGCGCGCACACACCCAAGCACACGTGCGGTATGTCTGGGCCCCAGAAAAGGCCGTTTAGACCCTCAAAAAGGCTCAAAAGTCTGGAAAAAACTACTTTTTCGTGCAATTACACCTCGATATTGTAAAGGGCAGTACGTCCATATGGTCTGCAGATCGTAGATGCCCCACCAATGAGCGCCTACGATAGGGTGTTAGGCTCGCACTAGCGAAGAAACGGTGGAAAAATAGAAGAATATAATCATTCTAGAGAGGAATTGATAAGGACTATCAACGCGGATGAGAACGAGCTCCGATTGAGCTGGTTTCAGTGGCGTTGGAAAGACCTCGGGAAACTAGGCTACCAGGACTGCTAATTCTAGCGATCTGGAAGAATTTACATACGCGCACACACCCGAGCACACGTGCGGTATGTCTGGGCCCCAGAAAAGGCCGTTTAGACCCTCAAAAAGGCTCAAAAGTCTGGAAAAAACTACTTTTTCGTCCAATTACACCTCGATATTGTAAAGGGCAGTGCGTCCATATGGTCTGCAAGTCGTAGACGCCCCACCAATGAGCTGCTACGATAGGGTGTTAGGCTCACACTAGAAAAGAAACGGTGGAAAAATAGAAGAATATAATCATTCTAGAGAGGGAATTGATAGGGACTATCAACGCGGATGAGAACGAACTCCGATTGAGCCGGTTTCAGTGGCGTTGGAAAGCCCTCGGGAAACTAGGCAACCAGGACTTCTAATTCTAGCGATCTGGAAGAATTTACATACGCGCACACACCCGAGCACACGTGCGGTATGTCTAGGGCCCAGAATAGGCCGTTTAGACCCTCAAAAAGGCTCAAAAGTCTGGAAAAAACTACTTGTTCATGCAATTACACCTCGATATTGTAAAGGGAAGTACGTCCATATGGTCTTCAGGTCGTAGACGCCCCACCAATGAGCTTCTATGATAGGGTGTTAGGCTCACACTAGCAAAGAAACGGTGGAAAAATGGAAGAATATAATCATTCTAGAGAGGGAATTGATAGGGACTATCAACGCGGATGAGAACGAGCTCCGATTGAGCCGGTTTCAGGGGCGTTGGAAAGCCCTCGGGAAACTAGGCTACCAGGACTTCTAATTCAAGCGATCTAGAAGAATTTACATATGCGCACACACTCGAGCACATGTGCGGTATGTCTGGGCCCCAGAAAAGGCCGTTTAGACCCTCAAAAAGGCTCGAAAGTCTGGAAAAAACTACTTTTTCATGCAATTACACCTCGATATTGTAAAGGGAAGTTCGTCCACATGGTCTTCAGGTCGTAGATGCCCCACCAATGAGCTGCTACGATAGGGTGTTAGGCTCACACTAGAAAAGAAACGGTGGAAAAATAGAAGAATATAATCATTCTAGAGAGGGAATTGATAGGGACTATCAACGCGGATGAGAACGAACTCCGATTGAGCCGGTTTCAGTGGCGTTGGAAAGCCCTCGGGAAACTAGGCAACGAGGACTTCTAATTCTAGCGATCTGGAAGAATTTACATACGTGCACACACCCGAGCACACGTGCGGTATGTCTGGGCCCCAGAAAAGGTCGTTTAGACCCTCAAAAAGGCTCAAAAGTCTGGGCAAAACTACTTTTTCGTGCAATTACACCTCGATATTGTAAAGGGCAGTACATCCATATGGTCTGCAGGTCGTAGACGCCCCAACAATTAGCGGCTACGATAGGGTGTTAGGCTTGCACTAGCGAAGAAACGGTGGAAAAATAGAAGAATATACTCATTCTAGAGAGGGAATTGATAGGGACTATAACGCGGATGAGAACGACCTCCGATTGAGCCGGTTTCAGTGGCGTTGGAAAGCCCTCGGGAAAATAGGCTACCAGGACTTCTAATTCTAGCGATCTGGAAGAATTTACATCCGCGCACACACCCGAGCACACGTGCGGTATGTCTGCGCCCCAGAAAAGGCCGTTTAGACCCTCAAAAAGGCTCAAAAGTCTGGAAAAAACTACTTTTTCGTGCAATTACACCTCGATATTGTAAAGGGCAGTACGTCCATATGGTCTGCAGGTCGTAGACGCCCCACCAATGAGCGGCTACGATAGGGTGTTAGGCTCACACTAGCGAAGAAACGGTGGAAAAATAGAAGAATATAATCATTCTAGAGAGGGAATTGATAGGGACTATCAACGCGGCTGAGAACGAGCTTCGATTGAGCCGGTTTCAGTGGCGTTGGAAAGCCCTCGGGAAACTATGCTACCAGGACTTCTAATTCTAGCGATTTGGAAGAATTTACATGCGCGCACACACCCAAGCACACGTGCGGTATGTCTGGGCCCCAGAAAAGGACGTTTAGACCCTCAAAAAGGCTCAAAAGTCTAGAAAAAACTACTTTTTCATGCAATTACACCTCAATATTGTAAAGGGCAGTACATCCATATGGTCTGCAGGTCATAGACGCCCCACCAATGAGCGCCTACGATAGGGTGTTAGGCTCACACTAGCGAAGAAACGGTGGAAAAATAGAAGAATATAATCATTCTAGAGGGGAATTGATAAGGACTATCAACGCGGATGAGAACGAGCTCCGATTGAGCTGGTTTCAGTGGCGTTGGAAAGACCTCGGGAAACAAGGCTACCAGGACTTCTAATTCTAGCGATCTGGAAGAATTTACATACGCGCACACACCCGAGCACACGTGCGGTATGTCTGGGCCCCAGAAAAGGCCGTTTAGACCCTCAAAAAGGCTCAAAAGTCTGGAAAAAATTACTTTTTCGTCCAATTACACCTCCATATTGGAAAGGGCAGTACGTCCATATGGTCTGCAAGTCGTAGACGCCCCACCAATGAGCGGCTACGATAGGGTGTTAGGCTCACACTAGAAAAGAAATGGTGGAAAAATAGAAGAATATAATCATTCTAGAGAGGGAATTGATAGGGACTATCAACGCGGATGAGAACGAACTCCGATTGAGCCGGTTTTAGTGGCGTTGGAAAGCCCTCGGGAAACTAGGCAACCAGGACTTCTAATTCTAGCGATCTGGAAGAATTTACATACATGCACACACCCGAGCACACGTGCGGTATGTCTGGGCCCCAGAAAAGGCCGTTTAGACCCTCAAAAAGGCTCAAAAGTCTGGACAAAACTACTTTTTCGTGCAATTACACCTCGATATTGTAAAGGGCAGTACATCCATATGGTCTGCAGGTCGTAGACGCCCCACCAATTAGCGGCTACGATAGGGTGTTAGGCTCGCACTAGCGAAGAAACGGTGGAAAAATAGAAGAATATAATCATTCTATAGAGGGAATTGATAAGGACTATCAAAGCGGATGAGAACGAGCTCCGATTGAGCCGGTTTCAGTGGCGTTGGGAAGACCTCGGGAAACTAGGCTACCAGGACTTCTAATTCTAGCGATCTGGAAGAATTTACATACACGCACACACCCAAGCACACGTGGGTATGTCTGGGCCCCAGAAAAGGCCGTTTAGACCCTCAAAAAGACTCAAAAGTCTGGAAAAAACTACTTTTTCATCCAATTACACCTCGATATTGTAAAGGGCAGTACATCCATATGGTCTACAGGTCGTAGACGCCCCACCAATGAGCGGCTACGATAGGGTGTTAGGCTCGCACTAGCGAAGAAACAGTGGAAAAATAGAAGAATATAATCATTCTAGAGAGGTAATTGATAAGCACTATCAACGCGGATGAGAACGAGCTCCGATTGAGCCGGTTTCAGTGGCGTTGGAAAGACCTCGGGAAACTAGGCTACTAGGACTTCTAATTCTAGCGATCTGGAAGAATTTACATACGCGCACACACCCGAGCACACGTGCGGTATGTCTGGGCCCCAGAAAAGGCCGTTTAGACCCTCAAAAAGGCTCAAAAGTCTGGAAAAAACTACTTTTTCGTCCAATTATACCTCGATATTGTAAAGGGCAGTACATCCATATGGTCTGCAGGTCATAGACGCCCCACCAATGAGCGGCTACGATAGGGTGTTAGGCTCACACTAGAAAAGAAACGGTGGAAAAATAGAAGAATATAATCATTCTAGAGAGGGAATTGATAGGGACTATCAACGCGGATGAGAACGAACTCCGATTGAGCCGGTTTCAGTGGCATTGGAAAGCCCTCGGGAAACTAGGCAACCAGGACTTCTAATTCTAGCGATCTGGAAGAATTTACATACGTGCACACACCCGAGCACACGTGCGGTATATCTGGGCCCCAGAAAAGGTCGTTTAGACCCTCAAAAAGGCTCAAAAGTCTGGACAAAACTACTTTTTCGTGCAATTACACCTCGATATTGTAAAGGGCAGTACGTCCATATGGTCTGCAGGTCGTAGACGCCCCACCAATGAGCGGCTACGATAGGGTGTTAGGCTCACACTAGCGAAGAAACGGTGGAAAAATAGAAGAATATAATCATTCTAGAGAGGAATTGATAGGGACTATCAACGCGGATGAGAACGAGCTCCGATTGAGCCGGTTTCAGTGGCGTTGGAAAGCCCTCGGGAAACTATGCTAGCAGGACTTCTAATTCTAGCGATCTGGAAGAATTTACATGCGCGCACACACCCAAGCACACGTGCGGTATGTCTGGGCCCCAGAAAAGGCCGTTTAGACCCTCAAAAAGGCTCAAAAGTCTGGACAAAACTACTTTTTGGTGCAATTACACCTCGATATTGTAAAGGGCAGTACATCCATATGGTCTGCAGGTCGTAGACGCCCCACCAATGAGCGGCTACGATAGGGTGCTAGGCTCGCACTAGCGAAGAAACGGTGGAAAAATAGAAGAATATAATCATTCTAGAGAGGTAATTGATAAGCACTATCAACGCGGATGAGAACGAGCTCCGATTGAGCCGGTTTCAGTGGCGTTGGAAAGACCTAGGGAAACTAGGCTACCAGGACTTCTAATTCTAGCGATCTGGAAGAATTTACATACGCGCACACACCTGAACACACGTGCGGTATGTCTGGGCCCCAGAAAAGGCCGTTTAGACCCTCAAAAAGGCTCAAAAGTCTGGAAAAAACTACTTTTTCGTCCAATTACACCTCGATATTGTAAAGGGCAGTACATCCATATGGTCTGCAGGTCGTAGACGCCCCACCAATGAGCGGCTACGATAGGGTGTTAGGCTCGCACTAGAGAAGAAACGGCGGAAAAATAGAAGAATATAATTATTCTAGAGAGGGAATTGATAGGGACTATCAACGCGGATGAGAACGACCTCCGATTGAGCCGGTTTCAGTGGCGTTGGAAAGCCCTCGGGAAACTAGGCTACCAGGACTTCTAATTCTAGCGATCTGGAAGAATTTACATCCGCGCACACACCCGAGCACACGTGTGGTATGTCTGGGCCCCAGAAAAGGCCGTTTAGACCCTCAAAAAGGCTCAAAAGTCTGGAAAAAACTACTTTTTCGTGCAATTACACCTCGATATTGTAAAGGGCAGTACGTCCATATGGTCTGCAGGTCGTAGACGCCCCACCAATGAGCGGCTACGATAGGGTGTTAGGCTCACACTAGCGAAGAAACGGTGGAAAAATAGAAGAATATAAACTTTCTAGAGAGGGAATTGATAGGGACTATCAACGCGGATGAGAACGAGCTTCGATTGAGCCGGTTTCAGTGGCGTTGGAAAGCCCTCGGGAAACTATGCTACCAGGACTTCTAATTCTAGCGATCTGGAAGAATTTACATGCGCGCACACACCCAAGCACACGTGCGGTATGTCTGGGCCCCAGAAAAGGCCGTTTAGACCCTCAAAAAGGCTCAAAAGTCTGGAAAAAACTACTTTTTCGTGCAATTACACCTCGATATTGTAAAGGGCAGTACGTCCATATGGTCTGCAGATCGTAGATGCCCCACCAATGAGCGCCTACGATAGGGTGTTAGGCTCGCACTAGCGAAGAAACGGTGGAAAAATAGAAGAATATAATCATTCTAGAGAGGAATTGATAAGGACTATCAACGCGGATGAGAACGAGCTCCGATTGAGCTGGTTTCAGTGGCGTTGGAAAGACCTCGGGAAACTAGGCTACCAGGACTGCTAATTCTAGCGATCTGGAAGAATTTACATACGCGCACACACCCGAGCACACGTGCGGTATGTCTGGGCCCCAGAAAAGGCCGTTTAGACCCTCAAAAAGGCTCAAAAGTCTGGAAAAAACTACTTTTTCGTCCAATTACACCTCGATATTGTAAAGGGCAGTGCGTCCATATGGTCTGCAAGTCGTAGACGCCCCACCAATGAGCGGCTACGATAGGGTGTTAGGCTCACACTAGCAAAGAAACGGTGGAAAAATAGAAGAATATAATCATTCTAGAGAGGGAATTGATAGGGACTATCAACGCGGATGAGAACGAACTCCGATTGAGCCGATTTCAGTGGCGTTGGAAAGCCCTCGGGAAACTAGGCTACCAGGACTTCTAATTCTAGCGATCTGGAAGAATTTACATACGTGCACACACCCGAGCACACGTGCGGTATGTCTGGGCCCCAGAAAAGGCCGTTTAGACCCTCAAAAAAGCTCAAAAGTCTGGACAAAACTACTTTTTCGTGCAATTACACCTCGATATTGTAAAGGGCAGTACATCCATATGGTCTGTAGGTCGTAGACACCCCACCAATGAGCGGCTACGATAGGGTGTTAGGCTCGCACTAGCGAAGAAACGGTGGAAAAATAGAAGAATATAATCATTCTATAGAGGGAATTGATAAGGACTATCAACGCGGATGAGAACGAGCTCCGATTGAGCCGGTTTCAGTGGCGTTGGAAAGACCTCGGGAAACTAGGCTACCAGGACTTCTAATTCTAGCGATCTGGAAGAATTTACATACACGCACACACCTGAGCACACGTGCGGTATGTCTGGGCCCCAGAAAAGGCCGTTTAGACCCTCAAAAAGGCTCAAAAGTCTGGAAAAAACTACTTTTTCATCCAATTACACCTCGATATTGTAAAGGGCAGTACATCCATATGGTCTACAGGTCGTAGACGCCCCACCAATGAGCGGCTACGATAGGATGTTAGGCTCGCACTATCGAAGAAACGGTGGAAAAATAGAAGAATATAATCATTCTAGAGAGGGAATTGATAGGGACTATCAACGCGGATGAGAACGACCTCCGATTGAGCCGGTTTCAGTTGCGTTGGAAAGCCCTCGGGAAACTAGGCTACCAGGACTTCTAATTCTAGCGATCTGGAAGAATTTACATACGCGCACACACCCGAGCACACGTGCGGTATGTCTGGGCCCCAGAAAAGGCCGTTTAGACCCTCAAAAAGGCTCAAAAGTCTGGAAAAAACTACTTTTTCGTACAATTACACCTCGATATTGTAAAGGGCAGTACGTCCATATGGTCTGCAGGTAGTAGACGCCCCACCAATGAGCGGCTACGATAGGGTGTTAGGCTCGCACTAGCGAAGAAACGGTGGAAAAATAGAAGAATATAATCATTCTAGAGAGGTAATTGATAAGCACTATCAACACGGATGAGAACGAGCTCCGATTGAGCCGGTTTCAGTGGCGGTGGAAAGACCTCGGGAAACTAGGCTACCAGGACTTCTAATTCTAGCGATCTGGAAGAATTTACATACGCGCACACACCTGAGCACACGTGCGGTATGTCTGGGCCCCAGAAAAGGCCGTTTAGACCCTCAAAAAGGCTCAAAAGTCTGGAAAAAACTACTTTTTCGTCCAGTTACACCTCGATATTGTAAAGGGCAGTACATCCATATGGTCTGCAGGTCGTAGACGCCCCACCAATGAGCGGCTACGATAGGGTGTTAGGCTCGCACTAGCGAAGAAACGGTGGAAAAATAGAAGAATATAATCATTCTAGAGAGGGAATTGATAGGGACTATCAACGCGGATGAGAACGACCTCCGATTGAGCCGGTTTCAGTGGCGTTGGAAAGCCCTCGGGAAACTAGGCTACCAGGACTTCTAATTCTAGCGATCTGGAAGAATTTACATCCGCGCACACACCCGAGCACATGTGTGGTATCTCTGGGCCCCAGAAAAGGCCGTTTAGACCCTCAAAAAGGCTCAAAAGTCTGGAAAAAACTACTTTTTCGTGCAATTACACCTCGATATTGTAAAGGGCAGTACGTCCATATGGTCTGCAGGTCGTAGACACCCCACCAATGAGCGGCTATGATAGGGTGTTAGGCTCACACTAGCGAAGAAACGGTGGAAAAATAGAAGAATATAATCATTCTAGAGAGGGAATTGATAGGGACTATCAACGCGGATGAGAACGAGCTTCGATTGAGCCGGTTTCAGTGGCGTTGGAAAGCCCTCGGGAAACTATGCTACCAGGACTTCTAATTCTAGCGATCTGCAAGAATTTACATGCGCACACACACCCAAGCACACGTGCGGTATGTCTGGGCCCCAGAAAAGGCCGTTTAGACCCTCAAAAAGGCTCAAAAGTCTGGAAAAAACTACTTTTTCATGCAATTACACCTCGATATTGTAAAGGGCAGTACGTCCATATGGTCTGCAGGTCATAGACGCCCCACCAATGAGCGCCTACGATAGGGTGTTAGGCTCGCACTAGCGAAGCAACGGTGGAAAAATAGAAGAATATAATCATTCTAGAGAGGAATTGATAAGGACTATCAACGCGGATGAGATCGAGCTCCGATTGAGCTGGTTTCAGTGGCGTTGGAAAGACCTCGGGAAACTAGGCTACCAGGACTTCGAATTCTAGCGATCTGGAAGAATTTACATACGTGCACACACCCGAGCACACGTGCGGTAAGTCTGGGCCCCAGAAAAGGCCGTTTAGACCCTCAAAAAGGCTCAAAAGTCTGGAAAAAACTACTTTTTCGTCCAATTACACCTCGATATTGTAAAGGGCAGTACGTCCATATGGTCTGCAAGTCGTAGACGCCCCACCAATGAGCGGCTACGATAGGGTGTTAGGCTCACACTAGCAAAGAAACGGTGGAAAAATAGAAGAATATAATCATTCTAGAGAGGGAATTGATAGGGACTATCAACGCGGATGAGAACGAACTCCGATTGAGCCGGTTTCAGTGGCGTTGGAAATCCCTCGGGAAACTAGGCTACCAGGACTTCTAATTCTAGCGATCTGGAAGAATTTACATACGTACACACACCCGAGCACACGTGCGGTATATCTGGGCCCCAGAAAAGGCCGTTTAGACCCTCAAAAAGGCTCAAAAGTCTGGACAAAACTACTTTTTCGTGCAATTACACCTCGATATTGTAAAGGGCAGTACATCCATATGGTCTGCAGGTCGTAGACGCCCCACCAATGAGCGGCTACGATAGGGTGTTAGGCTCGCACTACCGAAGAAACGGTGGAAAAATAGAAGAATATAATCATTCTATAGAGGGAATTGATAAGGACTATCAACGCGGATGAGAACGAGCTCCGATTGAGCCGGTTTCAGTGGCGTTGGAAAGACCTCGGGAAACTAGGCTACCAGGACTTCTAATTCTAGCGATCTGGAAGAATTTACATACACGCACACACCTGAGCACACGTGCGGTATGTCTGGGCCCCAGAAAAGGCCGTTTAGACCCTCAAAAAGGCTCAAAAGTCTGGAAAAAACTACTTTTTCATCCAATTACACCGCGATATTGTAAACGGCAGTACATCCATATGGTCTACAGGTCGTAGACGCCCCACCAATGAGCATCTACGATAGGGTGTTAGGCTCGCACTTGCGAAGAAACGGTGGAAAAATAGAAGAATATAATCATTCTAGAGAGGGAATTGATAGGGACTATCAACGCGGCTGAGAACGACCTCCGATTGAGCCGGTTTCAGTGGCGTTGGAAAGCCCTCGGGAAACTAGGCTACCAGGACTTCTAATTCTAGCGATCTGGAAGAATTTACATACGCGCACACACCCGAGCACACGTGCGGTATGTCTGGGTCCCAGAAAAGGCCATTTAGACCATCAAAAAGGCTCAAAAGTCTGGAAAAAACTACTTTTTCGTGCAATTACACCTCGATATTGTAAAGGGCAGTACGTCCATATGGTCTGCAGGTAGTAGACGCCCCACCAATGAGCGGCTACGATAGGGTGTTAGGCTCACACTAGCGAAGAAACGGTGGAAAAATAGAAGAATATAATCATTCTAGAGAGGGAATTGATAGGGACTATCAACGCGGATGAGAACGAGCTTCGATCGAGCCGGTTTCAGTGGCGTTGGAAAGCCCTCGGGAAACTAGGCTACCAGGACTTCTAATTCTAGCGATCTGGAAGAATTTACATACGCGCACACACCCAAGCACACGTGCGGTATGTCTGGGCCCCAGAAAAGGCCGTTTAGACCCTCAAAAAGGCTCGAAAGTCTGGAAAAAATACTTTTTCATGCAATTACACCTCGATATTGTAAAGGGCAATACGTCCATATGGTCTGCAGGTCATAGACGCCCCACCAATGAGAGCCTACGATAGGGTGTTAGGCTCACACTAGCGAAGAAACGGTGGAAAAATAGAAGAATATAATCATTCTAGAGAGGAATTGATAAGGACTATCAACGCGGATGAGAACGAGCTCCGATTGAGCCGGTTTTAGTGGCGTTGGAAAGACCTCGGGAAACTAGGCTACCAGGACTTCTAATTCTAGCGATCTGGAAGAATTTACATACGCACACACACCCAAGCACACGTGCGGTATGTCTGGGCCCCAGAAAAGGCTGTTTAGACCCTCAAAAAGGCTCAAAAGTCTGGAAAAAACTACTTTTTCGTCCAATTAAACCTCGATATTGTAAAGGTCAGTACGTCCATATGTCTGCAGGTCGTAGATGCCCCACCAATGAGCAGCTATGATAGGGTGTTAGGCTCACACTAGCGAAGAAACGGTGGAAAAATAGAAGAATATAATCATTCTAGAGAGGGAATTGATAGGGACTATCAACGCGGATGAGAACGAACTCCGATTGAGCCGGTTTCAGTGGCGTTGGAAAGCCCTCGGGAAACTAGGCTACCAGGACTTCTAATTCTAGCGATCTGGAAGAATTTACATACGCGCACACACCCGAGCACACGTGCGGTATGTCTGGGCCCCAGAAAAGGCCGTTTAGACCCTCAAAAAGGCTCGAAAGTCTGGAAAAAATACTTTTTCGTGCAATTACACCTCGATATTGTAAAGGACAGTACGTCCATATGGTCTGCAGGTCATAGACACCCCACCAATGAGCGGCTACGATAGGGTGTTAGGCTCACACTAGCGAAGAAACGGTGGAAAAATAGAAGAATATAATCATTCTAGAGAGGAATTGATAAGGACTATCAACGCGGATGAGAACGAGCTCCGATTGAGCCGGTTTCAGTGGAGTTGGAAAGGCCTCGGGAAACTAGGCTACCAGGACTTCTAATTCCAACGATCTGGAAGAATTTACATACGCTCACACAACTGAGCACACATGCGGTATGTCTGGGCCCCAGAAAAGGCCATTTAGACCCTCAAAAAGGCTCAAATGTCTAGAAAAAACTACTTTTTCGTGCAATTACACCTCGATATTGTAAAGGGCAGTACGTCCATATGGTCTGTAGTTCGTAGACGCCCCACCAATGAGCGGCTACGATAGGGTTTTAGGCTCACACTAGTGAAGAAACGGTGGAAAATAGAAGAATATAATCATTCTAGAGAGGGAATTGATAGGGACTATCAACGCGGATGAGAACGACCTCCGATTGAGCCGGTTTCAATAGCATTGGAAAGCCCTCGGGAAACTAGACTACCAGGACTTCTAATTCTAGTGATCTGGAAGAATTTACATACGTGCACACACCTGAGCACACGTGCGGTATGTCTGGGCCCCAGAAAAGGCCGTTTAGACCCTCAAAATGGCTCAAAAGTCTGGAAAAAACTACTTTTTCGTGCAATTACACCTTGATATTTTAAAGGGCAGTACGTCCATATGGTCTGTAGTTCGTTGACGCCCCACCAATGAGCGGCTACGATAGGGTGTTAGGCTCACACTAGCGAAGAAACGGTGGAAAAATAGAAGAATATAATCATTCTAGAGAGGGAATTGATAGGGACTATCAACGCGTATGAGAACGAGCTCCGATTGAGCCGGTTTCAGTGGCGTTGGAAAGCCCTCGCGAAACTAGGCTACCAGGACTTCTAATTCTAGCGATCTGGAAGAATTTACATACGTGCACCCACCCGAGCACACGTGCGGTATGTCTGGGACCCAGAAAAGGCCGTTTAGACCCTCTAAAAGGCTCAAAAGTCTGGAAAAAACTACTTTTTCGTCCAATTACACCTCGATATTGTAAAGGGCAGTACATCCATATGGTCTGTAGGTCGTAGACGCCCCACCAATGAGCAGCTACGATAGGGTGTTAGGCTCACACTAGCAAAGAAACGGTGGAAAAATAGAAGAATATAATCATTCTAGAGATAGAATTGATAGGGACTATCAACGCGGATGAGAACGAGCTCCGATTGAGCCGGTTTCAGTGGCGTTGGAAAGCCCTTGGGAAACTAGGCTATCAGGACTTCTAATTCTAGCGATCTGGAAGAATTTACATACGCGCACACACCCGAGCACACGTGCGGTATGTCTGGGGCCCAGAATAAGCCGTTTAGACCCTCAAAAAGGCTCAAAACTCTGGAAAAAACTACTTTTTTGTCCAATTACACCTCGATATTGTAAAGGGAAGTACGTCCATATGGTCTTCAGGTCGTAGACGCCCCACCAATGAGCTTCTACGATAGGGTGTTAGGATCACACTAGCGAAGAAATGGTGGAAAAATGGAAGAATATAATCATTCTAGAGAGGGAATTGATAGGAACAATCAACGCGGATGAGAACAAGCTCTGATTGAGCCGGTTTCAGGGGCGTTGGAAAGCCCTCGGGAAACTAGGCTACCAGGACTTCTAATTCTAGCGATCTAGAAGAATTTACATACGTGCACACACCCGAGCACACGTGCGGTATGTCAGGGCCCCATAAAATGCCGTTTAGACCCTCAAAAAGGCTCAAAAGTCTGGAAAAAACTACTTTTTCATCCAATTACACCTCGATATTGTAAAGGGCAGTACGACCATATGGTCTACAGGTCGTAGACGCCCCACCAATGAGCAGCTACGATAGGGTGTTAGGCAAACACTAGCAAAGAAACGGTGGAAAAATAGAAGAATATAATCATTCTAGAGAGGGAATTGATCGGGACTATCAACATGCATGAGAACGAGCTCCGATTGAGCCGGTTTCAGTGGCGTTGGAAAGCCCTCGGGAAACTAGGCTACCAGGACTTCTAATTCTAGCGATCTGGAAGAATTTACATACGCACACACAACCGAGCACACATGCGGTATGTCTGGGCCCCAGAAAAGGCCGTTTAGACCCTCAAAAAGGCTCAAAAGTCTGGAAAAAACTATTTTTTCGTGCAATTACACCTCGATATTGTAAAGGGCAGTACGTCCATATGGTCTGCAGGTCATAGACGCCCCTCCAATGAGCGGCTACGATAGGGTGTTAGGCTCACACTAGCAAAGAAACAGTGGAAAAATAGAAGAATATAATCATTCTAGAGAGGGAATTGATAGGGACACTCAACGCGGATGAGAACGAACTCCGATTGAGCTGGTTTCAGTGGCGTTGGAAAGCCCTCGGGAAACTAGGCTACCAGGACTTCTAATTCTAGCGATCTGGAAGAATTTACATATGCGCACACACCCGAGCACACGTGCAGTATGTCTGGGCCCCAGAAAATGCCGTTTAGACCCTCATAAAGGTTCAAAGTCTGGAAAAAACTACTTTTTCGTGCAATTACACCTCGATATTGTAAAGGGCAGTACGTCCATATGGTCTGCAGGTCATAGACACCCCACCAATGAGCGGCTACGATAGGGTGTTAGGGTCACACTAGCGACGAAACAGTGGAAAAATAGAAGAATATAATCATTCTAGAGAGGGAATTGATAGGGACTATCAACGCGGATGAGAACGAGCGTCGATAGAGCCGGTTTCAGTGGCGTTGGAAAGCCCTTTGGAAACTAGGCTACCAGGACTTCTAATTCTAGCGATCAGGAAGAATTTACATACACGCACACACCCGAGCACACCTGCGGTATGTCTGGGCCCCAGAAAAGGCCGTTTAGACCCTCAAAAAGGCTCAAAAGTCTGGAAAAAACTACTTTTTCGTGCAATTACACCTCGATATTGTAAAGGTCAGTACGTCCATATGGTCTGCAGGTCATAGACGCCCCACCAATGAGCAGCTACGATAGGGTGTTAGGCTCACACTAGCGAAGAAATGGTGGAAAAATAGAAGAATATAATCATTCTAGAGAGGGAATAGATAGGGACTATCAACGCGGATGAGAACGAACTCCGATTGAGCCGGTTTCAAGGGCGTTGGAAAGCCCTCGGGAAACTAGGCTACCAGGACTTCTAATTCTAGCGATCTGGAAGAATTTACATACGCGCACACACCCGAGCACACGTGCGGTATGTCTGGGCCCCAGAAAAGGCCGTTTAGACCCTCAAAAAGGCTCAAAAGTCTGGAAAAAACTACTTTTTCGTCCAATTACACCTCGATATTGTAAAGGGCAGTACGTCCATATGGTCTGCAGGTCGTAGACGCCCCACCAATGAGCGGCTACGATAGGGTGTTAGGCTCACACTAGCGAAGAAACGGTGGAAAAATAGAAGAATATAATCATTCTAGAGAGGGAATTGATAGGGACTATCAACGTGGATGAGAACGAGCTCCGATTGAGCCGGTTTCAGTGGCGTTGGAAAGCCCTCAGGAAACTAGGCTACCAGGACTTCTAATTCTAGCGATCTGGAAGAATTTACATACGCGCACACACCTGAGCACACGTGTGGTATGTCTGGGGCCCAGAATAGGCCGTTTAGACCCTCAAAAAGGCTCAAAAGTCTGGAAAAATCTACTTTTTCATGCAATTACACCTCGATATTGTAAAGGGAAGTACGTCCATATGATCTTCAGGTCGTAGACGCCCCACCAATGAGCTTCTACGATAGGGTTTTAGGCTCACACTAGCGAAGAAACGGTGGAAAAATGGAAGAATATAATCATTCTAGAGAGGGAATTGATAGGGACTATCGACGCGGATGAGAACGAGCTCTGATTGAGCCGGTTTCAGGGGCGTTGGAAAGCCCTCGGGAAACTAGGCTACCAGGACTTCTAATTCTAGCGATCTGGAAGAATTTACATACGCGCACACACTCGAGCACACGTGCGGTATGTCTGGGCCCCAGAAAAGGCCGTTTAGACCCTCAAAAAGGCTCAAAAGTCCGGAAAAAACTACTTTTTCGTCCAATTACACCTCGATATTGTAAAGGGCAGTACGTCCATATGGTCTGCAGGTCGTAGACGCCCCACCAATGAGTGGCTACGATAGGGTGTTAGGCTCACACTAGCAAAGAAACGGTGGAAAAATAGAAGAATATAATCATTCTAGAGAGGGAATTGATAAGGACTATCAACGCGGATGAGAACGAGCTCCGATTGAGCTGGTTTCAGTGGCGTTGGAAAGACCTCGGGAAACTAGGCTATCAGGACTTCTAATTCTTGCGATCTGGAAGAATTTACATACGCACACACACCTCAGCACACGTGCGGTATGTCTGGGCCCCAGAAAAGGCCGTTTAGACCCTCAAAAAGGCTCGAAAGTCTGAAAAAACTACTTTTTCATGCAATTACACCTCGATATTGTAAAGGGAAGTACGTCCATATGATCTTCAGGTCATAGAAGCCCCACCAATGAGCTGCTACGATAGGGTGTTTTGCTCACACTAGCGAGGAAACGGTGGAAAAATAGAAGAATATAATCATTCTAGAGAGGGAATTGATAGGGACTATCAACGCGGATGAGAACGGGCTCCGATTGAGCCGGTTTCAGGGGCGTTGGAAAGCCCTCAGGAAACTAGGCTACCAGGACTTCTAATTCCAGCGATCTAGAAGAATTTACATACGCGCACACACCCGAGCACACGTGCGGTATGTCTGGGCCCCAGAAAAGGCCGTTTAGACCCTCAAAATGGCTCAAAAGTCTGGAAAAGCTACTTTTTCGTGCAATTATACCTCGATATTGTAAAGGGCAGTACGTCCATATGGTCTGCAGTTCGTAGACGCCCCACCAATGAGCGGCTACGATAGGGTGTTAGGTTCACACTAGCGAAGAAACGGTGGAAAAATAGAAGAATATAATCATTCTAGAGAGGGAATTGATAAGCACTATCAACACGGATGAGAACGAGCTCCGATTGAGCCGGTTTCAGTGGCGTTGGAGAGCCCTCGGGAAACTAGGCTACCAGGACTTCTAATTCTAGCGATCTGGAAGAATTTACATACGCGCACACACCCGAGCACACGTGCGGTATGTCTGGGCCCCAGAAAAGGCCGTTTAGATCCTCAAAAAGGCTCAAAAGTCTAGAAAAAACTACTTTTTCATGCTATTACACCTCGATATTGTAAAGGGCAGTACGTCCATATGGTCTTCAGGTCGTAGATGCCCCACCAAAGAGCTACTACGATAGGGTGTTTTGCTCACACTAGCGAAGAAACAGTGGAAAAATAGAAGAATATAATCATTCTAGAGAGGGAATTGATGGGGACTATCAACGCGGATGAGAAGGAGCTCCGATTGAGCCGGTTTCAGTGGCGTTGGAAAGCCCTCGGGAAACAAGGCTACCAGGACTTCTAATTCCAGCGATCTCGAAGAATTTACATACGCGCACACACCCGAGCACACGTGCGGTATGTCTGGGCCCCAGAAAAGGCCGTTTAGACCCTCAAAAAGGCTCAAAAGTCTGGAAAAAACTACTTTTTCGTGCAATTACACCTCAATATTGTAAAGGGCAGTACGTCCATATGGTCTGCAGTTCGTAGACGCCCCACCAATGAGCTGCTACGATAGGGTGTTAGGCACACACTAGCGAAGAAATGGTGGAAAATAGAAGAATATAATCATTCTAGAGAGGGAATTGATAGGGACTATCAACGCGGATGAGAACGACCTCCGATTGAGCCGGTTTCAGTGGCGTTGGAAAGCCCTCGGGAAACTAGACTACCAGGACTTCTAATTCTAGCAATCTGGAAGAATTTACATACGCGCACACACCTGAGCACACGTGCGGTATGTCAGGGCCCCAGAAAATGTCGTTTAGACCCTCAAAAAGGCTCAAAAGTCTGGAAAAAACTACCTTTTCGTCCAATTACACCTCGATATTGTAAAGGGTAGTACGTCCATATGGTCTGTAGGTCATAGACGCCCCACCAATGAGCGGCTATGATTGGGTGTTGCTGCCACGATCCACTGAGATCCAGCCCCATGTCGCACGGATTTGTCCCTCCCCCACACCTCTCCTTTACCGACTTAGGTTCCAATGCTTTCGCCAAATTCTACGCGCCTAAGTCATGGGCAAAAGAAATGGCAAAGTCCCTTGTAAGACATATGCAATCACCCGATAAGGCCAGCGGCATCAACACTCAAAAGTACATGTACCAAGTGACCAAGATACATGCCGATTCGTGCGTATGCCGTGGTCACAGGCTACAGGGCTAAGTCATGGACAAGACAAATGGCAATGTCCCTTATATGACATACGCAATCACCCGATAAGGCCAGTGGCGAGCAATACGCAATCACCCGAATAGGCCAGTGGCGAGCACACTCGCTACTATTTGTGCCAAGTGACCAAGATAATTGGCCAATTCATGCGTGTAATGTCATCACATAGAATACACTTGATGGTACCATTGTGCTAGCTATAAACCGGGTAAAAGGAGACACAGGCAAAAAACGTGATAACATACGCCCGGGAAAATAGCGTCCCGACGGTCGTCGTACACGGAACTGGGCGCGCGCCATGGAAAACAGGCCAAAACCATCGACGGGTGACCCATGCGTACACGGGCACGTGCACGGGTGTTCCGGGGACACGGAAAAAAAGTGCCCGACGGCCGTCGTACACGGAACTGGGCGCGCGCCATGGAAAACAGGCCAAAACCACCGACGGGTGACCCACTCGTACACGGAGACGTGCACGGGTGTTCCGGGGACACGGGGAAAAATCGCCCGACGGCCGTCGTACACGGAACTGGGCGCGCGCCATGGAAAACAGTCCAAAACCACCGACGGGTGACCCACTCGTACACGGAGACATGCACGGGTGTTCCGGGGAAACGGGGAAAAATGGCCCGACGGCCGTCGTACACGGAACTGGGCGCGCGCCATGGAAAACAGGCCAAAACCACCGACGAGTGACCCACTCGTACACGGAGACGTGCACGGGTGTTCCGGAGACACGGGAAAAAATCGCCCGACGGCCGTCGTACACGGAACTGGGCGCGCGCCATGGAAAACAGGCCAAAACCACCGACGGGTGACCTACTCGTACACGGACACGTGCACGGGTGTTCCGGGGACACGGGAAAAAAGTGCCCGACGGCCGTCGTACACGGAACTGGGCGCGCGCCATGGAAAACAGGCCAAAACCACCGACGGGTGACCCACTCGTACACCGACACGTGCACGGGTGTTCCGAAGACACGGGAAAAGATTGCCCGACGGCCGTCGTCCATAGAACTGGGCGCGCACCATGGAAAACAGGCCAAAACCACCGACGGGTGAAGCACACGTACACGGACACGTGCACGGGTGTTCCGGAGACACGGGTAAAAAGTGCCCGACTGCCGTCCTACACGGAACTGGGCGCGCGCCATGGAAAACAGGCCAAAACCACCGATTGGTGAAGCACACGTACACGGACACGTGCACGGGTGTTCCGAGGACACGGGAAAAAAGGGCCCGACGGCCGTCGTACACGGAACTGGGGGCGCGCCATGGAAAACAGTCCAAAACTACCGACGGGTGACCCACTCGCACACGGAGACGTGCACGGGTGTTCCGGGGACACGTGGAAAAATCGCCCGACGGCCGTCGTACACGGAACTGGGCGCGCGCCATGGAAAATAGGCCAAAACCACTGACGGGTGACCCACTCGTACACGGACACGTGCACGGGTGTTCCGGGGACACGGGAAAAAAGGCCCCGACGGCCGTCGTACACGGAACTGGGAGCGCGCCACGGAAAACAGGCCAAAACCACCGACGGATAACCAACTCATACACGGAGACGTACACGTGCCAGAAATGTGTATGACGGGTCGGGGAAAGAATGGCCCCAAGGACATGCAAACTGGGCCAAAACTGGCTAATGAACGGTAGGAAACGGTGCCATGGCAACGAAAACGTGTCTCATGGCACGAAAACGCTGCCACGGCAGCGTTTCAAAACAGTGTACCCCTCCTTCACAAACTGAAGGGCAGGGGTCCCAAGGGGGGCTAAAACCCTCGGGTATAGTAGGGAGGAGGGGTCCTCCCGGTTGGGCGTAGGGAACTCGGGCTGTTTTTCGTAGGAAAAACACCCGTTTCTCTAGTAGCCCAATTCGTTCCCAACGTTGCCTCGGATGTCCCGTTGTTATGCCATCACGAGAGTGGTGGCCCGGTCCCGTGTACGTCTCGCGTGAAATCCTGACCCAACAGTCGAACGTGGCTCGGGAAACAGGAAACTAGCCCGTTTCGCACACGGTCCGACCGACGGTAAACAGTCGCAACGGTGTCCCTCGGATGTCGCCTCCGGAAAACCGTTGCCCCCCGGGGGCAACGTCATCGCTGTCCTGGTCCCCTGTATGTCTCATGTGAAATTCTGACCCAACAGCCGAATG